>OU383773.1:141392790-143792790 GCA_910950805.1 Acrocephalus scirpaceus scirpaceus | reverse complement strand
GTTCTCTCCCTCTACTATTTAAGCCCTTTCTAGGCAAAGGAACTAAGCTATCCACTGTATAAAATTTTAGGATTTGCCTTCTTTGCTTTGTCATAACTCTGTTTAATGGCAGTTTTCCATTATCCAAGTTCTGAAGGATCCTGAAGCACTCCACAAATCATAATACAAAATATTAACTGGGGTTACTCTGTTAAGCACCCAGGGGCAGCTCTCCCTAAGGCTCCTCACAGCTCCTTTTTACCCACTATGTCTATTTTGACCTCACAGTTGGTTTTTTTTTAATTATTATCTTCTGAGTCTTAGTATAAAAATACTCTAGACAGTAAAATTCAGACTGACAAAAATTCAGGCTTTAAACATGTCATTAATATGTACCACTTCAATACCTTATCTTGAAATACTCAATTGGAATTAAAAGTACTTACCTGCTAATATAAAATAGTTCTCCCAGTATATCTGTAGATATATTTCCCAGGAGAGAGATAAGGGAGTGGAAATGTCAAAACATCTATTCCCACATGTTTTTAAACTTGAACATTTATCTTGTTCCATTCACTGCAGACATTTCCTTGTTTTTCTCTCACCTGTCTCTGCAATAATCCAATACTCAAAAGACAAAGGGATAATTCAGACCATTTTTTGTTTCAGTAATAAAAGTTCAACTTACCTGTTACACCTATGTTACAGAGCAGGGATGAAACCTTCACAAGTTTCACCCCTGTAATTTTCCTAGTAGTGACTTTTGAGTTCAAGACAACTCAAGACGTCTGTAGTTCCTGCCCATATGAAGTTTCTACTACTTTCCACGATTTATTACTCACTCATCATTCACCATTTACAGTCAGAACTCTTTACTTCTCATTGCCTTTTTCAGAACAATTCAGAATTCCTGAATGTCTACTGCTCCTACTCTTTCATCCTAGTTACTTTTTCTGTTATCAAATATTGCCACTTTTCCAAGTAACCACTCCATTTGGATGCATGATACAACTGTTTTCTAAATGGCTGACAGTTGTTATCAAATCTCAGCAAGGTGAACCCATAAACTTATGTCTTAAAAGAGAGAAATGATCAAATTACATAGTATGGTACAGATCCAAATGGAGATAATTTATGAATCTTCCTAGGCTGTGAGCACAAAGAAAGGTAGTCTGGCACAAGTTTGGTGTTATAGGTCACCCTTTAACAAAGCATGAAAACTCATATCATCTTAGACAAAAACAAAACAAAACACCCCAACATTCCCCCCCTGCAAAACCCCAAACAAACAAATAACATTTTATCCTTAGATATCTGCATTTATAGCAAAAGCATATATCTCTCTATTTAAAATATACCAAGGGCTATCATTCCGAAGCAAAGAATTTACACATAGATTTGAAAATGTGTCTCCTTGCGGTGCACTCTAGACCCAGTTCTCTTGATTTGAATGTCTGCATAAGACATTTATTGAATCTGAGTCATTACAGGTCCATTATTCAGAATTAAAAAATAATATTAAAAAAATCCTTGTGCAGAACTGATTCTGGACCCAGAGTAAGGGAAGCCTGATCTTCAATAACCAGAGGCTAAATGTGCACTGTGCAATAGAAAAGTACTCAGAGGAAATTGAAAAAAAGTTTTGAATTAGGAAGCTGTAAGAGAGAAGAGAGAGAGAAATATTTTCATCTGCAGGCCTCAGCTTAGTTTTTTCTACCAGCTGATTTAGCTTATGGTTGCTTTAAAACCCATTTTTTGCCTCACTTAATACTTACTTTCGGCATAGCAATTTAGGTGTCCATCAAAGCATTGTGAATTCTTGGTGCCAGACAGCTAACATTTGGGAGCTACAGCACTGAATATTTTATTGGATTTTTGATTCTTTTCCCAAGAGAAATCATAGTTACAGGATGCTGTGACCAGGAGCCCCATAATTAGTCCTCCTGCAGTCATCAGCTTCTCTTATACAAAAATGTGACCTAACCAGACTGTGCTCTTGAGCCTTTATCATCCACTTTGATTCCACGACCCTAGTGTTCTCTCTGTGATGCATCCTGGACTCCACAATTTGCCTTGGCTCTGTGCCAGACCAAGAAAAATGGTGGTTACCACATTTTATACAGCTCCATGACCTCTTGGAGGATAACAACAAATTGTCAGTGCAGCTGTCAGCTGGGAGGTTTGTGTCTGGCTGAAAGCAAATGTCAGTAATAATCAGCATCTGTTGTGGGTCTCACACTGCTGGGCACATCTTCAAGTGTGCAGCGTAGCTCCAAGTGAAGCCACTTATTTAGCTGCCTAAATATGGATCAGGAACACACATTTATTTGTTGCTGATCATATGTATGAGAAGTGATGCATCTCCATGCCCATTCCAATCACCTTGGACTAGGGATGACTAAAACATGGATAGGAAGAGGAAAAGTTTTTATTAAAATGATTGAGTTTTAATGCACAGTGAATTCCTATGCCACACAATACAAGTTGTGTTTGAACCTTGTCCTGTTTCATAGAGTAAATGAAGTCTCCATCAAGACTTTAAGATACTAAATCTGATACTTATCATTCAATTTACATCAGAAATCTCATAACATTTCATGCAGTTTCAGACTAGAAGAAACTGTGATGTAAGCTAGTCTGACTTCTTGTATAGTGCCTTCCACTAAAGACTTGATCTACTGAGGACACTCTGAAATGACCACAGAGGTGGAGAACCAAGTAGGTCAGATCACCTTAAAATGATCTTGCAGACAGTCTATATTCCACAGAGAGGACAGGAGGGGAAAGCCAAAATTACCTCCAGATTGAGACCTTAAACTTCAGATCATTCTAGAAGCAACTAGCTTGTGTCTCCCAGGGAGCCTGCCACCATGCAGGTACAGCCCAGGTGACACCCCTTGCCCTCCAGCAATAGCTCACAGTCCCAGAAAATGTTTTATATCAATCCCTAGGTCATCACGTTTTTAAAAATATACCAAGAACAGAACTCAAGTTATGGTGATCCACCATTAAAGTAAGGAAAGACCCCTGGAGAAATTCCCACAGTCCTTGTAAGCTGCAATTTGCCCATGGAAGTCTAGGTAGGTGTGGTACTAATCTCTTCAATCTCAGTATCTGGTGTCAAGGATGACGACATTACACCTGGGCATAAATAAAAGTAGGTTACTCTTTATACTCAGACTGATTCACTTAAACAGGACACAGTTCTTGCTCACTGTTCATTCCCAGGATTTATGATTATGTAATAGGTTTCTTAGACAAGGATTCCTGTGATATTTATAGTTGGTTTTTCTTTTTCTTTTTACGTCTCCTTTTAGGCAAGGGTTTCAGAACTCCCCCAGTATTTAACCTCAGGGTAGCCTTTCTCCCCTTCTCTTTCTCCTTTAGACAAGAATACTTTCCTCTGCTCCTTTCCTCCTGCCAGTTGAACAGTTGCTGGTGAGAAGGTATATGCTCAGTAAAAGACAGGCTCTGAAGATGTGCTAAGGGGAGATACACTTGGCTCATAACAAGTATCACCAAAATTCATGGAAAACTGAGCATCTCATTCCTCCAGTCTCCTTCGAAAAATTGGTCTTCAACTCTTCTAAACATCAAACTCTCCTGAGTTCCCTCTTTCTGCTGCCTTACACTTATAATACAGTCTCAGATTCAGACTCCAGACTCATTGCCAGCCTACATGAAGGACTATGGAGGGTAAAGAAAATGACAAGACATTTGATACTCATGTGTGGCCTATATTTTTCAAGGTCTTAAGAATCAGTGTCCTGCCAGTATTTTATTTATCCTTAGACCTCAAATTTCCTCCCATTTCAGCTTTTAAAATAACCTCATTACAGTGCAGTTTTTAAATGACACGTTTGACTATTCAGCAAAAGATAAACATCTTCAGACTCATCTGCTGTCTGAGTCCTCAAAATGCGTGCTATGGATTCTAAAGGAAAGGAAAAAATGTCTGTCACTGACTGCATCTGTGTGCACATACCACCCTCTTTAAAGCCCAAAGAATTTGTTATGATTTCTGTTATTCCTAAGACCACATAAATTAAAACAATAAGACAGCTAGAATAAAGTGTTACCGAATCCTAATCTCTAAAAGTGATGTAAAATATTTTCCAGCAAATAAAAGCAGAAAGAACTAATGATCCAGAGCTTTTAGCCTATTTATGTGCAAGAATAAAATAAACCTAGATTCTAAGTCTTGATCAATAATAGAAATATGTGGCCTAGAAAATAGCCTTAAAAGTGTATACATTGGTCTCCAGCTGAAAAACGTGGACATTTTTTAGTTAAATATTTTGGTGGGGGAAATTCACTCTGCAGTTCAGGGGGTTCTGTGTTAACTTCAAAAGAAATGTAGCTATTTCTGGTTGTTATTACAAGAAGCCATTCATAGACCTAGACCTCTTTGGAAAGAATGCTAACAATTTCAAATGTCATAGGCCAGTATTGACATGAAAAAGGATCACATTCAGTGCACTGAGTTAAGTGATTTCTTTCCAGGTAATGATTAATTCTCTTTATATAATGTAATTGTGCAAGGATAAGCAAACTCACCTTTTCATCAGAAAGAGGAGGAGGATTTAGTTCATGATGAAGGTTTTTTGCCTTCTTTGAGAATCCTTTTTTGTCTGTGCAGGATATAGGAACAAGAAGAGATGGTGCTTAAACCTTTGTTACTTGTGACAGAGGACAAAAGCACAGATGTCTCATCTTTTTCACTTTATATTGCAAGTAAAAGAGTTGCTCTGGCAGTGTTTCCAAGAATAGGGCTTATCCTCTCTAAGGTCCTTATTATTTAATTTATAAGTGATAAGGAAGAGGGGGACATTGAGGCCACCATGTTCTGTGGGGAGGTGCTGGGGACCTCACCCCCCCAGCAACTCCTGTAGAAGGGACTGTGCTGCTTTATGCAGAGGAGGATGTTGACACTTTCAGGCTTTGCAGCCCTTAGGACACCTTTGGCTGGATAGGATGGGTGACTTTGACAATCTCTAGGGCAAAGTGCTCCTGAGCACCACCCATGCCACACTGAGTCTCCCAATGTCAGAAAAAAATCCCTAATCCTGTGATTGATTACTTTTTTTCTAATCTAAATTTGGGACCTAGATGAAATTTAGGTGGGGATACCCCATGCCCTTCTTGAGCCAAGGGAGCCCAAGGCCATTGATCATCTCAGCTATCTCTACACATCTATATGTGGGCAAATGAATTGAACATGGACCATTACTGGTTTAGATACAATAGAAAATTAGATTTTTTTTTAAATGTGAATTCAACATATGTTTATTCTAAGTGATGCACTTAGAATCAAGACAGTCTTGGAGGCTTTTCCTGGTGTCAGCTGAAAATCTCACTGAAACTAGTCCCTTTTCTTGGCCCCTGCAGTCACTTGTGAAGCTCTACTGCCTCACCAGATTTTGTACTTTTTGTCATTTGTTCTTGGCTCAGCAGATGAAGATTAGTTTAGAAACAAATATAAGAGGATTAAAATACAGATGCTAAATAAAGTAACACATGTTAATGGGCATCCTACAATTTCTCCCACTTTAGTCAAAATTGTCTCTAACGGTGAATGAAAAGAAGAGGATGGGAAACAGATGTTTTCTACTGTCTTGATTTTAAACTGGCCTGACACTTTCCCCCAAAGAGTTTATCAAGAGGGTTTGATTCAGTGAATCAGTTCCAAACCCAGAGCTGAAGCATCAACACAGTCAACACGGTTAATTTCTTGGACATCATAGAGGAAAAAACCAACAAACCAATCAGAGAAAATATTTTTCCCTTACAAAGACACATTTCTTTTCTGATAGGCAAATACTTAAAATAGTAAAGGAATCCTGAAGGAGAGTTACACCTCACATTGATAGCCCCAGGAGTTAGCTATAGACCTCTGTAAGTCAACTTTAAGTTTCAAGCTTTTCTTTAAAAGAAAATGTAAAATTTGATTAGTCTGGAACATGTTCCCTCGTAAGATAAAACAGTACCATGTGGAAGGAGTTGCCACCTGAGCTCAGATACAGCAGAAGACAGGAATAACTGATGCCACAAGTCAGTTGTGGGATGTATGCTGGGCTAAATGAAAGGAGAAAACAAAGACGCAAACCCCTGAAGTAACCAATCTCAGTTAAATTTTAACTGAATTTTAGATTTAAAATGGTATTCTGATCATAAAAGTAGGCTCTAGTGTTAGATCTGAAATACAAATCAAAGCATAAAATAAAAGAAAATTATTTTAATGCAGTTATTTTAATACATAGCAGTGAAGGCCTACAGAAACACTACTTTAGCTTGTCAGAAAAACAAATTGGAATAACAGTCATAGCTCTCATACAGAGAACATAAATAAATAAAAGAAAACTAAGAACCATATGTCCTCATTTTGGAGGATGAGGAAAAGTAAAACAGCCAAAAAAAGGTTATAGTGAAAACAGCATGGAGATAAAAATATTAAAGAAATGGGATATAAATGCTACTGCCAGAATGTTGCATAATAACTGCTTTTATGAACAAACAGAACTAGAAATGTTGCTTTCTTGCTTTCCAAGAAACCTCCAGCAAGTCCAGAATGTGACATGATGAAGCAGGAAGATAGTTTTTTCCCTCTGAAGCAGTGAGGATGGGGCACTTCATGTTCTCTTGGAGAAGTACACATGCTCTCCTGGGTAGCTTTTCAACATGCCTCACGTTCTGCCCATTTTCTATCAGCTCTGGGGAATTGAGCAACACGCTTTAGGGATGATGGAACTTGGGAGTTCATCAACTTCAGATCTGTAGAGTGATAAATAAGATATCAATCAGAGTCTGGAATTATGTTTACTTTTCCCGGAAAATCTGCAAAATTTTGGTCACAATTATTTTCCTGGATTTTTCTGATGTCCTTTTCTTTCTGAGATAAGAGGGAAAACACAGACTCCATGCTGGAAAGAGGGATTGTTCATACTCAGTGGCTCAGATGAGTGTTTTCCATGTCTTGAGGTACAACCACAGAGGGAGTCACTATAACATCTAAAGATAAAGGCCTGCTAAAAGAGGTTTTGACAAAAGAAGAAAGAAGAGATTATCACTGTTGGAGCAGGGGTAAGCATATGTACCCCCTTGTCCTGCCCTGGTTTTGTCCTTGTGATGGAACTATTGGCTAGAAAACAAAGCTCTCTGGGAAGTCTGAATATTGCAGCCAGCAATTATGGGCTGTTCCTGGACAGGGATTTCATGTGGCATGTTGTAGTAGCCCTGCAAGCCAAAGGAGTGTTCTGTTGTATTCACATCCCCTGTGGCCCAGCTGTGTCATCCCCCACTCACATCCATCTTCATGTCTCAACTGTGGCTGTCCACCCATCAGCCTGTGCTGAGGCCAATATACTTTAAAATAGTGGCTAAAATGGTGGAAAAACAATCCCGTGATGGGTTGATATCTGAAGAAGGGAGAGGAGTCCTGTGATGGGGAAGAAGTGGCTAAAGGAGGACAGGTAAGGCAGAAGAGAAATTATATATATAGATACACCTGAGGATGGTCTTTTTCACTCTCTGGGAAGAAGAAAGCTTTCTTATTTTTAAGAGCTTCCATTTGTGTAACCTACTATCCCACATTAGTCCTCCAGAAGTGTTACCAGGACAGGTCACTGAGGTTATGTTCACATTAGTAAACTAACCAGTAAATAGCACTGAAAACACAGACCAGTGTTTTCACTGTAAGTGTATGGGACCTGTACAGGTGTCCCCTCCCACCCAGAGTGAGCAGCTGCATCCAGCCCCCTTAGCAGTATCTGCCAACAGCAGTCAAGGCCTAATAATGTCATAATGCAGATATAATAAGTGTGCAAGTTTTTATTTACCTAGGCTTGGAAGTCTGATGGCCCAGAGATTACTGCTGACATGACTTATTGTACTCTACAAACGTTAAATAGGATTCCTGAATATGTCTCATAGCTCAAAGGAAATGTTTCAGATAGCATTCCTGCTGCATAGGGCAAGTAAATATTTAAAGCTTCTTCTGAGGGAAGAGAAGGAACAAAACATGCAAATTTTACATCTTCTACAAAATAGTAATTTAAATTCACAAAGGTAAGAGTTTCTTGTCAAGACACTAAATAACAAGATACTTTTTGATAGAAAATAGGCCAAACTGCACCAAGAATAGTCTATGATGATTTATTTCACAAGAAGCTCCAGTGAATTGCAGCGACTTAATCTAAGATCATGTCTACTATTAGGATTTTAGGAGGATGCTTTGTTCAAATTTCCCATGATTTGATTCACTTCATAGGGAAGTCTCAGAATACATAGTCTTCTTTGGGTAAAATCAGAAGGTAGCTGCAAGCACATTCCTTGTGGGCTCCAAAGGCACAGGGCAGCTCAGTCCAGGTGCCCTGGCCACAGCTAACCCAAAGCAAATCCCACAGAAGTGTGTATAGTATGGACAAAACCACCAAATTTTTACCTGTCTGCTCCCCATATCTGCCCTATTTGCTGGTGTAAACATAACCTAGAGTGCTTTCTGTCTACAGCTCAGATATTAACATCTTTTTAACATTTAAAAAAATAGTAGATCAAAGAGGCAAAGCAGAAATTTAATGTGCTGTTTTGGAAAGAAGCAAGGCACAAGCATTGTACTATAACACATCTAAAGAAAATTCAAACCTTTGACTCTTCCTACTCTGAAGCAATATATTTGGCATTACTTCCAACTGTCAGTTTGCCAGCAACTCAGCCTTCCATTCCAATTGACTGAGCCTGTTCTGACTTAGCCAGATACCCTGGTTGCATGCATACACCATTACCTGTGTCCAGTGCTTCCATATCTGTGAGGTATATATGGATTAGCCTCACAGTACAGTATTTGATTTCTGCAGAAATACATGTACTGGAGTCTGCGAAGCTGTGCAAAAACCATGGAGCTCCAGATATTCACCATTCCAATTTCTTCACTAGCATTTCCATTGAATAATAGTCAAAAATTCTTAAAACCTACAAAATGGACTGTAAGGGAATAATTAGTATAGTGATCATTATACTGGTCATCAGTATAATTTATGAGTATCTGAAATGAAGAATCCTGGTGTTTACACTTTTAGGACATATGGAAATCCCAAGAGAAGATCAGAGCAGGCACCCCATAAGCAATTCAGTGCCTGCAGATGTGGCAAATTTTTGGGGTCAGTACAAGAAATATTTTCTTTAAATAGCAATTTTCAGGTGCAGAAGCAAGGCCAGTCATAGCAGTTAAATATTCTCTTGTGACTTTCTAAATATAGGCACATGCATCACAGAGTTTTATTTCTGTACAAACAGGATGCTGTTTGTGCATGGTACAAGTGAATCTGTTAGTCTAACACTTAAATGCTCATGGAATGCACCTATCTGAGAAGAGAGGTGTTATATACTCTCCACAGGCTTTATAAAATAAGATCTGAACATGGAGTCTATTATGCTGCCTCATGTGTGGAAGCATTTACTTTTTTATAAGAGCACAATAACACTTGAGATAATAATGACATAAAGTACTAACACTATATTCATGTAGAGAATTATTCTTCCATTTTTACTGCTAAGCATAAAAAAGGTAAAAGTTAATAACTGAGCTAGAGTCTAAATTCTTCACTCCCCTTGCAGATCAGCTACTTCTCTGAGTATTTCCCCATACATACACATCCAGTATCCATAGTGTGGACCCAGACTACAGGAGCTTATGTCTGAGAAGCTGGAATAGCCATGAGATAAAATCTGATGGAACTGAAAGGCTGTATCTGAAAGGGCAGCTGAAAATACAGGAGATGCAGACACCTGAGACAAAGCAGAACAGCTTGACTGGAAATGAAAGAGCAAAATGATCAAGGTGTAGAAACAAGATACCAGCATCTACACGAAACAGGTCACCAGAAAACAGATGAGCAAACTAAGTCTTGGGGTCTAGTTTCCAACTGATCTCTATGCTTATTTCCTAGTAACAAATGATCCTTTTAAGAAAGAATATACCCTGGGTTACTTCTTTTCCAAACAAAGGAGACAGCTAATGGAAAGCTGGAGGACAGAGAGAATCACTTATGGCAGGGGAAAGAGAAACAAAACTGGAGGAGGCAATTGATAAATGCATGCAAAGGGAGCCTGACTACAAAAGTCCACATGATGCCAAACAACTTACTGAACTACCATGAATGCAAATAAAAACCAAAGTCACCCTTCAAAATATAAATACAGCAGAGATGCACATCAATGTTCCCCAGCTGTTGTGCTATAAGTAGCATAGAAGAGGTAGTGGGAGGTCAGAAATAATGAGAGCCATCCAAGGTCAGGCTGAGGCTGAGAAAATGTGGGATTCTGCAAACCATGGAAAGCTGAGTTTGAGTAAACACAGGAGCACAACATTCCTGGTATCAGGAATGAGTTGTTCATGGGAGGGTTTCCTTGCATCCCTCTGGTCATCCTTACCACCAGCACACCAGCTCTGTGTTCTACCACTACACTTCTGACTTGGCAATGTCCTCTCAGACAGATGTTTTATCCAAATTCCAGCTGTCAAATTCTCCAAGCACGGTAAACAAGATCTTGCTGGCTGCTTTCCTCCATCCTGGATCTGTTCACGAGATCTCATGGCTAGATCATTTCACAGCTGCTTTAGGGGTTCTGCAGCTTATTACACAAATATTTACTTTTTCAGAAGGAGAAACCAAGTGCATTAGACCCAAGTCTGAAAAGCTTTGCTTCTTCCAGCCCCTTCCTGTGGGGGTTTGACAGGCTAAAACAAACGAGTGTGAAGACAACACGGTGTACAGCACAGTGAGTCATTAGAAGGTCAGAGCACCTAAGTGCTGCAGTGCTGCAACATCCCAACAGCCAACAGAGCACAAGAAGATGGTGCAACTGCAAATGCCATTGCAAGGACCCCTCCAGCCCCAATAGCTGAAAGAAACTTACAGCCTTACTCCTTGTCTTTTGGAAAACAGCCTTCAGCACACTCTGCTGGAGTCCAAGTGAGGCTTGGACATGTGCTGTTAAGGGAGGTACCTTCTGATCCTCTGAGACGCACCTGCACTGTCCTTGCAGAAGAGCAGGGTTTCTGAAAGTTTTCAAATTCTCTCTGTGGCTTAGTATCTCAAGTTTTTTCTTCAAGGCAACTTACAGTTTGAAAACAAGATCCAGGTTCTTCCATCATCATTTAGACAGTCTGAAAATGAGCGCTCAGAATTTTGGGAGTGAGGCACATTTGAGCTGGGCACATTTGCACTGCTGAAAACAACCAGACAGAAGGCCTAAGAAGGCAGGTACCATTAAAGAAATATGAGATTACTCAGGCCCTGAAAAATCTCACATTATTGACTGCCTTTGAAAAATTGTGGCCACACTGCTGTTTTCACACTGTAATCATACATCACATAAATCTGGATCTCAAAATGATACCACCTAGGAAGTGTCAGCCTGGCCTGACTCCAAGGGGTTCATTTAGGCATTTATTTTCATTTAAATCATATGCAAAGTGATCTCAGGTTACTATGAATAAAGACAATTTTTAGTATACAGTAATGGATATATGGATATATGGAAAGCATGTAAGCTGTTTTTCTTTCTCAGGTAGATACAATTCAGTATTTAAAAATAGCTAATATGATTAAGTAGCATTTATTGGTTATTAGTGGTTATGCAAGTGCAGTTCTTACTATATCAACACCATTCCAGAGCAGCCAGATTTAATTCTGCTCTGTAAGCAATGGTGTCAGGTACATGATAATAAATTCCTGATGTGGTAAAAGTGAGAAAAAGTCATGCTGTCACTTTAGGGGAGTTCACAGTTGTTGCTTTTGAAAGATTAATTTTCATTTTGAAATGTCAATGAATTTCATATAGAATGATCAAAAGAAGTTCCCCTTGCCCTGTTTTTTTTAACCTCTCTATGTTGATTAAACTAATTTTGTAAAGGTACAATGTACTACACAGTAGACTCCTCAAAACGAATTCCCTGTAGATGCATAAAAAAGTAATGTCAGACATGCAACACATAGAAAAATTAGCATCATATTCCAGGCCAGGATGAATATTTCACCAAGAAACCAGTGGCAAAAGTTTATCAGTGGTATCAATGATCATCTTGGGAACCAGCAGTGCCAGACACTTAGATTTATGAAATTTCACTGACCTGGATTTTGGGGTTTCAAGCTTAACTGGAAGCTTTATATGAAAATACTGGTGTGCTATATCTTAAAAATGGAAATAAATATATCACCTCACTTTCTTTATTAAGAAGACTGCATCCCTGTTTTCTTCAAAAGTGACATTCCTGAGAGCTCCCTTTCATGGGATGGTAGCGCAGCAGAAAGAGCAGAGCATGGCACAGACCTCACTTCTGCCAAACAGTCTTGATGAGGTGGCATGGATTTCCCAGAGAAAGCCCTGCCAAAGGTTCCCTGCCCAAATCACTTGGGCTGGAAATTCACACTGCTGTTTTCATTCCCAGCTAGATGAGAGGTACTGGAGACAAAGCTCACACTGCCGAATTCAGCATAGAGAGACAGACCATTAGTCAGTCAGCTGTGAAATGTAAATAAATTTTGCCTTTCAGAATATCCTCCCTGATTCTGTCAAAATCCATCATGCACAACTGCTTATTCAAGCAAAAGGTAACACAAAGTAAATATCCCCTAAACTTACAATGTAGGAGAGAATATCTTAACTTCAGTCCATCACTCTTCTCATGACACTTTGGTAAAAAATACTGTTCTTCCAATATCAGTCTGTCCTGATCACTTTTGAAATAACAAAAGCTAAATCTTTTAAAAATCAGAGACCTCTGGTCTCTCTCATGAACTATGAATTAGGAACAACTCCACTGGCCTCACAAGACAGGTTACTTCATTTCTAATTGCAATCAGGGGTAACGCTTGGCCCACAGTCAGTGAAAAAATCAGTAAAGGCCAAACCATGGACAGCCTCCTGATCTGCTTTCCAGGAGGTCAGTGACCCCTCTGGGAGTATCCCCTCTGCCTTTGCAGGGGTGGGAAAGGGAGAGGAAGAATCAGCTTTGAGAATCAGCTGTCTGGGCCTTATTTTGTTATTTTCCTCATCAGATTTGTAGGCTGATTATGTGGAAAGTTGAATCTGATTTTATTTCAAACGGTCATGACAGTGTTCACTGCTGGATACTTTCAAAGGTCCAGTCCCATTGCAACAAGAAGGGCAGGCTCTTTGGGAACCTCCTGAATCAAGCACATATCCAGAAATACTTACCAAAACTGATATTTTAACCATTTGGCTTTTCCATCACTGATGGGACCCAACCAGCAAGAGTAGGACCATAAATTTTTCTTGAAAATCCTTGTAGATGGAAACTAAATTTCACAGAAGATTTAAATAAAACTTAGCAACTTTAGAACAAAACATGTGTTCTGCTAAGCCACATTTGGGATTCATTAAAAAAAAAAAAGAAAATACTAGCATTAGCTGTTAAAATTTAAAAGAGCTATAAAATCAAATTAAAGACTTCAAATTACCAATAAAAGAAAATAAATACATAGAAACATTGAGAAACAGCTAAATATGTCAAACGATTCCTTGGAAAGACAGAAAATACAGCTTAATATGATTATCTATTTCGACACTAAAGTTGCCGAAACCAATGCCTGCTTTTATCAGACAGATAAACTGCTCTCAGGCATAATTGCAATAAAACCTTCCATAGAGGCAAAGTCTTCTGGATGTCAGCACTGAGCCTGCCTTTAACTTTGGGTTTAGCACTTTTTGTCTTTTTATCTTTCTTTTACTTACTGGTTTGGGCCCTAGGATATCTCCCCCAGTTACTGAGAGACTCTGACAGAGGATCTTTACAGAAGCTGTCAAGCTTAATATTTTGGTCAGCGATAGTGAATGCTTTCTTTAATCTTGTGCCATCAAAAAGAAAACATCTACCATGTTCTATGTTAGCAGCAAAGAAGCAGCTGTCCAGGTTAAATGTGATTGATTCCATCAAATTTGAGATTATTTTTTCCATAGTTTTCCTCAGGGTGCACAGTGTATTCATATGACCTGCCAAAGCATTCAGAATGTCAATTTAATTAAGAATACTGTTGTACTGAAGAGCCTCAGAAGAAGTATGGCTATTTTTTATATAAAGAAGCAAAGAAACAAGTCAGTCAGAGCATATTTATTTTTAGGGATTGATTACTTACTTACTTAATTAATTTTTATTAATTTTACAGACCAATATTCCCTGTTGCGGTGTGTTTTACATTTTATGTTTTACCATTAATGTTCATGGATTTGTTGTATTGTTCTGTAATGGTTTCTCCCAGTTTCCCCCTATGTTCTTCCCCAGTTGGTACATCTCCCGCCCTGGAAATCCCCTACCTTTGTTCTCCCCAGATACTGTTAAGTGTCAATCATCGGTTGCTCCCCTCCCAGAGCCTGCCAGTCTCAGGAGGCCTCTCCCCTCTTTCCAGAGAGTTCGGAGAGACTGGGCCCTGGATTGGAGCAGGCCTGGGAAATCCCCCACCCCTAAAATTTGATTTGCTTTCTGCATGCCTTCCCCTTTACCCTAATTGGTCCCCTGACCCGAAGCCACTCCCTTTCCCTTTCCCTTTTAAACCCCTGCATAGCTCTGTCAGCGGGCTTTTGGTCTGGGCTGGTGCAGAGTGACAATAAACTGCTCTCTGCTGCACCCTCACTGAAGCCTCCCTCCTGCTTCCTCATTGTCGCCTCGCTCACCAGCGCTCCGTTGCCAGACAGCCTTACCCACCGGGGGAAGCTGCCGGTCCGCCTGCGGCTTCTTAACCGAGGCTGGGACGGTTCCCTGCCAGGGCTGCTGGGTTAGCTGGGAAGCCGTGCCCCAGCGGTTCAGGGAACACGCCTCAGTTCCCCATCTAATGTTGTCATAAGTCTCCTAGTGCAGAAGTTAAATTTGACTTAGAATGCAAATTATATTCTTTCATCTGCTAAGTCATCTCACAACTTAAATACCTCTAGTCGCCTTGGCAATTGATTAAAGCTCCTTAGAATTATAAAACCATAGAATAATTTAGGTTGTTCTTTGAATTGAAGTAGCCTTCCAGCATCCCACTTTCCTTTATTCTGTGTTCATAAACTTAATGCTGTATGTTAGAAACCTATTTTAAGAAGAATTCTTAATTACAATTAAAGACGTCAATCCTGCTGACTGACTTAAAAATCTGTCAAAAGGAACAACCATGACAAGATTTTCGGTGGTGCTACAGGTAGCTTCTATTTGAAAGAACAGATGCTATGCAACAAAAATATGTGGTTTCTCTTCCCCATACTCCCCCACATCCCTCACATCTCCCTCTCCTTTCCCACCCCCAAAATCCCACAGGTGATTAGATTTGTCCTGGGAATCAGATTTTTTAAAAGTAAAGATCCATCTAGTTACTCCTTTTCAGCCAGTGTTAAACAACCAGATTACAAATATGCCTCCTGTTCCTGATTCCACAAGGGCAAATTCTACTTAGCCAGGGATGAGGTTGTGATGTGCCAGAACTACAAAATTAAGGAAGGTTCTGATACAGAGAAGCTTGGAGACATTAAGGAGGAAAAAAACTCTTTGTAGGTAATCTAAATAATTTCTGTCATTAGCATGTATTTCACATGACATATGGATATTTTAGAAAAGTCCATTTCAAATACAACTAGATGTAATCATTTTTCTTTTCAGGATAAGGCAGATTTATGTCTCAATTTCTAACATTCATGTCACCATATGCTACACACCTGATCCTCTTTTTCTGTTGTTTTCCTCTTTTGCACCTGCTGCTCTTTCCCCTGCTCTGAGCAGTCAGTTTTTGGTACTCAAGTGCCATCCTGCATCCAGGGTGATGCAAGGGCCACCCACCTTCAGCCACAGTCTGGGCACTGAAAGAAGGATGGCTCAGTGCTCCAGAACTGCCCTCAAATCCCTCAATCTCTATATTCTGACTGAGGCAGTCACAAAGAAATGCCTATATTGCACTATAACACTAGTTCCCAGTACCAAAGCATGTAAATGAGTGTATGAACACATGAAAGTGCTTGGTGCAGAAAATAAGAAGGAGAGAAAGAAATTAGTCTCCTGAATAAGGCTACTGGTCTCCAGCAAGGCTGGCTCAAGCAATGTTTTGTCTGTGTGTCTGAGGAAGAGTGAAACTTAGAAAAAAATGGAAAGCAAATTGATGGATTGTTTAGAATACTGCAGATTACAAGTAGGTTCAGGGTGGGGAGTGTTTAAGGGCACCCCTCTGCAATCCCAGTTCCCTGGTCCAGATATTACTGGAGCCCTGCTTTTCTACCCATGGGCACAAGGAGAGGCACGAGGCTGGGGCACAACATTGTCTCTGTGTGTCCTCCAGAATGTAGGCTTGGACCTTACTCCAGCCAAATATGTGGGCACGGCCGTGTCAGGCTGATCTCTCTTTGGAAAAGCAGAGCAAAAAGCAAAGCTTACCAAAGGCTGATGATGTTCAAGCCATACCCTTCCTCTTTCTTTTGCATAATGAAGCACTGGTGGTGATTCACTCACTATTTCTCACCCTTCAGAGTAGGTACCACAGTGTTTCAAACACATGAATGAGTTGGTGCCCTCTCTCCTGCAGCTGCCCTGCATGCTTGGAACACTGGCATGCTCCACAAACCAAGAGAAGATGACTAAGTGTCACATCCCATGCCTATAACATTTAATTACAATTTAATTTTAAAAACTAACTACAATTTTTTACCTCATTTGGATACACAATTGAATCAGAAATCAGTACTGTGCAAGCATCACTTCCATAGAGTTTGCAATTAAAATGCCATCCACTTGTACACCTGTGTCAAATTGAGGAGCTTCAACCTCATCATAACAATGGTCAGCATTTTGTGTAAGTGTTCTGCAATCTAACCCAAATTAATCTTCATGACAATAAGAAACAGAAAGGTTAGATTTATTTGGGGATGTAAAACAATCAGATGGCTGAGCTGGGTGGAGAATTTCTGGGGAAGACAGTCTTAGGCCTGTGCTAAATTCATAGTTTCTGATAACTTTCCACATATAATTAATTTGCTAATTTTGGTCTAAATTTCCTTCTTTTGACTCCAGTAATTATTATTAGCTGATGCAGTGTCTGTAATGTAGTCAACACTTTCCAGACATACAACCAAGAAAAATTATTTTTACAAGGCTGCCTATAAAAATACATTGCATGTCTGAGATCACTTTGGATTAGTGAGGCTGAGAGATTTTAAACATTGGTATGCACAATGTATGCAGTAAAATTATGTGGATTGGTAAAAACAAACTTTTTTCTTGTTGTTTGTTCCAGTTACTGAGCACAGCATGCTCTAATTTAGTCAAACTGGAGTTTCACTGACCATGGAAGTACTTAAAATTGTACGGTTTTCTCCCTCTCAGAGTCTGATATCAGTCTCATTTAATCATAGATTTTTACCTGTGCAACAGTAGACACAAAACAAACTACCACCAACTTCTGGCAATGAAAGAAGAGTATTTAAGTAAACTATTTTTATATCTCCACTATTTTCTGATTCCTAGGAGCAGTAAGGTCCATCCAAAACTAAAACCACTTTTTTCTCATACTTCAGAAATCTATATTTATAAATGCATTTTATATATATCCACACGCACATACATATAAATGTATATGTGTTCATTTATTCTATATATTTATATTTAAATACTTCCAGATGTTTATATATTTTAATAGATATATATATAGAAACTGTTCACAGAAATACCAGAAGTGAACTTGCCTGTCAGATTGTGTCTGCAGCTGTCTGTTCTCTTCTGCCATCATGTGGGTATTACTGAAGTGCAGGAATCCAGCAGCTGCAGGAGGAGCATGAGAGGATGCGAGGGTGAGAAATGTCCCTGTGCCTCCCAGGTACCTCGGGCAAACTGGGATAGCTGCCTTCTCACTTCAAAACTGCCTGGCAAGAAGCTTGAAATCTGAAACACTTCTCCATAACTTCAGGTCTTTAACAATCTAAAAATCTATGGACATTCTAAAATAAAATAAAATAAAACAAAACCCCAGACACTTTTCTGCAGAGGTGTTTTATTGGAATACAACACTCCTTGGGATGATTGCAATATCCTGGGTGGTTTTTACAAGGAAGTCCAGGAACTGAACCCCTCCAGGATGGATTCTGCTTTTTCTCAGGAACCATCCAAATCTCCTGAAATCCGTTTTTTTTTTTTTTTTTTCCAGAGGTCATCAGAGATTAAGGAGATGTATTATGGATATGTTCTAAATATGGCTGCTTCAGGTTAGTGTACTTAATTCTGCCTCCCTGTGATTATGCTACTGACAAAATATATCAAATATAAGATGTATACAACAGAGCTACTTCAAATAAAGGCTCTTTTGACTTTACAACTAGTTAAACAAAGAATTATTTGTCTAGCTCCTGACTCAAAAATGTTCTGCAAGTTGTTACTTCTCTAGTAAAGGTCTAAATAGGATAACAAAATGTTATTTTTTTATTTATTCAAAAATTATTTAAAATCATAATCACTCCAGAACTCCTGTATAATGGCATTCAAATTGCTTAATTAGCAAAAACCAAAATTGATACATCTTTTGCCTAATGCTGAAAGAGTGTTAATGCAGTAAAAGGTAGCTTTTAAATACTGTATTTGAAGAGTCACTGTGTGGGGATTTCACTCTTGCATAAATACTGGTATTCTGGGTAAGTGCATAGTTTGTCTTTCTATTGAAAATAACAAAAGAGGGAAAAGTAAACCTATGTCCTGTCATTAAACAAAGGATAAAATAATGCCTTTAGAAAGAAGCTACAGAAGTGGGGGAGTTTTCTCAAGTATACCCTACATTTGCAAATAGTTTGTTTGGTTTTTTTTTAACACCAGTTAATCTATAAATATCTTTTTGACCTTTGGATAATAGCAGGCTTAATACATCTGCATGTCAAACACTGCAAGTTTTACTTTGATTCACCCACTTTAAGAGAAGCTATCATGTGCCAGACAGCTGCTTTTTCTCATAACTTTCCCCATAACTAAAGCTTTTGCATAGTTACAGAGCAGAAAATGACATCAGAATCACAGAGCAATATGTGCTTTCCTCAGGACTAAATGGCCTCTGTTACTTCCTCCAGTCGAGTATAAACCATGCAAAAGTACCCTAACTTAGCTTCTAAAGGCAAATGTCTTCTCAGAGTGTTGCACACTAGTAGTTAACTCTCCATCTCCAGATTTTTCCTCCTTCACTGAGTGTCTGAAGTAAACAGTGAGAATCATGCAGCTTTTATTCAGGGCGGTAAATACAATTTGAAATAATAACTCTCTCCAGTACAGAGAACTCTTTCCACGACCTAGATTATTCAATATAGTATTTTAATGCTAAATAAGTTGCTTCAAAATTCTCACACTATATAGCAGAGCACTCTGTATCTATTCTTAAATATCTGCAAACATTTTGTAAATATTGACACATTAACATTAACTTTATAAACGTGTTAGCATTTTAAACGTCCTAAATATTACACAGGTATCTATTAGGGGCAAGAAATCTCCTGAAAGTTTATTGGAAAGTTACTTCCAATGCAGATATTGCAGTCCCTAAATATTCAGTGGCCGGAGTCAGAGGTTGATTTTAAAAAGCCAAGTTCATTTTTAGGTTGCTCTGTGCTCTGTCAATGGGAAGAGTCAAGTCCTTCCAAGGTCAATGTTCAATGACTGAAAGGAATTAGGTCCCTCTAAGGGACCTACAAAAACTGGACAGTTCAACAAAAACTGCTTACAGCTAGAAAACAGGAAGTATCTGCAAGAAATCAGAAGGCAAACAATATAGAGTGCAAAGCTGCATTAACTGCAGAAGTGCAGCTAGGAAAAAATTTGCATCTAGAGAAGTGTAGAGAGGTGTAGCAGAAATAGGAATGGCTTTGAACAAAGCAAGAATGGTGGGTTAGAATGTGATACCTTAATCTGGGTGTTCAGAAAGTTTCAAGACTTTAGATAAAGCATGCAATTTTGAAAAGCTATTATCAAAGCCCTAAAAGCTTTGTAAACTGATCAAGACCTAAATGATGTTAGAAATACAGCAAACTGCAACTGGAAACCAAAAGCAAAACTATTTCCTGTGTACTGTGCAATATATACAAATGCATGCATGAAATGGTTTGGATCGATAAATGGTTTTATTTTTTTTAGTCAAAAACATAGTTTTGCTTTCATCAAACTGGCAAATACTACGTCTGCTCATCATCTCATTCTGCCAAGCAGGTGGAACGTTGAAGAGTGGAGGGTGAGCACTGCCAAGGTTTGCTTAAAAGCAAAAAATGCTTTGCCTGTTTTAGCTATAAATAATGCTTCACCACATGTTTACTAGGCAAGGTCGTGATTCCCTTTCATCTCAGTTTGGTGAGAGACGAACCAAGAAATACTGAGAAGAGTTAATTAATCCATGTGTAAACTCAGCAGACACTAAAACTCAATGGGAAGCCAGAAGCAGCCTCACTAGAGAGAGAACACTTGGGCCCTACTCTCTGCCAGCAACTTAGCTCATACATTTCACATGCAATCAGCATTATATAAAAATTACAGTGACTAAGAAACACAAAAATAACTATTGCAAGAGGGCAAATAAGTTCAAACTTCCCCTCAAAAGAAGGCTACAGTCAGTGTATTCATTTTTCTCCTTTTACTTCACATTTCTTGTGTTTGAGGTTACACCAAGGATCAGTTTTAAGGGGAAAGTTGTCCCAGAAGCCTCTTCCATAATCTTCCATAATTGGCCAAACCACCATAATTCCAATGGTGGTTTGGCCAATCTCCTGCAATCCCCACCGCACCAAGACTGGCCTTTCAGCTTGCTGGGTTGGTCTGGAGCCCTGCAAACCCACAAAGTTTTTATGGAAGGGCTGGCAGAGGTGTCTCCTCCTCACCTCTTGTGGAGAGGAAGCGGCAGCAGCTGTCCCCTGTTGCTCTGGGTTCAGACACCTGCTGAGTGTTACAGTGCTCTCAGCAAGATGGAAAAATGTGGGAGCTCCTGACCAGAATCACGGCAGGTTTTAGCTGTGAGTGGGGCACCTATTTTCCCAGAGGACTCTTTCTATAATCACTGACATGCCTGACTCTGCAGTCCAAAATGAGACTGTCCAGAACATTTGAGATCTCTGAAATGTAGGCTACTAGATTTCAGACAAAAACTGCTGTGGGCAGCCTCTTTTGTTTGTACCTAGAGTGATTTGTCCTTGTTGGAGGAGTTAATGTTGTGTTTGGCTGTTTGAATGTCATTTTCCCCCTTTGCTTACCAGACTTGATGCCCCCTTCATCTTTTTTACTCAAGTTTAGTTTTCCATGATGTAAACAGATTGCAGGGCAACTGCTCTGCTGATCTCTTCATTCAGGGACTAAATAAATAAGTAAGACTTGCTAAAGTTACAGTATTATTATTATTTCTCAAGTTCTCAGAGCTACGGAAAGTTCTGACAGCTCATGCAGAGTACAAGGCTGTTACTACTTATCTTTCACTAAAATACACTAATGAGAAAATTTCTCATCTGATCTCAACAAGAGTGTTTTGTTCCTTATAATGTAATGTTGACATATTTGTGTGCTGCTGTTCTGGGCCTGGATGTCAAAGCATATTAGACTTGTACGTTGTAGTCATGAATTCGGTCAGTAAAAATAAATTAACTTTAACCTTCCATGATTCCAGTTGTTTTTCAGTATTTTCAATTCTACTGATGGCATGTTCACAAGCAAACATCTGGAAAAATACTGGCATAGATTAACTGAGATCATTTCCCTAATCTGAAATCACCAAGCATCTTGAAATACAGAGAAATTCAGAAACATATTTAAAAACAGACCAAGTTCATCTACAGGGTCCTATTCTAACTCCTCTTTAATTTATCAAATACCTGGAAAAGCAATTACTTTAGCCTTCTCATTAAACATAGAGATTAAAACCGGCTTTAGTCTGAGTTTAAACTGGTGGCAATGAATATTTTAGTCTCCAGTGATAAATTGCATGTCAGAGTTTTCCTGTCTTTTCAGCCTGGGCAGTAACCCCGAAGGGACTGGGCGTGCAGTGTTTATCTGAAGTGTATCTATAGCATACATACAATCCTTCACCAACGCAAAGAGGATGTATCATGTCGTCAGACATGTACTTCCTAAGCAGGGAAGTACTCCAGCTGACTGTAATGAACTCTGACGGTGGAGCAGAAGTTATTTTTGTCCTAAATGACAAACTGCCATGTCCTGTTATCTAGAAGATTTAAGGCCTGACACTCTCTATTTCATCTAATGGAAGCAGTTCAAAAGGAAAAGACAGGTTAACATATGTCAGTAGGAAGGGATATGGAGCTGTATTTCCCCAGGTAGCCAGGAACTAAATACCAGTGATTTTTCTAACCATGGTGTTTTTTGCCAGTCCATTTTATTTAAAGGTGTGCTTAAACTTCAAACAAGTACTGGAATTAGCATCCCAGCATCCCTTCAGCTGGCCACTTTTCCCAGGAGAAGACAGAAAAAGGCTGAGTTATCACAAGTAATTACTACTGACTGACCAAACAACCAAAAGAGTGACAACTACCACTTTAAACTAAGAGGAGGGATGATGAAAGCGAACACCTTGTTGCTTCTTTGTCTGTTAGAAATGGGTGGTTGTGGAGTAGTTCAAATTAGTGACATCCCTTTAGACGAACTTCACAGTCCAATGCAGTTACCCTTTCCTGAGGGTAATTCCATTTAGTATTTAGCTCTAACCAGCCTTTTGCCTTTTGCCTGATACTTTGCATTTTCAGTGCTGTAAGACAGTAACTGCATTTTTGCTCTGGCTTTATGCAGTTCTTGAGCCATGATTAGGATTCCTACAGTGAATATTGCTACCAACATTGCAGAGCCAGACATTCAAAGTGTCCTTTGCAGGGGCTTCTCTGTCAGACTCATATTTCCAAAATTCAGCACACAGACAAGTATTTGGCCCAGAGATTGAAATTCCACACAGTGTTATAAACCATGGGAGTATGACATGCCCTAGAAAGACTCTGTGCCCTGGTTCATCTTTAAAGACTCACGCTTTTAATGGAATTTTATCTTCCCAGACATTATGAAATCCATTAAAATGAAAAATACTTCTTTTGGGTTCCTGGAAGTAATTAATTCATTTATACTTAAAATAAAGGGCAGATACTGTAGTAACTCTTAACTGTCAGAAAAGAGGACACATTTGAAAGGCTTAGGAAATACAGGCTGTGTTCCTGAAATGCAGCTGAGGAGCTGCAGGGAATTAACAGTGCTGGGGCTGGGGACATTAAGTTCTTTTATATCATATTAGCAAGAACCAAGGACCCTGAAGTGTGGTTTAATGACAGGACTCAAACTTTATGAAGATCCATAATATCCTTTCCCAAAAGTATTTGAGCAAGAAGAGACTATGACTTACACAGAGGTGAACTAAGTATTGCTGCACTTGCCCACACCAAAGAAGTTCTTTTGCAAATATTGCAGTCTACACCTTCCTCGTGAGGAGAAGAGGAGGGGCAGACACTGATCTCCTCTTGGTGACCAATGGCAGGACCCGAGGGAATGGCCTGAAGTTGTGTCAAGACAGGTTTAGGTTGGATATTAGAAAAAGGTTCTTCATCCAGAGGGTGGTTGGGCACTGGAACAGGCTACCCAGGGAACTAGTCACAGCACCAGCCTGACACAGCTCAAGGAGCATTTGGAGAATGCTCTCAGGCACATGGTGTGACTTGGGGATGGTCCTGGCCAGGGCCAGGACTTGGACTCAATGGGTCCCTTCCATCTCAAGATATTCTATGATTCTATGAATGAAGTTACAAAAAATAATTATGCAGAAGCAAAGTTGCAAAATGCTGTCATACATATGTAGTAAAACATTAATCACATTGACAACCTAAATGAAGCATGACAAATCACCCAAGATATACTAATTACCTTGAATACAAGAGATTCCACTAGACACATTCTTCTGGGTCTATCTGTATCAGAAAAAGCAAAACAGGAGTCCACAAAAGTCTAGGTCCTACAAATGGGTGAGTGAGATGGGCCAGGAATATTGGATGACCTAAAGACAAGTCCTTGTGTCAAGATATAACTCTTCAAGCTGTTGTTTTAGGGGAGGTTGTTTTCTTTTTTTACCTATAATGGAAGTGCCAGATTCTGTCTATCTGGGTCACAGTTTTCAGATACTCTTGAAATGTTTTTGAAAAGGAATCTCTTATTTCCACTTTGCCTTTTGCAAATTCTACACACAACCATACTTTTTAAGATCTCCTTAATGGGACACTAAAGCATCTTGCCATCTTCCTACCACAGAATGTCCCTGTCCATGAGCAGGGACAGCTTCCACTATCCAGGTTGCTCCAAGCCCCATCCAACCTGGCCTTGAACAGGCCAGGGATGGAGAAGCAACAACTTCACTGGGCAGCCCCTTCCAGTGCCTCACTGCCCTCACAGTAAAGAATGTACCTATGTCCTATGTGTCCTTGGATTTCTTTAAAAATATCACTATTTTCAATTTTTCTTTATTAAGGAAAAAAAAAGTTTTTTCATTCTAAATATCAATGCTTCTGTCTCTGTATATAGTATTTCTGTTTCTATCTATTGATATGGCTTAGAACAAATGGAGACAGTGCTAAGGTATGAGTATGCTGAAGGATAATACATATCCTTTGCACATATCACAACATCTGAGTTTGTTGTTCAGAGACTCTGTCTGTTTGCATTTATTTCCAATGTCTGGAAATACCTGGAATAATCTGTGTATACTTATACAGATATTACAAATAATATCTGGAATAACCTGTGTACACTTTGCTGGAGGGATGCACAAATACAGCAGTTCTCAACACGAAAACAGCTTTATTTTATTTTTTATTAGATTTTACAATATGATTCTCTATTGCATAACTCCCATATTGATGTTTGCTATCTGGTTATTGACTGAATAATTCAAAACCCTAACGTTACAATAAATGTGCATTAACAGTTATATTAATTTTTTTTTAATTAACACAGCTTCTAACTGCACTATTTATCTTAAATATGAGCCCAAGTCAAAATATTCTTATCCAGATCTCAATTTCCTTGTTTTTCAGATGATATAGATGTACTGCTGGCTTTTAACTCACATCCCATTTAAACAGCCTTTGCATTTTTGTGTATATGGCTTGTTTATCTTCATCAAGACAAAATAAACTCTGGGATTCAAGTGACTTTTTTTAGGGATTCATCAAAGAAGAATAAAAATATATTTTTGTGAGATAGTGTGGCTGAGCTGAGGAGCAGGTGTTTGGAATGCATGCAGAAGGATTCACTTGCTAACACACAGTGTGTTTAAAGCTGGAGAGGCCAGCCAGCACTGTGCTCTTCAGCTTGTAAACTCTGGTTGCTGATGTGATGAGAAACAGTGAATGTTCTGCTTACAAATTTAGACTCTTCATCCCAAGAGATCCCAGGCTTTGCAACAAATCCAGGTTCTTTTTTCTTGGCCCATATATTTCAGAACAATAACATGTCATATGTGGCTTCTGAAAGCCCAGAAGAACACGGTTTCCTTCTTGTGCAATGTGAGCAGCTCTTTCAGCCTCCATGAACACATGTCACAAGGCTCTCTGAGAACCAGGAGGGAATAAATGAAGAATTGAAATATATATGTTATTTTTTCTGTAAATTGTTCTCTTCTGTTTGTTTACAAAGCTTGCCTTCCCAGTTTACATGTCAATATAGATAAAACAGTAATTGCAAGATAATAAATAATGTATTGTGTAAAGTCTAATAAACTGGAGTTGTATGAGAGCTGCAATCAGTTCCACCAGTCACTCTCCACTGCCTGCTTGGGAGCAAGGCACCGAGTAACACCCCTCAATGCAATTCCTCGGGTCAGGGCAATCCCAAGCACAGGCTGTGCAGGGAATTGATTGTGAGCAGCCCTGGGGAGAAGGACTAGAGGGTGTTGGTTCATGGGAAGCTCAAAATGACCCAGCAATGGCACTCACAACCCAGAAAGCCAAATGAGTCCTGGGCTGCATGAAAAGCACCCTGGGCAGCAAGTGAGGGAGGGGATTCTGCCCCTCTGTTCTGCTCTGGTGGGACCCCACCTGCAGTGCTGCACCAAGCTGCTGTGCTATCAACAAAAGAAGGAGAAGGACGTGCTGAAGTGGGTCCTGGGGATGCCATCAACATGATTGAAGCATCTCTCCTATGGAGACAAGCTGTGAGAGTGGTGGCTGTTCAGCCCAGAGAAGAGAAGACTTAGGGGACTTTGTAACAACTCATACATTCAGGAAAGCTGGAGAGGGACTGTTTCTGAGTGGAAAGAACAGATGGCGTGACAGGACAAGGGGCAATGGCTTTAAACTGACAGAGTGCAGGTTTAAATTAGATATTAGAAATAAGTTCTTTACTTTGAAGGTGAGTCACTGGTACAGGTTGTCCAGAGAAGTTGTGGCTGCCCCATTCCTGGAAGTGTTTAAAGCCAGGTTGGATGGGGCATCCTGGTCTAGTGGAAGGTGTCCCTACCCATGGAAGGGGCACTGGAACTTAATCATCTTTAAGGCTGCTTCCAGCTGAACCCATTCTACAATGCTATGATTTACTATTGAAGGCATTTGCATAAATAAGGGTAATGAATAATATAGTTTTTTAAACTTTTTCCTTCTTATTTCTTCAGAATTATAAACAAGCAAGAAAAAGGCCATTTCCCAGTAATATTTTTCGTGGATTAATAAAAGTAGAGATGAAAAATGTTGGATAGAGCAGTGCAGTTGTCAGAGAAGCCTGCAGACACCAGAGTTAGCAGAGACAGCAGAAGACAAGGCATTTTAAGACAGCACATAGATGAGGTTTTTTAGGTAAAGTGAATGATGCATGGCAGGGAGCAAATTGGGATAGGAGCAAATGCAGGAGCCTGCTTTAATCTGCCTGCAAGACATTTTGAGAAAGATAGAATATATCTTCTGAAGAAGCAGTATGGATGGGAAAAGTCCAAAATTATTAGAAACACTATTTTTCTTCATGATATTTCATAGTTATGAGGAAAATAAGAGCAGGAGTGCTGCAAAACCAGCTGTTGTTCTGTACTCTATAAAATTATTCTTTTTGCACTGTTCCAAGCCAGGAGCCAGGACTTAAAGAATCATGATGAAACCAAAAAAAAAAAAAAAAAAAAAAAAAAGAAAAAAAAAAAAAAAGAAAAAAGAAACTTCTTCCAACAAAACCAAAACCTGAAGATATGAGCTAATGAGCTTATACTAACCAAACCATGTTTTAACCTATATCTTTGTCACTCAGGACATGGTTTATATTCTGACTTCTGAAACAGTTGGAATAAATAAATCACCCAAGCAGCAACTGCTTGAAATATGAATAAAATCTTCTTATGAGTTGACCTGCTGTATTATTAACAGAAAGTGTTTTGGCTTCTGAAAAAAGTGGCAAACATGATCACTTGAGTTTGCAAACTGTCACTTTCTTCCAAGGTGACAACATATTACCTCCAGTATATTTGAGTTCCAGAAAGACAACATTGTAAGAGATTTTATCAGAATATTTATGAAATTAATTACTGAAAAAGTTGCTGTTATTTGTTGTATTTAAAGGAAGTTTATAGGTGAAAGCTTATCTAGTTTCTTGTAAGTATTAAATGAAATATTAGCTGTGTTTCTTTTAGAGATGGATTGTGTGAAATCTTAAATATTTTTTTGTATTCATTTGGAAAAATAACTCTAAGAGTGCCATTAACTCCACAGTTCTCCAGAAAAAATATATATACACTGAAAAAAAAGTAAATTATTGTATTGATAACCACTGTAACAAGGCTACAAATTTTGCATTTTCAAACATTCACTAATTCCATCATTCACACATGCCTATAGTGGAACCCATGGTGAAACGTCTCTGCCAAACAACCTCAGGTTTAGACAGAAGCAAATGAGAGAAAAACATTTTACAGAACACAGAGGATTTGTCATGCCAGGCATACAGACAAAACAAGGTCTGTTTTTCAAAGCTGCAAGATTATTGTCCCATGAGCTGAACACTGGCGGAAATTTTTACAACCCTTTTAATCTGTCCTTGACACTTTTCCTTTCTAAAAATATCTGGTACATCTTGCTTGCACATACAGGACCAAAACCCTTATGAATTTATATTGAATACACAAAGCAGAAAATCTGGATTTGGTGTGATGTCAGCGTAAGGAGGACACACACACAAACCATTGCAAAGGCCTTAGCAGCTCAGCTGGGAGCTTACAAGGTTTTGCTATACTCATGCATGAGGAATGCGACTCCCCATGAATTCAATTGTGGATCAGATTTGTCTTTTGAGATTAAAGCCCTCATTAATATGTTGGGAGGATGTGAATTCAAAGAGGGAGTTTGACAGTGATGAATGTCACTGTGCATGCTGAGAACTCCTGCTGCACATTTCATTAACATGGATCTTGCAAACATGTTCTTGCCATAAATCCACCCCAAGATTACAAAAAAATGCCACAAGGCTGGCCACGTTTTAAAGTTTCCTGAATTTTGAAAGATTTTACTGGTTTGAAAAAGATTCTTTGGATAACATTATGGCAATGCTGATGCCAAGAGGAGTTTTACCATTGATTTTAGCAAGGTGTGGTGGGCTGACCCTGGATGGACACCAGGTGCCCACCATGGACCTACATGGGCTGCAGGGGTACAGCTCCTCTTCGGGGTCTTCAACACAGCCTGAAGGAGAATCTCCACTCTGGCATCTCCCTTCTTCACTGATCCTGGTGTCTGCAGAGTTGTTTCTCTTGCATATTCCCAATGCTTTCTCCAGCTGCTATTGTAAAGTTTTAGGGGTTTTTTACTCTTCTCAATTATGTTATCCAGAGGCACTTACAGTTGCTGCTGATGGGCTCAGCCTCAGAAAGCAGTGGATCTATCTTGGAGCCAGAGGGCATTGGCTCTATCAGGTATGGGGAAAGCTTCTGGAGTTTCTCTCAGAAGCCACCCATGTAGCCCCCTGCTGCCAAAACCTGGCCATCCAAACCCAATACACAAGGCCAGAATTTGCAGTCTAGTGGCTGAAGAGGACATCCGTAAAACCAGCAAGTATTCAACCAGCCACTGGTTAGAGCTTGCACTGATCTATACTCAGCTCATGTTAATGTGGCTACAGCTCAAATCTGCAGTCTTCAGAAAATTCGGTTATCTACTTGCAAGCACTTGGTTTGTGCAGATACTTCCTATTTTAACCTAAAAACCTACTGCAAATTGCAACTCACTTTGCTCTGTGAATTTTCTGTGAATATGTATTAAACAAAAATAAAACCCAGACCTTGTAAACTAATACTTACTTTGTTGTCCCAAATGCAGTTACAGAGTGTCTTCAGCACAGGAAGATGCGGTTTCCAACAAGGAAAACACAATCAGGTGTTAAAACCTGAGCGAAAACTTGAGGACAGTCCTTGCCCTTTGGTCCTCCCAAACATACACCTCTGCTGGCCCCTGAGTCCTAGAAAAACAACAGGTCAGTAAATGTGGTGATTTGCCGTGAAGATTTCACCAGTGAGACTGGCTGTGTCCTGGGGGTAACGATAAAATAAATGCCTTCTCAGACTGGCACATGAAATTCAGTAGCAATGCACATCACGTGCCTGCAGCATGGCCTTCGTGCCTCTGGGGCTTTCCCTGGATGCTCCTCATAGCCACGATTTGTGTTGCAATGAGGTGCCAAACAAAAAGGCAGCCACAGTTTTGTCTTATGAAACAAACCAGGACATGCCCCCTTCACACAAGCAGTCTGACATTCAGGACTGCTGGATACAGAGCAAGTTTTGTTCTTA
The DNA here is from genome assembly GCA_910950805.1 of Acrocephalus scirpaceus scirpaceus. Classification (NCBI taxonomy): domain Eukaryota; kingdom Metazoa; phylum Chordata; class Aves; order Passeriformes; family Sylviidae; genus Acrocephalus; species Acrocephalus scirpaceus. Next base: position 143,763,028 of record OU383773.1, on the reverse strand, counting down.
AAGCTGATTTGGCTTCAAGGTTACAATAATGTTAAACATAATTTCTTTACATGCAATGTGGAATCTACAGGCATTAAGCTGAAGAAGCAACTTACCTGTATCTTAGAAATACTTGGTCAAAGTTTGGGATATGCCTCAAGGCTTTAAAAATTCTGAAAAATAGGTCATCAGAAATAGTCCAAGTGGCTCATATTCCCAGTTACTGTTTGTTATTTTCCCAAAAACATATGAAACAAACCCCCTCCACCATACCATCTTTCAAAAAGATTGTGGAAATTATCCTAGTGTCAGCTACACATTTCATAACATCCCTACCAGGAAACTGGATTGCACATTTCTGGGGAGAATAAGATTCAGCATATATCTTTCATCCTGTTTTTATCCTTTTTCTCCATGGAAAATATTCTCACCTTGGCTGCAAATTTAGATAAAGTTTCAGTCTGAGAGAGGAAAATTATGTGGTGGTTTGTTTTTGGGGTTTTTGGTTGGTTTTTTTTGTTCTTTTCTCTACTGTTTGGGTTACTTTTAATCCTCCTTGGAGACCTGATATAACCTTAGTTTTCTATGTTTTTGCACTTGAGTCAAATATCTGACTGTGATAAATGGCCACAATGAAGCTCATTGGAAAATTGAGCTGTATCACTCCTGCCTCTGTTGGAGAGCTCCTATATAACAAGATTATAAATGTTTTTTCCTTACTGCCCCAGTTCCAACAAAAGGAAAAAAAAAGTATTATGAAAGAATGTTGATATCCTCTGACCAGCTGATAGTCTCATCTGCTATTTCTATTCTTAAAATTTGTTGTTATTTAAGAGCCGTTACTGTTTTTACATGATGCTTCATTTGAAAAGGGCTACATGAAAAATTCAACTCAGCTAATCAGCATAACTAGCTTAGTGATAGAAATTTCCCATAGAAAACAGGGGAGACATAGGAGGAAAAAAAATCAGCAGAAAGAACTTGATTTATTTTGTGATCAACTACTGACTTGCAGTAATTTGGAAAAATTCAGAACAAGCATTGGCAGGACAAGAAAAACCTAAATGCAATCAAATGATATTCCAGTGCTCACAATGAAACCATTGCACACTGCAGCTGATGTTAGGATTTCAATCCTCGGAGACAGTTGATTCAAATGCCAAGCTCTTTTGAAATTGTCATACATACTTTGACTTAAAAAGATGCAGATTTTGATTCTGTTTCAGCTCCCATCAAAAGATGCGGGCTTTGAGCCCATCATTTTAAGGCATTTAATCCTCTTACCTGAATCTTCACAAAATTAAATATATTCACAAAACCTTTGAAAGTACAGAATATTTCATGTGATCACCACAGAGAGCTAACAGAAGGTGCCCATAACCACACAGAAATCTCCAAAAGGTCCACCTCTACCTGAAACTGCTTTGCCTCTGTCTTCCAACACCTTAGAGAGGTTACAGGGAAGCTGGAAGTAGTCTGTTCTCTAGGATGCACGGTAGCAGGTCAAGAGACAGCAGGTACATGTTGTTCCACAGGAATTTTTATTTGGATTCAAGAAAAAAGACTATTCATCTTGAGAAGAATTAAACACTGGAACAGGCAGCCCAGCATAGTGGTGGAATCCCCTTGGCTTAGAAATAGTCCTTGGCTAGACAGTCCTCTGGAAAATTGAATCTAAGGCCCGGCTGTTGGCTGGAGATTGGTACAGATGATCTCCAGAGGTCCCTTCCAACGTGGGATTTTCTGTAATTCTAACCCATAATTCACCACTTCTATTATTTCTTTAAATTATGATGATAGCGCTCAAGAAAGAGTAAGTTGTGAAAAGCACATGTTCATCTACTATAGGAAAGCATGAGAGAAATACAATCATTAAGTCTGTCCATCAGGTTCAGATATTGCTTGAAAGTCAAATCAAGGCATTCAGCTGGGGTGAGAATCTAGAGACACTGGCCATGAGTGCTCTGTCTGTCCCAGTGGAACTGGGGATGCCTGGGCACGGAGACCAAGAGGCAGTGAATGCTCTGTGTCCATGTTAGCAAACAGTCAATGTCTCCAAAAGAAGAACCTGCAAGTAAATGTTTCTCTGGGCTAGCCAGCTCACTACCAGGAGCTCCTGTGCAGGGTGGGTGCAAAGAAAATCTGACCTGGGACAGGCAAAGCTGCTGCTAGATAATGTTCAAACCGTTTATCAGACAGATAGCAGCATTTCAGGGACCAGAAATGTCCCTGGGCAAACCAGGATTTAAAGCCTAAAAATATGAGAATAGGAGGAAATAGGTCATTATTTCACTGCACATAGGCAGCAACAAACACAAGTTAGCACAATTCATTCCACTACAAAAGCATAAGTTTATTTTCAAACCAAAATAAAAAGTACTTAGCTTGCAGAACAGATATGGTAAAATTATCTTATAAATCTGTAAAAGATAAAATTCTACATTATTAATGCTTTTATTAGTCAAGGGAAGGGTGGAAAATTAACAAACAAACAAACACAGTGTCCTTGCTGTCTGAAAAGAGATAAATTGTTCACATGGGTACATCCAGTGTTACGGTGGATTTAGACTACCAGTTTGACTCATCACTCTTTTTTGTCTGGGCCCTGGTTCATTGACACCACCATTACAGAACTTATTTCCTAATTCTTCAACAGGCTTGTACTGGGTTTGTTTTGCCAGATTTTGGTGGTGGAGGTCTACAGAGATGACTTCTGTGCGAAGCTGCTGGCAGTTTCCTCCATGTCTGACAGAGCCAATGCCAGACAGCTCCAAGGGGGACCCACCAGTGGCCCAGGCCAAGCTCATCACCTGTGGTAGTGATGCCTCCGGGATGATGTATTAAGAAGTGGGGGATAAAAGTGCTCGACTTCTACAGCAGTCAAGAGACAGGAGTGAGAACACACAAGAGGAACAGCTCTGCAGACCCCAAGGTCAGTGCAAAAGGAGGAGCAGGAGGAGGTGTTCCAGCCCCTTGCAGCCTCTGGTACAGACCATGGTGGGGCAGCTGTGTTCTTGCATGGAGGTCCCTGGTGGGAGCAGGGATCCATCTGCAGCCCAGGAAGGACCCCATGCCAGAGCAGGTGGATGCCTGAAGGAGGCTGTGACCCCAAGGGAAGCCCATGCTGGAGCAGGTTTGCTGGCAGGACCTCTGATCCTGAGGGACCCATGGTGGAGCAGCCTTTTCCTGAATCACTGCACCCCATGGAAGGGGAGTACACGTTCCAGAGTCCCACGTGCTGTTCAGTGGCAGCTGTGCAGGCTGTGCCGCAGCTTTGGCCTCTGTCATTTGCAGGCAGGGCAGATGTGGGCAGGGGGCAGGGAACACCACTCTGCCTGAGCTCAAACGAAAGACATACCTCCATCTATCAGTCTGTTGGGGAAGCATGTGTAGATCTTCCCTACCTACTACTGTCCCTTCACAGAGCAAATGGCCTGGAGTTGGGCCAGGTGCTAGAAATCTTTCCCTGTTTTCCATAGACTCGAGTCAGAGTGGGCAGAATGTCAGTTCCTTGGGTTTCTATGGGACATCCTTAGGGGAACAGTGGTTACACAACCCCCTGCTCTTCTGTACAACCCACTTCAGACATTTGTCTTGCCATTGTGCTATGGTTTTCTCTGGGTGTTCAGAGAGATGGGAAGGAGAACCCAAAGAGATTAGAGGAGTCCTGACAGCACACATGGTGCTGGAAACCACAGTGTAGATGAACAATAGCATGTGATGACACCATTACGTTTACACGTCTCTCACATGGTGTCTGAGGTCCATCCCACTCCTCCAAAACCAAACCATCCACTACACAGCAGGGACTTTCACCCAGCACTCTTCACTTGCCCCTGCCTGTTCCATCTGCCTCTTCTGTAACTCAGCAGCAGCCCTCAGGCATCTTGTGTCATGGCCATCCCTACCACGCTAAAGACATTTCTCTGTAACAAATAGACTGTTACCTCAGAGAGCTGAGTCTGGGCTCAAGAAATGAGGAGCAATAAAGGCTCCATGGAGCATCCCTCAACCTCACAGGATGATCAGCAAGACTACACCCAAGAAGGGTGTGTGGTGAGGATGGAGTGGGTCTCTGCACACCTGCCCTGCCCCAGCACTGATGCCATCTAAGAGGAGGGGAGTGCAGAGATGTCCTGGGGACAGCGGTGTGTGAGCAGCCCCAGCGCTCAGCTGACAGCGTGTCCCACTAAGGGGTCTGGCTGCCAGGGCCTAAAAGATCGGCAGGAGAGTTTGGCAGTATTTTGTGGCAATGAAAGCACTCGGTGAACAAATGCTATGTATGTTCTTACTCTGCCATCTTGTGACAGGCAAAGGAAACGTTTGTGCACTGAGATTTGACAAATATATTACATTATAAAATGGAAGTTACAAGAAATTTCCAGTAGCATGCTGCTGAAAACTAATGCCTGAAATCAGTCTGCAAATTAGCTACAGGTCATGTATTACTTTTACTTTATTTGTCTGAAATCTTGAACATTCATGTATCACTGCAATTTTGAACATTTTTTCAAACATAACAAGGTCACATTTTCTTAACATCTGTATCTCATTTTGGACAAGGATCAAGTCTGGGAACAATGGACACATCTTGAAAAAACCATGGTAATTATAAAAAGCCAGTTAACCTTTTGTTTTGTTTTGTCTTTTGAGGGGAAAAGCTGGCAGAGTTTGAAGACTTTGATCATCCTTCATTTGCTGAAAATGATCTTTCAGAATGCAGTGTTTCTCAGGAAGGACCTATTTGATTCAACCAATTTCTTGCACGTTTCTTGGAACTTTCTAGCTGCCAAGGCTTTACCTTCAGTTCTCAGATGCTGGTCTCACACTCTGCATTGTTCTGCACACTGATTATATAATAGATTGACATTTTAAAAAATTGTTCCTTCAGGTACTTGGTGGCATGAGTCTCACAGTAATTTGAAAATTACCACTAAAACCTTAAGCTGACATTGACTGGAAGCCAAAGGAGGGCCTATAACCTGGGGCTACCACTCCTGCTCTTATCTCATCAAAACACCAGCAATCCTGGAATTTGGGACACTTTAGATTAAAAATTAGGGTCAGCAGAATAGTAATGACAAAAGGCAGTTTATGAGATTGGTGAGGCAATAAAGATACAGTTCCATGGCAGATGCTGACTTCTAAACTACTTTGTCATATGGGACTCTATGCCTCTATTCTGAATTACACAAATTACCTGCAAAGGTACACAAGGTAAATGGATGCACTCAGGAAACCAGATCCTTCCCTCAGTATTTAATGCACTTGGAGTTCCCTGAATTACCAGAGATCTCCAACTGGAAGCTGTTCTACACCTGCTGCTGCCTCCTCTGGAGAAGTTCCTTTTGTTGGTTGCCAAAGAGACCGAGGTGACATGCAGTGACAAAGTCAGTGATATCAGTGAGCACAGCCTCTGCCTCAAAGCTGGAGTGGAAGGAGTGCAGATTGTTAAATGGAACTGGGGGGAAAGCAGTGGGGAATTGCCATGCAAATACCCTTGTGATAGGTCCAATCTAAAGACCAGACTGATGTGGGCTGTCTATCACCTCCCCCCAGCCCCATATGGAAGGACAGTCTGGGTAACTTACTCCAGAGACCTTGCTTTCTTTCTATTTTCTGAAGAGAAGGTTGTTACCTCTGTATTTTAATAATTTGAGAAATCTTTATTTTGAGAATTAAAATTGTGGAATATAGAAATGTAAAGGAAGAAACAAAAGAGGCTCCTACTTATCTCTGCATCTACATATTTCTGGTGATATAAATCCAGAAAAAAAATGTAATATATATAAACATTTATTTATAAACTTTTTCAGATTACTCTTTACTTGCACAAGTAATCATAAGTGTGTTTTATTCTGTCCTGGGGTTTTATACATAGTTCAAAAATTAAAGAAAAGGGCAATCCTACATTTATTCTTTAAAATTTCCAGCATATTTTATTTATATAATTAACTTCTAAAGTCATCTGTATTTTTACTGACAACGCCTACCCTTCCCTCATGTGTGACTGAGTTCTGTGACTCTTCATAAAATGAGTATCTGCTACAGCAGGGTTTAGGGTTTGTCTCTTCCCACTCTTCTGGCCACTTAGGAAATGTAGTGGTCTCTTGATGTTTGACTGCAAAATAAGGAATGCACTGTAACATACAAAATCCTAAACTTTCTATAGACAATGCCTGTAAGTAAGAAGATTTTATTTACCCTTGATTTATGGTACTCATCCAACTTTGAACGCCAACCACGTGGAGATTTGCAGCTAAACAAGTCACTTCAGTGTCTTTTTATACGGGAGTTAAAATGTGGTTTGGGATTGTGCTCTGCTCCACTTCAGTTATCTGTCTGAAGAACAAAATGAATGCATACCTAGTCCATAGTGACTAAAGTAAGTGCTTCTCTGCTGGCTACTGTAACTAGCTCAAATGTAAACCAATCTTTTTGGTTAAGTTAATGCCATTCCCATCATAAAAATACAGTATAAACACATTAATAAGTATCAATTTAAAGAACAGTTCTCATTCTAGTCTCAGTTCTTCATTTCAGTCAATGTTGTATAATTCTAACATGTTTACAAGGGCTTGTTGCAAGACTTACGTTATCTAAATTGATTTAAGTCTGACACAGAACACAGCCACCTCCCCCAAAAGCCTTTCCTAAAGCTGAATTCTATACTCTGCAAAGGCTGATGACAGCCACTGCACAGTCTGTAACGTTTACCTGCATCTGGGCCAGCTTAGGAACAGAAAGTTGTTTGTACGGTGTGACAGTGGCTTCAGTAGACCAGGGGGGAAATCTACCAAAGATTTCTGCTTCTTCATGGATAACTCTGTCTTCTGGAGGTGGGAGAGGAAGGGGAAACAAAATCTTTTCCTAATTCTTCCAAAAGAAAGAGCTTCAAGCAGACAAATTATTGAAAAAATAGTCCAATCTCATCTTGATTTACTAGAAGATCTGTAGTATATTATTATTAGATATTGTTAGCCAGAATTTGGCAGGGTTTTCAACCACATTCATTGGTTCACACAGAGGTATGTAGAAACTCCTACAGAAATGTTCTGTCATAATAAGCAGAATGTCAGTCCAGCTGTACAATATAGTGGATTAATAGACATGAAAGGTTTCAATTTTACTGAATGATTAAAAAAAATAGATTGAAAAATTTCAGCACCAGAAACAATTTTAATTTGGTTCAGCTGGTTGGTTGTTTTTCTGGAAATTGACTTTACTGTAGTTAAACACCCAAACCAAATAAATCAACCTTGTCATTCTAATTAAGCTAAAACTCTACATTATTATGATATGCATCTAAGTATTATTAAAATTGTACTCAATTTTTACAGCTCCATCATAACTGTATTGTTCTTACAGTATTAGACACACATTGCTGAAGATCTTTTTCTTAACAGCACCTAACTTTAATGATTTTCTCTTTTGCACATTTTGATAAACCTTTGAAACTTAATGAATTGAGTTTCACTTCTCACTTACAAAATTAAATCAAAATACTGACCAGATTCTAGAGAGTGAGAACTAGAAGTACTAGTTTCTCTTCTTTACAGGAGAAAAGCCAGAGCTTTTGTACTGTTGTGAAGTCATGCAAGGTAACTGAAGTCCAGACAGTTTGCAACCTTGACAGGAGCTGGCAGGTCAAAATAAGCTCATAGGTACAGCTCTTACTTGATCTACTAACTGATGTGAAAGCTAAAAATAGAGCTTATCTTTCAACAGAATTTAATTCACCAGAGATGATTCAATTAAGTAAAGTTGAAATCAATTTTTTCGCCTAGAAAAAAAGAAATACAGCCAGGGTTGTTTCAAAAATTACATTTGCGACGTGTTTAGTTTGAGTCTACCACTCAAGATCAAGTCACATGCTACAATAATTCTCAGCAGCCTAAAAATAAATAGCTGAAAATCTAAGATGCAATTAGGAAGATTCTGCCCAATTTCCTGAAACCCAGCTTTTGCGGTAGCCTGTGTGAAGCTGGAATGGTACTGCAACTGTTGAAAGTTTTCAACTTAGTGCTATTGAAAAAAAAATCAATAACAGAACTGCAGATTAGAGAAAAACACAGTCTCCCCTAATCTTTGAGCTGCCTATTTTCCTTCAAGTTCACGTGTCAGTATCTCAGTAGTGCTCATGGGTTTGGAACCATGTGTCCAGATACCAATGCTGTCTCTGGGACCTCCCTGAGGGATAGCGAGTATTTGCAATTGACCCCTCATTGATCTGAACAAGTTTTGGGTCTTAAACACAGCTTTTTTTTTTTGCTTTTTTTTTTTTTTTTGGTTACATATAGTAGTGTGTTGTGGCATAAAATCTGTGAAAAGAAAGAGGAAACTTTAAAAAAAACCTGAGCTAGACTGATAAGCATTTATGTGGGTATGGTGAGTATGTATGCAGGTCATCATACTAGCAGAGACTGCACTATCAAGCAGTGTCAGAGAAGAACAAAATTAAATTACACTAAAGAAGGAATAATTGCAATGCTTTGAAAAATCATCAGTAACATCTTATATGCAGTTTTAGAAAAAAATATTTCTTCACATTTTTGTTCAATTCATCTTTCTTTGAGTCTCATCCAGTAATGTCTCCCTCCCACTCCCTCCGTCTGGAATAGGAATCTGATTCTTTAAGTACTTTGTCTTCAACTTACTTTTCAACTCTGTCCCCAAAGCTGAAATTTCAGTGACTAATTGAACAGAATTTGGAACACTTCCAAGCCTACCTTGTCCTCATTGGTTTGACAACGTTCCTGTGCTCTGGTCGTTAGTACAGCATGACCCTGCAGAACTAACTCAGCCATGAAGCAAGTTAATCAGTAAATGAATAGAGTTCTTGAACAGGGAAGTTTTATCCTGAGTTCACCAAAGCAATTATGTGTTAATTAATTCTCTGCCAGGCACAAAGTAAGACAAATATAGGAAGTATGATCTTGAGAGAAATAATTTTCTGGGGAGAAGGTCAAATCCTAAACTGATGTAAATTGTCAGAGCTTCCTTTACTTACATTGAGCCATTATGATTTACACCTTCTGAGGATCTGGCCCTATTATAAGAAGATTCACTTTTTAAATTTTATTCTTAATCCTAAAACCCAATAGTAAATCCATGCCAGATAAGCCTTTCTTCAAAGAAAATGAGTTTTCTCTGAAAAATTGCTTCATATGACTTAAATCATAAACAACAAAACTGGTATATCTTCATTTTCTATATATACATAGAAGTGTCTCATTAGACAATATTCAAATATCTAGAGCCTGATTTTTTTTTTATGTTGAGTTCCTTAAAAATATATACATAGAACTTACTAACTGTGACAGCATTAAAATCCCCAGGAAGTTTAAAACTAAAACTTGAAAAATCTTTGGATTGTATATTTTTTTGTATTTGAAAAATTAACTCTTGTGAGCATAATTCAATTAAACCATAGTTTAGAGTGCTGCAGAAGCAAAACAGCTTGCAAATCTCACGTATAAAATACATCAAGAATCTCTTCTTGTTCCCATTTAAACCAGCAAGATATATACCTTTCAGTTAAATGGAAACAAAAGCAGGTTTTAAACCAAGCAACCACTTCTTTATTTCAGAACCCAATTTTTAAAGATTGGACAATGAATGGGGTTTCCAGGTTTTCAGATGTGCTTTTTGTAAGCCTTTGAAGGGATTTTTCATTCAGAGGACTGACAGGTTTAGTCAATAAAATCTCCATTACTTCAAATCACTTTGGAATGAAGAGACCATCTAATCAACCAGCAGAACACTGAATGTACGCAACTTGTTAATCCTACAGTTGAGAGCCTAGATAAAAATTGATTATTATCAGATTTTTTTTTAAATGAAAGCATTTTATATGCTGGTTCTGCCAAAGGTGATGTTTAGTGTGGTTGCCTAGGTATTGTACCTTCTCATGAAGGGCGATGTCAAGTCTTTGTGCTTCAATTCCATCAGCACTCTGTTTCATTGCTTTCAGTCGTGTTTTCAGTTCTGTAATCATACTTATGTGAGAGTGATATGAGAAAAGCCTTTCACACTGGACTCAGAAGAATTGCACAGGTGTAGCTGAAAGCAAACTGCTTCATGCCAAAACTTACTATTGGAGGTGCCTAAGGGATTATCGTTAATAAAATATTCTAAATGTGTAACACTGAAATGTCTTCACTGGGAAATGGATTAAAATTCCTCTAAGCTAAGCCAAGTCAGACGTGTATCTCATCTATAAATTTGCTATAAAATCTCCTGTAATACTTCAATATTTTTTGCATTCCTGATAGTCAAACACAAACAGAATAGTAGTGATTGATGTGTCTTTTCAGGAGCCATTATTACTTCCAAGCTCACTGCAGTACCCCCAAAGGGGTGCTTCTGAGATTCTTGTCTCTTGCACGACAATGGGATTTGTGTTGTTTGCAGACACAACAGATTGAACAATCAAAGGTGACAGAAAGGTGTGTTATATGCCTGGAGGCAACCATTTTATTAACTACCACTACTAGTCTTAGAAATATTCCTGTTGTAATTGCTTGGATTCCATGGGACCAGCTAGTTATTTTACCACTCCTGGTGATTTTCAACATCTAATATTTATCAAATGCTATTCCTTTGTTTGTCATTAATCCCTTGCTGAAGGACATTGTTAAGGAAAACAGAGTGTTCTGGGTTTTAAAGAACATAGAAAACATTTTTTAAAAATTAAGCGCCCAACTGCCCTATTACACATCTAGATAGCCACGATCCTTTTTTGGAGCACATTAACTGTTAAAACTACAAATACATCTTATATGAGGAAACAAAGTGACTGCATAGACCTTTATCAATAGGCAAAAGCAGTTCTTCAGAGAGAGGAGCCACTTCCAGTGGCTTTTTGTAGCAATGTGGATCTGGAGACTCTCCTCTTTCCATCCAACTTCCCACAAAACTTGTAACAATTTTTTTTTCTCTCTCTTCCTCTCTCTCACACAAACAAAATGTGATCGTGTGTTTCCTTAGTTTCCTTTTCCCTTCAAAAAGGGCTTGGGAAGGAAACCATTGTAGAAGAAAATAAAAAATGATAAGTGTTTACATATGAGCCAATAAAATATAAGTAAGAACCAGAACTAAAATTGCACACTAAATTAATATTTCTACATACATATCACATCCCTTCCCCCTGCCTTTTCTTTTTCTAACCCTAAAGACAACAGAGTAAGACCTTTAGGAAGGAAAATAATTTCTCTATATTTTCTTGAAGAATTTAGTGCTATGTCTGCCTAATCCCTTTATGGCTTTTGAGAGTTAAAATAACACATACCTTCTAGCTGTCATAACAGTAAAGTGAACTGAAGCCAAAAGAAAGCCAAGAATATCTACAGGGACCTCTGTGAATAGGGATTAACAAGTTTCGAGATGTTCAATCTTCTAAAATGTGCCAAAAATTCATGTTCCTGCTTGTTTGTAATTTGCTTCACATAAAAATTACTTTCATTATTTTTTCCCCATAATGTTCTGAAATTACATAGCCCTTTCATGCACAGATGAGCCCACTTTTGTGATAACAAACTGCTTATGAAGAAGAAACGAAAGGCAAGGAAACTGTCTCCACTTGCAACATTTGTCTAAGGAAAGGCAGTGGAATATTACAGAAATTCTTTATTACTTCTCTATAACTCCCTTACATTCTTGAAACTACTATTTTAGCTACTTGCTTATAAAAAGTAGGTTAAAATATTCTTTACATTCCTTTTGCTCCTTGACCATGACATACGCAATCTTTCATAATATTTTTTCAGAAGAAAATATGCATGTTTCTTCCAAAAAATATGTCAAGTTTTCTCCTTTAACAGATGGTGACAGTAGTCCTTATCATATTTCCTCGTAGCCTTAGATTTTAAGCAAAACATTTTGGCAAACCAAGAGGTATAAATAAAGATTCAGATGTTTATTGAACACCACATAATTTAAATAAATCATATTTATGAATGTCTGGCTGAGCAGAATTGATTGCCAACATATACCCTTTGGGCCTGAGTTTGTTATCTGATGTTTATCTCAGACAGGAAATCATAGCATGTGAATAATTTATCCCTTTTCATACTCTCCTTTCCCCTACTTTTCAATTTTTTTCAAAATCCCTATTTAAAGTAAAAAACCCATTTCTTTGAAATGTACTCACCTGCCCAATAAGTTTGGCATGTGAGAACTTTATCATTACTTTATCATTATAATTTATCAATTAATCAAATAAGCCCTCACCAAATGCCTCATTTCCTCTCCACCGAAATGAATGTAAAAAACTTCTTACATTGCAACATTGGGCTTTCAAAAATTTAGCATTTTCCCCTTAGCAAGCAGGCTGCAGAACTCCCTACTAAACAAGCTCTGAATTCTTGAGATGTGTGATGCTGGCAACGTGCACTAGCAAATCAGACAGACATGAGTGCTGCGAAGGGACACAACACCAGCAGTGATTCCAGCCTGGGGCAATTCAAACTTTGCAAGCCATGCTGGCAACCCAGGAGGTGTTCTCACATCCTCACCAGGACTGCTATTTTTTCCAAGCCGAGCTTCATTATTTTACTCCCATACGCATTGTCAACAGCTGATATAGTATAACACTGGCAGTGTCTGGAGGAAACAGAGAAAAAGCATTTTCAACACTGCAGGCCAAATCACAGGACTGACATTGATAGTAGCCTTGCAAGATAAGCAATCTACAGATCTGAACAGAAATTACAAATACTCCTTAACTTGCCCATTTTCTTTCAAAGAGTAGAAAAAGAATCCTGAAGAAACAAAAACTATCTAAGTATCCCCACAAGATATAAGAAATAAATTTTAAATCCACATAGTGAATGGATTTGTATACTTTATAACCACAATTGTAATGAAACTCAATAGGAAAAACTAGCGTCTTTTAAGATGTTCATGCAAATAAGGGGGACATAGGTTTTTTAGCACTGATATGTTCATAGATGGCAAATTCATACATTCCAATATACAAGTATCAGCATCCATAGCAAGATTTGATTTCCTTCTCATTTACATTTTGATATGTGTACTAAAGTGCATGGAGTACATTGAGCAATGTCCCAGCCTCAATAAAATATTATGTGCTGTTTCCACCTCTGCTATGCACCAATTCTGAAAGTCTTCTCTCTTAAAAAGCTTTCATGGTGGCAATTATGTCTCCTTTCCCATCTCCTCAAGTTCCTCTTCATCACCTTCAGCAATCTCTCGTTACATTATAATTTTATATGAATTGTTACTAAAAGTTTCACTCTTTCCAAAACAAATTCTCATTTTTCATTCTTTTTTTCCAGAATACTTTTAAAAATTATTTTAGTTGAGAATAATTTAAAGATCCACCGCAAAATTAATGGATTGTCATTGGTTGAATTTGTTTTAAAAATATGAAAGCAGCAATTTTCTTCAGTATTGGAATGTCTAACCATCATAATTAAATAACATTGCTCCCAGCTTCTTGTTCCCAAATAAAATAGTGGCTGAAAAAGAAAATTATGACTGTGTCCTGGGTGACAACAAATAGAACCAACCTCTGAAACACATTTTAAAAAGTGATTTTTTAAAGAATTCACTCAAAAAATAATGCACATATATATTGAGGACATAATGGAGGACATCATGAGAACTTGCTTCCCTTGGTTAGCAATCTAGTCCCAGACTGAGCATCTGTACATATGGACGAGTCAGCAGTGAACTCTACGCAGAGATCAGAGAAGCACTTGTGTCCAATGGTTATGGCAGATACTCCATTTAGCAAGAAGCTACTGAATGTCCTTCTCAATTCATTTGAGGCATATGATGAATTGTAATAACTTTATCTCGTGTACTGGTTTTGGCTGGGATGGAGTTAACTTTCCTCATAGCAGCCTGTTGGCTGCTGTTTTGGATTTGTGACCAAAACAGTGGTGGTAACAGGGATGTTTTAGCTATTGCCCAGCAGTGCTTACACAGAGTCAAGGTTTTCTCTGCTTCCAATCCCACCCTGGCAGCAAGGGCTGGGGGTGCACAACTGGTGGGAAGGGGACAGACAGCTGATCCCTACCTGACTGAGGGATATCCCACACCATGGGAGTCATGTCAGCAATAACAGCTGGGGAAAGAAGGAATGAAGAGCATACTTGAAGTCATGCTGTTTGTCTTTCCAAGTCACTGTTATGAACGAGAGGAGCCCTGCTTCACTGCAGATGGCTGACACATGCCTGTCCATGGAAGTAGTGAATGAATTCCTTATTCCTCTGCTTGATTGTGAAGCTTTGGCTTTACCTGTTAAATTGTTTCTATCTTGATCCATGACTTACCACACTTTTACCCTTCCAATGTTCTCCTCCTTTCCACTGGGGTAAAGTGAGTGAGTGAGTGAGTGAGTGAGTGAGTGAGTGAGTGAGTGAGTGGCTGTGTGGAGCTGATCTTCCCGATGGGGTTAACCCACAATATCTCAAAATTTATAAAATCCCTCCTTCTGATTGAAAAGCATGCAACCATTCACAGGCAGTATAATGAGGTCACATTTCTATCTGCAGTGCCTTACCAGGATAGAGAAACAGTGCTTTCAGACACAGATCTGGTCACAGTTAGACATCTTTGGAGTTGGCAATGAGAATGGTATCTTAGACCATACAAACCAGGAGCACAAGTGCTTTAGGGTCCATCGCTCTGGCAGTGAGCCCCATCTGCCCTTTTTCTCCAAGATGATCTTTCTTACTTTGCTTTTAGCTGTTCTTGCATGGAAGTCTTCTGATTTTCTTCTTGTCAAACTCAAGAAAAGAGGTTAGGAGGATCTTACTTATGTGCAGTGAAGTAGAAAGCAGTGGTTTGAAAGCAATCATCAGTTTACTGTGGCAGTATGTACTCCATGTTTGCCTGCCAGGCATCTATTTTACATTTTGCACAAATATACAGGGCTGAGTGTTTTTTGCAAAGGCTTCCCTCCTCCCCCCTCAAGCTTTTGATTGCTTACAAAATACACAAGGAAGAAAAATCTTAGAAAATAAAATACTGACCCAGTTGCAGACAAATGTTTCTAAGATTTGAAACTACAGATTCAACCAAGGCCACACCAGCACAATGTTGATCCCTTCCTGAACAATGTCCACTCAGACATGAAGGTTTGTGCCTCCAGTGCCTTCCTTCCTCCCTTGAAGTCCACTTAAGTCCTTCTCTGTGATGGAACATTCAAACAGGCGATGCTCCCTTGAGCAATATTGAAAGTGGTAAGAGATAAAATGATAGAACCTAAGCAAGACAGCAAGGTTGGTTAAACCCCCCCATTACTCTCCTGGCTTCTCTTTTCCCCAGTGTCTCTGTTGACTGTGCAGTTGCTGATCGCTCCAGCTGAGCAGGGTCTCAGGTTCTTCCTGCCCTCACTTTCCTGGCTGTCACCAACACCACCCCATAGGAGACAGAAAATGGATGCTGCTGTCCCCAGATAGAGGGGCTTGTGCTTGTTTTCTCTTTTAAGAATCACTCTCCAGTCTGATGCAGCGTGGGTTCTGTAAGTGAAGCATGTGATTTGTGAGTTCTTTCCTGTTGTGTAAGGTAGAAGACTCTCTCTATGCAGTTTCACTGGAATTCAGATTAGGCTCTTCCTATATCACAGAGAAGTTTATTTCATCTCACATTCACCTTGGCATTTACAAAAATTTCCCAGGGAAAAAGCAGACCCCAGCTCATTTACAAGTAAGACCTTCAGTAAACTCTAAAACTTAACAGGATGAGAGTGATTTATTGAGTTTCTAGAAAGAATGGAGTTTCCTGTTCTGCCTTGCTAAATCACTTTTGTAAAATATTAAAATTAAGCTCCTATTTCTCTTTTGTATTCATGTCTGTAAAAACACCCTACAAATCTATGAGATTATTTTGCTAGATTTCAATGTAAACAGAAGAAATGGAAAAGCTCTAAAGGTGTCATTCAAGCTAAATTTTCTTGACTTCAAGAGGGTTTTAAATTACCTTTGAATTTAGAGATGTAAAGTGTGGCCTAACCGAGGGTCTGACTGTACAGATTCAGGGGGAAAATGAAAGCACAAGAAATCAGTCATGACTCTTTTTTTTGGTCTCTCAGAGTTATACTTAGAAGTTCTGGCATTGCTGGAACTCTTACTATAGTCTATAAAGCACATTCAAAATTCTACATATTTTCAAATGGTTCTCAGCAGGTATCTTAAAATGGCACTGTAACTTGGATTTTCTGTGTCTCTGTACCAATGCACCACGTTTAAAGATTTGACATTTTTTCATGGCCAAAAGAAGTGATTTTTTTAAACATACACTGTTATACCTCTATTTAGATATCTAAATAGTACAACTTTCATGGCCTTAATAAATGAGAGATGCATACACTACTACTGATGTGTTTAGAAAAAGATGTTGGGGACCATATCCCTTTTGTTCCCCATTGCCCCTTCTGAAATTCCAGTGAAATTTACTTAAAACTTGTTGTGCTTTCTAAATGCTAGCACAACTAATATTTAGACTATCTGAAAATCAGAATATTTTTTCTGAAAACAAACTGTGGAATAGGAAAAGATCAGTAATATCTCCGTGTAACAGAAATAATCAGTATGATCTGTGTTTTATTGTTGAATTAAATGACTCACACATATGGTCCTGCAAACCACAGGCAAGCTGAGCAATAGTCTTCTGGACTGCAGATGGTTTCTATGGCTCTAAAATGACAAATGGCAGTAGAGTTCCACTATCCCCTCTCTATTTCATAGAATCACAGAAGGAATGCTGTATAATATTGCCAAGTATTTTTATTATAAGCCTCAGTTTAAAAAAATTATGTAATTTGTTGGATGAAATCTGTCATAGCTACTTCCTTCCCAGGACAGCTCTAAAGCAAAGTTTAATCAATTCTATTTAGCCATTTTTAATATCCAAGAGAGACAAAACGAATACATGACAGTTGTTGCTATTAATAAAGGCCATACTTTTTTAGTTTCCATTTTTCACATTGTGTTCATTCAAAACAAAGGCTATAAGGAGCTTAGGGTTGTATTAACTTTTCTGACTTAGAAAACTTATTTTTATACATGTATTTTTAACATTTCTGATGTTGTTAACTAAGACAGGTTGTATGTGTATGCTCAAATATTAAGATATTATTGTGCTTGCTAACTCATGCATGTCTTGAAAAGTTAAAAAAAGCTGTTTAAGAGATAGAAGTTCCTAATTGCTTGGAAATCATGGACCTTCCATACAAAGAAAGTAAGCTTTTCAGTTTTTTTTAAAGTATATTATGAAGACAAGTAGAGTAAACAGTTAAATTAATGTCTTTCACACACTAACAGGCACTAGACATGACACATTTAATTCTAGTAATTGTAAACTGTATTTCCATGGATGCACATTCCAATCAATCTCTCACTGCTGGCTAGACTTGTAGCAAACAGTTTGCTCACATTAATAGCAAGAAAGTTATTTGTCTAGGGCAATGATTATTGGAATTCTTTGACTTTAGGATTATCTGCACAGATTAACTTTTCTTAAGATTAACTGGACTTGCATACATTTCTATCAATTTGAGTGTGCAGGCAGTATAATAAAGAAGCACTGTCTAGCAATAAACAAAGGAGTGCTAAGGTCCAAGCACTGGCACGTGGTCACAGATTCTGTTAAATGGTTAACATGGTTTTTGAAGAGAAAAAAAAAGACAAGCCAGATTTAAGGGCATTACAATCCAGACACTACTCCCAACAGACTGTTTAGATGAGAACATTGTATTTTGCAGGTAACAGAATTTAGCCACTTGAACGTAAGGCATGTTGGATAGATTGTTGCCAGGGCTAGACTTTATTCATTTATTCACCAGCAATGTTTTCACTTAGGATGAAAATGCTAACACAATCTCCTACTAAAAAAATTGTACAGACGTCATTTTATTCTGGCATTTTATTCTTTACTACCTCTTTTTGAAGTCTCAGGTACAACAATGTCCAAATACACCATCTAAGCCTTAAGTCAATTGTAAAAAAAACTTTTCTGTAGACCTACTGCTTCAAATGTAGCAAAGGCTTTTTGGTTTTAATTTGGTCTTCAACTCCTTACACCTCCTGTAATCTGTTCTACTTTACCTTACTTATTGCAACAATATTCTCCTTTCATTAACTACACAAGTTCATGTCCAACTAATTATCTAGCATGACTACTGTCTCCTTTCAGAGTTACTAAACTACATGACACATATTCAGTAGCCACATAACTCTGTTCTTTATTCTTCGTTTCTCCAAGGAGAAATGATCTCTTTAATTTATTTTTTATTTTAAAGAAGGGGCCATCTGTGAAAAAGCTTGGAAGCATTCTTTTATTAACACTTTAAACAGTTTGTGAGCTTGCCAATTTTAAAGGCTTTGTTTATATTTTTCAGTATCATATTTGAACAGGTATTCGCCCAAAAACATTGTACAATTACATTGCTGTCATATATAATGAATTCAGGTTTGACTTAAACACTCCCAGGAAAGTTCTGCTAGAACTCAAAGCAGAATTTTTTTCAGTCTTCATTGTGCCATGTAAATCTAGTAACTGAAGCAAAAAATAATCAAGACTTCAATCCTCCGAAGGAATGTCTCCTTATCACACTTTGTTTCCATGAAGACATCCCAACAAAACTGCCATTATTACTTCATGGCAAGTTAATTGCTTACAAATAGCTCATACCTCCCCACATCCTCTTAGCCTGGGAATTCCACAGGACTGAATGAAAACGCTTGTAAATAACGCAGTTTAACAATTCAATCAGTGTTCTGCAAGGGTTTTGTAGTTTGTATCATTTTTCCCTATGGACATCATATTTTAATATAGTGTGAATAAATCTGTTCTATCTTCTTTACCATGGGGGTACCTGAACAATTTCACTGTAGTAATGAAGAGGCAGAAGTTCAGTGTTAGGACCAGTGTCACCTCTCATCTAGGTGGCCTTACTAACCAGTAAAATATAAAAGAGGATACAAATTTGGGACACTTGACCCCAGGATTCCCATATATTAACATGACCAGCAACCATACTGCTACCACAGGGATACTTTGAATTCATTCTTAGTCACTAAATTCCTAGGAAAGGGAAGATTTTATTCTTGTAGTCTTTGTTTGAACATGTTTTTCATACATACTGGACTGAGCTTACAACTTGACAAAAAGGATTCATTTTTCTCTTCGGGAATCCTTACATGCACAAAAAAAAAATTATTTTGAGATGGTTCAGTCTGAATCTTTCAGGCTATTTAGAAATTATTTGTGTTTGAGTTTTAGAGGAGTTTTGAGTTCATTTTTTTCACCTCTCCTAATATTTTTGATCACATGCTAAAGTAATCATGAGTCCTTTGTTTTTAAGAAGACAAATATTATCTTCCTTATTCCCCATATGTATGGTGTGTACTGCATCCTCATATGCTCATAGCTCAGTAGCTGAAAGCAAATACAACTTTTTAGGTGAATGGTCACCTTCTTGGTAGACTAATTGATACAGTGTTTCATTTAAAACCTCTGCAAAATTTTCTTACAGACACAAATTTGTTCGGGATAAGAATTCAAACACAGACTTTTGTGTGAATTGAATTCTCCTGTTTTTATATTATCAAACACTGTGAATTTAACTCTAAAATGCAGCACACTAGCTAAGAGAATGGGGGGGAACTCTGCCTCCTTTTCAAATACAGAATCCAGCTGGAAATTCATTCCCTTTTCCAATAATAATATTATGAGGAATTATTACAATGCTTTGCTGCTTGATGTTTATTACAGCATCCCCTTTGAAATTTTTTGTTAATTCCTTGCAGCTTCCTGAGTTTTTATCAGCAGAGAACTGTGCTGTTCTCTACCATGTGTCCATCTACCAGTTTGCACTTTTCTGAATAGCATTAGAAAAATAGTTTTACATATAAGAATGTTTATATAATTCTTAAATATAAGATTATGTAACACCAATTCTGTTGATTCATTTTCCAAGTACAAATCTTTCAATTTTTGACATTTCATAATTTTTCTGCTTATTTCACCCACAGATTTCAGTACAAACACTATGCTTTATTTTTTTTTTAAATGTCACACAGAAATTGCCTCAACTCTAAAACTGTAGCCACACTTCACGTTTAGCTTGATCTTACGTAATGCGTAAGAAACTATATGCAGTGCTTTTTCCCCCTAAAAATAAAAAAGAAAATAAATACAACTCTTATTTAATTGGCACTTGGGCAGGATTCCCTAGATCTCTAGAGGGTTATGGGAGAAAGAAAAAAAAATATGTCTGTATGTCTGCCCAACACCTTGGAGTTGTGCTAAACCATTCAAAGGCAACAACATTTCCATAGTGAACGCAATATAGTTGTCACCCACAAGGGAAAACGTTCACATAAATTACTGAGATGAAAAGTAGCATGACCTATAGTTAAGAATTGAAACATGGGGATGATAAATCTTTCCTGTTATGTTAAAAAATGAACAAAATTAGAACTCGTCTAGCACTAAGAAGGGGCTATAAAGCATGCAAACACTAGAAATAAAAAATGTGGATTTATGTCTCAATATTAAAAAATTTATTAAGTGCAGGTATTGAACAGAAAATATCAGATTGCCCTGACTGACGCACATGCACAGGATGTCAAAATCTGATTCCTTTTGGTTTTTTTATTCAGGATCAAGGAAATAAGGCGGCCTTTTTAAGTTCAGCAATGCAGTATATCTAGAGTTACTATTTCAATGGTAACTGTAATTAGTTACCCTGCTACTAGCTAACCATGGCTTTTGATTAGTATGCCTGGTAAATTTACAAGATATTTCAAATCATCACATTATTCTTATTAAAGTTAATAGGGTGTTAATAATTTTTTTTTAATGAGAAATCTTTAAGTGATTACATTGCCATATGCTGAACATAATGCAGCTATTAACTAAGATAAATAGGTAAACAGACAAACATGTAAATTAAATCTATTACTTATATATACATAATACATATCCTACATGACATGTAAGGTCAAGCAATATGCTATCTATTTGTCCCAGTACTCTTTTCAAATCCAATAATTTCAATCAGTCTCACTGTGTAAGTTCCACTTTGGTTAACTTGTCATGGCATTCTCTTCCAATTCCATCAGTGTAAGAAGGTTGGTAGTGAAAGGACAATTAGACTTGAATATTACAATTGATTTTAAGCATTTGACTCCTTACAGAATTAAATTGGTGATAATAGATCACAACTATGTTATCTTATCCAACATATTATCTTTAACATTTGATAATATAAAAAGCTTTCAAATAAGGTGTCTGAAATACAGTATGACAGATGTGGGGTTTTTTTGTTCCCACATTAGCTTTCATCTTGACCATAATGGTTCAAAACTGACACAAATGTTGCTATTAATTAAACCCATCCTTGAACAGCCAATCAGTGATATCTCTAAGAGGTGTAGTCAAGCTGCAGATGATATCAGGACACATCAAAGCTCCAAGCACATAAAGATGGCTTCATGCCAGGCCAGCTTCAGTCTGGTAGGGATCTTTAGCTCAGGCAACATGTTAGATTCGAAAGCAGTTCTGTTCCAGAAACAATTTTGTCTCTTTTGTGTAGCATCGCAACCAGAAAAATAAACAGTGAGACTGGAGCTAATGCTATGTAAAACAATGTATTCCGGGAAACTGGAGCTTGGGAAAAAGCTGTACAGAGCCAGAACTGGTGATCAGCTCTGGCCTAACATGGCTTATTAGCTTCATTTAAGTACTAATGATAACACATTCTCTCTTTCAGAAACATCTAGATGTCTCTGCTCTGTACAGGGACAAAAGTTTGTACTTGTTAAGCCCAGAGAAGCACCACATGAATGCATGGAACCAGCCCAGTTCCAGCACTACCTTGGAGCTAACAAGTCAAGTTTGAACATGGAAGGCTGTGACACAAAGGGCAGAGACAGAGTATTTCTGCACTAATTAGCTCAAAGGTAGTGCTGGACCAAAACAGGTTAAACCTGGCTTGTCATGAGCTAACTTTTTTTAAAAGGCACTTGAACATCTCTGCATGCTCCTAATGCATGCACCTCCCTTATCCATGTATGACCCCTGTCTTGGAATGAGAGACTCCATTTACTTTAAACATAGGAATTTTTTTATTATTATTTTCTATGCTGGCATTTAATATGATGTGCAGTGTAATTACTATTTCCGTAAAATTATGGCATTCATCATGTATCCATGTAAAAGTTCTGGTTCTGTAGTTATTTAATAACAAAAGGTACTACTTATTTCCTCATAATCTCAGCAGGTTTTCTGGCAAATTATGTTTCTCCAGTCACAGCATCTTCATAAAATAACAATAGATGCTATTTCAGCCTAAAATCAAATATGTTTTGAGCATTTATTCTGCATAGATATAGATTATTTGCTATATTACACCAACGCAGATCTGTGTGAGATAAATTTGATGTACACTTGGAAACAGACATTAAAGCTTTTTATTTTCCACAAAGTATGCAACTGGTGCAAACTCGCTCTGTTGTTTAGAACTAGTTAAAAAATATGGAGCTAAGTTTCCTTTGGCAGACTCTGTGCTGAATCAGGCATGCACTTTTCATGAACCATAATGCTGGTGTAAACACATGTCATGTCATATGTCATAAACATATGTCAGTTTACTCACAGGTAAACTTTTTAGGATAAACCTCTATTCCCAGTTGCACATGAAAATGTAAAGAGAGAACATAGTGAAGAAAAAAAAAAGTGCATTTTTGTATCTTAGTCTACATCTATACTTGCTAGACTTAGTTCTGAGTGGTTTTTTTTTTTATTTCCAGCTGTACCCACAAGGAACTCACACATGAGAGTACTGGGACATAGGGCATCAGACCAAAGACCCACCTCCCCACAGTGTACTGTTTTCAACAAACACCCTAGAATGTCTTTAGAAATTCTGCCTGGACGAGCTCCTCTGAGCACTGTAGCCCGCACCACACAGCCTGTGGTGCATGGCCAAGGACATAGCAAGGAGAGGGAAGCTGAAAAGGAAGGAAGGATTCTGGCTGCTGTAGGGTCTACTTCAATCCCCATCATGCCATCTGCAAGGAAGCACCTCTGAGTGACTTGAACTCATTCCTTAGACAGCTTCATGGAGCAGCAGACACTGGGGCTTCTCTGCTCTGTGTCCCCCTGGTATTTTCTTTACAATTCTTGGGGAAAACAGGAACAGCACAACTTTCTCCTTAAGACTCTCCCATCCTCCAACTGTTTTCAGCTTCATGGATTTCCTGAGCCTGTTGTTATTAAGTCTTTGTTCCCTTCCCCCAGTTTCCTAAATTAAATGCCTTGCTGAGATTTTTACTGCAAAGAAAACTGTTGCTAAACTTCATTCTGATGAAAAATTTACACTAATTTTCTGCATTAATACTTCTGTGATCACAACACAGCAGACCTGCCTCTCAGGAAACACATTCAAATTATTTTTGTTTCAGTGCAGCTGGGAGTGGAGTACACAGTGAAGTGGGTTGGCACTACCAGCAAGACAGCTATCTTACAAAGCTAGATAAAGACTTGAGCTTATAGTGGGTGGGTTTGGTTCAGCCAGAAAGATGGTAGAAAGTCCTGGAGAAGGCAGGGATGTACATTCATTAGCCTAGCACAGGTCCTGCAATGGAGAGGACACTCCCTGTCCTCCTAAGGGCAACATTCAATGGATGATTTCACAGTACCAAGCCCAGTACCTGGAACACACCAGCAATGATGTACTTGTTCACCTGCAGGTTTGACCGTTGTACCACTGAAGCAAGAGAACGGCAGAATATCGTGGCAAGAATAAAAACCCATATATACACAGGATTGTGTTCTCCAGTATTAGAACTGAAAACAGAATGATCTTTTGAAAAGGAGGATGGGAAGAGTAGCATTTAAAAGGAACATGGAGGTATATTTACCAGTCTGCATGACACTAGGCAGTGTTGGTCTTCTCACACCTGGAAAGTGTAGTGGACATACCTGGTGGAACATGGTAATAGCCAGGACGCAAGGTATTCATTCCCAGCCTCCAACTGTGGTCAGCTCAGCGATTTCCCAAGTCATGGTTTGTGTGTCTCCAACCTGCAAAGGATTTCTTTCCCATGAACCTGCCTGGCATCCCCTTTAATTCACGGCAGTAGATTACATTCTTGGTCTGGATGATGCTAATTCTGTGCTTCTTGTTTATGCAGCTTTTTCTCCCCCCCTCCAAGTCCCTTTCCAAGGGAAGCAGTGCCTACAAATCGCCTGTTTACACACCAGTGCAGCACTACTGGCAAAAGCACACAGCACAAATGCAGACGGATGTATTCCTATGGCAAGTACTTTCTACTCGGAAGGAAGTAACTTTATCATGTTTTCTTTCTAACAATGACGCAGTGGTGCGTTTTCTCTCCCCACAACCACGTAAGCAAGCAGGCGACTTGAGCCCTCACCATTAACCTTTTGGACCAGCAAATCCTTTCCCCAGCCGAGCCAGTGCAGCCCGAGAGGTGCCGGTCCTGCCTCAGAGCCGCGGCTCCTGCTCGTCCTTGCCCGGGCCCTTCCCGGCCTGGCGGGAGGAAATGCGGCCCCGCGGCCCCGCACCGCCCCCCGCCCTCGCCCCGGGGAAGGGGGGCTGCAGCCGGCCCTGAGCCCGCTTTTTGTTGGAACAAACATTTCCCCGTGCCGATGAGGGAACTCGCCGCGGCCGGGGCTGGGGGAGGGGGGATTTCCTTCCCATTGTCTGCCGGGCTCGGCGCTCCCGGCCCCCGCTCCCAGTGAAAGTGAATGGCCGGGAGGGACCCGCCGCAGGGCTCGTGTTAGACACCCAACTACTGCGGGTAAACGCAGGAGCCGGGGCTAGCCCAGCCCGGCTAGCCGGCCTTCAAAGCTGTACACTGACGAGCATTAAAAAGTCTTCACAATAAACATAAAAATAAGTCAAAACGAGACAAAAATGCATCCTTTTAATCCCTCAACGGGCATCCTGAAGGCTATATAATGCAAACAACTACTCAGGGGACCTAATAAGGATGTCAAAATATCCCAAAACCAGGCCCATGAACACCCATTTATGGGCTGTCTTTCTACACTTGATTTAATTCACTGCCCACCAGCTCAGAGAAGGTAACGTGGCTATGGTTGCAGACACTCCCTACATGTTTGCTTTAGGATACCTTGTTCTTTCCAAAATCAAATATTTGTATCCTGAAACAAATATTTGGAGGTGATCCAGACTAGCCTTTATAAATATGTTAAGTACAGGAGATTGTTGGAAAGTGGTAGACTCCAGGTAAAAACCTGTATGGGTAGGCAAGCCATAAGTCTTCCACCCTCCATGTGCTTCCATGCTGGTGAAACTGCGGCCTAAGTATTTATTTGACAGCTCTCTATGGGTCCTGTGAGAGATAAAGGGCTAAAACCTCTTTATACTGAAGATAGCTGAACTTCTGCCTTAAATAAATATTTACATAGGTAAGGAGAAGGCACTGTGGCAGAACAATAAATCTTTCACTAGAGAAGCTGAGACTGGCTTTAGAGCTTTATTTTGGAGTTATGCAAAATCTCCCAAGCCGACCCAGTTGTTAGGGACACCTGGTTGTTCGGGGTGAAGAATTAAAAAATGCTTATGTGGCTGCTAGCTATGTTTGTCCTCTGATTCTGGATGCAAAAATCAGTGTGCCTCAACCATGTCAGCTTGAGCAGAGCTGTTGGCTTGTCTGCATGGTAGAAACAGCAATAACTGTAATGACCCCAACTTCTTTTTTTTTCCTCCCTGTATATAAACACAGCTCAGATGCAATTTGAACAGAGAAGGTTTGAAAGAAAGCTAAGACAAGCAGGCCAGAAATATCCCATGGAAACTTGGCATATATTTCTATCAAACTTCTTTTGAAAATGACAAGACTTAACAAAATCACAGCCTACATCACAAATAAATACTTAACATATAGTAGTCTTTTTGTAATTATATTGATGGTAAATCCCTTTTTACTTTAAAAATTGCCTGTAAATTTCATTTGCCTTTTTATTAATACAAGCAATATAATACAGTTAATAAATTACAGTACCATTGTTGGGTATCTGCCCAACGCCTCAAGCACACTTTGAAAGCAGATTACCAGCAGTTTCCTTCCTATCTATTTATTTTACCTATTGTAAAATGTTCCTTCATATTTAAATGCATAATAGAAGTAAGACTTTATCACAGCTGTGCAACTAACCATTATTTGCATTTTATTTTCAAAATGGATGTAATGTCCTGATGCAGCAGTCTCAAAGAAAATGTGTGGGTTGAGACACTACTAGAAATTTTATTTACTGGATGCACTGGAGAAACTTTCACTGTTTAGCATGCAAACTCTTTTTAATCTTTGACTGATCAGTCACAACAGATGCATCTTTTTCAACATTAGCCCTACTATTTCCTTCTACTATTTTAGTAAAATTAATGACTACTCATATGACTATTTTTTTGCACGCATAAATGTTTATAGAACTAAGCTTACTGTATATTTCAATAAAATATAGATAAAATTAGATTAAATTAAATAAAATATAGACTAAAATTTATAATAAATTCTAGTCAAGTTAATTAATTGTGAAGTGTGTTACTTACCCATTTAATAATTCCTGAAGAATTTCAGGAACTTCAGAATATATTTCCATTGATATTTATTAATATTTATCTCACAGTCCATAAAAAATATAAAATGTACATGCTTTCTTGCTACTTACATACATATATATGTTCCTATAAAATTATGTATTTTGTATTAGTGTGTATTTCTCTACCTTGCAGTGCAAGTATGGCTAACAGTGGGACTCAATGGTCGTAAAGGTCTTTTCCAATCTAAATTATTCCATGGTTCTGTGATCTTCAGCTCACGACATATTGACAACTCTGAGACAGATCGTTGATTCTCTATGTTTTAGTTTCTGTTGCTCAAGGTGAGTGTCTACTTTCAAAAACATTACTCGTCGTTTCTCCAAGTTGGACTTCATGATAGGAGGAATTTTCATGTATCAAGGCCAGATAAGCACATTTTCCCTCTGCAACAAGAGAGGGTCCAGACCTAAGAGTATGACAAAATACGTACATAATAAATAGTTAAAGATCCGTTTCAAATGTATTATTAAAAAAAATAATAAAAGAAACAAACAGCAACTCCAGCAGACACCACTAGAGTTCTCCTTCTCCCAAATATCCCTAGCACCATCCTAAACCCTGTTTACCCCAGAAACCTGAACTGTGGACAGACAGAAGAGGAGAGAGAGAGAGAAAATTCAGACACAATAAAACTCTGAGGGGAAAAATATGTGGAAGGAGGAGGCAGCAGCGGCCTGGGGAAGGGATTGAAAAGTTTCCCCTGGCTTAACTTCTCCCCCCCTGCAGCAGCAGAAGCAGCGCCAGCAGCACAAGGTGAGAGAGACTTTTAAGTCTGGGGAGGAGGGGTGTGTGTGCGGGAGGGGGGGTGAATTTACAGCCCTGTGGATATTTCTGTGTCTGCCTCCCTGGCTTTGGGGTGCGAGAGACGCCGTGTCTCATGCTGGGTGGATTTTTTTTTTTTTTAATATGATGGAGGATTATAAACATGGCGCCTTAAAAAAACTACAAAATCATGTACACACTGTTCCAAGGAGATGGGGGAGAGGGGACAGGGGAAGGGCTGGGCACCAGGGGAGGGGGCAATCCTTCCCCGCGGGGTGCCGTATGAGGAGGGGGGAGCAATTATACTTAATAATAAAATGTGTGGGGCTGCGGGGGGGAGATGGAAGGCGGGATTTTTTTATTATTATTATTATTTCATTTTTCGGAGTGGGCAGGATTATCTGGCAGCCCGCTTGGAAACCGAGGAGGAGAAGGGGACGGCGGCGGAGCGCGTGTGATTATTAACAGCGATTATTTTTGTCCCCACACCTTCCCCGGTCGAATTTCGGCTGGGAGGCGGCGGCGGGTACCCCGCGCCCCCGTGCCGAGTTGCAGCCAGCCCCGGGGCCGGGACGGGAGGAGGTGGGGTGGGGAGAGGGGCGCTCCGGAGAGAATCGGCGCTTCCAGCGCTCCGCGCGGGCCTGCTGGGCGCGGGGGAGCCGGGGACTCGCGTGAGAGGCGAGGCCGAGCAGGGTGTGGTGCAGCCCGGCCTCAGCCCCGTCAGCCCCCGGGCCCGCTCTCTCCCACACGCGGGGCCGCCGCTTTGCTCCCCACTCTCCCCCGCTTTCCTTTCGCTCGCACCCCCCCGCCGCCGCCGCATTTCCTCGCTGGGGAGGGGGATGCCTGCTTGGAGGACGGGTCTTGGCCCGAGTAATGGCAGCTGCTCGACAGCGCCGAGGCTCCACAGGAGAGAGACGGCGGGGCCCCCGCAGGCCGGGCGAGGGGCCATGGCAGCCGTGCCCGCGGGGGGCAGGGGAGGGGACGGGGAAAGGGTGAACTCAGAGCCCCAGCCCTCCTCCCCCGGCGGCTGCGGGCGGTGCCAACCCCGCGGCCGGGACGGCCTCGCCGTCCGGCGGGGGGCACCGGGGGCCCGGCATCGCCTTGCCCCCGTGTACAGGCCCGGGGGCTTCCTCGCCTACCCCGCTGCTCTGGGGCAGGGCCCGGGGGGCAAAGGGGGCAGTTTCTCTTCTCTTTCCCCCCGGCTCCCCGCGCCCTCCGGGGCAACGCCGGGAAGAGCCCCCTGGGGCTGTGCCGGACTCGGCGTTTCGGGGAATGCGAACTGGCGACGGGCTCGCTTTTGTTTGCGTCCTGGGGATCTTTGTGTGTGTACACCCCCGAAGCTGTGTCTGCCGATAACTGCCCTCGGTGCACTTTGTGGGGTGTTCGCCTTCACCCCCTCCCTCGGGGCTGCTCAGAGACCTGTCTCCCTTCTTTTCGGGGAAAGGATGGAAGTGTAGGTGTGGGAGTGCCCGTGGTAAGCCTGATGGGGAGCTTCGGTGCTCTTTCCTGACCTTCCGCGTTCCAGACCACAGCCCCCCTGTAAAATCCTGATATTAAGGATTTGGGAAACTTTGTGTGTCTTTTGGGGCTTATCCTGAAACCAGGAGACTTTGGGAATTTGTTTTTGATCTTCTGCGAACTTTACAGATGCTAGAGATGGGGTGGTTTGAGAAGAGGAAAAGGAGTGAAAAAACTTGAATTTTGTGTTGTTTGGCTTTATAATTTAACCTGGAATTATCTGGCATGGTCTCTGTATTGTAGGAGTAATTCTATTCATTGTAGTCTTAAGAGGATCTTACTGCAGTAGAAAAGAAAAAGTGGAAAATGCTTTCTTGTCCTACTTAATGCTGATACTTTTTAATTTCTCTTGCTTTTGTAGGAAATTGTTCAATTCTTTAGAGGTGTATGCTGAGACAGGTGTGAGGAGGGGGGAAAATGGGAAGGGAAATGCCACTTTGTGGTTCAGGTTGCACTCCATTGGGTTTTTCTAGTTCCTTATCCTTCAGTATGAAGGACCTGGCATCCCTCCACCTTTTTTTTTTTTAAATTATCAACCACTCTTTGAGTGTGCTACAGAAAGTCTTTAGGGAACTCAACTGTTTGCTGACTAGTGTTCTGTATAAAAGTGGAAGTGCCCACAAAATAATTTCCACTTTTATGGGATTTATGGCATTAATTAACTCCCACTGTGGATTTATGGCCTTAAAATGACAGCTTTTCCATGCCTAAACAAATCCTCTCTGCTTTGACCAGATAGTTGCGTAGCAAAGGGAGGGAAAGGAATGGTTCGTGGGATAGGTAGTTCAACAGAGAGCACTTTATCTTGCTGATGCTGAGTTTGATTTTAGTGAGTGGGGAAAAAAGTTTCTGTGTTGATGGCTCTGTTGGTTGTGCTATGGATGATGGTCTCTGCATCTGCAACTAATACTTGGTACTGGGTTCAGTAGCAAAGGTCTGAGTGAGAAAAATTACTTTTCCTCTCCACCTCATGAACTGGACAATGGGATGGAAATTGTCTTGTGTTGAAGTCAACTTTTTAATGGGAGTTGTGAGTCTACGGATGTTGGGAGGGGATCTTAACATTTTAGTGATGTACGAGAAGATACTCTTGAACAGTTTGAAGCTTTGTAAGAAAAAAATACAGGTAGTTCTCTGAAAGTGGTGTTTGTTTTGTTTTTTAAATCTAAGCAAACTCTTGGCAGCTATTAAATATAAAAAAACCAAATAGAGTTTTTTCACCAGAAATCCAAACTCTTAATAGTTTGATGTAGTCCTGTAGTATGAACCAGAGCAATACTTCATAACTTTTCAGGAAAAAAGCGAGCACTATTGGAGTGACAAGAATTTCATGACTGGAACTGCTGTGCACACAGTATGTGACTGGTAGTTTGTGTGCTGTGTGCCCATACTGTTTGCAGGCAATGGGCATTCTGTGGGCATCTACTGTTCAAGTGTCCTGGATTTCCCCCTCCCTTGGAGCAGAGAGGAGAAGGCTGTTCAGGATGACCTGAGGCTTCTGCAGCAGAAGTGCCTGGGTCGTGCTTTCAGCCTAAGGTTATCTCAAAAGCAAGTGAGACTGTGAAAGGCTGTGAAGTGTGTTTGGTATTTCTGCCTGCATGTAAATAAAACATACTGGGTGCTGTTGGTGACGTGGTGCTCCCTGAGCAGATGGACTATGAATTTGGCCTCAAACTCACCTTGAAGTGGCTCAGGCTCCATCTAGACCGTTGTGCATTTCTACCAGTGCACTACAGCTTGGGGACCACTGAATTTTGCCATCTGCAGTCGCTGGGTTAGAATGAAATACCTCAAAAGGAAATAGATAAAAGATGACATTGAAGATTTTTTTCTTTATTTTAGGCATCTAAATGTCTCTCTAGATGCCTGCATTATGTAGTTAGTTAGCAAATGGTCTCATTTCAATGCAGTTTGAGAATGAGGGCGAATTTTAAAATTAGGAGGTGTGTTTTGAAATTGAGGACCCAATTTCAGTCAGCTGAAGTTCACAAAGTTTGGACACACTTGTAACTTATTTTCATAGTAATTTCCACAGTCTTTCAAAGCATATCTCTGGAAGCGTGTGAAGATTTCAGGCAGTGTGAATCAGTCCAGGCTAAAAGTTCTGAAAGAGGGACAAGGTGATGATGAAGATATCTTCAGGAAATTTCTGATTTGCTTCTTCAATGATTTTTTAGCTAGATCCAGATTAGCATAAATGTCAGTAAAATATGTCTTTACCCATAATGCAGGTTGTTACAAATGCTAACCAGAACTATAAGCAAAATCAATCTGTGCAAGATATGTGTACCTCACTCTACTGATGAACTTGGTTTGTAAAATGTGGAATTGTTTAAAATTACTGGCAAAATGCACAGAAGATTTTACTTTCCTGAATGAAGTAGAGTTTGGAGATTTTTTCAATAGTTAGGTCAGAATTGTTGGAGCAGTTCTTTTTGTCATATTTATCCAGCAGATATATAAATCTGTTTCAATCCTGACCACTGCTTTTATTAATTGCAGTGGTTTTCTTTCCATATAATAGGACTTTGTTTAGCCATCCTTCTTGCCCTGATTGTTTAGAAAGTAATGTAGGATCATATCCTTTATCTGCAGAGGGTTTTGTGCCTTGGTTTTTGTTGGGTTTGTTTAGTCTCAGGATGTGGTGAGCACTCCTATAGTACGTGTGTAGTACCTGGAGCATGGTGCCCTTGGTAGCTGGGCAGTGCAGCGTACGTCATCTTTTATATAGCTCATACATTTGAGGCTGTCAGTGTTGCTTGTGCTAAACATTGTGAACAAAGATTATTCTTGTCAGGTTCTGGATCATTTTTCATCAGTTGAATGTAAATTTAGATCATAATTGGGTTATTGTTCTAAGGTTTAATCTTCCATTCGCGAGAGTACGGCCTTCAAAATAGGTAGTTTATAAGATGACGTAATGACTCCATTTTTCAGGATTTTTTTATTTGTTATTGGTGAGAGTACACGAAATGCAAAACAAATGTGGAAAACTCCACAAACCCCTTCATTCCTGGCTGTAGTGGAGGTAACTTATGGACACCAGAGTGGCTGTGTACAGCACAATAAACACTGTGGCCTCAAGCCTGCAGAAGTGAACTCCTGTGGCACATGGGGCTGTCTGGCTTCCAAGGCCACTCCACATGCAGCTCCCAGAAACACCAGGGCTGGATTGAGCCCATTCTTTTCGCCATATTTTCAGTTCTAGTATTTAAACATAATTTTGTTATCTCTTTAAACCAATGTCTGCCGTCAAGTAAATTTTGAAAGCCTGAACTCTGTAGTTTTTTTTTTTATTTCTATCATGCTGTGAATATTGAATTATATGGAAGAAAAAAAAAAGGGGTAAACCTAGCATTTTGGTAAGATTTCATTCATATTTGTTTCTTCTCTTTTTTTTCTCTCTGAAATGATCAGGTTCTTTTAGTCCTGTAGGCCACCACAGCAGGGACAGTGGTGATACATACTGACATGTCCATGAACTCAAGTTAAAGCTCATGGTGTCTAATTTTAGCCAGCTTTGGTAATATCCCATCAGAGCCTGATCCTGTAGCTGTACCATGTAGATAAATCCAAAGTGTAGCTATTGAGAGTTTTGTGTACAAAAAGCTAGTTTTGATTTTTTTCCGATCTCTTGTTTTGCACTTCACTAGAATGCAAAAGGTGTCTGTTACGAAAATAGAATTATAATTTAGGTTTAGAGAAATATAGAATTAGAGAAATATAATTTAGGTTTAAAGTATGTTACTGATTAAAAATGCAGTAGTATTTGTAATTTCAAAATTAGAAATGTATTAAATATATAAGTAAAATATGGTTTATTGGTGTACTTACTAACAATCAGAATATCTTTGCGTGCACCTTTACACTGTGTTTAGTTTTAAATGCAGGATTAAATAATTTCAGAATAAAAAAAATTGAATTAATGATTATGAGTCTTCATACAGCCCTCACTTATTCTATCATATAAAACTGATTCTTAACAAATAATTTTAACACCAGACACAGTGAAATTTAAAGTACTAAAATCCACTTATCCATTAAAAAATAATTTAAACTTGCCAACAAAAATACCAGTAATATTGCATTCATCCTTTTTGTGGAAGTTGCATTTTTTGCATGCAAAGAACTGGGCTCACTGTCTTAATTAATTTTTTATCCATAACAGGATACTATTGATTTGAGGTCTAGTAATTTTAAAAAAGAACAGTTAAACATATTCTTTCTTACCTCTCATTTCTCCTGCGTTTGTTATTATGTTAAATATTAAACCAACTTGCGTTATATTCAAATCTATGATTTCAGTGCTCAAATCTATGATTTCAATGCAACTGACTTAATGATGTTTTGGTTACAGACTGTAAGACTCTGCTGGTAGGTGTAGTACTCCAAAGCAGTGTTTTGGCAAGTGGGTATTTGTACTTTGATCCCATGCACTTGGGGCATGGCACTGTTATCTGGTCTTTTAAAGAGAGCTGGATGGGAGTTGCGTGCTGTGACTCACGGGACATGGCACTTAGTTTACTAATTTTAGCAGAGCGATTCTTATCTGTCAACATTAGGTTTTATTTGAACCTTCTGGAAAAGCGATGAAGTGAAACAAAATGGAGCTGAGAGAAAATGATTAGCAGAATCCCAAAGTAGCTAGAAATAGTATGCAGTGAAAAAGAAATTAAAAGTATGTAAGATATGTTTATTGCTCAACAAATCTTTAGGATCTGAGAGACTGATCTGAGAGCTTTATCTTTCTTAGCACGCTATCATTTTCTGTTAAGTCTCACACAACATTTATGCATTCAGTGAGAGAGGATCTCACACTACAGATACCTGTTTGCAATTACAGATGCTTCTCAATCCAGAAACCAAGCACCAGCCAAGTCTGCACTGGCTGCTTGTGCCTTATTACTATTTTCATAGTGTCTTTGCTTGTAAAAGAAAACTTCCAAAGTCTTTGCCTTGCATAACACTGCAGTGTATGCATTCACATGCACAAATTAAAGTGGAAATTCTGCCTCAGAATGGTGGGGGATTTCTCCCGTTTTCCTTCTGGTCGGTTGTTAATTTTGTGATCAGTGTCTTACAAGCTGTCATTGACTTCAGAGACAAGCTGAAACCCAGAGTTTATGCATATTCTCCTTCCCCCAAGCAATTACTAGGATCCAGGTTCAAAATTGTTCAAAATCAAAACAAAAGAATTGCTATTTCATAAAATGTAATCACAGGCCACACAGTTACTGATTGTTCACTGATGAAAATTGATATTCACTGCAGAAAATTCATTGTTACCCATAGATTAATATTAATATAATGATGGAGACCTTGATCATATAAGCACTTGTTTCCCACAGGCATGAAAATGCATAGGCCATGGAACATACTGATGAATAAGTTTAGTTCCACAAAACAGTTTTAAAAATTAAAACCTTACGTATGAATCCAATATTCAAGGAAGATCACAGTCAAAATTAGTTGTGCTGATATAATTTAATGTAATGCTGTATTTTGATTCTTCTATAGGGTTACATAGCAGTGTTACATAGGCATTCTTATGCCTTTTCAGTATCAACAGAATGACTTGGGTTTTTTGCACATGCTAAATTTTACATTAATGCTTGTTTCCATTGAAGTTACTTTTCCTACATGTACATTAGTCTTTGAAGGAATTTACAGTCCTTATGAAAGAACAGAGAAAATGTGGATAATATTTTTCTGTTAGTGATTTCTGCCATTTTCTGCATATCTTAAATCCTATGTGTTATAGAAAACCTTATTTATAGATAAAGAAAATGGTATAAGAAGAAATTCCTACTGGAAAAGCCAATAACATTATGAGAAGAAAGGTTTATTCTTATATCAGGAAAGCTAGAAAACAGATATGTCAGGAAACTCTGTATTTTAACATTTATTTTAGTTTCAAAATTATGGAAATTGTGAATGTTCAAGCAGGTTAAGTAATTTTATTTTTTTTTACCATAGAACATAAATTAAAAACCTGAATTATGAAATCCTGTTCTTAAAATTTACCTGTGAACAGTAGGCAAATCTAGGCAATCCTTTTTGCTCCACGCAACAAATTGTTTAGAGAGGGTAGTTTTCTCCTCCCCATGTGCTTCTATTACTTCTTTGTTAAACATTCGAAATTGCAGAAAACTTTTTTTCTTTCTTTTTTTATTAAAACTGAAGAATTGTTATTAGTTGTTTTCCCGGGAACCAGATTGACACCATTTTTACCTTCACATACTTGAGAATTTAGGATGTTCCTAAGAACTGGCTGCATGGACTTTTTTCTCTGGAAGCTTCAGTGTCAATCATCACATGCAAGCTGACATTTGAATACAATAAAGCACACTGAATAATTTGACATTGGCTCTAACATTAAAAAAAAAGAAAATTTTAAATTTTTTTCCCAAATAAAAATAGCTTTCTTAAAACTTCTTGGTCATAGTAAAATGTGAGGAACAGTGAGAAGGGATTTACACTTTGCTAACAGATAACTCAGGGTGTCTCACCTCTTATCAGTCTGACTAGAGTGGAATATCAGGCTGTTTAAAAGCTGCCATATTAAAATATTGTTTGTTTGCATGTTAAAAGAAAATGTTTTGTTTCACTGGCATAACTTTTTGAAGGAGAGTGCTGATGCATACCTGGGGGCATTTCAGACTGACAGTGTTGGAAAGTGAGAAACATGGACATTCCCAGTCTGTAATTGTGTCTTTCAGTTTGTAGCTTTGAGTTCATCTTCTGCTTACTCTGACTTGAATTAAATAGATTTGCAGGAAATATTTGTTGTAAGAAAGAGATTCTTCCTTTTCCTGCACACTTTCCACTCTGCTGGCTCCCAGAAAGCTTCTTTGTAAGTCTCCTAATTGGAAGCATACTCCTAACTTCTCTCTGGTTCCAAACATGAAATTTCCTCATGTTACTGAACTTGGACCTTTTGGAAATACAGATTAATAGTCAACCATCTCCAGGAGCCAGTTTTATTGTTTTTTTTTTTTAAATTCATGCTGATATTCTTTTTTTCAACAGTTTTAAAAAGTATTATAAAAATAACCCATTTTCCAGTCAACCAAGTATTAGCCTAAGTAGTAGCACTAATTCCTGAAAACATGGAGCTTTCAATAAAATGGAAGGGCTTTTGTTCCTCACACAGGCACAGGAAATACCAATAAACATCAGCTAAACCTGCATGGTAGTGCAGATTCTTGGAGTTACAGGTGCACCAAGGAGTGGGGAGCTGAACACGGTTTGCTCTGCCAAGTTAGTGGATAAGCAGTTACAGGATTTCCTGGGCCAGTGGGAAGGAATGGTATCCAAATTTCTGCCTGGCTCTTCTTCTAGGAGAACTGCCTTTCTTGATCAAACTAGCATGTCATGTAATCCAGAGTCTTGTTTCCAGCCATCAGATGTCTCCTAAAAAGGTGTCAAAAATCAGGCAATTTTCTGAGATAGAAAGCTACAGAATACTTGTTTTCCATACTGTTCCAAACAATAGTAATTTAGATTATGGCTCCTGTTTTTACACATCTAGAAGTTTTATTTGTTCCATTTTTTGAGTGTTTCCTCTTTCCTGTAATAACTGAATATTTTAGCTGTAATGCTGAAACCTACTGCTTTTTAGGTCAAGCCTGTCTGTCCTCTCCACATGCCTTGCAGCCTCCCACTGCAGTGCTCTTTCTCTTTGCACATTTTCCAAGAGCTTCTTCCTAGGTTGCAGGAAAGAGCCAGGTTACACCTGCTTCTCTGAGGGATTTGATGGAGATAAGAGACCTCAAGGGAGGAGTTAGTGAGAGGCTGTAGTGGTTGTCTGCTTAGTAGCAGTAAGAGCTGAGAAATGTGCGTATGAAAAGAAGAAAGGGAGAGTTTGTTGTGAGATGCACATTAAGTGGATGTTGAGGTACACACTTGTCACAGGAGACAGGACCACTGACTTTGCTAGTGTCATTTGGTGCAGCTATGTTGACTTTAGTGGAGCAATATTAGTTTACACCTGCAGAATTTTTTCTCCTGAATCTCTGGGGATGAGAATATAAAATGAAGTGTTCATGGGTGAGTGACAGAGAGAGTGCATGCGAAAGAGAGCGTGCACACACACACACTTTCAGGCCTGATTGATTGTATGAAAAAAACCCTGGAGTTGAAAGAACATTATTTTAAATTAACATTCATTATCTTCACGCGTGAGATAACAGTTCACTTTGGACCAGATCCTAACACCATTATGTTTCCTGAGCAGAGACTGCTTTTTTTTCTTGAGTGAGGTTGTTCAGTATGAGAATGGCAAAATGTAGTCAAATCTTTGACAATTAAAATATATGATTTAGTCACTATATATTAGAATAAAGCTGTGTTATTTCTGTCAGGAAAACATGTATTTTTTTTTCTTTTTAATAGAAATGGTTACATTTTCTTTAAAATGCGAAATAAAAAGTAAGATACCTTTTTTTAGGTCTCATCTTATGCCTGAAAAGCTTGCAGCCATTTTAATTCATGCTGCATTCATTGATCTAGCAGTTAAATCATTTAATCACTGTGCAGCTAGGTCGTCTACCTATTGGACACTGTTAAAGTGTTCAGTAATACACTTTGGGTTATTGGCTTCTAAATGTCACTTTTGGGAAAAAAAAAAAAAAAAAGAAAAAAAAAAGAAAAAAAAAAGGCAAACAACCTATGAACACTCCAGTTAGCTGATGAGCAATGTAAAGGAAAACACAATGTGAATTCATGGTCTTATCATTCAAGTCTTTTTTGTTCTGTATGTAATATAAGTAGAAAAAAGCACATCATAGCAAACAAAAGAAAAAATGTGATTTTGATATTCTTTGGCAGTTCTTTTACTTTTAAGTACAGAGTTTTGCAACATTAAGTCATCTAATTAGGCAGCAGCTTGTATGAAATATTTTCATAACAGACATAGTTTGTGAGCATGAAAATGAAAGCCACATTTTAAAATTATAACCCCAAATAACTTTCTGAATTTAAATATTATTCTGAAAATGGCTTATTCTGTAAATATAATCATGTGAAAGAAAGTGGGAGAAGTTTATATTTTATGTCAACATCAACTAGAAAATTTTATGCCTTAGACTTAAATACTGCAACTATAGAAACCCAATAACGTAAATACAGAAAAAGGGAAATAAGTGTAGCAGCAGCTAATAGGTGGCAGTGAAAAGCAGAGGAAGATGTGATGCTTCTAAGTGTCCTGTATTTTCTGAGAGGGAGCTACTCACAATTAAATAAACCTCCTCTTGGTGTGCAATAGGCAAGTATCTTGTCCAGAGAGAGATGGTAAATTCTTTGGCAGTGATGCACTAGGGAGCAACAGTTCTTAAAGGGTTGCCCATGTGCTTTCCAGTTATTTCCCTGCAGAGATGAAAAGAGAAGTTCATGCTCTTGTGAGGTACTGTTGTCTAAGTGCAGGTGGAACGAGAAAGTCGTGTTTCTACGAAGACGGGAACTGTGTTTCCCTCTTGTTCCATGAAGGCACAGAATCCAGACATGCCAATTCCATCTGTTTGTGTCTGGATCCCTTGGTCTGTTTCCTGATCTACAATGAAAGCTTCATCAGATGAGAAGTTATGATCATATTAAGTATCTCTCTGTACCTTCAGAAGGGAGACTCTAAAGAGGAGAGGGTCAGTTGTTCATCTTATTCAGTGTTTTCTTAATTAGCGAATTTTTCAGTGGATTCACTCTCCAACTTCTAATAGCTCCTCTGCTTTATTATGTTAGTTTATTACAATTTTGGTACAACTTCTTGTTATACTTTCATCTGGGCATTCTGGGATGTCATTCCTTTTTTGAAGTAATGTCATGATATATGTACGTGAGGAGTTCAACAGTAGAGGAGGAATTTGACTAAAGGTTTAATGAATGCCATCCCACTGCTGAGTAAGACCTCAGTGAGGCAGTTTCAACAGGGATATGATACTTTTGCTCTCTTTTGGAAGAACGTTGAAAGGGCTGCAAACTCAGACGAATGTGCTGTGTCCTCACTGTGTATTTCTTTACCAGTAAATAGGGAATTCGGTCATGGAAGGCGACTCGGTGAGGTTAAAGAAAGAAAGGTGCTGAAATCAGCAGCATGTCAAGGAAAATGAGAATTCAGTGACAATAAAAGCAAAGTGTCAGAGTTAATGCAATATACTTTCAGGTTTTGAAGAGCTGAAGATGCCTCTTAAAAGCGGGTTTGGGTGGCTGAATTGCAGTTTAGGATCTGTCAAAGAACAGGGTGTTAAAGGCAGCTGAAGTCCTGGCAGGAGAGCAAACAAGCATCCCTTGAGCTCAGCCCGTTCTGGTGGGTGTGGTGACCAGATGATTATCAAACAATTCATGAAGTACAATATTGCAGTGGGTATCAAACCATTTCACATGTACGTTGCTAAATTTAAGAAACAAAAAGAGCTCTTGTCAGCTTGAAATTACAGCCCTGACTTCCAATGTTCCTTCCGAGTTCCACTGAATTAATGAAATTAACTGAGCTGCCAGACCGGGTTGAGAGCTGCTGGTGAGCCGCTGTCGCAGGAACCCCACATCGGGCAGAAGTGCTGATTTACAGTCGCTTTGTCTTGAATTTAAATGATGACCTTCACTTCCTGCGTCTCAGACTACAGCAGGCTGCAATGGAGGTAGCCTTGAGAAGGTGTTTGCTAATGAGGCTCTAGCACCTTTGATAGCTCTGCTAGATAATCACAAAGTGATAGATGATGGTGTTTGGAAATTTCATTTAAAGTGTGTATTTATGTACTTACAATTTTGACCCATTCAAGCCATTTGTATGATCTGTTGGTGTTTTCCACAAGAGTAGGGATGTTGCCCTGGCCGAATTCCAGTGTGGCTAATTACATTGAGTACCTACATTTCTGTAAAGTTTCATCTGGATTTTGTTACTGTTGTTTATTTAAATAGTAATGCATATGTACTTGGAAATTTAAAAAATAACAGCACAGGATAACAAAGGTGAGGAAAATCCCCCCTCCAAATTACATTTGGTATTTGTGCATTAATAAGTAGAGTGTGGCATGATACAGTACAGAAAAAATACAAAGTGGCATATTCAGTAATAGCATCTATAGAAGACATAGTTTTTCAGAGTTTATGAAATAGGTTAAGTTGCTGAGTAGT
The DNA here is from genome assembly GCA_910950805.1 of Acrocephalus scirpaceus scirpaceus. Classification (NCBI taxonomy): domain Eukaryota; kingdom Metazoa; phylum Chordata; class Aves; order Passeriformes; family Sylviidae; genus Acrocephalus; species Acrocephalus scirpaceus. Next base: position 143,723,010 of record OU383773.1, on the reverse strand, counting down.
GTGCACTGTTAAACATATGATATATTGTGCAGCAGGAATGGATATAATTCACTAGTAGGAAAAATAATGCTTGTTTGTATTGTAGTTAAACTGTATATATTTTTGCAAGGTTATCAGGCATGGATTTTATATGTCTGTCAACAAGGGAATGGGAGCCAATTTATGTAGTGATGTCAAAAGGACTTAGGCAATCATGGATCTGCACGTGGCAATCATCTGCTGGCACAGAAATGTTTCTCTTGTACATACAAAGGCACATTTTATCATTTACCGCTCAGTCTCTCAGAATCCTGCTTAAATTACAGTAGGAAGCATTTGCTGTTTGTTACTGTAGAGTAAGAGGTAGATGAAAAAGAGCCCAAGCCACATCCTGTTGTGGAGAGTTATTTTGCAGAAATATGAACTTCGAAGCTGCAAGCTTGCTCTTAAAACTGATTGGTATTAATAGTCAATATTAACCTGGAATGGATTTCCAGAGGAGATCAAAATAATCCAGTATTAGACCATACTGCATAATCATAGCAGTCTAATATTTACAAGAACTGTCGCAGTGTTCTTCCAAAAATAACTTGTCTGTTTAGAGATGCTTCATCCACAGTGCATATGTACACCATTAGACAAAGATATTAGAAGTAGATGGAAAAACAGTTTTCATTTTGAAAATGATTTCAAGAAAAATACTTTTGACTAGTACTTGTGAGTGAAATCATACCCATCAAATACATTGTTCACAAAAAGAAATTTGGGATTTCTTTAGTTTCCTAGAAATGGGAAAAAAATATTTTGAAGGATATATCTTAGAATTTACATATTAACAATGGTGTTTCTTATTGTTGGTAGTTCTTTTTACGTAACTTCATTTCTAGTAAAATTAGTAAGTAATGTACTTATGCAACAGAAAAATTTATGACAATGTATGGACTTCTGAAAACTGCCATTCTTTTAATTTTGATCTGTTCAATGGCTTGGCCTTGGTTTTGGAAAGAATTTTTCTGTATAACCCAGCTGAAATCATTGTACCTATTTCTTCTGTATCAAACCCAGTGAAAATGCCATCACAAGCCCTTGTGACAGCAGCCAACCTGTTGTAAGTGAAAGGGTTGAAGCCCCATCTGTCAGTTCTCTAAGACAGACAGGTATCTTACCGACTTTAGTGTCTGTCTAGTTGGATTTTTTTGTCATCTGTGGACTTTTTCCTATGGAAAAAAATCAGAAATACTTCAACGAGGAAAGCCATCCAGCATCCACATGCTGCATATTATGGGAATAAGATCCATGTGGCTTCTTAGCTTTTTTTTTTCCTCCTTCTGTGTCACTTATTAAAGCTATTATGGAATATCTGCTTAAGGCTAAAAGAGTTTGAATTCTCACTTAGCCTCATTAAGGTCTTGGGCTTGGTGTTTACTACTTCTGCTTTCATCAAGGCCACTTCCTTTTGCAGGAGACACATATGTTCTTATGAATAACATTCTTCGTTTTCTGTCTCAAATCACGGTAGAATTTTACTTTTTAATCAGCAGGTTCTCTTTAAACTCAAAATTTTGTTGCTGGTATTCTGCCTCTAAAGCAGAATTTGTTATTTTATACTTTTGTGTCCTGGGTTGTCTACTTCTATATTCACACATTTAAATGCTTCAGGCTATTCACTGTGTATTTTCTGGGGGGTTTAACAGTTCAGCCATTTCCACACAGACTGTCGAAGTCAGTTGGAGACTGTGTCAAAATTTGCTATCAGACTGCTAAGATGAATCTCCCACTGTCACTACAGAGTACTTCTCCAGAGCATAAAACATTGTTAAGAAATAGCTGAGGAACTGGAGATGATGCTATCTGTAGCTCCATCAGTAGCTTCACCATGTGCTCTTAGTCCTCTTAGAATGGTTTCTATAAAAGACTCCATGCCCTCAGGTGCTTAGTGGCCAGGTGTAACTGTTGAAGTCACTATGATAAACTGTACTAGTGCACTCAAAACAGAAAAAGAGTTGATTTACCAATAGGCGACTTTTTAAAAATATATTTAGTTCACATAAATGTTTTCTATTTTGATTACTTTGTTCTCCCTCAGATTTTTTTAAATTTATCTGAGTTTTCTTTCTGAGGTTGGGAGGAAACCAAAAGTGGCACAGTCAGTACCTTATGTAATTATTCATTGCAAAGATAAAAGACTGGTCTCAAGTGAAAGGACACGTATGTAGCCCAGTAGTTTGAATATACTTGAAGAATTCATGTCTCAAAGAATTCATGTCTCAAAGAATTCTGGTTATTGGTAAGCAACGTCTCTTTATTTTAGCTGTACATTTAAACTTTGAACAAAGAACGTGCTTAGACTAGTGATGTGCTTATTAGGTTAAAAAAAGAACAAGATTTTAATAGGAAAAAATTATCACAAGACAAAACAGCACATGATCTCATTAGCATTTATGGATTGCTAAACTGCAGTTTAAAAGTCACATTTCTGTCTCAAGAAGTTTTCTGCAATAGTCATACAAACAACATTAAACAGTGTTGTTTTAGTTTGTTTACTTGGGGTCAGATTTTCAATGATTAGAATGATTAAAGTTGCAGTTGTCTGCAAAGGCAGCACTAATTAGCTGCAATTGATGTTAGTGGGACTTTGAATAAATGTTGGTTCTGAAAATCTCATCACACACGGACATCATATCTGTTTTCAGACATCTTTGAAAATCCAGCCCTTAGGACAGTTTACATCTTTCCTTTTCTTATTTCAGTGGTTTTCCCTTAGCAGTTCCCTATTTTACTCTGCTCAGGAAGATCCATCAGTTTTAAACAGCATTTTGTAGTAATTTCTGTATCTAAGGATTTATACTTGTCAGGAGAGATTGATTGATAGATGAGACTTGGCCCTGGCTTTCCATGCAGTATTTTACTTCTTTGCTCTAATAACGTAAATAGTTCTTAGGATAATTATTTTCATCCATAAATGTTTAAGTGCTGCAGAAAAGGGATTATTGTAATTAGTTTTGCATTTGGAAATGGTAGTGTAGAGATATGCAGTGACTTGCCTGAAGTTAACTAGCACAGGAGGCAACTACCAAGTGAGGAGCCCTGGCGCTTAGTCTGCTTCCTTCAGCAAATGGAGTTTCAGAGTGCTTGATCTATCCACACAAAATAACCAGACGAGAATCTTCTAAATGTAGTGGTTTGGTACTTACGCAGTGTGAGTCATGTTCTGGGATGCTGGCAGTGTTTTTTTGTGATATTTCCGTTTCACATTCAGCTTCGGGGGCTCAGCGGGGGCTTTTGGTCTGGTTGCCATATGAAGTTCATCAGGGGTGACAGGGGAAAGCAGCTTAATGTGCTCATGTTATTTTTGTCTATAGTAGAAATTTGTGATGGAGACTGTTTCTGTATTGCATAAAGTCACCAAAATAGTGCATTGGCTGTAAGCTAACTGGAGGCGCCCAGGACTATTTACAGCAGAATTGCCTGGACAGTGTTAGTTATTGAGTGTAATTATTTTGATCTCGCGGAGAGCAAAGCATAAAAGCCACTTACCAGACTTCCTAAATTGCAAACTTGCACACCCTGTTAATTGTGGTGCTGAAGTTGGATACCTTCACTAGGCCTTCCCAACTCAGCTTTTTGTGTAATGGTTCTCCAACAGTAAAGTGAAAAAAAAAAAAAACAAACCCAAACCAAAAACAAAAGCAAACAAACAAACAAACAAAAAAACCCAAAAAAACCCCACCCAAAAACCCCAAAAAACAAACAAACAAAAAACCCAAACAAAAAAACCCAAAAAAAAAAACCCCAACAAAAACCAGATCTTACAAAGTACTGTGGGCATAAAAACGTTCAAGACTACAAGATCCTCTGCCAAGATGGTTTGCAGAAAAATTGCTAATTACCTTATCCAGCTGCTACTAACCATGGAGTACTTACCACTCCTCTCACCTTGCTTTCTCAAAATTGATGTAGAGGAATCTCTGCTGTAGGTACTGTGAGAGCTCTTGGCCCAGTTTGTTTGCTTTTCTCTACCCCATCAAATGAAGTGAATTAGAGCAAACTTTTCAGGCAGGAGAACAGACATGTGGTCAGTTTTCCTTAAATTAATTCCTGTAACTTGCTCAGCTGAGATTTGTTCCTGATCCCAAAGGCTAGAGACCCTTGCCTCCAAGGATTCAAGTAGCCAACACTACCTTAGTGGCCTCAAGCTAAGGACAGATTTCTCTTTAGGACTCCTCTTCAGCGCAACAAAAAGGCTCAGGATACTTAATGTTTTCTTCAAATTACAAGATTCCCCAGATTCTTTGTAGCAGCATCTATTCAGAAGAACTATTCAATTCGATTTAGAGAACTGGTATTTGTGGGCCTTACAGGTGTCTTAGATGGGAAGGCATCTGGCTCAAACATGCAGGTCTGTTTGCTGAGACAGTAAAAATACCTAATCTTTATTACTTTATTTACAGCCTGCTTTTATTAATAAGCTAGGATTTAGATCTGTTGTGGGTTAGATGTTTACATCGGTGTTCCAACAGAGAGGCTGAAACTGTGATGTTACTTATGTTACTTTCTCCATCTTTAACCCTGGAGTATCCCATATATTTAAGTAGCTTCATATCATGCACCAGGAATTCGGTAAATGTGTCTTTGATCAATCCCTGTGGTTCTTAGGATCTCTACAAATATGTCTAGAGGGAGGTGATTGTGGAAGAGAGTAAAAAGCTGCTTAAGCCACAGTATTAGTGTGAGGATGACAGCACACAGCCAGTCTGGGTAAGTGTGGATTGGAAGCCAGGCTGTAGGATCTAAACATGAGCATTTCAGATGGAGGGACCTGACATGATGTCTATATCACACATGTTGTGTTGTGACTGCTTTTAAGTGTTTATTGTGTGGGGCAAATATGGCCAAACTGGCTCACCCTGTGGGGATTGGACACTAAAATTCCTATGTGGATACAAGCCAAAACTCCTATACCCTGTGCTTTGGATAGCTGAGCCCTCAAAACGAAGGTTGAGACTTGTCTTAGTGTTGAATGCTAGGCTAGTGTTTGCTTCAGCGACCCTTGTTGACTGGTTTCTTCCAAATCCAGTGATGTGAGTTCATTCAGCCCTCGCGGCATCGGCACGGCCTGACTGGCAGGTACATGACTGGCAGCCTCACGAGAACTGTACCTGAAATATTGAGCCAGGAGCTGTGGCTGCCCACCATGGGCTGGTGAGAGTAACTCATCAGGTTTCTGCAGTGATTTACCAGTCTCATTTTTGTGCTTGTAACAGATTCTGAATATACTTCTCTATGGCATGGTTTCCTCCCTGTAAAGTAGCAGTATCAGCACTTTGCTGTATTACGAGGCATTTGGAGTATAAATTAGAGAGGGAACAGTTGCTAAGGCATACACTTCCATTTCATTCTGTGAACAGGTCTGCTTCTAAGGCAGAATGAGATAAAGATAATATGCTGATACTTTTTAGCACTAGAAGAGTAGAAAATTAGAAGTAAGAAGAGGCGAGATGAAGCGAAGGTGGTATTGATACAATGAAGGCAAGTGCAAAAGCAAAAGGCAAGCAGATTTGATATGCTAAATTGTTAATGCTCAGTATATAAATAATATAAATATACTAATGCTCAGTAAAAATGGCTGGAACTTCCAGTTGCTGGTACCGCCATAGTAGCAGGAAATCGAATTTTGCTTAGGTCCTAGAAATAGTGAAAGACACTTGCTACTATGATATTCCGATTAGTTTTAAAGAAAGTGCTACAATAAAACTAGCGAATTTTGTACTTGGTAACTAAATTAATGTTACTTTGAAATTGAGAAACTGCTTATAACTTGGGAGGGGATGTCATGAGAAGTTGCATCATTTTCCTCAAAAGAAATATCTTCCTTTAAAATCTTCACCAAGAGACAACTAATCTTCCTAGCAATTCTCTTACCAGCGCTGTACTGCTTCTTTTTCATTCAGAGTGAATGTCTCAACTCTGGGAAGAGTGAAATATATTTCAATTTACATTTGCTCATAGCCCATTTTTTACTTTTTGCTGTGACATCAGAAGTTCTGTTGTCATCAACAAGCTGAGGCATTCACTGAGTTGCCCTCAGAGCTTTTGAGAGAAGTGAATATTGTTACAGGAATTGTCTGGTTTCAGGCTTCAGCTCTGAAGGTGCTTGTGCTGTTGATCAAGTCCTACCCTTGGAAACAACCTCCTGGATTTCATTCTTAGTATAATTAAACAGGAATGTTCACTCATTGAGTCTGAGTGTTCACTCATGGAATTAATATCCATCGTTCTAGAGTGACTGGAGAGTTCAGTAATCAGCATGTGTATGTTGGCAAATTTTCCATTTTACAAAAAATGAAGACGATTTATAAAATCTCAAGAAAATAGAATTATTTTTAACTGGTTAAGAAACATTCTTGGTGTCACAGCAAGCCTGTAGCACTGCCAGGAGGTGAACTTGGACATACCTGCAGGACAGACCTTCTTAAACAAATTTGTCTGCTATACTGTTGAAGCTGGCTGTCAGCAAATGGCCATGCATTGTCATTTCTGCTTAAAAAATGTGGGAGTGGCTCATGTGACAGGAGACTTAGTACCAGAATAGTCAGTGCAATCTTCCTGCAGCTCAGCTTTTCTGTTTCTTAGACTTTTAGCCGAGTCTTCCAGAGGGCTTATCAGGTCAGGCAGTCTGTTTTAATTCTTTCTCAAAAAAAAAGTTGGACAGATTTTACACAAGCTTTTCCTTTTCTAAAGAAAACCAAGAGAAAGTAGACTGAGAAGAAAACTTTCTTGTCTAGGATCATAAATTATTAAAAATACTGATTTATTTTTTTAAAAACTTGAGTACATGGAGACAATATAATTATTTCTCACATTTCTTCGTGTAGCTTACTTGAAACAGCAGCTAAAACACTCCCAATAAAAAGAACTATTGCATTTTTAAAAATGAGATTTGCTTTCCAATATGTACTTCTGTTGCTTACTTTCTTCTAACTATTAGCTGTGGCCAATTAAAAACATAAGTCAGTTCATTTTTTATTCCTTCTAATTAGCATTTTCATGTTCACTATATGCACTAGAATTTCAAAGCAGTTTTGGGGTGATTTAAAAAAATATTTGTAATTTATGGATTGATACTGCTTTTTACAAAATCTTTGGGCTTTTTGAGATGCGGGCAAATGGGAAATAAAAGGCAATAAGGACCTTCAAGAGAATCAGGCAGAGCACAGATGAGACATCTCGTATCCCTTTCCCACGACTGCAGGAAACAAGATGTAAGAAGGAGAGGGGAGGATGTCAGGGAGGTGGCCTATAATCCAGGAAAATTTATAGCAAATCAGTTGGAAAATGGAGAGGGCTCTTGGTGTGGGAAAATGACTAAAAATAAACTGAATTCAGCAGAGAAGTACTCAGATACTATGGCTAAGGATAAGAGCAGTGAGCAGGTCATGAATGTGGGAGAAACAGAATTTAGGGTACCAAAACTGAATCAATGTGATGAATTATCTGAAGGAAATAAAGTGCCCGATGTTTCCCTTGTTCTTTGTCTTCTTGTATTTTGAAAATAAGAATTTGCAGAAAAATATGTAATTGAGTGGAAGAGGAATCCAGCATTTTTTAATTATGAGAGAAAGAAATAATGAAGTCTACTACTCCTTCTTGGATGAGATCCAGGGAAGGCAAAGCTGTTGTTGAGGATTCTGAATATCTTTATCCTGTTTTTGATTGAAGTAGTTGCACACCTTGTAACATCCCAAAATGGTTAGGAAGGCATTTTGTAGTATGGGATACATTTTGGCTGTTACTGACTACTTTCATTTCAGAATTACTGAAAAATCTATGTGTCTTCCAACTAGCTGCCCTATAGCAAACACATTTTTTTCTTCAAGAAAAACAGTTCGAGTGTCTCAAATTTTTGTGCACTTGTTATTTATCATATAAATGATAAGTTCAATGCAAAATGCATATAATTCTTCATGCCATTATATTATTTCTTGTTTCACCGTCTGCTACCTCCTGTGCTATAAAAGTGCAGTCTCTTTGTAATACAGTTCGGATTTTTTTTTTTTCCAAATTGAGCGATTCAAAGATACTACATGAGGGAGAAGCAATTTGTGTGATGTGGCTACATTCTTGAGCTGTAACAATGATAAATTAGTAACATTGCTTTAGGAGTTTGCAGTCATTTTGCTTTTGATATGATTTGAGGAACTGTATTCTTTAAACTTGTTTTATTCTTCACATACCATAGAAATTTAAGAGTATGCTTCTATACAGATTCTTGACTGAATTATGGCTAGATTTGTTCCTTAGACTAGTTGACTGGAATATATTAATGTATAGATATCTAATATAATTTATTTCCTTGGCAGTGCTGTACATTTGTATTTGATTTATACTTACAAAGTCAAAACATTCTAATAAATAATAGAACCAAACTATTTGCATAGCTTTCTTTTTGATCTTTGTTTTCGTATCTGCATAAACATTACTGCAGGCTCCTGGGCTGGTACCTGTGGTAAATGCATGTTGGACGTTTTGTATTTCTGTTCCATCTTATCTGTCTGTTTATCAGCCATGTAGTCCAGCATCTCTTCCAGAACGAGCTTATTCATAAAAGCTATTGGCTGTTGTCAGGATTGAGACTGGAGGGCTGTAGGCAGTAATGAGATGTGAAACTTGGAACTCATATCTTTAAGACATCCATCTACCTGATTTGCTGCTGTACTGAAAAGATTGTTTATTCATCTTGGTTATTTTGAAATTATTTTAGTTGATTTTTAGAAGAGAGACTGTAACTGGAGCACAGAATTGAACTGAAACTTTACTTCTCTTAAAATCTAATAATTTAGAATTCATGTCAGAACTTTAGATTTATGTATTTTTCCCATATGCAGCTTTCAAAATAATTTCTGTAATCCCTAGGATAAAGTTCTTGTGCAGGATTATTTCTGACTCATGATGGTAGAGTAAGGGAGGAGAGATGGAGCTTGGAGATTTGTCTTTGCTATTTACAGATCTTGGACAAGCCCTTTAACCTTTCAAAGACTGAACTCCCTCAGCTTTAGATTGTGGTCAGGCCTTTGAAGTTCTTCGGAAGATCTTACAAAAAAATCAACTTCTGTAGGACGCTAGGAATTACACTAGAGAAAATTTGTTATTCAGTCACCTGGTCTTAGTATCTTCTTGAAGGGTTATCCATGAGCTTTGGAAATTAAATATTTTTCTGGGGCTTGGATAATATTTAGTATCCTGGAGCTCTGTATCCTATGACAAGTCCAGTATTGAGTGTGCTGGTCAAATACATTAATTTATGGTTTGAGCTGTGGGATTTTGCCATGGAATCAGCTTGTGGACATGACCCAGTGGAGGATAATGTTTTCTCCTCCAGAATTAGCCTGAATCATCCCGCAGAATTTTTCTGTTGCCAGTTTCTACCTCTATACAACTCCTGCTACCATCTCATCATCACCCTGGTTTCTGAGCACCGTGGTGCCAGGCTATCTCCAGTGAAAGCATTTCCCAATCCTGCGTTCATGGGGGTCTGTCTGAGGAGCTCTCTCCCTCTCAGGCCCTGACCCTATGGGGCCTCTTCTTCATCAGGCACATGTGAGCAAGGGCTTTTCTGTTTGTCTTTATTCTTCTGTGTAGGGGTGGGGGGCATCTCCACTCTCACACTGGTCTGGACATGCCAGCTTCTGTCCTGGGGTCATTCAAAACCATAGAGAGTGATTTCCTCTGCTTTCTTACAGTGCCATTGTGAGAATTGTCACCTGCATTTAAGATGTTATGAATGAAAGTTATTTACATTTTTGCCTTTAACAATGTATTTAAAGTATTGAAGAGTTCATAATCTCTTTAACTAGTCAGATCTTTGTGTTAGTAATTAAAAAAATGAGTGGTGGCAGTTTTCATCAGAGCTGAAGGTCACTGGAGGCATAATGTATTAAGAAAATGTAGCACATAATTTCCTTTCTCCAGATTCTTTTGTGGAAATAGAAATAGGTATAGTTTTCAAAATACTTGTATTTTGTAAGAGCTTTGCTTTCTATAGTCAGTGCAATTAAAAGTACAATTAAAAGAAGAAAGGCCACTGTAACTTTAATTCTTGGTTCTATAGGGATGAGAAAAAATTAAATTTCAGGTACAAACTAATAGTCAGTATCACAGTGATCAATGTTTATTCACTGGAGGTTTTTATAGTCTATATAAGAGTTAGTTTCTCCTGCCTAGTATGATCTTAAGCTTTTACATTTAGTGGGGAAGTGAGGCACATGGACATTTGGTCTCTAACCTGAGGGAGTGTGCAGCTATCTAGGATTTGGGGTTTTGTGTCATGTTAGAATAAATACTTAATTATTTGTGCAAGTGGCAGCACTCCAGCAGGGCAGCTGAGCACTTCCAGCCTGGGCTGTCTATCAGCTGCTGCAGTTTTGGTGTGGAACAGTTCCTTGCAATGGAGGGTGGTGCTGAGCATTCCTGAATCCCAGGTAAACCATGCTGTAGTCAATAGCCCTGCTGAATCACACCCTTATAGCCCAAGTATTAAAAGATCCTACCTTAATTTCCATAAATGACTGCAGGTACTAAAGCAGAGATATCACAAACATTTAGTTTGGGTTGTACATCTGTTGGTTACCCTACAGCGGTCCATAAGTGATTGTGCAGAACCTTGGTGCATGTTCACAATTGTTAATCACTTTGTGTAGGGTTTTGGCAATAGGATAATTCAGTTATTAAAACTAAAACTACTGGTAGGTTTTTTAATAAAAAATCTCAGGATGTTTAGCAGCATTGGTACACACCTACCTACCCCTGAAATGGTGCCTCAACTCCCACTCTTCCAGCATCCTCCCCAAGTATGGATAATTACAAAAACTCTGCTGACCTTTCTGACACTAGAGTTTAAATGAGTCCCTAAAATACACTCTGTCCTCACTTTCTTGTCTTAAAACATTAGCTTATTAACAGACCTCTGCCATTCTGTTATATTTTTAATATAAGGCCAATAGTATTTATCTAAATTCACCACCTGTAAAGACACTATCCTGGTGATGTGTTTAGCTTGGCTTTGCTTATGCAGAATTTTTGTGTGTAAACATGGCTGATACTGTTTTTCAATGTTCTTTTTTGTCTGCAGTACTTCAAAGAGTCCCTTGTATCATTTCATATATCACTTAGTCATAAACCCTCTGAATATACATTGTGAGAGCCTCAAAAAAGTGTTAATTGTATTCTACTGCAGTGGTAGCCAGAAGGTCAGGATCTAAAATAAATGTATTTCTGAATAATTTGAATTTTGTATCAAGGTTGATTTTTCGTGGTAACTACTCAAAGTAGCATGCTAATTTACAGCTAACATATTACATATTTTTCCTGTGAAAACAAGGAGGCCTTTCCATTCTCACAGATCTAGGCATGCTATCTAAACATTTCTGCATTAGAAATAATTAAATGCGTTGGTAGATTCTTGGACTCATCTCAAATGTGTGCAGAAACTACAAAATTGAGAAAAACTTTGTTTTGAAAGGAATCAGCTAGAGATTTTTAGGTGAGATTCATTAGCTTTTATTGTTATTATCGATATGTACATCTGAAATAATTTTGAAAGAATATGTAATTTATTTTTCTAAGGAAGATGTGTATTAGGTACCTTCCAATACATTCTTATTCCTCATTGGTGAACAGTTGAGTATAATTATCTTTGGATTAATCAGTTTTTGAAGTCTTTTCCAGTGATAATGTATAGAGAGGATTAAGAGAGAGATTACCAAAGCATTAGGACTTTTTTCTGGTTGTTTTTAAGAAGGAATCCTTGCCTTAAGTCAATTACAGAATTATTTCCTTGTAAGAAACTGTTGAGCAAACTAAAAAAAAAATCACCTATGGCAGGGCCTGTGTGTCCTGGAGCTTGAGAGGGAGATGTGCAAGCAGTGAGGTCCAATTTTGGTTATGCACCTTCTTTTCTAACTCTTTCTTTCCTTGTATGCGGTAAGGCAGGGTTGTCTTTTTACCATTAGAAATTCTGAAGTTCCTTTTCTCTTTCTCTGTTAGATGAGCAGCAATAAAGGAGAGGAATAACATCCCTTCTCACATCCTCTGCTACCATTTTTCACTGGGGAATAGTTTTGTTTTCCTTGTGCTCATTTTTCATGGGTATTAACTTGCTCCATAGTGTTCTCTAGTTTGACCTTTATTTTATGTTTTGCTTTGGATATCATCAGAGTGATGATACAATTTAAATACAGTTTGTAAGGTTATTTTAATTGAATGTTTGAGTAACTCTGCCTCTGTAATGACTGAAATTAACTTGATCTGGAGCTTGGAAAGACTGTCCTGTGCATGATTTCATAATTAAAAAAATAAAATAATGCAATGTTCTATTGAACAGATCTGAGATCACAGTTCATTTGCTTTTGGCTTTAAGGAACCTAAAGTACAGCCACGCCCTGAATTCCTGCTGGGGAAAGGCTTCTTCCAAGCCTTCAGTTAGACCAAAAATGGTATGTGACATAATTCCAGCTCTGGGAGTCACAAGCTAACCTTCTCCTGGAGGAATCTGCTTTTGAATCATGATTACTTCTTTTTCATGGCTGATTGCAGTAGCCCTGGTTTAGCTCTGGGGTTGTATCACATTGGACAAGCCTGTGTGGATAGCGTTAGGTAGCTCTGTAATACCTCCATCACTTTCATGGCTTCAGGGTTCCTTGTCTGGGATGTTGGGTTTTTTTCTTATTTCAGGTTTATTGGAGAGGCTGGAGAATAAAGGGTTGAGAATGCCTTAGACCATGCTCTAAGATGATTATAGTTACACTTAATATCACAGGATGGGGTCTGTTCACTGCTCTCTGGTACCTCAGTGTTGGTGTCCTGGTGTGGAGCCTGTTCTGCAGTTTGAAGCTTGTATTTATTTGCTTAATAGAAAGAAGTTCTGCTTGTCTAAGCCATTTTTCCTGGCATGTTTGCATCCATGGCTGCATATGAGAAGGAACAAGTATGCCATTTTCATTGTACTTCCAAAGTGGCAAAAGTTTCCATTACAGATCAGTTTTTATTATATCTGTCCAAGAGTCATGCTCTGCTTAAATCAGGGAAATACCACCTGCTAAATGACAGAAGGTACTCATGCAAAAACTCTATATGTGAGTCATAAAACCCATAAAGGTGGAAACAAAGAACAATCTGTCATTTGAGACATCAACCAAGACTGATTTTTTCCAAATGTCCACTGGACTTTGTTTTGAAACGTAGCTGATTTTAAGAATGACCCTTATTCCTTGTCTATAACTCATCACATGTGACAAGTGGAAGAGGAAGGGAACATACTTTACATGAGATTTCCCCATGGGTCTGGCCAAAACCTAGAGACCCTGCCAGGATGGTTAGCAAAAGGCAATATTTGAGCTGGGTCATAAACCTTGAAAAGGCAGTCATAAATCATAATTAAGATTTTTTGTTTCCTCGATGGTGTAACTCTTCAGAGAATGGAGACTGAAATTGTTTACCAAAGCCCATTTTTTTTTTTTTTGTCTTCAGAGAAGTGGTTAGGAAACCTTAACCAGGGTTTATTAAGCATATCTGTGGAAGACAAAAACAAAATTGTTGGTCTCCAAGCAGCAAGTGGCATTGACAGGCTGACTGGTGTGGTCAGAAAGGATATTTGATTTCAAAGGATAAACTACAGGATTCTCTTTTGTTTCTCTGAAGTCAAGCTTATCTAGTTTATGCCTTATCTAGTTTAATGTATGAGAACGGTAAATTCATCTATGTTAAGCAAACAATTTATTTTGGTTTAATTCCATTTTCTCTTTGTTTTAATAAATTTTGTGTTTGTTAGGATTACTGTTGTGTACTTAATTTAATACAGATGTCTTCAAAGAGTAAAGAAAAATCCATAACTCTTAAAGAGAATAGCTGAAGGGGAAAAAATGTCTCTGGAACTCCTTTTCATTCCTCTGTGGTCCTGCCGGAGGGGTTTGGATTAAAGGATTGTATCAGGAAGTCATCTTGCTGCAGTTGGTAACTGTAAGAGAGAGACTAAAAACCAAAGAGATAAAGATTTAATATTTTCAGTCATAACATTAAAATTTTAAAATTTTCAAAGTCCTATAAAGTATAGATGTATAAATAATATAAAGAGGAGTGATAGGTGCTGTCTGCAAGGTGATGGGGTTGGGATGGATGTGTATTCTGTGTGTTTTGGAAATGAAATAGTAAAAAACATTAGTTTTGAGATATCTAGTAATATGAAATAAGAGGTGAAATGATCAGGTGGTGTTTCTGTCTTCTTTTTCAGCTTCACAAAACAAGATCAAGAAATTAGTATTTATGAGTAACTTGTAATTTTATAAGGTATAAATAATGTTTTGGACAGTGGGCATTTAGCCTGTAGAATACCATGGAGGTCATATAGTTAAATATAGTGGTTCAATTTTCAAAAAGGGCTGGATGATATAAAGTCTAATAACAGTGGCAGCAAAGCATGCCTAGAGAAGGGTAATCAAATCTCATGATTTAAGACATAAGCGCATTACCTGTAGCATCTGGAAAGGCCTCGTTCCTCTCTGTCACCTGCAAAGCTTTCTGCAATTAGTAAGGTTCATTCTGGTTATTTGCCAGAATACTGAAGTGCCTAATTTCTTTGAAGCATTGCTCCTAGCAGTTGTTAGGGGTAGGATGCAGTCTTCTGTATGTCATCATGTCATGTCAAATGCTCGCACAGAACTGTGCCCTGCTTCCCTGTACTGCTGCTGCGTTGAATGACACCGGCGTGGTCTGAAACAAAAGATCCTGGTGATGTGAGGCTGTGAAAGCACGAAATTGCCTGAGCCAACATCAAATAGAAGTGAACTTGAATGGGTTTTGCACATTACTTTGAGAATTAATTCAACTCTTTTGTAAAAATAAGTTGTTCATGCAAAAAAACTCCCGTCTCTTATAAGCAGCAGTAAGATAATTAAATGCATGAAGTAGGCAATTTCTTTTGACATAAAAATGGAAGTATTTTATATCTGATTTTTGCTTTAGTTTTTTATTTCTGTGGCTTGCTCTAAATAACAACTGCTGATTAAAATATTTTGTTTGAAGCACATATGAGGAGTATATACAGAGTTAAATCCTATGTGAGGTCCTCCTTTGTAAGTAAACCTATAGGAATGAATCTAGATGCAGTTTCCTCTTAGTCAGGAAATTAGGAAAGAGTAACATGTTTCAGCAGGTAGAAGAACATTATATTAACCCTTAATAAATTGAAGGAAGAGATAAAGATGGCTTCTGAGGCTGAAGGCTTCAATTATAGTGTCAGGTGACTCGTAACTGTGAAGTCCTGGATGACTTCTCCAAAGTGAAGTCCTGGAGACGACTGGGGCATGGCCTGTGAGCAGGTTCGCTGGCCCAGGGGATGTAGTTCCATGTACAGCTTCTCTGGGAACAGAGCTTGAAACCTGGGTTTCAGCATTTTAAAATTTATTTTACATTCCGTTTTATAACTTTCCATGGAGTCCATAAAAGTCAAGGTCAAACTGAAGGAACAAAGGAAGGTGTTTATTTTAAATTATTGAAGACAAAGACATCAGTATGGAAATTTTTTGATGCTTATATATTTGCAGCTTCTTTTTATTGAATGTGTTAAACTGTTTGGAGGTAATCAGAAAATGCATGTAGGTATCAAGCTCAGACCAACCAAATAAATTTGATTAACTGAGTGCTGATAAAGACAGGAGGGTTCCAGTAATGATATGATATAGAGGACAAAGGCCACAACATTATAAAAAGGGGTGAAAAATTTGTACTTAACTTTAAATGAAGGTACCGCTGATCTGAAATAAACAACCCTGTGACCTAGGAGTCAAAGTTAGAGAAAGTTAGCCTCCTGAAATAACTAAGGATATTAATTTTCTTTTCTAGCTCAGTTTCTACTTGATCAAAGTATTGTTGTAAAACACTGAAGAAAATTCTGCAGTTACGCTTTTGCAGTTTCATTTTGTCTGGATAGATAGCCACATTTATTAAAATCACACTTCTTTCAAGAAAAATTAAAAAGTGTCTTACACTGCACTTTTTCTTAATTAAAAACTCAATCTGACAAGAAAAAAAATTCAAAATATACATTTTCCCCATTGAAAGTTATAGTATATATCAGACATTGTCATTAATCAGCCCTTTTACTAGAATTGCAATGATATTACTTGGGTTATAAAGGAAATATCCCTGGCTTTGTTTGGGGTTTTTTAAGTTATTTAAGCCCTTCTCAATGAAAACCACAACTGCACTTTATTTCTTTAGGCAGATGGGGAAAATAAGATATCATCAGTTATTCAAAGATGTCCATATGGAAAATGAAAACATATTGGTGAAATTTTTCATCCAAAAAAGGCAAAGAAACAGAAAAATCAATAATATACTGGCTAGAGCCCTTAGCTGAGATGTAAGAAATTCAGTTGTAAGCACGACCTTATACCAGGCAAGTGTAGGCACTGGTTAAAACAGGCAGCCTGAGTGCAGTGTGTGTGATTTAAATCCAGCCGCATGAACTTCTCATCCTAATCTCACTTTATCTTCCCTGGTGAGAAATGGTTAATTTTAGGGCTTAATTCATCTGACCTATTTGCGATGTCTGCTTCACAACAAGATGAATTGTAGCCTTGAGTAGATCATGTCAAGTGTGAAGGGAGCGTGGAGTGATTAGCTCAGGAATAGACGTCGGCATTCAATCCGTTTTTCCAGCCTCTCACGTTGGAGGCTCCCTTAATAGAAGGACAGAGCTGCAGGAGGACTCTGGCTGTGGAGCTGGAGCTTCAGCACCCAGCTCCTGCAGTGCCTGATGCTCCGGGTGAGCTGAGGGGATCTCAGATATATTCCCACATGTCTGCTACTCTATTTTCACAAACCATCTTGGGACCAATAAAACAACAGTTTTTGAAGGAGAGAGCTTTTTGAGAAAACTCTGCAGCTCAGTGTTCATTTCTGCTTTAGTGTGGCTATCTGCTTCGCTGAAAGGATCATAAAACACTTGGACTAGAAGGAGGGAGCACACAGGCATTCAGCAGTCTTGCCAAAAGTAGAATAAACATTTCTAGATTTGGGGAGATGAAGTTTTAAATGTCCTCCTCTGAGTGACCACATTATGGAAAGAATATCAGTTTTGTTTGTCAGTGTTATTTCCTGTTCTCGAGTTGCTTAATATGCTCTCATTTTTGCAACATAGCTCATAGGGAAAAGAAATCTTGGTGTAGTGGTTCTCCTCTTTCTTTGCATCAGAAATCTGCTCTTTTGAGAAAGCTAAAACCCCAACAAACATGCAGGGGCTGAAAGTGCCTAGCTAAACATTTCAGCAGGTTGAGGAAAATAGGTGTTTTGTCTGTAAAGAAGGTTTGCATGTTTCCTGTTTCAAGCTAGCTGAACACACTGCTGTGCAAAAGGGTTTTTTTACTAAAGCATTTACTTTTTTTGCTTTGAAAACCAGATTTTCAGCCTTTCCAGCACATTTTAGGGCTAAAGAGCTTCTTTCTTCTCTGAACAGGTTAGGTAACTTTTGTTGGCCACATTTTTTTCTCAAGTAATTATGCTTTAGGGGCCCTGTGTTACATTTTTTTCTGACTGGAATTGCTTTTAGAGCAACTGGAAGCACTGCTGAATGGAGTTGCTTGGTCCTTTGCCTTCTCTGTTCTTTCCTCAAATGCTCATACTTCACTTAAATGCTGCCCATTTGTCTGTTACCATAGAAAACCTTATATACTGTCATGTGTTGGACTTTTTGCCTAACACTGAATTTATTTTTCTCTGTGGAAAGTGCAAGTAAGAAAATACTGTAGTTGTTTAACCTGTATGAAATAGCTGAAAGACTATTTGTAATAAGTATAAGTAAGATAATGTATTCAAACCAGGTAGGACAAAGAAGGGAATGAGAAATGGAAGTGCAAATGAAACTGCCTATTTTTTAATTTTTTTTTTCCTTTTGTCATCCTCTTGTGGTATTATGTAGATCCCCAGCCAGATGGCTACTGGCTATAAGCTGTGTGTGGATTCACAGGATTTTAACTCCTCTGTTGGTTTCCCATCTGTCATAAACTCAGAGGCTGCAATCCAGAGACTGACATGAATGTCAGTGTCTTCTTTAGCACACCAAACCATTATGGCTCGAAGGCTGCAGTAAGAGCATGAATGAAGACAGGACAGTTTCTGGTTTAACAACCATGCTGCTAGACTGGACAGTAAAATTTCTTGCAGTTGGTTTAAAGTAGTGCTTTAAATTAGTTTGATGGCTGTGGTGGCAGCAGTCTCCAACAAACACTACCTGAATAGTCTACTCAAAAGGAGTTTTTTTCTGTTGTTGGAACTCAGCAAAGATTGTAAACCCACAGTTGATTTCAGTAGGAAATCTCACATCTAAAATATATAACAGGCTATTTGCAACCAAAAAAAAAAGGTGGTAAAAGACAGAATCTCTCAGCACTGGTGGAACAGATGTGAAGCATTTAAAAACTATACCTTTTTTGTCTTTCTTCAGTTTAAAATGACCAGTTCAGTATCCCATGCGTTTTCCTTCAGCATATCATCACTTGGATGAACACATTCTGTTTCTATTAATGAAGGTGAAAACAGTGAAAAACATCTTAAGTTTCATAGCATAGGGTAGAATAAGGCATTGGTCACTTTGTGGTCACCCACCAGGGCCTCAGCATCACTGAAAAATGAAACCTTGCTCCTCAGTGTAAAAGAAGTTCTCATAGTCTTCCTTTATGTCTTGTCGCACTCAAAGAGCAAAATGAAAAATTAAATTAAATCTTCAGGAAACAGGCATGAACAAGGGAGGAATAGGGGCTGAGAACACTCTAGAAACCATTTTAGAAGGAATTTTAGCATGTAAGTGTATCAAAGAGAAGCAGCCATATAAGCCTGTAAGGAAATCACTACTGTTATGAAGTCCTCCCAGATTTAGACTTGGTGTTCTTCATTAATGGATTTGATTTCCATGAGAAGAAAAGTTACACCCCTGCGAGAAAATAACCACTTTCCTAAGGAGTAGCTGTCTGAAATCAAGGCATCTGGTAATCCAGCTTCAAAAACCCTGACAGGAGCAAATTACCCTCTCCATTGCCACTTTGCATTCAGTCCTGTAGGACAGGGAGCAGCTTAAGAGGATGATGAAGTGTTAGACTGTGTTTCACATGGTTTCTAGTGCTTAGTGAAGTAGCACCAAGTTAAATGCCTCGTTCAGCATCAGGCATTGCAGCTGGAGTCATTCCGGGCAAGTACTCCAGCAGCACAGTGGATTCCAGGTCTTCTGCCTAGGTTGAAAGAACCCCACATGATGAAATAAGATATTGATTGGAAAGATTGCCAGAACTCCACTGTTTTCATTTCCTGCAGAATAGTGTATTTTAAATCCAAATCCCAAGTCAACAGGTTTGGCCTTTGTGATAACACCATAATGTTATGATATTCTTGCAGTTCATTTTCTTTGCATTACGCAGAAAAGATTTTTGCAGAAATCAAAACAGGAGGCTGTATTTCATGAGTGACATTTTCTGAAATTTAGGAGAAGCTGATTGTAGGATTAATTAGTTTTTCTGGGCTTTTACTTCTGTTGATAGCCACAAGAATGGCACAGTATTCAGTTATGTCCTGCACATCTAGGAATTTCCCCCACCCTGTAGGGCGAAGCCTCAGTGTCAGAGCTCCCTATCATTCATATGCATTCAGGTTAAAGGAGTAAAATAAAACCCCAGCCAAATGCTGGCAGTAGTGAAAACTGAAATAATCTGAAAAATGAAGTCGTAGTTTTGCTGACAAAATTATTAATCCCATGTTTCGGTGTCCAAAGGAAATGGCTGAGAACAGAACAGTATGGTCCTGTTGCCTTTAATAAACCTCAGCCCTAGATAATGATAAAGCAGGAAGAGCTCTTGAGTGTTCAGGAAGTAATGTCCTCCCCAAAGGGCCTTTGTAATCTGCTCTGTGTCATCGACATCACCATCATCAGGGCTTGAAGAAATAGGTTTCAGATGCACCCGTCAGAGGAGACACAAAACATCATTCTGTAAGTGGAAAGTGCTGTAGTCCCAGAGCAGCCCAGGGCTCTTTGTAGCTCCAGCATATGCCATGGACATGCATAGGAATATAATAGCAAGGCACTGGTCAAAGTATTTTTTTTACCAAAGAAGTGGTACAGAACAGATATAACATGCAAGAATCAGGCTGATGTGAAATGGATTTTCAGGAAAAAATGCATAATTCTGCTCACCCGCAACTGGTCCTTGAGAAGCTTTGAGAAGAATTCTCTGCATTAAAAAATAAAGACATTTAAGTTGGCTTCAGGTAAGAGAAGATGAGAAATAGGAGTTGGAAGCATCTGAAAGTTACAGGTAATAGAAAATACATTAAAAGAGATCACACTAGAACACCCACCAAGGTCTTTGAAACAGCTCAACAAATTTGAGAGTGCAGTCCCAGATTACAGTGTTGGGAAAAACTCTGTTCCAGAAAAACCCATTTCCCAACCTCTGCCACCTGATGAGCCATACCAAGAGCTGGTTATAAACTTAAGTGGTATATTTCCCCCTGCCTCTTTTAAAGAGCATATAGGAAGGCCATACCAACCTGAAATGGTAGGTTGAGGTTTTCTTGATATCAGCTTTCATAACATTATCAGGTTTGCTGAGAGATGGATGTTGCCTGTAATGGCGACATACTTCCATCATCTGCTCTGATATTTGGAAGATCTTTGTTTGTTTAAGTAATGTTTTGACTTTTAAGGTTTCTCTTTATAAAGTTTATGGTTTTGAAACTTATTTTTCTTCATTTTTTCCATTTGTTAACTTTTGCAGCAAAGATAAAAGGAAAAGGATCGTGATTATACTCAGCTGTTTTCCACTTCAGGATTCGTTTAGTTGTGAATACAGTTGTTTTTCACTGTACATTGGTTTTCATGAAAACTACTGTTCTCACATGTCTGTAAATTGTCCTCTAGGCAAGCTTTGTCCTTGTCCAGACTTGAACATTTTGGGGGGAGAGCTGAGGGCAATCTGAAGTAAGAAAGTGCAAACTTAATAAATTATCTGCTTTTGAGATATATAAAAATATTAAAATGGTCCTTAGACATGGATAAGGATTAAGGCTTCACTAGAAAGTGTTGACAGAGTTGGTTTGGGGCAGGATGAGAGGAAAGCTGTGTAGGAATGTGTGTAATTAGTGAGTTTGGGTACTGCCTATGAAGGAGAGAACATATGCTCCAAATATACTTCAGATTGTACTTTAAGCCAGATGTCTGTGCCCAACCTAGGAAATACATTCTCTAAAAAACATAGAAAGATAAGCAAGGTGAGCAGTAGGGGAAAGGCTTCCATTTCCACAATGCATTGTTCTTTCTTGTGATGAACTGTCCCACAGCTGGGGAGCATTGCATGAAACTTTCAGGTGCATTATTTCTGATATTCACCTTGAATTTCAGAAGTAGGATCTAAAGCTCAGATTTTACAATTTGATCCTCTCCCTGCCTGAAAGTTTCTTTTGATTAATGCTGTAGAAGCCTGTAAGCTTTGGCAGTGTTTTTCTTAGGCTCATCTTACCTGCATTACAGATCAATGTGTTTTAATGCTCTAAGTTCTGAGTGTATTTCTGAAAGTTTCCAAGGGTAAGCTCAGGCGTATTGGCCTTGAAGGAGCTCTAGTTTGGAAACCTTAGTTGGTCCAGAATTGTGCTTATTTTCTTAATACAGTATCAGCTTTCCTTGAGATGACTGTTGACAAGAGAAACTCTCCTCTGAGCTAATGTTGCTTGTGGCCTGATTGCTGGAGAAAAGTGGTCATGCCTGCATAACACACTCACTTTTAAAATAATTCAGTATCTGAGCAGTTTTAGAAGTTCTGTAGCCGTGGTTTTATTTATAGAGAGGGAGAGGCCAAAAAGAGGAGCTTTGAAAGAAACAAGTTCAGGCAGACTTTGTTTTTGTTAAGGAGCAACAAAAATTGATTCAGCTGCCTTTTGTCAATAAAAGTGCAGCCTGGTAGAGGAATAGTCATTATAAACATCTAAGGTTTAAGTCCTGTTGCTACCTCCAGAATCACAATTTGTAGTTTAAAGATAGTGTCAGTTGTGTGTAGTTCAGAGAAAGAGATAAAAACCTGGTAATTTGGAATCTCACATTAAACTGGAAAAAAGTCAGCATCAGCTCTGTGTTATACCATATAGCTTACATAATCTGCAATGAATTTAGCTTTTTAAGGATTTAGTACTTTTCCATATATACATAATTCTTTGACCTGGAAAATGTATCTCTCTCACTGTTTAGTGTGAAACTGACCTTATGCAGAATTACATTCCTTGCTAATATACCATGAAAAATCATTTATTTATTTATGTCATCATACCTTATTTATTATATCTTACTTACTGAGAGAGAAATTGACTGCATCAGTTCGGTTGAGGCTTACAGAACAACCAAGCTCCTTAGCTTTCAGAGCAGAAAGGAAGATGATGATCAAAAGCTTGCTTTCAGAGAAGCAGCTGCTCTTCTCATTTATATTTCTTAGCATTTTCTAAGATGTCTTCCACCTATCACTTTTTATTAGAGGGAGTTCAGAATCAAAGTGGCATCTATTTATCATCCAAACCGAAATTCCAGCCTTCATCATCAGCCTTCTTTGGCCATGATTTTTCCTGTTTTACGACCAAGTGAGCATTGGAGCCTGTCAGGATGCATAGCTGCATTAATCATCTCTGCTCACTACAGCCAAGTAAGTGGACAGGAAGCATCTATTTACTAAGGGCTTGTCTACATGGGGAAATAGCCTAGGCTGCTCATTAGGAGTTAACTCCTTCCACGGATTCTCCTTGAGCACCTTTCAGTGGTTTAGCTTCAGGCTGCTTTGGAAAATGTGGGATTTGGTAGTGGGTGGAGTTAAACCACAGGAAGCTTGTGCTAGTGAGCAGTGTGGGTTCAGAACATGATCCTATCTCCACGTGTCATTTAATCTTCTGTAACTGACCCTCTTCATGCTCTTAGTCTGTGGCAAATGGAAACTAAAACATGGTAGTTGAAGCCTCTCTCATCAAGGCAGGTTTGTGTGGCTTGCTTGTGTCCATGTGCCTGTGCGTTTGTACAGGGGAGCCCAGAGAGCTGCTGACGGCAACTTGGGTGCAAGCATTATTTTTGATAATTTCCCAAACAAACAAATCTGATGAGAACTCATTATTTTTCATGATAGAGGACAAAAAGTGTGTAGGATACTCTTTTTACACCTTGTATGAGCCATATGTTATTTAGTGATGTTGAAGTTACTTGTGTTGGACCATCTTTTGCATAGAAATTTCTTTTGCCCCAAGATGAGTAGTCTTCAGAGATGAACAGCTTCACCTCTATTTAATATTAGTCTAGTACATCATCATCCTGAAAATAAGAGGCTTTGTTACTATGGAAGCTGAAGTTTATCTTCATGAGAAACTTCCATCATTTTGCAAGAACTGTGTTTTTAAAGCAACTTACACTAGTGCAAGCTCTATTTTGGAAACTATTTAACATAACTTAATTTCATTAATTAAGCCTTAACCAAATTTTTTAAAAAAATGGTTTTTTAACTGGAATTATGTTCAGAAGTTTGATAAAGGCATTAAGAGCATATGCATTTTCAGTGGTCATACAAAATAGTAGACTAGAAAAGAAAATAATATTTCAGTTGTAAGAGTCATTTAGTCCAACTGCCTGACCACTTCAGGACTGACCAAAAGTTAAAGCATATTATTGAAGGAAAATGCCAAATGCCTCTTAAACACTTAAGAAGCTTGAGGCATGAACCACCTCTCTAGGAAGCCTGTGTTTGACCATCCTGCAGGTAAAGAAATGCCTCCTAATGTTCAGTCTAAACCTCCCAAGAACTGCTTTAAAACAAAATTTTCTCAGTAAAACAGAAATATATGTGGTTCTTGATGTTCCTATGTAGCTTAATTTTCTTACTGGCTACAAAAACTAACTCTCTATGCATTGAATACCAATTAAAACTTGAAATATTAAGGAAAATATTGCTTATTTTAGGAGATCAATATGGAACCTTGTCTTAACATGATCCATAGCAAAAAAGATATTATGAGCTTCAGCTTACCTAGGCACAGTACCGAGAGTAAAACATGATGACCAAAACATTACTAAAAAAGTCATTTGAAAGAAGCTGGTGTAGCTACATTGCTGGATGCAGCTTTGGCTCTTTGCTTTCAGCTCTTTCAACTACATTACTTTCTTTGGCAGCTATGCTCTTCTCTTTTCTAAACTTGCATTGCTAGGTGAAGTTTTATTCAGTGATTTCTGCCAGATAGGAACAAAGGATAGTTTCTTTCAAATTTTAGGATGACATTTGCTGTTGTCTGTGAAATTCCAGACTGGGATTGGCTGGAGAGGCAACAGAATTTAATCCTGTACATATATTTGTATTTGATAGCCAACACGATGACTTTGACAGCCATTGTTTGGAGTATATGGCTATTATTCAGTCTTTCTCAGCATCTTGTGTTGATGCTTCATATCAGATTTTGTTATACTCTGCACTTACACTTTTAGAAATTCTCTTTTGGGATGACACCTCAACATTTGTGTCAAGTTCTCTCTAACAGGGTGAGTTGATTAAACAAGAAAGTTCAAGTTTGGCTCTAAAATTAAAATCAAGAGTTCTACCATTTGTATGCTGATGATTCAAATGTCTGAGCTTAACATTCAAGTGCTGTGTTCCTTAGCCCTAGTGAAGGTTATTTACTTAATCATTGTGAATTGAATACAATACAAATGAAATAAATGCAGTATCAGGGATTAAAATAGACCTTGCACATATGTGTAGTAAAAGTATTCTTGGGGCCTTTAATTCGGTAATGTCCTTGGCTCAGATTTCTACAGTGGCTCACTGCCATCTTGAAATGGCATAAGGTAACAGCAAAAGCTTTCATGTATTCTGTGTACAGGAGTTGGGAAAAAAAAAAATAATTGCAGAGAGAACGAAGGAAAACATTACAGTTTTATATTCATGCAGTCCTGTTTTGTGTCTGTACTGCACTTCAGGGGGCTATGCAAAACCTCACTCAAAAAGTTATATGACATCAAGGTTACAAACCTTGCAGATGGGAAATGCAAAAGGTGGAGCTGCACAGATCAGCAAGGGTATTGCACTTACACATGGGAAATATTTAGGATAATTATGCTAATAAACTTCCCTCTTTTGAATAGACTGTGTAGACCTTAAGCTAACAATGAAATAGAAAGATTTTCATTAGGAATGACACGCATTCAACTTCCAAAAATCTATATTTTAATAACTTCCAAAATGACAGCATTATAGCAGCTTGAACTAATCTCCTAATAAAAAAACCCCACACACACCGTAGAATTCAGTAACTTTTATTAATTTATAGTCTAATTTTCTGAGTTTAGTTTAATTAACAAAGAAATTTTGCCTATTTCAGCCACAAGCCTTTTTTACATCTTTCAGTTTCACTAACATCACTCAAAACATCCCTAAGTTTTTCATTGTGAAGATGTGGCAATCAGACAGCAGTTGAAAGTTTACTCCAAAACCCTGGAAAGTCAGCAGAAAGGCATTTGTTGATTTTAGTGGATTGGGATTAAGTCCAAAATAAATATCTAATATATTAATCCACTTGCTTATTCTTCAACATTTGAAAATCACTTCGTATGCAAAATCTGTTTTTCTGATAACCTTCAGTCTTACAAAAGAGAATCCCCTGCTACCAGGTGCCCAGCAACTCCTTGGTTATGCCTATAATCTTGCACACTCATGAAGACAAATAAATTACAGGCAAAATACAGAATTTCTCCTACCAAAAGGTTTGTCCTCACCCTAGCAGCTTCTCCCCCCATTTTGGATCACCAGCTATGGAAGGCAGACACCAAATTAAACCTTCTCTTGGTTTTGCCCCATGCATGGCCTATGCTGCTTCTCAGTCAAGACATTTTCCACCTGTACCTTTGCTATGTAAAAATAGAATAATTACCACTTTTAATCACAATTGTTGTAGGAGGGGAAGACTAAGAGTTCACACGCCCACTATGCTGGTGATGAAAGACATGATTTAACAGCAGTTTAAATTGTAAACTAAATTTTAAGCTTGCAGAAGTTCACAGTACAATGAAGATCTGTATAAAGTCCAGGGACCCAAACTCTGCATCAATTTGCAAATCTGGATTTTAATGGTAGACTTCTATTTTAGAGTAACAAGAACAAAGCTAGACATTTGGAACTCTTTGTACTGCTGATATATACAGTTTTATACCTTCTATAAAAAGTTACACTTTAGGAAACACCAGGCCCCATATTATAAAGTACTTATGAATATGAGATTGAGTCTGTGTTTAAGTTCCCAAACCACCCAAATTAAGCATGAAAGCCGCAAAAACTAGGACTGAGCCTAGCTTCTTCCTGCTGTTGAGCCTGAAGTCTTTCACTGTGTATTGTGGAAGAAACAATAGCAAGTCCCAGGGCTGTGAGGCCAAAAGGCAGCAATCAGTAGCTGAGCAGTGGCAAGGATCAACTCCTTAAACCTTCTTCCCATTGCAATGAAGTGCACACGGAGTCCCAGCCAAATGGCGGCTGATAGCAGGGATGGAGTTTAACCCGTCTGACTTTGCTCTGGAAGGGCCGAGCACCACAGGTAGCCTCACTTACAGTGAAATACAAACACAAGATTTAACAAGCTACTACTTGTCAGCTCTTAATTAGCAGCTCCCATCAGAGCAGCAGCACCCAACTGCAGCACCGTCTGCTTCAGTACAAAGTCCAAATTATTAGTTAAGTTTTCAGAAGCATCATCTTTTGCTAGGATAATGGTGTTTAACAACTAACACGGCAAGATTTGACTGCCTTTGAGATTTTTCTGTGTGTAGGGAGAGTTTCTAGCTCAACGTAGTACTTGATAGTTATCTGCTAAATTGGATGCAAGCAGCAGGTCAGGAGGTTCCTTGGGCTAAATTCCTTGACGTGCTGCTGGGTGATTTTTGTTTATTTTGACTTGCAGTTCAGATTTCCATATCCACCACTGTTGCAGCAGACAGCTGTACAGCATTTGGTTCAACCAAGTGTGTGCTAATGACTGGTAGCGTTGTTGTTTTGACAGTGTCCTGCTTGCCACTGCTGCGCCACTGCTGCTGTGGCAGTGAGGCTGTGCTGGGGCCTGGGGAAGATAAGCCATGCTCTGTGTGTGTTATCTTGTGTATTCACAAGATAAAGCACAGGTTGTTGAGTCTGTCTGTGAGAAGTGTGGGTAGCGTTTGGCTCTCGAGGAAAGCTGCACACAGTAAAGTGGTATACTTTCCAAAATGTGTTTAGGACATTGAAGAGGGATTCAAAATACAAAGTACATATTTAAAACCATATTTAGAGTGCATGAAGAAAAGTTATAGAGTTGAAAACTGAGAACATAAATAGTTTGCTTTGGGCCCTGTGTGAGTGAGGGTATGATGGAAGTGTGTGAGCTCGTGCATGAGCCACACAAAACTTTCTCTGTTAGGAGGATATTTCTTATATTCTGCAGGTCTCATGGATGTCTGCAAAACCTAAGACAGATCCTGCTGATATAAATTCCTAGATTTTCACTCATCTGTGTTTGTCAGCCTTTCTCTCAGAAGCTGTATCCTACCATAAACTTACAAACAAAACGTGACAGAAGTGGCATGGAGCAAATAATTTTGTATGGATAGGGCTATGTAGCTAAATGAGCATAGTGCCCAGCAAATCATACAAAGGAAATGAATGTTTACTTCAGCTTTTAGTTTTTATTTCCAGGATTTTTAAATAAATGCTATAACAAAAGAGGAGGATGAGTAACATTTTCAAGCATTTATCTGTAAATGTACAATCCAGTATTGTGGTTTTAAAGAATCTCTGGACTTCAAACTTCTTTACAAGACTGCATGGGTGAGTCAGCCTCTTTCAATAGTTAATCTCTGAGCCATAGAATTTTACACATACTCACACGCACTGCATGTTTATGCTTGTTCTCTCCTGTGTGTGTGTGTGAACCCACACATAAGCAAATAATCAGGAGTGATAAATACAGATTTAAGACTCTAACGTGTCTGCTGTTAAAATGTAAACTACTATTTGCATGAATAAGTTGTTCCTGTGGAGATGCTGGGAGGATTTTCTGTTGCTTGGAAGTAGCACTCAAAGGCATTGTATGAACTATTAACAGTTGGATACAAGTTCCCTTTATAATATTGTAATAATATAGAAAACTGCTTATATTTTTGCAGGAGTGCAGAGAGTAGACTGTTGTGGTTAGTTTTACCATAGAGGAAGAGTGACTGCAATGAACAGCAAGAAATATGCCACAATCTTTTAATCTTTTTCTGTAATGTAAAAAGGCTCTGTATTTTTTTCTACACCATGCAATTAAAAGATTAAAATAACACAAAAGTAGTCTGGGCTTTTGGAAAAAAAGACAAACTATTTTTGTATTTTTGGCAGTATGGTGTGTAAGAACTGCTGTTTCAGTAATAGTGTCAGCTCTTGGGTTTAACAAAAGTGCCCTTAAATAGTAAACCAAAGTTATGAAAGTGAAATGCATAGTCTTTGAAGGCAGAACACCTGCTAGAATTATTGTATCTTAAATGTAAAAAAAAAAGGGAAATAGAACAGGTATGATTGCTGTGTCCCACATGTGCCCCTATTGCTGTTATTTCCAAAACAACAGAGGAGAAGAGCTGTGGCCATGCCTGTGTGTGCAGCAGTGGAAGCAGGGGCAAGCCAGCAGGGAGTCACTTGGGGGACCACCCACATGGGTTGTGTTTTTGGGGGTAACTTCTGGCCCAGAGATGTGACATCCCTGCAGCATTCAGGGATAGGATGGGCACACCTGTCCCGAGGGCTGAGTTAGCCATAGCCCAGGTCACAGCCTCGGCATGCTTCAAGCCAACACAGCACAATAAGGATGGGGCAAGGGGCTGGTCGGAGAGTTTGTCCTGAAAGCACATTCCAAAGGGAGCAGTGATCCCATAGGGCCTCTGCCACTCTGCAACCAAAGGGCTTCAGGAACTCATGGTTACAGTTCTCCTTCACTCTCCTTGAGCATGGGCTTCTTCTCCCACCCTGGAGAAGCGGGTATTCCTTATCCCCAAAGGCCAGCCTTCCCCTTGGCAGCACGGCAGGGCCATGGGACCATGCAGAGGTGACAGGTGGCTTCCCCAGGACCCTGTGCTGTGCCGGGGCCCTTGGGCACAGGCACCATGGGGGTGTGAGAGAAAACCCCGCCGTCCCCTGTGCCGGGTGCGATGCTCACTTGGCAGCCATATGCTGGGCTGCCAGGAGTAGTGGCTATTTTTAAAGGAGTTGGGATTACTAAACAAACTGAGAACTGGTCTGTTGTTTCACACTGCTATCGGGGTCAAGAAAGACGAGCGCTTGCTCCTCGCATGGGGATGTGGTGCTGTGCAACAGACCCTGTGTCCAGCTTGCTGGCTGCTGTATCGTCTGACAGCTTTTGTAGCAGAGAATTTGTAGAGAACTGGAATAAGAAGAATGATCTTTCAGTCATGTCTGTGTTAGTAAAGAAGTTTTATGCTGAAACAATAGGTCTGTAAAGATAGTCGCTTTTTGTGTTGAGCTAACTTTTTTGTGCTTTATTTCTCCTAAAAATTAAATTCTACAAAAAGTTATGTATTTCTCTTACAAATTAGCAGGTGTTTTTTTTTTTTTAACTTGCAGTGGCCTCATGTTCTGTGAAATGAATGCAGAGGAGCTCACAGGGATGCAGTGTCTTTTCCTGCTATTCCCAACAGAGATTTTCTTTCTCTGAATCATTGTCAGGCGATGCTATCTACTGCTGTCACTCTGATTTGTATGTCTGTCACATTCCCTCTTATCCTTCCTTCAAAACTGTGTTCTTGGCCTTTTTTTTCTGGAGGATCCCTCTAGTTGCCCTTGCTTTAAACCCCAGAGGGAGGAGATTTCTAAAGCTGAAATGTGGGATCGATGTGTGACCACACCACATCTTCTCATGTGCTGCTCTGCTCTGCCCTTCCCTGGTATCTCCTGCAGGCAGGAATGCCTCACGGACCTGGGCATGTACATACCACTTCATATTGTCATCTTTTTTCCTTATTTTTTTTCTTTAAATGGGCTACATAACATAAAGTACAATGCTGTTAAATAATTTCTTATCCTTAATAATGGAATGTTGCCGTTCATTTCATTGCACCTGTAAAGTTAGTGAGTCACGGAGCTTATATCAGATCTAAAACTTGAGAGCCCTCTTTGATAAGTACCTGTAGATCCCACAGACTTGAAAATTACGTTTCTGCAACTGATGGAATACTTAAATCTGTTTCATTTTTCTGAATTTGAGAGCAGGGACACTTTTAGTACTTAAATTCCCATCTTTAACATTGCACAGATGGTGAAATGTTTTTACATTTTTTATATTATTTTGGGTTACTGAAGTTAATATTCTGCTAGCTACAAATATCTGCGTGCATACCACAGGGTTCATTCCGAGGACAGAGCTCTAAAATAAATTATAGACCTTGGTAGCACTCATAAATCAGTCATTTTTTCATTGAGAAAGTGGTGGCAATGGAAGAAAGTTATTTAGCGATCAAAATGCATCGTTAAGCTTTTAAAAAGGGATTCGGTGCCTGTAGTGGAGCTGTAGGCGATTTATGGCTTATCTGTACTCATTGCCTCCAGCTTTTGGAAAATTTGTAAACAAAGCCAGATGCTCATTATGTTCCTGTTCAGGGTTGGTTAGATGGGTAAATGCCATCAGAAGCACTTTGGTCCTGTTGGGTTTTAGCATGTTACAGAAAATGGAACTGCTCCAAAATATTTTTTTAAATATTTTTCATCCATGAAAATATACTTCTAGTTTCTCCTCACAGAATGGACTTTTTAAAAATAGCTGTAAATGATAAGAACATGGAAGTAATACTCCAATAATTGCGTTTTATGTTAAACTGTGAGTCCAGCTTTTTCTCTTTGTCAGAATTCGTGCTTACCCCATATGATGCAGTCAAGTACCACTCGCCCTTTTTAAGGGCTTCGGGCAATGCAGGAGGCTGTGGCAGCTTCAGGCTGGGGTAGTTTCACATTTTTACCCAATCTAGGGAACTGAGATATGAACTAAATTTGCTATCGATTTCATATATTTTACTGCTTGCCTTTTGTCTTCTGTTTAAATTGCATGATGTGAAAGGGATTCTTGTAAACTACTTTTTTTTCACTTTTTACCAATCTTTAAGCACTTGAAAACATGTTATGTACAAATTGAATGGCTATGCAGCAATACATTTTTCCTTGTGATCATATTTTAGTGTAATTTATTTTATAATTCTTTGTTAACTTTTTGGTGTATTTTTTTTTTTAATTGGCTGCAGCTGACCAGGTACACAGGTCATGGCACGCCTAACGAAGAGACGACAGGCAGATACAAAGGCTATCCAGCATCTTTGGGCAGCTATAGAAATAATCCGGAACCAGAAGCAAATTGCTAACATTGACCGTATTACAAAGTAAGTGACCTGCTCCAAAAGAAGTCTTGGTGAGGGGGAAGGTTGATACTATTAAAAGCCCTTGGAGACAGAGATAGAAGCATTGTGAGAGACTGTGGAACAGTTACATGCAATTCTATGTTACTAATTAATTAGCTATATATAAGAAAACAAATTTCCCAAACTGAGCACCTGAAGATCCAAAAGTGAGGTTTAATCCATTGAATCGAGCTCTTACCCTGTATTTGTTTTGGGTAAGCATCTTTTACATTTTAGGGAATATGTAACATTTCTAGTACTTTAATTGAATTTAGCATTTTGGAGTTGATCTCTTGGTCAAAATACAAGAAGTAGATTTTACAGTTAAGGAGAAAAGGGCAATAAAATCTGTAAATAATCTATTTCTTTAGGAAAATGTGAGAGGCTACTGTAGGACTTTTCCAGAAAGCGAAGAGAATTCTGAAGTGTGAAGTTGCTCAAATAAATAAGAAGCCATATTTGCTGAGATATGCGTAAGATGCTATTAAAGAAGGCATGAGGTGATTACCACCTTTGATTAATACTGTTAAAATATTCATCAAGGTGTATTTGGTGTGGATACACAAAGAAATATATGTTCTTTGCTCTGTGGAGCTTGCACTGTGTAGAGAGGTCTACAATATTACTTGTAGCAGCCACTGTAATAAAAACAGAGGGCTTTGTGCCTCTCTCTGCTTTGTCCGCATTTCCAGGCTGACATGTACGTCACATTTGTCAAAGTAATCAATGTGAATAATTTAAAAGAACTAAAGTAACCAGCTGGCAACTCTTCAGTTGCCAGAACCAATGTGAACTGATAATGAAGCCAGAGACCACTAACGGGGAGAGTTATAAACAGTGCAGGTGACTAATGAAAATCATTATAATGTGGTCCATGACAGGGTCCACTGACAGAGTTTGGAAGTTCTGGGGTGGAAGGGACAGGCAAAACTGACTTCGTAAGTGGAAGAAGTGTAACGGTTGAGGTGCTCCAAGCATAATGAACAGTGAAGTACAGGATGAAAGATGATGTCCCAAATGAGTTAATGTGGACCTAGCTTCTGCAAGAAGAAAAATGGACCATCAAGCTGAAAAGCACCTTTCCAGAGTTAGGAATTCCAAGAGGGTTTGGAAGGAGATTGTATTTTAGGGAATTTCACTTTTGAGGTTGCAGTGGAGTTTTAGAATGCATTAAAGCATATATATATTTTCATCATGTCTCCAAGGAGACAAGTGGGTAAACTAATGCTATACACTTCCCATTTTAACATTTCAAATTACTTGCTCTAGGCTACATATTAGCTGGGTTTGTTAGCTGTTTGTGCTCCTTTTAGATGTAATAAAGGGAGACAGGCATGTCTAGCTGGGAATTCATCCCACTCTTATGAGAGATGCCTAGTTTAAGATAGTGGGAATAACATTTAGCTGGGTAAAGTTAGGTCAGACAAAACATTACAAACAAGGTTGAGAAAACAAATAATCAGATACTAGAAAATACGTACTGCGCTTGGTAACTGATGGGTAGTTTGATATTTTAAAAAAGTCTAGATCCAGATTGTATGACTCATTTCCAATCAGAAGAAAAATAAGTGACTAGACAGAAATGCAAGAAGCCTTAGTACTTTGAGAAAGATGAACAAGGTGCTAGCAGTGAAGAGTAATCTAAAAAGTGCTTGGGCATTGTAAATTCTCCCCATGCACATCAGTGACAAGAGTGATGAACACTGATCTAGTTTCTATTATGTGACATTCCTAAGGAGATAACTTTTGACAAGGAAATGATAAAGACCTTTGAATTACTGTATGGTACTAGTGGTTGATGAAGAAACACAGATGACATAGTAAATGAGTATGCATAATACATAATATTCAAAATAAAGTTCCAAAATTAGCATGGCATCAGAATATCTCTTCTGATGAAAACTGAGCAGCTAATATATTCTTCCAGGCTCAAAATCATTTGGTCAGGTCAACTGCAATTCCTTAAAAGATCAATCAGTATCTGGGCATATAGGCAAACATATGAAGAATGTTCAAAGAATTTTCAAAACCAATGGTCAAAATTGAAAATTATGAGCATGTGTACATAGTTGGAGCTAAAAGGAATATTTTAATATTTGTATTAGTAACATTTTTCAGAACTATTAATGTGTCTTGG
The DNA here is from genome assembly GCA_910950805.1 of Acrocephalus scirpaceus scirpaceus. Classification (NCBI taxonomy): domain Eukaryota; kingdom Metazoa; phylum Chordata; class Aves; order Passeriformes; family Sylviidae; genus Acrocephalus; species Acrocephalus scirpaceus. The sequence goes on along the minus strand of OU383773.1, from coordinate 143,689,387 downwards.
GATTGACAGAAAGTAATAATGACAGTGACAATTTGGAAGCATGTCATATTCCTGAGTAAGAATACATAAAAACAGTAAGGTAATATTTTTTTAATAAATCCATGTTTAAGGTAAGTAATAGTCTTATAGTCATGTCATATATTGGATGTCATATTGTGGATGACAAATGGGTACTCTTGAGGAACTTCACATGTTGAAAAGATGATTCATGATCCGATTTTTGAATGGATTTTCGTTTCTCTTTGTTTAAGCATTCATTTGCTGCTAGAGACAAATTGTCCTGTGTATTTTGTGACCTGTTAGTCTAAATGCCTTTATAGCAAATTGCTATGAAGAACTGTTGCTTTCTTCATTAGATGGTTTCTTTTAAGAAAATCTATTTGTTGGCCTTTCTCCTAATGTGCATTCAGCATGGTTGTCTCACTCTTCTTTATATGTTTTTGTTTATTTAATTCTTACTTTGCTTAGTCTTTTGGTGCTGAGTAGAAGACACTGTATATCTCAAAGAACATTTATGTTTCATAACCTGGGAGGAAATGTTCATAATATAAAAAGAGGATTCATTGTTTGTAGATTATGAACTGTTTCAACTCAATATGCAAAACAGACAAATTTATATAACACATGCAAGTATGCAAATTTTTACCTGAGCACTTTAAGTATAATTGATAGAAGATTACTTGGGTAAAGGAAGACTTCCAGCAGGTACTGTCAATGGAGAGTAGATAAGAAAAATCTACAGAACTAGGCACACATTTTCTGTAGAGGACATAAGAGTAGGAGGATAGTGTTGGAAGAGTCTAGAGCACTAGAAGGTACTTCTGATATTATCAGGAAAAACCGATAAGGAAAGAGGGCCTTTAATTAAAAGTTGACTAGATCAAGTATGCTTTGCTTTTTAAATTTGTGAAGGAGAAAGGCAAGAACAGAAAAATGCGTGATTAGAAGTGATTGAAAACTGTCTTACATCAAGGGAAGAGTCACTTGGAAAATTTGAATATGCAAGTTAGAGCCTTTAAGAAATTAATTAGTAAGCTTTTTGAACTTCCAGCAATTTTTTTAGAAAAATTCTTCATTGCATGCAGAGAAGGAATGAGAAACACAAGAAAGGTGTCCATTTTGTAAAGAATTAAAAGCACAGTTGTAAAAATGGCAAGATTATGACAGAGTTAATTGGAATATTATATAAATATTTAAGACATTGGTAGGGAAGAGACCACACTGCACAGACTAAACATCTCAGAAAAAAAACCCCTCAACGAATTATCATATGAAAGGGATTCTGCAGTTTTACTTACTGTGAGGGTACGTTACAGTTGGAAATACACTTTCCATGGGTTGGAGAGAAGCATTCTTCAGTAACTTGAAAACTGAATGAAGGACTGAAAACCAATACTAACAAGAAGCAAGAGTGATGTGAATTTAAAGGAATTAGTATTCTGAATGCAAACTACCTTTGGAAGAGAACTTTAAAATATATGTTTAAGTTCCTACCTTTGTACATCAACTTCAGTATATTCAATGCATTTTTACTTAATGATAGAGCTCGAAGGCAGTGGTAGCATTTCTGTAAAGGTACAGAAAATAATTATTCTTACCTGGCTTATATTGTCACAGGGTATGTCAAGTCAATGAATTGCAATAGTTTAAAATTTGACTACAAGAACTGGCTAAAATTTCTAAATCATCACATTTCCTAAAAACAAAATTGCATTTCTGAGGTATTTATCAAGAAATATGACTTCTTTTTCTGTCTAGACTTGATATTGGGATAATTTGAGCCTAGTGTATCAATTATTTTGATGAGCATTATTGGCATTTGTTATGCCATAGGCTCTAGAAATGGCTTTCCATATCCTGTGAATTCTCTGTCAAGAATGCAGCCTGACAAATTGTTCATCCCTAAATTGTGTTAAAAATTATAACTATGCTTTGACTTCCTGTTTTTTCCTCATTATCTTCCATCTGTTCTGGTTTTGGGGCAACCTCAAGAATTGATTCTGTGGAATAAAATGCCTTAAAATACACTGGGAAAAAGGCATGCATATTTAGATGAGTAGGATAAATTATTGAATTCAGTTGCATATCAGATTGGTAAGTATTTCTGTACAGACATGTTTTTAAAGTTCTCTTCTTTTGGCTATTCCAATCTTCCAGTTCATTTTATAGTGTTTTCTCCATAATTACCTTACAGGTAATTGGACTCCTAAGACTTAATTAACTATTAATTAAATATATACCCCTTTTCTCACAAAATATTTGGTTTCCTCAGTAGCAATATATGAACATTTCATAGTCTTTATGATTAGTTCACAGTTCATTAGCTATTAAGTTAATGTTATTAACATACCCAGTTGGCAAATCTGGTATTCTAGAACTATTATTGGCAGCTTTCAAGATTTTTTTCATTATAAACGGATAATTATTCTGGTTTCTAAGCTATTCCATGAAAACTAATGTAAAGAACCAAAACATAATTAATTTCTTCTGCACATCCTTCCTCATGATTTTTTTTTCTCTTTCCCTTTGTTGCATTCCATGATTAATTAAGTTGATTTTCTTCTCTCTGTGTCCCTTATATAGGCTGTGTCTATACCACCTTGGTGTACTGTGACAGGAATGCCCTGGCACTCTCTGGAGCAGTTATGCTGGGGCTACACCTCGTTGCCTTTGGCACACAGAGTGTTTCTTTGGCCCTGAGATATTCTTTGTTTATTTTATGTGTGTGTGGTTCCTCAGTTCTGAGCACCAAAAATAGCACAGCCCACAGCAATGCTATTCTTGAAACCTGAAGATAGAGACACGATAGCTCGCCCTTGGGCACGATGTGCAGGCATCTGAGGACACACTGCATGCTGCAACAGGGTTTGGTGCCCTTGGCAGAAGGAGCTGATGTTGGCATGGTTCACATTTGGGTTCTCTGGCACGAGCAAACCAACCCCTGGGCCATGCTTTGCTTTTTCCCTGGGTGGAAGGACTTGTCTCTCCCCAGAATGGAACCTGAGAGTAAGTTAGTTTGGGAATGAAACCAAGAGTGGCTGTAGGACACAGGGTAGAGGTATCACAGCTTTGGTGGGGATGAAGCTGATGGATAGACCATTAGCTAGGATAACACTGATAATGCTATAATTCGACACTTTATATTATTTTCAGATTAAAGTGATACCGAAACCATCTGTTTCATCAATCAGAAAGCTCTTTTACCCCATTGGAGATACAAGAAATTTTTTTTTTCACTAATAGATACAAAGACTTTCATCTTTTTTACTGGCTTTCAAATAGGATTGTCTAGGTCCCTAAATCATAGGGATCATAGCTGTTTTTCCCGCATTTGTTCTCTGGACTCACTCTTGCTATATCATCAGAACATCAAACAGAAATGAGCAGATCCCAAGCCAGAGTAGACTCTGTTAGCTCTGTGCAGACTGACATTGATCAGGATAGCATGCCAGAAAAGAATTACTCAGTATGAAAGATTACTGTAAAATAATAAGATTTTCTGGTCCCACAGTTGAGATGAAGTTGGTAACAGTTTTAGATTGAGTATGTGACCCTCTCAGTTTGACATTTGGACCTAGGAGGCAGATTTCCTTCTCCAAATGTCTTTGGAATTTCTCTAGTCAATGTCTGAGAAGAGTTGAAGTTCATATACCTGGTTTTGTTGCCTTAGTTCTTTTGCTGTTCCTTTTCTAGGCTGTCTGCTTACACAGAAAAAAAATATAGAATCAGTGATTAAAGTTGAGAATAAGCAATTTATTCTCAGGTACAGAATAAACGCAACAGAAAAAACAAACATAAATGAGAACATGAGCAATTTGAATGGATAGGGAATAATCACACAAGTATATAAATGAGAATATGTGATGAAGTGGCAAGAAAAAGAATGGAAGAAGAAGATTCTTACAGAATTGCTTATTTGAAGCCTAGATACCTACTAGAAAAAAAATCTGTTACTATTCTTGGTACTCTTGATGAAAATTTAAGACTTCCTAGTATTTGGCATGTTGCAACTAAATAGTCATGCATAAACAAAAATAGTATGCCACAGGAAAGATTAGAAGAGCAGATGACTCTGGATTTATAACTAGATAATCCTGTTGTTAAACTTTGTATGAACAGAAGTAGTTTACCACCTGATATTTCTTTGGTTGAAATACAAGTTCAGCAATGGGGGATTTTTGCTTTGTTGGTTTCTTAACCTTTGTCAAGCCATTCCCCTAAAATATCTGTCTTTTTTGTTGCTGGAGAGCAGACTTATCTGGAAGCAACTATTTGAAGTAGAACATCATCCTGTTATGCAAGAGAATGCAGTGATCACTCGAGTTCACTTTTCACCAGAGTTACTGGCTCCTTTTCCATATCTGCACATCATTTTCATATATGTTTTGAGTGCAACTATTTGAAGCAGTATTACTGTAGCTTTGGCCAGTACACTGAAGATTTTTTTATTGTGCTGTGCACTATAATATCAATTCCTAGTTATGCAAGGGTAAGCAAAAGTGTGGAGTACAAGGTCCGACAATAAAAAGCATGACACTTCCTCAGCAGTCCACATAGTTACTTCCAGAAGCAGCCTGTCTATTCAGTGTTCACCTGTGAGAGAACTGACTTCAGTTTGTATCAGATTGGCAGAATTATAGATAATATTCATTACAGGATACATCACTGGGTGGTGACAGGGTAGAAAACTCTTAGTTTTGAATACCTCCTCCTTTGTTTTCTGTTACAGGTAAAGACAAGGCACTTTTTTCTGTCTGACTCCACCATGTCAATCTCCTTTGTAATTTCTTTTACTTTCCTTCTCTGTTTCTCATGATAAACTTCAGCTACTTCTTAAAGCTCCAAACCAGTGAGGGGTTTTTCTGTTTTCAGAACACTATTTTTATGTTAAATCAAGAGAATGAACTGAGTTTGGAGTTTTAAGGCTTGTAAATCCTTAGTCAGAGATCATACTGCAGGAAACAAAAGTCTTCTCTGCTTTTTCAGCAATTTTTTGACGGATTTAGTTAAAAATCATTATATTAATAGAACAAAAACCAGTCTAAAAATGAGCATTTGATTCCCTAATAACAGAATTTTTAGTACAAGTACTACTTTGGCCATATATAAAAATTGTATTATGGGTGCATAGCTAGCAGTTACAAGCATAGCAATACATTGCAGAGAAATGTGCTGGACACTAAAATGCCTGACTTGTTTGACACATTAATTTTTTATACTGATGGCTTTGCAGTGAGGTTAGATGATGGATTCAGGTTAAATTTGTTTTATATTTTCAAAAGTTCAGTTATATTCTATAAAGTAACAAAAAGAACACCGAGAGCTGCATGTGTGCAGGAAAGTACAGGGGTTCTCACCTGCTATTGCATCATAACTGATAAACAGTTTTGCTTGTAAATTTGTACTTCGACTGACTAATGAGGTAATATTCACCAAACTAATAATGATTTTTAATAACCAGGTTAAAAAAAAAAAGGTTGAAAGAAAAGTGAGAAACTCTTTATAAAAATCTTAAGAAAGAATGAAAAATTGTTATTTAATTGCCCAAGGAGTGTTCACAATGGCATATGTTCATTAAATTTCATCTATGCTCCCTGTAGAGAGATACATTCACCATACATATATACATAAATACAACTTTTACCTGTCTGTTTATAGTGTGTTTAATCTTAATTTTGTTTAAGATTTTGGAATGATTTTTTGGTTTGGATATTATTTAGTTTTACTATTGCTCATATTAATGCTCCATTTTAAGTGCTGCCTTTAGACATAATTGACTAAAGAAAGTAAAAACAGGGATTGCAGGAAAAAATGTAAACTTTTCTTATAAAAAGGCAATAAAGAACCTATCTGCATTTGCTCTGGGTAGCAGTGGAATTAAAATTGCTAAATGAGTTGATTTGGTTGAAGTATTATCTTGAGTTTATAATTTATATTAATAATTACTCCTTTTCCCATTTAGCTCCTTTATCGATACAGCTTATTTCTTCAATTTGTGTAACAATTCTATTTGATCATGTTAATTAAACTGGTTAAAGGAATACATAAAAAGAAGTCCACATGTATTAAACAGTGTTTTTTGTAATTTCTTAGGGATGATTTTCCTTCAGCTTGAGAACTGAGAATTGTCCCCTGTTGCTTCCTGAATTTCTGGGTCTGCTGGCTATCAAAGACTAATTCAGTGCTGGTGTGGAAAACTCCTCACCAGGGGACTAAGAGATTGCTCCAGCCTTGCTGCCTTTTTTTCCTGCTTTATGCAGAATACAGGGAAGGGAAAGGGTGCTGTAGCTGGCTATGCAACTGTTATACCCCTAAGGTTTTAGCATAAATGTTGAGGGTTTAGCATTTTGTTGAGGACTAGAGCTTGAGATGGAGTTTTTTGTGTATTTGCTTTGATCAGAAATATTACTGCAGGCACATCTTGTTCCTACAGTTCATTCTGCAAAAAATAAATAGCTGCTCAGATGTTCTGATGAATTTTGCTTGATCAATTTTCCTTATCTAGTAATTCTTCTCTTAGGAATGCTCTTACATGTATTGCTAGTGTGGCATTTTTCTTTTTCTGTCTCAGAGGTCAGTGTTCTTCATTGATTCAGTAGATGAAGTCATCTCTGGGCTGAGCATGAGTATGGTAAATAAAATGATTCACACTAACAGCACAAACCCATTGTTATTAACCACAGCCATACTCCTTGTTTGATGTTTGTTAATAAGTTCATACTCTTTTAAACTCTCCTTATTGAGTGTTACTATAAAAGCTTTAATATTCAATGTTTAATACAATACATGCAAACTATGAGCTCCACTAGAAATATTGAGAAGGAAAGGGATGGAACTGATTTGAAAATCACTGTCCCTGTTTTCATGTACTCCATACTTCTATTAATATTCATCTTGAAATTGTGTAAGTCTACACAGAAAAATACATAAAAAGCTAACTTTATTTCTAATTATTAAAAGCAAACCAATTTTTATCTCACAACAATTATGGTTTTTGCTCAAATCATAACATCTTTGTAAGAGGATATTTGAAAGTGGAACTTCTAGCTTATGTTTGGTTTCTTTGCTGTGAATAAGTGTGACTTTCTATTAGAAGTAAGAGATAAAAATGAGTGGGACGTGGCCATTTAATAGCTTGTTATCTGACCTGAAATGCTCATCAAGTCTTTCTCTGTAATCAGTGGAGAGAGAATGATCTCCAAAGCACTACTCATACCATCTATTTTAGGCTGTGGTTTCATATTCCCATTCATATAAACAATATCATCACCAAGAGCAGCAGCCCTGCCCTGATGGCTTTTCCAGCCGTTGTGCTGTTCCCTAGATGGTAATAAGGTGAACATTTGTGTGACAGAGCGATGATTCTGAAACTCAGCTAGACTAAAAGTAATCTAACAAAAAAAAAAAAAAAAAAGCACACACAAAAAACCAACTCCCAAAACCAGAAAGAGAACAGTTTTGACCCAGATAAGAATGGAAATTAAATTAGGTAGAAAGCTCTAAAAAACTGAATCATGAAAGCATTCAACTCTTCATTTTTTTAACATGTTTTGAATTGAGATGCTCGATATGAGCTTGACTAAATATTTCATTTGCAAGGTATTAGCTAGGATGTTACATTCTGAGTCATGTAATACTAGTTTTTCTCTTCAGTACATCCAAAGAAAAGAGCTGGGTGGAAGAGTGTCCCTGCAGATACACGAGCATTTGTACCTGTGCATGCAGTGCCCTTGAATGATTAGTGCTTGTTTGCCAGTTGTGCTCAGATGTGTGCATTATCAGCGGTGTCACATACCAGCTTTTAGGTTGGAAAAATGGGAGTAGAGCCCTTTTTTAGATAAGTTCCTCTATAAGAAGGTGGTGGGGAGATTTTTTTGGATATGGGTTGAATGGGTTGGTACCTAAATTACTTGCTTTTCATGGTCATGCTGGTGGATTACACAGTCTAAAGTGTATAGTGAAGTTGCATGAGTAGGAGTTTAAATTACTGAATCAGGGAATTACCTGGGTTAACGTTACTGTGCTTTTTACAGAAATGACCCAGGTAATTACCATTATAGGTGCATGCATGGTGCCTGGAATATCTAAAGCATGCACAAACAAGATCACTCCTTAGCTTCCTTATAGCAGCAGCAGCACAAACATCAGGCAGATCTCAATTTAGCTGAACTGCTGGATTTCATTGTTGTACTATCACGTTTATGCATTCTTTTTGATTTATAAAAACACTGCACAAAATTAGTTTCCACATTCATGCAAATTCTGACTTTCTAGACTACAAAGGAGAGATGAAACAAATTTTAAAAACATTTCCTGCTTGGATACTATATGTGTCTTCAAAATCAATGTGCAGATACTGTTCTCAGAGGGAAAAGTAAATGCATTACTTCTCTGTAATTCTTGGAATTTTGGACTGCATAAAAACTAGATCATGTAAGAAGTATTTTATTGCAGAGGCAGCAGCGCTGTCAGTGCCTGCGTGGTCTGTGCATGTGCTGTTGGTATGTGGAGTGCAGTGGAAATCAAGTGCAGCCTGTTCATATACCTGCATCTCATTGTGGAGTATGAATACACAGGAAAACGTTATGCCGTGGTTGTGTTTATCTTAGTGAATATAATCCATATAATTGAAACTTCAGAAAGAGTAAACAAATCAAAAAGTATCCTAGAAAAGAAAAGGGAGCAGCTACATCCCCACTGTAGCCAGTTCCTCTGTGTGTCTGTGCTGTTTTCAGCTCTCCAAGCAGCTCTGAGTTTCTGGCAAGCAGAGAATATCAGTGTCAAATACCCATAATGTTTCACCTGTGTTTTATGGGAGTTGATTGGTACCAGGGTGCTACATGGTGGAAGCAGGCAACCTGAGCTTCAGAGCTGAGACCTTGAGATACAGCTGTGAGCGCAGATCTTCATGTGGCTTTCCACAAGGAGAGCTGAGATTTTTAGCCTGTGTGTTTCAAGTTATGTCATGGAGCTGTATTTCTTAAAAAAAAAAAAAATTAATCACACCTATCTCTTCAACTTTTTCTTTCAGTATGACCAACTGGCCTATTCTTTGCAAATTGTGTTAAAAAAAACTCTTTAAAGAAATGTGTGGGCCTTCTATAAAATAGCTGTCATGCCCTGAATCTGAGGCAAAAGGCATCATTTCTCACTGGAGGTAGGAAGACAGTATAAAACTCAGAACAGATTTTTGGCTGCTTTCCTTCTATTTTATGTATTATTCCTTAAAGTCTGTCCCTGAATCTAGGACATTTTTATGTACCTGTAGCTAACATTTAAAATTAATGGCAGACTTTCAGTTGAGTTTAATGGGATCTGCTGTATTTTCTCAGATCTCAATTTTATCAGATTTCAGTTTCTCAGACCTCAAATTTATCAGTTCTCAACTCATCCCTGGATGAGTTGCTCAGCAGATAGTCTGCTGGCAGCAGCAGGCTTCTACTTCCCTCTGCATTGAGGAGGGTGGAGGCATCCAGCAGAGATAATTGATCAGACCAAGATTACAGAGTTTGCCATGAAAATTAACATCTACCTACACTTGCCACACTTGTATTTTTGCAACTATTTGTGATATGTATTTTATTTCAGTCTTGTACAGATATGCTTGCTGTATTTTTGCCAACATTTTTTCAGTTATTTTCTTTTGATTGAGCTCAGGTGGCCGAAAATGCAATTCCTTACGAGTTCAGAAAAACTGAGGGTTTTTTAAAATACTTGTGTCAGCTTCCTACCTTAAATAACCAACCTTCCTTCCTTCCTTCCTTCCTTCCTTCCTTCCTTGTAAACCATTTTCTGCCTCTCAGTAGACCACAGATGCCTTCAAGAGGACTCTTTGGGAGCAGAGTTGGCTATTTTTCCATGCTCTATTTTGAAGCCATATAGATTTGACTCTTTGAGACAGGGTTTAGCTTCATGTTGTATCTTGCAGAGCACCAGGCAGGAGTTGTGAGCTGTGTGACAGCTGTAGGTGAAAAGTTCACCATCTGATCCCATGCAAGTGCTGGTTACTTCTGTGTCTATTTTGCTCCCATGGTGATCACAGCTTTAGAGTCTGCTTCCTCTACACCCCTAAGATCAAACCAAACTTCTTTCTTTAGTTTTAAGGTGCATTACGAAGCACATTTATTAGATGTAGGTTTTTACAGAAAGACATTAGGGACACTGGCTAATTTGAGAAAAGTATTTTGAAGTTTTAGGAGTGAATTGGTGGTATGCTGACAGACTTTGGTGCTTCTGGAATGTCCCATAACATTGGGCAGGCAGATGATTTAGAGGTGGATCAGGTACTCCTGTGGTCCAGTTTGTGTAGCAAAGGAAGGTGGCAAGATCTGGTCACTTGGTAGGGCATGAGTCAGAGGAGATTTTGTTGCTGGAAGAGAGTCTGGAAAGGCCCGTACCAGGTTTCCCTGCATATCTCTCCTCCCCAGCATTCTGCATGGCTCAGGTGGGGTGTGCAGCAGGTGGCTGCGTGGCCACTCTGAGAACTGCTGGAGGCCCCCCCTCCACGTGTGCTGTCCCCTTGAGATGTCCCTGTGGTGTCTGAGAGGTGGTCAAGACTTTAGGATGGGTAACACTAATAATATAAACTGAAAAATATGATGATATTTTATTGTTATTTACACCTGACTACTGTTCATGTGCAGTCCCAAAGAGGTTTGAAATTGCTGTTTCGCATTTCTCTGGTAATTTGTGACTAAATACAGATGAGCATCACATCCATATACAATCTATGAATCTCCTAATGATTATCCTCTGTGAGTCTCCCCTAAAGGTTTTCTTTTGCCATCAGACAGATGCACACATATATTAGTATATGCACACGTGCATCTCCCTGATTCTGTTAGTATCTTGTTTCTGAAGGTCACCACATTTAAATATACATTTGATGGTATGGCAATGAGATTTGCTTTAGGGTGGTAATGAACAAACTCCATGCTAAAGATCCTTATCCTTTGCTTTCCGAGTGGTGTTGCAGTAATTGAAAACATGCATTACTAGGCCCTTAGAAGTTGATTACAAAAACTGTAATTTTGCTAGATTTGCTAGATTCTTCTGTGCTAATGTCAAGAGGGTCTGCACTGCCAGTTCATAAATGGAGAAAATACTGACCTATAAACACTCTAATTTTCAGCAGCAGTTCAGTTGCTTCTGTGTTCTGCAGACAAGCAGCCTCATTTGGTGAGATTTTGAATTTAACATGCAGATTATCAGGCCTAACCTCCACTTTCATCAGACAGACCCTCATTTTATATAGTAGGGATTAGCACAGTTAAATTGTATTTTGAAATGGTTTCTTCAGCCCCTCTGATTAGGGCTGGTTTGCTGATGTAGAGGATTTTACTTTTTCTCTGTGCCTAATTCTCACTCATTTGAGTGTATTTGCTTTACTTCTTGTGGCTGGGTTGTATTGAACTCCCAAATCTGTTGATGTGGAGGACTGGGCAAGAGCGTAACAAACCAGTATTCCTTCCACTCCCTGTGTCCAAGCTAAGGCTAACCAGCTTTTGTTGGAAACGGCAGTCAGGGATTGCTTTATCTTCCGTACTTGTTTTTCAGCTTGTTGGTGCCAGATGCTTCAGTGCGTGCAGTGCCAGGAGAAGACCTGCACTCCGCGGATTAGCGGTGTCACTTCCGCACAAACGCATTTCAATATTGTTTTGCCCTGATCTAGTAATGAGGCTGACGTAGTAGTTGGGACTCCAAACATCATGTTTTCTGTCTCTGAGCTGGATTTTAACTTATTCTATGTTTTCAGCATTTTTCACGTCATGACAGTTTTTAACATTTCATTATTAAAGAACTTTAACTATCTTTTCTGATTTGAGTCCTGTGCCTTAGTCACATCTTTGTTTACCTGCTGTCCTTCTGGCTGAAAAGGAACAAGTTAAGTTTTCATCCAAACCCTACACTGTTGTTTTCTAGTCTTTGTGCATATCTAGCCATGTACACTTCACAGGTTTTAATAAAGAAAAATTTGGGGGAGGGTGCATTTTTCTACAGCAGTTCTACTCTTTGAAGTTAAACCATTCTCTTTACATGTGTGTACTTTCCTGCAAAAGCTGATAGCATTTTATTTTAAAATAGAAAACATAGCCCTTGTGGCTCTCCAGTGGCACAGTCTGAACATTGACTAAAGTATTCTTCAAAAAGCCACTGGGAATTTCCTATTCCTGATTTACAGCTGGAGAAAATGGGGAGATCATTTAGTTGGTAGCAGTACTTTTACTCTGGTTGAGAACACAGATTGGATTTGAGAAATGGGCGATTCTGGGCCTTGTGCTCCTTTTTACTAGTGCACAACCTGCCACAATGGAAATAGGCAGATTAAACCTCTTAGCTGATTAGAGTTGGTTTAAGGCTTTTTGGTTTGTGTTATATATATCTGCTCTGTTCAGAGATATGAATGAGAAATCACGAAACTTGTAGCTTACATTTAAGAATTTGGTTGGGCTGTGTTTGTTTGGCTGCAGTTAGGGATGATGCAGTGCAGAATACATGAATTCTTCAGCAGGATGCCGTGAGGGTTATGGCATTAGGTTAATACCTGATTTCTGTTCTCAGACCTATTGCAGCCCACCATATAAGCGTAGGGAAATCACTTCCATGCTCAGAGTATGATTTGTTCTGTCAGTAAAATGGGAAGAATAATAGTTAGCCTATTGTCTGTATTTTGAGACCTACTAAGGACTTGAATTAATTACAGACACATGAATGCTATGTATGAATCCCTCTGTCAGGGAGGTTGTTAGTACTGAGTTAAAAGTGGAAATTTGGTGAAAAAAGAGTAACATTAGCAAATGTTGAGAAAGATAATTTGCACATAAGAAAGCTAGTTGTGTTTGCATAAATATGTGCATATGTGTACACATATGAAATACATCTAACATGATTATATAAGCAAATGAGCTGTTTTCCTGTGGCTTTAAAGCTTCAACACTTTATGCTTCTATAGACCAGTGGTGTTCATTTGCACTCTGTTTGAAAGTGAAGTAAATAGACTTGAGTCTCTGCCTTGTTCAGACCTTGGAATTTGAATATCCTTGAAAACTTATTTGTGGTGTTTAATCTCACTTGAATAGGTGCTCATGTTGAATTTTGTTTTCTATAGAAGTAGAGAGGGATTGGGTTGGGCAGATGAACATCCAGCCAAGGTGATACTGACCTGAAGTCCCTTATCTTCTGATTTTGGCCCTTGACCCTATGCGCAAACCACCAGAAGATTCATATATATTAGCTTGGAACACAGACTTGTGCAGAATATTGTTATTTCTGTATCAATTGCTTTCCTTTTATACGATGTACATGCACACACCAGTTAGGCTTGGACCATGTCATGGTAGACATTGTAAAAGATGGTAAATGGCAGCATCTGCCTCTAAGAGTTTTTATGCAAAAAAAAATAAACCCCAAGATCCTGCAAACATGCTGCATTTATGTAAATGCCTCTGATATCAAGCAAAAAAATTATCAATGTCTTGTGCCACTCTGATTATTGTATAATTTACTATACAAATATATACTTCCACTCAGTCAGAAATCTACTATATGATTTTATATACAGTTTAGAGCAAAGCAAAAATATCAGATTAGCATATACCAGTTCCAGCAAAAGCTTGAGAGAGAAAGCAGGAAAGGAAAAGACCTTTATTCATACAAAACAGTAAGAAGTTCGAAAGGCAGATGTCTTCAAAGAGAGGGGTTGATTGAAGACTTGACCATTGGGGTGGTCTTCACTCCTTATTGTAAGTTTCTAGCTTCTAAGGCATTAAAAATTCCTGTCAGCCAAGTTATTAAAAAAAATCTGAACTGATTTAACTCTTTTTTAATGCAATGCTACTGCTTTAAAATACATCTTTCTTGATGTATTTTAAAGCAGTTTGCTCGTCATCATAATTACATTTTTTGTGAAGGTATTTGTGATGACAGTCATAAAGGAATTGTGGTTGCTGGAATTCATTATGAAGCAGGAAGGCAAGGATGCTATAGCTGACAGCTTTGTCTTAAAGCAGGCAAATTACAGATTTCTCTCCTGGGAGACAGGTAAAGACAGAGTACCTGGAGGAACAAAAATGGAGAGAAATTCAATTAGGTCTGTAACTTTAAGAGATCCATAACTAGGAAACATTGTCTACAAAATAATTGGTTCCAAGTCAATTCCCATATCTGCTGATTGCCTGCGATTGCAGCTCTCTGTGTGCAGCAACTCCTAGATATGTTCTCAGAATTTTGTTAAAAAACCTGAATTGTAATGATCTTAAGGCAGAGAGGTCATCTTTATTTGAGAGAAGATAATTTTATGTTGTTTACTCCAAGTTAATATTTGGTATTGGCCTAGAAGCAAATTATACTGGATAAAGGTCAACATTACAAAGCTGAATCTCATGTATATACACAGTTAAGGCTACATGTGGTTTTTTTCTCACCAAGGCAGTTTCTCACAGTGTGATCATTGTGGTTAACTCAAGAAAAGGAGAAAAACCACTTAGCACAGTAACTTGAGCTGTTGGGTTTTCATATGCGATAAATGAATTTTTTGTAAATGTGTTGTACACACAAGCAAAGATTCATTGGTACATTCTGTAGTATGTATGCTGTAGAAAGTGTTAGAGAAATGCAAGTTTAAAGTAATTTAAAGGGCACAAATGGATGTGGTAGGGACAACCCCAAGCACCCTGTGTTCATTTTGGTTTGTTTTTTTTTTTTTTTGGTAGAAGTTTGCTGTGCTACTACTTGTCTAAATGTGTACATGATAGCTGCAAGAGGAAAAAAGATGATTTGAAGGGAGAAGTTATATAAATTTTGACTTTACAAACAATCTAAAACTTAGACTGTGTATTATTGTAACTCCTTTGCAAATGTGTATATTTTGCTGACACATTTTATAATTTAAAACTAACACTAAAAGGCTTTTGTGCTTTGTGTGCAGGTATATGTCTCGAGTCCATGGTATGCATCCAAAAGAAACCACACGTCAACTGAGTTTAGCAGTCAAGGATGGTCTCATTGTGGAAACCCTGACGGTGGGGTGTAAAGGGTCAAAAGCTGGTATTGAACAAGAAGGATATTGGTTGCCAGGAGATGAGATTGTGAGTATAAAGTCTTTGAGAAAATAAATCACAATTTCTGATATTGTAGCATGAAACTTGTTTTAATTTATATTTAAAGCTATTTATAGTTTCTGTGTTGGTGCTTGTGAACAGGGAAGTAATGAACTCTTAAATGTTTTTAACCTTTTCTATTCTATAGAAACTCTTTCCTCTGGAATTCTGAGTTTTCTGCTATGAAAAACTGGCAAAGTCCTTTGTTTGGTTATGCCTCACTTTTATGTAGTATTCTGTTCTACAGTTGTACAGAAAGACAGTAAATATTATTGGTATTACTTGAAATCCTCAGATGTTCTCAAATCCCAAAGATGGTGTATTTTAAAAAAAAAAGTTGAAAACTTTTTAATCTTGCTTTAATCTGAATCTGAAGAACAAAGAACTCCCTTTCAAAAGTGCAACAGAAAATTATATGAAAACACACATGAAAAGATGTGTTTTACTGATATTCATGAACATCAGGGCATTCAATTAGAAACTATTTTCCCAGCAAATCAGCTACAGGCATCCAAATACTGTTCCACTGGATCTGTAACATAAATATTAAAATCTATTTAAATAGGTTGAAAGTTACGTGAAGGGGGGAAAAAAAGCATGTTTTTGATATCCCTCCATAGCTGGGGTGGA
Source organism: Acrocephalus scirpaceus scirpaceus (assembly GCA_910950805.1). Classification (NCBI taxonomy): domain Eukaryota; kingdom Metazoa; phylum Chordata; class Aves; order Passeriformes; family Sylviidae; genus Acrocephalus; species Acrocephalus scirpaceus. The sequence goes on along the minus strand of OU383773.1, from coordinate 143,673,659 downwards.
ACACACTCACAAACTGAGGATAGTCACGTAGACCAGGAAAAAGCTCACACAATTCCTTTGCCTTGTTCAGAAACCCCATCTCTCTATTTACAAGACAACATTTTCCTAACTAAAAAAAGTTTTGCAAAGCTTTAAAATACCTGAACTAGAAACTATTGCTTTCGAATATAAATTGCATTAAATACTGATTAAAGGGTCAGCATTGTCTCAGACATAGCTAATACATAAAATTTTGAGGAAACACAGAAAAACTCTAAAAACCACCAAAACGTTCATTGCAATATTGCAGTTATCAGCAAGATCCTGAAAGTAAAACAATGTATTGTTTTTGGTTTTGTGGAAACAAGCAATATCCATAACAGAAAACATTATCATCAAAATTATCTCACTTACACGAATTTAAAGTATTGAAATACCTTAATTTCAATACATTGTATTTAATGTACATTGTGTTGCTGTTAAGATTTACATCTAATTTCATTAGAAACCCTCAGGGGAACCTTTAAAGGGTATATAACTATTCTCCCTGGGAGGAAACCTTTCAAAACTTCAGCTTAGCTCTTTTAGGTATTTCTTACATCAGTTTTTATCTATTTAGAAGTGATATTAACTGTGTAGGCTCAACAAGACGTAAAGCCTGAGATCTGTGATTATCTCAAGTATTCTGCATGTTTGTTTCCTCTATTGCTAAGAGAAAGGAAAAAAAAAATTATCAAAATGCCTCACAATAGCCATTTCTTATATAGTCATTCAAATAATGTTCCTGCTGCATATTAGCAACATTTGTTTAACAAAACTTGAAAGATAGCCACCCTGTAAATTCCCATTGAGTCATTAGAATTACACAATTATTTTATGTCTGAGCAAAAAACATTGACTTGACCGAAGATGCTGTTCAAGTCACATTATGAATAACCCTTTAGTTAGAAGCATTGACTGCATTTTCAGCATGACTGCTGAGCACTGATGCTTTGGGCTGTGACCATATGTGTGGTGGCCATCTCTGTAGTTCGGAACACCACACTTGACTTAACAGTTTTATGCAAAAATAAGAATCAGCTTCTGATGCAGGCCATGTTTCAATAGTACCCAAACCCAAATGTTTTGATCCTAATAGTGGATCAAAATGCTGCAGACAGATGAAGCAAAACATACTGACTTGGTATAAAGTCATTCTCTTTGTTCTTTTATTCAGAAAGTTTTAATGAGTAACAAAGTGTCACTGTCATCACTCAACATCAGATCAAGTATTTTCCATTCTCGGACAATTGGTGCAAACCCATGAAGTTTGGTATGTTCTCTGCTTTGGACACATGTGATAGTTTTACAGATGCTTTGTCTGCACTTGATCAAAAGGCAGTTTGTAGTTCTTTGTAATTCAGCCCTGCTCAAATCGGGTACTAATGACTGTTAAACCATGAGCTCAAGTTACGTTTCAGTGAGGACAAATACACAGAATTCTTTTTGGAGGTGCTCTTGCAGGAGATGGAACTTTTCGAAGCAGGGTTATTAATGTTAAAATAGGGATTTCAGGCTCAAATTTCAGCACTTACAGACCCTTAACCTAATTGTCAAATTTGGTTTGACTGGTACTACTGGAACTTGGAAAGTTCAGAATGGGAGAGAGATAACTTAAGAACTGATCCACCACCCACTGACACCGGTGCTGGAGTGCTTTTGGATTTTAGCTTCTTTCCTGGCACCACAGTGGAAGTCAGCAAACACAGGCTGCTCCAAGGGGTTAGCAAAGGAACACATTCTTATCATCCCTCCCCCCACTTTTTATTTGAGTAGTTGCTTGGTGGTTTTTTACACTTTTGAAATTTTGGATCTGAATTTTAACAAGTAAAAAGATTACTGGCTTTGGCCATAAAACTGCTGAGCACCTTTGGCTGTTACTGTAAGAGGTGCCTGACTAGAGGATGCCACATGACCTGAAAGTACTGGTTGTGATGGTGACTACACACTGATGGCTAAATAGTGACAATAATCGAAAGTATAGAGATGATGAGAACACAGCTCTATTTGGAAAAGATTCATTTGATAATCTGCAGTGCTTGCTTAGGGGTTTCCAAACATCTGCCTGATCCAATAGGTTTACATAATGATAGATTAATGCAGTAAGGACATGATCTCCAATAGGGTTACCCTTAGCCTTCAGAAAAATTATGCTACTCTGCTCTTATTGTTCTAGCAGTATGTTGAAGCTACATTAAAAAAACCTCACATATTTAGTAATATACAAAAGACAAGCTGAAGTGCAAAGATAAAACAATTTGAGGGCATCAGGAGGCTCTTACAAAAGGGATGGCTCATGAAAATTAATGTTCAGAAAAAGTGGGGAAAAAAAGAATGATCAGATTTAAGAGTATAAAATTATTCTGTCAGATACATGTAGGAGAAATATTTTTGTATAAGTTACTAAATTTAAAATGTGGAGTCAGTAGCAAAATGTACTGTATTCCAACTGACATTTAAGGATTGGTACCTAAACAAGAACTTTTCTGCAAATATTATACCTCCAGGGCTTGTGCAGGTATTCATTTTTTTTTGCTCATTTGCCATGTTTCCAGATGTCTTGCACATTTTCAAAATGTGTTCTCATCTTACAGGCGTTCTTATCTTGCAGATGATTAATGCATTTGTACAAAATAAATGAGAGAAGAATTTATTTTCCATTTTTATTTGGGATTTTAGTTAGGAATTTTACATTTTTCTGTTTGTTGATGCATTATTATACAATTGAACAAAATCTCTTCAGCTTCTTGCCTTGCGAGGGAAATGTCAGTCCTGAAGTCTGGTAATGGAAGTTTACTTTTTTTCTTTTTTTCTAAATGCTTTATTTCTATTTCTCACAGAACCTCTGGAATTTGGACATGCTATTTATTATCAGCATAAAAAAATCTCCTTGCTCTTTGGGTTTAGAAAAAAATTTGCAAATCAGTGTCATTATCTATGTTTTGAACACAGTTGATAAAATAGAAAGGAAATGTAGTTCTTCAAGAAAGTAATAATGAATCTTCTTACCTATTCATTACTATTTTCTGTTCTGCCATGATTTTTATGTATTTTTATCTGTGTAACATAGTACTGTGTCTAACCCCAAGGAAAGAAATTGAATTTAAGAACCAATGTCCTATGGCTTCATGGGGGGGTTAGATGCAGGTTTTAGAGTTAGTCTTACTCATTTACATTTTTCTACAGACAGAGTGCACTTAACTATTTTGAGCATTTAATGTGCTAATTCTTCTCCTCATGATTAAAGTCATAAAACTGCTCTGACCCAGAGAGAGAGGCTTTCTGAATGTATAATTTCAATTTTCCTGTGTTCATAAAGCCAAACAATATTGTGCTCTTCTAAAATGGAGATGTGTTCATAACACGGGTTCATTGTTTGCATCTGATTGCAACATATCCCACAGTGCTGCTGTGGTTTAAAAATGGCTCATAGTGGCCAAATTCTCTAATGAGATGTGAAGAGTGAGGCTTCACACTTACTTAAGGCACTGTGAGCTATTTCTTCACTGAAGAATGCATAAAAGGTGCTTATATTTTCAAGAAATTATTCTTTTACAGAGTTCTGTTTTCTGATCATTGAATTGATTGCCTACAGAAAGAGCCAGCAATTCTTCTGGCTAGTTAAGTGTGATTTTGGGGGTCATTCTCCTGTGTATTTGGTCCTCTCTGTATCTAAATTATTGCCTTTCCAGTTCTTCCCTCTAAAGATGTTTCAGTTGAGTGGAGAGCATACTGTTTGGAGGGGAAGTTTCCTTGCTTTTTCCTGCTTTCTGAAAACATTGGAAATACAACGTGCTTTTCGCCAACATGCACATGTATTCTCAATGTGCTAATTCATTATTGGGGATTTTTCTGGTAACTTGAGAAAATACTGGTGCTTGCTCAAAGCAGCTCCAGATACTTTCATGTCACAGGACTGCCTAAATAATCCGTCTCTCCACTCTGTCTGTACTCCCATCATTTTAACATTTTTTGTAACCCACTGTCAGCACTGTGAGTCTTGAAGGTGATTTTGTTAACCTAAGTGACCTTAGGTGCACACCCAGTTATTTTTGTGATTTGATGTGTTGCAGGTTCAATTTTACCAGGACCAGTCTATGAGAAAGGAGTATTTTTGGCTGTTATGTTTGTGTTAATCTAAATTACTTTAGATTGAGCAAAGGCTTGATTCCTTGCTTGCCATGCTTAATTGCTTTTGTAATTATATTGATTTTTCCATGCTAGGTCAGTATTTGTAGCCAGAAGCTGTTTTTTGAACTGGCTATGTCATCTTGAGTCTTCATACATGTGAAGATAATTGTAAAAAGCTTAAGAACTGTCACTGTGAAGTTTTGAATCTTTTCTGTACATAAAATACATTTTAAATAATACAAAAACCCCAAACAACAACAGACAAAACCAAACCTCAATCCAAAACCAGCCTGAATAGCTACCAGCTCCTGCTAGCAAGCTAGGGGCTTCTAAATAACTAGTCTGAGGAATGGTTTTAATGTGCATCCCATTCTTTTCAGTTAGAGGCAGAAGGATAATATGAAACAGCAATAGTGACAGCCAGTGCCTTCATCATGAAAGCTCTTACAACTGGAGAGCACAAAGAGGAAGAACATGTCACACCAAATGAAGAAAAATCTCCTTCAGTGTTTAAAAAAATTCTCCATTTGCCTTATCCATCCATAATGCCTTTAGTGTAAAGTCCTGTGTGAATTCACTGATCCAAAGCCAAACATAGCCCAAGCCATATTAGTTAATATTTTTCACATATTGAACGAATTGAGAATTTTCCAGGCTGGAATGTTTCAGATAGCTTCCTAATTATTGTGAAAGTGCCAGCGTTCTTTACAGTTGGTGCAAAGAGTTAATGATTGATCCCATGAGAGAAAAAATTCAAGCTGGCTTCCATTCCTTATTACCACACATCAGGGAAAGTATGAGGAGGCTTTGAGGTCAGGCCACATAACAGCCTGGTCACACAAGAACACTCAGGGAAGATGAGATTCTGAAACTCTTCGAATCTTTTCTGTCTGTCTTTCCATCCTTTAAGGTTCCATCATTTGGAGCTTAATTTTCCAAAAGACTTCCATGAAATCAATCCTCTGTGTGCTAAATGCAATGCTTTTTCTTGTAAATTATTGTCACACACTGCAGATGTGATCCTGCTTATTAATAAACCAAAAATAAGTGGATTTAGGAAAGTTCAGAAAAGCAAATACATTCAAATCATCAAATCAAAGCATAGACTATTTTGTCCTAGAGAAGCGAATTAGAATTCTGAGTTCCCAACTTAGGGACAAGAAATTCTTTCTGCATTAAAGCCAAGACCCTCTTCTGTCTTTGCATTTAGGCTGTTAACACGCAGCTTATGAGAATGGCCTCACAGTCATTCCAGGGGTTCTTCCTGCCTCTAGATGGGTTAAGAATAGTGAGCAATTCTCTGCATTGCTTTTTCAATCTTGTTTTTCTCTTCCTATCTGTTCAGGTGTATTTCTTCCCTCTCCTCTGCTCATCCTTATTTTTTGTTCTCTGGAAAGGGAGTTTGCAATGTTTGCAGGATCTTCACATTACTGAAGGTGACACTAGTAGACTCCATCTGACTGCAGAGAGATGCTGCTTCTTTTAAACTGGTAAAACAACCTTGTCAGCATCTTCACTTGACTCTCTCAGCTCTGCCAACTTGACTTTTAAAAATTCAGTTGATGTAATGCTGCGTTCTTCTTTGAGGCTTTCACTCTCCATTCTGGAGTTGAGATACTGAAGTTGTTGTTCACAGATTTCACAAAATGTTGTTTTCTGATTGGAAGGTTGTTTCTAAGAATGAGAATTTACCTTTGAGTTTGAAGTAAACTAGTCAAACTAGTCTGTAGAAAGATTCTGTCATGGGATTTATATTATGCTAATAGAATAATGGCATAGATCGGTCTGTCTTGAGTTTGTTTTGCAAATATGCATCTTGGGATTTTTCTACTCCTTTTGTGCCCACCCTGACCCAGTAGTGTTGTTTTTATTAACTTTGTGTTCAAAATGGTCTATATCTCTGGCAACTGATTTGAATCTTTTATTATTGTGTCTTGCTGGTCACTGAATGAAACTTCATTGGAGCTGATGGGCTTATAAATATTCATGCTTCATTCACAATAAATGCAGTCCCCATGTCTTTCTATCAACTGGCAGCTGAAACAATATTAGTCACACCTACAGCACATGGACAAGAGATTTAAGGAACCTGTGTAGGACGTTCTGCTGTTGGTTCAGATAAAATGTTTCTGTGTGTGCTGACACATCAACCTAAAGAAACACTACCAAATGAGACCAGAGAAGCACTGTAAACATATTTTAAGCAAGAAGGAGGAAGAAGACCATTTTTGTGCACAGTTCTTGAAGGGAAACTTGGAACCACAAGCGAAGAGATGGTTTATTTCTGGCCTGGATTCACCTTCTTTCTAGGCGAACAAAACTATAATGTGGACATGAAAGGCATTGCACCTGATAAATACTTCACTCCATCCCTAATGAAAATAGCCTACAAACCTCCTCTTGGCTCAACCTAAGTCAAAAATTGTGACATTAATAGCAGAGTGAATCCAGTTTCTGAGGAGATAAGTTGAAAGTTTCTGTTAACCTTGAACTTGCTTAGAACATGAAGAAAGGAAAAAACATTTTCGATTGAAATTATTTTCTATTTCTAATATCCTGGAGGAGAATACTCGTATTGTCTCACCTTAAATAATATACGCTGCTACTACCCAAACATGATCTTCTTGGGAAGGAAATTGAGATTTATTCATTACTTCAGGAGCACAGCTCATAGACGGAGCAGAAAAGTGTGACAGGGGTTTAAGCAGTCAGTTTGGCTGCTGACATACTACTACACTTCTTGAAAAAAACTCACTTCTTTAGCATTGGGAGCTAGAGCCTGGCTCTCTACTTTGGGGGCTATCACCCCAGATTGTCAAGAACACAACTGCAGGGTGGGAAGGTGAATAAAAATCTACCTGTCCTGGCAGGAATCCAGAGAAGACTTGGGTGGTTTCTGCCAGAAACTGAACACTTCTAGGACAAACTGGCAATGAATTAATTAGACAAACTTAGGCTTGCAGATTAAATTCAGTGAAAGAAAGCCAAAAGTGTTCTGAGAAGATGTGGAATTCTTTGCAGAACCTGAGTCTTCCTGCATCAATGCATCAGAAGAGGAAGCAGTTACCAGTGAAGAAAATGGGAATGGATTATTACAAGCCCATAAATTTGTGCACTATGGAGAAGGAGATTTTGGTCTCCCCCCTGACTGATGGTTTTGTGTTGGTTCTTTTTTAGAATAGAAGGGGTTTCTAAAATAAGAGAAGGTAAAAATAATGTAAAACAAGAAATTCCAATTAATTGCTGAGATGCTAAAACCTTGGCCATAATTAACAAAAAAAAAAAAAATGTACTTGATATAAAGCAAGATGCCTTAGTAGTTGTGAGGACATATGAATTCATAATTACTTAGGATTTCTTTGTGATAAAAAATGAATAATGAATATCTACAAAGTGTCCTACAGAGACAATTTATGGGAATCCATTTTAAAGATAAAGCCCAGGTCAGCGAAGGAAAGAGTCTATAAAGGCAACTGATCTGAATGGATAGATTATCCTGTCTGTAAAAGCACACATTGTAGCTACCTGCTGTGGTAGTTTTCTAGAAAAAGAAGGAAAAGATAAAGTGAAACAATTTTCACAAAGGGATTCTAGCTGCTGAAGTTTTTTTGGCTTTGAAAGAGAGATGGATGCTTGTTTATTTGCTTAGCACTTTGGATGAGCAAAAGCAGTAGGAAAAACATAGATGCAAAATAGGAAGAAATATATCTAGTAAACACATGGATACAGGAAATCTGCAGGGGAGAAAATAAGCTTATTTTGGTGCTGAATTTACACCAAAGCATTGCTCTAGCATTAAATGTGAAACATGTGATGATCTAAGAAACTTTTATCATTGGAAAGCAATCGTCCTGATCAAATATGGGTCCTTTACAGCAATGATGAAAGGGAAATACTTTATTAAACCGCTAACTCACCATTTACCTGCTGCAAAGATGGAGTAAGTCCTCTGAGCCATCAAGGAATTAATCACACCTTCCTCAGTTTGAAGCCTAACTTTTTCATCATTGTTCTGATGAAAAGATAAAAGCAGATTCTGTAGGCTACTGGGAGGATGTTTACAGGAGGATTCATGCTTGCTAAGGAATAGATGGAGCCAGGGACATGGCACAAAGAGAAGGCTGACCCAAAGGGCAGTAGGAGGGCTGTCCTCACAGCAAGCTGGTGAAAAACAAGCACGGTGTCCACACTGCATTCAGAAAAATACTGGGAGTGATGTTCCCTGACATACAATGCTTGTTCAACCCAGGTATTATTTGGTGCATGCTGGTGTCTGAGTGAAAACTGGTACATCTGCCAGAGACCCCTGATAAGCTGGAGATATCTTACTGGCTGCTGTACCCAATGAGATAGAGCTTGTTTAAAATAGAGGCCAGTGTGCACATACCACGTCCACTTTCACTCTGAAAAAAAAAGTAAGAGTAAGGCTCCCATCTGTGCAGCTCTACAGATAATCAGCCACACTTTGTAAAACTCCTCTTACTACAGAACAGTTACTTGTAAGTTGAACAGAATTGCAAAACCAGTGGATAGATGGGCAAAGGGAGGCATTTCAAAGCTGAGCTAAATGCTGGTTTAATATTTTTGCATTTTATCAGGGCTGTTAACAACTGCTCCTGTCCAAGCCTGTTTCAGGTTGCCTTTTGTGTGGGGCAGGGATTCCAGTATTTACACCTTGAGAGAAGTACAAAACAGATAAATGGAGTGGGCAGTAGCTATTTGCAGCAAATGTAGAAGTAAGAAGCATTTCTTCACATTTTGTACTGGAGGACAGAAGTGTCATAGGCAGTGCACCCCCACTGTGGTTCCTGATAGTCGTGAGTCATAAAGATGTACTGCAAGGTTTTAGCAATTACCTTTAGTAAATCTCATATCTAATTGAGAAAGCTTTGATGGAGCAGATGCTGCCTGAAAAACACAGAAAGGAACTGATTTATTAAGAATGAAAAATGTTTTTAGACAGAAATATATTCTGTTTTGTTTAATGTGAGTGGGGGCATAGGTTCTTGCAGCATACTCTGAGTCCTCTTACAGAGAGGACCCAGATACCAGAGAAGAGTGATGAAATGGTAGATACATCCATGCTAGAATGCAGTACCACCACTTCTTAGATAATAAATGCTTTTAATTTACGGCAGAAAGTTTGAGATATGAAAGATTAAATAGAGAAGATAGGAATTACTTCCCAACAGCAGATGATGATTGCTGCATGTTGCAAAACCTAAGCAAAATCAAAAATGTGGAAAAAAAGCACATCATTCCTGCATTTATTTCAGTGTATCTTTCTACTTGATATGGATTGGTAGTCAACTCTGTTGGGTTCCAGTGAAGAGTTACTGAAGGCCAGCAAAGAAACCTTGACATCAGAAGCCAAGATTTTAAAAGCGTCTTTTAGTTGAAAGGGGGAAAATTTAAAGAACTCTGATGTTAAAGCTGATAGAGGTGAGAAGAGATGGAAGTGTTCCTTATGGCTGTTCCCAAATCCTAAAATATCAGAATCCAGAACATTTGCTTCAGAAATTATATCCTTAAATTGGGCATGGCCTATCTCATTACATATTAAAGAAATGGGAATCTGAGAAATAATAGGAACTCTTTTATTGACATTCTTTAAAGGTTTATTAAATAGTCATGGAAAGATTACACTGAAGTCTTGGGCTGGAGATTTGAAACTGTCTTGAAATAAATGTAGCATGCAAATACTACGATTTTTAAATACTCTATATTTTTTAAATTACTTCTTTCTACTGGCATGGACCTTGTTGCCATTCTAGATTCCACCACTGTGACAGACCAAAAGTGTTATGATACACAGTGGGTGAAATCTACTGTGTATCTGCTAATACTCTTCTTTCACACTAGTGAAAAACTTCTCTAAGTTTCTTACCCACTGGGCAGCTGGAGCTCTAGGGACTGTTAAAGCATAGACACCATGCAGGGCTGACAATGAGTTTGTGCACAGGAGGATCTGAATGAAAATCTGTTGATCTGGAAGGATCAACAGATCCTCCTCCCTGTTTGTGCATGAGTGTTGGGGAGAGAGAGAGAGGAACACCACAGCAGCACACACGTAAAAGAAATGCTGGAGAAGCACTTAAAACAGAACACCTGGGGGGAAAAATGTGCAAAGAGTGCTAAGTGCCACACAGGAAATGCTTGGAACCATGAACTACATGGGAAATGATTTCCTTCATTTGCTTCATATTGAATTTAGGACAACAAAACTGTATGTATACTATTCGTAAATAAACATGATCATGCCAAAGGGATAACTGACTTATAACTGTCTTTCCCATCTATGTGACCCTTTTTTTTTTTTTTAGCTTACTGGTTGGGTCCAAAGGATATCCATAATTTGGATTGTTTGGGAAATCTAGTTCAACAGTGTGAAACCAGCAAACCCCCATAAGGGGGAGTTTCATGAATAGAGTTTTGCTTTTTTTCCCCCTCCCTTTTCCTCTCTCCACCTGATAGTAGAGTGACTTAATACCGAGTATCTGGGCTACCATTAAGGGACTTGGAGAAAACAAATGAACAGGTAAGAAATGAGCTATGTTAATGGAATGTGCATTATAAAAAGGCAAAGTGGTCCTTTTAGACAAAGTCTAAGAAAGAAGGTTATACTGTTTTCATCTGCTATGCCTACATATAATTTATATGAAAATGAAAATTTATTACTTGTTTTAACATCTTTTTTTTACAATAATTACGGGCTTGCTGTGGTATGGAAGTGACCTAATAGTTACAATTGTGACCTCTAAGTTATTGTTAATTTTACTGTCAGTATGTGCTTCACATCTCCTACTTAATGGTATGCTAATTGTACAGCAGGATGTCACATTCTCCAACATACAGATTCCCTATTTCAATTACAGCTAAGTAAATCTCCATTACTAATGAGTAAGCATTTCTTTTCCATGTACATTTGCATTATAATGGACATTTTCTTTGTGCACTAAAATTATTCTTTCCTTGACAACAACTGTGTATTTTATTTTACAGTAAAGGCTACGACATGATGATTCATTCCTCTCTGTTGGGTTTATCTGTATTTAAATTGTCAAATGTTCTGGATAGCCTGACATTTTCTATCCCATGTTATTTTTCTGTACTTCCAGATTAAATGTATGTATTTGCTTTAAGACAACCTACTTAAGACAAATGACAAAGAAAAGTAAGCTTACGTGCCGGTCATAAATTAAGATGTATTTTTGAAATTGTTGCAGTACTTCACTCATGTTGCTGAGAAATCTCAGCTATTTATGTCAGTGCAAAGGGACCTTTATGATATAATGTTTGACAGATTTGAATATAAAGAACAAGTGACCACTCGTGACCCATATGATTGCAGGATCCTGCTCTGCTTAACAGAGCATAGCTCTTGGCTATTACACAGTCCCCCAAATTCATTTGCTGCCCAGCTGATGCATAGATCCACGAATGCAGCGGGCAGCTGGGCAGAACGAAGGGGGAAGGCCTCCTGTTGGATCTTGGTTACACAGCTTTGCTGCCAAATCCGTTCCCTCTCGGGGCCAGTCACTGGTGCCGCTGAACCGCTGAACTTGGGCAGGCGGCAGAGGATTCCCTTTGTCTGCCAGCACAGTGACCCAGGAGGCCTCCCCTGCCCTGCGCCAGGAAACTGAGTCCCTGTGGCGGAGATCCCTCCTGCAGTCTGCATGGCCCTGGGAAAATGTACCACCTTCTATACACAAATAAGGACTGTGAGTTTTATTGATAAAGTGATAGCCTAACCTTTGATAATATGCATTTGCTTTTGGTGGGGCCACTCCCTGTGCAATAAATTATGTTAGAAGGATCTTTTTTAGATGCCCAGAGAAGGTTTATGTATCAAAGGGAGTGCATTAATTAACAATCATAAATATTCTTGATGATTTTTAAATTGGCCTGGTGGTGGGTGTGTATATGGACAAGAATGATGGGTGTTGGGTTCTTTTAATCATATAAATACATGGGATATTTTAAATAAATAAAATGTGGTGAAAGTGTCAGGTAGCATTCCAGGAATGCAGGAGGAAATGTATGCAACCAGAAGTTAAAACTAACAGATTGATTTCCTGGTGACTGTGCATGAATTCTTTCTAGCCTTGTGTATATCCTGATAATCAGATGGCTTACAGTATAGATACAAAGTTTGTTTTGTTTTTATTTTGAAAGGCCTACGGTATGCAGCCTTTTTCCCAGACAGCAGCAAAAAACAAGGTGAACAATTTTTGCACTATGTGGTTTTGAATTCTGTCATATTTTCTATTACGTTTCTGTCTTCCATTAGGATAGCTTAGTTTACTCTCTTAGCCACCACCATCATCCATATCACTCCCGGTCCCGAGTCGAGTGTGCATCCCGTGTGTCGGGCGGGCTCCGGGGCTGGCCGTGGCCGCTCGGATGTCGCAGCTCCCGGCGCTGTCACCGCGGCCGCCCTTGGGCCGCCGCTTTCGGGAGCGCCCGGCGACACCTGGCGGTGCGAGCGGGAACTGCAGCCCCGCGGCGCCCGCGGCTGCGGGAGCGTCCTGACCTGCCCGACCCCGAGCGCTGGCAGCCGGAGCTGGGCACAGCTAAACTAATCCCATTTCCTGCATGAAAGTAAACGAAAAAATAAATAAATAAATAAAGTGCTGGGAGCACATTCCCCTCCCATTCACACTTAGGCAAACCGAGAGAAGCAATAACCAACATTTCATTGTTGTTGGAGGAAAATTAATGCCTCTGACCTCGCTCTTGAAGTCAATAGGGCAGTTGTCCACAAGGGTTATGTACCTTTTTTTAATCGGTTTTTACTAGCTTTTCAAATATATTGCACAAATGAATGTTTTGTGTATACTTATGCACTAAATATACTGCATTAAACTAAAACTTTTTTCTGTGAAAACCCTTGTATTTAGAAATAATGAGGTTTTCAAAACTTCACAGTGCGGATACTGAAGGAAGCCTCTTCTGGTGTTTTATTTAACGTCGTGGTTTCTGGCTTGAGTGTATGAGTTTTCTTGCCAGCAAATATATTTCCGTATGTTTATGAAATTCCACATCTCTTTGCCAGCATATTTCTTAACAATGGAATATCTGGGAGATATGAATACATAACTAATACAAATAAAAATTAAGAATCCTGGAATCCTGATTCTGCGGTGAAATTGCAGGACCTCTTTAGGTCTTTTCAGTTTAATTTTTATCTAAATATACATTCAACCAAACCTGATTATTTTTCTTGCTTAATTGGCCTTTTACTGCCATCTGATTTTTTTTTCCATTTCATACATACAGTTATTATAAATTAAATACAAACCACTACTTTATCCTGATTTTTCTCAGTCTGCAGGCAAATCAAGTACACTAACAATGCAGTATCTTTAGTTGTTTACAAAATATCCTAAAGAAAGGGCTCCCAAAGTACACAGCCACAAGACTTTGGAGGGGAAAGATTTGATGAAACAAGAATGTGTTCTTTATAGCCAAATTTGGTGGTGTTATGCCATTTAGAGATATACAGAATTAGCCAATAAAATGAAATGAGGAGAAATGACAAAAGGTCAAGTTACACTGTTAATCTGCACAACAAAGGAGGGCAAAGTTCTGAGTTCAAAAATCACTGCTGAAGATTTCATAGGGCGGTTTTTTCCCCCCTCTAAACTTGCTACCCCTGCAATCCAACATTCATGGTACATTGACTTTAGTGCAGGCAGTCTGGGTTGAGGCTATCCCAAAATCTCTTGTGTTCATGGGCGCTCTGATCAGATGAGTTCTGTACACAACACAGCTGCTCTTCAGCACAAGGGACTGGAAGCGCCACTTGAGTGTGGCACTTCTCACACTGCTCCGCTGGAGGAGACCTTTCACACAGGGACTGCAGTTCCCAGGCTCAGAATAATGAAAATCAGACAAATGCCAGTTCTGGCAGGTGGTGGGAATTGCTAACGCCACCTTTACAACATAACATTAGAAGTAGCTTGATCACATTTTTATCAAGATAATTTATTGAAGAATAGGAGTAGTTTTTTCAGAGATCTGAACCCATTGAAAAGTGACATTTGACATGAAAAGGCATTGGGAGTTTTATCTGAGATATGACAGCTATTTTGTCTTCTAAGTGTAGAGAAAACTGTGGCATTTCAGATAACAAACATAAACATTTAACAGTGGCCACTGGCAATTCTGCTTGGTTTTAGAACTATAGATTCCTAGAGCAAAATTCTGCCTCCAAATTATATGCATGCTGCTCTCATTTATTTCAGCAAAGCTTGTGCATGTTTCAAAGGTCAGAATTTGGCCGTTGGGGGTGAATTTTCAAGGAAGAGTATATTAAAGACATCTGTGCATCAGCAGAACCATATCCTTTGTCTTCTGTAGAACATTTCAGGAATGAGCCGGGTGCTATTGAGCACGGCAAGTGAAACATTTTATATTTTTTGAATTGCATTGGGATTGCTTAGCAGAAACATTTCTTGCAGTAATTGGTTCATGATTTCATTTATTTCTTGTAACTCAACACTTTGATGCTGAAAAGTTGTCAGTTTTAAGAGAGTAAAGACTGGAAGGGACCACCCTTCAGAAAATTACAGTTGAAAATATAATGTAACAATCAAACTAAGGGAAATAGTCCAAGTAAATTGGTATGGTCTGTTGAGGTGCACAAACTTTTGTTTGCAGTCTAATACAGAGAGGTCAACAAATGTTTTACACAAAGGTAGAAAACAAACCCACTTTTCATTGTGGACAGAGCTCATATTTGAAATTGTAACTAATCAGGCACTTGAAAAAATTAAAACTTGGCATTCATATTCTCTTGGAATTAGTGTGTATTAAGTTGATGAAGATCTTTAAGCACGTAGGTTTTCCCGTTTTTTAAAAATTATACATTTCTTAAAAATGTTTATAATGTCTAATTGCTGCTGGATTTCAAGACATATCAATTTTGTTCTTAGTTCCTGCAGATTTTGACAGAATGTCATACCAAAATATTTTGTATTTTTTGTAGGACTGGGAAACAGAAAATCATGACTGGTATTGTTTTGAATGCCATTTGCCTGGAGAGGTGTTGATATGTGACCTGTGTTTTCGTGTGTATCATTCCAAGTGTTTGTCTGATGAGTTCAGGCTTAGAGACAGCAGTAGTCACTGGCAGTGCCCAGTTTGCAGGGTGAGTACCTATGAGATTTCATGTGCTGATTAGAGGATTGATATTCATTAATAGATTTTTTAAGGTGTCCAGATGGTCTGGGCAGGTTAATGGGTAAAGAACTGAATATTGAAACGATGGTACATACCTAGAGCATCTGTACAGAGGTACCAAAACGTGGTGCATGCAGAAGATGGCCATTTTTGAAGACTCCAGTAGGTTTTACTTGCACAGTACCCTGTGCCAGAAAGTGTGCACCTGGGTGCAGTAAAGTGTGGGAACCTTCAACAAGAGTAAACAAATTGCTGTATAAGATGCTACTGGTTTTACTTAACGTCATTTTAATGAATCATTTTTGTATTTTGATGACTTGCATTCTTAATATTTTGTTGGAATGGTATTTTACATTATAAAGCAACAGTCATGTTACTGATGAGGCAAGTATCAAAAATATGGAGTTAAATCCTGCTTTTCATTTACTGATGTGGATTCTACTGGTGTAAAAAGGGCAATCTGGATTTCACTCACGGCATCCATATCTATGTTGCTTTTTCTTTAAAAATGCTGTTCTTATTAGTATGGCAGGGAGACAGCAAAAAGCATTTTTTATATACTTTCCAAGAATGGGCAGATATGTTATCTGCATGTCATTAGAAGATTAACATTCTGGTCAGGATGGTGCTTACTGGTACCTAGCCTTGAATCAGCCAATTACCCATTGCTGTTGTCCTCTCTGTGTCACTTCCCCAAATGGAGCACTTCACTGGGCCTCCTACAGAACTAGACTCCCTTCCTGTGGAAGGAATGAAGTATATGAATGTTTCAGATAAAATTGTTGCTACAGAAAGGCATAAAACTGCCAGTTCCACTCTGCCTAGGATTGCTGGAGAGAGAGGCAACTCCTTTGCTAAAAGCTTGGATTAGCTGTAGAGCAGCAGACTGACCTTAATATGATCTGTGCTGCAAGGAATGTAAGGTTTCAGGCTCTTTGTGGATGAAACAGTTGTTTCCAACTGGGAAAGGGAAGCAGTTGTTGAAAACACATGGATTGTTTTGTTTCAAAACATCACTTTTTGACTGCTGCTACCTTAGAATGAGTTGTAAAAAACCCGTTGCTGTTGCCTCAGATTGGGAGTTCTCAGGGTTTAGGGAAATAGCAAGTAAATCAGGCCTGCCTCAAGGAAGCTGAAAGTAATGAAAAAGAAGTAATGGCAGGGAAAAAACTGTTAAGAATAAAGACACATACTGTATCTCTCCATATTGAATTGCTAGCGTTTTAATTTAGCTACTCAATATCCCCGCTGTTAAAAACAAAAAGTATGACCATATATAGATTAATTACTTTCAAATTTTTAAGTAAATCTCTTTAACAATTGTTGGGTCTTATAATAAGTATTGATAATTCCTATAAATAGTTAAAATTAGGTAAACTGCATCCAGTCTCCACTCTAGTTTGCCAGGAATTTTAGATGATGCCTGGTGAAAGTAGAGAATGTGGATGGTTTATGCCACCTTGTATATAAGGTGGTTTCATAACATCTATCTTGTACCATGGGTGTTCTCAGAGTAGAAATGCTGAATCATTGCTTGAAATACGCTCTGATACCTCAGCTTTGAGAACAGTTTGACTTTCATCGTGAAGCCTTGAAGTCGTTTATGACAATGATATTAAATAAATGTTTACCTTCAAAAAAATCCTGTGAAACTTGAGCTGTGTGCTCTCTGCCTAACTTTCTGCATATTGATTCCTTTTTTGTTACACAAATATTAAGGAGAGGTTTGGGGGGCTCTTAAATACTTCCTGCCCCAGAGGCCTTTGGCTTGCTTAGTGCCTCAGGTGATGATCAACCTATTTTTGTGGATATTGCCATTGTGAATGCCATGGCATCCTTTCACCCCCTGTGCCAGAAGCTCCTATTTTTCTTGTCATTAGTTCAAATCCCTTCAAGCCCTAATTCTGCAACTTGGACTGAGGAGGATTGCACAGTCCCTGTAAGTGTGGGAGTCAGCATCCTTGTGTCAGTATTCATCCTTCACTATTCTGCTACTTTCTCCCCACCCTCCTAGGAAATGACTGCTCTAATTTCATTTTAAGAGCAAGAAAGTGGCCTATATTCAAAAAACTAATAATGTGGAGAGAGCCCTGGCTGATGTCCAGAGGGCATAACAGAGCTTAACCATCTTGCATAAGGGCAATGGGGGATATACACTGCATTATCAGCAGTAAATATATATCTTCAAGAAAAGTGATAGCTGGGACAAAGAGATACATATATTTTCATATTTAATTCCGTAACTGGACATAGCACTTTTCACTTGGAGATTTCAAAGCTCTTTACAAAGGTGAAGTAAAAGTATGTTTAAAACATAATATATTGGGAGAAAAAATCTAAGAACGCTTCATTCTTATGTAAAGATTGCTTCTGTAATGCTGCCAAGGTCAGCAAGCCTTTGGATTTTTCATTTCACAATTGCTGATTGTATTAGTTTGATCAACCTGTGCAGCTTTATCTTGCACACTTGACTACTCAGAAATATTTTATAAAAGCCATTGCTAAGGATTTGTTCATAACTTAGATTTTTTTTTCTCCCATATAATTTATAACAGTCCCTTTCAAACCTTGTTCTGAACTCTGTTTGCCTGCCTGTGGTTTTTCTCCATTGCATCCATAAACAACAATGTCCAGTTTCTCATTTGTTTCTCTTTTTAAATTGATGGTACCACTCTGAGTATTTTTGTACCCTATATAACTCTCAGCAGGAGTCAAAAGTCAAACAAAGTTCAATTCAAACCACATTGCACTGATTGAAATTTTTCCCCCGACTCTTGACTAATCATTGTCTTAAGTGAAATAAATTGTTATTATCAGCAAAATTCCTGGCAGACAGGTCACAAAAGAAAAACTTAATATTGAATGAGCTTAGAGATTATATTTTTCACTACTGGAATAGTCCATTCCAGACAGGGTTAGTCAACTTGATCTCTGAAGGATGTAGGAGACTTGTACATTTATTGCTTCTCTTCAGTTAAATAAAACGAGGGAATTAATTTTCTTTGGCTGTAAATTTAGTACCTAAAGACTACAAAAAGTACTGCTAAAATACGAGTTTTTTGGAGGGGGAATAGATATGTACAAAAACATGAATAGGAGAATTTTGGCCATGTTGGTGTAACTGACTGTTACTATTTTTTGTCTAAAAATCTAAATTTTAAAAAAAATCTAAGAAGGCAAAATTAAGCATTTTGATATATTATTTGTCCCAGAGAAATAGATTTTGATTTATGAAACAGAAGGAAAGAATTAGCCCCAGGGTTTCACTTGACTCCTAAACTTTTTTCCAATCATCTGGTCAGAGATTGGTCTTCCATTGACTTAGAGCCAATTTACCTATCGTAGTGGGTATTCTAATATTCCTGGGGTTTATACATGAGAGACCAAAGTAGTCTGTAGAGCTTAAGATATTAAATACTGTGCTGGTAAGTATTCTGTAGATAGGCTTTTTTCTCAGTTCGGGTAGTGTACTGAGCATTTCCTGGAGTACATAAAAATAAAAATAAACCATTATGCAGTTCACAATCAACTTCAGACAAAATTTGACAAGTGAGTATGACAAGCAGTAGACAGAAGCACAGGAAGATGGAGGTTACTTAAGTGAAGTTACTCTAGTGCTTAGATCAGGGGGGTTTAGGTACCAACTGTCAGTCAAGGTGGTTAATGTAAAATACAAGGAGGGAGGAAAGAATATGGCTTTACTGACTTATTTCATAGTGCTATGGTAGGAGTTTGAGACCTGTAAGGGGAAACATATTCTTGAAACAGTATTTGGCATGATCACACAACTAATGGTCATGGATTGGTGGGTAAAGGGAAGTCCTAGTGTAGGACCAGTTTTAGCAGCACATGGCTCAGTGCACAGAGCCCACACCTGTGAGGTGTGAGTCCTCACCAGTCCCTCCTGTGCATCCTGCAATAAATCAGGGAGCTGACAGAACTGGGCACTGCATAGGACATACTGAATAAAGTATAAAGGAATTTGTCCACAGCAGTGGACACTTAGAGTCTCCTGCCACCTTCTTTGTGCAGATAAAAGCATATTTAATTCATATGATGCTTCATATTCACTTAATGCACCATACAAGTAGAAATAAATTTGTGGATTCAGCTGTAACATTTCCAAAAGCACCTGATGCTTTGAAAAGTCTAATTTTACTGCATCTGATCTTGAAAGAGGCAAGTCTTAGGGCATATTTTGCTCCTGCAGCTTTTCTGTGTGATACTTAGGGCACACAGTCCACTAATTGCTCTGAGACCCATTCCATGTGCTTGCATACCTTTCTTAGTGCTACAGGAAACATGAGGACCTGAGGGTTGGAAGTTTGAGAGGGTGGCAGAGTGGTAAAGATTTCCATATGTAGCACCAAATTCCTCTGGCAATTTAAGCCCTAGAAAAGTCCAAGGGCCAGTGTGTAAATCAAGAAGTTTCTAAAGAGCAGAGGTGAGTGTATGTTAGACTCATGCTCATAGTGCCCCTCTGCAAATAGACCCCTGGAAACCTGAATTGCTTCTGAAAATGCAACTGATGCATTAGAAACATGTATTTGTCATTGAGCAGCCTTCACATAATCCATCACTGAACTGAAATGCACCTCTTTGATGTGTGTATACCCAGGACAGGTGAGGGAGGAAGGGAAAAAATATTTATTAATGGGAGATTATAGGGAAACAGAAACCTCTTTAAACAGTGCAAATGCAATTTAAATGCTTATAACTAGACAGAATTCTGACACTGACACCTTGCATTTCTTAGAGTTTTCCTATTTTTTTCTCTTCAAATGAAAGACTGCAGCAACTGCAGCACAGTGGCCGCTGCCACCCTGGGAGTTGAGAGCTAACTCAGATTGCAGAGGTTGGTCACTTCCATCATCCCTGGTGCTACTGCCAGGATGGAGTGTTTCTTGGAAGTGCCCCTAGCTTCTCTAGTCTCATGTGGATTGTAAAATCTTGCAGTGAAGTCCTGCACTTACAAGCATGTCAGAATTGCTAAATAAGTCACACCTGCATGATGCAATATATTGCTACCCTCTTGAACAGCTAGGCAGTATAATTAATCTGGAATATTGAATATGAAGAGCAATGTAACCTTAAGATACCAGCTTCTAAGAAACAGATGTGCTGCAGAGAATAAGGCTCATATAAGGTATTTCCTGTACCCACAAGAAAAGAGTTAGGCTGCAGGCTTGGCCTTTCACCTACCAAATCTCATTAATCTTCTACATGAGGATTGCTATTGTGAAGGTTATTACTGCACTCCTTCATCCCCTGTGTAAACACATAGGCCTGACCAAGTCATTCAGTTTGCCTTGATTTGAAGCAGAAGGTTTGCAGATCTCTCTAAAGCAGTGATGTGACTTAGGAATTGTCCGTGTTGCAGGTTAACCCCAGCAGGCAGCTAAGCACCACAGAGCTGCAGTCCCAACTGAAAAAAGAAAACAAAGAAAAGGTGGTCCAAAGGCAATCCCTCCCTACCCTCATGGATAGATCAATGCCCAGACAGTTCCTGAGTTCAAGATGGCTAAATTCCCTAGGCTCCCTCCTCTTCCTTTCTATTGCTGAGCATGAGGTTATATGGCACGGAGTAGCTCCTTGGTTAGTTCAGGTTGTCTGCCTTGCTGTCTCTTTTCCCAGCCTCTTCAGTCCTCCCCAGCCCATTCACTATGGGGGCAGAGTGAGAAACTGCCAAGGCCTTTACACTGGGCAAGCACTGCTCAGCAAGAGCTAAAACATCCATGTGTTACCAACACTGTTTTGGTCACAAATCTAAACCACACCACCATACAAGCTGCTGTGAAGACAATTACTTTCATCCCAGCCAGACCTGGTACAGTCCTACATTAAGGACTATTTGTCCCACAAATAGGCTAATATTCCTAAAGGTATAAGGATCCTGACATGTGGGGGGCCAGATTGAATCTCAGCAGTCTCCTTGAAACAAACTTGAACAAGGTTTCAAATAGAGCATCTTAGTAGCTCTGACAGGGAAAAGATGGTGGAGCTTGCCACTATCATTGTTTTTGTTTCCTGAAAGTAGGAAATTAGAAGGCCTCATTTTCATTGATATTTGCTTCTATATCACTCTGCCTATAAAGGGGACCTGAAAGTGGGTATATTATCTTGTGTCAGAGCAATATAAATAGATTTTATGCAAATCATCGTCCCCATCTAGTATTATCTATTTTCTTGCTTTAAGTGGCCCTAGATCGACCTCTCTAAGAAGACTACAAGTCTTCAAAATACAAAGGAGGGTTTTTTTAAAAAAAAAACTTACACATTTTCCATTATCCAAAGGATGTGTGAATGCCACCTCCTAAATGGTTAATTATTGTTGAAAAGTGAATGAAGTGCTTGAAATGTAACTTGCTTTCTACAAAGGGTGAACCTTGCCATAAAAAGACATTTTGCTGGCTCACAGGCTCCAATTCCCTAAATTTATTACCTTTCAAAATTTAGTAGAGGAACATGGAGATCAAGCTTTTCTTAAAATAAATCAGTGTAGAGAATTGAAGGAAAAGTGGAAAAATTAAAGTTTGCCAGAACTGGCAAGTTAATTATATCATTTTCATTGGTGCCTAAGCTGATATTAATTGCTGACATCAATAACTATACAAAGCCAGCTATCTATCTTTTCTTATGATCTGAAGGATAAGACTGTAAACCATCTATCTCAACAGTCTCTTTCAAACTGTCTAGCCCAGCAGGGCATGAAAAATGGTTCACATGAATTCTGAAATACTTTCAAAGGTTGATAAATTCAGAACCATGTCAGAAAAAGAGGTGTAGGACTAGTCAATGCATGTGAGTTTTATTGTGTCCTTTTAAGTTTCAGGCTTTTAAAATGCTGTGTCATTAGCAAGCACACAGCACTCCAGTGCCTGAAATGACAAAATGACAGCAGTGTTTCATAATGCAGATAATTTAATGCACATTTGGGTTTTCATTTGCAGTGGCAATGTTGGTTTATGAGAAACTGAGTAGGTGATTTGAATTCCAGCAGAATGCACATTCTCGCAGCAGTCAGAGTGATACATGAATATACAGAATGTGATTCAAATATATAGTGCAGGATAAATTCTCTGTCAGTCCAGAGGAAGGAAGGAAGGTCAGGCAACCATTGATATTATGAAAATAATGCTTAAAGGAACTGCAGGTATTAGAAATACCTGGGGCTGGCCCTTTCCACAACAGAGTTTTTCCCAGGCAGGAGGAAGCTATAGTGTTGTTATGCACAATGCAGTATCTGAGGAGGTTCGTGACTGAACTGGTATTTCAGCACAGTTTGTAATGATTCTAATTGCAGTTAAGCAATCAAATGAGCAGCTTTGCAGGTAGTGCTGTGTACAGCTTTGTTTCAAGAAAGGTAGTAAGTAGAGTCCTGAGATGTATAGGTTGCAAGTTTGCTGTAGCACAGGGGAGTAGCCTGTGGTTTTCAGTGTCCTCAGTGTCTTGCAGGAGGAATATAAACAGGGAGACACAATCAAATCCTATCAGCTTTTTTTTGTGCTAATGTGTAATTTTACTCTTGCCAAGTAAATTTGTAAAAGCAGGTGCTCTGTATTCAGTGTGTGTGCTCCCTATGTCCAGAGTCATATATAAGTAATTCAATGAAAAACAGCACACTTCCAATGACTGATAATTTTTAAGCCTCTTTTATTTACTTATTAGAACATGGATTCATTTTTTCTTGTGTTTGCTAAGCAACCATCATCTGCATAATTAAGTGGATCTTGCTAAAGACCATCAGATTTTGAGGATGCAGGTGTAACTGAGCCAGTTTGGTCCACACAGTTTGTACACGAGTGGTGAAATGAGGCATGAGAAGGAGAGAACTCAGCCTGGCAGTCAATGCACAAGAAGGTGTGAGGAGGAGTGAATGCCTT
The DNA here is from genome assembly GCA_910950805.1 of Acrocephalus scirpaceus scirpaceus. Taxonomy (NCBI): domain Eukaryota; kingdom Metazoa; phylum Chordata; class Aves; order Passeriformes; family Sylviidae; genus Acrocephalus; species Acrocephalus scirpaceus. The sequence continues at coordinate 143,650,443 of OU383773.1, read as the reverse complement.
GCAGGAGATGTGAGCAGTTAGAAACCCTTCAGGGTGATAGACCTGGAACCCGTGCTGTTTTCCTGTGCTTTTGTTTTGGAGAGCCACTGTAGGTAAAAGCAGGGAGGAGGTAGCACTTTCCAGCCAGCTGTTGTAGGGCCATGCAGAGCTGTGCACTGCTGCTGTGAGCTGGGATTGGAAAGGCTGCTTTGTAAGAGCACATTAGGCACTTGCAGAGAGACACCTTCTCTTTAGCAGCACATTTTCGGTAGGCAGGTCTTCCCACTAGTCTGGTTATACTTTGAAGGCTTGGGATAAGTCTCTATAATAGTCTAAGATGAGAGGGAAAAACTCTGGATCCTGAACTGCTTAAAAGTAGTGATCTGTGATCTAGAATCTGGATTAAATTTTGTTAAGGAAGAACCACAAAAATCCCAGACTGCTGTGTTTCTTTGAGCAGTAAAAAGTGCTCTGAGTTTCTACTGGCTAGAGCCAATTTGTCTTCCTCCCAGATGGTGTCATTTTGCTTAGTAAGCACATAATTTGTAGATGGTACAGGATATTATTTCTGAAATTATTTCTTATTTTACTAAAATTATTAATGCCTTGCTAATAAAAAGACCATTAAATAAATTTTTAGCTGCTCCCTAAAATGACTTTCTTCATTGCTTTATTCTAATTAGACACTTTTTTTATGAGAGGTTTTGACAAACTATTATGGATACAAGTGGAAATAAAACTTGTAATTTTTCTGTAGCTGAAGTTCTCAGCCCAGACATAATTCAAAGCAACATATATAGTCATTGTGGCGTGTTAGTGTTACTGATTTCCCAGAAAAGATTTTCCCTAAGAAATAGCGTTTTATGTGATTCACAATTACCTTTTCAAACCAAGTGTTAATGCAGAGAAAATATTTATTGGCTGGATTTTGAAGTCAAGTTTAAAATAATAACATGATGCTGTTTTTCTTTGGCAGAGCATCAAGAAGAAAAACACAAGTAAACAAGAGATGAGCACATACCTGCGATTCATAGTGTCTCGTATGAAGGAGCGGGTGAGTCTGGGACAGGGAGGTTTGTTCAGTGTTGGGCTGCACTGAGGAGGATCATTATGGTTGCCCATGTGTGGCTGTGCAAGGAGGAGGGCTACAAGAGGGTGGTTTCTATTTCTCCTGTCATAAGCACTGTGTGTGTTTTCACATGCATTATCAGGCGCTGTGATTTGGATTGGTGTCACCAGGTCACATGGACATTTTTCAGGTTTGAGACACACGTAATCACATGGGTTGTGGATCCCCAGTTTGCCTTTGTGTAGTCCCCACCTGAAATATTCCAAACTATTGCATCTTCTAATCTTCTTTTATGTGTTTTAAGCAGATTGTAAATGCAATAACAAACACTGTCTCATGGTCCTTTCAGGCTATAGATCTAAACAAGAAAGGGAAGGACAACAAACACCCAATGTATCGAAGGCTGGTGCACTCAGCTGTTGATGTTCCTACTATACAGGAGGTAGAGTCACTTGCTTTCTAACTTCCACACTGGTTTTGGTGTCTTTTAACAGTGAAAGTCAGAAAAGTCCTAATCCTGTTTAATTCTCTTTGTGATCAGTATTTCAGTATTGTATCCAGCATTAGATATGGAAGCTTAACATGTCAAACTTTTCCTCATAAATAGGTAATTGAGTAAAACCATTTTGAGTGGTGCCTAGTTTTCAGACACAGAGTATCCTCAATTCCTTTTGTACTAAGGTTATGCTAGGATCTGCAAGTAGCTAAAATCTTTAGAGAAAGTACTGTTTAACTAAATCAATGAATATAGACTCAAGTGCCTATGTGTGCTTCTCTGGCCCAATGTTTTTGACCGTATTCTGATTTCAGTCATTATGCCCTTGTGTGGGTGTCAGCTTTATAAACATCTAAATGATTCATAAAGAACCAATCACTTTGTTGATCATGAAAAACCAGACTCACCCAAAACATATGTTTTGCATTAATTGTTCCAAAAATAAAGTACTAATAAATATATTGTCCCTTTTTCTCTGAACCAAAGGTCTGATCATGACTCACTTAAATCAATTGCACATGACCATAATGAACAGCATATTCATCTTTTCTCAATCCTGCAACTGGATTGCTATGCAGTGCTGTGGTATATCTTGCCCTTTACAAGCACAGATGTGAAGAGCCTTTGTTTTGTTATTAAAATGCACAAATAAACAATAGCTTCACTGACAGTTTTGGACACCAGCACTGCTGCTTGTCTAGAAGTGCTAGCAACACTGGTTGAGCCTGAAAATAAGTCAGGCCTTCCTTTCACTCTGTCAACTTCTCCTGCTTCATGGAACGTCTTTTGGCCTTGATAGCATTCTGTAGGTTGATGTTGTTTTGTTTGATGATTGGAATTGTCATGGATGTTCTTGAGAGAGCACAACTGAAAATGCTGAATTCCCGATTGCACAAAACCATACCAAGAAAATGAATTGCATGGCTCCATGTAGGTATTTATTATGAGTTTGGAAGACTAGGACAATCAGTTTTCATCAGATAACATGGACTATCAAGTAAAGATCCTGGAAGTTCAAAGGCAGTCAACATTGACTTGAAACTAGCTGATATTTTAAGGTACAAAATGTTCACCTCAGGGAACATATTTCAGTTTGAGCAAATGTTCTGGGCCACACCTTATGCTGCAGCTATTCCAGATTGACCTTGTTACAACCAGGAAAATCTTCTTTAAACTTGGTCAAGTATTAAAGAATCTATTTTACGTCTGGGCATGGCATAAAGGGCAGCCAATGCTCGGGTACTAACAAACCATGTCAAAGAGTTCTAAGTATTCCTTTTGTATGCAGGAAAAGCAGTGTCTGATCTGTGTTGCATACTGCAGATTTCTGTGAAAGCTTCTCTGCATAAAGCAGGTAGAGCACTTTGAAGAGTTTTCTCACAGTCTTGTGTTTTCTTTTGTGTAGAAAGTGAATGAAGGGAAGTACAGGAGTTATGAGGAGTTCAAAGCAGATGCTCAACTGCTTCTACACAACACAGTGATTTTCTATGGAGGTAAAAGACTACATTTACTGCTTGCCATGTTTGATTTGTCTTTATTTGTAGGAAACTCACAAGTCCAGGATGAATTTGATATTAAGTAGTCTTAAGTGTGAATGAGATAATTTGAAAGCCCTTAAAAATCAAAGTGCATAAGGACTTTCTAGGTCTTTTCTGGCCCACCTACTGCAGAACTATTTTCATCCTCCTTGGCTAAACCTCTTAGTGAGAACTACACTTGTTCTATCCTGCTTCTTCTTCAGCAAAGCCCTAAGTCAGTCTATACTGCAGATTTTTGCCAATATACATGTTTTCCTAGGGTATGGTAGGTTTTTTGTGCTGTGTCAGCAGAAACGTTTGTTCTATAGACTACTTTTACTTTTGGGCAATATGTGCCATATTGTGACAGCAAATGTAGCTACATCCACACCAGGAGTGTGCTGCTGGTACAGCCACCAGAGAAGCTACCAGCTATTGGGATGGTAACAAGTGACTGACTGGAAGTTAAGAAACACCACCACCATGCCCTGAAGCTGTAGTCAGGTCCTGTTTTCCAGAGCCACCGTTTCAGGAAGGTTGTGGTTCTCCCCTGCAGACGTGGCCCCCATCAGGGAGACTGGGAGGAGGGTGGCACCAGTCTGTTTGCAGTCCCAGGAGAGTCACACGAGCTGGTAGGGAGAGATGTGGATAAGCCAAGAGAGGAATACACTGGTGTAAAGGGAGACTCAGTGATTAACAATCCGTGAAGCATCACTCAGAGCACAGAGCAGAGAGGAGATGTTTTAGGAGCTGCAGTGTGCCATTAAGACACAAGCAGAGAAAGGAACTGAACCCATATTAAGAGCAACTCTGTATCCTTGCTGCTGCTCCTCCTCAGATGTGTACTTGCATTGTTCAGAGTAAAAGCAGTATTGTGGCATATAAATATGACACAGAAAACAAATATTGAACTGATTGTTAGAAAATTTTAAATGGAAGGGCTGTCCAAGTGATTAAATTATGTTTTGTCTTCTTAAGCGTGACAATTATAGCATGAAAGTCACAGCAATGACAGCTGCAAATCTCTGTGAGCACTGTGATCATATTGTGATTGTTTATACCATCTATTTTTAATTTATAGCGGACAGTGAACAAGCTGATATAGCAAGGATGCTTTACAAAGACACCTGCCATGAAGTAAGTAGTAGCAAGTAACCAAGATGTAGTCAAGATACTTGATTTTCATTTCAGAATCTAAGAAATTATTCTTCATATTAAAAAATAAAAAGCATGTGAAATTGAGTTGCAAATTTCTTCCAGACAGTCTAGCAGCTGATTCAGAATTCCTTTTTCTTTAGGTTTTTGTTATTGGTTGGGTTTTGTTGTTGTTGGGGTTTTGTTGTTTTTTGGGGTTTTTTTTTAATTAGATTATAATTTTAAAAATACTGATATTCAAATTTTAGTTTTGAAAATAATTGAGTAATACAGATTTGGACTAGAAATAATTGTACTTCCTAATATAAATTGAATCTGAGATGAGATTCCTACTAAATTCTGTAATTGTCATCAAAACATTTCTCCACATTCAGAGGAGACCAAAAAATACAGCTGCAGAGCTGGCACACTTTCTCCTTTTGTACAGCTGAATTACTTCTTTCACAATGTACTTTAAATATTTGATGAATTTTAAGAACTATTCTTTGCATTTCATCTATAATAGATCATTAATATGTCTATTAGTCTTCTCCCTCTGCCTGGGTTTTCTGAAACATGAATAATGTTTCATCAGGTTTTCTTTCAGCCTCTCACAGCCCACCTCAGTTTCACACCTTTAGTTTGCATGGACGGAAGTATCTCCACCAAATTAGCAAGCAGGGCTGAAAAATTGTAATACTTAAGGGAAAGGGATGATACTGAAATCATATAAATAGGATTATTTTTGCTTATTTACCTTCTTTTGTTTTTCAGCTGGATGAACTGCAGCTTTGCAAGAACTGTTTCTATTTGTCAAATGCACGACCTGACAACTGGTTCTGCTATCCTTGTGTATGTTGCTGACACAGATTTTTATTTTGTTTGCTTTTCTGTATGAAAGCCTGCGGTTTTGGTGCCATTAATGCATTGAATATTACATTTCATGGAGCTTGTTTCAAAAGCATGGTTAAGACTCTGTAAGCCTGGATATTTTACACAAGTAAAGTGTTGATTGAAGTTCAAAGCTGTAACAATATAGGTTATAACAATATAGGTAACAATATTGGGTATCAGCTGGTTACAACAGTTTCACAAGAAAATAAGGAGCTTACAGAACTAAAACTTTGCTCCTGAATGAAGCTAGAAAGACAAGTTAATTTTTAGGCTGCTTAAGATCTGTTTTCAATAGACAGTTATTACCCTTTTCAGACTTTGTAGTTTTGGGGTTTTTTTACATTCATCCAAGCAATCTATCTAACAAGGAAATGTATTGTAAGAAGATAAAAATTAAAAATAGCACTAGACACAAACAGTAACCATACTCTTAAGGAACTAGCATGGTATTACTGCAGAATATTTGTGGGAGAAAGCAAAATAATATTTCATATCCACTAATAAATACAACATTTTTTTTCCCAGATACCTAATCATGAGTTGGTTTGGGCCAAAATGAAAGGCTTTGGGTTTTGGCCAGCCAAAGTCATGCAGAAAGAGGACAATCAAGTTGATGTTCGCTTTTTTGGCCATCACCACCAAAGGTAATTTATTAATTCCATGTGCTGCCTTTTACAAACTATATTAAAATAATTTATCTCATCTGTCATGTTGTAAATACTGGCTCAGCTTGTTGCCAACATTAGAAATACTGAATACTTTGCCATAACTGTTTCAGAAAATTTAAAGTTCAGTCTAACACATCTGAAGTGTCCAAATTCAGTGGCTCAGAGATTCTCTTTCCACAGTTGCCAGAAGGATGTTCCTTAATGCCATTTTAATTAAAGACAGTAAGTGAACTTCAGCTGTTTCTTCAAATATATAGCAGTCTGCTAATCCAGGCCAAGGTGAAAATTGAACAGAAATGCACTCCTTCTACCAGCAGTATTGACTTCAGGCAATTTCTCATTTGAGCTGAGGCACTACAATTTTGTGGTTTAGTACCATGATATATATCACAAATGTTTGTGTCTCACTGCTAGAACATTGACAGGCCTCCTGCTGGGAGCCAGTTTGCAATTTCAGAGAATCCCTCTTTACATTGGAAACTTGACTCTTAGAGATCAGCTTTTGGTTCTCTCTCCAGCTGGTTGTTCAGCATTTGGAGAGGTTTGTAGCAGTGTGACAGTGGATGTACTGGTTTGGATTTTTTTACTGTTTTGTTTATATGCCTATAATGTGAGGAGAGGAGACATTTCTAAAGTAATTCATGGTTCTTGGGAAATGGTGTATTTTGATGTGTCCTAAAACGGCCTAGACAATTCAATAACAGTGTTCTAACTGTTTATTTAAATTGCTTTCATGTAACTTGCACAGTACACCTTTTCACTTTTTATATGAACTACCAAGACTTTCTAATAGTCATAAAGTGAGTAAAGGATCTTTACTGGGGCCTCAATCACAGCATGTTTTTTACCTTGAATCTGTGAACAAATACTGTTTATTTCATTAGTTATCTTTGGCTTTCAGTTCACACAGTTTGAAATTATCCAATAAAGTAACCTGGCACCTGTGAGATGAGGTGCTTGCAACTTCTTAAATGCATGGTGATACAAAAGGCAAAGGACGTTTAACTGGAGAGCCATTGCTTAATTACTGTGCTGCTGTTGGACAAAAGGCCAAACTCCTGGTTGGTGTAAATTGGCACTATTTCTTTGTCTTTATTCAAATTAAATTTATATTGCAAGAATCAAGAATCTTTTCACAAACAGGTCATTTGTTGAGTATTTAATCTGTTAGGCAGGGGTGCATGGCAGTGACTCTGTATTTTCAATGTCCAGTGTTGCCTGGTGCTTGGTATAACCTTCCAAAATGTCAAGACTTGCCTATATAATTCTCTGAGGATTCTCTGAACATATTTAAGAGGACAAAGTAACTTTTGGACCAAGTCACTGGCATGAATTCAGTCCAAAGAAGCATGACAATCCCTATGGAAGTTCAGTCCTGATAGACAGGGGCCCAGGACACAAAATGTCTCTATTCAAGGTGAAGAGTTGGTACATTCCTTGACAGTTTAAGAAAGAGGTCAAGAGCTAAATTGGATTAGCATATTAACCTCCAGTGAAAAAATGTTTCTGTGTCTGAGTCAGGGCACTTAGCAAGAGAGCAGGTAAGAGATGGTGCTGGGGAAGGTTTGTGGCTCATCAAAAATCAGAGAGACTTTGAGCCATAGCCCCAGCAGCTAACAAGTATTCATAATAACAAAAATGTCTAACAGCATGAAGTCCATTTTTTTTCAAATGTGTTGAGTTTAAAAAAAAATTGAAGTAAAAAGGAATTGTCAGCGATCGGCTATTGTGAAAAACTGCTTTTGAAGTCAGTTTCTCAGGTCGAGATCCTTCACCTGTATTTAATGTTTCTGAACCTGTCTGTCCTGTGTATTCAAAAGGGCCTGGATCCCCTCTGAAAACATTCAAGACATCACAGTTAACATCCACCGGCTGCACGTGAAACGCAGTATGGGATGGAAGAAGGCCTGTGATGAACTGGAGCTGCACCAGCGTTTTCTCCGTGAGGGGAGATTCTGGAAATCAAAGAATGAGGACAAAGGGGAAGAGGAGGCAGAGTCGAGTATCTCTTCCACTAGCAATGAGCAAGTGAGTGCTGCTACAGTATTAGCAATCGGGGTAATTCATTAAAGAGTACAAAGATGATATGGTTTTGATTAATGTGCTATTAAATTAGCCTTGTGCTCTGTCTGCAGGTTTGTGATGACAAGAGGGTTCAAAGACTTATGTTTTGTAGCTCAGTAATAGCAAGAATATAGATTTTCCTATTTCCTCAGTTTCTTGGATGACCTTTGTGAAGTTTCAAAGCATTTGTCACGTACAGCACCTTGATGAGACAGATCAAGATTTCTAAAGTTAAATAGGAATGCTCAAGTCAAATGTCACAGATATCAGATGGACTGCAATGCTGCCTTCTTGGAGCCCTATCAAGGGACAGCCCTGTAGCTGCTCAGCCTTTTCACAGCTGGAGTACGTTCACTTCGAGCTCTATTCTGCCTTCAGATCCACAAGTTACACCAGCCATGACATTTTCAGCAGGTCCAACTAAAGTTAGGTGTAAATGTTGCACTGGAAGACCATGCGACCAGCAACTGATTAAAGTCATTAAAAATAATTCTGCAAAACAAGAAAAATTACAGTTTTCATGAAGAGCACAAAAGGCCAAGATCCAAAATTTTTCATTTCCACATGGAAATTCCCTTATAGCTGATCTTTATTAATCATTCATTGTCCAAGGGGGTGTTATATATTCACTACTAGTGACTTGACAGTAAGATTTTCATAGTTTGCAGGATGCTTCTCTGTATTTTTGGCAGCCCTTTCTCTGGCACATCTTTCCTCATTTAAAACCAGTATTCTGTATTAAAAAAAACACCAGTGTATTTTGACCCTCTTCCTTTGTCTTTTTGTCAAACAGATCTATCACCCAATTAGGAACTAAAAACTTAGAAGTTTATAAAACCCTGTTGTGGTGGAAGGTTGTTCCTTATCAAAGTGGTTCTAGGGCTTTTTAGCCTGGTTTGCTTAGCTAATCCTTTGTAGCCCCTTTATTTAAAGTCTTGTGTGCAGTCATTCAACAGCTTGTGGTAAAACAGGGAAATGGTCACAAGTAAAAGATAACTGCTATTTTCCCACTTTTTTCAGAAGTGTCAGTCACAGGGTCTGAAGTGTCCATTTACATATTTTCTCTTTGATGCCAGCTATTCATCCTTGACTTGGCTAATGCTTATACCTGTTTTACTGCTTTCCCAGATACAGGAGCATAAGAGTAGCCATCAAACTCACTGTTCTGCTGTAGTCTGCAATATCCTGTTACTAACACTAGCTAGTCCTGCATGCTTCAAAAGCAGGAGTAAGAACTTCTCTATAAGCATTGTAAGATAATTACCATCCACTAAGATCTCATCCTTGTTTCTACTGTGATATTGACTTCTATTCTAAAGCATAAAGTTCCATACCCCTCCAGTTATAATCCAGTTTGGATGATCTTACCATATTTATGTACTTACATTCTCTTTATAATCACTGCTGTTTTCTGGCATCCTACAAGATTTGATTTCTAAGTATGGGATACCAGAATATCTCAGAAAACAAATATTTGAACTTGTGTATGCAATGAAGAAAGGAATGGTTAAGAGTATTTGAGCAAGTGCATATTGAATGGTAGACTTGTTCATTAATTTGTTCCTTCATGCAGTCATAGTCATCAGTGATAATACAGAAAGTTCATTGTGTGCACTTCTCATTTAAGAACATTTAATTAACGTTTCTATTTGATACCCTTAATAATTGCAAATAATCACAAACAAAAGGCACATCAGTCATGTTACAATGAAAGCCACTTACATGAACTGGTTTTTGGATTGATTCAATATGCTTTTCTTAATGTTCACAGCTGAAGGTTACTCAGGAACCAAGAGCAAAGAAAGGACGACGTAACCAGAGTATGGAACTCAAGAAAGAAGTGAGTAACCTCAACAACTGTGTTTGTAAAGATAGCAAAGTACAAAAAGTCTGTAATTTTAAGAGACACTCCTTCAATTTCAGTCACCTTTTAGTGATATTACAGTATTAGTCTTGGAAGTTCCAGCCCCACAGCTCGGTACTCCTTGCTAACAAATGTAATTGTGCCTCCCTTATGCAAGTAATGTGTGTCATCATGGGAATATTCTGTACCATGAATAAAGATTACAACATTTCTTTTTAAGTAACAATATCAGTAAGTTCATAAACAGCAGAAATTAGGAAGTGCAATCGAGGCTATGAAGTTTATGAACTACCTTATCCGCTTTGTCTGTGGGGCTTCCCTGTGCATCCCGCTGCAGGATCAGGGAACCAAGGGCTGCGTTATTGCGCGTGTACACAAGGGGGCACTTACAGAGAGAGCCGTAAATCTATTCCCGAACTGCCAAGGACTTGTTCCTGCCCTTGTTCCAGCTGCCTGAGGAACGCTGAGAAAAATTTGCATGTAAGCCCCTTCCTTGCAAGAGAACTCGGGATGCCACTGCAGAGGGGGGCACAGGTAGGGCAGCAGCAGAGCTCTCTGTGGTGGCTGGAATAGGGACATGGCCACTCCTAATTCCTGGGCAGCTGCCTCCCCAGTGTACCTGATCTTGCAGGAGGCAGCGTCATGGGTGGAGGCCCTGGGGCACAAACTGTGTTTGAGTGCAAGATAAGGGGATTACAGGAGGATGTCTCGCCATTCTGTGTTTTCTGTCAAGTGAATGCTGTAATTTGCTTCATATATTTATGTCTCAACATTTGCCTTCTTAGCTCTGATCAGTGATCCAGAAGTCAATCACAGTGACCTCTTAGAGAGGAATTGATTGGAAAAGGGAATACACAGTCAGCCTTTTGAATGGTGTGAGCAATGCCACATCACACAGAGAGGCACAAAGTCCAGTCCTGAGCAAAGCTTTGTCTCTACAACCCTAAATGAGCATTAAAACATCTAACTTTAAAAAAAAAAAAAAATCGTTTGTGTCTTTAGGCACTTCAAACTGCAATAAGCATTTCCAGGAGCATAACTTCGATCTGTTCTAAAGAGCAGGAGCAATTGGTGTTACTTTGTAATAACACAGGCAGCTAAACTCAGCACAGTACACTACAGTAACAGTGACTTCTTTCTTGGTAATTGTGTAATTATACAGAGCCTCTGTGGTCATCCAAGTCTAGTTCTATATTATTGGAAGCAAGACGTAGACTCTCATTAGCCTTTCATCTTCAAAGGACCTTTGAAGTACTAATCAATCTTTCCAGCAGTTCTATGGAATCAGTGGAATATCACAGACTCCAGTGCAGCCTGTTGGGTCAGAGTAAGCCCAGAGTTTGCCAAAACAATTCAGGAACCTTGGCCATGCAACTAGGCAGAATATCGCAGGGCAAAAATATCTCTAGTAAAACTCTAGTAATCCCAAGGAGTCAGCACAGCCTCTGAGGTTTTTCATACTTTTGGGGAGGTGAGGCTGGCTGAAGTCAGAAAAGCCTGACCCAAAAGCTTACCCACTCTCAAGCTGATTTTCCACAGGGATCCCACATCCCATTAGCACTACAGGCCTTCAACAGACACCTTTCACGTTAATTACACTGATATTAGTCATGTAACATTTTTTCTTCAGGGGGAACTGAAAAGTCAACAGGTTGACTTGTTCTATTTCAATATCTGATTTACAAGTTTGTTCTTTCTCTGCAGGAGCCAGAACCTGAAACTGAAGCAGTAAGTTCAAGCCAGGAAATTCCCACAATGCCTCAGCCCATTGAAAAAGTTTCAGTCTCAACTCAGACCAAGAAGTTAAGTGCCTCTTCTCCAAAAATGCTGCATCGGAGCACCCAGACCAGTAATGATGGAGTGTGTCAGAACATGTGCCATGACAAATACACCAAAATCTTTAACGATTTCAAGGACAGGATGAAAGCTGATCACAAAAGAGAAACTGAGAGAGTTGTGCGAGAGGCAGTGGAAAAGGTAACGCTTGTTGAACACCACCTACACTGGGTTGAGGAGAGACGATTTGGGGGATTTTTTCACATTCTTTCTATTTTTGTAACCACTCTTGCCAAAATGAATAAAAAACCTTTTCCAAAGAGACCACATAAAAATAGTCTCCATTATGGCTTTTTTTTAGACCATTTCTATACCAACAAACCTACTTTAAACAGAAGACTCTTGGCTTTTTTGATTCTTGTCCAGTGAAATCGGTTTCTGATCCAAAACTGAAACTAATTGTTCAGTCATGAGTATCTGTTTCCAAAGCCTTTCTCTCCATTGTTAAGTGTGATTCTAAACAATGTCATTGTTTAACTGCTAGTCATAAATAATTCTCCTTTTGTCCATCTTCTGATGTAAAGATCAAATAGGGTCATTGAAATTTGTTTGAATTTTCTTATCTAATAGTAACCTGTTTAAAATTCAATGCCTAAGCTTGACCTGGTCACCTTTGGCTGGAGAGAGCAGGGCAATTTGGAGGATGATTTGTCTGACCTCTCTTAAGTGCCTGTCTTAAGATAAGATGAATTTCCTTCTGGATGAAGGACTGTGGCATGAACCTAGGGAGTTCAAGTGTTAATCCTGTAGGATTAAGACACTGAACATTTAGATACCTGAGCGAGGTCAAAGGAACCTCACTGACAATGAATACTAAAAGGTACTTCTTAATGAACTCAGGGATGTTCTGTTTTGTATTTTCCATTGTGCACTTGCTGTAGATTTATATGCAGTTGCAGATTTGGAAAAAACAAAATCTTCTTTTAAGAGAAATTAATAAACTTAGAAACCGATCATTGACCAAATATGCATAGAACTTATTTAGTTGTTATTGTAGATGCCTAGCAGAGTAGAAATACAGTGACATTTTTATTTTGATTAAATCTGATTTTGTTATATGTCTAACTGAGTAATTTTTATTTCCTAAATAGGAGAAATCTCTAATTAGGTGACCTTCATCTGCATCAGTAATAGAGATTTAAGTGTAGAAGTTTAAATGAGACACTTTTCATTCCAATAGCTGTCCCTTGACTTGCTTTGCTGACTGTCTTTGGCAGCTGCGTACAGAGATGGAAGAAGAGAAAAGGCAGGCTGTAAATAAAGCTGTGGCCAATGCACAAGGAGAGATGGACAGAAAATGTAAGCAGGTAAAGGAGAAGTGCAAAGAAGAATTTTTAGAAGAAATTAAGAAACTAGCAGGTCAGCACAAGCAACTGATTTCCCAGACCAAGAAGAAGCAGTGGGTAAGTTTCAAAAATTTATCACAAGGGAGTAAATGGAAATGTATAATGCATCCTGCAGGCCAGTTGAAGGGGATTTATTCCTTGCTTTTAACTGCACTGCTCTTCACTGATCTTTCAGCATTAAGGCTTTCTTCTTCATTTTACTGTTTCCAATCTTCTCCAAATTTCAACTTGGTGTTTTGATTACTTTCCGTCTTAATTTGTTAGTGCTAACAGCAACATCTTCTCAAGTCCAGTCAGATCTTAGTATCAAAAATATTTTTTTCTAAATGCAGTTTTACTCCGTATAAGACATACTTTGCATTATGTTCACTCTCCTTTGATCTTGAGACCTCAGAGGGTACAATATCTGGCTGCATCAATTTGGATTCCCCTGCTAATAAGGCTATTAGTGATATCCTTTTGGCCTTTTCCTCTCCTTGCTTTTTCTACAGCTCTTTTATATTCCTTTATACTTAAGACATGACCTTCTGAAATGTATTCCTCTCTTGTTTGGTCCTTGAGTGCAAATCTGCAGCATCAGTTACAAAACTCAAGTTGGTGTGCCCTTTAGAAACATGAAAATAGACATCTAACTTACTGTTCTGTTACACGCCACAAACTTTCCCCTGGTTTTATTTGGATTGTGGCTCATGTTTTCTCAGGCTGAAGTGTGTCCTCCCACATGGCTGAACAGCACCTAGCCAAACACTGCAAGTACCATAAGCTGTGCTGCTTGCCAGGAGCAGAGTGCAGGTGGAAACTGCTCCACCCAGGAGCTGGGACCTGGCACATGCACAAACTCTGCTATTTCTTTGCTGATTTTCACAGAGCAGGGGAGTGAAAGCCATCATTCAGGAGGTCACACAGCACTGAGACAGTTGTCTGTAACACACAGAGGGGTGGGCACAGGATTGTAGCACTGGTGGGGCTGGAAAGAAGCAGGAGCCTCCAGGAGATGTCATGAGCCAAGTGACAGCCAGTCCTGCCACCCCCTGCAGCCCCATTTGCCTTCTGCTATAAAGGGCTGTTTTGCTGCTGCTCAGCCTCATTAGTCCCTGTGCTTACATGAAACGATGGTCCCTGCAGGGAAAACTCTGCTCTGGAGAAGAGTGGAAAAAATCTCAGGCAAGACAGTTGGTCGCTGACTATCACAGTTATGAGTTTGGTTTTTGGAAAGAGAAGAATTACTTCAAATGCCAGAGCTCCTGTAGAGTCTTTATTTCTGTTCCTTGCAGAGGTTTTACTGTGGGTGTTATGATGGTGCAGTGCTTAGGTCTCTGTCAATAAGAGAATTCCTCCCTGTCTACCTGTCTCTGCAGACCAGAGAAGTTATTTATGACTGACTTGATCGAGTTACTGTGTTCAGTGTGTCACCAGCTGCTGGTGCCTGTGTGCATGTGCTTGCCTGTGGAACTGCAGAGGGAAATGGAATTGCCTTTGCCCACTGCAGAATATGTCAAATTACCTCTGTTCTGTCAGAAGTGAGGAGCACACATGTGAACCATTGTCACCATTCAGATGACATGCAGTAACTTGGGCACAATAACTTGATTGTGAGGCTGGACTCAGCTCTAGCTGCTTTTTGGTGGTTTTGAAGGCAGAATTTTTGAAAGAGACTGACTGGAGTTACTTTTATCTGCCCCAATGTGCCTTTACCATATCCTTCAGACTAATCAGAATGTGCCCTGGTACCACATCACTGAATTTATTAATGAGGACATAAAGCCTGTCTACTGAGCAAAACAATCAAAAGATAGAAAGAGTGTTTGACAGTCTTGCCTGTTTCTGTGGCCTCGAACTGCCTGTCAATCACCACCCTAAATGAAGGCATCATGCAGGCAGCTGGTTTGCATGTGGCAGGAGACAACGGTCAGGATAAACACCTCTGCATTCAAGCTGATGGATCTGCCTGCCAACACACAGCCCCAGGCAGCTGGACTTGGTCCAATTACACAACTCCCCAGTGATTCTTCCTTCAGTGGTACTAATGACAGTCCCTGGTGTGTAGTACTGCACTTGTATGCTGCTATTATAATGATACCTCCTTACCAAAATCTCATGTAATTAACACACATACTAAATGAGTTTTGGTGGCTTTGCTTTTTAATTAGGAGCAGAGACCTCTGCTTTTGTGTAATGCTGATGTCTAGGCTTGGGAATACAGCTGCCATTATTCACACTGTATTTGTCTTTTTCTCATACCTAAAAAAAAAGTCCAGTTGGGATGAAGGGATCATTTTGCTGGTGGTGTACAGGGACAGGAGATGTGCTTCCAGCACTCAGAAAACTAATGCACAGTTAAGGAATAACAGTTCCTCTTTCTCTATCTGGTCACAATCATCTTGGCTTAGCCCAATTTCATTTTTATACCTTCAGAAAATTTGGGTTTAATACAGATACCTCAAGTAAATAGGAAATAAAAGGAAGAAATATAAAGGCAGGAATAACAAAAATGAGATTATGCAGCTCGATGGCCTCCAGGGTGCAGGCTGGAGTGCTAATCTTGACAATGTTTCTGGTTTAGTTTCTCCAAGTTCTGTTATTTGTGCATAAACCTCATTTAAAATGGTGCATAGGTGATTTCCATAGATAGCTTTTAACTTTTTTCTCTTTCAAATTTATTTATTTTAACTTGCAACAGGTGGTCTTAAAGTAAATGAGCATTGTCTGTGATGTGTTCTGTCTGAAACAAAACCCCAAGTGATTGATAACATTTAGAAAGAAGAAAATACAAAGAAAAGAGGAGGCCTGAGGCCAGCTGGCATTTTGCCTCCAGTGCCACATGTGCTGGTACCAGCACAGATGACACTATTTTCCTTTTGTACGTGGAGATTTACGTCCCACACTTATGGCCAGCATATGTAAAGGGAAATGCAGGACCCACAGATCAGTTGTCCTCTCCTGTCATAGCACTTTTTGATCTCTCCAAGCCAGCAGATGTGAATTTGGTCTCTGGGCTGAGGCCCATGCTGTACATAATGGAGAGACACAGCTGTTCCCTGCACCTTTCCAGCAGATGATCCTAATGGCTCCCACAGGCTTGTGGGCAGCCAACAACATGAAAAACCAGGAAAACAGCTCTCGAGAGGACACTTGTTTGCAGACATTTTTACAAATAATCTTCCCAGGAGCTAAATTATGAAAGGAAAATGGAGAGGTTCCCTTCTCCTACAGCTAGGGCAGTCCTTTTATTGCTGATGTAAACAAATGGTTATCAGTGTAGCCAATGTAAATGTTGGCTTTCTTAGATCTGTCTTTCAGTAGTGTGGGTTGTTGTGGTTTTTCTTTTGAGGCAATTGAGTTTGTTTTCTTTGTAATTCCCTGTTTTATTAGCAAAGCTGTAGCTAGACAGGACTTAAAAAGTAAATTGTGTGTTATTCTGTGGTTTGATAGCAGCCTGCACAGACTGTGTGGTATCTCTCCCCCTGTTCCCCATCATGCAATAAGCATTTCAGACTGGATTCCTAAAGATGCTTCCTGATTTTGAGCAGACTGAATTCAGAAAGACAACTTTGAGGTTGTTGGAAGCTGGCTCAGAAGTATAAATAGTACCTTTAGCAACAGTGCCACCTTACTTTATGGAGTTTTGTCAAAATGATGGTTACTGCTTTTGCAGCACTCCCTTACGGGGCGTAAACCCACCTGAAGACTGCCTGTGTGGGTACTGGACCTCCTTGATGGCCACCTGTAGTGCTGACCAGCATGTTGCATTACTTTTCTTAGTCCCTCAGAGGCCACAGGGTTATTTTCCAAGTAGCTCTTCCAGCTGTCAGAAAGCTGGGGGCGTTCTCTGAGTTCCAAGGTAGAAATCATCTTTGCTGCAGCTTTCCCCAGAACCAAATAATTCTGCATAAATCATGGGGTGTGCAGCATCTTTCTTGCAGGATTGTTGTGCAGTTCTGGCAGGCACGACAAAGGGCGAGAGCCCAGTTAGCCAACCTGTGTACGAGAGGCCTTCTTCTATTTATCTAAAACTTGGGGGAAAACCACTTTTTTGATCTGCTCAGTAGCACGGATGGAGCACAAGGTTTTCCCTTCAGGAGGTGGCAGTGCTGGCTGGCAGTTAGCAAACCCCAGTGACAGCAGCGTCCTTGCAGGCTGACCCCAGATGGGCTATAACAAACAAATAATTCTTGTCTCCTGGGATGTTATTGTTGTGACTTTTGAGATTTTCTAGACCAAAAGGATCTTCCCCAGCAACCTTTGGACAGGTCAGGCTTATAAAGAAACCTTAGAAACACTGATTTTCAAGCCTGTGCAGAGCCTGTTCATGCCAACAGTGCCTGTTGATTTATTGTAGCTTTTAAGACATAGATCAGAGTGCTATTACACAAATGTAGGGTAAAAGATGAAAAACGTCAGTCCACCATTCTGAGAGATGAGTTTTCTTAAGTGAGAGATGATTTTTTGCAAAGCAATAATCCAGACTCTGAAAAACAAGAAAGCATTGTGCAGATTTGCTGAAGATTGCTGCTTCACTTGGCACGTGTGAAAAATGCCCTCATGCCCCTGGGTGCCCCCGAGCATGAATAAGAGGAACATTGCTCTGCACATGCTGGTGTGTGCAGGGGGAACGCTGGTGGGCTGCTGAGGAGGGATCCTGCCAGGGGGGTAATCCCATCTCGTTTGTTCTCCCCAGTGCTACAACTGTGAAGAGGAGGCCATGTACCACTGCTGCTGGAACACTTCCTACTGCTCCATCAAGTGTCAGCAGGAGCACTGGCATGCCGAACACAAACGTACCTGCCGCAGGAAAAGATGAAAGAGTTACTCCTCCCCTAGAACAACACCCCAATGATTGCTATTCTCAGACAGAGCGGTTTTTGTTTCCAAAAAAAAAAAAGCCAAAATTGTTTAGTATTTGCTTCCCATTTTGCACCAGCCTTTAAACACTTTTCGTAAAAGAAATTTTGCACAGTTGTTTCAGTCTTCTGTTAAAAACGCTCCTCCAAAATTTTGTTGGCAAAATGAATTGAACATCTGTGGGAGCAGGTTACTTCAAATAATTTTAAACTAGAGGATTTGTTGCATTTTCAGCAAATTTTAAGACATTTTTAGGTTTTACAGAGATTTTAATCTTTAAAAACAGCAGAACTAAAAACAAAAGATGCAAGTTTAACAAAAGGAACCTTTAAAAACTAGTTCTGAATGTAAGAAGTACAGAACTGTTTCAGAAAAACGAAGCATACTACCTTGATGTAACATTTATTTCCTAACCTTGTTGAGCTGGTTTTGTTCAGCTTAATTTTACTGTTTAAAGGCATTATCTATTGGTTATACCAGTGGGTACATGATTGAATTTAGGGAACAGGGTTCACACAGCAGGTGCTAGTCCTGCGTATTTTTTCTTAAATATTTCCCAACTGTGTTTTATTTTCATTATTTCTTTTCAATATATAACTTTTATAACAAAATATTAGCTTTGATCTTGTAGTTTAAAATCACAGGGAACTGGGGTAATCTTTTACTGAGCTGGATCTTAGAGAAAAATGAATATTTAAATTTTGAAGTTTGCACATTTCATCTTTGTTCTAACCTGAGTGCTTATAACAAGAATAAGAAAAGCCAAAAAAAAATCCAACAAACAACAGACAAACAAAAAAACCCAACTACCTTTATTCATACTCGGAATTTTGAGGCATACAAATTGCTTTATTGCTCCCCTCTTCAGCCTCCCCAATTCAATGTCATTTGACCTCCTCTGATCTGGTGTCACCTGGTCCATTGTAACTGATAACAAAAGGAGAAAAAGCACTTAAGTTTCACAGAAGCCGTTATGTTTGTAGTAATGGGTCATTGCCTAATAATGAGCTCCATCACTGTACTCAGAATGAAGAATAATGCATGTTAATTTTCTTGTATTAAAGATGCCGTGATTTGTAAAAAGTCTGTATTTTGCGGAATGTCTGGATTAAGAAGCATTACCAATAGGAATGGATCGATAGTTGACAAATGATTTTCTTTTTGTTTGTTTTATATATAGATATATGAATTGCATCCATGTTCAGAGACAATTTTTTAAATAGATGTAAAGCTTACTTAAATAGCTTTTCTTTTAAAGTGTCTCCACATTTTAGTTTCTTTCAAAGATTGGTCTTAGACTGAGTCATATGCCCATTAATCATCCAGCTATTTTTTGAGAAGTTAGAGGAATAATTTGTAAATATTTATTTAGATCTTTGATATTTATTGAAAGCAATTACATGATGGAACGATGGAAGCTGAAGAATCAGGAGGAAAGCCTTTTAAAAAGTTTTCTCTAGGATTTGTCAGGGTCATTGTAAAGACAAAAATATAACTAAGACTTCTGTGAACTACCACTGAAATCTTGACCTTTTTTACTTACAGTGGTGATGTAAGTTAATTGACTAGATACCGCCAAATAATGCCCAATATGTTGCAGAAATTAAGTGGTAAGTTGATTCGAAAAAATAGTAAGTAGATGGTAACTTGTATTACCACAGCTACATTATTGCCTGATAAATGTGTAATTAACTTTTGTCGCCTCTGTGTTGTGACTGTAAAACACTTCACAACTAAAAATCAATCTTGTTCAATTACTTTACGAGTTCCAAAACTTCGATCCACCCCTATGAAAGCAAGTATTGTGGAAATATTTTTGGTGTAAAATCATTCCAGAATATGTAATATTTAACTGATAGCTGCATGAAAGTAAGATTCGTGTTACTTTGGCTTTTTTGTCTCTGTTGACACGGTTGCACATTTCCAAGTTACTACAGTGTGAAAACTGTGTGTTTTAAAGAAAAAAAAAACAAAACAACAAAAAAAAGATTGTGGCCTGGTTTTGTATAAGTTTTAGGTAAAATTACAATTGATTGTTTTAGGAACCATGATTTAAAATTAATTTTTCTGCAAATCATAAAGCTATATTAAAGTGTTGAGCTTAGCCACTATGCACATTGTAATTATTCATTGTGGCTGTCCAGTTTATGATGCATTCTGGCATTTTGTAAGCTGCTCTGACTAGCAATATATAGAGTCATTTAATGTGTTAACATTGGTTAATAAATGTATTTAAAAAAAAAAACCCTCACTGAATGTGTCTGTGTTGATTTTGGCCGGTTATCCTCCCGTCCTGGGGTTGGCAGGCATGAGGCTGCTATTAGTACTTGTCCTCACCAAGGGAGGCCGGGGCTGTGCATGGGGAGCTGTGCCTGAACTCCCAGGAACCTTGTTCCTGACTCAACAGGAGCCAGCAGGGCTATGGAAGGGCTTCATCATCCAACATGGCTCTCTGCATCCCCAGTGAACCCTTTCAGCCCATGCAAGGCCATCAAGTCCTGGTTTTAGAGGCAGACCCTGCACCCAGCAGCCAGCCTGGGGCTCAGCCCTGCTTCACCCTGTGCTCCCCTCACCAGAGGCCCCAGCTCTGCCTCCTCCCTCACCCAGTCACCCACCCTGAGCCTGTGTCTGTCGTGTGTTCTATCGATGTAATTCCCTCTGGAGAGACTGCAGGAGCCCAGCATCCCCAGCGGGGTTTCTCCTGCCAAGCCCTGAGCTGCACAGTCCCACTCACTTGTGAAGCCACCACTTGGAGCCAGTGAGGTGTCTGAGGGAGCCAATGGCCCATGGAGCACATCCTGCAGCCACCCAAGAGAAAGGGCCACATGGGGACACACCAAAGGCAGAGTGGGTCACCCTGGAGCTCCACTGGGACTTCAGGGCTGCAGTAGAGATGCTCTGGGAGTTGGTTTTGGTGTGGCAATTCAGAATTTCCCTATGAAAATTAAGACCTGGCAAGACCTGCAAGTCCCAAGGGATCTGTCAAAGTCTCTTTTATTATTTCACAATCCAAACAATTCTGTTCTTACATGAGCCACATTTTGTTCCTTTATCTTGATGAAACTCAACTAAATATCAACAGCCAGCATAATGAATCAGGAATAAGCAGAATCTCCCTTCAGCTCCCATCCCAGAGCATTTTCCCTTTTTGATGACTGCTGTCACTCTTCAAGCTCAGCACTGCTCACCAGGACTCCAATGGGAGAAATCCCCAGTGGAAATGCTCCTCCACTCCCCTCCCCATGTGCATTTGCCAGTACCAGAGTGGCCAGGATCAGGATCCAACAGATCTTTGTGCCAAGGCAGCCTCCCACCTGCATTGTGTAACACGGATTGTCTGTGACCTGCTGTACTCCATCCCTGTCCCACACTGGACCCTGTCACAGCCAGCTGGCAGAGTTGTCCTTGCACTGCCCCAACTCTGCAAGCTTCCTTCCATCAGGAATCTCAGGGTGAGTGGGGTCTTCTCTGAGTTCCTGCAGCATCACCACTGCAGGCGGTGGTCCTAGAGCATCAGTGTTAAAGGCTTAAACATTTTATTTTTGGCTTTTCCTATTATTATCATTATTGTTGTTGTTGTCAGTAATTAATTAATTTTTATTATTTTTTTTTAAACTCTGGCTATCCCTTTATTTTAATGAGGAGCTGTGGTTTCTGCCTCCTGCTTCCTTTAGGTGGAGTGAGCTGCCCAGCTCATGGCTTGTTTGCCTTTCACAATCTTAAATGACCAAGCATGTGAAATATGTTTGGGATTTGTTACTGGTAGTTAGGGGCTACCCTGTCAATTTTAGCCTCCCTGAGTATGTATGTGATCTGTGTATATGCTTCTCAAATGCTTTCATAAATCAGATTGGGGGTGGTATCTAAACCAGAGCGGCCCTTCTTGTGTTGTTTCATGTTAAGGAAATGCAAGTAGAAAGGTCCATTCATTTGTTGGAATACTAGTATATTATTGGGGTTAAGTGGGAGATGATTATAGGTAATGTAAAAGGAATAAAACCAACTATCTTGGACCTTTCAAACCCCATGTTTTACCTAATAAAACCTTTTTCCAGATGTCAAAACCCTCAAAAGTATGATGGACTCTAAGTAATGCTCTTTGGAAAAGAAATGCTGGTTACTAGGGGTTCAAAATTATAAAATCAGGAAAAGAAAGAGAATCAAGAAAAAATTAACTCTGAATTGTCCCTCCTGCTCCCCATGGCCTTGCATGTCCCAGGACCCCTCCAGCCCCATTAACCTGGAGGCGCTAATGAGGTATCGAAGGAATGTTTCATCCCTTCAGGGATTGCAAACAACAATGAAGAGGCTGAAATTAAGCGCAACACCTACTTTGTAGATAATTTGTACATAGAAGGGGACGGATAATTGAAGATTATTCAGAAGAAATGCCAAGAGAGCCAGAACACTCCATGCTAAAAGGCAGAGCGATGTGTTTGTTTACAAAGCCACCGGCCAGTTGCTGTAAACTCCCTGAGTGAAAACTAAGCTGGCGTGAAGCTTCAATGGAAATAGGATTTACCCTAGAGAGGTATCTAAAAATAAACGGAGTTCTGCATCAGAAGACGCTGTGAATCCGGTTACACAAACTGCTTTACTAGTGTTTGGAAAAGGACTTCTGTGGAAGAAAACAATGTCTATTAGTAAAGCCAGAGCACTTTCATTTTTAACTACTTCATTAACAGGAAAGGTAGCTGTTGCTAATAGCCACTGTAGACGCCTTGGGGCCCCACTTGCTGCCACACTCCAGCTCTGCCTCTCTCCTGCTCTCCTCCCATGGGAGCTGTGGGAGCCAGCTCTGCACTGGGCCACTTTTGAGCCACGATCCCACCATGCTTGGCCACAGCAACGTGCTATTGTCCCTTGTAACAGAGCCCTCAAGGTGAAAAATGGCTTCATTAAAAGTGAAAAGGAACTCAGTGCCTTGCACACAGCAATTCCAGGAGTCCTTGTCACCAGGAAAGAGGGTTTTGTCTGGTGTGGGCCACCCTGCTGGCAGAATGAGGCCTCCAGGTCACAGGCAGGGACATCCCCTGCTGCCAGCCCTGCAGCTCAGCCCCACCAAGGAGCAGCAGCACTGGCTCCTGGCCAAAGGAGAAGCACAGCCAGAAACTCTGCCATGCGTGGCTTATGTGCTGGAGAGAGAATTTCTTTGGCTGACACAACACTTGACTGAGCGGCAGAGCCTCTTCCTGTCTTTTCACAAGTCCGTAAAGACCACAAGGGCTGGAAAGCCTTTTAGTTTTGCCCCAAAGAAATGCAGGATGTGCAGCTCAGTCATGCAATTTCGTTTTCCCACTGACACTGGAGCCAGCAGCATTTTAACCCTGTGCTCCCCAGTGGCTGCCTCAGCAGGGAGCTGCTCCATGCCGGCCCAGCATTGGGAGCTGGATGCTGGGCCAGAGTCCAGTGCTGCCCAGCCCTTCCCACCAGCGGTGTTCCTGCTGCCTCTCTCTGACAAATTTGGGTGGGGGCAATGCTGCACTTGCAAGGAAAGGCCCCAAGCCCTGGAGTTGCTTTCCTCCCAGTCAGTGGGGTGGCATTGGGATTTGGGGGCTGGGAAGGAAGGGGAGCAGGAGGCAGCTGACACAGCAGGTCCCTGCTGCAGGGACTGGATCTGTCCTGAAGTGCCTGAGAAGCTCTGAGCCACCTCGGGCTTCTCCTGATGCAGGAGACTCCCTTGGAAAGCTGTGGACAATTGCCACAGAGAGGGGCCCTGAACGAGAGAGCAACAGGCTCAAGCATAAAAGCCAGAGGCCTCCCAAGCTCCTCCTTAGCCTGGCACAGCCCAGGCAGTCCGGGCTCTGCCCCTGGTACTACATCCACTCCTAGAGCCTTTCTCTTTAGCCCAAGGCTCATGGAAATACACTCCACAGAATCATCTGCAGAGACAGAACCTATTTATATGCTTAAGAGCTTGTTCAGAATTTTCCTTTTTTTCTCCCAATTGTGATCCTGCTCCAGACCTCCCTGGCAGAGGAGTGTTCCCACCTCTCCCAGCTACTGCTATCACCATTTGGTGAAGGAAAGCAGTGTCTGGAGTTGCCTGTCCCATTACAGACCTAATTATTATTGTTCCTGTGGCTCAGCATTTCCCAATCAAAATGGGACTTTGCCACATGCCGAAATGACAGGTTGCACCCTGACTTTGTGTCTTTCCTGTGGATGCACTGGCTTTATCATGCTGGAGAAATAAATGGTGCTGGTAGTTGTAAGTAAAGGGCAATGACAGCACATGTGGCTTATGCAGGCATAGCAAGATGCAGTCACACCAGTTTGGCAGCAAGGCTATGGCCATGCTAGGTGCTCCACTGGAAAGAGTTTTTAATGGAAGTTTTCATTTAAGAAAACATAGAATTCATTAGAAAATTTTCATAACTGAGTATCTCTAACAGTCATTTTATTATGGCTTAAAACAGTAGTTAAAAGCCTCTTGTACTGTAAAAAGGGTTTGCTGCAAGATGAAAAAATTCTTCCCTCCTCTGAAGGAAAAAAAAAGTATAGCTGAGACCACACCTCTTCTTTTTCTTTGCTAACCAACAAGCTGTGAGAGAAGAATTTAAACACTCCCAATTCAGTTTTTGTGGCCCTACACCTTGGAGAGGCAGGATAGGCTGTGAGTTTCCACAGTGAATGCCCAATGTCTGTCCCGGCAGCCAGAGGCATTTTCAGGCTCTGCAAGTCCATCCCTGCCCCTGCAGGGACCAGCCCAGACTGAGCCACGCAGGGACCCTGCAAAGACACACGAGGGTGTAGCCCCACCCCAGCTCACAGCTGCTTATGGTTAGGAGAGAAGGGGGTATGCAAAAAAAAAAAATCCTCCCGTGGATTTCAGGAAAGTATCCAACCCCAAATGTTTAAGAGAGGCATCCTAGAAATGCTAACAAGCACGTTTGTCTGCAATGGAAAGCTTAACTCCTTTGTACCTTCTCAGCCACTAATTTCCTTTGGGCAGTTGCTGGCTCAAATTCTCGTCTCCTGTTGCTCTGTGAATAGTGCCCGTGCCATACTAGCCTCCCGACCTGGCTTCATGGAAATTGTTATTTTCTTCTTGCCTGCAGCTACTTTTCCTACTTCTGTCTTCTCCCAAGGTTTCTGTTCTTCAGTCCTGCCACTTACCTGATACAGACCTGGTTGTTTTTTAGTTTCCCAAACCATTGGGGTTGGATAAACTCTATCCATGCCTTGCACATGTCTGTCCTCCTACCTCCATACACTTCCTCGCTTGAGTCTTACCTCAGAGCCCTTAGCAGAATTCAGCAGGGATAGCTCATCCAAGCCTCCAGTCAGAACTTGTGGCTAAGAGCAGTGAGGTGTGTCACAGCATCTGGAGCTTCCTTATTGAAGTGCACTCCCCTAGGTGAGAAAATTAAAATGTAGGTCCCTAAAATTGAGTGCCTGATGCCACAGGGTTAGACAGTCTCAGGTGCTTGATCTTTACTTCCATATGCACAATCTTCTTTTTCCTGGCCACCCCTTCTACACCAAACACTCTTCCTAAAACTGCCCTTCATCTGTGGCTTCCTCCACTGGTGTCTTTATCCTGATAGCTCAGTTTAGCTCTTATCTTGGTGCTTCTCCTGGCATCTCCAAACCTTTCCCATGTGCTGCCAGTCACACTTGGAAACCACTCCCTATGGAGATTCCATTAGCTTTGTCCCCTCCTCCAGCCACTCTCCACATGCCTACAAGCATCAATCTACCAAAGCACAAAATTAAAACAAGATCAGCCTTGTGCCTTTAGGATCCACCATTAACGGGTAATTGCCATAGAATAGTTTGCAATAATTTAAAAATTATTATTAGATGTGTTGTAGGATCCCTGGGAAAAAGACTTCCCCCCCCCCCCCCCCATGTTTGGAGAAATCTTGTTTGTGCAGACCAGAAAGAAGTAAAGAGCACTGACTTTGACTGGCATGATGAAGCATGATCTGCTTAGTGAACGTCAGTCAATCTGAAATGCAGTTGAACTGCCATGCAGTTCCCAGTGTCAGGATGATGCCAGGAGGTACAGAGATAGCCTCATCCTGGTCTGCTGTGTAAGAAAGGGGGAGCTGCTGCTCCAGAGATGCTGATCTCAGCCAGGTGCAGCAAAATGAGGCAAAGCTTTAGAGGGTTTTTGTACCAGCTGTCAGGTGATACATCTCAAAAGAGATGAGAAAAACCATGAAAAGGAGAACCCTAAATCATGGTAAGGTGAATGAGAGCTTTTGGGAAGTGGGAATGGAGTGCTTCAGTTGTAAAAAAATAACACACATTTATGTTTATGAAAAAAATTAACAAGATATTATTTTATATTTTATCCACCCCAAAAATCATTAATATCTACTTTCACAAAATAGAATCTGGTTACTTTTTTTTCTTTTTCCTCTTCAAATCTCAGTTTTAAAGTAAAAACTTCTTCCAATTAAAAAAAAAAGAAACAAAAATTCAAAATCAGGGTTGGCTCTTACCCTGGGGACAGAGGGGTCCATCCCCCTTGGGATGACTCTTGTAGGTTGCACATCTCCCCTACTGCCCATCCAGCCAGAGCCCAGCCCGGCCCCCTCAAACCACGACTGTGCCCAGGCAAGAACCACAGCTGGATTTGTTTCTTCAGGGTGCAGAGGGTTCTGTGGCCCAGCAGGGGACTGTGAGAAGCTGTGCTGGAGAGAGCTCTAAACTCCCCCAAACTCAGCTTTGCTCACAAGGCGACTGGTGAGAATTTGTTGTTGATCTCTGTGCATGACCCTCTTTCCCTCGATAATAACAGTGCATAGAGCAAATCTTTATGTTGAAAACCAGAAAACGAAAGCTGTATGGTCTTTTATCAGACTTTTTTCCAATTCTTACATTCTTAGTATCAACGTGATAATGAAGAAATTATGCTATTCTTATTGTGCATGATTCTTCTAACCCTATAAATTTTTTTGTTGAGATTTCCCACCAGCATTGCAGCATTATAGCCACCTCTTGCCAAAATTATTTTTAAAAGGTCGAACTGAAATATTTTAATCTTTTAAAAACCTTGATCCCATTAACTTAAAAATCAATCTCCTTTTTGCTTTAATGAAATGATTTATAAAATTGAATCAGGAACTACTTGCTGTTCTGCCATCCTCTTCCTTCTGCCATCTCTAACTTGCTTCCTCCTTCCCACAGTTTTGGATCTCTCTCTCTCTGCTCAGGGTAATCATGGGTCCACAGAACTGCACCTACCTCTTGTGATAAGCAGCCTGAAATCTGAGCCATCAGATGGGCTCAGGGATGGGATTTTATACCCTGGATTTCGCAGACAAGACTCCAAAGACACGAGGACTGAGAATTTCACCCTTCAAAATCTCATTTGGAAAATGAGAGCTGGGGCCAAACCTCTTCCCTGGGAATGCTGTTACTCAGCAGCTGGGAGCCAGCTCTGAAATCAAGGTCTTTTTGGGAAAAGCCAACAGAAACAGGCAGATCACATTTCCAAGAGCGATCATCTGGCTGCCCAAGGCTACTGAACAGATAGGGAGGTTCTAGCCCCACATGTGAGTGACCAAGCTGTAACCCATAAACTTCCACTGGCAGAAAGTTCCACCAGAGCTGTAAAATCTGGATCAGTAATATCCTTGGGTGATTGATTAGCAGTGTGTCAGTAGCAAGACCTTGCAACAAAAGTGATAAGTGACAAATTTGAGGAGTTTTACAGTACTAATGCTTGTTATTGCTTCTCACAAAATGTTACCAAGCTTACAATAATCTTTACACTTTCAGCAAAAATGTGAACAGTATATTTGAATATATTAAAAAGAATTAAAAAAACATTTCACAAAAAACATTTGTTGCCATATGAAAGTCTTCCAGCAATAAATGCCCACACCAGTATTTAAACATTGTTAAAAGTATAATGATTTGTACTAATAAATTATGCAACAAGAGAGGTAAACAAAATAAAATTACAGTATAGCTCTCCATGTTCCTCCACCGAGCATCCGCAGCTCTCGGAAGCTCCATTTTAGATGACTAATTAAGAAACTGATATTTTCAGAGCAACAAAAATAAAAGCTTTTATTTGTTCATTTGAATATAAAACAGGCGTTATCACAGATGTACAAAGCGTACTGGTGGTTTAACATACAAGAAGGTTGCTGTCCTTTGCACATAAAAATTTTTGTTTGAATCTGTGATTGGCTGAGTTACATGAATTTCTCTAACCAGTCACCACACTCTATGAAATAACGCTGCTAACATTCAACTGATAAAAGGGACAGTCTTCCCTTGGGTAAAGTGTCAAGCAGGATTAAATATATATAATAAACAAGCACCATGAGGAATCTGCTCCTGTTTGATTAGTTTTGTGTTTAAATGTTCATTGTGTACCCTCTCTTTTTGTGCATGTGCATCGAGTTGATTACATGGTTTTGTCTGACTCCAAAAGCACAAGGTCACAAGACAAACATTTTATACATTCTCATGAATGGTTTATCTACAGTACAGTTTCTAATACAGAACAATCCTTCTTTATTGCTCAGTCTGATGGTGCTTAAATGTTTTCTTCCTTTTGCTTGCACAACAAAACCAGAAACTCAGTTTATCTTTTCTCTTAACTCAGGATTTAACAACCACAGATGACAGGTTGCAGAAGAGAGCTGTTATTAACTGCGTTTCACAACTGCATTGCAGTTCTTTTATTCTCAACAAATGCAAAGTTGACTTCGTGAAGGTTAAAGTGATGCTTTGAACGACAGCGAGATTTGTTTTGCAGTACTGAGATCAGCAATAGCAGGACTTCACAAGTTAGTTCACACACTGCAATTATGTTTGTAATCAATCAACATCTTGTCTGAAACCTTACAACAACTTGCCATTAAGAACAGATTTTATTCTTTTTAGGGAGCAGAAAATGAATTTGACAAAGTATGGGATTGGTCTGCAGAGCATGAATAGGGCTATTCACAGGACAGTGAGGGCGGAAAAGATGGCCTGAAAGAAAACGCGTCTGACGTGGCGAGATGCTCTGTACTGTACATGCAGACTAAAACGTCCCTACCTTTTAAAAAGATTTTTAACACCCAGCATCGAGACTCCCTTATACGTGATATAAACATGATAACATTTGCCCTGCAACAATCTTAGTCATGCATATCCGGTAATGAGAGCCAGCACATGAACGTCATTTGGGACAAATAAGAAAAGCATTCTTGGACTGCAGCTGGTAAATCCCACTCTTGATCACAAACAGGTCAATTCAGTTACAACCACATGAAGGAAGGGGAAGGTTTTAAAAAAGGGGGCGTGGGGGGCAGGGAAGACAACAGAACTGGGGAATCAAACCCCTCTTTTCTCCAAAGGTAGTAAAATGAAGGCAGCTGTGATGCATGTTTTTCCTACTCTTCTCCCGTGATGGCCTCAGGCTGGAGACCACGGGACTCTTCCGTTCCTTAACCAGGCAGATGGGTTCCTCTGATGTTTTAATGGTTTAGGGACTAGTTAGCAGATGCACGGTCCATGCCAAAGGGTGGTAGTGACTGAACGCTCCTCTCCGTTAAGGAATAAATTAAAGACCATCGAAACAATCGTTTCCTGTAAATGTAAACTGGAAGCGTTGGCCACCGAGCTACGTGTCCTAGCTGAGAGGCAAATTGATAACTCTGTGCAAAAAACCCCAAAGTTTTTCCTTATAGCAGTAAAAACACCAACTAAAACAATGAAAAAAATTGTGCAACAAAGTTCTGCAGCTAGACAACAGTGCTATTCCTCAACCTGCCTTTTCTAAGTCTAACAAGTGTATGCACATGCCAGCACGAATATTTATTGTTGCCTCCATGGCAAAGAAAAGAAAATTATTGTAGTGCATTTTTAGTCTTAAATTCATTCACTGCCTTAAAGGCAGCAATAATTTCACTTGCTGGTATCTAGAGGATTCTTTTTGACAGGGATACTTAGCAATCCAGGATTGCTTTTTTTCTTTTTCCAAAAAATTTGTGAGTAACATTTGATTATCTACAGTGGGAGACACCATGCAAGTGACAAGTACTGCATTTTAATCTTTAAAATCTTTTGTCATTAGTGAATTTATATTTCATATATATATATTTGATGTGATACTATCCACTCAAGATAATACAACACTTTGTTTTTATATTAGCAAACATTTCAAGAGTTTAATATTCTTGAATGTTTCTTCTCTTTTATACTTCTAAAGAGATCAAAATAAATTAAAGGTTTTGTACATAATTACAGAAGAAGAAGTTAACTTATTTTATCTTTTTAGTTTAGTACAAAGATATTTGCAAGCTCATTGCCGAAATACACCTTATTTATAAATTTCTTCCATTCTAACGCTAACAGCAAAGGCTCTTTGGCCTTTGGGCTTTCAGCATCTCTGACAGAAAGCTGCAAGATTTTTAATTGAAAGGTGCTACTTTGGGTTTTCTCCTCGTACCACTACATATTTTCTAAGATGTGGGATCTAAAATGGCTTAAGTTAGTAATGGATCTGTATTCATCAGCTTTTTATGACATATTAAAACAAATGAAGGAAACAACTATTTGTATTTGTATGCAAATTGTTTTAAAAGAATCCATTTGGAGGGCAGAATAAAAAAAAAATCTACTTCAGCTTACTTAATGTAAAATACAAAGCCACATTTACTCAAAAAGCAGTATTGTCCAATAAGAAAAAAAAAGAAAAGTTTAAAATGGGCTTTTCCAACACACTGAAGGGCCTTACCCCATAGTCCTTCTTTTCTAAAATTTAGTGGTAAAAGAAAACATTTCACATTATATTTCCTGCCAATCGTGACTGCTTTGAAAAGTCGTAATAGAAACAGTTCCATTCTGATGAGTGTCAGCATCTTATCTGCACACTTTTTTAGTGGACACAAAAAAATTTTATACATCTATAGTAAAGTCCATGGAAGCTTTAAGGTACAAGACTACATGTTGTAGGCCACATAGATGGGATCTAGCTGGTCTGCCAAAAATCCATCTCGTAGGTGCATACGTTGTTTCTCTCCACGGGAGTTGATAGGAATTACACCAATGTCCACAACCACCACCACCCCTACAATCAGATAGTGTTCCTCCAGGACCACGTTGGTGACCAAAGGAACAAGGTCCAAAGCTTCTTGCTCAGATCCATCCAGCTCAACTACAACGACCAATAAATTTGTCCAGGTAAACACCGCACTGGAACAAAAGAAAAAATAATATTAGTCGTTGGGTTTTTTCACCCATTGCATTTTTTATCCCTTTTCTTGCACCTTGGCTACCTTTTGTTGGAGCTCCCCGGGCTGTTCCCATGTGCTCAAGATAAAGTGTAAACAGCATGAGAGAACATGCTGCAGGCAGGGGCAGAACAGCCCCATGAGCTCTCTCTTTAATACTGCTGCAATTTTAAGCATTAGGCTGAATTGTACAGAAACTTGCCTGTCATGGAAGGAGATAGTAAGGCAGCATGTGGTTCCCTCTGAAGCCAGGGGAGTGCCACAGCTCTGCTCTGTTCATGGAGTGATGTGTGTGTGGAGGTGTCTTCTCCAGAGTTTTTTGAAGAGCAGCCCAGAAAACCAAGGAGGTTAAGGGAGGCACCAAGAACAGCAGGAGCATAGTCTGAGCTGAAAGGTCTGTGGGATAACCCCTGCCAGTGAAGGAGATGGAGCCCTGGGAAGCACTTGGCACAGTGCAGGCTGGCAGGGGTGCCTGGGGAGGGGGCACCCTCCCTGCGCCTGCTCGGCAAACACGGCTACGCGCCTTCGGGAATGGGCTGGCTGCTGACCAGGCAGGTCAGAGCTCAGCACAAAAAAGCTGCAATTCTTCTGGACCAATTGGTTTCCACAGAACTAAGGCTGTGTCTCCATCTGTTCTGTCTGTTTTATTTCTGTTGGGTTTAAGGGGACAGGAGTTTTAACATTCCTGATTAACAGTTGAGATGCTCAAGGGAACACCATTTATCCCCAGTATCTCCTCTGCTAAAAGAACTTTTTAAGACCCCAAAGTCTTGGTTAAGCCCTTGAGCCAAAGCTTTTGGGGGTTTTTTTTGGGTTCTGCTACCTGGGACCATTTCTGGGTAAGGATAATGCATTTATCCTTCCAAATATGGAAGCTGGGAGGGTATCAAAGTCTGATATACGTTTCCATCCAGAGTAATTTTACAGCTTCCCTCCATCCTCATCTCCACATCTCCACAGTCTCCAGAGTCTTGCATCTCATGGGAGGTCAACACAGCTGAGCCTCAAAAAGCAATCTCATTCTTACTTGCAGGTGTTTAAGACACCTCTTTCTCTAGCTTATTCCACAGAATAAATAATAATATTCTACACATGTAAGCCATACATCAAGCCCTGTACTTTACTCGCCTTTACCTCATAAAATCAGGGGATAACTTCCCAAAACTGTCTTGAGTGTAAGCATCTGAAAGTCAGAATATATTATGTACATAAGCCATCTTCAAAAAGAGCTTCTTACCCTAAGGTCAATGCTTGACTGAGACAGAAGTGCACTGTTTTAGCCTCTTAAGACAGCTCTGAAAATCCAAGTACTGTGGAAACTTACCTTACATTACCCAAAATTAGCTATGAAAATGTGCTCTATGTTGATGCTTGACAGAATGGATTTTAGGAGAAAAGTACTTAACTCTTAAAAAAGAAATATTTTCAGATCCTGCCAAAGTACTGTTTGATTGAATTCTTATGTGCTTATTGATCTGGAAAACTAATGAGCAGCCAAAGCAAGGATGAGAAGGCCCCTTTTGACTTAGTACTGCTGTGAAATGAATTTTCATTCGTAATTATGCTTTCACAGACATTCTAGTAAGTTTTGATTGATGCTGAATATTAACAAAATGGAGTATCAATCTGCACAGGTGACCATCTCCAGAGAGGTCCTGGAATTTTAATCGATTGCTGTACAAACATCTAAAGTACTATTATATATATTTAACAAAAAAAAAAAACCTGGGGAGGTTCATTGAAATGTAACTTCGTACTTAAAACCATGCCTGGAAACTACTGTTAGCTTGTGACTTGGGAAAGCAATTAATAGCAAGATTCAGGAGCAGGTCCCTAAAACATGGTTCAGAATAAATTAGTTTGTCTGAATTCAGGAAACTGATTCCCAAAGCTTTCATGAAGCTTCTATTAAGTCCTAAAATCAGTGACACTCCCAAGAGGCTTCAATTTAATTTAAAACTCGTTTCATATGTCATGGTTCTAACTCACTGGTGATCACTGGAAGTAAAAGGAAATATTGCTCTTTATGTTCTTACTGGTTGAGATGAAGATACATTAGCCAGTGTGTCTCTCTTATGCATCATCAACTTTCTAGCCCTGATGAATAAAAAAACTCAGATGAAAAAGCTAGGGACCAGGAAGGCTGATCTTTCCTTAAGAAATAATCGAGTCACAATAATCAAGCCACACCCAACAGATGCAAAGCAGTCAATGCACTGAGCTGGGAATGGCCCCTTTTGCTGCTTCCATGTCACCAAATGCTACAGGAAAAACAAGGAAGTTGTAAAAACCCCTCCAGGGAAAGAAGCTCCTAATTGTTTTCTTCTTCAAATACCTTGTGTAGCTTTGTGTAAAATTTGCTTCTAAGCAAATTCCAGGAAGCTCTGATCTATTCCTCTTTTGAGACTTTGACATTTAAATGAGTCAACCATGTGCTTTAATTAAAACACATACATTAAAACACATACCACATTTTGTGGTATTAGAAACACTTTTAAAATGCACAATGTGGGTTCACATCACAACAAAACCAGACTCTGCCACTCTTTCCCTTGCTATGTATTGAGACACAGGAGGTCCAGAGTCAGTGGTTGTTGATTTTGTGCTAAAATTTCTTAAGAGACAAGAATAATTTTAAATGACCTTTCAGATCTGATCCTCAATGACAGAAGCTGCCCAGCAGGATCCCATGTCAGTCAACAAATCCCTGAGTCCCTCAATGATGTCCAGTGTTACAAAATGAGCTGCTTTTCTCAGAGGCTGTTTTTACAATCTATCAGCTGGATATACCCAGCACCTTCTGTGTGCAACAGGAATTGATGAAGTTAAATCTTTAACAGGGCATTGTAATCAAAACAAGAAAAGAGGCTCATGCCTCTGTCCACAGAAAGGGATATATAAATTATAAATTAAAATAAAAAGGAGTTAGCTGGAGTTATTATTTTGTGAAGGGGTGTTTCACAAAGACAAGAGGGTCTCTAAGAAAAGCTGGAAAAGTTATGTGAGGGAGGACAAGGACAGTCAGGACAAGGACTGTGAATGAAAACTCCATCATGGTTATTTGGCAGAACATGAGTTAGGAAAAGGCTGGGAACTGTGAGCAAACCAGACGTTGTCACTCTGAATAACTGTGTGTCCCTTTTCTGCAGGGACCACATCCAAGACACATCTAATTCATCAGCAATCTCTCTTTTTGAGGGAAAAAGAACCCTGAAATACTAGCCTTAAATATTGGCCTTTGGGCAAAGGGTAGCAACAGTACAGAGTGAATTCTCACTCCTGTGCCTTGTACACTGTCACCCAACTACAGGGAAGAGTTAAGGTAGTGAGAATTATCTGCATGTACTTGCAGAAATTCAGTTGCATTTTTCTCTGGTCATTCCAGCTTACCCCCAACCCTTTTCCTGTTGCCACTTGCTCACTCAGGATTTCCATGGTTGTGGAACAAAAAGGATCCTCAAAGTGCTCTCAGCAATCTTGAAAGTAGGAACATAATTTAAGCTTTTTTTTGGTATTGAAAACCATTTCTGCAGTGTGATATGGCTACTTTATTCACTGCCTGTGAGCTCATAATTTGAGGGGACACAAACCTCTGATAAACAGATACTGCTGAACACAGCAATTTATGAATCTGTGCCCACATTATAATAGAGCAGTCTCTAAACAGCTTGATCTGAAAACTTTCCATCCACTGCTGCTACTGATCTGACATATTTTCAAGGGGAATTTAATGACATCCTTAAAGTGTTTATACTATATGAAGGCACAGAACCCAGCTCCCTGTGTAATGCCTGTCTGGCACAAGACCATACCAGCAGTGATGATGCTCAAGGGAGGAGGCAATAAGGCAAAACCTCAGTTACAGTCAGCCAAGCAACTAATTGCATTCATTTTAACTGATATTTAAGAAAAAAGCAAAGTCTTTTACTAAAGAAACCAGTTCAGCTACTGTGCTTCACTCATTATTAAGCGTTTTGCTCCAGGCCACACCTCTGCAGCCAGGATTGAAAAGAAAAATGCACGAAATTGCTCTGCTTATTGTGACAGATTCATTTTGGTTGAAAGGTGAATAGCTGGGCTGAGGTTGTATCAAAACAAAACAACTACCTGACTGAGTCTTCTGATGCAAGAATAATGAAAAGCAATTTGTGCTCATGTCGGCCTCAAGAAATGATTTCCTGCTGTGTACATCTGAGGATGATACATTGATTAAGACAACATCATTATTAACTCATTGATTTACTGCTTCAATTTCCATTGTGACCTTGATTTGATCACTGCTTCATTTATTAATAACCAATTCAAAAATAACAGTGTGTTCACTAATAAAATTTATTAGTGTGTTCACTTATTTGAAATGTTTGCTTGCTTACTCCTTAAAAAAAAAAAAAAAGAAACATAATGAATGAACTTATCAGAAATCAGTTCTTTCTGATTAAATCTGTTAGTGAAAAGTTTCATCCTAAGGACACATTTGCAGCTGGGTTATAAATCCTGTGACCATCCCGACAGGCCATCTCCCGGATCAATTGCAATATCCAAGGAAAAAACCCAGACATTATAGATATTTCAGCTTTTTATAAGGGCCCTGGTGTTATATAATCCTTACCATTCTGTGATGCTCTTGTGTGCTCTAATTACAGAGGTTTCAATATCGATCGGATGGTACCTCATCCCTCGCAATTCCATGGCTTCATCTAATGCACCCACCACATAAAGTGCATCATGGCGTTCTGGTGGTAAGGGATAAAAAAAGAGAAAGATTCTATTCTCCAGTACATTAAATTATAGAAATATTCACATTAAGAATTAAGTAAAATAAGTACAACATAAGTTATCCTCCAGTTTCGGAAATCCCAAAGTGATTTCTGAACTAATGAGCATTTTCCATTACTGAAGTGCAATGCAGAGCAAAAAACAGAAGAAAGGAAGGCAGAAATACTATTCCCCTTTGAAAAAGTCAAAGGCAGAAATCTTTATCCAAAGACAGTGGCAGAATTCCTGTTTTTCTCCCAGGTGGATGCAGAACACATTTTTTTTAAGGCACACTGAACAGACAATGTTTCTCTCTGTTTTTTCAAAGAGAAAGAATAGATTTGATCATAACAGTGTGGCTGATGTTCTTCCAATTGCTTTGACATGGTCACTACAGATGCTTTTGATCTATTACAAAGGTGTTTATCAATAAACTAAAAACATGCTATAGCTAGGTAGAAAATTGTTTATTCAGGTAACTTGAGCATAACACTTTTATAGCCCATATTTTTTACCTACTGAAGAAATAAAGGGCTGAAATTACACTTTTAAAAAGATATTAGGCTGAAAATAAACAATGACATGCTAGTCATAAAAAAAAATTTGCTAATAGACTTAAACGCAGATAACTGACTCTTTTTGCACGAATTTGGATAGTTGTGTGGTGGTATTGTAATGATAATATGAGGCCTACTTAATAAAGGGCTGAGAACTTTCTGCACTGCAGAAAAAGTAGGAGAATAGAGCAACTCTTCACTAGGAGAACACCTAACCCATTTGACTGCTTAAGCTGCAATATCCTCAGAGAATCCTGAATTTTCTCAGGGCTGGGCTATCATTATGAAATGAAAAAAGTCTGTGCAACCCAAAGTAAATCTATTCAGAAGGTGCCAATATAAGGACGTAGCAGCAGGCCTAATCCACAGGGATTACCAAAATGTTTTCAGATTTGATGAATTTTTTCTTTGGCTGAATAGCAGCTATCCTAATGGCCCTGGGATCACTCCTGGAAGTGTTCACAGCATTGCTGGAAACCCAGCTTGGCCGACAGCCTCCCTTGGCCAGCTGAGCCACAGCCACTTGTGGCACTGTGCTCCTCAAAAATCACAGAAAAAAACATTTTCCCAAGCACAGAATTTGTGTGCCTGGCAGCACTGGCTCACTTACATGTGTCCAAGAGACAAGGAACCTCATTAAAACAAGTAAGGGAATCCTGTACCTTCCTGACAGAAACCCAAACACCCTACGGCTTCTCTTGCAGGCTGCTGCTTGTGTTACATTTCAGCAACCAGCCCTCTGGGGTTAAAGACAGGAAAATCTGAGGAATGGACAGCTTCTGTGATTAGGTTTATAACAGAGGTGGTCACAGGAAGGACAGGGCTCAGACTCCCACCAGGCTTTTTCCACCTGCACAAATGTATTCGTGGGGACACAACTGCCAGAGCAAATGATGGCAATTTGAGCTGTATTTCATATTTTTTAAGCTGAAACACTGAGTATATTAACAGTGCCAGAAGGTCACTGGTGGAGGGGTTTTATAGTACCAGAGGTACAGCAAAGGAAAAGCAACTATTTCAGCAGGGAAATCTTGCCCTCTGATTTATTTTCTGATTATTTTAACTAAGGGGTTTTTTGCAGTTTTATGGGTTTCACAGATGGAGCACGTTAGGTACCGCAGGGCCAGAAAAGCAGTGCCACCCTCCAAATAATTCAAATTATTGGCATAGACCTAGTAGATGAGAAACCTCTTACCTCCATTTGCATCTGTGAGTTCTGTTCTTCTCAGGAACCCCAGATAGCCAGTTCTTGCCCAAATAGTCTGTGTGTCTCCAAAGCTGAGTCTTGAGTTAAAATGATCTGATTGCAAAGATTCATCTCCATAGATGGTAAAATACCCACTGGCGTTGTGAGTGCTGTGAACCCATATCTAAGTTAAAAGCAATTATACTGGTATTAATTAAAGTAGCTTTTGAGAACGAAGCATTATTGAAAATTCTTGATGCAAATATTTTCAGTCATAGCTAGATAATACTAAAAATGTCTTTTAATGCTGTTTCTGAACCCATAACTGACCCAGTTCTAGCACAGAGACCCCAATCTACTTTTGTTGAGGTTGCAGGGCAGTTCTGAGCCATGCCAAGTTCCTCACTCCTGGTTCAGTGTATTTATCCCAGCTGAGCATCCTCCACGAACACCAGACAGACAGATTATTTTAAAGGGTGAGGCCAAGGACCTCCACCTATGGAGAAGGATTCATTTAATCAAACTTGAAGCATCACGGAAATTTTTACAATTTCAAATTAATGAACTCCTACAGAAACTCACAAATTAGACTGTGGTTTTAATTATGATTAAACATGTTCTTCACTTTGTTAACTAGATTTTTAACTGCTTGAAAATAACATTATTTTTTTTCTCACTCTAGAAACATAAAATAAATTTGAAAAACATATAGTCTTGCTCAACTCAGCTAATGAGAGTACTTCAGTGCAATGAAGCACAATGATTATGGAGAACAGCACAAGAAAACCATCTTGCTGAAATTAGACTAATCTATAAGCTTATTTTTCATGTAAGCTTCCATCAGAATTAGTGAAGCACCAAGTATAAAATACAGTTAGCAAAAGCAGATTTTTTTCATTTTTTAAACTTGAGCTGTTACTACTTAGAAACAATTTACTAACAATTTTAATAATGACACAAATGTCATGATCCACACTTTATAAAGATCTGTAGAATTCACTATCTTCTTAACTGGGCATTTGATAGGAAATCATTAGCATGCACAACATAGCTTTGTCTCTGCAATTTAGTTCAGAGCATACAAAGTTCAGGTTCTCATGACTCACCTCACCAAGATGAGAATCTCCTAAGGGTCCCTTTGTTTCTGGATTAGCAATAATGATACGTACTCCTGGGAGGATCTATTGAAAGAAAACGAGGTAGTAAAAGAGCAGGTACCACCTTATGCAATTGTATGCTGACGCTCTGTCCCCGAAGAACCTTCATTACAAACTACAAGAAACCCTTAAAAATCCCTAAAAAGTTAAAACAGACTTAGAGTGCAAAAAATAGTCCATAGATATGATAAATTCTGAGATAATTGAGAAATGTGACAAAACTGCTTCTCTTTGTGAGTGCTGCTCCAACAATAAACCTCAGAAATCAAATCTTCACCTGCAGAACAAAAGTCTGACCAAATGGCTCCTGCCTCTATGAGAATACACAGTAGAATAGGAAAAACCCTAATTGAATCTTTGGCCTGAAACAAGGAGAAAGCCAGAGGCATCATGCAATCTCCCAGAATAATGACCTGCCAAAGACCTCATGTAATGGACATTCAACAGCTACAGAGGTGGATGTTGAGCCCTAGAACAGAAAACGGAGCATCCTCTGACCACGAATGTCTGCAAAGCTATGGACAGAAAGCCTTAGATGAGCACCCACAGCATCAGAACCTGTTCCTACGTCCTCAGCCTGTCCCCACAGCCATGCCCCAGCAGGGACAGTCCCTCTGCAGGTGATCAGTAGCCCATGAGCACAGCCTTGGCCATCTCAGAGCAGCCCTCACTGGAGGTGGGTTCTACATCGATGGAACCGCCGTCATCAGCAATGCATTTGTCAGCTGCTTCAAGAATAGCACGCAGGGCATGAAATACCTTCTTTTTGCACAAAAAAGGAATTGATTTCTGCATAAAAGAGCAAGGTACAGGTTCTGAGAGACCAGTAATGCATCAGTTACTGCCATCATGCTGTAACCTCAACAATAAAGGGAGGACATCAATCTGCACGCTAATAGCGCCTTCCCCAGTAATACATTCATGTAAAAATGAACAGAAATGGATATTTACTGAAAATATTGACCATAAAAGTTACACAAATCTTCTTTCAGTACTTACTTTTCCAGACTCCATAAGAGGCAAACTATGTGGAGATCCTCTTTCGACTAAACGAACTCTGTAAAATAATATGTATAATACACGGTTGTATTTATTTGCTTTTCATTAACATTTATTTCTAAAAGGAATGGTTAATGGTTGCAGAGTTTAATGTTATTTTTGGAAGAGATGAAGCTTACATCCTGTTATGTGGAACATAATCAGACCCAATATGTAGTATTAGTCAAAACTTATGGATGGGAAAATAATGAAAAAAAGATGTGTGTGAATGTTTTCTTAAATAATAAATTCTTCAAATGTAGTTGGTGTCTTTTATTTGTTTTTGACAGACTTTTGTAAATGGAATTCCACACACAAATTTATTCATGACAACAGGGATCTAAAATATTGATTTCCCACAAGAAGGTCATAAAAGCCAGGGCACAGACACAAAAGCATGTGAGCTGAGTGAGCAACCACATTCCACAAGTAGCTGACAGCTAAAATCAAAATTATATCAAAATAACTCATAACCTGGCTTCAATTTCAAATCTGCATTTGCAATCTTTTAATTATTTTCAATGGACAGTGGTTGATAAACATTTTAATATTAAAAAAAATCATTTAATGAAAAATGTTATTACTGCTGAAATCAGATCTGTTCTCAGAGTGTGACTTTCTGGTTGTCTCTCTTCTTTTTTGAGATAACTTATTTTCCCACTAAGTCAACTGGAATGTCATCTCTCCTTCAGTAGTATAATGGTCTGGAAGGAATTTCTCATTTAACCTTAGAAAAGTACTCAGCAGGTTAGAAAGAGAGAGACTCCAAGTTCTAAAATAGCTGATGATCTCAGTCAGTATATGGCAAAGAAAATTTGGTAACATCTAGTTATTCCTGTACCCTAAGTAACTTAAAAGTTCCAACAACCATGAAAACCTTAAACTTCCTACTCCTGAACAATATCCATAATCCACTTAACCAAGCTAAATCTGGACTTGTGTCCCTTGTTGAGTGGTTCTTACCTCTTTCT
The DNA here is from genome assembly GCA_910950805.1 of Acrocephalus scirpaceus scirpaceus. Taxonomy (NCBI): domain Eukaryota; kingdom Metazoa; phylum Chordata; class Aves; order Passeriformes; family Sylviidae; genus Acrocephalus; species Acrocephalus scirpaceus. The sequence continues at coordinate 143,609,880 of OU383773.1, read as the reverse complement.
TCCCTTCAGCTCTGGGCATGAGAAAGACAAAACCGCACTATACAAGATGCCTAAAAGCCAACCATGTAAAAGGTAAAGATGAAATGTCAGAAGACAAGAAAACAGACAGGAGCAGATGGGTGGAGACCTGGATCCCATTAAGCTGAGCATAAAACTGAGTCTATTAGGAGCAGTCACAACAGATCTTTTTTGGACTGCTTTGAGGTCTTTTTATAGACTGAGCATCACAGTGCTTAGCTTGGGAAAGGAGGGATGAGACACAGAGAGACCTCAGCTAGAGGCTCCTTTGGAGAACAAAGCCTTGGTAAGTTCAGACCCTAAGCAGAAAGGAGATGGGAAAAGATCTTTCTCTTTTTTTCTTTCTTTTCTTTTCCCGATTTCTTTGCTCCAAGAGTCTTCTATAAAAGGTGAAACTGTTGAGGTCAAGGCAGGAATAGTGAATAGTGTTTTATCTGCAGTTCTTGGAAGTCTCTCAAGCTTGATGAACGGGGCAGGGCTAAGCCCTGAAATATTGCATATCAGTGTGAACAGCTCCTCTCACTAACAGAAAGATACAAGCCAAACACCCAGGAATTTCAGAACTTTTTACAAGTTGTGTTGAGAGGAAAAGGATGTAAAGTGCCCTACAAGGGGTACTGCCTGGAGCAGGCACAGCTGGGCAGCTGCAGCCTGACCTGCAAGGAATCACTTTTCAACAATCGTTCAACTGTCCCTAAACTCCCAGACCGAGCCTGAAGCACTGATTACCTCCCCTGTGTGTTACCTCTAATGTTATACTGCCCTTGTTTACATTGCTGTGTTACACATGTAACACGTCTGTGTTTTCTACATTTTGTGCTGAGCCTCCCACCAGCTGAAATGCAGTAGAGCCACCACTGGAATGATGGCAAAAGCAGTGAAGCTACAGCATCCGTTTGTTCATCCACAGACACAGACACGGGGCAGCAGAAAGCCAGGCCATGGGAGCCTCTCTAGAATGTGTGTGTGCATGGCTAAATTAATGCTGCTCTATAAAGGGTACACCTACATCAGCCACGCTCCTGGCAGCAAATGGCAACTAAATGGCACACAACCCCACAAATGGCAGCCAAATAATAAGTATTTAGCAGTGTTCCACAAGGGTTTTAAAAATAACTCTGCAAATATTTAAATGAAATCAAATATTGCAAATCAGTTGCTACTAATGCCTATCTATTTCTGCCTTTGGATATCTATACACCTTTGTTCTCTAAAATCCACATTAGTCCAGAAACAGAAAATGCCTTTAACAGAGTTCTTCCAAACAACTGGCATCTCCAATCTTTCTTTCAATTGGTGTTTGCAGACAGGTAGCTACTCTTGGAAGAAATAGTCACCATCTTACCCACTTGGTACCTCCTTTAACAGAGTTATTTTACAAGCATTTGTGAAATTGAGAAAATCTTTTTAAAAAGACAATTTAGAAAACCTCATCCACAAGCGCTGTTAAGAGTGATGGTGTAACAAAGGCCAGGAAGCACTTCATGTAATTTAAGATAGGTTTAAAGATAATTCTAGTTGGATAACAATAGAGAAAACCTCTGGGGCGGGGAAAGTGTATGTCAGAACTGTCTAGCTGCCCAGAGATACTGGTGGCCTTTGTTCCTTTCCTGTCATTAAGACATGCCTCCATGAAGTGTTGCTGAACTCTAGGCCTAGCAAAAATCACAAATAATAACACAACACATTTGATAGGCAATTGTGTGACTACTGGAAATGAATCAAGTCATAAACTGACAATCCCCTCCTTGCTTTCAGCATCTGTGCTTCCCATCTTGTTCTTATTATCACTGGCATATTCTTCTAGTTCCCTTCTCCACTTGTTTCATTTAACCTTGCCTGATTTTTTAGCACATGATGATCCACAGAAGGTGCAATTTCTCACTTTCCAGCTCTGTTAAACCTCTCCCACTCTGTGCTTCCTGCTTCACATCCCTACAGAGTTTTCATAGCAGTGCACTAAACATAGAAAGGGCATTTCCTGGATGTTTTCTGTGAGGGCCCTCTCAGCACCCAAAACCTTGGATCCCTTTTTGAAAAGTTTCTGCTAAGCTCACAATCCATTGGAGAACACACTGTTAAACCTCAAACAAATCCAAAAGTAATAAAAAATATTTTGCCACAAAGATATTTCAAAAAAATGTAAGTAAAACATGAGATTCTGATGTTAGTGACTCATGCGCATTCTTAATTTTAAGTGCTTAATAGTCTCATTAACTCTACTGGGACTAGATCCTGTGAATAAATTATGGGCATTAAGCAATAATTTTTAAAATTAGTTTTATTGTGCCTCAGCATAAAATAATTCAATTGTTCCCACTCTTCCTCAAGAGATTTCTCTTTTTCCACTGACAAATGCATATACAATTGAAAATTTTGCTTCCCTCTTGAGCAAACAGCATCACTATCAAGGCTGCTCTGGTAGGCAAACTAAAAATGCAGAGCACAGGGCCCATCAGACCCTTAAAAACAACACTTCTGAATTTACCAGGTGATGCTGGCAAAGAACCATGCAGCTTCTTGCAGCCTCCCCAGGACAATGACAGCAAAATCTCTCCAAATTCACAAATAATCGTAACCCGCTCCAGGCAGCGCAGGTCCAGGAAGGGCAAGTCCTGTTTCTCAGCAGTGCTCCAGAGTTCTTTGTTGGGAATGAAAACAATCTCTTACAAAGTGAGTACAGAGCCTCCCTGATGTTTTCTTCTGCCGCCGAGTCTTGCTGGGAAGGGCAGAGGACAACATGGCAGTAGAGCCAGACTGGGCAAAGAGCCTGAAAATCAAGTGGATGGGAGAAAACATGCTGCCCTTGGGTGTGAAAGCTACTTTTGCACCTTCTGGTGGTTTGCAGCCAAGCTGGGAGGGAAAACATAAGTGAGAGACTCAATGTAGGGCAGACACAGGGTTTCTCCCCCACTAAAATGTCTCATTGGAGGGGAGAGACAGAGATGTTTAAGGATCATTTCACTGTTGCAAAGCTATAACCAAGGATGATACACAATGAAACTGTAATATTACACAGAACAGTATAGAAGAGTATAATTTTTATAACTTTTTTCTACTGGCTCCTAAGAACGTTTTCTTAAAAAATTCTCTCACTGGAGCTGCACAGTTGAGAAAAATGTTTCAAAGTTTGGTTCCTGGGATTTAATGGGGAATGCAGCTACACCTCTAGTATGTGCCAACTTCTTTTCTTGTTGCAATTTAATATATTGAACATATTTCATCTTCTTTAAATCAACAGTTACTATAGAAAAGTAGGACTGAAATCTGACTTCAGAACAGGAACTGGCCAGCTATAACTAACCAGGCACTATAACTAACCAGGCTATAACTAACCATCACTGTGCAGCAAAGGGGTATCAAAATGCAGCAACAATATCTTTCTGCCCAACTATCTTACATGAAACTGAAAATTTTGTTTATGCTCCATTTTAGATCTGGTTCATTCAGTGATGAAAACCCTCCAAAATACACTGCACAGCTTGCTAGTGCTTCACACTAATCAGAGAGTTTGTCAGCAGAGCTATTAACTCTTGCTTTGGGAATCTGCAGGGGCTGGCACATGCAGAGTGGTACTAAGCAAGACTACAGTGCCAAAACTGGGCAATCCTTCAGAGCCGGCTGTGCTGCTGCTCAGAGACAGAGTTTGGATTCTGTGATTCTAATAGAGATGGAAAGAAGCTATGAGGTCATCCAAATCTTGCTCCCTGCCAAAAAAAAGACTGCTCCCTGCAGCGCACTTTTTGAGTGCTTTGCCTGCTTCTGTTGGAGTATTTCAAATGATGGGGCTTCTTCCTTTCAGGGCTTATTTCTCAGCTGAATTTATTTCAAATCCGGGAACCTTTTTCACTCTGAAATGCTTGGCATGAACCTGACTTAGCTTCCTCTTCTTATTTCTACCTCTCCACATCCAACTCAAAGGAGCTTTTCCCCAGTGCCCCTGTTCTCTTTCAAAACAACTCAGCTGAAGAGATTGCCTTTTACCCTGCCACTTGGCCAAACTCCACATTTTGAACTTTTGTCTTTCCTTTACAGCCATTCTCTCAAGCTGAGCCATGGTAATTGCCTTCTTCCTCCTTGCCTGTGTGCCAGCATCTTCCGTCAGCCAGGCTTGGGCACTGCACCTTCTCACACACATAATCTCCAGCTGATTTCTCTGCCTATCCCACCAACCTTTCCTCCTGTCTGCAGCAGTTCTCACACCATGTCACTTCACAGGCATGCCAGCTTGGAAGCCCAACTCTGGTTTCTTTAATACCAGCTATTTTGCACTCTGATTTCTTTCAGCATCTGTTCTTGGATGCTGCCACTCTTGAAACCCTTCAGCAACAAAGCTTAGAGGAAACCAAATAGGATCTGATGAACATATAACCCAATGTATTTAAGCCCCCTCCTTGCTCACAGTCTTTCTGTGGCAGAAAGCAACAGCCAGTGGTCTCTGGTTTCATTCCAGCCCTATTTCTTAAGTTTACCTACTGTCCATCATCTTACACTAAAAGTTAAGCTTGTGGGGGGAAAAGTGGATATTTTCTTATTCTGCAAGATATTGATGTTTTGAAATTTTTTGTATTAAACTGGAACAAAGAAGTTAAATATGTACAGAAGTTGCAAATGGAATCTAAAAAAAACATGTGGCAGGTCAGGAAAAGAGGTATTTATGTTTAATATTTCAGCACATTTTGTTTTGTTTTGAAATTAAATTTATTAACTCTCCAAACTGAAAATGCTTTAACCCACATCATGAGCAAAAATTAAAAACTTAATGCATTTTGACCACTTTGAAAACTCTTTTTCCTTAAGTTGAAAAGAATCTGCCCAAACTGACTCTTCTGAATTCAACACAATGGTCTTTTACAGTGAAAAAAAGGCCAACAACCTAAATCATTAGAAACTGTAACCAAAAGGCATTTAATGTCAGAGACCTTTTATGTGGCTACATCCAGAGCAGAGTGACTTCCTAGTTCTTACTCAAATCATTAAGAACTATTGCCATAAACACCACCTTTCATATATATCAATGTCCAGTCTGAGATGGTGCTTGGGTAAGACATTTGGTGGGCAAGGGCAGATGCAGCCTTGTTGCATTGTGTTTCTCATAGGTAACGGTACCACAGCCTCTTCTCATTTTCTATAGTTAGAAGAAGGATGGGCACTGTAAGTAACAGTGGGATCCTGGACTGGGTCAGGGCTCTTTGACACTCAAGACTGTCAGTGCATTTTCTCTTTACTCAAATAATAAAATGTTTCTACATAAACGATCCCAGAATTAACAAGTCAATGAGCTCGTTCTACCAAAAAAATGGAAATATGGATCAAAGAACATAAGCTCTGCCTTCCAAAATGACATTCAGAGTTCAAATAGAAAATCAGCAAAGTAGGAAAATTGCACAGCTGAACACTTATACTGAAGGGAAAATGTAGATAATTAAGAAGATTCCCTGCATCATCCTGGTTTCCTCAGAACAGCTTATCCTCTATGACATGATATATTCAGATAATGGATAAATACAATTGAGACTGAAAAAGGGACTTTGGGATTTAGGCAAACTTTAAACAACCAAATGAACAACCATTGAACTTTCTGTATGCCTAGGACATATTTTAATCCTGTTAATTTGATAATCAACAAGAATTAGCACTAAATCATTTCCTTTAATGTAAAGGAATCCTTCACTATAAACCTAAATTACGCTTCACGTGCCAAATTCCCTGAGGTCAAAACTAAGAACTTCCAATTCTTCAGATGGCTGGAAAAAGAAGCAGAAAAAGTTACACAATGATTTAAGACAGTTCAGAAAGCTGCAAACAAATCAAAGTGAGGCAGGAACTCTGGTTCAGGAAGGAAGCACTCAAAGCTTCACAGATTATAAAAAGCAATAGCAATTTTATCATAAAAGATTATGGAAAGATGTAAAAAAGTTAAGTCATATTTATGTTTGCTTTCAGTTTCAAAGTATTTTAAAATGTTCAGCTGTCATCACACATTAAATTTGTTTGAATCAACTTTGCACATTGCTTAAACCACAGTATACAGCTCTTTCAAGATAATGCAATGGACCAGGACTCTGAAGAGTTTGGTCTCCCACCTTGCACCTCGAGCACCATCAGGTGCAGCATCACCTTTCTCTGTGCTTCAGGTTCAGTTTTGCAAAACCAGGCATAAAGCTGCTCACAGCTGTTATCTTTTTGCTCAGATTACAAACCTCCCAGGACATGGTGTTTATCACTAATTGTTTTTCCAGCACTTTTCATAATCACAGTTGAGATGTGACAATTCTGTTTAATGCAATATGCTTTTTGTATTTTGTAACCCTTTGTCTTCCTACTCCTAATCTCTAAAGAGACTTCACATACAGGGAAAAATTTAATTATAATGAACTTGGGATCGAAAAACATCCTCAGCTAATGGAATTAACTTATTTGTTGTTAACAAATGATGAAAATTATTTTAGCATTGCTAATGAAATAGTCACATTCTACATTCCCACAATGTAATCAAAGGTGGAATTTCTGAAATCAAGTAATTTTCTTTAATCTGTCCCCTTCTCTTCCTATAACCTTCAAATTTCCTACCATTACCTGACTTGCCCTGCATTTTTGGGAAAGAATCTTCAGAAAGTTCCCCTTAACAAGAAGCAGGGACATTTCCTGTACATGGAACACCAACACAAGCTATTTGCTCAGTACAATGAAAACTTCAGATGAGCACTCAGAAGGAAAGGTCAGAGGTGCCATGAGCAGCAGTGCCTTGTACACCTGCAGGCACTGAGAAGGGACTGTCCTGTCACAGGAGACTCACTGGGAACCGTGGCTGAGCTTCTTCCGACTCTTTGCTTACACAACTTCATCTTCTGCCCACAGGCACTTCCATTATGTGCCATACTAAAAAGGGCAAGTTAGGCTTGAAGCAACATATGAAGTTCCACTGAAAGGAACAATTTAAGAGGATATTACATCTCTAACCAAATTAGTGTTGTATCCTTACATAATTGAAGGATGCTTTTACTGTTTAGAGCTTCCCTTCCCAATCCTAACCATTCTTTCAGTTTTCTTTCAGCCAGAGATTTCACTGACAACAGGAGCCAAACGAGTGACTGAGGCTGGCAAGCTGGAGTGGGTCCGAAAGGTGACAAAGCCCATTTCCTGGGGGTAACTGGCAGCACAGCACCCTGTACTGAATTATTTGTCACAAAAAAATGACAGTGTGTGGCATGGCAAAGGCCCTGTCCTCCCGCAAAGGCTGGCAAGAGCAGAGGGGAATGCAAAGAGGGATGGAGAGCACGTAGGAAGCTCTATCTCTTATAGCACAGCACAGTCTGTGGCTAGGGTTGCAGAAGCTACAAAGCCTTCTTCCAAACCTTACATATATTCATTAAGTGTTTCCCCTTCCAAAGCAAATGCCTTGTGAAATGCCCTCTAAGGCAGCAGTGTGGGAAACCAGCACTTTCTCCTCCAGTACTGAAACAGCTAATGCACCCTATGCTGATCACTTGGCACTTTTAAAGAATCAGTGTTTAGCATTCCATTAAGAGTATATACCAAAGTGAAGGAAAGCAAATTGTTTCAGGATACGTTATCTGTAAAAATGAAATATATAATACATCTTATTTGTATAAAAAATGGAAGAAGCAAAATTCCATTTTATTAAAACATTCCTGTAACTGTACAGCTAGACTCACAGCAAAGTCTGGGAGAGAGAAAAAAAGAAGTCTGGCTTGTAGGTAACAAAAAAGGAAGAATTTTTAATAAATCTTCCTCAGAAATCTGAGCAGACAGCTTGTTTTATCTATTCCCAGCTTCCATGAGAAACATGATAGAAAGAGAAGGACCTGTAACACCAAAGAAACTCAGTACACCAGGAAATGGGAAATGCCTTTTTCAACAGTTTCACTCATCAGGATTAAATATGTTGGTGTATTTTAATAAGTTGGAAATCTAATAAGCCGTGAAATTCCCAATAATTTCACTGAAATTTTGTAATTTGTGAAATTATTGTTACACTCAACACTGGTTTGTAAAAACAAAAATGGAACCATTTTCCATCTAGCTCTTTTACTCATACTTGAAGAATGACGTGCAAATGTTACTTGCAAACAGTAGCACAATAACTGTACAACTGCAGTACACTCACCTTCCTGGAAAGCTACAGCTTTTTGTTTTCCCTTTGTCTTTGTCTTACTTAGTGCACAGGACAGTGTATTGTCTTTCCCCATAGCCCTCCAGGGAAAGATAACTGGAATTTTTTCATTTATAGTTAAACTATGCTAAACCACATCCTCTCTCAAAAACCATATTTGGAGCCAAGTCTTATTGTCCTGTTCCACTAAAATCATGATATGCTTTTCTCTTGAAGATGACTTTATCAAGGAAGAAATGGCCTTGCATCAAGGGAGAAAATACTTCAGAGACAAGTAATCTTGCCTTAGAAAGCACAAAAATTACTTGGTAAGGCTCCCCCCCCCTCCTAGTTCTTGCACATTTCTCCCTTTCTTCTGCCCTGCACAGAAGTCATGCTATGCCTGGAAACATGAGGCATCTTTCAAAGCTCTTTAAAAGGTACATTTACAAATTTGGTTATACCTCTGGATCCTCATGCGTAAACAGTACAATTTCTTCAACAACATTTGCTCCTCTTCAGTTTCCCAGGCCACCAGCTTTAATCCTAATCACTGACTATTCAGTGTACAGAGATTAAACAATCCTCCTGATGCAGTCAGAACAGCAAGAGAGAACTTTCCTACTCTCTAGACAGACTGGGAGTTCTCTAAGCCAGAACTGAAAGTGTTCACATGATGCTTATCAGCCCAAATTAACTTTTCTTTCGGGGACATTTGTTTCCCATAGATCAGAAATAACGCCAAGGGGATTTTTGAGATGGCAGTGTTTGCATGGCAGAAAGAAAGCACAGTACTGCTAAAAGGCCAAAGCTGTATCTTCCTGAGGAAAAGCATGAAGAAGAAGGAGGGTTTTGCCAGTACCATGACAAACAGCTTATATTCACAAAAAAGATTCTGAAAGCTAATAGGCAAAATGATTAAAAGCCAGGCGGTTCTACAAAGACTCCTAAAAATGAAATTACATCTTTTTTTTTTTTTTTGTAGTTAAATCTTTGAGGGACTCAGGTTTTATTTTAAAGACCTCAGGCCCTTCTTTCAGCTGCATTACTTCTACTGACTGCATAGGGGTGCAAATCTTTTAACTTTCATGAAAAAAACTGTTTCTGTGATAACAGGAAAAAAATCCAAACAGCTAAAGCAACAATTACAACAAAGAATGGGTGATACGTGGAACTTGGAAATGGAGCCACCCATATAAGAATATCCCTGAAGCTCAGGGTGACAGGAATGGCAGTGCTGGAGGTAGCACTTGACAATTCCATTTGCAAAATGAGTTTATTGTGTCTAAAGCATTCTGAGGACAATGACATGGCAGGTCTATGTTTTGAACAGCTCACCAGGTGCATGGAAATTTACATCTCAAAACAACCCCATGCCTCCTGTCTGAATCTCAGTGCAAGGGAAATGCTGGCTGGGTGTCACAGAGGGTAGTGATGGATTGTAACCACCCCTTTGGACCCCACACAGTGAACAACAGAGGACTGTGATTTTCTCTAACCTGTGACTGGGCTCTGTATGCTGTAGCCCATTGCAGGAGCTGGAAAACCCCTGCTCCCCCCAGCATCAAGGGAGCACTCCTCAAAATTTCTCTTTTGCTACCATTGGCAAATGGCTTTCAAATAGGATTAATCAATTAAATTTTCACAAAAGGCAACCATTTCACTGTCACTTGCTATTAGCAAGTCTCCTTCTAACACATCTCCCCCATCTCTTCTCCCTCCTGTGTGGTTCCCCTCCACACTGTGACTGCTACAGAGCACTGCAGTGGCTACAGCTCAGCTAAAACTCAGCTAAGGAGTTCTTTTGTATGGTAACCCTTTAATAAAAGTATTTTTCAAGGTAGATGGAGGAGAAGTGTTTGAGAATAAAAGAAAAAATCTCCTGTGGTTTTGCTGTTTGGTATTACCCCAAACATAACATGAAAGTTTCAGTAAAATGCAAGAAAGATAAACAATTGACAGCCATAATAAAAGGCTATTTTTCTGCTCTTGCATGGAGTCTGAAATGCTGGAATATATTAAAATGAAGCCAAAGCCTTTACTGATTCCTTCTGACAGAGCCTGGATTTGAGATTGGGCTCAGTGTATAAGCAATCTATAAAAATAAATCCTAAGTAACTGTTTTCTCATTTCTTTGAAATGCTACAAGTGTTCCATTCTTTTCTTGAGGAATGAGATTCAGAACTTCCATCCTCTGAAAACACCTTCGTCGGGGAGACAATGTCTGAGCAAGTCTGAAGGAAGTTCAGGGATTTCTGAATACTCTCAGAATCCAAAACTAAAAGTAAGACTTGCTTATTATTGTTAGTACAACATACAAATGACCTCCTAAGAAATCAAGCCTGCTAATGACAGACTAAGTACATACAAGATAATTTTTTTTTAAGAGCTACATTAATTTGCATCACTCCACATGGGAAAAGAAGCCTATTTGTATAGCTCCACAGACTGCTTGTTTAATAAAGAGGGTAATCAGGTTAAAATAATTATTCTAATGATTGGGAGCATTTCAGTGAAAGACTATGGATATCACAAGCCACAAGTTGAATAATAGCCAGACTAAAAAATTAATAACTTGAACCCAAATACATCATTGTGCTTCTGATCTGTTTGGCAATATCCCACACCTGGATTTGAATCCCTCTTTGGTGCCAGCTGCCTCACCATGTCTGTCTATCCCAGCAGCTCACCATTACATACAGCTCAAAAGGAACTCTAGTAAACCACAAAAGGGCTTAATAAATTAATTTTTCCATCTTTACCCTACAGACTTAACTAGATGAAACTGAATAATTTAAAAGCTCATTTAATGCACCTATTATTTCACCAAAGGGTATACTGAAGCTTGAAGACAGGATAAGAAGCACATGATGGGAAAGGATGTCTGCATGTGTGAAACTAGAGACGCATCAAATGAAATAGAGAACAGTGTTTACCAGCACTGGTTGAAAGTCTTCATTCTTGCCCAGTTTGACACAAAATGTCAATGCAGTTCAATAAACAGTTGAAATACAATTTGTAGTCAAAATAAGGGGGAACTATCTATGGCAAATGCATGCCAAATGGTATCTAAATCTTCATCAATACATTTGTGTCTTGGTTAGTGGCTCTCCCCCCCGGCAGTCTAAGCCTCCACTACATCAAGGCTCATAAGTTGTCACTATCTGCAACTGAACAAGAAGACTGGTGACATTTTTATCTGCTTTGGGGGGTAGACAGATTCCAATGAATATGTTTCCTTTTACTTTTCTTATCCTTTAAAAATTAAACTTCAGTATCAAAGTAGATCTTTCCTTGCTCTGCTCAGGGCAGAACAGTGGTTTTCATTTTTTTTTTTTAATGGATAAGGCTTTGATATAGAAAAGAATATTAGGATGAAAAGGGATGTTTACAGGATTTGCATCAAGTTTCAACTTTAGGAGAAGACCAATGATCTCCCTCAGCTGTCACCAGATGGATCCTTCAGCTCACTATTTAAAATTTCTGAGGAAATTCTCAATAAAACATTTAGAATATGAAAGGTATAGATACCCAGGAAAAGAAATTCCTATGTTAAAAATTTGAGAAAAAATTCAAAGCAGTAAAAATATTTCAATATTTTTAATGTCATTTTATTTCTAATTCATACCTGCTAGTTTTAAATTCAAGGTAATTTCAAAATACGTATTATCAGATTAAAAAGGTAACATTTTGAAAACAGCTTTGAATTAATCTAAAAAAACCATATGGTCTAGGATGTTTACAAATATACTGAAACATCTGAGAATCCAGCCTGACCTGCTGCAGAACACTTAACAATATTTTTGCCCTGCTGATGGAAAAGATTTATTTTTGTTTATTCTCAGTTTGATGAATTGGCTTGTTTTGCCAATAAATAGTTTTTCTACCAAAAACTAAGCTGCTCTTAAGGATGAAGAAGCTGTGAAATTTTTATTTTAATATCAGAAATGTGGGTTTTGCTGAATATTTTATTAACACATGTACATATTGTTTTAGAACAATCCAGATACGAGGGATGCTTGGGCCTCAAATTTACATCTTTACTGGTATGAAAGGCTGCAAATGTTGTAAAAGCCACCATCTTTCAAGTACACGGTGTTTTGGCATGATGAGAAAAAGCTCTCTCTCTCACTCTCTCCCTCACTCTCTCCCTTTTTTATCTTCCAAGGACTTCTCAGCTTTTAGCATATTTAAGCATCTTGTGCTTAACCACCTGAAAAGCTTTCTGAGGAGAGCATGACTAGTCAAAAATATGATGGAACAGTCTAACAACCTTTAGAAGCAGGACAAGAATATGTATATATTTATTCAATTTATTTTCCTCTTTTGCAGAGGAGAGGGAATAAAATTGCTTTCCCAGAGGCAGAGAAGTGCAGCAATGACCTGAGCAGGTGCTCCCACCTGGAGCTCTGCAGCCCATCCCTCCCTGAGGATGCCCCTGGGCACATGGCCATGGCCTGAGCTGCACAAGGAGGCAGCAGCCAGGAGCCTCTGTGCTGTGCTGGGAAGCATTAATCCACCCACTCTGTCCTTAGGAGCTGAGTTAACCTCTGTAACCTCTGTAAACTGCACTGCTCTGCACTGCAGGGGCACATCACCCACCTCGTAGATAATTCAGAGGAGTCTTCTAGTTTTTATTAAAAGCCTATGTGGGACTTGCCTGTCTTTGCTCACCCTTTCCTCAGGCCACCCTGAGGACACCCTGATTTGTAGAAAATCAGCAAAATGCTGAGTACAATGGTACTGATACTCTGTCACCAACAGCAAGCCAGAGCTGTATATTCTTGCTTTTTGTGCTACTCAGATTCCAAAAATAGGTGTCTAATGCCATTTGAGACAGCTCGGGTGCCTGGGACACTCCTTAGGGCTAACAAATACAATGAGACTCCATGTGAGATGCTACTTGAGAAGCTGGAGCACCTAGAACTGTATTAGATGCCCACAGCCAGGCAGTCAAATTTTCTTCCACTGTCAGAACTGACCAAGTGGTTGCACCCCTTGGTACAAGTTTCCTGAACCTCCAGGTGAGCCCAGTACTATGGCCAGAGTCCCAGCAGCTGAGCCAATGGGCTGTTAGCTCCAAACCACACAGAGACACACACAAAAAAGGTGTTTGAAAACCTCCCCCCTGACCTAAGAAGCAAACCGTCCAAACCCAGGGAGAGCTGGGAGGAAAGAAACATCTAGTTTGGTCGAACAACCACCCCTAGATCTCCACACAGACTGTACCTGGCACAGGTATTTTGACCCAAACGCCTACAGGAAAATGACATTTTCATAAGCTGTCAAGTGCACAAGGAGGTAATTACAGGATGAGCTTGAAATAGTTGTATTGAAACTGATTATTAATTTTTATGGATGTGAACAGGATTTGAATAATCTCAAAGAGATGAATTACAGCTGTTTTTTGAAGCAACTAGAGTGTTATCATGCAAAAAAAAAAAAAAAAAGTCAGTCTGTTTCAGACCCTGAAAAATATCTTCTAAAATACAAATTATGAAAAACATTTTCTCACATTAAATGTACAGTGTAAAATGTTCATATTGTTGGGGGACTGGCTGGCCTGCAAAGACTCTGTGGGTTGCTGCTCTATGGTCTCACAGATATTTACAGAGATCTTTCACATATTGCTAAGTAATAGGGATATTCACTTTCACTAAAGTGGTTAGAAACAGCACGTGTGAAGAGACTATGTCAAATAGAGTTGTTTTCTCCCTTAATTTATGACCCACTAATCTAATTCTGAATTCTGCAGGACTGGGTAAATGAGGCACAGCTTTAAACCATCAAATTAAAATCTACATTACCACAATATGAGAACCAGCTCTAAAGATCATCTTTCATGTTCTGTAGAACTAGTCACTAAATATAAATTAACACACTGCAAAGCCTGATCTTGATAATGATGCCTACTTCTCAATGACATGCTAAGGCAGGGAAATAGTGTATACCCATGGTTTATGCAATTTTCATGAACAGTAAATCTTAATTCCTCTTTTTAAACAATTTTTTAATTATTTATAATTTTTACTGACTGTGAATATTACATTCTCTTCCTATAGAAAAGGCCTTTTTTCTTTTCTGGGTTATGACCATGGACTGTTTCCACACTACTGCAGTTGCTGGGCCAGGAACACCTAGTTCCTGTGGCTGCGTTATGCAGACAGTAGTGTCTCAAAGGACAGATCAAACCTAAGTGTTATTACTGGAATCATTGTGTGCAAAAGTAATGAAGAAATTATGAGTCAAACATCTTGCAGCTCCTTTCTTCTACCTGCCAAATTCCATGTGCAACAAGAAAATACCTGCATGTCTATCTGACCTAACTACCCAGTGGGTAATTTGGGCCTGCAGTGCCCTGAGGTTTGTACTCTGCAAGCTGAACTGGTCACTTTGATAGAGCCAAAGCTGGGGGGCAAGTTCTCTGCTAAGCTTTTAAGAAGGATGAAAGAAAAAGAACAAAGAAACTCCCTATTTGGATAATGATTTTTTTAAGGGAACCAGGACTGTTAACCAAATGTTCACCTTTTCCAGAGTTCATAGAAAACTTCTTGGTTTGTTACAGTTCTGTAAAGAGACTCATGACCAGAGTATTGGAAAACTGAAATATATGTGCATGGATAGTTTTTAAAATCACACCTGAGATCTCAAGCTTGCCTGCAACCACTAAGTGATAAATTTTATTTCTCACTCCTTGTATACATATCTAACACTCAAAATGGAACTGAAAAATACCCACAATTACAGAATGTGGTTGCTCACAGTGGCTGAAGCAAATAATCCATCCCTTCATAGTCCTGCAGCATTAAGAACTGCAGCAAACCCCATCATGATCTCCTGACAGGCAAACAGCTGCCAAGCCAGGAGAAACATCTCTGTGAAGCTAAAAGGCCCAACAGGATTCTAGTCTGTGGGGATTGGTTAGGCTGCAGCACCTGAATACAAGTGTCATGAAATCCTGATGGCACTAAAGGCAAGGAATCTTGTTAGTCATTGCAGTAGTGACGTGAGATACCTCAGTTTTATCAATGGTAAAATTAATTAACCAATACAAATGTCTGTGTCTGCTCGCTGGTAGGAGACAACACAAATTATTTATGAGAATTACAACGGTTTCCAGGGTCCATGAGGTGTGCTGTAATCAGCTTTCTTGCTAGAAACTTTGTTAATTATGTGTATTAGAGAAAAAGAAAAAGGTGGTTCCGACCTGTCATGCCTCAGTGCCCTCATATCAACATACACTGTGGTGGGATCTGGTCCAGATGTTCCCTGTAAACAACAACATCAGCTAATCAGAACCTGACGGCAGGGAGAAAAAAAGAGTTTTACCCCCCCAAATACCAAGCATTCATTTCAGTGCTAATTATGCTAATCAAATGACAAGTTATATTTAAGGTACTCATCAATCAAAGCTCAGCATCAGAATCAGAACAAGCACTGGAAACATACCTACCATCAGGTACTTGTCACCTTGGAGTTCAGAAAAACATCAAGCAGTCAGACTACTAAACCAACACATGTCAACACAGGTTTTATTTGCTACAAAAGGCCAAGTAATCAGCACATGGATACATACAAAAAATGTTAAACACATTTTGCCATATAAAGGAAGGCAGAAATTGCTGAGGAGACAAAGTTTAATGGTAGAAGCACATGGTCAGGAATGTGAAGCATGGTTTACTGAGAGTCTTCCATACATGCAACAGAGAATATACTTGAAGCTAAAGATAGTAAAGGTAGCACGCATGACATGAACCAATCTGGACTGAAGGTCTGTTAAGCAATTATTCTGATCTTTTTCAGTCTTCCACTGCATAATTTAAACCCTTGCTTTATGTCACAATATTTAGTTACTTGAAAAGAGGCAGACTAATTTTAGTTTCCTTTCATGCAGAGATGATGCAGTCTTTAGGCCTTTCCACCCACAGCTTTTCTGCAGTTCTGCAGCCTGCTATGATCTGCCCTTATCCAAAACTTCAAACTCATCACCACTGAACATCATGTGAATTCTCAATGCCCCAGACTAGGGCTCTTTTCTCTGCTGCAGACCTCGTGTTACTGCTAAGCACAAAGCTAAAAGAAAAGCACAACTTCATTCTGGAACACTGGCACGTTGGAAATTTTCTTTTCTGCACAAGAATTCTCCTAAGTTCTGGTAAACTCTAGATGCACAGACTCCTTTACCAGTTATTTAGACGTCTACTACTTAAACCAGCAGGCAACATGAACTCCTAGTGATTTCTGTCCCATTTGGGATACATTGTAGAGTATAATTCTTCACATTAGGAATGTCTAGGGCTAAATTTTACATTTCTGCAATGCTGGCTGATTGTTCCAAAAAATTTTGAGTGCTTGAAGTTGCAACCCAGGCCCACAAATAGCTAATTTTTGTATCTACGGGGGAAAAGTGTTACCACTACCACTTAATACTTACTGAACAGGTACTGATCATCACCCACCACCAGAGGAGAACAGGAGTAATAGAGCTGCACATGCATGTTAGCCTCTTTAGCTTGTTATACACAATACAAGGTACAATATCCTCTCTAGCTATTAACGACACGATTCTCAGTCTACTGGTAAACTCAGCAGTGTAACAGACTAGTGCCGAGTGGAGAACTTATTTGAAATATATGCAATGTTGAAAAGAAAAAAACAAAACCAAGGAAAAATTGGTTATCTTTAAAAATAAAACTAAAGCTGATTTGATTTGTAAAATAATGGAAACAGTCAAGTTTGAAAATCAAAGACAATCGCTATGGAATTTATTATTTTCAGCATGAATGAAATAGTTACAATGGACATCTAATATTTGATGAAACCTGCATCCAGATAAAGCTATACTGGACTTATTTATAATTTTATAGAAGGATCTGAAAATCCCCAAATCTCCAGACTCAATTTCTAGTCTGTCCCACTGTTGGAAGCTGATAGGTGGGTATTGAGGGAACATGAAAATCCCCTACCTGCTCGGCCAGCTTCCCCAGCCTGTGAGGCTATAGCAGCAGGAATAGCAGGGATCAGGGAGAGAAGGAAAGAAGGTAACACAAGACAAAAATAATAATAAAAAATGGGGATGAAGGGTGGGAGAAAAAAAAGAGGAGAATGCAAAAAGCGGGGAGTAAAATAAAAAGAAAAACAATGTCAAATACAGGAATTTTACAAATTAACCATTATACCATTAAAGGTTAAAAAAAGTAAAAAATGAGGTGTCAACATTTTAGTAGAGCAACAGAAGAGACAGCTGTAGACTGCTAACCTTGGACAAACAGACTTAAATGGTTTTAGGACACTAGAGACAATGTTGTTAGTGGAAAACATGTGTCTAGCATATTGATTTTTTTTTATTATTGTTGTTTTTGTTTTTGAAGTCATTAAACATTATGGCCCTCCTATTTTAATGCACTTGATTCCACTGAGAATTCCAGGTCTGCTGTTTTACTAGTAACAGAAATTTGTAAGTGATGTCATCTGGAAATCAAAAGTAAGCTCTCTTTTTGGAAAAAAAAAATAAAATTGATATACAACAGAGAAAGATACTTACACCTTCTTGCATACAGATTAACCTGATCCTAAAGTGAAATAAAATCAAGGCTTGGTGCATAATCTAACTACTGGAAGATAATAAATAAATGGAGTAACTTCAGAGCCCAGTAAGTCTTCATTCCTATTTGTTATAGCAAACAGTGTAATACATAAAAAGAACAGTAAAATTAAAAGCTGATAAAAACCCATCAGCTCTCCACCATGACTGATAACTCAGCAAAGAGACAAAAAATCCTCAGTGGTGACTAGTCCTAAGGCACTACTATCACGTGGAGTATCTAACACCAGATGGCTGCTGTGGGATTTGCCCTACAACTTGTGAAAACAAACAGCTCTGAAAGCCCTGGCATCCCACATTCCTCTCACCAGACTTCTGAATGCCAGCAGAGTTAAAGACTGCAGGAATCTGCCACAGCAGCACCTTAAGACAGGTTTATTTTAGATGCAAAGGAAGATGAAACATTTAACAAAAATAGGATGGATCTGCTTATTGCATCGACACCCCAAAATGGTATTACTAATAATACAGGCTGAGCACTGCAGTGTAACTGCAAGAAAGCAGGAGAATTACCAAAATCCAGTAGTTATATAATTCATTGCCTGTGACTGTACTGAACGTCCAGAAAGGACTTTGAGAGTACCAGAGCTTCATATGGCTTTTAACTACAGAATGGCTTGAGAAACAGCAGCTGAATTATCAGCAACATCCTTCTGTGGCCAGTTGCAGCTGGAATACTCTGAAAAGTATTTCAAAGGAAGCAGAGTCTAAGCCAAGACCAGAGTGACTGACTCAATTTATCTGTGCACATTTATTTTGAGAGACAGAGATAGAGAGCATCTGTTATGCTGGTAACAGGGAAAAAACAACATAACTTCTGGAGTATCTGATACTTATATAGGACATGCCTGGTAGTGTTCAAGAAAACAAAATGGGACATACAGAATTTTCTGTCTGAAAATGGGTATATCATAAGTCACACCTCTTGGACTAAATAAATCTCTGCCCATGCACAGGCTGCCACTGGTGAACCATCCCTGGTCCGAGCAAATCTCAGCAATATGCCAGGCTTTTATTCTCTGACTGCAGGTCAAAACTGCTTGAAGGACCACCCCAACAAGTCAGCTGTAGGGCTGACCACATGCCAGGACTCACTGCATACCTAATTTCCACTCAAGTCAAAGGCCAAGCCACAGGCTCTCCCTTACTTCCCTCTCCAGAGTTAAAAACCTGGAACTAGCCTATCAGAAATCCTAAGAATTTAAAAATAACTATGTTTTTTTGGTTTTATTTAACTACCTAAGGATGTGGCCTCAGTGTTCACTCCGAGTCTGCTTCTGTTCCAGAGATGCTCAGAAAAGGAATTTTTGGTGTGCTTGGCAATGTCACCTATGCAAGCACAGCGGCTGGAGCTGTGAAAAGAACTTCGTGGCATGACTCATAGCAAAGGTGGGAAAACAGAATCTGAGGGAGCTCACCCAGAGCTGTAGTACATTGCTAAGTGTGAATCATACCTCTGACACAGTGCACGGTCTCCTGTGGCACTCTTTGCAGACCTACCTTTTATTATTTTTAATATGGAAGATCCTCAGAGAGTGTGATCTATCACTAAGTAAAAAGAAATATTAACTTTATGCCCTAAACTGAGTAATAAAGATTCCTTTGCTAGACTGTGAGGAAAGGGTTCATTTCATGTAACTTCAGCCATTAAAGAAGAAAGTGGGAAGGATCTCCTGATGGTGATGGATTCCATCCCCAGATGGGCGCCTGAGATGTGTCTTGAAGAATTTCTGTGATTCCACTGACTATTGATGGATATGGGATAACTCACTTAATCTTGCAGACTCAGTCAGAGAAGCTAGAAAAGAAGCTAGATGAATCTTGCTCTTCTTAGCTTGGACAGATTTGTTAGTACATTTTCAGGGTTAACTAAGGAAAATTAACAACTTCTAGAAGTTTTCCCTCAACTGAAATTGAATAGCAGGTTGAATAAAATGAAAATATTTATTCCAAGTGTTTAAATGGAAATCAGCTAAAATCCTAGACAACCATCTGTGCTGTTGTGAGAAACCAGTTACTTTTCATATCTATTTTTCTCTCTCTCTCTCAAATGCTAAGATGCTAGTTAATGAGAACTAAAATATTCTAGATGCAATGTTTTCATCTCACTAATCCCTAGACCATTATCTGTGACTATACAGCCATAAAAAGGCAGATATTAATAGTATTTAAGTGCCTAAAGATGGAGAGAATTATTTATTTTCAAAAGCACATCTCTAGAAATCTAGTCCAAAATGACTACATCAAAAGAAACATGCTAAATTTGCACTCAGTTTGAAAGGAAATTAATACAAATGACAAAGCATTAGTCTTTCAGTGATCACAACCCGGAAATTGAGATAATTTGGTAGACTAAGACTCTTTTGTACCAAAGAGATTATCACAATGATTTCCTTTTCAAGGTAATCTTCAATAAAATGTTAAATTCTGCTATACACACACACACACAGAGACACACACAGACACACACACGTGTACATATACACCTTCCTCCTCTTTTTGGAGAGGTGAACTGTAAAAGCTTTCTGAAAAACTCAGGATACCTTTCCCTTTAAACATTTGAGTCTTGGATTTGTCAAAAAAATTGGAAATCAAGAAGATATCAAAGATAATATCCAAGTTGTATTAGAGGTAGCCCACAGAGAAGAAACCTGGATAGGCTTTTTTTGCCTGTAAGGATCAGTAGCTGAATACTGAGATATGTTTAGCAAGATGATTAGTAGATACATATTCTAGAAACACTGCAGAACAGGCTGGATCACAATTATCTCTGTGGAAGATGCTGTTCCAGGAACCACGTGCTGATCTCATACATGACATAACTTGGAAGAAAAAAAAGCAAAGGCAGATGCTATTGACTCAGATATCTTGAGAAATAGTTTTATGCAGTGTGAAAAATCCAGAAATCATAACCCATTTCTGGAACACATTGGAGACAATACTAATTGCAGGAATATTGTAGTTAAAGGATTAAAATTTAATTTGTTCCTCAGCTGAGAAAACAGAATAGCCCACAAGCTATTCTGGAATATCACTAGCCATAAACTTCCAGAAAGTTTGGAAAGAGCATTCAATCTAAATCAGTATCCTGGCAATGTCTACTGCCAGATGCTTCAAAACACACAAGCCTCTATCTTTATATTCTCCATCAAAATAACATGTTTTGTGGTGATGCTTGCAAGTAAAACCTTTAGTAATTTTTCAAACACCTTTAAAACTTGCCAAACAAGCCTCAGCTCAAATGCTTCAAAAACAATTCTGCTTGGGAGGATAATGTTGCTACACATGGCCTGTCCTCAACTGGCTTTTCTCCATTCCAGCCACATCACTCTTTAGACAGTGTTTGGCTTTTAGTTTGTCCTATGGACTGAGATGCCACATCTTAGTAGAACTCAACAAAGCCTGACATAAAGCTATACAATCAGCCAGGCTGTTTAACCATCTCACTCAAGGCTCTCATTCTGTGCTGTTCCTAAATCCATAGGCACTATCATTAACAATATTCCTTCACAGATTTAGCCACTTTTACAGTTTGATTCAACAACTCTTTCAAGAACCATCTAAGAAGCAATCTTCAGCTAAGGAGTAAACACAATCAAAAGGCAGATATACTTAGTCAAGCCACAATCCAGCCTAACTCCATGCTGATTAGGACTTCCAGTTTCTCTGAGTGTAGTCAGCTTTCCTGCATGTTTGCAGTGGGTTGACCCAGTCAGCACATCAGGACCCACCCAGCTCCCTGTGGGACAGGGAAAGCATAGGAAGAGCAAAAGTGACAAAATTCACAGGTCAAGATGAAAATAGTTTAATGAGTGAAGGAAAGAGAAAAGCCCAAGTGATGCAATCACTCATCACCCACTTGAGCAGAATGCTGCCCAGCCAGTCTCTGAGCAATGACTCCTTTGGAAGACCAACCATCCTTTAACGCTGAGCATGACATTATGCGGTATGGGATATCCCAGGTCAGCTGGGGACAGATTTCCTGGCTGTGTCCCTTGCCAGCTTCTTTCTCCTCCAGCCTGCTTGCTGGACGACAGTGGGGTCATTGTGCAGGGGGCACAGAGAGAAATGGGGACAGCCCTGAAGCTGTGCAGGACTGGCCAGCAAGAGCCCAGCCACTGGTGTGCTCCAACATTGTTCAGTCACAAATCAAAAACACAGCTCCACACAGGCTGCTATGAAAAATATTAAATCCCAGGCAGAACAAGCACAATGTTACTTCCAACAGGCCACACTTTGGTATTGCACTTGGCTTACTGCTGCCTAGTGTTATCCCCTGATTTTATTACTTGTCCTGAATTAAGGACTTACAAGTGAAGCAACCACCATGAACTGCCCAGAGATCAGTGCACATCTAAAATGGAGATTTTCATTAGTTGCAAGCAAACTTCTGCAGCTAAAAATTTGCCCTTATAAATCTAAAGCATCCTTCATGTCTGGTCCCTCCAAGGATCAGAAGCCAGAGAAGTTGAGTTGTCTTTCAGAAGCAGCTCCACCACAGCTACAAGGGAGAGCTGACAGGCCCCATCCTAATCTGTATCTGTTTCCAATGAAGGTATGTCATCTCTTCCCTGCTTCTCCTCCTTTCTAAAACTTTTTTATTCCTGGAGAATATTTATGGTAGCAATTACAGAATGGCAAACCAAACAACTCTACCTCTGGGCAACAGAATGACTTTTAACCTTGCTCAGCTTTGCCTTGTCATATGCTTGACAGTAATAATTAAAGACACCATAGGCTGTAGGGATACTCTGCTGCAGTCAGAAGGAAAGCAAACAGTACTGGAAGTGTGGCACACCTCCTTGTATTCATATCCTGGTAACACTGAAAAGGCCAAGAGGCCAAAGCAAGCATAGACATACTGCTCTCTGCTGGACCCTCAATTTGGCAAATTTTTTTGATTAAAAAATATTTACATTTACAATCAGAAAAGGAATAGCAGGTTATTCTTATTAGCAGTGTCACCGAGAAGATTTGCTCTGACTTCCACACTGAAGCAGTTACCCAAGTGACCTTCATGAGAAATTCTTCACTTAAGCCAGGGGTAACTGCCAGATTTGAGGTGCAGGATGGACCACACAGAGTACAGGCAAGTCCTACTGAGGACACAGTGATTTTGAAGAGGTTAGAGACATGGCACATGACCAAATGGATATGGAACTTCCCAGCCACAGCAGCGGGCAATGCAGAAGATGAATCTTTTAGTATTTAAAAGGTTCTTAAATTAGAAAACATATTACACCTGAGTAGGACACCTATGGTATTATTACAGGAATCATGTGCAACTCTGAAACCAGATTTGGAAGGACAGGAAGAAATCAAGAGTCACAAAAATGAGACAGAGATCAGCAAAGCATATATTAAGCTTCTTTATCTATTTGTCAAAATTAAGATGTGTATTAGATGCATGACAGAAATGAGACTCTTATTCTAGAAAAAAAAAGTCTGGATCTACTGCCAGATGAATTTAAACTGGAAAAAAGGTGAAATTAATTAAAAATGGAACATCCTAAAAAAAGGCAAGTTAACTTTCATCACATGAAGTCCTCAAAGATAAAATACCATACTCTAGATCAACTTAAAAGCATTTGCTTGGTGTAGTTATCACTGGTTGAAAAACTAGATGCTATTCAGAAATTCAGACCAGACAGCTACAGTGCTCCGTCAATCATTAAAATCGTGACTAAGTGAAGATTGCTAGAGAATGCATGTTACATCCTATATTATCCTTGGGACTTCTGATTAGAGATCAAAACTGAAGAGATGTAGCAAAATAATTTTCCTTGTGTGCAGAAAATATCTATCTAGTTAAACAAGTAATGGTTGGAAGTATTTCATGAACAGAAGGAATCAATTTTGTAACACACTGAAGCAAACACTTGGAAACTGTCATTTACATGACGTGATTGTGGCTCTGGAGTACAGACTACATGTTCTATCACTGTCAGGTGCTTTTCTGAATTACTGTATTCATGGGCAGAATAAATGCTATGATTGCAACATGAGAAGTATGAATTGTTGACAAAGTAAAAGAAATTTAGTACCTGTGTATGCAAGAACATTAAGTACCACATGCATTTTCTTAGTATGTCTATGACCAAACAGCCAAAGGAAATACAGTGAATTCCTCTTACTGAAAACCATTTCCTTAAAACAACCTTGAGCTTAAGGAGTGAAAAATCTTACCTGCAAACATATTGCCAGGTTAACTCTACAGCCAAGTGATGTGCTGACAGCCCGTGGATGGAGACCCAGGTCCTTAAATAACTTTGAAAATGACTGAGTAAGAGCTATCCGAGGTCGTTCTTCAGCCACTACTACACAAGTCCGTACACGTGAAAGGTCCAGTCCCCTTGCCTAGAAAGAAGTCAAAATGTAACAAAGGCCACAAATGGGCAGATTTAATGCAAAACAGAAGTTCTTAAGTGCATTATGCATGTAATATGATTCAAGAAGAACAGCAGAACAGAGGCTAAGGTATCAGTACAGTTTCCATTTTTCCTGGAGGCCGGATGGCCAGATGACACTCTAATAGCTGAAGAAGCACATACTTGCTTGTCATCTCAACATTAGCACATAGGAAATGAAGGGCATGCTAATTCTGAAGGGAGGGAACGCTATTTCCCCAAATTAATTCAGATGACAGTGAATAACAGCAAACAGGAAGCAATGTCTAGACTTGGAAAAACTGATTAGGAACTTATTAAGTGAGGATGGCAAAGGCTGGAGACATCATAAATATCAGCGTCTCAAGATTCAATTTATTTCAGTAGCACATGGGAAATTCCAGATGATTTCACGTATTTAACTGGCTACCTGGCTTTTAATTCTAGGGGAAAAGGAAGATATAGCCTCCTCTCCATACAAGGACCATCTAGTTAAAACAACACAGTACTTTTAAGCATGTGATTATTTAACTATAGGGATCAAAACCAAACTAATACTTCATATAACCAGGGTATTCATAAAACACATTATACAATGTAATACTCCTTGAACCTCTTGGACATTTACACCTCTGTTTTCCAACACCCGCCTATCAACACAGGCTGCAACACACATCAGAGGGCTTAGGTAAATAAAAGCCTTTCCTTGAAGTTTAATAGCCCTGTGATCTGAAGAATGACTGGTATTGATCCACAGCCTTTGGCAAGGCATAACGTGAGTTCTGTGGAAGCTGCCTGTGCCCTCTGATGATCTTTTGCTCCCAGCAGACATTCAGCAGAGTGCTCAAGGCTCCCAAACCGCACCATGCAGGCAGCAGGGCAGGGCGGGTAGGAGAGCAGAGCCACTCACCTTCAGTGACTCTGTTTGCGAACCGAGTCCCTTAGTACAGAGCTCCATGACTGAATAGGAACAAAAAGTGTCTCTCACTTTGTACTGACTCACGGCAAGAAGCCACAGGGCAGGATTGGTCTCCAGTTCTGAGGGAGGAATCAGAATAGACTGGTGTCCTGAATAAACGCTGCAAGACACAAGATTCATTAACACACACTAAACACCAGTGTCACAGACAAGCCATGGGGTACTTGAATACACAGTTTATCACAGCACTTGATAAACATGGTTGAATCATGTAAAGCCCACACAGCTCCAGAAGTTTAATGTAATGTTTAACCCTGTTTTTTTGCTGTACTTCCAGAGTCTATGATGAATCATGAGGACTGCAGGTGGACTGCAGGCAGAATGTGCTCCTAAACAACTAATTTACTCAACATTCCAGTGGACTTCGCTTGTTAGGACTGTACCAAAAAGAGCAAAATAGCTCAGTTATTAATGGTGTGAATAAGCAGTATAATAATATTAAGAAAAATTAAGTGCTGCTGACAAATACTTTGGATTGAGTAATTAGCATTTTAAGAAACCTTGACTAAAAGAGTACTTTATTACTTAATATGGAAGCAACCTGTCTCCTGCTAAAGCAAGCAAGAGGTTTGCAATAATTTCCAAGGGGGTAAATTTGGCCCTAATTTAACATCACTTGTAGCTTTAAATTTCTTCTGTGAAAGTTTTATGAACTTTTGAAATTCAAATATACTACATCTCTTGTATACTGGATACCCACTGAGCATAAATATTGCAAAAATACACTTATCAGGGCCCCTGAGGGAAACAATTATGTCAGAGCTAATTTCTCCGGTACCTAAGATTCTCCCCATGAGAAAAATATTCCCAATTTGATGACTTTATTTCCCATGGGTTCTATGTTGTTCACTCATCTCACACAGGCAGATTTACCATGAATTTTACAGTCCCCTCACATCTCAATTTGTAGATCTGTAGATATTTCAAATCGGAATGGTGACAGCATAAAGCCTCCAAATCATAGAAGTTCTGAGAAAGGACCATAAAAGCCCCCACGATTTATGATGCATAAAAGAATTTCATTTGTGACTTGAAAATTTGAAAAGCCAGCTTGGTAAAGTTGATGTTTTCAAATCCAAGTGTCTGAGGTAAGACATGAAATGGAACTTTATTTTCAGAAATATGAGCATCTTTGTCACACTGGACATCAGGCACCTTTGCAGTTCTTGCAGATGGGCTGCACACATACACACACACACACACACATTCCTTCATTGGTGAGTGAGTGCTCCCACTTCCCCCAAACCCAGATGAGAGGCTTTCAAAAGCTGTGCCATGTAGAATGATGTTTGTGTGAACTGGATGTCTTTACTTGGTACGATAAAGGCAAAAAAGGTGAACAAGTCCAGCCACAACAGCAGTTAATAATCCAAATTGTTTAGGTCTCCGCTGTAGTATGAGTCTGAGCATGCCATGGAATATGTATGAACTCTAGTTCAAGCAATTTCATTTATCACAGAGCAGGAATTTTGTCTTTGACTGCCTGTCCCCTTGATGCCACTCTGGGTGATTAACGACCAGTGGCTGGCCCTGGAGCAATGTGTTCTGGGATGGGGCTGACATGGCGGCCATGGCACGGGGCAGGAAAATGAACCATTACCCTTTCATGGAATCAGAATAAAGTGTCACTGAACCTTGAGCATGTGCTGCATAAACATGTGAAAAGAGATCTTGGCAGCACTACCCATGCCTGAAAGGGGAATGCCCTGAGCTCAAGTGAGAGATCAAACCAGCCAGGGAATAGTACCAATTTTTACTATAAACGTTGCCTCACTCTTTCATTCTTAGCAAATTCTATTAAGTTGCTCAGAGAAGTAGGACCAAAAGACCTTTAAGCTTAGGGCTCCACAAACAATCAAGGTGTGCAATCTGTCTGGTAAATATGTAATTCTTACAAACAGGAGTCTGTAACCACTCAAGTAAAAACCTGGGATGGGCTCCAATCTGTACAAATATGGTATACAAACCCTTCAAACCCTTCCCCTTGACCCTGAGCTTCTCTAATTGAGAATTTTCACCAGTATCAGGTGAAAAAATTATCTGCACAATAATAAATATGGTGCCAGTGTGTCAAATGTGGGAGAATTATTACTCACAACCACATTAAGATCCCTTAAGTATCACTTACTTAACTGGGCAGACATAACCAAAATCAAAACCAAATCAAAAGAACAAACTTCATCCCTGTCCTGAAAAGTGTTCACACAAACTCCACAGTAATATTGGAGAAGAAAGCTACATTGCTTTGGTAGGAAATCAGGAAATTGATTCCAAGTGTATTTTACCAGGAAATCATTCAAACCAGCAGAATTTACACCAAAGACAAATGTTATCCCCCTCAGCAACACTAATGTGTGAGGGTGAACTGTCTACCTCTTTTAATCAACTTACGGACAAGAAAGTGGTTTTCCTTCCACCAACAGTCCTGCAACAAAGTATGAGGATCTGGATGCAAAATAACCCATCTTCCTCAGACTGAGGGAAACAAATACTCTTATGATCAGGCTTAGACTAAAAAAATTACTCCAATTAGACTGAAACTAATTAAGATGTTGCTAGTATGTTTTCTGAGTTTTCTAATGCCTCAAAAATACTGTGGAGTTCAGGATCAAACTGCACAGCAAAAGGAAATATCCAGCAGGAAAGAAAACTTTCTGTGGTGGAGAGCCTCACATGTGCTGCTCTTGACTGCAGTACATAAACCTACAGCCAGCTGATACCATGCCTGCAAACTTCACGCCCAGCACAGGCTTTGCCTACTGAGCTGTGGTTTAATAATCCATGCATATCCTCTGATTTGCAAGAGCAGTTGGTGGAGCTACAAGAAGAACAACAAAGGCATAATTGTGGGGTGAATGTGCCAGTTCCACAGCTGAAGTGGTTTATGCAGCACCTGGTCACCATGATGTCGGCCATATTTTGGCTCAGCTCCCTGAATCAATCTCTGAAACGTTACACAGAATTTGTGTATCAGTCCAAGCCACAAAATGCTACATATCCCTGAAAATTCACAGACATATTCGCCTGAGAAGCTGTCTATCACTCGTGTTTTGGTAGAGAGAAGCTGAGGAAAAAATACCCTTGTACAGTTGGTTGAACCATTTCATACCATTCCAGTGGTTTCAAATCACTGTGAGATGCTAGAGGGTGTTTGCTTGGCATGAATGCCAAACACCACACAGACCACGTGCTTGAACAAACTGCAGTTGTGCAAGGCTGCTTTGGAGGTGCTGGATAAAGCTTGACACAGTTCCAAACCTAAAGGAAGTTCTGCCAATGCTTCCTCCATGTAATTCTAGGAACAGCAGAGAAGTTTGGTAGGTTCATCCAGACATGGAATTCTAGATTTGGTAGAGTTAATCCTGAAACTGAGGCACTGAACAATGTGAGGCAGTTCCATCTCAACCTGAAACAATGATAGTTAAATGGTTAAGCTGTCAGCTTGGCTTATCTCATACAGGAACCAACAAAATCATGGTGAACACTGTGGGAGCAGGGGAATGAATTGGATATTAGGAAAAACTTGGGAGTTTAAATATAAACTGTTGAACTTAAAGCCCCCTTTCTGAGATTGCAAAAATATATAATACAATGAACTAGGTGCAAGATTTTACTTATGTAAATACCGGGAAGGAACTGTATCAAGATTGTTTCTTCCATTGCTGCAGAAATCTGTGTCACAAAAGAATCCACCTCCTGATGCAAGTCTTAACAACAGGAACAGACACAGTGAAGAGCAATCCTGCAGCACCTTGTCACAATGACTTTAGGGACGCAGATGCAGAGTGAAATGCAGAGGTGGCTGAGGTACGAGATCACCTCTTAGAAGTGCTGTCTTCCTTTAGGGGACTGCAGAGAAATCCAGGGAAAAAAAAGTATTCATGTGGTGGACAAAGCCTTGGATTTTGGCAGTAAATGAAGAGCCCTGTCTGCCTGCACTAGGCAAGGGCTGCCCAAGGACAGGAATACTCCAGGTAGAAGCACCAGGATGTATTTTGGTGTGACAGCACCATCTGACCATGACACTGCCTCCACTGCTGGCAGGCTGTTCTGGCAGCATACGGAGATTCCTGGAAGGAGTTCTTGGCATTTAACTGTTCCACTGAATTGGAGCTTTAGCCCATATTGTGCTGAGGCAGATTAGCAGTAAAAGCTGAGGTTTTATTATAGTTCCAAAAATTTCAGCAGGTCAATAAATGCTGACAATGGCAAGTGCAATGTGCAATTGCATTCTGGCAGTTACTGACCCATCGCTGCCCTTACTCCTGTGTCCTTGTCAGGTGACACGAGCTGCTTCCCCACTTAACTGGAGGAGGCAGGTGGGTACTGCTGAATCCTGTGAGTGTATGCATTTGGTTTCTGTATTTCTACAGATGATACTTGGCATTTGGTGATGAGGGACAGGTATGGGAACTGGGTGTCTGGTAGAACAAAAGCCTTCACAATCACCTGGACCAGACCTTGTAGGAAGGACAGCACAGGCTATAGAGAACAGTGTTTGCGCATGTATGTCTCTTAGGCTTCAAAGGACTTGGGCCAAAATTAAATCTTCAGTTCTGGAGATCTACCATGTACAAAACCCAGAGACTTTTGGAGAAAAAATAAAGGACCTCACACCACCTGCAGAGTCTAAAAATGCTGGCAGGCACACAGTGCTCTAAGAGCATGACTGCACATGGTAAGCAGATAACCAATCCGTAACATAGACAGCAAAAGGCCATTGCTCAGCCTTGAGCATCATTCTGGTTCCTCATCATCATCTCTCTTGCCCCACTTATATCCCATGTATGGGCATGTCTCCAGAGGAGATGAGGTAAGTCTGCATACTCATCTCAGAACTCACGTATCAAGGTGATTCAGGGCTTTCAGCTACCCTTGAACTTTCCAGGCTCGAGGCAGCACTGATGTGATGTGCAAGGAGAGCAAATTGCCTCTTCGACAAATTGCCACTGGCTACAGACTCTCCAGGAAACTGGCACACAGCAGTGTGTGAGCAGACAACACACCTTCACATTCCTCCTGTGCCAGTTACGCACTTTGCAAAATACACGACAGATGTTTATGCTCATATCCTTCACTGCCCATGTCAGAGTTATCCGATTCTGATGTGGGATTTAGGTTTCTTTACACAGTCTTGGCCTTTAATTGTACATGGGCGAAATGTACAATTTAAATTGGGTGAAATGCTCATGCCTGCCAGTTATCTTCAAGTTAGCCTAAAAAAATCTAACAATAATCAGTGATTGCTAAGACAATAAATGCTCCTAAAATGCAGTTTTCCTGTTGGTGTTGCAATCCCTTGTTTACTTCTTGCACAGTTCCACCTGTCTGGTTACTAAGAAACCTTGCAGTCTTTTGCAGCAGAAGCCACCTGGTAGCACCTCTGTGGATTTTTCCTTCATACTATGGAACAGAGGCAGCAGGAGCAGGATAGGAGAAAGCACCTTCCCTGGAAAACCTTCCCCAGACCATTTGATAGCACTCATATTATTTATTGCATGGCCACTGTGGACCAGAAAATTCAGTTCCTCTGGTCCAGCTTGAGTCTCACTGACTTACACTAATACATGCTCAGTTTCTGAGAACATATATAAAGTTTATTAAAAATTATTATGTACTTAATTTTAATTTGAGCAAGGACAATTCTGTCTTCCAGCAGTAAAAACAGAACTGCAGTTTGAATTGGCTTAGCTGAGCTAAAGTAGAGGGAAGATTCTTATTCTATTGCACTACTCAGCAACTATCAATTAAGTGAATCCTCACTAATGAACTGTAGAATGCTGTATTCTGCCCCACAGTCAGAAGCATTAGGACAGGGACATCTTAATTTCAGGAAGCATTTCTGAACAATGGGATTTAGAATTCATTTTTTTTACATTTGAGGATTTTTTTTTCCTTTTAAAGAATGTATTACATTTTAAAATGTAATACAATGCAAGTCAGAATACTATGATCACCTTCTCAGAGTGGGTAAATGAGATTATTAAAGAGAAAACCACAAAGATAATGTATTCTTTTATTGAACCATGAGTAAGAACTCGTTAAAATTAGGAAGTTAGGGGTTTGAGAACTCACATGGGACTGACGTCTGCTGCCACACCCAGGACTTGCTGTTCAATAAGAAGGGTTCCAAGGAAACCCTGCTGGAGCATGCAGCCAGTTTAGAGAGAACAGTTCTTTTAAATGTATTGCTCTGCTTTGCAAGGTTTCTTTTCTTTATTATTTTATAACCTTTAGGCCATAAAATAATAAATCTTAAAAAAATAAAAAACTTTGCAAAACTATGCAATATATTCCAAACTTACCAAAGGGCTGGCTCCATGCTCCAGCAGCTTTCCTAAGTAGCTTTGAGCTCATAGAATGGGGCATTCTGGGGTACCACAGTGGAGCAGGCCAGCACAACATCTAAGCACCTACAACAGGGATAAAAGGTTAGTTTTTCTTTCAATTCCTTAGTCAATGCCTCCTTTGGTCTAGTTAATAAAGGAATTTAAATGTACTTTTAACTGCACCCAGCACAGGAGGTTGCTCTTGCTTCCTGCCGGGCTCCTAAAACAAAGAGTTCCTATTTAACTCTCAAAAGCCCCTAACTTATAAAAAATTGAAGATCAAACTTCATTTCCATATGCTGTTAGAAATATTAATTTAGTAAATGGAAGTGGTGACAGACAACCATAAGTTTAGAGTAGAATTCTCTGAGTTAGAAATCTGGGTTGAAATGCTGGGCAGGATCCAGTTATGCTGAACCTCAAAGGGTAAAATGCAAAGTCACAAAATTTTATGTTATGAAGAGGTAAGAGCCTTATAAACTCCAGGATGTATTTTTTTCTTATAACATCAAATAATACTCATTTCTAAAATAGTAATGAAATGGAAATTAGATTTGTAAGTGGAATTAATTAGGCTGTATCTGATGCCAGCTTCCTCCAAATGACAATCGCAACTCTAGCAGCCTGAACTTTTTCTGATTTAATAGGAACAGGGGATCAGTGGCAAAGAAGAGATTGATGTGAAGGTTCATAAGACAAGAGTGTTGTTGGCCTGATCTCAGTTCTTTCAACTCCCTTGTTTCTTTTCTCTTCTTTGAAAATAATATATAAAATTTTCTATTCCTTCTGTAAGCTGCAAATGAGCACAGACTCTGATTGCTTTCTCCCAGAGGCTTGCTGCCTTAATTTACTTGCCAGTCACAAACAATCTTCTCCTTCTGAAAGGCTGCATACTATCAGTATTGGGAAGGACCTAAGGGCAGCAAATGCATATTTGTTGGAAAAATGGTTCTGAAGTAAAAAAAAAAAATTGCATTCAGGAGAGTCTTGGGCACCACAAATTACTCAGGTTTTGGACAGGTCAACATTTATCTGTGTTTTATGGCTCTATCATGATGTTGCATAGAAGTTATTCCTGGATGCTCTGTGTTCCAGCACTATGCTATACAATGATACATTCCTTAGCTGCACTCTCCCATGGTGCTGTACAGACCTTCCCTGGCCTAACAGTGCTGATCATCAGCCCATGCTGGAACATTCAAGTCTTTATCAGAAATAGTCAACCAACTTTAAAAAAGCAACATTTAAAAAATTAAACTTAAAACAAAGTGATTTAATTAAAATCTCAATATTTCTGAAGGGTTTTTTTGCAGCCTTAGTAGTTTAACTTTTATGTTGGGTAAATAAAACACTGAAAACCCAAAGGTTTTTCAAAACAAGGGCAACTCTAATCCCTGTGTAAAATCTAAAACAGTATTAGGCAAGTATAGCTTAAATCAAGAGAAACTGATCAAGAATGAATAAGATAATGCTGTTAATCTTTAGCCTATTTAAAATAAAATAACAAATATTTTTAAAGGGCAATAAACCATGCCAATAGCCTACTTTTAAATAAACAATAATTGCTAAAAAGAAATTGCTGCAGTTGTTATCAAATAATATTTCCTTCAGGTATTTAGTAAATTGGTACAAAGTTTATCCAAAGTATTTTTAATGCCATGGATTATCTTCATATTAGTAACTAAAAATAGCAGTAGTCCTAACACCAAAGAACTTTCTGTGGAGAGAGCAAAGATGTCAGACTACTGTGACTCTGAGATGCCTTCATCAAAATGGGCTCCATTAACACTCCCACAGCTCTTTTCCTTTGCCTCTGCATCAACCCAGCTAACTTAAAAAAAATTAAATCAATAGACCTGCTTTCACTGCTGAACTGTAACTTCCCTGGAGTATAGAGATTGACAGAAATGTTATATTTTTAAATTTCCTAACTTAATAAAGCTGATTCACATTTCACTAGAATTTTTTTGTTTTGTGATAACTTCGCTACTGCCATACAAGTACCTGCAAGAAAACACACTTCTATGTCTCTGCAAAAATTGCATCCTGAAAGTTCCACAAATGGGAGAGTCCCCTGATATCTACTCCTGCTTTCAGATTAGAGAATGAAAAAGAAGGCACGAGGAAACCACTTCCTTAAGGTAATATTGGTAAAGCACTGCTTTCATCAAATGAAACAAGCCAGACTCTGCAGAGACAGCAGTAAAGCAGCAGGAGGTCAATGAGCAGCAGTGCTGATGCACTGTACTTCCAAATCTAAATACCTACAGCCATGCCCTGCTCAAACAAACCACATCCTCCACACAGCAGTTTCCACACAACTTCCAGCAACTCCAACTGCCTGTGGCAGTCCCAGAGGCACTGTCTGCTCCTCCCATCCTTTCATCACTCACATCATCCTTTCTGTTGTGCCACAGCACAATGGAAACCGTGTTTCAGAAAAGGCTGAGGAGAAGCCTCACCTGCAGAGGCACCAGAGGACAAACCCAAGTCCGCAATAGGGGTCCAAGCAGATCGCAACTTCCCGGGAGGGATAAAGCTCACACTGCAGCTTAATAGAACGACAAAAGGCACTAGTGGCTGCATGAGACATCTGAAAGACAACAGCAAAGCAATTAAAATGATCAACTGTGTCATTGGAAGGCTCACTCCCAGACTCCATCAAGTGCATACATCAATTACAGGATAAAAACACCAAATAAATATTGACTTTATGCCCAGTGTAATTGCCTTTATGCACACAGGTAATTTATATCTTAGAAAACATAATTTTCCTTCAAGAGGGCATCCAAATAATTGTGAAAGGGGAGAGGAGACAGAATGAATGGTAAGTTTGAAGTGATTTAGGAAGAAAGCTGTGAGTGGTTTAAAGATGTGCTCCAAGCTGTATGCAAAGCTAATGATGACAGGCTACACTTTCTGGAAGAATAAAGGAATGAATGACTAAATGAAACACTTTGTTGATCATCAGTAACATATTTTAAAGTATGTATTTCTTGACAAAATAAATGAAAAATGCCAAAGCATTTTTTTAAATTGAAAGAGATTTTTCCAGCAAAGCAGTACTAAGGACCTAGTCATTCAGCAATAAAAATCCCCAATAAACTTGGTAAAGTTTCTGTAAATATCTGTAAAATATTTTCATGTTATCTAGCTACTAGTTGAGAAACAGGCTCTTAAAGTCTTGGTAAGGGAGCTGTCAAAGATAATACAAGCAGAAAGTAGAAATAAAAAACCTGATCCAAAGGAAATTCTTCTGATGTTTTTCCTAGTTTTAGGATGCTTTCCACAGTCCCCCATCCTGACTTAAAAGTTCTAATGACAATGGAAACAGAAGAATATCTTTTAATGTTTGTCCTTTCTATTAGTAACAAGAAAGTCACCAGTGTTAGAGAAACAGTCTGGGTAGGAGTTAACTTCCCAAACCTTTGATCTCTGCCACGTAGGGAGCTGCTTGCTTTATATACTGCTCACTGAGAGTCAATGGAGGAGAACGAGCACTTGGAAGGTAAAATTTATTTGATCTTAAAGTAAACAGGGGAATAAAGCTCCAGAAGTGACTTTTTCTCCATTCCAATGACAGCCATAACTGAGGCTGGATGTGTTCCAAGTGATGCAGAAGGACCAGCTCTGAATGGGTGTCAGTGTGGTGATCATCTGCAGTCTGCAGATTAATTCTACTCCAGCTGAATATCAAGACCACTTTTTCACATGGGATTAAACTGAACACTATTGACACAGAACTGGTGTTATTCTGTGAATTTTTACACCATACTGCATGCAAGCTATTGAAAATGTTGAGAGTAAATGCAAGTGGAATCTACTACTTACAAAGTGATTACAAAACATTTATCAACTTTTCAGGAGTCACAAGAGTTATAGCCATTTCTTTTAATTTAGTACCACTGCATTACGATTATAAGCCTTGTGGCCTCTTTTGATCACTTTTATAGTTAATTAATCACCAGTGATGATGTAGTAGATGGTGGCTGTTTACACAAACCTGCTGAGTCAGTGATCTGCAGGCTCTGTGACCCAGATATTAGAAGCTAATCAAGAATTCCTTGATAGATTTATCTGTATTTCCCTCTAGCCACACTAAGAAAGGCTCATTGACTTGTCCTGCCTTTGACTTTCTTTGAAGTTTTCCATTTACTCACTTTGCATAGTTAGTAGTCATTACTGCAAGTCTGATAAAGTGTAATTCAGACCTGATTTAATAGAGATGACTGCATATGAAACAATCATTTGAGGCTTTCTCTAGAGGAAATGAAGACTTATGTGACATTCACTCCTTTAAAAAATAGATATTTTAGATAAGTCAGATAAATTACACCCTAAAAGACCCTGCTTTTCTCTGTTGGCTGCTGAGAAGTCCAACAACTACTCCACATCTGTAGACATTGTAGCTATTCAAAGTTAGATGGAATGAATGTTGTAGGAGTGTCCAATATGTGACCATCAGCCAGGTCAACCAGTTAACCATCAGTCAGCCTCAAGCTGGTCACTTCAACAGCTCTGTGCTTCCATCTCTTCATCCAAAAACTGGGAAAATGATGTTCTCTTTATTTATAAATTATGCTGACAGTTTCTGCAAACAGATGGATGATACTAAAGAGTATGAGGAATTCAGCATATAGGCTCCAAGTGTGATACATCAGCAGATATTGCTAAAGTAATCATAATCCTTGTATTTGCAACAAATAGGAGTAAGGAAGAAACAGGTAAGAATAACAGAGTGATTTTACTGTGTCTTGCTGAAACCAGTAGTGGGATACATAAGTTAGATAAAACAGATTTGATGAGCTGTGGCTAGAGGGTTGGAGAAAATGGCAGAATAGATTTCAAGAGCTCAAGATGCCTGATCTTAGCAAACAAATCTATCAATGAATTTTTGCAGCTTACTCTAGTACTGTACTGGGTGAATATACCAGAGAAATCATCAGGTCCCTTAACTGTAAGAAGAGAATATTGAAAACCAGTGGCCAGTAGCAGAGTTGCAACAAGAAGGGAGCAATGAATGGGCACTGGAACAAGCAGGAAAAGGATGACAGTCTCATTTCCTTCATAAAATGGAGTAACAGATGCCTAAGCAGAAAAATGCTTCAGGCAGACAAACTAGTGGACTATGCACAGGAGTAATGGAAGGAAATTTTTAGTCTGAGGAGGAGGAGAGGGGCTAAACCCACCACACACAGTCCTGTAGCAAGTAGAGAAGAACTAATTTAATGTCAATGGATTCAAACAATGTCTGCAAGGGAGGGAGTACTTTGATTCCTGCTTCCAAAAATCATGTGGAGTCACAAATAAGGAGCAACCACCTGCCAGCCAGGCAGGACAGCAAGAAGGGCAGCTTTAACAAGAAGTCCCTACCTTTACCCCTGCCAGCATGCCAGTGGTGGAGACACTGAAGTCAAGGTAAGCAAGTGTTTCAGGGTTAGAAGGTTTGTAGATCTGTGCAGGCCGCTTCTTTGGCAAATCGTCTGGTGGAGACAGAGACAGAAAACGTGTGTATGTCACTGACAAGCACAGTGACAAAAGAGACAGAGGTCCCTGAGCCCAGCACTCACCTGTATCTAGAACTGGAGGCCATGTCCTGATATCCACTGCTGCCGCCGCCTCTCGCGACCGTAACAATTTACATATTAATTGTGTTGTCATTAAGCAGGCAGAGCGGCTCACCTAGAAATTCAAGAAATAAATAAAACCATGATGGGATACTAATTAACTCTCCCATGAAAATGGGCAAGACTGTGACTTATTTTCTGCCAGAACAGACACTGGTATATCAACTTTATGATTTCTGATCAGCAGGTGGGAAGATGCTCAGAAAAATGCAACTCACAAAGAAGACAAAGTCATGTGAGCTTTACAACCTACATGAAAACTGCACTTTGAGAAGGGCATTGTAATGAAATTAAAGGCACCTTAATAGTGAGAATGTGACCTTTCCAACACATTGTATCAGCTCTCAAACCAAAGTGCTAGTAAAAGAAGACTGAGTTCAAAAGATTTCCTATGTGACAGTTACATATCTTGGTTCATAAACAATATTTTCAGATAAACCAAAACCCAGTCTGACATTTCATATGAATAATTTTACTATCTTAAGTCAATTTTATGTTAGCCATGTATTTCCAATTCCTGTGCCAGTGATAAACCACCGGGAGCTCTTCTGATATTGGCAAAAGTAGCTTTAGAACAGAAATTGTGCAAGTGGCACGAAGAAATGAAATGGTGAGCTTACAGCAAACACCATCTGCACCAAGCTTTAGATGATACATGCTGAATTCTCCTTTTAGATTTGCTATTTTTAAAAGTTCATAGGTATTAACTACAAGAATATTTCTTACTTAGTAAGAATACTTCTTATTCTCATTAATAAAAATTAATATGCTTAAGGAATTCAGACAAACATGCATATGAGCGCTGAAATCCCTGAAGATAAAACACAAGAAAAACTAAAAAGGCAACATTTTTCTTCTTTTCCCCAAACTTTGAAAATCTGTGCAAATGCTGCTAAGAGCATCTTTTTATTTAAGGAAAATGAAACATTTCATTGCACACTAAATTTCCTGTGTTTAAACTAATAAAATCAGTAATCATATGTAGACTAAATTTTACCACTGGGGAGAAGAGAACAGATTCTATTGACAATGATCTCTCAACTTTTTAGAATACCAGAAATTTGGACATTTTGAAATTTGGAGCAAACATCTCTTAACCAAACTCTAATCTCTTGACACTCTAATCCCATGACTGCCCTGTATAGACTGTTTACATACTTCAAGCTAAAAGTGAATACAAACAAAGCCACTGCGGTACTCCTTAATCCATTTTCATTGTCATGGCAAGGCAAATTAATTCTTACATTACTAATTTTAATCCATGAAAATCTTGATTTGGGACACTAAACCATAAAACAAAAGGAATTTCAAGTGTTGGTGATTCCCAGCCCCCTCAGGAATTACATAACCTGCAAGATCAGAAGGTTCATTAAAATACATAGAATATCCATGCCTGGAGAATTCCACATCAGAGGTAAACACACAGGGATGGTGGGAAGGAGAAAGAACACAGCTAAGCAGCTACAGGTTAGCAACTGCTCAAGATAGGGCTCAGTTCAGTTATATTTTACAACTACCAACTCATCACAAAAACACAATTATGCAGGTTAAATTTTACTCAGAAGTCATTCTTACTGACTTCAAAGGGTGCTGTGCAGTCATACAACATGTTACAGCAGGCACTGACCCCATCACATCAGGAAATCTGTGTGACTGCATTGGCAGTGAAAGAACAGCTGCAATATTTTAGTTTCTACAAAGCCATTAATCTCAAAACTGAGAGAAATTCTTGTGTAAAACAGAGCTGAGAGGTTTATAAGTCAAACTGGCATTAATATGGCTAATAAATGTCAACATTTTATCTAAAGTTAGTCTATTGAAGGGACAATGAATGCAAGTCAGCTTAGATCAGTCAGGTTTTTAACATGAAATAGCTAAACATCTAGTTTAGCTATTAAACATCAAAAGAAAAAGAAAAAAAACACATTTTACATCACTTCTGTATGTTAACAATTGATGTTCAAAAACACTGAGTGCCAAAATATTAAATAACGAGAATCCTGTAAATAATAGGACAGTTTCTCATACCTCTTCTGATACTTTGTAGCATCTGATGCCATAAGGAAAGCCAAAAATTACAACTATCTCTACTACTTGTTAATTGAAAATATCAAAATTAATTAGCTATGGTAAAAACACATCTGTTTTAACTTGTTTCTTCAGAATTCCAATCAATAAATTAGAAGCTGCCAGATGTAAAGGGCTATCTAATTTCAACTATTTTTATTTCCCTCAGTAACAAGCACATTGCAGTTATTTATGTGCAACAAAGGTTGAACATTCTTAGCTAAAGCCAAGATACCAAAAGAAAGCACTGAATTACTAGTCTGAGTAACACTTTCCTGGATGAAACAAAAGATCAACCAACACCTTCACAACAGAACTTTGAAATTGTTTTAAATGCAGAAGAATTGGATATTCAGAGGTGAGCATGCCTTTGGGTGAGGATAAACTTCCCAATGAGGTTTTTCTCAACAGTCAGTGTGGCTCTGACTGTGAAGAATCCTACCCTTCTTGGAATATAGCTAAACATAAGGAAGCAGTTTAAACACATTTCTTGAAAGGAGTCACATAACTGGGGCCAAATGTGACAGCTCAAGTGAGCAGGTTGTATGTTGCCAAGCAGTGTTGATTTTGCAACACACTGAAGTCCCGAGTCCTGGGAAGGAATACAACTCTTCAACCCAACCACCCCTCACCCAAGTTACTGCTCCTAAAGACACAAATCCACCACTCATGAGGTGTCTGCTCACCTCCACGATCATCTTCACCGTGGGTAATGTGGTGGCAATGTTCTGGGGATGTGGAGGGCGCACCGTGATTGGCACACAGCCTGCATACAGGCATCCGTAAAACGCGGCAATCAGGTCTATCCCTGCATGGAGAACACAGCAGAAAGCCTCCCCTGAAAATCAAGTCATTCAATCACAGACTCCTATGTCAGCATAAATAATACTTGGAACCGAACCCAGAAGGTTAAATGAGTGACTAAGCCCTTTAACAGACTTCTTTTTCAGCCCCTTGTCAGTATTTGTTCAGCTTCACTGATTCCTCTCAACTGCACCGTTCTGAGCATGAAAAACTGCAGGCGACACACAAAACTGCAGCCAGATATCAACGTTTAGGAGAACTCCAGTTTGCTGTTCAGGAAGTAATCTGTTAAAAAGACTGATTCCTACAGATTAATTATCTTCCTAAATGTACATTTATAGAGTGTACAAGAAGAGGGATGTCCCAGCAAAAGGACAAGGTAGGATGATGCTTGGTCCTACCTGCTGCAGAAAGAACATATGGATGTTCCATAAAATACTGTCTTTCTCTTGCCATTTTTAACCTCACGTAGTAGTCAGCCTTATCTACCAGAAATTTTACAATAAATAAGGGAGTAATGACTTTGAAATCCTGCTTCTAACATAAAATTAGGTGCTGTGCCATAGAAATATTGACTGCAGGTGATGGACAATGGAGAGCACCCTTCAGGCTGTCTAAGGAGGCTGAAAGACAACAATTCAAAGATCTCTTGAATACTGCTGTCTGTCACCTCCCTGGTGCTGTACACAGGCTGTGATGACAGTGGGAGCTGGTTTATTCTTTCAGTGGAAAAGGATCTGCAGTACTGGTAGGCTATTATTCCTTCAATAAAATGCTTCATTCATGGAAAGTGAAATACAAAAAACAAAAATTTAAGTTGAAAGTGTTAGTCTTCTTTTGTGGAAAAGGTTTTCCCATATTAACCATTGCAAAACTGCTCCTATAGCTACAAAGATATAACCAAATATCACATTACACCCCTTAAATCAGACTGTTTATTTCACCAACACATTAAGAAATGTTAAAAGACTAGCACTAGATCAGAAATAATTTCAAGCAAATGACAAATGTGTTAACATAAACTTAAAAGCCCTGATGCCAAAGGATGAAAATCCAAACCAAGAGAGCTATCTAGATTAAGAATCTATAGAATAACTTGTAATGACAATTTTGAATTTCTTAATCATTTTCTACTTATCAATCAAATTTCTACTCTAAAAAAACCCCACATATTACTTCCTGATCATTGTTGCTTTACACTCATGAAATGCAGCACTTCCAAGAGGGAACTGAACAGGTGAATCTAAGAACACTTAGCAGATGGAACTGCATGCTCAAAAAATAGTCTCTATCCAGCAAATTAAAAAAAAATAGTAATTAAATCTGACTGCTAATAAGAGACAGGTTTTCAAAACACAGGTTAGTCTTAATCGGAACCCAAAGAAATAAAATCTGTGTATATGCATAAATACATTTTACTAAATGTATTTAGATTTCACTTATTTAGTTTAAATTTCACTTTCAAATACATTTCACTAAATTCAAAGGAATGTGCATAAGGCAAACACCTTGTGTTTTGACAATTAATACGGTGTACATGGTAACACCCCTGATGCAGCACCATTCAGAAGGATCTTGATGAACTTCCAGGAGTGCCCAGGTACTGCTACAGCAGTTCTTTACCTGGTGGGTAAACCAAAGCCACATGGTCTCCATCCTGTAAATGTCCCCTCTCCATCAGCATGACAGCTATCTTCTCAGCTCGTTTATGCAGCTGGACACATGTCAGCGAGTTGGCTATTGTTCCCTGCACAGGAAGAAAGATAAATGTCACAGGAGATAACGTGATGTGCTGAAACTCTATTTTCCTCTTCACCTTAGAAGTCGTGGGATGAGGGGCAGCCACAATATGCCATGCAATCAACTTAAAATATGGAAACATTCAGCCTGAGGCCAAACTGTAGCTAGAAGGAAAAAAAGATGTTTCTAAAGTAGAGGACTGTTCTCTGTTCCTTTCTCTGTGCCTTCTGCCCTCAACAGTGTTTCTGCCTCCACCAAGGCAGTACAGCAGTGTGCTAATATCCTGCTCACGTAATCTGTACTTCCCTTGCTACACAGGCAGCATTCCTGCTGCAGCCAGGGAAGTGCCTTTATGATCTCTGTAGCAAACTCTGGCATCTGTGGAGAGCAATTCTGAAAATTGCATTTTGCTGTCTGCACACTGGAGTGGAGCCAAACGGCCCAGCAGAAATACTTTAAAGAAGACAAAAGACAAAAGACACAGGAGAAAACAATACTTTGTGATGGAAAAAAGAATTAGTCTGGAACAAAAAGATAAGCACTTATATTGCATATAAATGAAAGAGAGAAGAAAGGCATTTGATAAATTTGAATAACTCTGGTCAGCATGAGCTTGGCATTTTTGAAGCATTTCAAGTACTGCAAACCCCAAATTACCAAACAGTCACAGTGTTTTAAATTGAATGAGTGTTACAGTTCTTGCACTTCCTAAACACACATATATATATGCGTGCATATATATGCACACACACGTACACGTTTAGAAAAATCTATACATCTGTATCAAAAAATTCACTACCACTGCAGGCAGACATCTCAGAAGTCTAAAAATGAATGTACAGGACAGACTGGTTGCACCTAGAGCTGGTCAGGCCAGGTCTGGCCTGGGAGAAAGGGACAGGGCAGTATGGGAAGGGCTGCATCTTGGCTTGTGTACTTGTTCTGCAAAAAAAGAGGAATTCAGTCTCCAGTACAGCTGTGACACACCTGGCACCTATCACAAGCACTAAGTTCACTTAAAAACAAAGTGTTTCTGAAAAAAAATGGGGGGGGAAATATATAATAATATAGATGTATTAAAGAAGAACACATGAACACACACACTAAAATAGAACAGTGCATCAAAAATGCAATGTAATACAATAAAAACATATTGCATCACTATCCTCATTAAGAGACAAAGCAAGAAGGTCTACTGTTTTAAAGAAATGTTCTTTACGCTCTCTTTTAACAAGACAAGGAATAATAAGCATTTATTATGATGCTGGTTTCTATCCACCATCACCCCATACACCACTGCAGTGTTTACTGACCAGGCCTCAGAGAGGAGGGAGCAGTTTGCCAGAGGGCAAGCACTGCAAGCAGTGCCATGTCACCAAGATCACCTGGCATTCACAGACTTCATTACAAACTTTCAACAAGGAGCACAACCCAACTGGAAATAAAATGGACAAATCCAGGCTCAGCATTCCTCTTCATCATCCTCAGCAACAACACCGACTGAATTGCACTTCAGACAGTTTTAATCTGTCTTCTGATCAAAGACCTTTTCACTAAGAAAGCCTCCTTTCTTAGTGCACTTATGCAACTCTGTGGATGCTGGACCAGAGATGTCTTCCATCTGTCCAGCCCTGAGTGTGCCAAAGCAACATGAGGTCTGGTTGTCCTGCCACTGCAGACCTCTCAGGAGAATGTACTTAAACTCTTCATTTCTTCTTTCAAGAAATTGCCTGTTTCCATGGTTATGAGAAGAAGGACCCTTTATATCCCTACACACATCAGAAGCATGGGACCTACCAGCAGACAGGCAATTGCTGTAAATCAAGCAAATTTGTGCAAAGCTTGTTTACACTTAAGACTTCTGGCACTTGCTGCCTGTGAACCAGTGGGAAGTCATTGTTTATATGAAGTGTAGGGAAGGAGAATCCTGTTGTTGGACAACAATCACTTGCAAGCATCAGGCAACTACTCCCTTTGGGCCTTTAAAGAGCTATCCTGAAATGTAAAGGTGTTGCAATCCTTCATGACACACACTAATAACAATGTACTGCACTAATTTTGAAATTATTGGAATTCTCCAAGCTTGGGTTACAGGAAAACACTAATCTCAGTGGACTTTCATTAGTCATCCACTGCAGGATGCCTGAATGTTTTAGAACAAAGTGTACAGACAATGTCCAAGGAAGACAAAATAGGCAAAGTTACAAATCAGAACTAAAATTCAAGATGGGCAATAAAACTTGCCTAGGGCAAACCCCACCAAATCTGTCATCCCTTTCCATAAATTATTAATTCTCTCTAAAAAGCATTACGTCCCTCAAACAAATTTCATATGATGAGATACTCTTCACTGAGAGTAACAGAGAAACTGTATTTTAAAATCCAACAACTCTTCACTTCTATGGAATGGGAATTTGTTTTTTAAATCCTTGTTTTGCACATTGTGTCTTTACTTCCCACTGTTTGAACCCTTCTGCCAGCACAGGAAGTTTGGCTTTATTTAAAACTCAAAAGCAACAGCCTTGTGTGGAAGAGATGGAATAGTACACACCAACTCTTTCTCACAGCATCTTTGCTCCTAACTTACAGGACACAGCAATGCAGTACTTTAATGGTGTAATATTGAACTTATAAACAGCATTGCCTCTCAAG
Organism: Acrocephalus scirpaceus scirpaceus; assembly: GCA_910950805.1. Lineage (NCBI taxonomy): Eukaryota > Metazoa > Chordata > Aves > Passeriformes > Sylviidae > Acrocephalus > Acrocephalus scirpaceus. The sequence goes on along the minus strand of OU383773.1, from coordinate 143,565,558 downwards.
ATTTCTACTTTTCCATAAAAAAATACATTATTACTTCACTGTCTGTCAGGTTTCACATATTCACAAATATGAGCTATTAATTTGAATTTTTAAAAAATTTATTTAATTACTTACTGATAGCTTCAACCTTAACTTTTTACCAGCACTGCAAAATGGAGAAGGACATTCTGTAAATACTGTAGGTGGTGATTTCACAGAGGTTCACAAATTACTGGAGGTTAAAGAACCCATTCAAATTGCATAAAGACCACATAGTCTGAGACAACATCAGCTACTATTCCAGGGGAACAGCACTATTCCAGGCCTCCCCTCTCCTGAAGACCATCACACACTATGTATGTTTCCCAGATCTGACAGATACATGTAACTGTTCTGTGATGGAATGGTTTGAAATCAGACTTTAATTCTCTCTGTGGTCTTCAGAATTATTGGTTTGTCATCTCTAATCTGTAATTATCCAGGAAGTAAAGAAGTTACACAACAGAAAGCAAGGAAGTTTTACTCTCAGCAAAGCCAAGTCCTATACCCGTCACATTCATTAACTCCTTTTCAGTAAGCAATGACGTGTTGTGCCAGGCTGGCATCTCATGTAGGTTATACAGAGAGATTTATTAATGATCCTCTGCAGACTTGATTGTATTCTGGACATACATTTCCTTCTCTTCACCTCCTTTTCTCATTCTCACACCTCCCCCAGATGGTCCAATCTCAAAACCAACAGCCATTGCTTTATTTAGGGAAAATGCTTTGTTTTTGCCAAGCCTGTGCTTTTCAAATTGGAAATCAGGATGGTGAGCAGTATTAAACACTGTTATTCAACACAAGGACAGATCTGAAACAGATTCAACACTATTGAAACAGATTTGCAGTGTCAGCTCACACACAACATGTATGTGGTGGAAAAAGAAATGAGAAATGTGTAAGGCACGCTGTCTGATACAAAAGCAATCTATATCTTGACAACTGACAATGCTTATTCTCTTTTCCTTTCTGCCTCAGTGAACATTAAATGTAACAGCTGAGTATTAGTGGAAATAGGAAGAGAAAGGTCACATCCAGCCACAGCCCAAGCAGGTGCTGCTGAAATCTCAGTGTGCCTTTTCCTAGCCTGTTGGAACCATGGCCTGAGCTTCTTACCCTGCAGTTGAGCAGGGTGTAAAGCACGTGGTCAGGGGTGGTCTGAGCTCTCCACTGCAGCACTTCCGACAGGAACAGGAACTGCAATAAAGCAGAGTGACAGTCATGACACTGAACAACTTCTTGGTTCTAAAATCCAGGCCACAATACCCAGAAGCACTAAACAGGAATTCTCTTGCTGTCACACATTTACAGCAAAGTGCTTTTGCATGGTAGCAGCTGCCTCTCTGGAAGTGAAGCCACTGCTGGTATTATGATCTGTTACTGCACATACTTCCAAAACAATAAAAATTCTTAGTGAACCCTCTGAATTTAAGCACTATTTAATTATTTAGCTTCCTCTCATTTGCTTCATCAATAAAGTCAGGACCGTATATGTAAACAAAATTCTCTGGATTCCACTTGAGCTGCTAAAAAATTATGAAATAGAGGGTGATTTCTGGTAGAAGCCCCATGAACGCTTCCCACCACATTTTTTCTGCTGTACCATGTAACCTTATCTCAAAAAAATCCATAAATATGAAATGCAGTGACTTCTTCTCAAGTCTATTTAATATTAATTGGTAAAGGAGGGTCTGAAATATTAAATATATGCATTAATTAAAAAGAAGCCATCAAAAATTGGTGATAATAATAATAATAACAATAATCATCATCATCCATCATATCTCTGAACTAAGTGTCCTGATGTCAACTACATGATGTTAACTATATATATGGATGAAGATAACTATATGATGTTAAATACAGCTGTAACAGAAAAGTTTAGCTTACCTTTCTGGCCTGGTCATTATCTTCTATTTGCCCCAAATCTCTACCGCTGGCCTGGGCAATTCTTTTTCCAGAGACCAAGTTCCCCACCATCACAGAGGCAGGGCCAATTTCTAGAATAAAGCAGAAATACACCAAGCACAATAAAAATCCTGTGTTTGTGGATGAAAATTCATATGATCTCTTTGGCATTACATGGTGTTTTCCTCACTGCCACCCACAAAACCAAACCTTGAGCACATCTCTGTTGACACAAACTTTGGTTATGGACCAGAAGTGGTTGGAAGATACACAGGACTGGATTCATAATCTCAAAACAGCTCTAATTTAGCATGGGCTCTCCACAGCCAGAGATATATCTTGTCTGCCTTGATATGATGAATATGGAAAATTTAGCTTCTACTGTAGGCATATCCATTCAAGTGTCTCAGTCCAGAGTGACAACATTCCTATATCCCTCTTCCCTTGCCTGGGCTAAGCTGCATCTGTATTAAGACTTCTGTAATGCTACAGACACGAAGTGACAGGGATTAGGAAGGCAGATGGTGCACATGATAAAATATATCCAAGCCCTCTAGAGTAAGATTGAGAGTGAAGTAACTTCAGAAGAAAATATGTTGTGGCTGACACTCCTCCACGAGGTGGATTTCATATATGTTTTGTTGCTGCCATTAGGGGACAATATCTGTCTCACAGATACCATTTAAGCTCACACTGGCATTTGTTTTCTGCTTCTCCAGCATGGATTCCTGATCAACTGCAATTTATACCAAGCTCTACTTCTAGCCTATGATGTCCAAGTGATTGTGGTGTAAGTGACCAGATAATGTACAATCAAATGCACTTACAGACTACTCTGCTTTAAAATTATAAAAGCAATACCCTCTGGGTATGTCACAATAACAAAAAATGGGAGAATTTGATACTATCAGTTTTGTTTCTGTGCTCCTGGCATTACTTTTACCATAGTAACATTTAATGTATACATATCTTTAACTATCTATTGATTCTAATTCAGTGATTATTTTGTGGTGCAGAATGAGGAAATACCAAGGTGAGCATTGCAGTAAAAGGCCTCATTGCTTTCAGTAAGTTAGTGCAAGTCACTGTTAACCTCTGACATTCCCAGTATCCACAAACCAAGATTACGGTTTTGATTCTGAAACATTTGTCCAAAGGTTTTAAAAAAAGATGATGGTTTAGGCAAACTTGCACTGAATTCATGAGGGATAGTCTCCATATTGGAGATTCAGAGAGCAAATCAACTTTTAATTCCAAGGTGTTTTTCGAAGTGAAAAATAACCAACACTTAGTCTAATGTAGCTGAATTCAAGTCTTAAGCTTGAGGCTACACATCCAGAACTACTTGAAATTAATCTGAGTACTAAAACCTGCAATTGGACTCAAAGGCAAAAATTTGTTAAAATTTACTTGTGCATTGGGCATAAATAACCAGTGACTGGACTACAGCAGGCTACAAGGGCTTTCTTGGTCTCTTGAGACAGTGCATTTCTGTGTACCATTTCATCCAACATTCTTCATGAAGAGGCAGAACTTCTGAAGAATCATCTTAAAAGTAGTTAGGGTTTTCCCTCTAATATATCTGCTGTAAGAGTAATACAGAATCTCCTCACAGGTGGGGGATTAAACCACTCATTCTTTGGTTTAATTTATTCATGACCAGTTTTTAAGTATTTGCTCTTCCAACACTGTTATTTAGTGTCAACAGTCCTTTTACTCTCTATTTCTAGTTTACAAACTCACCCTTCAAAATGAGCCAAGATTTTATCTTTCTCTGGTTTGGTCTCCATTCTCTTTAAACTTAACTAAAGTGGAATTTACTCCAGGTGTGGTCTCAGCAGTGCCTTGTAGAGTGATAAAAATGTCATCTTTATTAAATTAGCATTTTTCCTTGCACTCTCTGTGAAGGTGCTTCTAGCTCCTGGCAACACCAGTGATGTCCTTGACACATACAGAATATTGAAGAAGAAAGCTGATGAAGCTGATTCTTACCTGTATCAGCAATTACTTGATTTTGCTCCCTTACAGTACCATAAGCACAGAGCACAAAGTTACAGTCTCTTGGCCTTTGCTCCTCTTACCTGGTTGCTTTTGCCTTGGTTTAGGCAGATTTGTTACACAGGTGTGGGGGCACATCAGCACATTACAAGGATGCAGAGACCCTTCCAGGAAGAGCTGTTTGGTTTCTGACAGGTGAATCCCTCCCAGCGGTGTCTTGGGAAGCGTGTTTGCTGGGACAAGTGCTAGGCAGTAGACTCCCACTTGATGAATGCTGTCAATTGCCTAAAAAATCACACAGGAAGTTGATTTTAATGAAGGGCTAATTTTTCATCATTCTAATAAGCACGTGTTGTTCTGAATTACTGCATAAAACAGCCCTAATAATTAACTGGCAATGGAAAGACACTTCAGCTATGTCAGTCATAAGGAGGTTCTTTTCACTGGGAACAGGTGGACGGAAATGTTGTTACAGTCATTCCAGCAGATAAAAAAGCAACCAAAAACCTGGTGATAAATGCACACAAATCTATTAGGAAATGCTACCTTGTTATCCTTCTTGAGCAGACATTAGGAGCAGATATCCTGGAGATTTTTTACAAAGATGGGCTGTTAGACCACATGGAATTGCCTTAAAGCTGTGCACTTCTCAGAGCTAAAGTTCAAAGGATTCCTGTCAACTTAATATCCAGTCCATCTTTCTGAGCAAGGCAAAATTTCAAATAATCCCTATACCTAATGATGTATGTAGCTTGTGAATCTTTTTAATTTTTTTATAACTGTTTCGTTCCCTGATCAAGTGCAAAAGATTTTCAGGCAGGAATGGAAAATATATAAGGGGAAAACTATGAAACTATCCACTTGAAAAAAAAAATCTGTTGGACAATAGCCTGAAAAAGAAGCATCATTGAATTGTATAGCAGCCATGTTTACTGCCTGATATGTCAATTAAACTGCATCACTTTCAAGAAAACTGTAGAGTACAGTGTCTATGTAATTTATTGAGTTAAATGTGAATATCCATGCACATAGATTTTAATTCCCCACAGATTCAAAGGATTTATTTTCCTTACAACAGAAATTGCAGCAAGAGTGTTAGAAAACCAACTTCAGTGTGTTAGAAAACCAACTTCAGACATTTACAAAAACTGAGAAACAAATTACAAATAGCATCTCTAATGAGTAGTTAAATGCTCAAAAATATAATTTACTTATCTTGTTTTTTCATTTTAAACTGTGAGAAAAGTGAATTGATATGTGTGCTGCCTTGAAGATACAATCTATACTCTGAGAATCAAATAATCACTTATAGTTATGTATGTACTAAAGTGTAGACCAATAAATTACTGATTACTTCTACAGACTAAGCAATGTTTTGCTTTTGGCTTCTGTTTGCTCCATTTCTTATTGATTTGGCTGTAAAATCTCATAAGAAAGAATAATGAAATGGTGACTCATTTAAAAGCATTGGAATTTTAGCAATAGTAGCTCTCACAGCAGAATTGGAAGACCTTGCTGCTGGTCTACAGACACCACCCAAAAGATCAGCAATAGTGAAATATTTATGGCAGCCAACACACAGCATTTCATATTTCTGGCAGAAACCATCATAACCTACTAATCATAATGTTATTTGTAGGTTCTGAAAAGCAGTGATAAATCATGGGATCCTCACCTGACATCAGCTTGAAGGAAAACCATCACATGGCTAGCAACCACTTTTACTCAAACATAAAACTCTGTGGCTTCTACAGGTGCTGAATGGAAAGCAATATCTAGATGTGGTAGGATGAAGGGTGTATACAATGATTCCCTAGTAACTTCTAAACTGTCTCTGAGAGATACATATGCTACACAATGCCACATAAATATCATGTGTCATTCAAATCCATCACCTTTCACACCTTTGAGTTTGGCAGGTATCTGAAGCAGGGAATGACTTTGTCACAAGGATGACAAGTGGTGAACTGAGCCTTAAAATTTTGAGGAGAAGAGTACAGTCAATTTTAATACTGCTGGCATTTATGCCTCTTGATGAGATGTCTTGGTTTTTGAAATGACTCTGTCCAGCCAGAATCAAACAGTATCTGAAATCTCTGTTCCTCTCTTTCATCGTGAAAATGGACAAGATATACCCAAACTTGCAGAGAGTCCAGACTGCTGTGTTGTTTGAGCTGAGAAAACATCTTGTTCTGACACAATTCTCTAGATAAACACTCTCCAGTGCTGCAGTAGATCTCCTGGCTTTACCTAGTTCTGTCAAGTCCTGGCATTAGTAAAACAAACATCCAGTCTGCCATACAGGGACCACAACCCCACCTGAAGGGTCAGATCAGTCTGCAGCAGATGAGTATCTGGGATGTGACTGAACTGCTGAGTGATCTGGGATCTTTACCCTTCTAGTCTCAAGTAACTTCATCCCCAGCCTCATCACTCCCTCCCAACCATCCCTCTGCCAAAGCCCACAGAAGCATAGTCCCACAGGTATAGCAGCTGTACCATCCTTCAGCTCCCTGCCAAGGGGCAGGATGGATCAGGAGAGTCAGCATAAGTGCAAACCGCTGGAAGAACCGGTTCTCCAATTCAAGACAGCTCAACTGCAAGGAAGAGACAGCAAGGCACAGCAGAAGCAGGCAGTGCAGGGCAGGGCTGGCACAGGGCAGCACTCACAGGGTGTCAGACAACTCACAAATAGCATTAAAATCAAGTAGCAATTTGATAGAGTTTGTTATCATGGACTTGACTGAGAATCATGACACAGGCTGTAATAGTTATGCCTCACTAGTAGATGATTCAGATACAGCTGGTTATCACTTCCTGACATCTGTCATTAAAATTCTGATTGGGAAGAGGCACAAAACATCCCACATGTTCCTGGCTTCTGTCCTTCATCTCTGCTCTCAGCTGTGGTGGAAACAGAAACTTCTTGTTCACATAGTGGTGCATGCCAGAGTTGCAGGCTTCACACGTGGGTGATGAAAGCAGCCACACGTGTGTACTTTGATACATGGCCCACTATTCTCAGACACTGCTAGGACTTGATCAGAATTGGAATAAAAGGGCTGACTCTTGGCAGGAGTACTGGGACACAGGATTCCTGAAGCTTTCAGTGCAGAATTCTACTGGCTATGATTGTGTAAGACATTAGTTCTGTAGAAGTCCCAAAGAGGTTCCACTGACAAAACAGGATAAGTGTTAAGTCCAGAGCTTCAACCCCTTTAGGACCCTGCTACTTGACAAAAGCGTGGGCAGGCCAAAGCCTCTTCTACAATAGTTGCCCTAGGTGCTACTAAGTGTTTCAAAGGCTTTCTGTGTGATGGCAAGCTAGAGGTTCTATCTTTTCTTGGTATTAATTTAGATCTACTGTGAATATGAGATGCCTCTAACTGTATGAAATGTAGCTGTCTTTTAAATCAGGAGAGCAGATAAGCCTCTCTTGAGATGGATGAAAGCTTATTTCTTCAGTTTCTTGAAGGATACAGTAGATAGATTCCCTTTCTTATCCAGTAAAATGCAATGATGAATAAAAACATCTCTGAATTGTGTGGGATCTTTTACTTTGGCTCTTAGGTAAAGCAAAAAATATGTCTGCAATATATTTACTGAGAAGAGTCCTTGTAGAAGGACAGAAAGGAAGGTAGGAAAGGGAGGTAGAAGTAACAGGAGACCAACTGTAGACAGAGTTGAGACCAATTCACAAGGTAGTAACAAACACACTTAATCTGACTACATCTCCATTAAATCTATTGCTCTTGAGTCTGAATTGGTTTAACCACAGAGAGGGAAGATGACCCTATCTGAAGTATCTAATATTTTTGTCTGTGGACATTAGAGTTGAAGACAACCTCGAGTATAGTATTGATATTGCCAGACTGCTGGAATGGGATTCTTTGCAATAGGTGTCTCTCTGAGAAGATAACCTCACTGTAGATACCTAGACCTGAGCTAATCCATCACTTTTCTTCATTTCAGTGGAAGGAAATTGGGATTTTTAGGCCAATTTTCATTCAGTTTATTTTAGCTATCAACATGATACAGTAGAAACACATAATTTTCTCTCACCCATTAAAAAAATAAATCTGGATGAGGCCAACTCAGTATCCATGCTTATAACTGTTTAGTAGAGACTCAGGTAGCTTTTGACAGTAAGAGTGTATAATATATATATTCATTCATTCATTCATTTCCCTTTGAAACTAATGAATGACTATATCCTTATAAACCATATGTTACTCTCTCATTGCTATTATTTACTTCAGTCCTGTTTTCTATTAGCATTTTGATTAGGAAAAGGATCCCTCTCTGGGTGTGTGCAGCCCAGATAGGAACTGTCACTCAGAAGAATCTCATTTTGTGCTCATTAAGAGCAAGTGCAACTGAAGGTGGAGTCACAGTTGCTCAAAGACAAATGTCAGTTACCTTAGGAGTCTGGAAGATCAATAAAAAGAATATAAAGCAAGAAAAAAAAATAGCTTCCAAATGTACTTATAGAGCATTACCTGGAGAACTCTACTCATCCACTGAAAACTGTCTTCTTCTGTGGAATCTGGCCTTTGCTCAGCAACAATAACTATCCTTTCATCGTGCAGCACGCTCACAGAAAACACTGCTATTCTATAGGAGGAGAGAAGAGTATTTAGTGCAAGGACAGAGGGAAAAACCTGCTTTCTGCATTAATCTTCTACAACTCTGATTTCTTTATTTATTAGTTAGACTCCTGGTGTGTCAGTTACTAATATATTTATGGGGAAAAAGCTACAAGAAGAGTTTTGGATAAGTTCTGGAGTCGAAACAGCAGGCTTTGTTCTACAGTCATGTATATACAAGCATAATGTCAGAGCAGGATTGAGAAGTGAACATTCTTAGAATAAGAAAAGCACTACATTTGGGTCACACCAAGGTTGTTGCTAAGATGTTATACAACAGCCAGCATAAGCACCTTCCTTGGCCCCATCTTAGGAGATGGGAATTGCAACATCATTTTGTAAGAGGTCTGCCACGTGATGGAGTGTGAGCACATGCTGTAGCATGAGGCTCCTCAGAAGTTTTAGATGTCTCCTGCTCAGTTTCAGCACATGAGGAAGGTTACACAAAGAACCACTTTCACATTCAAAAACTTCAGTGTAAGGCATATTGGAAATGTTCAGTTCACACAGAAAAGCTCCTGTTGAACCAACACCTCAGAATTAACCAGCTGTTCAACTGGAAATTTCAGTAATCACAGTTTCAAGACCTCGGTATCCAAATTCTGCCTCAACATTGCCTTGGGCTTCTCTCAGCTGTCTCCTGGTTCAGGTAATATGAACCAAACTTCTGCGAAACTACAATGCAGATCAGACACTGCTCTCTGAAAGCATCTGGATCATTTACACTTCATCTAAGCAAAACAAAGATTTCCACATAATGTAAGAAAATAAAGGGTCAAACCTCCCCCTGTAGACAAATTTCATGGGTTCCACGGCCAGTGCTGTTGCCACAATGTCATCAGCATTATGTCTTCTTCCACTGACAACCATCAAACCATCCATTTTGCCAATAACAAAGACAAGTCCACCTGGTCCTATAAAGCCTAGAAGTCCAGTCCTTATAAAAGGATATTCGGTGATAGGGCCACCAGAACTGGTCATAGGAAACACCTGCAAAACAGAAACATGGGTCTTCAGTTCTATACACAGAGATCAGACTGCACAGTATTTCAGGCATTTTCTCTCAGATGGCTATTCTGAAACAAAGTAAATAGGTCACTGGTGATGCTCTTTATCCTTCACTGACCATAGAGGAAGCATCAGGAAACTCCTAAACTTCTGTGTACCTGAGCTCCAGCAAGCTCAATCCCACTCTGTTTACCACACACATTTTCTCTAACTGTGAGTCTGTAAATCATTTATGACCTTAAAAAATATACAAATCATCATCAACAGTATTAAATAAAAACCCATGCTGAGCAGACTGTCAACCTGAGGTGCTGTATATAGGTTAACTGAGAGCTTAGCTCATGAACATTTCAGTAGAGGTTTTCAGTACCTCATGCCCATTTCCAGCACAGTGTAAGAAATAGGCAGGCTGGAAGTGAAGCTATTTTAAGGTGCAGCACATTAATGACTCTTTCAGCTGACCATATTTTTATTTAAGGTCAATTAAGTTCTCAGAATAGTAGTAACAATGTCTTCTGTAGCACACCTGGAAGTGAAAATACAGCCCTGTAGAGCACTTCTCTAAATGTCTGAACACCAGACATACATGAATTCCACAGACAGATTCCTATGGCTTTTTCTATCCTAATTAGCACAGTGTTATCCTTTTGGCATGTGAGCTACTTTGAGCTGCATTCTGACACAACCACACTTTCCTGCAGTCCTTGAATAGTCTAAAGGCAAAAAGACAGTGGCAAGTAGAAGACCATGCCTATATAGTGTTCTTGAAGGCTCATCTAAAAAAGAGGTCAAATTCTGCTGCCAGATGCCCATGGGTGACTCTTACTGAACAGATTTAATGCTTATACATCCTTGGCCATAATTCATTTCAGGAACACAAAACTCTTTGACACTCTAATACCTGCAATGTGAATCATGCAGTAAAACAGAATAGGGATCCACTTGGAGAGGACACTTAAGAACATGCTTAACATTAAAATAGAGTGGTCCTGCCCACTCAATGGCAGTTTATTTGCTTAGCATTAGGAACAAGTAAATCAGTCTAAATATGCTGTTAAACTGCTGACAGTTATGAATTCTGAATGATATCACAATTACAGCAAGTACTACAAAGTGAACTTTGTAAGAAAGTAAGTACCTTTCTACCCTGAAGTACGTAAAATCCAGTATTATCACCCACACTGGGTATTGCCAGTTTTACTTGCAGCATAAAAACCAGCTATCAACAAATTTCAGATCACAATAGCACAGTAGGATTCCTGACTTCAACAGTAGGATGTATAATCATATCCACTTGTCTCTATTAATTATATAATGTACAGTGTTTACAACATTCAGCTCTGCATTTTGCAGGAGATATTAGTCACATTAGTCTGTTAAAAGTGGTATTAACAAAGATTTTTTTAAGGGAAACTTAAATGTATGTGTTAATTTCTGCCATAAATATTAAACAAGAAAAGAACTGTAGCTTAATTTTTTTTTTCACTTTTTCACTACGTTGTTTAGCCTTTCACATTGTCTTCAGCAGAAGTTAATGATACCAAGTGAGCATGTACTACAGAGCTATCAATACAGCTGTGTGCACTGGAGTCAGAAAACAAATTCCACAAAGCCAAAAAAGGCTTTCACCTAAGGCAATTCAAACAAAAGCAGGTAGGGACTAATCAGGAAAAGGTTTCTCTGCTCTTCAGATATCTTTCTTGACAACTACGTCTGTCAGTATTCTGTATAAATACAAGCCTTAATGCTGGAAGTGCTGTGGAAATGTTGAAAACTGCTTTCTTGAGATACTAAGCAGCTTTCTTACTGTTTGCAATAATCAAATTCTGTACATAGATTTGTACAATATTACCTTTTGAATGTGCTCTTTCTTATTCCTTTCATTATGATTTTTTCAGCTTCTGGTATCTTATTTGAATATTGAAGTAAAAGCTCTTCAGAGGCAAAACTAAACTCACATATAGACCTACTATTGCACTTAATGAAATGGGTTCCAGTGCAGATTATCCGGGTAGAATATAAGTCCCAAGCCACAAGCATTGATTAATATTGCTATTCTCATACTGTTAATATCAATACTTCATGTCAAATATTACCTTGAAACAGAAGAAGTTCAAAAGGAAGGATTTTATATAGCACTTTTTGTCAACTTACCTCAAAAGTATTTTTGGTCATGCCCGAGAGTCCATAATATGATGTACCCGTTGCAATAGCACATACACAAAGTTCTCCTATTTCATCTGTTTTACAAAGCTGGGGAATTCCATCTGGCTTCACTGAACACATTATAGCTAGAGGGAGAAGAAAGGAATTGAAAAATTATTATAAAATGAACCACAGAATAACATAAATGCTGTGGGAAAGACATCATGGTGGAGATGACATAAACAAATGAATTACATGCAGACTAATGTCTAACAATGTTCCTTGAACAATACAGTGCTCAACATTATCAAGTGGTTTTCTATTATAAATAATATTTATATAAGGAATGCAAGGATCTTTATGTAAACTCAGTCTTTACATTGATAATCCCTATTTGCCTTGCTCTCTGAATCTGCAGTTCATCTATAATATTGCTGTGAAATGTGATTATGTTCCCAGCTTTGCCTCAGTCAGTGCAAAATGAAATACCCTAATGGAGCCCTTGATAATTACTATACAGCCAGGGAGGCAGGCAACCAGGAAATCCACCACTCAGAAAGTAGCAAGTGACACCACATGAAAGATCAAGATATTCCAGCAGACTAATATGGTTGTTTTACTGAGAATCTGTCAGAGCTCAGACTCCCTCTGTCTGGCCTTACAGGCCTACAGAGAGTGCAGGAGCTAAGCAGGAGGGATTAGAAAGCACTGGTCTCAGAAAGAAGTACTGTTTTATTTCAAGTATTTGAACAAGAATCAGGAATGCTCTTGAGCTATAATCTCTGGAGTTCAAGTACAGCATTGGTAGATTTTGTAGTTGCAAAGAGGATATGAAGATCAAGGGAAAGTAGAAAGGAATCAACACATCTTTTAAGTACAAGTGTACAAAATCTTGAACGACTTCTCTCTCACTCAGAGCATAAACAGGAGTGTGCATTTTCATTAAATTTATCAGAACATAATATGAGGTGCAAGATGGCACATCTATTATAATATTTTGTATGATAACTATTAAACAACAACCAATCATATATTTTTTTATTTCAAGTTGTTCAATTGAAGTTTTGTAAGATGCATCATTATGTTTTATTGCTTTGGTCCATAACAAACATTCTCTTATGAAAAATACAGTATTAGCCTTTTCTAGTATCCATAGCATCCTACTTAAAATGTAGCTGTCTTATGAAAAGTGTTATTTTCCTCTTCAGAAGCACTGGTTGCAGTCTGAATTTGTCAACATGAACTTTTCAGTCATACCTCCTCTACCTAATAAATGGGTGATAGCACAAGACCTCTGGAAAAACATTCTGCAAGCTTTCAGATAGCAATTTTATTGATCCTTAGCTTAGGCTATGAAAACTTTCCCTACTGAAACCTTTTGTCTTTGTTGGGCTTATGGATATTTATAGCCACAGTAGTTTAACTTCCTTATTTTCTCTACCAGTACCTCACAATAGAACAGATGTTCTCATGTGGTGGCAGGTTATTTAATACATGCTGCTAATGCAAGCAGACAGACTGAGGTAAATGCAGACAAGAAATCTTGGGATTTCCAAACCATGAAGTTTTGTAAGGTAATGCTTTTGGACTAAAATGTTTTCAAGGAGCTTGTAGTTCCAAGGCTTGTAGTCCGGCAACAAAGTACGCTCACCTGCAACTTTCTACTGCCAATTACTGAAACTGATGAATCATAGTAAGTTTCAAAGGAAGTTTCTCACCTCCTGGCATTACTAAACCAACATCCTGGACAGTCAGGACGGACAGCTTTTCTTCAGAGTCCACTCGAATCACCCCGTAAGTGAGACCATGCATGGACAGAACTCCTCTTCCCGGCGGCTGGTTGCTGTCATCTGTTGGCCTACAAACACGGGTTAGAGCATCAGTGCACCATCAGGCAGGTGTAAACATTTACTTGTGTTAATGGACTACTATTGCAAATACTCCTCTTAGAGTTTCAAGAGTTTAAAATTTCCCCTTTCCCCCTCCCTTATTAGGCCCGATAAAATCCTGTTTTTCAGTCATTTCTGAGTAATTACATCTTTTATCTCTCTCATTCAGTACCCACCCACATATATGGGGCTGTTGAGATGCAAGTAACCCCTAACATTTACCCAAAACAGCCTGAATTTAATTTTTTTTAAAAAATATAAAGATTGCTTTACCACCCAAGTAAAGAGCTTTTACCTAGTTTCTAAAATACTGAAAGATGGTGCAGATGATGTGGAAGGAAATTGCACTACAAATATTTGGAACTGACCAGTAAATAACTTGATAGACTCTATATGTTATCTAATTTGAGGCAATCTGGCATAGATTTACTGTCAAGTATCTGTGGAAGACACGAGGACTTTACCATCTTCATTTTAGTGCATATGATAGAATTCTTCCTATTCTAATTTACCACATGAAAATTAAAACAAATTATGCCTTCATCGGTCATGGTCAAAATGTTGTGGATGCAGCCTCTCGGTAGCATCTCAGTTTGCTCAGATTCATTGCCTGCATGCTGTAAAATTCCACAGCATCAGCACAAGATGCCTGTCAGCTTGTTTCAGTATAAAACCACCTGCTGCACCAGTGGATACAATTATACCTATGGAGAGTGTGGCTTGAGTAAATGACTGTTGACGTATGCAAGTTACCAAGTCAGGGGAATGTGTCAGAGCTTTTCATGTCTGGAAGGAATCTCACACCATCCTGCATTTTAAAATGCAAAACTGAAAGGTAACATGGTGCTGATTTGAGTTCAGACTATGCATCCATGAAGAGCAGACTCCAGCTCTTTTCAGGATGGATAAAAAAGCCAATATTTAGCTCACAATTCTGCATTTTTCCCAAATACTCCATCACAACACAACTATTTTTTAACAGATAATGTCCTCTGATGTGACATTTCTCCTCTACTGCGCTTGAAATACTAGATGGGCCTCAGCCAGTCCTGCTCATGTAAGCCTTGTTCTGATGGGCTCTATAAATTTCAATTAATAGGTTTTACGAGCCATATTTCTCAAGTGACATTGTCAACAAAGAAGGATGTGAGCATGCTTGAAAATGCATTAGAGCATAACAAATGGCACTAGTAAACAAGCACCTGTGATAAATAACACTCCCATCATGTAAAAGGAACTTTCAGTGACATTATTGATCAACTTTCTCTCATCCCTGCTCCCCAAAACACACATTTTGTGCTCATGAGAAGAAAGGTCTCCTGCAGGCTTCTCACAGACTTCCAGAAGTAGAGACCATCTGGACTTTCATAACATCCATTTTCTTGCACTACTTATCACACAAAGCATTTTGAGAGCAGCTCCTATTACCAGTTACAGATACACTCTATTTGACAACGGCTTTTTGTTAGCCATTTAAATGGGAAAAGAACTCTGTCCTTAAACTTTTGCATTCCCTTACACAAGTTAAGGGTTCCGACTAATATGCTATAAACCAAAGGGGAATAACATGAATTATTTGCATGACACATCCCTTTGAATATTAGGCTTTGTGAGTCAGCTCTAAGACTGAAGTACCTCTAGTCTATTACTGTCTTTTTCTAAATTATAAGCTTATTTCAGCTGAGAACTGGTTTTGGTACTCTTCCTCCTAGGAAGTTCAATAAAAATACACCATAGATTTCCAAAGAATCAGAGCATTAACAGGGAGCTCTCTGGATTTCTGCTCTGCAGGGAGTCATTTTAATGCATACTTCAGCAGTAACTCTTTGGAACTTGTATGATAATGACTTTACTGTCAGTGGAGATGGCTCGAACAAAATGAAAAATACTACATCTCCCAAGTTCATCTAGCATTACCCTACCATTAAACAGAGTTCACATAAAAGGAGACGTGTTCAGTAACATTCACCGCAGTTAAGAACTGCTCTGTAATTACACAGTGACGCACTGAAGATAAAAATGCCTTTTTTTTTTTATTTTGATTTAGCCATAATGCTATGTGCTAATAATTTTTTTTGTAGGGTCTCAATGCTAGTTAATTTGGAAATGAATTTTTAGTGCTTCAGAGGGCTACAGACACAGAGCTTATGTCTAGAAAGGACACACTAGCCATGCCATTATGAAGTTCTCCCACTTCATAACCTGTGATTTGGGCCAAATTTTCCAGGGTTGACCCAGGAAATTCAAAACCTGCTCTATGCTCAGCACAAGCAATGTCTGCTGCCCATTCACTTCCTCTCTGAACTTATAGGCAAGAGTTCATTCCAAGGGAGCAAAGGCCTGCACAGCCAATGGCAGGGAAACCCATCTAGGGAAAGACACTTGGTACTTCTTGTATAAAGCTGAAAGCAGGCTGGTGGAGCTGAATGAAGGGCTCTCTGAAACCCTGTAGTTCACAGAAAGACAACTAACCTGGACAAGATTGCTTTCAGATGTTCTAAACTAATAATGAGGTGGCTGAAAATCAACCATACACTTGGCCTCATGTCCTTCTTCCTGTAAATGTTCTGTTGGAAAGTTAATTGAAAATCTAGTTAAATTTCACTTGGACAGTGTATTTAGGAATTTGTGGCAGGAAGTATTTTACTTAATGCTATTTTAGTGCTTTACACGTTTATATTGCATGTTCTAACGTGAATCAATTATAATTGGCTGCAGAAACATGAACTTAAAATCTAAGTGCTTACTGTTCAAGGTACAATTTTTGGAAAACTCTGCCAAAACAGACAATACTTACACCATTTACTGTGTGCTACAGCACTCCTGACAGGATACTGCTGCTAGAATAAAGCCTTATGAGAGGCTGAGGGTGCTGGGGGGCTCAGCTTGGAGAAAAAGAGGCTCAGAGGGGACCTTATCGCTCTCTACCACTCCCTGGAAGGAGGCTGTAGCTAGGTGGGTCTTTTCTTCCAAGCAGCAGAACAAGAGGCAATGGCCTCAAGTTGGGCCAGGGGAGGTTTAGATTGGATATTATGAAAAATTTCTTCACCCAAAGGATCATGAAGCATTGGAACTGCCCAGGGAAGAGGCTGGGACACCATCTTTGGGTACTTAAAAGATGTGTGGAAGTGGCAATCAGGGAAACAGTTTATGAAGGCTTTGCAGTGCTGGGTCAATGGTTGGATTCAATGATCTTAAAGGTTTTTTCCAACCTGAACAACATTGTGATCATATATACATAATGCTTAACAGTTTTAGTAGCATTTAGCATTTTTAGTAGAATTTATCTATTTTATTTCTAGTCACAAATCCCTCAAAGAGCATTTCCAGATGATTACTAAAAATCTGTGAATGGTTAAAAAGTGCCTGTCAGCCAAAAACAACCTGCACAATGTCATAAATCTCTCTAAACAAGTACTTAAGAAAATTATTTTCCTCAATGGCAATTCCACTTGATTCTCTCATTTAATTAATTTTATGCTTACAGTGGCATTTTTACATTTTTATTTACAGAATTTGGTTTTGCATTTCAATTTATTAAATTTAAAATTAGATTAAATTAGAGCAACAGGAGCAATAAAGCATTCTGAAGTTAAATCATTACTCTAAAAATTCTTCTTGTATGGACAAAAAATTACAACGTATACATATTATATAGAAATTAAATATGCTGATTCATATTTAAATATTTTTTTCTTTCTTTTTCTTTTTTTAATTACTACATATACACATTCAGTGGGTCTTTTTTCAATGGTGTAGCACATACCTTCGAATAGCCACAGTGAGAGCTTCTGGTGAACTAGCACAGGGACAAATGACCTCCTGCCTTAGACCTTTACTTTGGAAGACATTGAGAAATGCATCACAGGAAGAAATGGACCCTGGGGTAAAGAAAAAAAAAACAATCAGAGGAGAAAAATAATTTGATTTCTGAAGTGATGCTATTCAAACTGCAAATTTACTGTTTAATATATAGGCTTTTCAGGGAAAATCAATTAAAAAGGATCCATGTCCACTGGGAAATTCATCAGAGCTGCTACAACTATGACACATATATAACACACGCACATATATATATATGAAGTTGTGTATATGCATACAGGGAATAAAGACTAATTTTTGAACGTGAAATCTTTTCATTATGCTTAGATACAAAAGCCATTAATGCTAGATTTACAGTATCAATTTCTTTGCAGTGTTCTTTTTTAGGATGAGGGAAATTAAGGATTTATTTCAGACATTCCAAACAAACTACTACAAACAAGCAGAGCACCTGTACTCTGCTATCTTAAATACTACAGATAAACAGCTCATGCTGTTAATTGTCATTAAGTGATCCAGATGTGTTTCTCTAGAGTAGCATAAGTATTCCCCTAAAATTCTCAGCTACTTCTGCATCTGAGAACCATCATTCAGAGGAAATGTTCTGATCTTTTCTACAGATTAAGGTCTTCATTGCTTCAACTTTTATAGATTCAGTCCTTATACATGACTGTGATGTTAAACAAAACTGGATTAACTGCAACTTTATATTATATTTATATTATATGGAATACCAAGTTTGTTTAAGGATGAGCTAAAGAAAAACATACTTTGAAAAAAATCCCAAACTGATTACTGTTTCCATAAACGTCACATAGCTTGTAGTAGACAAATTGCACATTTTGCAAATATTTTAGCTGATATGGCTGAAGATTGAAGCTTTAAATGCAAGAGAGAACCCCCTTCCTGTTCTCCCCTGTGCTGGAGCATCAGAGCTTACATGGGTTTGCACCATCAGCCACAATCAGCATCCGCAGCGAGGAGAGGTTGATGTCCCTCTGGTCTCGATGTGCCACCAACGCCCAGTGCATGTCTCGGGACTTCACACAGGCAACTTTTGCTGCAACAGCAGTGAGAAAATTACTAACACACCACATAACAGCTAGGCAGCTGTGTTATCAATAAGCCATTTTGATTTTGACTATCAAGCAAACTTTTGTAGCTTCTTGTTCCTTACCTTTGTATTGACAGACTTTTTGTATCCATGACAGTGGATTCACTTTCATTAAGGAGTATGGAATACTTATGACATGCATCATGTTCATGACACTCTGAAATCAAAAAGATAAAGGGGTTTTATATAAAAATTGTGGCAACTAATCATATTGTGTTATGGGCAGGGGCATCTATGCAAACCATTCTGTGCTTATTTTATTGTCAGTGCTGGCATTCATCTTTTCCTACCTAGCTACCCACATTAAGATGAAACAGACACCCATTTTCCAAAGCTTTAATTTAAGGATTAAGGATTTAGACTAATCAGATCATAACTTTTATGCAGTACTTAAAACAAATATTTTCTTTCTATTCATACTCGAAGAGGTACACTCTAAATAGAAAAAAAATTGAAAAAACATTGGGTGAAGAAAATCTGCATGTTTGCTATGTAGGTTAATATTATCCCTAAGCTTGATAAACTGCCATATATATGAACACTGTACAAAATGGACAAAAGTAGCAAGAAATCTGTCCAAAGGAAATCCATCTCTGGGAAGACTAAAAGCCACCAATGGTAGTGGGGCACAAATGACTTAAAAGACAGGAGACAAAGAAACTGAAATCCTAGACTAAGTAGAAATCAATTTATTTTAACAGATAATACATAAAGGAGGTTTTAGTCCCTCTCCACGTGAGCTAATTCCAGTATTTTCAACAAGGTCATGAAAAGTTCCGGGAAGTTTAGAAAAAGCAGCTGAGTGAAACCAATGACAAATCCAAAGCTGATGGGCTCTCATTCTGAGCCCATCAATAGCATCTGTGATTTCTCAGTGTTAAACAAACAGCCTCTAGATGAGCTGCTGCTTTACTCCTGTTACCATCTAGAAATATCTCCTGAGGACAACACGCCTCCCCTCACAGCAGCTCAGGTTAAATACAGTATTTGTTTTGGAAAACCTAGGCTTAAGAAAGGTTAAGTGTCCCAGTGGATTAAGTCATCTAAACACTTGGAGAACTGCAAAAGATAGTTCTCCTTTCAGTCTGGTACAAGCATAGGTACCGGAGAACAGGCAAGTACTGAGAAAAAAGAAGTTTAGAACAAGATTAATGGCAAAGGAAGGTACAAAAAAGCTCTATTAGACACTGGCTTTCAGCCAGTGATAAAGATAGTTTTTTAACATGAGATACTTATGGGTGTTAAGCCTAATCGTTTCTGCTTCAGAAATGTTATGACTGCACTTGATAGTAAGAACAGTATAACAGAGCATGGGAAAAACATATCAAATCACTGGGAATCCTGGGGAGCCCCAAAACCATGGGACCCCCAATGACCCTTCAAGACTTGACGTCTGTTCTTAAAATGATCAGTGAATAGCAAACATTTTGTCAGTCACTGATTGCAACAGCACCTTAAGAAGCAATCCTTAAAAATATGTCAATTGTTTCCCACATCAATTAAGGAAGACATTCCAACATCAAGTAGAAAAGTAATGCAAATTAAAGTATTGGGAATACTGAATGTTAGTAAAAACATCTGTTGGTGGGAATTTAGACAGGGAAGCTAGTCAGGGGCAATAGAACTATGCCCCTGGATAATATCCCTACAGAGGCAAGTACTAATTTGATTGGTTTCTGCTATCAAGTTTGATCTCAAAATCCCATATTGGTGAGATAACATGATAAGAATGGGATGACAGTACTTGAAATGATACATAAAAATACACTGACATATTTACCATGCTCATTATGGGTAAGTGCACTAGGAGAAGACCACAGGTTTAAATGACATTTATTTTGCTTTCAAAGCAGAAAAAATATATTAGAAGAAACTGTAGGACATCCCAGTTTGTGGCAGCACTAAGCATATTAGGTTAGTTTATTTTCAAAGACTCAGACAGAATAAAAAAACATACTTACTGTAAGAATTCCATGCCATAAACCAACATCCTTCTTGAAATCTAGTACATTCACAATTGTTTCAGCTGTCCAACAAAAACAAAGCAGAATTCATTTTTTAGAACATGGCATTGACCCAAGGCAAACCCACTCAAAGGAAGGAAGCTTCAGTATAACATGACTGATGACCTCAAAGGTTAACTTTCAAAGTAAATCTGCACTGCAGGATTTATATTGGTTAAGACATTATTTGTACCTCTCCTATAGATATTTTAAACATGAACATATTTCCTGAAACAAATGGAAAAAAAAAGACATTTTTAAATGTAGAAGCCTTTGGCACCAAACTGTGTAAAACATAATATAGGAGACTGATGAGAAATAAATTACAATCCCCACTTGATTTTAAGGATGATGCAAGGGGAGTGCACTCCATACCTTCTGTGTATCCACATGCCTGGGTCAGAGCTTGGCAGTGTGTCAGCAGTGCAATCCTTGTCACAGTTACCCCAAGCACACTTCCATCTTTACATGTTTTGTACTAAAAAGAAATAAGCAGGTAAAGTCAGTGTGAAATAATTGCCCTATTTCCATTATTTAATAGCTATGTTTAAAGTGTTTCCCCTGCAGGTGAATGATGGACACATCTAATGACTCTATTTTAAGAAGGCAGTAGTACTGAGGAGTTTTGGAGGCATTTTTTTTGTTAGAAAAGCAATTTTTTTCAGATAGGCATTCTCTTTTGACTGAAGATTCCCAGGTTTGGTATCTGAAATCATGTGTTGTTTGAAAACAGGCATTATGGAAACATAATTCTAACAATTCTGTTCATGTCAGTGACTAATAGACTGACTAGATTTAGCAGAGAATAACCTAGTTCAGTCTGTTCAGTGTTTACATGTAAGATTTTATAGGCCAACCACTAAAACCCAGCCTCTCCCTTCTGCATCTCATAAGGCATGTGATAAGAGCTGACTGCAGAATCCTTGCTGGGTGCTATGATAATAATCTATATGTATACGGTCTGAAAGACACAAGCTCTTTGATCAGAAGAATATGAGACTCATGAAAAAGCAGCAGAAATGAGGTGGGAGGCCATTGGTGATTATTGAAATAATTTTTGTAACTTTATGTAAGTGTCTGAGAATTATCAGTAGCAGGTAATAAATGAAACATTTATCTTTCTCCATGACGAAGATAATCAGCAAGATTGAGAGTGAAGATATCTCTGCTTCTCTAGCCCAGTGTCCTGAATGCACAAAGACAGGAAACACCTTTGGTCCATTCACTTGCAATTAGTCCCTTTGAAGAATCATTTAAATTCAATATTAACACCACTGAATTCAAAGTATTTGAGTCTATGCAGAAGGGAGAGAAAATGATGGGGAAAAAAAGGAGGAAAATTAAATTCAACAGCATCAATAACTTTCCCTTCCTGATGCGGTTCTGTTTTAGGGAGTGTGACTCATAAAGCAGTAAGAGACAGGCAAGCATTTGAACAAGAAATTCTATCTCTTTCAAAGGGTCTGAAGGTTGTGATACAAGAACTGAAGCTTCACTGTGAACCTTGTCATCTATCCATCCCAAGGCTAGTGGCAAGCCCATACTGGACAGAACCAAGATTGCTCAAGGCAAATGTAATATAACACTGCAGCAGCCACATAAAAACGTTAATGTTAGAAACACCCAAAATACAATTTAACATTCCATTGACTTTTCTGAAATCAGTATTGGTCAAATTTATTAGAAAACATTACTTAGTAACAGACTAAACCAGGATGTTTTTTGCATCTGTGACTACTGAATGAATAATGATATTTACCTAATCCAGAACTGCCATATGTAATGATTTGAGGAGGAGATGCATCTTCATTAACTCACCTCAATGTAAGCTGTGTCATTGTTGGCATCCTTGATGTGTGGGAACCAGTCACGAGGCGGCTTGGAGAGGTGTTTAGACTCTGTGACAAACCACAGCAGCTTTGGCCAGCCTGAGGTACAAACAAAAGCCAGCTTTTGTTGAGTTTCTGCTGGATAAGACAAGACAAAAGCCTTCCCTGCCAGAGTTTTATTCTTGAAAAGTCTGTGTCATCATTACCTAAACATTGCTTCCTTTGAACCTCACTGTAGTATGGGGAACTGCTTTCTTACCACAGCTGCTGAGGTCTTTTTAGGCAGTCCCTGAGGGAATGCTGGGCAGTTTAAGCTGTTATTGACCCAAGCAGTTTCATTAACACTCCCCTGTCAGAAGTTACTGTCCCTACACTTCATTAAAGGAGTGAATAGTATGAATACTTCTCATCTACTATAGTCCTGTTTGTTGGTTTAATTTTTGTGGCCACAGATGATCTCAGCAGCCTGACTGAGCCAGCAGAGAATTGGATTGGGAGCACTGGTGCTGCTCACCATCCATGAGGCTGGCACAGCCATCACTGCCAGCAGTGACACACCAGGACAGCAATGTCCCAGCAACTCCTGTGGCAAGTGTTTTATCACGGGTCTGACCCTAAACAAGTGCAGTTTGTTGTAGTACATGACCAATGACAGCCACGATAAACTAGGGTTAGATTACCTTTAAACTGTGGTATCTCCCCTGTGGGGCTTTTAGGCAGTCCTTTATGGCATGCATCACTGGTCAAGGCCACAGTAACTCCACAGCTTCCAAGCAAAAAGCCTATTTGTTGACTTCCTGCATCCTAAGAGATGACAAAATACACAGAATTGATTAGAAGTGATTACAGGCTGAAATAATTTTTGTCCTTGGGCACATTATCTTGAGAGGAAAACAGTCTCTTTCCTTAAAATTGATTTCCTTCCTATCAAAACTCATCTGTACATTGACAAAGGAATTCCACAAACTAGATATCCTCCCGTTTGTAGCAGCATAAATCATAAAGACAGTGGAAGCCATCAGATGGCATCTGCTCTTGCAGCTCTTCAGAAATGGCAAGTGGCTGGGAGGAATGCCTGATCTGACAGAGGGTTGTTTCATCCAGAGGGATCCCTGGAGAAATGGCCAGAAAGGGCCCTAATAATGTTCACCAAAGGCAAATTCAAAGTCCTGCACCTGTGGAGTAACAAATCCCTGTGCCAAAATGGTCTGAAGAGCAGCTTTTTGGTAAAGAACCCAAGGGTCCTGGTGGACAGCAAGCTGAGTGTGAAGCAGCAATGAGCCTGGCACAAGGAAGACAAATGGCATCCTGAGCTGTGTGAGACAAAGCACTGCCAGCAGCTGAGGGAGCTGATCCTTCCCCTCAGCACCAGTGAGGCACATCCCCAGTGCTGGGACCAGTTCTGGGCTTCCAAGTAGAAGACACAGAGCTACTGGAGAGGTCAGCAAAGGGCCAATATGATAATTAAGGGACTGGAGGACCTCTCCTGTCAGGAAAGAGTGAGAGGTGGGACTGCTCAGCCTCAAGAAGAGAATGTTTAGGGAGGGATCTAACCAACGTGTACGAACACCTGAAGGGAGTGTGTGAAGAAGATAGAGCCAGGTTCTCACCTTACTTTGCCCAGCAAGGGGACCAGGGGCAGTGGACATAAACCAAAACAGAGGAGGCTCCCTCTGACAATCAGGAAACACCTTTTACTGCAAGGGTGACTGGCACAAAGCACCCACAGAGGTTGTAGAGTTTCCATACTTGGATATATCCAAAAGCTACCATGGATATAGTCCTGGGCACCCTGTTTGAGCAGGGAAGCTGGACTAGGTCACCTTCACACATCTCTGCCAACCTCAACCATTCTGTGATTTTGTGACAATTCTAGGGAATAATAGAGATTACAGATGCTTCCACCTGGAGAAAGCTTTCAATCATTAAGATGTTATGATGGGTGTACAGTGGTGAGAGTTTCCCTGTTTATGCTGATCTGACCTGATTTGTCAATAACCATTTCACTGAGTAGTTACAGGCACGTTTCAGAGGCACTACATACAGTCAAGTGCCCATTAGAGAAAGCTCATTACATTTTACCTTCGTCAAGGGGATAGAAGCAGTGAGATTAAAAGTCATGTAATGATTTCCCAGCCTAGGCCATAGCTGTTCTTTAGGAGATGCTGTGCTTCTACAGCATTACGTCTGCTTTATGCATAGTGTCTTGTCATTACTCTTTTATGAACTTTACATCTATCCATCAGGCTCTTCAACTAAGCAAAGCCCTACGTGTAAATGCACATAGAAATATTAACCCTTTCTTCACAGAATTATTCTACTGAAAACTGCCTAAAGAGACTCAAAAGATCAAATTAAAATATCTTTCAAATCAACCATAGAGCACACTCAACCATGGAAACAACCAGAAATACAGAACAGTTGCCCTAATCTATTGATTTATTCAAAGCAAAATTGTATGATGGAAAGAAAGCCCCAGAATCTAACTGAGTAATTCTTAATGCAATTTTTATGTAGTCCAATAAAACCATCTAAAATGGAGAAGCAATGAGAACAGAAGAAAAGCAAAAGCTTACTTTTCCATACCACCTCAAAATATGTATATAGCAGCAATTATCAGAATATTGATAGCTGAGCAAGCAATGTGAGACAATTAACTAATCTGTCAAAGTCTATGCTATATAACTCCTTCTATCCAGAATTATTGTATTTGCAGTTGCATACTATAGCCAGAATGCTTATGAAACCAGGACAAAATGAAGAGGTATTTTTTCAGCAAGGCTTTTTTGAACTTAAGCTTGTGTATCATCTTTGCCCATATAAAACCAGACAATGCAAATATTCTTTGAACAACAGAGACTAATACTCTGGTGTCTCCATGACCAACACTGTGGGGAGCATGTTGTTGGCCTCATCATACCTGCACCAGTGGGGCTTCCAGGACTAAATGGACTTTGTCGAGCATTAATTACTGTCCTCACTGACTCTCATGTCAGCTCCTCCATATCTCTGTTGTCAAACCTTGGGGACAAGCACTTAGTCAGACCTAATCCAGGTTCCATATGAGGATGAGACCTGTCTCCACTCTTGGAGTCTGCTCAGAGGAAGGAAATGTGAGTGCCTGAACAGTGCAGGAGGGATGGCTCTCCTGAGAGTCCCTCAGAAGGAATGGCAGGAAGAGGAAGGCTGGAGTGCTCCGTGGAGAACAACACCCCTTGGTCAAGACTGTTTCTGAGACCTGCTACTCTATCATCTATAAAGAGAGGACATAAGTTCCTTAAAATGTCAGATTCATACTACCATTGCTCAAAATTTCCCATTAATCTAATAAATGCTTACTATTATATGTATGAATTTCTAACTACCAATTAAAAAAGGCATATAAATTTTATAATTGAATGCAGCAATGGCATTGATCTCAATTTTAAATTACAATGTTGTTGGAACTGTATATGCTATAGAAGACTGCTACAAACTGTTTCACCACTATATCAAGAAAATGCCAATTCTCAAGCAATGAAATTCTATTTAATGCAGAACTTTGTGAACAGAAATTAATCTAAGAAATTCCATTAAGAAATCTAACATAAGGAAACCAGTAGAAAGTGTAGACCCTCAAGCATCAGCATACCATGTCCCTGGGGTATACTATCAGCTAAGAAATCACCTGCCAAACTCATCTCACAGCGCAAAAAAAAAAAAAACCAAGAAAAAGAAACTTGTATTAACAGCGTAGTTTTTTAGATAACACAAGAAAGAATGACTACGCTTTCCCTCAGTGCCATATCGACTGTCTTAGAGGATGTCCACATAAATATTAATCATTCATTTGTAGCAGTTCACACACATACATAGATTTCTTAATACAATTTATGCACATGTAACAGTTTGTAATAGCAGACTGCTTTACATCGGGACAAACGACCTCAAACAGCATTAAAATCTTCAGCCCATTCTTTTCTGTACAGATATTCTTTCAGTTGTAAGGAAAGCATGACTGAACAATCAGGTGATGTAACACTGCCACAGGAGATTGGAAGAGTTTCACCAGGCATGGGCAGTGTGCTTTACAGACTTTCAAATCCCACACCATGCTTTGGTGGCCAGACTAAATCCTGCCTTGCAAGACAAAGGCAAATCAAGATGCTGAAGCAGAGGTGCTGTGAAAGACCCTGTTCTCAAGGGCCATAGGAGCACCAGTTGAGGATTTTGCAGTATGAACCCAATGAAGCTTTCTGGAAGTCTCCTACTTGATGTCCACCAATTCCACCTTCAGTCTCAGTCTCTCACACCTCATAACTAGTTATCCTCACCTTCTGTCTGCTTCTGGTGGATCCATCCTGACACAGAATCTAAAACTACTGCAGAGAAGAGAGACATGAACAAAAGGCTGACATCCCTTGCCCCATGTAGGTGCTTCTGTGATAAATAGTGCCCCACAGAACTTGTTTCTAACTACTCAGGTGGTGTTGGGATACTGGACTGACAGCCTGGAGATGGAAGATCTGAAACCTTTATACCTCCCACAGACATACAATGTTACTTACGCACTCAACCATGTAAACACGACAATCTTTGCTGCTCCTCATACCTCAGCATGACAGGCCCAGAACAGTGAGGACCTTGGGCAAAACTTGTGTTTGAAAAATGAAGTTTGAGTTAAAAGTGCAGTTCTTTGTCTGAGGCTGTCAAAGCTTACATGTGGGCCACAAAAAAAGGCCACTCACTTTAAAGGGAACGATTATTTCAGATTTCACAGACAAACTATCAAAAGGTCTGCCTTTTGAATAATGTGAAATGAAATGGTTGCAATGGTGAAAACTACCTTGTAAGTAGCAGAGACACATCCAAATAATTTTCCACAAAAAAAACCCCCAAAAAATCAATCAAACAAAAACCCCATAAACAAACAAATTCTCTTCGCCTCTCAAATAAAATCACTGTCCTACCTGAGAAGGGAATAGATTTTCAGGACACACTGGTTTGCAAGAAGTGTTACTTGTTATTTTGGAAATCTGCTACTTGGCAACTCTCCACCTGCCATAAACACTTGATATTGTTGAATGTTGTGGGCACAGGAAAAACCTCAGGGAGCCAGTGGGCACCAGGTGAAATAACTCAATGCAGTCCCAACTGCAGACAGGGAGAGATCTGCCAGAGATGTTCATTGTCAAATCCTTCACAATTCACAGTTTGAAATGACACGTAATGCAGGTGGAAGGCAAAACACAGAGCTGAGGTATTGTAGCATGAGGTTTGACACCAATTGCTGACTTTGGAATTATCATTTTACATTTCTTGAAGGCACAGCACTTGCTGGGGTATGAAAAATGAGGTGTGCATGGCTTTAGACTATGTCTGCCCACACCTAGAGAGATCAATCTTTCAGATGAAGCAAGCCAGAAATCCTCTCTGCTGTAGGCAGCCATTCAAAGTTCTCTAAGGACTTTTATTAAAGGTTCCCTAAAGGTTTTCACCAGTACCTGGAGGCAAATTGTCTTCTTCCTGCTGCAGAGTGATAATTCATTGTCAGGATAAAAAAAATCCCACGTG
This sequence comes from Acrocephalus scirpaceus scirpaceus, assembly GCA_910950805.1. Classification (NCBI taxonomy): domain Eukaryota; kingdom Metazoa; phylum Chordata; class Aves; order Passeriformes; family Sylviidae; genus Acrocephalus; species Acrocephalus scirpaceus. The sequence goes on along the minus strand of OU383773.1, from coordinate 143,537,622 downwards.
TGGTTGCATTTCAGCATGCTGTTAATGTCATTTTTATAATGCTTTGTGAGAGTATCTGTGTGAAGGAAAACAATTATGATCCTGTCTCCGTGAGTGAGAGTGCATGTCCTTATCTAATAAGGAAGGAAGGAAGAGACAGCCTGTGCAAAGGTTGGCCTGATAAAGGTTACTTCTGTTCACTTGCAAATCCCAGACTGCTTTCAAAATGAGAATTATGTGGTGGAGCATCACAGACTGAACTAATCTTGTTTTCTGTTACAATGCTTATTTGAGCTGCAGTGCCCTTACCCTAACAAAAATTTGCTGGTAAAGAACAAATAGGGCAATGATCAGATGCAAAGGCCAAGTATCACCAGTTCTGAGCCAAAACTGAAAAGGCATCGAGGAAACCTTCTCTTTTTAAAAAGATTGTAGTAAAAATTAAACACAGTGCAGACACAATCTTCATAACCAGCTTTAAGTAACCAGCTTTAAGATGAAGAAATTAACTGTCTCCTCAGACAACAGCTTTGGTATTTGCCTGCAATTTGCATTGCAGTGAGATCTGCAACTATGAGCACCTTAACGTCCAAAAACCTTAATAAAAGCAAGACAATGGTTATTTTTGGCAGTGGACACTGCCTGAAATATGCTCTTCTCTCCACGAAATTACCATTTTCTAAACTTGAAAATATAATAAGGAAACACAGACTTTAAAGGATCTAAGAGTCACTGTGGCAAACTGAGCAAGGACTTAGTGCTCCACTGCTGAAGTGTATGAAGAGGCACGGGCACAGGGCTTGCAGGGTCCAGCAGTGTGCACCAGGGCTCAGGTGGAGCTCAGGGAACTTATATTCTTCAGAGGGACTGGAAGACTACACCACTGAAAAGAATATATATATAAAATATAAAACATTTTATACATATTTTAAATCCAGGGGAGAAAGAGATGCATCGTCAAAAGATGTGCAAAAGCATGTAGAGCTCCAGTGTTTCTGACACACTACAGCCCTACAATGAGTAAAGCTGAGAGAAAGCAAAACTCATTTTATCTTGAGCTCTGAAACACTAGGAAAGATGTCAAGGTGTATTTTCTTTGGACTAGAATTCCTCTTTTAAAGAAAGATATGACTGGGACAATTTCATTGTCTTGGAAGAGATATACCTGCCCGGCTACAGTTAAAGCTTTAATAACATTTCAGGATTTAATAAAAAGAGCTCCTGAAAAACAGTTTTTACCCTGTATGAAGCATCCTTAAAAAAACCCTCAAGTGTCCTGAAGTGGGTATCTCCAGATTTCCTATGACAATACACAATTCTTCCAATCATACTGTGAGAGCCAGCATCTGGAACAGTACAGAAATGCCTGCTGGAAGCACACATAGCATTAAATCTAATAGGCTAGGAAATAGCATTTTGAGTGACAAATTAATTTTTACATGTTTTCATGTCACACACACCCTGCTACAAATTCTGCCCGTGATAAGGAGGCCATGAAGATCTGTGAGGGATAGATTTCTTCCTATATTCACAGCATGTGACTGAGCATAACTGTGAATGTGCTTGAAGGACAAAAATGTTATTTTTAGATTAAAACTGATTAGCTCCCCTGACTGTATCAGAGCAGAATAATAATATTTTTCACAGCGCCAATCAAATGGAAAAAAACATTGACCTAAAAAATATAAAGAAAAAGAAATCAAAACCTTATTTTAAAATATTTTCATGAGGGACATAGTAAATCACTGTTTGAACTAGAACTCAACATGTTGAAACTCCCATCTCATCTACTTTGATGGCACATTCTATGACACAGTTTGTAATTCACATCATCACACAGGCAATGAAAGAGTTTGTAATACTCCAGCTTCAGACAAGATTAACGTAAGTGGCAGTTCTGAAGGAAGAGATGCTGTATAGGACACATTATTTGCTAATGTTTGGGAAACAGAAGCAAAATTGGAGACAGGGTCACTATTATGAGAGAACAGAGCCTGAAAACCAAGGGATGAGGATTAGCTGTAACAATTTTGGGGAGTGTTGATGATAAGGGCATTGCATTGGTAATGCAGGGGAAGGAAGAGAAATAAAAATGCTGCTTGTTCTATGTATTGTTTCAATGACTGCAGAACCCCTGGCTGATGCTTTTAGAATGAAGAGTTGGTTTGGGATTTCAGTTTTTAATTTCAGATCTGATGTCCCAAGTCTAAAGAGACAAAACCATGCAGCATGAATTCCAATTTCCAATGTTTCCTTGCCAAACGCTATGAAGCATTCTGGGAATAAAACTGGAAAATGCTGCACGGTTGCTGGATATTCAGACAATCCATCCCAGATGCCAGGTCACACATCCCCTGAAGTCCTGGGGGTATTCTAGGTATTCTGTCAACATAAAGGTGCGATACAGAAGGAAAGAGCAAGGCAAGACCTTCACCTAATAATGAACTGGAAAAAAAAATCCTGTTAAAATCTTAAAAAAATAACAGTTATGCTACAAAGAAAAGGGAATACACACAAAATCTATATGCTGGTAAAGCAAAAGCCTCTACTTCCATGTGGGTACAGATGTCTGCAGAGTAATCTGTAAGGCAAAAGTCTACCTGGCTGCAAACATTACTGCTCAGTTTCAAAATTCCAGGGACAAAATTCTGCACTGAGCTGTAAAAAATTCTTCTTTAGGAAAATGTAAAAGAGTATTAAGGATGCTAATACAAACTTTTAATATTAAAAATGGCTGCAAATATAACTACCTGAAATAGCTCATACAGTATCAGCTTATTATTCTGTAAGCCTACAGTAATATAATATAATATAATATAATATAATATAATATAATATAATATAATATAATATAATATAATATAATATAATATAATATAATATAAACATTGAATTGCTGGTCTATTTGCTAGGTCACATCTCTGTCTTCCAGAAAGCAACCCAAAAGATGTCCACTGCCAGAATGTACTGAAGCATGCAGAAAAGAGCAAAAATAATGGGAAAGCGTAAAAGAACAGTCTAGGCCATTGTGAGATGACAGGAATGACATCTTCCCATGGATGCCAGAAGCAATCCACTGCCATTTGACCAGGGAGAGGTATTCCTTCTGGGACTACTCAGAACACGATTTTCATCTCATTGTTTCCACTCCAGTTGCCTTTCCATATAAACAAATGCAAAGATATTTGCAATAGTATATGCTGTGAGATTGCATAGCTTTATTTATAGAGTACAGATCATGTTGCTTTTTTAACTGACATCTCTGTTATTGTGTTATTAATTTGATATTTAAACATTGTGGCAAAAGATAAACAGTCTGAGTCTGTAGATATTCCTTTATATAAATATATATATATATACATGTGTAACTGTATATTTATATATCCATATATAGACACATATTTAAAAAAAAACCAAACGCCCAAGAGGTGCAGCCAAATTAGGGTAAGTTATTCATTTGACACAGAGTATTTACTTGGACAGCTGGATTTTATAGTTTACTGGATGGATGTGGTATCAGATGTTCCAAAATAAATCAAATTTACACCTATCTATGTGCTTTAAAATGTCATTAAACCTCAGAAAATAGTAACAGGGAAAGACATTCGATTTTTAACTGTCAAAACCATGTTGCTTCTTTATTTTTTTATGGAATGAAAGTGGATTTACCCACTTGAGCATTCTGTAAGATCTTAAAATGTACATATTCTGCTGGCCTTATGTTGTTGATGCATATAAAATCTCTGGTTTTTATCAAAATAATGCACCGTGTTACGGAACTGCCTCAGACTAAATGCACTGCCCTCGGATGTGAAGTAACGATAAGAGCCCAATGCAAATGTTTGTACTAAAATCACCATCCTCGTTCTATGTGGACATCCTACAGCCATGTCCACCTCTCAGTGCTCTCAAATACAATATTTTACAAATGAAACAGGATAACCCTACTTTCCAAAGCAGGTATGGTGGTTGAGGTCCCATCCTCTCCTGTTGCATGGCCTTTCCAGCTCACCTGCATCTTTCCTCCAGTTTCAGACAGTTTAAGTTTGGCACTTCCTGTCCCCTCTTTCCCTTAGTCCTTCCTTCTGCTCAGGCTCTCAAATCTGCTCAGCTGGATCATGGTCTCTTGTTGTCTGATCTCTCTCTCCTACTTCATGGTCTCTTGATGTCTGATCTCTCTCTCCTCCTTCACCATCAACTGCCCCTTCCTCCTGCTCCCATCCCTTTTCTCCCTGCCACCTTCTGGTTTCATGATGGCAGGAGCCCACCACAGATGTTGGCTGGGACTTGTGCGATCATAATGGAGAAATGTTGAGGTCAACTCAGCTTCCCAGAGGTGAGGAAAGCTCAAGCAGGTTCACTTAGGAAGGCATCTCCAGATAGTTTGAGCTGCAAATTGGCTGTGTGAGATGTCCAAACTGCAAAGGCTTTGTGAAGGTTTACAAGCTTGTTTTCATGGCTTTCATTTGAAAGGCTGGGTTCCTCTCCATGAAGCAAAGATTTGAGCTTCTGCTCCAGAGTACTCTTACACTGGAACATTTCAAAGAAAAGCCCTTGACAATTGAAATATTAAAGATGTGACCAAAGCAATATATTTGCTCAGCCCTTTCCTTGGCAACTCATGGCTTCAGTCAACATTTTCCAAAACAATTTACTTCAAAAAGAAAGCTTGTAAAGGTAAAAGAACACTCTTTGTGTAGACAAGTCTAGACCAAATAATCAGTGCTAGCTAATAAAAGAGTGATTATACAAGGGGTAGGTGGAAGGAGCCAGACATGGTAAATTAAGGGATATGACCAAACCAACCCTTGAAATTAATAAATACATTTTGCTGTATTTACAGCCTTCAAGGCATACATCCTCAGAAAAAAAATGCAGGTTCTGGAGAATCTAGGTAAGTGACCTAGCTGTGGTTCACCTCCACCACTGATCCCCCTCCCCTCACTTCCCTGACACACTCCTTCCAGCTGGAGCTGCTCTATCTGTCTCCTAACACTTCTCTGGGATACATGGTTGAATCTTTGAACCAACACCAGATGTGAAATGCTTTTGATTAGCAGTGGTCAGTTTTCTCTCTGAATGTATGTTCTGTGGCAAGAACTCCTGAACTGAATTTGTTCAAGTGCCACCCTTGGCAGAGGTGACAGTGGTGACAGAAGCTCTGGGATACATATGCACATATAGACACAGGAGAAGGCATTTCCATAACAGCTTTAAAGTAGCACACACAGCACCAGTGGCATTATAACATAGCTTGGGTTGCAGGGACAGGTGGAAAATCAGCAGTTGTTGCCAATGATTCTTTGTCAGTGGCCAACACCAGAAGGCTTTAAAAGGCAACAAAGATAATCCATCTATGACTGGCAGAGCTGTTCTCTCGAAAATTTTTTTTCTCATTTTCCATGCAGACCTGCATTTGGTGAAACTGCAAGCGCATCTTCAGATTTTCCATCACAAAAAAGGAACTATATATAATTCACCACACAGCACTATCTTGGTATCCTCAGATTCAGAGCTAGCTAACCACAAAAATGTATTCAAAAGCTATGTTCAGTTGTGATTTATTCTGATGTAAGTGCTAAAATGGAGTATAGAGAAGAAACTCAGTTCCCCACCTTTCTTGTAAGTGGCACTTCAATAGGGACGGGGACGACTTCCGCAAGCAGGCAGCCATAAAACGCCACCATGAAAGCAGCAGGATCATTGTTAGGAAACACAAGTGTTACCTGAAAGAGAGAGATGTATGTTAAAAATGTTTTATCCTAGGTGTCAGATAATGATAATTGGAGTTTCCATGCTTCCTTTTGGATGGAAATGATACCGGAGCACTTTAAAGACAGTTATTCAAATGCCTAAAGACAGATGAAAAAGGAATCAGAAAAAATTTATTCTGATAAATATTCTTTTTATGAATATTTTCACTTAGGATGTTAATAGGTTAATATTTCCATGCTGCATTGTTTCCTACATTGACAACACTTTTCATCTGGTTCTTAATTAACTGATTACCGGTGTTACATGACCCACATAAATGGAATTAAAAGGATTTTAGATTCTAATGTAATCATTTGCTTGAAGTTACTGAAACTGAAGTGTATGTGTGACCAAATCAAATTATCCAGACTTAGGATGTCATTATGCCAATCATTAACACACAGTTTTGTTTCACTACACTTTGCCTTGTACAACAGTTTCATTTTAGGACTGTCCTGTTGTCCCAGTGTAAAGTTTCTGTGTGCTTTGTGCACACAAAAACCTGGTTTCTAGAAGCAAACGTCACATTCAGGGCTGAACTTAACAGCTTCAGGGCTAGGGAATGATTTAGGTAAAAGAATGCCAAAACCATCACAGATCACCAGAAGAAAGCTCAGTAGGTGCTGAGTTGTGCAGTTTAACTCCTGCGGGTCCTGCTGGAGGCAGGACAATGCCTGAGATCCTCTGCAGGCAAAGGGAAGGGAGAAGGGAGGGTTCACAGCCTTGCTGAGGATCCAGCTACTTCTGAGAGCCAACAGCTCTCCTTGCAAGGGCAGGGAACAGTACTGCTCTCACTGGTGAATGACTTTAGTGGCTGGATCGTCTTTGCAGCTTTGTTTCAGTTCAGTCAGATGGGCATTCTCAGCTCATGTCCTAAACAGCTGTAACACAGCTGGTAACTCCAGCACAGTCAACTGCAGTGGAATGCAAAGGCTTGGCAAATGATTCCAAACCTCTTTCCTCTGGGCTCACACACAGGACAAGGGTGTATTATCACAGCACCTTGCAATTTGCTGAAACTGCTTAGCAGCTCTTGAGTTTTGACTGCTTCAACATTTATTGGAGTTTTGTTCAAGTAAAATCACGATGTTTCCATGTATGCTCCAAGGTTCAGTTGCTGGAGATTATGTTTCCAGAATTTTCACATGGCTTCAAAGATAGTCACATTCCATACATCAGCTACTTCAAGCTAGAAGAAATCTAATCAGCCTTGTCCAAGTGGGTCCAAATATCTCTGGGTTTTAGGTTGAAGACTTTAACCTCATATTTCTTTACAGTCAGAGCAAATACACTGCTACTTTATCTGCACCCTTGCACATTAAACAATCCAAATGCTGGAGATGGCTGTGCAAAGCTTACTATAAGCAAATGGAAATACAGGGATTTTGCCAGGTGCACGCAGGGGATAGTAGAGATTGCTGAGCGCAGCAAACATCTGAAAGATCCCAAAATATACTTTGAGGATTCTTGGGTTTTGCATTGGTCTTTGCTTACATAAAGGCAGTGAAGGTTTGGCTGGGAATCTTTGAAAAGGAGATGACAGAGGTGAAAAAAATCTCACAGAAGTCCAGTGGGAATGAGGCATTAACTTCCACTCCAAAAAATATTAATCACTAACAGACTTGTACCAAATAAATAAATAATGTATGTAAAAGCAAAAAGGGATAAGGGTGAAGGAACAAAATCATACAGTGTATATTAGCAGATGAGAATCTGGTTAGCTAGTAGGTATTTCAGAGAGCAAGATTAACTTCCAGGCAGCTGTCTGGGGTGATGCAAGGTTAAATTTCTGAAGTTACTATAGAAAGCAAATGCACTTTGCCACGTAAAATACCAGAAACAGGGAAGGAGATGCAGGCACGTTCATTTATTTTTTGACTCATACAAAAAACCTAAAAGGTGAGGTTATGGCAGTCATGAAAAACAGAGATTGTATTGACAGAAGGTGTTTTTAAAGGGAAAATATAAACTATTTTATACATATCAAAATAAGAAACCAAATACATTCTCGTCTGGAAAAGACCAGAAATATGTGCCTGTATTTCATTTAGTATTTAAAACTGCCGTTAAGTGTTTCACACAACACACATTACACAGCTTAAAGTCACCTTCAAAGAGGTCAGAAAGTTTTTTTGTTATTACAACAGGGGCGTTAAAGCCAGAATCACAGCCTAGAGCATCAGAAGTGCTGTAACACCTCATCTTCAATGTGAAGTTGCCTCAAATGATCACGTTCCTGTTATACAGGGATGCCAGGCGAGATGCTTTTACAACACAAAGCATATGCTTTCAGCACTCAGCTACAAACATTTGTTTCACTCTAATCTAGGCTGACTTAGATGAGCTGCAATTTGTTCCTTGCATGTCCTGTGCTAGCTAAACTTCCAGTTTTCAGCCTGAACTACCCACAAATCCTTTCTTTATGTTAGAAGATGCCAGTGACTGCTGCAGAAAATGACTACGAAGATGGGCAGGCAGCACACAGTAAATAAGGAGAGATGCACATTGCCCATTTGTGAACTTTATTCTTTTGGATCTTTCTGGGTAGACTGTTTTGATGTGTACACTTGAATAACTTGCTGCTTCTGCTGTTGCTTAGAGACACACTTGTAAGTCAAGTAAAAGAGAGTCTTCAGATCCTCGTCCTGGCTGAATGCCATTGCAGGAAGCAATTTACATTAAGGATCTAGAGATCCTTTAGGTAATTTCTTTATGATTTATTTCAAAAAGAAACACAGGAAGGACTGTCACTTTTGGGTTTTTTCCTCTTTTTTTTCTTCTGAGAAGCACTAATGCATGCTCTCATTTTTGAAGCCCTGAGAAGTGTAATGCAAGCAGACATGTTTCTCACATGTGGCACAAGAGGATCAAGTGAACCATCAGTTTAAGAATTGCTATCAGACGCTGGAGGGGGGAAACTTAATCCCGCACTCACAACCCTAAGCACTAGAGTAGGACTCAAATTTGCATTTCTGACAAATTTGTTCTGGAATATCCATTCCACGGCTTAAATCCAAACTGGAATGAGACCTGTGGAATTTCCTATACACACTGTGGCAGAGAAAATGAGCAGCGGGCTAAACCTTGGCAGTCGAAGGGGTAGATTTGCAAGTACATTGTTAGCAAAACCATACGTTGTTCTTGTCTTCATTTAACATCTTCAAGTGCTACCTCTGCAACTTTTACTCTCTGTGGGCTTTATCCATTTACTTAGATTTAGTCTCCAGCAGTAGCTGCATCAGAGTCAGAACCAAGAATGGAAATATTCTCTCTGTTTCCAGTCAGCATCATTTATTTATTCAACTGGCTGCCAAAATGTGCTGACTTTGCTTGTCTTTGTCCTCCACAACACTTCTCTTGTTTCTACCAACTCAACAACTACAAAGTCATTAGTAAGTAAGTTTTTTATCCACATGACACCTCCAGGCTCCATAAGCAAGCTTTTGCTAAACAGACTGTTGTTCAATGTCCAAAAAACACTTTCCATGGGAATGTTTATCATTGATGTTGCCACAACTTCAAGTTCAGGGGGTACCAGCTCAGGTTACTTACCATGCAATTCAAAACATCTGTCTGAATGATCAGTCTTAGGGGGGGAAACAGCAGTTTTCAGAACCCTGTCCCACACCCCATTATTTCACTTTATTAATTCCCTCTGAGCACCCCAAATATCTCATTCTCTGTCAATAGTGGATTTGAACTATCACAAATAATCATTGAGATACTCACCCTGTCTCCAGGTCGTACCATTGGTTCTTGTTTTGTGCCTAATTTATGTAGTATATTGTAAGCAACCTTCATACTTCTGGTCCAAAGTTTGCCTATTAACAGAAAATTTTTAAAATTAATATAAAAATTCTTATGTTTTACAAGATTATTAAAGAGAAAGAATACCTGAGAAGTCAAAAACACACAGTAGGAATATTTATATTAGTTTTCCAACTAAATATGACACCACTACTGGAACTAGTGGAAAAACTTAAATACTTATCAGAAGTTTTCTTTGAACTTCTTTTTTCAAGACAGCAGCACTTTAAAAACAAAAAGAAAAGTGAGAATAGTTTTCTTTATGGCAGAAGTTTCTTACTTTGGAGAAAATTGGATCTTGACTCTGAAATCAACTGTTAGAAGGGGCTGGTACATCATCAAGCCCCTAACATCTCAGCTGTAGCAAGTTGGACATGGCACACTTCAGCACAGACTGACCTCAAGGGTGATGTTCAGGTTTCACCACAGCAATTCTCTCACCAAGGAAAAAGGAAAGGAGTCCCCAGAAGCAGAGGCAAAGAAAATAAAACTCCAACGAACAGAAAACACCCCGCAGCCAAAGGGGCACACTGAAGCAGCAGGGACCCTCTGAACCTTAGTACATCCATATGGCTGTTTCACTTTTAATTCTGGGCCTTCTTCCATTTAACTTGGCTTCTCCTTCTCACCTGCTTCCATACCCTCTCTTCTCTGATTCAATTCACTTGCCCCAGGTACCCCTCCTTACTGTCTCCCCCTTGCTTCACCTTTCCAGCACCACTCTTAGCTAATCCTTATCAAGCTATCCTTAGCTAATCCTTATCAAGTCCCCACTATTCAATAAAGAAAAATTCTCTCACCAAGGCCTCTTTGCCCACATAACAGGCCTTTCAATAATCCTTCAAGTGATCGGCATCTTTGCTCTTCCAGATGCCCTTTGTTTAGAGACCTTGTTATTTCCATGTGAACAACACCAAGTTTAACAGCCCTTGTGCTTGGCTGGCCCCCAGGTACTGTCTTCAAGCACTATTCAGTCTGACAGTAACAAATCTTTAATTCATGCCCACCAATAACTGAAACAATAATAGGTTCTGACAACGGATTACCTATGGAGTTCAGCAGTTCAGGCCCCCAAACATGCAGTATTGCTATTTATAACTAAGCCAAGCAGTTGCTATAATAAGTTCCTCCACATCCTGGTTATAAAATGCAATACTACTGAATCATTTTTAAGTGCAAATCCGATGTAAGTATAAAGTATGATGAGAAGGCCAGATTTTCTTTTTATCCCACTTAAGGAAAATTGGAAGGTCACTGCTGCTTGTTATGGAGAAAGTACTAAATGCAATTATTTCTTATGAAAACAGTAATATTGTACCACCAAACTATGCTTTCCAAAGTCTTTAATTTATTAAAATTACTCCCGTATTTGCACGTTGATCTGTCTTGCTGCTCAGAAAGGAACACAATTCTGTTTCACTGGAAACTCAGCACAGATACAGGAGTATTCCTGCAGGATTAACTCTCACAGAACTATGACAGAACTACCTGCATTTGATAAAAAGTCAGTCTTTGAAATCATCCCTGCTGCTAGAGTTAACACTTGAACTTGACAAGTGAGTAGGATAAAAAAACCAATGCCTTAAGAAAGAAAATACTCTTTTCCTTAAAGTTTTTCAACATTAAAGCTTTACTGACAACAAACTTAAAAGAGCAATTAGTAATGATACAGAATACTGGAGAACGGAAATCAAAAGCCTGGCAAAAGTTCTGAATTGCAAAAGAGAACCATCTTTACACAAAACACTTTTAAACTTGAAATGGACATCGAAGGAGCTGCTGTGAAAAGGTATGTCTGAGCTATAAATACTAAATCTGTTAGAAGTCTTAAATTTACATTTGTGACATATTCACACTAATTTTTCATTTATCAAATGTGCCATCAAATATTTTCTTGAAAATCTAAGGGCTATTCATATTACAGTATTTAGATGCATTTTTTCGGAGGAACTCAGGTATGCAGTACAATCCTCTCCACCTAAGAGATAAATGGCGAAATTAAGTTCTCACAAAGACTAGGAAAATTAAAGGAGTATTTTCTAGTGAAGTTTTAAATAAGTTTAAATACATCTTCTAAGACACAGATAATATAAGGCTGCCTTCCTAATTCCTTGCCTGTCTGTTTGAATACACTTTGAACTGCACAAACATGGCAATAATATTTTCTAGTGGCAAGAAAAGACTCGAATTTTCTGTTACTACAGCCCTTTCCTTCTCTATTTACTGGTAAGATATCAACCTGTATTAAGTATCTGAGGCACACACAAGCCTCTGAGTGGAAACTGTGGAAAACTGGAGTGAAGCAGTTTGCTTGCATTCAGCTGGGAAGGGGCTGGAACACAAAGACCTTACAGGCTCTATAATGTCACTCCAACCCTTGCAGGCTCTGCCTGGCCTCAGCTGCTGCCAACTCAGCTCCAGTGTGGGCTGCCAGGGGCAGGCAGGGACCCCCCCGGCACCCTCGTGAGCAAGCAGAGCAAAGTCCAGGCAGATCCTGAACTCAATTGTTCAACAGGAAGACTGTAATTTCTCTAGTAGGGTACATAACTGCATTCCAAAAAAGTAAATTAAAAAAGGGCCACAAAAGGAGCAGTAACCCAGAAGCTGGAGCTAGGAACGTATGGATGATAAGGGCCAGAGCAGTGGCTTCTGGATGGGGCACAAACTTCTCACCAGATGTGGACGGAACCATGGTTTTGTTTTGTCACCTCGGCTGTTTGCTTTCCCTGACCTGACACCAAGAGAAACACAAAGGACTCCACGTCTGCAGGATAACAGCTCCGAGAAACGGAGGATGTTACAAAGAAGGAAATCTTTGAAGTGCTTCCTTCCTCGGTTCTGCCTAGGCTGCAATTCAGAGCACTTTTTCCTTCACAAACTTAAGAGATTAGACGCTGCTGGGAAAAAAGCCGATTGCTGAAACCTCTCCCACAAATCCCGATGCTGCGACCTTGCTGTGACCTCCACGCAGTGGCACATCTGAGCTGCGGGAGCGGGAGGCCTGGCGAGGAGGCCGGCTGTGCTCCATCCAAGGCCTTCGCTCACAGACGGGCTCAGGGCCCATCCCCGTGCGGGATAAATCGCTTCGGTACATGGGCTCCAGAGGAAATCTGTTTGTGGCCTCCGGCGATGCGGCCCATTGTCCTCAGCCCCAGTTCAGTGAAGCACCAGCCCTCCTCGGATAAACACACTGCCATTAATCTTCTGAGCTGGCTTGAAGTCATAGGGACGGGTGTAGGAAACTCAGGCAACAGCTTCTATTGGTAGTGAGTGGAGCAGCCCGTGTCCCAGCTCAGTGCCAGAGCTCCTCTTTCCTCTCAGCCCTGCTGCAGCAGAGCACGGGTGCCGGAGCCTGGAGCTGCACTGCTGCCTCTCTGCTGTAAACACCAGCCCCTGTGAGCTCCCCTGCTCCTGACATTCTTGTCCTCAGCCCCACTGCAGCAGGGTCCTTCCAAACAGCATTCCTACCTACCACATCAGCACAGGATCTGTGCCTGTCAGGCCCTGATCTCACTAGACAGACATTAACAGCTACCTTCTTGCATTTAAAAAATGAAGGATTGGTATGTCATCTACGGAAGGGTCCAGTGGTGTTTAAGGCGCAAGGGTTCCCTCTGGAAGGAGCCCAGGCTCTGCAGACCCAGTGCTGGGACTGCCAGTCACACACACTTATTGTGGGTTAACATAGGGCTCTAGATGTTTAAGAACACGAATTACCCCTCAGTTTTCAGGTCACAAAACTATTTCCCATACAAAGCAGACTGGCAGAGCTTCCCTAGCTAATTTTAGAAAACAAAACCCCAACAACAGGCAGTTGATGCACACCTTGTTACCACTACAATTTATTACCTTGTTCCTACCTCCCACTGAGCTAATTTTGGTGCCGCTTTCCAAAATCTTATATAATTCCACAATATGGTAAGAAACAGAGCTTTTCTGTCCATCTATCATTGCCTAACTTATAATTGCTTATTTACTGAAATAAATCTTCTTCTAAAGATTTTCACTTCTGTCACTTTGCCAGAGTGCTGCTGCCAGACTCTCATGCCCTAGCAGCATGCTTCTGCAAGGAGGCCTTTCAGGTTCTTCACACACTTGCAAACTGAGCAGAGAGTTCCCACTGTCCAGTGAGTAACAGCAAGCACCACTCTGCCTCTGAATCTGAGCCATATCCGGCAGACATCACATGTGCAGAAATGCTCAGCAGGACAGGATGGAAAACGGCATCTTGCCTTCTGGCAGCTGTGACAAACACTGTTAGCACCCATGTGGAGCTAGTCCCTCTTCTCCTGCCACTGGGGTTTTGATTTAGTTGAGCAGTGTAAACTCTGCATCAGCAATGATATATTTTGTATTCAGTCATCTTCTTTTTTTTAAGTCTACTCAGATGGCAATAAAATTTAGCAAGCGAAGGTAGATAATAACCAGTGCCATCTGGTTAAGCAACACATTATGAAGGTAAAGGAAACCACAAGGTGTTAAAAACCACACAAAAAATGATCTGTAACAAAATTTAGGTGGTTTCCACATGACACTGAGGTAAATCCCCTTTCTCTTCCTTTCCAAATCTGTAAAAGGACTAAATGTTTGTGTTGAATGTAAAGAAGGTTTTAATAGAAAAGCTGTATCAGGAAGAAAACTCAGAAAACAAACCACAACAAATTTCCTGATCATCTTCAGGACACTTTTAAGAACCACACAGCACTAACTCAGCAAAGCCAAACCAGTGGTTGCTTACCAATCTCCGTGCACAGCAACTGCGAGACTGCCAAAGTTTAACTGCAAGTAATTTTGTCAAACATTCATTTTCTCAATACCACAGTGAGACATTCCATGTATTAAATAGAAACAAGAGCATTTATTAAATCTAGCATAAATGGCAAACTTCCTAATGCTCTGCAGGTAAAGGAGGTTTTTTTTTTTTGTTTTTTGCTTTGCAAAATAATAGTCACAGCTTTACTACTCTGGTAATCCTTTCTTCATGAACTCTTTAGATCTAGCCTAAACAGAAAATGAAGTTGTTGTTTTTTGGAATAAAAAAATCAACAGAAAAGGAACAAAAATGTTCTGTTGCAGAGAATGAAGGATTCCAGACATACTCAGAATAGAGGTAACCTTGCTATTACAGTGCTTGATATTGAAGTCTGAATCATATAATACAGCAATTTTCAGTCTTCTTATTAAAGAAATAAAGGTTTAAAATGTTGAACAATCATAAGATTAGCAGCTCTCTGTGGATTTAAACCATGACTATTCATACTTCTGTGAGACCTGAGTTATTTCAGAGGTAAGGACAGTTTGGTTTTGCAGCTACTTGGTTAGAAGCATCTTGAATCTGTCTCTCTCCTCCTGCTAATTGTGAAATTCCTGGTCTAGGATATTCTCACAGAAAGGTCAGGAAAGGGTGTATGTTGCACACCAGGTGCAGAATGCCTTGGGGTTGGCTATTTTTGGCCCATTGTTACCTTTAAGCAATGCCAGGATATCTCCAGTATGAGCAACATCATCTCTGCTGAGGCAGGATCACTTTGGCCCCAAAATGTTTACAGTTGCTTTAAAGTTATTTTTAAAATCAGCAATTCATTTGCAAACAAATGCCATTTGCCAAGCATTTCCCTCTCCACAGAATCCAAATGGAAGAAACAGTCCTCTGCCCAGAGAGTCACATCTGCTCTTTTTTATGAGCCTTGCTGTCTCTAGTGGGCCTCTGATGTGGGAAACACTACATCAGAGCTACTGAAAATGGTTTTAAAAAATCTGATTACACATAGTGTTAGATAAAGGAAACTAGATTCTTTGAATCAGACAAATTTAACTGGTGCTCATTTTGTTGTTTTTAACAATGGTTACAAAAAGTAGGCTCAAAACTTGTTTATTGATAAATTACTTTCAACCCTTCACTTTTTCCCCAGCCTTTCTCCTTAGAATAATAATTTTAAGTAAGAAAAGTAGCTTTGATATCGTAAGAACTATATAGGATTTAATTGTCCTTTATTCACATTTCCCATCTAAGAAATCACTAAGCATTTCATTATTAATACCAAAACCAGATGCCTCACTACTCTGATTAACTTTGTCTGAGCCAGAAATTGTCTTCCTTTTCCTCAAAGTACACATCACTTTTCTAGTCAGAGTTCAGACTCTCATAAAACCTGATAAAGACATATTTCCTTCCCAAATTTCAGACATTTCAATTTATGCATATTCAGTGATTTGATTTATAAAGGGATTGAGAATAACTTAACTAAGATGTTCTCCACTTAAACAAGTTCCCAGAGGAATAAAATATTTGAGAAATAAGTAATATTCATAGTGTTTCATTCACTAGAAAGAATTTAAGAGTTTTAAGTACATTAAATAAAGATTACAACTGGGGCACTGAGAAGAACTTCAAGAACAGAGGAAAACTGCTTCAAACGCTTGGAAAAAAGGATCAAGTCTGCAAGTGCAGTTATACATTTATTCTATCTAAAGTAATCTGAGACACATGGAAAAAAACAGTCCTGACATGCTATGAAGACAAGAAGCTCAAAAAACGTGCTGAAAAACACACAAGAGATACAAGGCATTACAAATTTGATGAACTCCTGCAGAGAAATGGGAGGGCAGCAATGATTTTAAGCAACAGCTGGAAGTGCAACTTTAAACTGGTTCCCCTTCTAGCCCCTTCACAATCTAGAGCACTCACCACCCAAAGCCACACAAACACACATCCACACCAGCACCCTTAGGGGGAGAAATCCATTCCAGTGTATCGCACAAGGTGGTCCCTGGAACATGGATCCACCACTGTCTGCCACAGCAGATCATAGCTTGGCCTCTGGTCTGAGTCCTCAAAGGTGTCTCTGGAAGGGTCAGCAAAGGAGTTGTGAGGAAGACTTTGGAGATGCAGAATTTTGTGGACTCTCAGAGCTCCTTTTCAGCATGCAAGGCCACCAAGAGAAAATAGGAAAGTGTCCTGGATGGAAGAGGCCAGCACTACATTTTTCAGGGCCAGAAGAGAGCCTGATTAAGAATCGAGACCAAGGTCACAGATGGGATGAGATTTCACCATGCAGATGCAGGAAAAGGCTTCAATTTGAAAAGATTTCCTCCTAAAATAACCTGTGAGGTTTGGACACAGAATGACTGTAAAACAAATAAAAGAAGAAAGAAACAAATGTCTGGCTGTGTCTGGTACTCTAGTTAGAGGCCCAGAGATGGATGGGAAGGCAATATTTTCTACAACAATCCACGAAAGAGGAGGTAAATATGCTTGGTGTTAAGGGCATTGGAACTCCTGGCAAGATGGGCCTTGATCTAGCTGATAACTGAAGAGATGCTCCTGGAAATCATCTTGGAAAGGTGGAAAAAGGTGTCGAATAAGCAGGCAAACCTGCAATTCACCCATGCAGGGACAAAAAACTGGAGAAGATACTGAGAATGAAATCAAAAGACATCAAAGAGAAACCTCCTCTTAAAAGGAAAGTTGGAGGATAAAGGAAGAGGATTTCCATGAAGACAAGGGGGTGTGAGAAGAGACTGAAGCAAAAAGAGTAAATAGAGGTAAAGTATTCAGGAGGAGGTGCAAGTGATTACAACACCTCAAAAACCAAAACTCTGGAAAATTAGAATTATTCTTAAAATTCATGAATATTTGTGAAATATACAAAAAAAATCTTGGTGATGGTATTACTTTAAATTGACAAAATTAAAAATAACTGGAGTACAAACTAGAGGCCACTGAAAATTGTCATGGTTGATAGTTAAAATTTTAATCGTCTGATCATAGCAAGCACAGGAGGAAATTGAGCGTCACATTAATACCATGTGGTAGGATTGTGGCTAAGCTCATCTTTCAAAAGTTTATTACTACCAGAGCCAGTGGAACTATGCACAAGGATAAAAAGTCATAAGTGGGAGTGTCTTTAATGATTTGGAGGCCTAATGTCTATTAATTTTCAAGTTAAAAACTGCCATGCCTGCAATTGCTAGAAAATATTGCAGGCACAGAAGGTGGACTAGCTACAGCAAAATCATTCATAAAGTCACCAGTGAAATGGCAGGTGGCTGTATTGTTAATGACATTTCCAAAGCAGTTTTCGTTTAAGGAAACTACTATGGCATAGTGAATGAACATTTCCCACGAAAAAGAATATCCGCATGAAAGGCACTTAGCAGAGAAGAATTCAGCAAATCTATGAAATGTTTAGGTTTGTAATTTCTTTTATCCATAAAAGAAGAGAAAAAAAAAAAAGAAAAAAGAACTGATTTTTTTCTGACCTCAGGAAACTACTGAAAGGCAACAGAAAAACCACATCCCAAAGTGCTACCAAATGAAAGGTGCGAAAACATGAATTTCAGTCATACTTTTCTCAAGATTCAGATAATGCAGAAAAGGAAAGAGTTATTTTAGAACAGAAAAGCAGGGTAGGTGGCTCCATGAGCCATGCAGATATGTTCCTCGGGTTGATGTGCTCACCCTACAGCCTTAGGCAAAGCAGGACATATGCTCAGACTCTCTGGACAGAATCCCAAATTCAGAAAAATGGTCTGATTCTCAGTAACAGCTTAATTTCCTTTCCTGTCCAATTTATTTAGGGCGTTCAGTAGATGACATGACTTCTACAAACATGTAATTGCAAACTTTAAAATTCTTCCCTAGTTTCAAGTAAATGTCCTTAAGGAAGAAAAACATTCATCAATGGTGAATCGTATGTTTGCCCCTGAAATTAAGTCACTTCTTAACTCTGAAGTACCTGAAGGGAAAATGTTTCATGCATGACCCTCAGTTGCAAAGGTTCCCTTATGCTTTAAAAGCCTTTAACTATATTTGCAGAGCCAAACTTGCAGCAGACAACTTTTTGGCCAGACACCATCACAGAGTCTGACTCCTGAATGGAGATGAATGATCAGCACTGAACAAAACAGACAGACCTCTATATCACAGCATGTAACAACATTCTCTGCACAGAACTCCAAGTCCCTGAGAAGGTAGAAATAAAAAAAGCAAAATTATTTTTTATATTCATATCAATAGCACACGGAAATGCTCCATCTTGCTTTCAAAGTCTGACAGTTATTAATAATAATTCCTTTGAACATCTCCCAAATGTCCCCTGAACATCTCAAAATTAGAAGCACTATGGGAGTTATTTGTTAGAGATATCCTTATGCTTATTTTTATTTGGCCTTTCTTGGTTGCAATACATTGTCAGGCAGTACACATTGAACTACATGAACATACCAAAGGTCATACTAAAATGTATCCTGGCAAATCTATTAAGGGGGTACGTTTGCTAGTTGTACAACTAACCCATCAGGAGAAATAATTCAAATCACACTTACTACAATGTCAGTAAAACAAGGGAAAAAAATCCTATTAACTTCTTCAGGAAGCTGATGAATTTTGTAGACCAGGTTAGGCTTTTGCAGAACAAAGCCTGGGTGATATCCAAGGGCAATGGATTTGGACATTAATCTTCAAGAAAATCTGGCCTAGGACGCATTTCTATTTAAGAGGTGGTTTTGATTTATAATCTATTATTCCATGGGTGTCTCTACTTGGCTCTTTTCTTCTGTCAGAAATAAATCATCCTGTAACATCTCAGCAACCCATACTCAGACATCAACAGCTTCAGAGTCGTCTTACCCTACTCACAAATGGAACAAGTCATTACAAGGCTTTTTTCACTCTCTGCATTTACTACACCCTGCACAGGATATATAAAAGCACAGATAATTCAAAGGGCGCTCACCATAAGTGAGGATATAGAGTGGTTTTCCATTGGTATCCATAGTGGTTAGGCAAGGAGCTTTTGGTGAGATGGTCCCCCATCGCTGCAAGGCGGCTTCCAGGGAAGGCGGCCAGTTTGTAACCACACCTAATTGTTCCCCACGCATTGCCAACATCTGAGCTCCTTCTGGCTTTGGCTGGTTTGGATCTGGCTGTTGAACTTATGGTTATGAAAAGATACACAGTTACCATGTAAATTCTATACCTTGTGTACACCTGTGTAATCAAGAGAATAAGTTACCTTTGCAAAATGTTCTGGAAACAGTGACATATAAGAAGGTATTCAGAAGCAACAGAGAAATATAACAGAATAATTTACTTTTAACTTGAACATAGATCAAGCAACTGCTGCACCTCAGGAATGAAAAGTCCTTGTTCTTACACTAGTTCTACAAGAAGGGAAAGAAACTGCTGAGGCAGCATGCATATATTTATCTTCAAAACAGTAAACCTTTCTTTATTTCTAAAGAGAGAAATACTTTTTCCTGGAAAAAATGCAGTAATGAGATGAACTACAGAATTACTCACAGAAATGTACTTTAACAAGTAACAGATTGATTTAAGTCATGTTCTGTTACACGTTTTCTTATAAATTCCTGTGAAGACTATTTAAATTTCCACATCCTGGAGAATCTTAATTCTCAAAGCACTGATCTTTTTAAAAAAAGTTCCATTTATTGACTTTATCTTTGTTTCTCTCTTACATTTAGTTCATTTTTCATGCTTCACTGTTACACAAAGGATGTGTAAAATATTTAACATGTTCCCCTCACTAACATATTTTCTCTTATTGGTGTTCCAAAGCAATGGCTGTAATCCACAGCTGAATGCTCTCAAAGCAAAGCTTCCCTACACTCTCTTCTGTATTTCTTTGCAATCAGAACCAGGAGCTGAGAAAACAAGAGACCCTTTTGACTCCATAGCACTACGTCCAGGCTTACTACAAGAAGATTCCACTGAATACCAATGGTTTTTTGGTACTTGCCAGTACAGAGAGGGTTTACTTGGCTTTCTAGAAAGTCAACGTAAGAGACAAACATTTTACAGAGTTTTAATAAGCAATCCCCAAACCTTTTGAAAAACAGTCATTTTACCTTCTAACAATTCCTCAAAGTCATCTACAAAGAACTCTCGTAATGGTGGTCGTTTAGGCCGTTTTAGTGTGTTGACCAGCTGCTGAATCTTTGCTGACACTCTGCTGCTCACTGGTACTCCTGCAGGACAGGGATCAATGGAGACATCAGTCGATGGCTACGCTGCACCCGCCAGACATCAAGTGGGGTAAGAAAAGGTCTAGGACTGCAAGGCCACCACAACTACAGTTTCATGCCATACCATGACTCAAGTATTTAACATCAAAACATATAAGTAAAAAGGAACAGTGATGCCTAAGGTAAATAAAACCAATACAACAATGTCAGAGCGAGGTTGCAAAATTAGAGGGGAAACAGCACACAGACTGAGGGAAAGAAGTGCAGTGGAAAAAATGTCCCTACAGCAAATGTCAGTACCCTGAGAGAACTGCCTCAGCAATAATCAGTGAGAAAACTGGTACTGGCCCTCCCCATGATCATTGGGCATACCAACACTAGACTGCAGCCTGGTGAGGAGTGTGGGTCATAGGCTCTGCCCCATCATTTATTCTGGGTTATTTTTACACTGCAGGGGACATCTGTCCAGTACCCATCTTAAATATGGTTCACATTTTTGTATTATTTCAGCATGCCCCTGTATTCTCTGAACATCCCTACAGCCAATCCCACCTGCCAGCAATCTCCAAAGGGAGCATGCTTGCCCATACAGCACTTTGGAAAACACAGGTTTGAGCGGCAGCCTGGGGCAAGGGATGTTTTTTATAATATAGTCCCATCAATCACCTCCCCCTTCTTTTTCTCTAGTTGAGTTCAAAACCTCTCCAATGTGCATGTCATCTGTTCCTGAACTAATAGCTTTCTGTCACTGCATTGCAGGAATTTCAACTTCTTACCCTTCCATAAGGCTGGCTCCAAAATTTTTACCAAGTGGTATTTAGAGCTGAAGCCACTAAGTTTAGATGTAATACACACTTGGTCAACAATTCCATGCTGTGCTGAAATGCTGTTTGGCAAGTTTTAGAAAAGAGAAGCAGTAAATAAGGAAGGGTTTACAAATAACTGTTTTTCAAAAAAAAAACCAAAACAAACTCAGAGAATAAAACTTCAAACATGTCTCTTTTTCGAGATGTAGCCACCCTAGCATGTCACATTCTTTGCCATAGAAAAAAAAGACTAGCTGTAACCAGGCAGCATGACAATGGCAAATCTAAAGAGATTCTCTGGGGGTTTTTGCTGAACAGTTTCTATGGGGAGTCAGCTCTGCTGATCAAGAAATATTTCTCTATGTTATCTTCACTGATACCAGCTTATTTTAGAACCGAAAAGGTGCTGCAGCTTTGTGTTGACTAGTGAAAAGTGCCCAGGAAAAGAACCATGAAGAACATCCAAAAAACAAGAGCAGATGCATACAGTAACCACTAAAAAGGCCAGGACACTCAAAATATAAGTAACTGCTTTGTAACGTACCATCACCAGTCTCCATAAGCTCAGCGTTGCCGTACTTTGGTGCCACCCGTGCCGTTGATCCTTGTGGTCTTTCTACTTGTATTGAGTGTTCTGAGGTGTAAGTGGTAACATCTGGAGGGGCAGAATGATTTTCTGTGAAAAGTAAGTTAACAGGTTTAACCGTGTACCTCTAATATCAAAGGGCAGAAAAGCAAAAGGCAGAGGAAAGGAGACCATTTGAGGGTTTTTTCCCAAATGAATGAAAAGGCATTAAAGTTAATGCACAAAATTATTATATTGACCTATAATGTGTAACATAATTTTAATAAATAAAGTTTGCACTGATTAAAATAGGGCTGTAATCACATAAGAAATAGACTAGAAGAATGATACAATTAGGTTGTAGGTTCTCCACTGACATCTGATTTTATTTAAAGCTTGTGGACATCTTTCTGCAAACAGAAAAGACCCAGACAAATACACTTCTCGTGGATTATTGTGTTAGTTTTTCTAAGTAAAAAGAACACAGCAAGTTGTCAATCACTTGCAAGTGCCAAGGCATATCACTTTTATAACCTCTGTATTTTGAATATGTCAGTTTTAGTTAAGAAAGGAAAAAAGTCAATCATAGTAGATTTGGAAACCAGAGGCAAGAAATAAAATGTAAAGAAACATGAACTTTGTATTCTTCATGGACACTTGCTTGTCTACTATTTTTAGACAGAGATATTTCAATTCTTCCGCATAACAAAGCCTTGCCTTCCAGAAGGCAAACACGATTTGGTCTGACTCATGCCAGCACTGCTGAACAATTCCACAGAGATAATCTTTCTCTTTCATGGCCTGATAACTCAGCATGCTACCACAGTTCGTCTTCCTATGTTTTCAAGTCTGAGTCTGTATTTCCAACATATTTGTACTACTTTGATAGGTTGTCCCATAAATTTTTTGCAGGTTTTTATCCATATTAGATTAGATGCAAGCAAATAAAAACTTTTCTTTCAATTGACATAAATGACCCCCAGCAGCCTCTAAGTTACAAAAGAAGGCAGGTCTTCATTCTGCTGCCATGGAAGTGAAGAGAAATGTATTCTGTTTAACAATAGGGTAAGAGTCTTTCAAAATGCAAAAACTCTGGAAAAATGTCATCGTGTTCCAATACTGTTTTCAAGATGTGCTTCTTACTAAACCTTATCTTTAAGCATTATGCTCTATGAACTAGAACATCAACTTCCACAGTAAATTTAATCTCAAACATCATTTTAAAGCACTTTCATTTTTATGAATTTTAGACTTCGAAACACTGTGATTCATGTGCATTCAGTCCCAAACTTATGCACCATCAACATGGAAAACTTTTAATTTTTTTGCTACACATACAGGAAAAGGATGCTAATAGATGATTATTTTGCATACCTCTCATTTAAAGGTAGCATTTGACAGACAATCATCATGCAGATTTAAGACATGACATTAATGTATGCAACAGTTTTTTAATGTTTATATTCATCAACATCATAAGGGCTCAATCCTGTCACCCAATCATATGGTTGAAGAAAACACGAAATGGCTTTTATTGAGCAACTCAAAATCGTCTTGCATTCTACAAGTGTCCAGTTGGAGCTTTTGTTTCTGATCCCATCCATTGTTACAATTTTACTGAAGCAAATACCTTATATTGTGCTATCAGTGACCAACTGAAGAACAATAGATTGAACAATGAAGCTTATGCCAGTAATTGCCTCAATAATGTCTTCACTTTAAATTTCTTGTCATTATCAACTATTTTAGACTCAGCACAATGTTTTGTACTTTCCTGTTAAGTGGCAAGAGCTTTTTATAGATTGTGATTGTATTACTCAATAACTAAGTCAATTAAAAAATGCTGATGTTTATCTTTTTCTCTTTACTTATAATGCAATTTTGCTATGCATATGGGAAATCATGACTAAGAAAATAATTGAACTTAGTCAGCTATTAGTAACATGAGAAAGTATTTTTAAAGTGAGCTGTATTTTCTTACATCTTTCCAGTGAAGTATTTCCATCTTTCAGACTTTACAAGGCAAAGTGAAGTGGAGTTAAAGATTTTTTTTTTTTAAATGCATGGGGCAGAAGATACCTGAGCAGGGATGCTCTCCCTTCAGAACTCTGTGCTTAAAACCAAATTCTTCTTTGTTACACATGGTGCTGAGCAGCGGGAAAGAACATAACAAGAGTCTTGCTCTTTTGTAAAATGCTTTCCTTTTGAACAAACAGTACTTGCACCTGAAGTTGCATAAAAAAATTCTCTTCCCAAGGTTGCCACCACGGCTCAGTGAAGAAGTTCTACTGCCCTGGCTGCCCAGCTGCTATTTACTTTTATCCAGAAGAAGAGGAATACTAAGGCTTGTCTTGATGTGTTCCTTTTTAGTATCTGCTAAGCAGATGTCTTATCATGGCAGTATCTACAGAGCTAAGTTTTATCCATTAGATTTACAAATCTTCAGTCAGTTAGCGTCTCAGTCAGACTCGGAGAAATGAAAATCATACAGACAAAGACTTGCTCCGAATGACTTCTAAAGAAAAAGCTAATTGTTATGTTATGTGAAATGTACCTTTCTTTTTTTGTATATAACAGTCAATCCAAGCTTGGGCTATGGACACAATCTGTAGAGAGTTGCTTGGTCTTATGTCAGGTAACTTGAAGAATTGTTTGAGGTTTCATTAAGAATCATGATCCTGACACATCTGTTCACTAAAAAGTAGAAACTGACAGCTGTATGACTTCAAAGCACTTCCTCCATCAAACATACATATTTGCGTCACCTCCTATTCCCATCTCTTCCAATATCCTTGCATTAGGAGATCACAGACAGAACAGCTGTTTCCAGTTAAGCCTCTCTTCATTTCTGCCACTGGAGCAACATAATTTACCCCATTTCATGAAGATCAGAAAGGCCCAAAAAGCAGAGCACGTTCATGTAGGGATAGAGCACTGACAAAGCCCCACATCTGAGGAGAAGCAAAGAAGTGGAGGAATACTTTCAGTGGAGGTTTGGAAGCTCACATAAGCACCAGGTATTTGGAAAGTCTCCAGGAACTCAAAAAACATTCCTGCAACACTGTACTTGAAGAAAATGCAGCTTTTACTCCCAAATAAGGTGGCTCTTCTGGTTGTCAGGGAAGGGAAATCCAGAGTCAGAGATGCAGCTCTTTCCATTAGCTGTATTTTTCTTGTATTGATGTCCAGGTGACAGATTGTATTTTAAACTAGTTTCCTGTATAAGTTAACATTCCCCGTCAGAACACAAGAATTCCAAGTTGTCTGAAAACTATCAGCCATGCCTATGGAACATGGTTTTATATTTATTTGATTAGCAATCTCTGTAGCCTTTAATGTGGATAGAAGCCTTTGATTTTCAAACAGAAACATATTTGAAGCATATAAAAGAAACATTAAATGCACCTATAGGATCAAAACTTTGAACTGAGATGATTATATAGATTTACAATGATAGGCAAGCACTGGGTAAATTTTCATTGCATGACCTTTGGGGTGTGCTTTCTGTCCCTGAGTTTTATATACATAGGAATCCAAACCACATAATACCAACAAATGAAAGCTTGAATATCTTAGAAATGTGCACAGTACTGACCCAAAAAAGGGTCAGAACGTCAGATATTTTGTACAGATTTCACTGGTTTGACCTCTAAATTCAAGAATTACTGAACACAGCTGTGTTACCTATGCCAAACTAAAGATTTTGCCTGTAGCTTAATGCAGATCCCTGAGCATCTTAAAGCTGAGAATAAATATTTAAATTATATCTATCCCAAACTAGAACTTTGACCACAATAAAGCAGCAGTAGTGAAATAAAATGAACAGTATTTCATTAAAAGCATATAATAGCTTATGCAAATTATCCAAATGATTCACAAAGATAACTCTGATTATATTATAGCCAAAGCTTTTTATCAAATCCCTTTTCAAGGCTGCATTCGTATACTTAAACTGGAAAAAAATCTCCCTTTCATTCTGTGATGCACTCTGGAGGTAAAATCATAGTGGATATCAGAATGGAGGGCTTTTTTGGGGGGTTATCATTAAGGTCTTCCACATTGCATCTTGAATTTGTATTTATCAAAATTGGCACCTTCAGAGTATGGCTTTACATATATACAGCTGATTTCTCTCTTGCAGGCTGGTCTGTCTCTGGGGAACAACTCCCTGGACCAAACAAACACCAAGACATGGTAACATATGTTCTTAGTGACCAAGAACAAATTGTCTCTGATAGCTGAGGAGCTTTAAGGAACAGGATTACACTTCTCTCTTGTCTTCTCTCCTAGCGAAGATTATTATTCATCTACCATCACTGGCCCACTGCCTTGGAAAGGGCCAGGGTTTCTGTAAAGATATTTGAAATCTATTACTTCTTAGAATACATTTAAATGCAAAATCTACCTTCTTGGATGGGAAAGAAACAAAATTGCAATTTAATTTCAAATTCTTAAAGAATGCAGCTCAGCCATAAAGAAATACATATTACAGTTATCAACTGTGCAGCTTCTCTTACATTTCCAGTTATTTTAGCAACGACTGATGGCAATCATAGGATCCCAGTCTCATCACTCATATTTTGTGCCCAAATGACCTTTACATTACTACATCTCAACTACTGTCCAAGAAGAGATGCAATTTAAGACATCTTATTGTCAGAATGAATGAAAATATGCATGCACTGAGATAAGCTGAATTGCTTCCTTCAAAGGCAAGATCTTTCTAGTCAACAAGGCACAATAAAACACATATAAGAAATAGTAGTTTCCCTCTTCTGCAAAATAGTGCCATCTTAATTTAGCTCTATAAATGCTGTATTATTTACCACAAACTCAGTGATTATAAAAGATTTACTGTGCCAGATTTAAAATTACTAAAATGTCAAATTATAAAGAAGCTATATTTAAAGACACATTAAGACTTTGTGTGTGAGTAATGCAACCTTTCAGGGTTTGGATAAATTTAATTCTCTATGCTATAATTTCCTGTAGCATTTCAAGATGAAGTCACAGAAAATAATCTAATGCAATGATTAATGTGTTCCCAATGTATGTGTTTCTAAAACAAGGTTCTAAGCATTGATTTAGCATGAATTTATGAATACAATACAAGTTCTTCCCCTGACTGCAATTCAGCAGTTCCAGATCATGATGAGAGGATTACTGAAAATACAGGTGTTACATCAAGCTATTTTCAAAGCAAAAACCAAGGGATATGTACTCCCATTCTAGCACATAAAATCAGGAACACTGAAGATGCTTTTATGTATCGCATTACATATACTTGAAAAGGAAATGTTAGTTGAAGAACAATCACACAAAACTGTAGTAAGACAATAGTAAGCTTGCTTTATCTTTTCCAACAAACACTGCAACAGATTTTCAGTAAGAGCTCAAAATACACACCCCAGCAAGAACATACACAAATGTGTATGTTGAGCAGCTGAAGAGTGAATGGAAACCAAGCCTTGCTTTCCACATATCCAATCAAACAGCTGCCTCATGTTAATAAAGACCAGTGTCAATGGCACGACATTCAGAAATTACTCAGAAATAATGTCCATGAAGCTTAGCCGTAATGGAAAGAAAGCTTTGACTTCCTAGGATCTTTCAAAGGAAATAAACAAACTATTAATAATAGCAGCTCCCTTCTCTGAAGCTATGTAATGGTCTCTCCCATGGAGTGTAAGCGCTAGATATCCCAGTTCAAATATTCTAAATTCAATTAAGGGCAGAAAAAATATGTTTAAGAGGACTACTGTTAACAGAATTATCAAAAATCACTCAAGCTATGTAATTAAATTGGTGCAGCAGTGGGGGAAACTCATATGCAAGCAATCCCTAATGATGCATGCACTGATTTTTCTTTACTGATGAATCCTACAGAGACCTTTATAATGTCAAATAATGGAAGTCATGCAACTGTACATTTTAAGGTACTTGGTACCCAATAGCTAGACCCTATTTGCCACAACATAAGCTTACCCCCAAATGTAAACTGCTATTTTTTTGCCCTCCTGAAATAGGAATGTAGGACTATCTCTCCATATAATATATATAAATATTAAAAAACAAAGAAGCAGCACAGGAAAGACTTTTTTAAGACTTCATATAGCAGCATCAGCTGAACGTGAGAGTCAAAATTCATGTTAAACTGGGCACACTCCACTCATCTGTATACTGACCTATATGTGTTTGAGCCATAACATCAGCTAGTCTGTGTGCAGCACCACTGCCTCCACTTTGTGTCGAGGAGGAGGAAGTGGTTGACGTGGTAGAGCCATGGATCGCTTGACTGATCCAATGTTCCATGTTTATACTCCCCTGGCTTGAGGTGGGAGTTCCCTGGGAGTCGCCCTGTACGGAGCCTTCATCTTCTGAACCAGAAGAAGTATCTAGTAATTAAAAACAGCTTGTTAACTTGCAGTGCTTCGGGCTTTTCTTAATAGAAATAATTCACACTTATATCAAAAATCTCAAGAAAGTGCCATTAAGAAAATCTCAGGAAGGTAGGCAAACTTAATGAGAAAACTGCAGTACCAAAAGCCCTGAAACTAAGTCAGTTGCTAACTATGCACTTCTCCTGCTCTAAGGTCATGGCGTGTGTATTATTGAACAAAAACAACAAAAAACATAATTAAAGTCTTCCTTTATAATGTTAAACACAGAATCTTCCGAAGATCTCCAGCCAGAAGAGAATATAAAAAAAACTTTCCCAAGTTCACTCCACTCCACTGTGAAACACTTTTCCAATTGTACAAATCCCAATCCTCAGAGAAATGGGAGTCTCAGCCGGATTCACTGAGTATGAGAGGCATGAGATATGGGGTATTTTTGCAGTCTAGTAGATAAAAGAGCAGATAAACTTGAAAAGGAATGGCACAACTAATTGCTAGGACAATGTTACATTACATTGTTAGGGAACAAACCAGAAAAGAGAAAGGAACTCAGACTATCATAAAATATGACAAGCAGGCCATAGTAAGGTCCTTGTAAGCCCAAAAGGACCAATGCAGTCTGAGGTATCACCAAGGGCAAAGCAATCATGTGAACTGTCCCTGTTGACTTTTCCACTACTCAGTTCACCTTCTCTTCAAACATACCTCAGTTAAGCTCGGTGTGCATCAAATGACAGTTCCATTACTATCTATGCTGACAGACTAGCAGTTCATAGCAGCACAAAGAACCATTTTTAAAATACTCATAAAAATAGAGATACCCACCGGGAGGTGTGTAGGCATCCATCGATGTTTGCACCACCAATGAACGTCGTTTTGACGGCATGGGGACTGCCATTTTCCGTTCTTTATGTTTAGCAAGGGCTGCCTGCACTGCTTCTGTGTGGACATCTGGAAGGAAAGAGGTTTGAAGCCAGAGTTAGACAGAAAGGAGCTGTTCTTTGTGCAGCCAGCATACCTGGCACAGATATGCACGTGTGCCAGCTGGGCTGACAAGGCACATCCCATGATGGGAGGCCAGAAACATACGGGATCTCGGAGGAACTGCAGGAGTTCTCCTCACTGCAGAAAAAGCAGCTACTGTGAAAAGTGCTGTACTAACAAACAAGCCCTTTGAGCTGTATGATATTCCCAGAACAGTGCTGCAGTATTTGAAGAGCAGGAACATCACTTCCCCAGAGCAAACCTCTGTTTAACCAGGAGCTGATACTTCAGTGACCATTGCTGTTTCCAGTGAAACTGTGGTGTATTAACATTGCCCATTTTTAAAATGGATAAGGTTTCCAATTTACACAAAAGTCACACAGAGTAAGTGAACAAGAACATTTGCTTGAAGGGTAAAAGGTATGTAAAATGCCACAACTGAAATGGCAACAGGTCCCTCATTCCCCAATCCTTCTCCTGCCACTGTCACTTGGCATTATTCACAGAAAAATAAGTACTATGTAGGGCTGGCCTGAGGTAGAATGAGGAATAAAAACACCCTAAGCACAGACCTGGTGCTTTGCAGGCAGGTGCTACACACAGCTCACACCAGCCCACTCCACAGTACCCAACAGATCCCTTCTCCTTTCCTGTGTATTTATAGCTGCCTGCCTCCCCAAGTTTGAAAAAGGCCATTTATCATGTCTAAAAGATGTGACTTTTTGATAATTTTGATTTGTTTTAAGCACCATTTTTTAATGACTACTACAACTACATATTAAAATAAATTTGCCTTTAGTTTACTACCTTGCACTGTTTGTCTGCATATTGCTACGGATTTAGGACAAGACTCACATAAGGTGAACGTATGCAAAAGACATGGCAGCCAACAGGAGTTCCTTGTGCGTAAAGAAGTTGCCACATATACTGACCATCTGACATCTTGCCTTTTAACCAGTTGCCACTGGTCAGCTAAGGAAAGCACAACAATTTTTGTGCATAGTTTAGTTGTTCCCATTTGTGGGATAAGGAGCACAGTGAATCAGGTCTAATCCAGAGTGATCCCACTTCTGCTGCATGTCCTAGAAGACCGCCCTCACAGCCTAGATGGCAGCACACTGTCATTATCCTACTCCTGTATGGATGTGGTGGCAGCTATGAACAGGCAATGTGCCCCAAGAAAAGCAACAGGAAAGAGAAGAGTGTGTATGTGTGTGTATATATCTATAGATAGATAGATAGATATAGATATATCCTTATTTAAAGAAGCGTTGGTTGAATCATATTTATGTAACTAATTTGTGAGTAACAACCTGGAAGGATGACTAGAACCATTAGATGATAAGCTGCTGATAAGCTGCAGTGTCTCATTTCCAATAATGGTGTTTCCTATCTTCTGCCAGGGTTTAAGCAGCTCTCAGTAGAAGTACAACAGGAAAGAGTAAGAAAAAGAGCATTACCAGCTGCTTCTGTGAGTTGTTTTCTTTTCTTTTCTTTTCTTTTTAAATCATGAAGAGGATGAGAATATCAGCAAAGAAAAGCAAACAGCAAAGCTGGAAAATCATTCTCAAAAGATAAAAGAGCTGTGCAGCTAATGGACCAAAATGAAGGAAGATCAATGTTATCATCAACCCAGAGAATAATTTCTCTCCAGTCAAGTCATTATTTTTAAGCAGAAAGTTTAAGGTCTTCCTTATAATTAAAAACTGACAAAAGGTTTATGTGAAAAGTATCAGAAAATTTATATGAAAAGTATCAGACTATGAAAATAAATAATGTCTTACCTAACAGCATAACCCCAAGATAAATTCCTACCTGCTCACTTCACACCAAAGTCAATAAAGTACACAGGACTGAACATGCTCCCTAATAGTTTCTTATCTGTTAAAGGGGGAAAATTCTTGGGTTTCCCTCAAAGGATAGCAATTAGATACCAAATAGTAAAAAAAGGAGCTTTGCCTTTAAAAAGTGCAACAAACCAACACTCTACAGCAATCTTTGGAAAAAAATTCAATTTTTTGGAAGAAAATAAATTTTGCTGATCAACACAGGAAGGGCTACTTGTATATTATTGTACATAGGATTGTTTTTTTAACTGTGTCAGGAGGGAGAAGAAATTCTGCCAAAATTTTTTAAAGGACGACAGCTGACAGAAAATCATTAAAATGCTTAGTGACAGCTGGACGCTGAATCAGAATTTGTGAATTCTTTGATTTCTTCTTTGATGCTGTTTTGATATAAGAAGGTAGACTCATCAGCTTAATTAAAAACACTCTGCAGGGTTTTAATTTTCAAATGAGTCCACAGGAGTCCAGGAATTGTTGTTTTCTTAATAAGACACATTCTTGATATGTTTATTTGCAATGGGCTACCATGGAATAAACCACACTATAGAGTGCTAAAAAAACCTTGCAGAAAAGCAAAACAATGTCAAAGACAAGAAACTCTAAATAAACAAGAGGGAAGCTGACTGGGAAGAATGAACATGCACACCTGCTCCCAGCCCAACCTGCAAGCTCAAATATTTAGGAGGTGTAGCGGTGCGTGAGCTGTGCTCACAAGTTTTGGGTTTATGTTATTTATGTTGGGAAAAAGGTCTTTTCTAAACCCCTCTGTTTATAGCTACATTTGCAGTGGTTTGTCCCCTCCCCCGGAGCCTGCCAGTCATCCAGGAAAAGCCTCTCCCCCTTCTGGAATTCTCGGGGAGACCGGGCTTCTGATTGGAACAGGTTCTGGGAATCCCCTCCCCCCCTCCTCTCCAGAGATTGGCCCTTTTGTGTGTCAATCTACCCCCCAACTCCTCCCTTTCTATCCCCCTATTGGTGGAAAGTTTATGTACACGCCCCCTGGTACCTGTCCTCTTAAGGGGGGCCTGGGCGGGCTTTCTCTCTCTCACCCACCATCCATGAGGCAATAAACATCTCCTGTTAACCCTCAGAAGAGAGCCTTCCTTTTCCTTCGCCATCGCCACTAATTTACATCTAGTGCTAGCCAGCCAGAAAGCCCACCGCGTGGGTGTTGCTGCAGAACTGTCCAGTGGGCCCTACCGACTGCTGCCAGAGGCCGGGCAAGGCAAGGGATCACTGAAAAGTGTTCCACGGAGGGTAGAAACGCCATAAGGAGGCATTACTCAGACTATGGAGGCTACCAAAAAACCCTGATCCAGAGATGGTCCAGGGAGAAACAACAAGAGTTTACAGGGTTTTAGGGTGAGAGGAATAAAATGCAGCATAAACAGTCAAGCTTGGGTGAAAAATCTTTTCACATTCTTCTCTCTCAGGAATAAAACCCTTGGCTAAACAAAGTTCCTCTAGGCATTAAAAGAATGGCTAAGGATTAGGTAGAGAATGAATAACAGCCTAAATAGATTGTATGGTGTTGCTTTTGAATGAAAGCCTATTGGTGCGTTCTGAAGATGCTCTTAACCTGTCTGGACAGTCTTGTACAGAGTGGGACTTGGTTAAGCTAATGAACAGCCTTCAAGCTCTTCATGCCTTGAGACCAAAGCATTGAGAAATCAGAGAGGTGAGGGAAAGCCAGACTGATACTTTAGAATTGCACTTGAGAGCAACTCATGGGTTACAATATCTATCCTGTTACCACAGAAACAGTAAGAAAGTTTGTCCCCTGCAAATAACAGCTTCAGATATGCACTTTGCGTACATATACTTTGCTTTTCTCTAGGTTTTAGCTTTGTTTTTCTGGTCTACAAACCAACTTTGCTTATGTAGCACAAGAAATGTTAACCAAAATGACACTAATAATCTCTTACTGTACTTTTGTGAAACACAGATTTAAATCCAAGCTGAAACAGACATTTATCACCAGTATCCCTGGTAATCTGCTTCTCATGAGTTTGAACAGGAGTGTGGTAGCTCTTTACCAGTCAAAGATGGGCTGTGGTGTCCATCATATTTTATGTAATTCACTGTTTCCTCAAAGCTGTTCCTAACAGCTACTGAAAAAATACAAGGAGACTTGCAACAAGAATTTATACAATAGGAACTGGACCTTCCTTGTTCTCTGAAGAAAGGAAACCACATTTGCGATGCACATTGGGACAAAGTGCAAAGACATATCCAAGTTCCTTTGGGACAGGGAACTGCCATCTCCCCAAATCCCATCATCACAAAGCAGTTCGTATTCTCCACATATCACACACAGCAAGAATATAATATTAGAATTTCAAACCATCTCTGGTAGGGTGATGCCCCTGTCTTGCAGGTCTGACAAAAGTGTCTGAATTCCTTCTCAATCCACCCTGGCAGACTAACTGAATTCATCATATTATGATTGAGTATTGCTATTAAACACAGATTTCTCTGTGTTAATTTTTCCTGATAGATTTTTCCTGAAAAAATTAATCAAGTATGAAATTTGGTCCAGAAACAACACATTGCATGTTAACTGCATTAAAAAAAAAAATCATGAAAAGAACACTTTTCCTGTCTTTCCTCATAGTGTTGCTTGCTGTAATTTCTCACCTACTATAAACTTCTGATACAGTTTCAAACAGAAATATACCTTGATGTAATTGTACTCAAGTGTTCTGATGAAGTCCTGTGTCTAAGTGGAAAAATGATGCTTTTAGGCAAAATATTCTTTCATGTGACATTGTAACTACACTGTTATAGCTGATAAAATGACTCCAGATCCTGACCCTTCAAAGCTCTCCTGTAGGTAAAAAAAATCATTTTACTCTTCCCACCTGGCTTTTCCACAAGAATGTCTTCATAGAAAATCTAGCAGAAAACAGAAGTAAAATATCATTACCTCTGTCTACAGTAGTAGGAACTAAGGTACAGTGACTTATCTGCTATTGTCCTCCACTGTTTTATCTTGGCCAGCCACACATTGAATCCAATTTGTGTGTATGTACTCAAAGAATCAATAAATGGAAAAGAGCAAAGCAACAAGCTTGGGAAAGCTCACTTTTTAACTTGTGCTCATTGCTTAACACCAATCAACCTGGTGTTCAGCATTCAACCTGACATATTTCTTATGGGCTGCAAACTGCAGACACAACAGCTCTGTCCCCAGTCTTTTCCCTGTTGGATTCAAGCATTTTTACTTGTTTATTCTCTTCCTTTACTTTCCATGACAGGATAGAAAGGGCAAGCATACTTTTGGGTATAAAGTCAGCTAGTGAAACAGAAAGGAAGTGGAATCATAAAAACAAGCAGGTGATAGAGAGAAAGTTTCCTTTCAAAGAGCTAATGATCTGTTATTATTCAAGAGATGAGGTCTCAAAACAAAGGGCAGAGAAATTAAAACTACCACAGAGAATGAGGGTCTGAAAGTTCAGACTTCCAGAGTGATGACCTATGGCTTTGGCCAATGAGCTCCATAACCAGAAACTCCCAACTGTTGCAAATTCCTCATGCCATCAACAGGATGAATTGCCCAGCTTTCCTGGGAGGTGCTCTGCTTAGTGCAGTCACTCTTTTTGTCTGGTTTATCTCAAAGTTGGCACAACTGTGTGCTCCTGGCTTAACCAGAATGGCTTAGGAAAAAAAGCCAACCCCACTAAAACAGACATTACTGCACAGAAACAGCTTGATATGGAGACCTTTCTGAAATGGGGTGGCTGAGTGACAGAAGATGTTAGGGAGATAGCTGTATTAACTGCTGATAGCTGGGCAGTGGTCAAAGGTCAAAGAGCAATGCCCAGAAATACAGAAATAAATACTGTTAATTTCAGTTAACATGAATGATACTTCTGCTGATACTTTTGACTCCTTGTTCACAGTGCTCTTCAACCACTTATTCCATATGCTGTCAATGACCTGAAATCTTTTTTGGGGGAACACTACAAATTTTTATTTAGTCAGAAGTTGAGCTGGATGGTTTTAACTGGCTCTGGGATAATATAAGCCTCTTTGGAATTTTTCATGAAGCCTTTTTAGGGGAACATACTTTCTCTCCTCCTTGCCCAAATACATGCATACTTAGAACAAGTGGAGACTCCCCTCTATGACAAACTGCCCTCTTCTAGTCATTTCCTTTGGGGAAGACAATATGTATGATCCTTCTTGGCTCAGCTATCCAAAAGCAAATCAGTCTTCTTCTCCTGAAGCAAAAAACAACTGTTGTGTGATGAACTAGACCAGCCATTTCCTGCTCCACATATGGAGCCCTGCTGCAGCATCTCGTGTTTCTCTACAGCTGCTAGAAGAGCACCTTTCCAAAGAGTGCATTCTCATTTGGCATGGAGCATAATCCTGACTCATCCTACCCCCTACACCCCAGGAACAGGGATGCCCCTTTCCTTACTTGGGCCAGAGAGAGTGTCCTTTAAAGCTCTGAATTGCAACTGAGACATTTGAAATATGCTGCAAATTCCTAGTTCTCCTAAAAACTTTGCAGCTTTTAGCAGAATGAACTTCCTCCTTTTTCTTCAGATCTTCTTTTTTAAAAGAACAAAAACCTATTCAACAAATTAGAGTTGCATTCTTCCTCAAGGTGAAGGGCTTATTAGGATTTTTCTTTCCCTACATAAGTTTATTTCGCCTCAGCAGCTTCCTTTATTCAGTATGAGCTGCATTTACTCCATGGGCACATCAAACACTCAAAATGCTGTAAGCAAAGCAGTACCTCCTCAGAGATCAGGGATCTGGGTATGAGTTCTGCATGGATCACAGAACAGAGTGCTCCTCCCACAGCAAGCAACAGCTACATTAAAAAATTCCATGTTATAAAACTGTTCCTCACAGCCCTTGCATAAAATGCCTCAGCACACAAAAGAAAAACATTATCTTCTTTTGTACTTAAAAAAGGTCTTGCAGTTGTGTGTCAAGTAGTTCTCCTGCATCTCATTTACCACGCAGCCCTGTCTCTTTTTAAGATAAGAAATTAGACTGGCTGTAGACACGAGTCGTGCATTGCTAGAACCAAGATTTTAGAATCTGTCTCTGCCTGTGTTTCTGATAAAATACATTTCTTCTTCTGGTTTTGCTCCTGTTTTCAGTTTCCCAGGAATTATAAAGCCTTCATATGCAATCACCAGCTGTTTAAGAAACACAAATATGAAAAAACAAGCTGTTGCCCAATTGTTTCTGTACAGATGCAGAATTGCCTAACAGAGTCCCTACCATCTTCTGCAGCCTGGTTTGCCTGTTGTGAGGCAATGGTACTACTTCCATCCCTCCTTTCAGGGGATGAACCCCTGGAAGAATAAAACTGCCTGGAGACAAACCTAGTTGTGATCTGAATTCATCCATCTCTTCTGTTTCTTCCTTTTGGCTCATGTAATTCCTCTCATTCCTCTCCCCTGAGCTCTTTTTGTCATCTTTTTTTTTTTTTTTTCTCTTGTTTTGAGCTAGCCATTGGAAGCAATCTTTATTCCTTTGCATTAGTAGCCAATTCCTGGTAACATGATGGATGACACAACTGGGAGTAAGACAGGCCTAAGGACTGAGAAGGTTTAGACTCCTTGCTTGTTACAGGAGAGCCTTCAAACACAACTAACTCACTCAGAGAATGGCAGATTATTAAGATCAAGAAGGCTTATGCTCTGCTCTAATGAGTTGAGAATGCCAAAGGATTTTTAATTAGAGGTTATTTAGGTACATATAATACATAGTTATGTCTCGTTTATATTGCAGTAGAGGATCAGCCCTGAAGTTAGACATTTAACAAATAAGTAAAACCACAAATAAATCTTCCCCACACAGGGAAACAAGCATCTGGGATGGCAATGAAAACAGCTGGAAGAACAGACAGAGGAAGCAATGGAAGCAAGGGCATTTTCTGCTGCATCAACACATAGTGCAACAGAATAATCAAAACAATTTCTAGTTATTACAGGGAAACAGCTGATACTATAGAAAAATAGTATTATCAAAGGTGACTTTTGGCTGAAAATTCTGGATAAGACAATGATAAGTACAGCAATTGTATGCTAAGTAATTATACAGAGAAAAGGTTGGTAATTGCTGTCTTACAGGAAACCGGTAGTTGAAAGAATGAAAGTTGCTTCTGAGTTTAATCAGATATTTGTTAGAGCTACCATGGAAACAAAGGATACACTGAGAATTCCTAATAAGCAGCCTGTAAATAATCTGAATAGAGATAACTTGGTAGCTTCATTTATTGGAAATGCAATCAGGACATACTAAATAGGGTGAAACATAGTAAATGTGGTATCATCAGAACAGATTACGGTTGGGTTTTGTCTTTTGGTTGTCCTGGCCTGACAGCATTGAGTTATTTTCAGGCAGATACAGGGCAAGTGATTTCATAAAAGTTGCTGTGTTCATCTAACACAGATCAGTCCCTTGGAAATCATCTCACCCCTGGGAATGTGAGTCCATATAATAACAGATCTTTGCTGGGGGGTGATGCTATAATGAAGCAGTCTCAGAATACTTTCACAATCTCACTGGATATTAAGATAGGAAAGCACATGGCCCAAACAGTGTGACACCTAATTTCTCTACATCTGGAAGCAGGTGTGCTATTAATTCTGAAATATGGCATTCACAACAGTCAACACATGACTGAATGCAAGAACAGCTGCTCTAAGATAACTCCCATTTATAGGAGGGCCGTGGAGGTTACTAACAGAAATAAACTGTTGCTTACCTTTCAGAAAACAACTTATGTGTGCAGGTTTCAGTCTTTGGGATATTTAAGCTATATATACCAGGCCTCTGGCTTTACTAGGAATTGGGGATGCATAGATATGCAAGGGAAACTTCTGCTGTCTTTTCATGAATTTGGGGCTGAATTTTGTTGATCTGTACCATTTTTGGCAGTTAAAAGTCAGTGGTTTAGAAAAGATGTGCACTCCCATGAATGTGCCACTGGAAAAGGTTTGCCTTTTCAAGGATGCTGCAGCCAAGAAGCCCCACTGGTGCAGGAAGCTGCTCCTTGCACTCCACAAAGGGCTGTGCCATCCCTCAGCCAATGCTGAGCACCTCCTGAGCATCTTCCATCTCTGCCTGCTGCACACATGCGCAAATCAGATGCTTGGCATGTTCTCATGTGTCAGAAAGCTAAACTCTAAGGAAGAGAAGCATGGCTGTCAACTCCCACTTTGGCTGGCATAGCAGTAATCAAAATTCTGGGTAGAAGGAAGAGAGAAGCTGAGCACGTGGCTGGGAAAGCTGTATGGGCAGGCTGCAAAACACAGAGCTCACATGCTGGAAACAGAGGACACCAAAATAACAGACTGAACTCTCTCTGACTCCACTGCTGGTTTTGCTGGAAGGCATAGTTTTTGCATTAATTTAGATTCTTCAGGTATTATAATAAAGTGAATTTTAAAATGTTTTCCTCAAAACTCTGAGTTTTAAAATTGTATTAACTCTACTCATGAGTGAAATAAAACCCCAACATGCAGGTCTCCCAGTAATAATTTCCATCCTCCATTTATTTATTATCCCATTTGTAATGCAATCTGGAAGTCAGCTTCACAAAGTGATCTCATCTCAGGCCCCCTTACTGTGCAATCTGAACCAAACTAACTTTATATTTGTTTCTCTCCAGAGATCCTCAAATAATTTTTCTCAAGACTTCTATACTTATCCTCACAAACTTTTTCTGCTGGGTCAAAAGCAAGGATGTGGTCATATAAATTACATATTTGCCAGCACTTTTCTTCAACTTTTTTGGTCCTCTTTGAGTTGTAGCTTGAAATTTATAAGCAGGCTAAATCAAATAGGAGATTAATTAATTTCTGAATGTCTGTTTACAGCAATTAACTTCTACAAGTAACCCTCACTCACATTTAGGGTTAAAGTATTATTTGCTTTATGATCAGTCACATGAACACTTATATGCAGTCCCATTCCAATACATAGCACATTAAACATATTTTCCTTTCTCCTTATTCTTTGGAGAAATGCTTATTGATGAGGGTTCAGCAAAAATGATTCCTCACATCTTCCCATTCCATCCTTTAGCATACACAACTCTCATAGTGTCATAGTATAATTATTTTTTGTCAGTTCTGGCAGGATTGCAGAGCGAGATCTTGAACGTCCTTTCAAAACCACAAAATATAATTTACCTGTATATTTTCAAATGACACAAAATGTCACCCACCTTTGCTAGGGTTCACACACACACCTACCTCATGGTAAATGAGAACAAATACATGGTGAGGCAGGTACTGAAGTTCCTAGAGCAGAGCAGCTCAGCTACCAAAGGTCTGGTGCCAACATCTCTAGGACTTCAGTCTACAGGAAATGTTCTTTCATTCCTAAATACCATATTTCAAATGATCCTCAAAGCTGGCCTGGGATGATTTGTTCTGAAGTTTAACAATTTCATGCTCAGTATGAATTGTTCTGTCTTTTCCTCTTTGAACACCAGTATGGG
This sequence comes from Acrocephalus scirpaceus scirpaceus, assembly GCA_910950805.1. NCBI lineage: Eukaryota > Metazoa > Chordata > Aves > Passeriformes > Sylviidae > Acrocephalus > Acrocephalus scirpaceus. The sequence continues at coordinate 143,498,020 of OU383773.1, read as the reverse complement.
AAGGTGCCTCAGGAGTTTGAGCTGTGAGAGATGTAGTTTTGGCAGTACCTCCAAGTATCTCCTGTATTAAGATGTCTTTTAAAAGAAGTGCTGAGTGCACTTGGAAAATGGCTGTTCCCTGCAGTGGTGGGATCTCTGGGGCAGGGGCTGGCAGCTTGCCAAGATTGGTGTACCAGACCAATTTTTTCTTTTTTACCTCTACCACCTAAATTATGGGGGGAAAAAAAATCACCAGAAGAGTGTCAGAAGAGAGGTACTCTCCCAGCTGGGAGTGCAGATACCACAACCATCCTACAGGCCATACCCTGCCTCCATGCTACCAGCTAAGAGATGTTGATGCCACAAATGGCATTTCTCCATATCTCAGCTCCCAGCTCTGTGCTCACCTGCTGCTGTGCCTTTTAAAACCTGTCCACTGAGTCCATGCACTCTGCATTGCATGCAGAGTAATTTGCTGGTCTTACTTCTAGGATACCATGAACCCCCAGACATAGGAGCAGCACAATTTCACTCATGCTGCTACTTCCCACATAATTTCAAACATCTGGAAAATTCCGTTTTTAGAGCTCACTGGTCTCACTTTTCTTAAGGATTACACTGCTCCAAGCAGTACTCTGGTCATCTTCAAGGCCTATTAGAAAGCTCATGAGAAACAAGAGACTTAATAACCTTGGCTCAACCCATTTGTCCCATCCTTATCTCATCAGAGGAGAATTCTGGTGCAGTAGAAATCATAGAGACACGATGTCATTCCTAACACGTCCATATGCCTTTGAATATATTACGCCACATTCCCTAGCAATTAATGTTGCTCTTTTATAAAATTTTTTTGGTGCACACTTTTTGTGTTATCCGTTCTTGTTTTAGGTGGGTTTTATTACTGACAAGTGTGAAAACAGTAAAAGCCAGGTCCTGGCACACAAGAAGGAGCTCTGGTTTTCAGCACTGGGATGGAGAACTCAAGCTTCTTGCTTTGGCCTAATCTGAAGGCCACAGGGTGTTCTTTTCAAAAAATGAAGTTGGAAAGGACCCAATGTTTCAGTTCCTGTGTGTTGATTACCCAGCTGAGGGAGGATAACACACTTGTTCTCCAGAAAGGTGCTAAGGTCTCTGAGGGAGAGTTGCTCTCTGAACCCCACGGACCATGACTGGCTGGGAAACAAAGAACTAGGGGAGATTTATGGTGACCAAGAAAACAGTTTCTGATCCCAAGGACCTGCCCAAGGGCTCTGTCACCTGGCAGGGCCCCAGCAGCAGCTGCTGTACTGCTCTGCAGCCTTTACGTGGCAGCAGAGCCCAGCTCAGCTCCGGCCACCACAGCAACAGACACAGGCAAGGGGCCAAGTTCCAGCAGGACGGTCACCACAGGGCTCCGCTGTGGAGGAGTTTTTAAGCACCAAATCAATTAAGACCCTTCTTCCAAAAGCAAGACAGCTGATACGAGGGCATTTTAAATAATGGTGGCAGAAACTTCAGCTCCTCTGAGGGTTTTCAATGTTAGCAAGAGCAGAATGCAGCCACTGCTACCAGCGAGCAAAGAGGGCCTCAGTGACTCTGTGGAGGGACAACAGCCTCTGAAAATCTCAGTCTCCAGCTGAGTTAGCTCATTCATGGCAGGAGAGTGAAAGCTAGGCTATCCAGGCTACCCCCTTGCCTACTCCACCACATAATCCCTATCTCAACACACCATTCCAAATCCATGGATCTGCAGCTTCCAAAAAGACCAAAAGTTTCTAAACGGCACTAAGGAAACAAAAGCTGTATGGCCAACTGCAGCTACAGCTACATGACCATTATGGTTTCATACTCCAGACTGTGCCTGACTCTGCAGCCCCATCAGCAGTCCAAGCCCGATGCTGACATCTATTCCTCATGCAGAGCCACAAGTGCTGTGCCAGCCAGCATTCCTCTGTCTGAGCATTCCTGCCTGAAAATCCACTAGGCCAGAAAAGCCTCTTGGCAAAAGTTACTGATCCAGTCTACAGCACCATTTGGCTTCAGTGTCATCTTGAGCCCCCAGATAATGTTATAGTACAAGCACCAGATAAGGAATGGCAGTTGCTAAGAGAAAAACATTGCCATGATCTACACTTGGCAAACCCTTCCAAATACTGTTTCTAAATGAGTAAATACTAAGAGATTTTTTTTTAAAATCAGTAGTAAACAAATCAAGGAATGCTTTTGGATTAACATTGGCTGAACTATTTGCCACATTTGTATAAAGTAAATAATATCGTTTAACCCTGCACTAATTCAGTTACTACACTTCATAGCATTTTCTATTTCTTTAGACATCTGAAAAATTATCAAAGCTGACATTTTGAAACACAGTGGTTTCAGGCTTCCTTCCTGTATAAAAAGAAGCAGCCAGGAAATTTTAAAGCCTTTTGGTTTTAAAGAATTAGACTAAATTTCCAGTGTAGGCTGAATTCTAAAATTCAATTGTCTTGAAACAAACAATATCCCAGGAATATTTAGGGGAAAAAAATAGAGTCCACAAATTCAAGTGTCAATTTTATTTAGAATATAAAATCATAGAAAGCAGATTTTCAAAATTATAGTGCTGAAAAATTTGGTTACATTAATGAAATAATAATACCAATAATAATAATAAAGATTGAGGTAAATAAACAGGTAGAGAATAAAAATGTCACAGTTTGACATTTTGCATAATACAAGAAAATAAATTGAAGGTGATATTAGTGGCAGCAATGATTTTGAGTCTCCAAAGAGCATTCATTAAACAATCTTTGCTGACATCTAAATCCACATAAAAAGCAAAGGCACAGAAGGAGAACTGGATGACTTTCAGAATCTTAGACTTCCAATTAAAAAAACCTTACCAAGAAGAGACAGAAAAGGGCTTTGATCAGAGTTGGAATGGGAGATTTCTTTGCAGATGTTAATTGAAATAAATTGTGCAAAAACACTAAGGAAGGGAAATCGTTTCCTAGATGTGAATTCCTTATTGGTTAAAGAGTGTGTATTCATTTTGTTTTGGGCGTTTTCCAAGTAGATGTGCCAAATATGATAACAAACACTCAATCTGGGTAACAGTTAGGATCTAACAATCACAATGTGATCAGAGCAGAGATGCTGAAGTATTAAGCAGAGCAAAACAACAAGCCAAAGACTTCTACCTGAAGCAAATCTGAGTCTGAAAACATGATAACCAGAATGAAATCTGACTTGCAAGTTTTCAACCTACAGTAATAATTGAGTAATTAAGAGACCAAGAAAGAGACAGACTTCTGATCTCACAGGGGCAATACACAGAAGGGGAGGACAAAGTTCAGGGTTGGTTGGGTTTTTATCAGGGTGGAACATTGCACTGTATATTAGCAAAGCTCCTCTAAAGTAAATTTGAAGATGATCTGAAAACTTTTATACTGAAATGTATACTTACATTTACTTTCACTCGCATTTGCTACATTTTATTTTCTTTTGAGTGAGTAAAGATGCAGGAGTTGCTCAAACCAGTTTGCTGGAGAGCTCCGTGTCTTGCTGAGGAGTCATACTATGCAGCAACCAAGCTAGGAACTCAAAGCGTTGCCAGAAGTCCCCAAAACACTGTCAAGCTTTTCAGTTTTAACACTGAAATCATTTTCAAAGCAGCAAGATCTGAATTTATAGTATAGTCCTGACTCTTCTAAAGTGACACTCCTGCACTATTAACAGCCCTTACACTGAATACCTTACTTTTCTCCTCAGCAACAAAGTTTGTGTCTTTATTATTTATAAATATATATAATTACAACTTGGCCCATCCCTAAGACAGGACCTCATGTACCATTTCACTGAACAAATGCCTTCCTTTCAAGGCAGCAGAAAGTGAAACCAAGAGGCAGCAACACCAACTCAGAGCACTCTTGGGGTCTCAGAGGAAGCACACAATGAAGATATGCAGGATGTCTCCTTTTGTCCATCCCCAAACTGACTCAATGTCTTCGTTTACAAATGGCAAACATAGCTCAAGCAAGCAACTTTTGACTCACAGTCAAATGCATATGTTTTTAACAGAACTGCTCTGGCGAGTCACAGCTTGGAGATTTGAGGACCATGTGTGGAACGCCCACAAATTATACAAGTTCAGGAATAGTATTTTTTCACCTATTTAAAAACACGGGGTAGAAATCAGACCATTTATAGTGTAATGTTGGAGAAGTTTCTAGGACCTTATATATCAAGGAGTTATTATGCAGATACCACAACCATTATTCAACAAAAAATTGGCAACATCTACAGTATGAACCCAGGGTTTCTGAGGGGAGGAGGGAGTTTTAAAAATTTATCAGAATGGTCTAGACACACATGAACTTTCTCTGCCACATTTATCATTTAATTTTCCTTTAAATGGGACTGGCAAGCTCTTTGACTAATGGAATGAATCAGAGATATGCTACAAAAGGTTTAATAAGGAGTTCTCCACAATTTTCCATTTGTGTCAGCACAATGAGTCTGACTGCATCCAGCAAGAGGCATCTCTCAAACACAATCCAGAGCTTCCACAGCCAGATTTACTCTCCTTGAGACCCTCCATAACCAGGCTCTGGCTTCTGACTCTCAGCTTACCAGGGTCTCTCTGCCACAAAGGTTGGTGGGTGCTGCTGTCTATGGCTCCCTAATTTGCAGCTGCAAGAGAGGCAGCACCAGATGAACCAGGCATGGCCTCAGGCTGCTCTCTGAGAAGGATGCTTCTACTGCAGCAGCCCCTGAAGCAGTTCAAACAACAGCTGAGCACACCTACCCTTCATTGTGGTAAGGTGTTGTACATGCAGTTTATACCTTTAAAGGTAAGAGTAAAGAAGTTTCAGAGCTCATTTTCCTTTATGGAGTCATAGAACTGTTAAGGTTGGAAAAGATAACATTATTGAGACCAGCCATTAACCCAGCACCACCGTGTTCACTACTAACCACATCCCCAAGTGCCACATCCACATGCCTTTTGAACACTTTCAGGGATTGTCATTCCACCTCTTCCCTGAGCAGCCTGTTCCAGCAGTTGACAACTCTTTTATTAAAGAATTTTCTCCTAATATCCAACCCAAACTTCCCCTGGCACAACTTGAGACCATTTTCTCTTGTCCTATCTCTTGTTACTTGTGAAGAGAGGCTGACCCCCACCTGTCTCCAGTTTCCTTTCAGGCAGTTGTACAGAGTGACAAGGTCTCCCCAGAGCCTCCGTTTCTCCCGGGGTAAACACCTCCAGTTCCCTCAGCAGCTCCTCATAAGACTTGTGCTTCAGACCCTTTGCCAGTTTCACTGCCCTTCTCTGGATATGCTCCAGCACCTCAATGTCTTTCTTGCTGTGAGAAGCCATTATAAACCACTTTTAAACCAATCACTTCCTTCATTTTGTGTTATATCTGGAGCAGTATCACAAAGAAAGTTGGATCCCATTCACTTGGAAATGAGTTATTACCCTTCTGTTCAGCTCTGAAATTAATTTTATCTTCCTTTAATCAGTGCTTCTATTTATGGCATAATGATGTTCCCAACTTGTTATACTGCAAATCCAATATTTTTCTTATAGTATTACCAAACTAGAAGCAGTACAGTAAAATTCAGCTGTGCCACAGAACCACAGACTGAAGTAGGGCAGCAGGAACCTCTGGAGACCATCCAGTCCAACTCCCTGCTCTAGACAGGGTCATCTACGGCACACTGCTTGGGGCCATATCCAGTGGGGTTTTAAACAGTTCCAAGAATGGAGACACCACAACTGCTCTTGGCAACTTGTGCCAGTGCTCAACTTCTCTTAGTGAAAAAAAAAGCTTTATCTTATGCTTAAATCAATTTTTCATATTTGAATGAGTCTGACTGCATCCAGCAAGAGGCATCTCTCAAACACAATCCAGAGCTTCCACAGCCAGATTTACTCTCCTTGAGACCCTCCATAACCAGGCTCTGGCTTCTGACTCTCAGCTTACCAGGGTCTCTCTGCCACAAAGGTTGGTGGGTGCTGCTGTCTATGGCTCCCTAATTTGCAGCTGCAAGAGAGGCAGCACCAGATGAACCAGGCATGGCCTCAGGCTGCTCTCTGAGAAGGATGCTTCTACTGCAGCAGCCCCTGAAGCAGTTCAAACAACAGCTGAGCACACCTCAGCTTACCTTACCACCTTCATTGTGGTAAGGTGTTGTACATGCAGTTTATACCTTTAAAGGTAAGAGTAAAGAAGTTTCAGAGCTGCCCAGATCCCTCTGAATGGCATTTCACATGTGGTATATCAACTGCTCCTTCTAATTTGGTAACATCTGCCAGTGTGTGAAGAAGGCACTGTCTAACCTGCAAAGTCACTAATGAAGCTATTAAGGTGTACTGGAGCCAGTGTTCACTCCCACAGTACCCATCAGAGACTGGAGTCCAGCTGGACTTTGTGTCACTGATCACAACTCTCTGAACTCAATTTCAGTCAATTTTCAGACCACCTCGCTGTCCACTTATCTAATCCATATTTCACCAGTTTGTCAAGGAGAATGTTCTGAGAGACACTGTCAAAAGCCTCACTAAAATCAACACATCCAACTTCCGCTGCTCTCTTTCAACCTCCAGGGAAGTCATCTCATTGTAGAAGGTCACTATATGCTGATCAAGCATGAACTGACCAACCTAGGAAGAGAATTTTGTAAATCTATTCTGTCTCCTCCCTACCACCACCTTGTCCCTCATATATTTAAAAAGAGCTTCCAGCATTATTTGCTCTAGCACCTGCTCAAGAGATCGAGAAGAGCCTGGCTGACCTGTAGTTTCTTAGAACCTATTTCTTGCTGTTCCTAGTGACAGCAATGAACCTTGCTTTCTCTCAGTTTGTGGAAACCTCCTCTGACTGACACAGCTTTTTGAGGAGTTGAAAGTGGACTCACATTGGTCAGTGATGCATCCCCATCATGTCACACAGACTTCTACTCAGTTTGTTCAAATATTCTCTGCCCTGATTGTTCTTCACAGAGGGTAGGTTGTCATCGCTCAAGACTTTCCCACTGGTCTCAGATGCCTTGGTTTCTAGAACTCAAATATCATCAGCACAGACCAAGGCAACGGATACATTAATTATCTTGGCCTTTTCCATGCCCTTGTCACCTGGTCTCCTGTCCCATTCAGCAGTGGAACCATGTTTTCCCCACTCTTCCCTTTTTTACTAATGTGGCTGTAGAAGGCCTTTTTGCAGCCCTTGACACTCACTGCCAGATCCAGTTCCAGATGTATCTTGGCTTTGTAACTCCACCCCCACGCGCTTGGACGGTGTCTCTCTATTCACACAATGAACATTCCCCATATATAGCTACATGAGTTTACAACAAACTTCTTTTTAAAAAACAGAACAAGACATTTCAAATTTTTATTCCAGTTGTGGGGTCTTCAGTCCCACTCACCCGATCTGTAGCGCTCATCCCGTGACCCTGAGGACCTGCGACGGTGATACCGAGAGGAAGAGGATGGAGTGACAGGAGTTCGACGTTCTTGTGGTAACGCCTGGTCCACCCCTGCATTAATGAAAACAAAAAACCAAACAGCTCATTCTGATTGAATTTTGGAAGATTTATAGTGAGGAGGAGTTCAGCAAACACGAGGAGTAGGAAATGAACATTCAGTGCCTAAAGCACATCGTGTCAATTGGTTACACGCTACTTGCCTCTGGTCAGCTTTTCTGATGTGGTTACTTCCCTTTCTAAAATACCCTTTTTCCAGGGTCATGGACAACATAGAAAGAGCAAACAGACAGTAAGCTTGGCAATTTTTATTTCCACAAACAGATGACTTTTCATAAAGCAGTATTTAGGAAATATTTTAATGAGCTAATAAGGGCAGACACCATTGCAATGGATATTGAAACGTTCCTGCAGATTGGTTCCTAGGAAAACTTAGTGTGTACCATCTAAAACCTCATCCAGTTGGATGGTGCCAGCTGGTGACAACACAATATTAACCTGTGGAAACTAGTACAAAGCAAACAATAACTGCACCAAAGCAGGCCAAAAATAGTAACCTGTTCTAGCAAAATAACAAAAATAGCCATGTAAACCTGCAGCATTTGAGTATGCTGAGCCTAAACATCCAGTATTTTAAGATTCAAACCTTTTATTAATCCCTTTCCTATAGTGAATTTGTTTTTTATTAAAATAGTATTTTCTTGAAAGCTTCTTAAACTACAGTAGTAATATAGCAGCAGCAAATTCTAGAAATTTATGGTTTTGACAACTTCCAGAGAAGAGTGGAGGCAACAACTTAAGCAGGAAAGTTCAGACAAACAAGAGGAAAAAAAAGCAAACTGCATCTGTAATAATGGCATGATGTGGTGCCCTGCTCTCTTCCAGAGAAGAACCTGAGCAGACAAGCCCAGCTGATGCATTCAGACTGGAGCTAACAAAGCAAAGAGCCTTGGGTGCATGATGCACAGGGGTAAAGAACCAGGAGTAGCTGACAAAATTAAATTGATTCTTTCCTATGATTTTTTTGCCTTTAAGAAGTAGTTACACACTGTGTGTAACTGTAACAACAGAAAAAAACCTGGCCTCTTGCACTTAGGGCTCAAATGTAGGACTAATAACTTGAAATTGGATTCAACAAAACAATCCTTGGAAATACGCTCATATTTTTCAATTAAAACATAATGTAAAAATTCTCCATTGCTATTTCTGAATGGTTCAATGCCAGCTTGTTGGAGAGGGATAAGAGTTTACATTTGTGGAAACAAGAATTTTTATGTAGACTACAGACCAACAGAAAATCTTGTGATTACTTCAATCAGTCTCAGTTGGGTTTCAATGGACTCTTTAAAAAGTATCTTTTGAAAAAAGTAGGCATTGTATGCTTGCTTATTTCTTTGTGAAAATAAACTGCACTCAAAATCCAGCTTCTCTCTTAAATCTTTGGATTATCAGCAATGTCAAGTCTGCTTTGATTTTGTGGAGGAATGGCTGGTTGGCTAAGAAACATGCTTGGAGTAAAATCTCATAGGCGCCTAAAAGACACAATGAATCCATAAATTTTCCTCTACTCAGATTGTGATTAATAATTCACTCTCTTAAATCAAATAAAATGTCTTCATTTAACTCCTGTGTCTCCACACTATAGTGTGCATAATTTCACTTGCTCTCACTTCCCTTAATATTCTTTCAGTCAGGTGAACCTGACTTCTAAAATCACTGAAATATTCAAAAGGAGTATTTTGTATTTTCTCCTCACTTTTATATATCAAAATAAATACTTTCTCCTCCCTTTTATATTCAGAATTTTTCCTTCTTTATTTGGTCACCCTGAAAATGAGCAATACATAGTTAATAATAAAACTAATTTTGACTAAATTTTTCTAAAAATTATGCTTCAGTCTGTTTGAGATGCTAAGCACCATTACTCATCTCAGTCTTTATCTACATTTTCAGGAATGAAATAATTTCTGGAAATCACATTTCCAGAATGTGATTTGTGTCATATTCATAAAAATAAAAAAAAAAAACCTCACATCCAAAAATTCTACAGCTAACACTGATGCTGTGTGACAGAGGTTTTGCTAAGAAAGTAGTGCCACATTTCCCATGGCAAGTGACTTGTGTAGGTCAATGGCATGTGGAGAAAAACAAAGAAAGATAATTGAGATGTTGCCACTGCAGTATAACATCATGATAATACAGGAGAAGGGGAGCAACTGCATCTTCCAAACTAAAAAACCACATGCGATAGGCTTTAGAAACATCTAGGGAAAATTAAATTGTGAGGAAATGCATCAGTGTCAGAGATGCACAACTGCTGTAGGAGGGAGATTTTCCAGGTAGACCTGAAAGCTATTGGGCAAAACACATTCAAGCCTGTAGCTTCCTCCTACTGGTTTAGTGACTGTGAGACACCTCAAGTATCCCAGTCCCTTTTCTGCAGATGTAAGCAGTACACAAACATCTTTTTCCAGGTGTAAAATAAACAGTGCACATCGGATAACATCAAACACTGACCCTGCCATGGCAGAAGACAGCAGGACGCCCTACTGTCCAGGCAGCACTGCTGCCCACAGCACTCCCTGACCCTGCCAAGGGCTCTTCCCTCCTCCAGTGCACTATTGATACTGTGTTTTTACTACAGATACATTAAATACCTCACCCAATCTTACAATGGAGACACTTTAGCAAGTTTTGTTTCCTTCTACTTTGTATACATATGTTTGTTCTTTTAAGTGAGTCAGTTCTGACCCAATGGGCAACATGAAGTTTCTTCACAGTCAGAAAGAGGGAGCCCCAACTCATCATCCTGCACCAGCAGTCATTTAAGGCTATAGAAAACTAAATGAGAGTATCAAAATATCTTATGTGATCTGGGGGACTATTTGATGGCTTTACTTCCCACTTGCCCATATATATAAAAATAGTGAATAAACCTCTATCCAAATGTGGAGCGGGACATGTGAATTTCGCTCACCTATAACACCAATTAAAATGAGGACGTTAATTGTGTGCTAATATACAAGGAGAAGCTCTGCATCAGCCAGCTGTGGGGACACCTCTTTGTATTATGTTCCTCTAGGGTGAAAAAACAGAAAGCATTGCCCCACTTTGGAGAGACAGCAAGGAACAGGATGTCAGTTCTCTGCTGGAGGGGCTGGAGCAGGAATTAGCTGCATTGCCTGGACTCACATCTTGGCTTCCTGTGCACCCGCTGGCTCCCATGGCACCAGCAATGGTGTGAGACAAAGGGACACAAAAGCAAGAACCTACTCACTGCCATTCTTGAGCGATGGGTGGGAGTAAAAGCCATGCAGAATAATGAGTACCACAAAATCAGTGAAGTGTTGCCACAAATAACCAAGCAGTGCTAACAGCCAAATTGTTCACCTCCATGAAGGCTCCAGCAGTTAAGTGCAGTAACAGGAATATATTTTTTTTTCACTTCTACTTCTGAACATAACTAAACCCAAAAAATTGATAACTTTCACAGCCAGCACAAGGGTTCATGAGTTAAGTGCTAATGCTTGTTCAAGTGCAGCTTCGCCCAGACAGGTTTGTGAATTGGCGGCGTAATGGCTTGAGAATCCATACTTGGATCGATTCCTAAATTTAAGGAGGTGGCAAAGCAATAAATGGCTTTCCTAAGAGAAAGGACAGTGTCACGCCAGTGCCCTGTGCACATACACATTCACTGTCACTGTCAAAGCAGCATAATTCTTAATAACACCGTGGTCTACCCCAGTCTTGCAGCTGAAGCAGGACTTGGCCAGGTAAGCGTGATTAGCACTAGTGATTGACTCTTTGCAAGCCATGAAGAGTTTCAGGAAAATATATATGCCTGGAACACAGTTATTTTATATGAGAGGCTTAGAAATCCGTGCTTCATGGTCATCACAATACACACAGGCATCAGCAGGTGCACTGGAGCAAACAGATATGTTCCTAATACAAGCTAAAGCTCCTAAGACACTTATATTTAGGTGTCTACAGCAAGGTGCTTAAGTTAAGCTCCCATTGTGAAAAACAGAGACCTAGACCAGAACTCAGGATTCTAAATGAAGGTGTCAAATTTCTTTGCAGATGTTGTGGACTGTGAAACCTAGTTTGACCAGAATGGCATTGTCCCCTTGAAGTCCTGCTTTACATGTGCTCACTCTGTGCAGCTGTCTCCAGTACCGTAGGAAGTCCTGAACCCATCTTCAGGCAACTCCGTAAGTCCAGTGAAGCCCTGGGAGCTGTGCAAGTGGTCAGTATCTGCTTTGTAATAAACTGAAATGCTCTTTGCGTTTCATCAACTGAATTAACTATATCTCTTCATATAAGAATGGAAGCATAAATATAAGGTTCATAGGCAGACAACTTAATGCAGATATATCAATCTACAAATCCTAATCTGCAAGCTGGATCCTGTCTTGACTGCATTTAGCTAGAAATGCAAGAGCCTCAGTAAAGCTATTTAAGCAATACCACTGCAAGCTGGATAGCTTTATTTTTAAGTGCATGGAAGGTACAAAACTGTCAGCTGGAAGCAGGCTTTGCCTCTTTTTAATTTTTTTTTTACCTCTTCACCTCCTTGTTTCTCCTTTCTTTATTACTTCTTTTTGTAGCTAAATTGCAACACTATGTGATGATAACATGGCAGTAGTTGCACTGCCCTCTCCAACAGAGGAAAATAATTTCCTAATAACAGCTGACAAGCTGCTTTGGTGTTATTCCTATGTCTGTGCTAAATCTAGATACAAAAACCTAAAAATATTTAAAAGCTGAAATATCTAACTGACAAGAAATAGAAGGCATTCTTAGACGGAGGCTACATTTATTGTTCTAAAACTAACTTACAATGTGTGCCCCCAGGAGAGAGAGCTGTAGGATAAACCAAACAACTCCAGGGCCAGTGGGAAGGAAGGCACACAGTGCTTGCAGTGCAGTTTTAAGAAACAGTATTTACCTTCCCTTCACAGTATTTCCTGAGCTTCTATTCAGTGGCTGATGGATCAGCTTTAAAAGCAAAGCCAGGTATGAACACACAGTGTATTTTGTAAACATGCTAAATGTCACACCATCCCCATGGAACTCGTTACTTAGCATGGCATTTCACTCTTCCCATCAAATGTACAACTAAGTAATGAATTCACTGGATAAGCCAAGGGAGATTTAAAATGCAATAACTAAAGACATTCAGGAAAGTGGAGCCACATTCTGCTAGATAAATCTGGAAAAATGTAATTTTTGATTAGATTTGTTTAATGAAAAATTTTCCTTCATAGGTGAGCTTACTCTTGGTCTGACTTAAAACAATGCACATAGTTCAAATTTTCTTTCCTTATTACAATTTCAGTTTTGTCTTCCAGCATTTCTTTGAAAGGTTTAGCTTTCAATTCAAGCTTAACATGGATATCACAGGTTTCTTTTCTTCTCTCCTTTATCCAGTGATGGTGGACATCACATTACAGCTCCAATGCTTGATTTTGATTTTCCTTCAGACAGCTTCAGTGTCCCATTTGAAGATTCTTTTTGGAGAATATGTAAAAGATGACTACCTATGCACAAAGCAAACATATTCACCAAAGGGCTGGTCAAATCAGGCAGAATTGTGAATTCCAGCAGTTTCTCATTTTCACAGTGGCACCCAGCTCTCCAAACACCTCCACAGGCTCCACCTCCTCTGCTCCAGCACTGGTTAAGCTTTAAGGCCTTCAATGCTGTTTTTCCTTTTTACCCTCTGTCTTGGTTTTGAAAGAAGACAGGTATCTGCTAAAGAGAGGCAGGGCCTCTCTTGGGATGGATAATTCAAATTCTTTTCCCCCAAATTATTATAATTTAGAAAAAAAAATTAAAACGGCTCTCAGGCAGAGATATGGGGATAGGAATAACAGTTATTTAATAATAGGTATAACAAGGCAAACAAACAACGACAACTACAGCAATTAATAGCGAAAAAGAACTAGGGACTTTGACGGAGCTTGGTCTTACAAAACTCAGGGCAGTCTGGTCTCTGGGGACTCTAAAAAAAAAGGTACTAAGCTGGAACGGTGGGGTATCCCGGGCTGGTGGATCGGATGAAGTTCGGAGCTCTGTCGGTGGTCACTGGGGGGCAGGGATGTTTGGCAGGGAGGGCAGTGTGGGCCCGCGGTGCAGAGCAGCTCTAAAACAGCGCCGAGGCAGTGGGACAGGGCTGAGACAGCTCCAGCAGGGCAGCAAAAGGAGAAATCAGGATCTTCTTGGGCACACGAGCAGATGATAGTAGCTCTCTTCAGGATCAAATCTTGGTGGTGCTAGTGAGAAACTCACGCAGCAACGGCAGCCCCCTCTTCTCTCGATGCAGACTACACTAAAAGTGAAGCTGCCCTCCAGCACCGTCTTTCTCCCGCCTCGAGAGAAACTCGCAGAGACAAAGGGTGTAGCCAAATGCTAGGGTCTATCTTTTTTTGTTTCAGCTGAGCACTGATAAGTACTAGCAATTAGCTGCTAAGCAACTCTTGGGAAAAAATTCTATAGGTGAAAAAGAAAAGAAACTTAACCCCCAACACCCTCTGTTGTTCACCTCTGACTGAGTCATCTTTCCTTACCCATTTGTCCAATTTTAGGCCAACACTTTCATGTTTCCTTCTCTGTTCTAGTATGTTCTGCAGATGGCCTCCAGGAACATCAACAGGTATTTCCTTGAAAATCTTCAAATTCTTTGAAAAACACACCAACTCTGATATGCACTAAAAATATCCTCCCCCCAAAAAACATCACACCAAGTGCTGAAACCACTAACTGCATTACTAACTGATTTCGTCATGTACTCATTAATGAAAAGTGAAGGAAGGTATTTTTTTGCTCTGTGTTTGAACAAGGGTTAATATTATGAGGTCTTGGTACAGGATAGAAAACAGAGATGCTATCAAAACCCAAATAATTATAAAATGGTAACTGTACTCTCAGTCATGGTGGCAAAACCAAAAAAGTAATCATCATATTTAAGTGATGGCCTCAGGAAGTACTTCTCAGAGGCTTTCAGTACCTTCCTTTTTATCCAAACTAAGCTCTGCAGGCATCCACCAATTCAAAACCAAACTCTTTTTTAAGCCCAAGACTTATTAGGCATTTGTCTGTGTGCTATAGTTTCTCATCTGTGAAACATCTGTCGCATGGTTTCAGGGAGGTGCCCACATGTTGTGCAATGCACGTGCCTTTCAGTGAGATCCATGTTCTCAACTCACATACACTCTTTGAAATGCCCCATCCTGGTTATCCCTTGGTACGGTTTTTGAGGATTAGGAAGGCAGATGTAATAGGAATACTTGTTAGTACTAATAAAATGAATACATAAGAGTATTTTTTTCAGAAACAAACTTTGTTTAAATATTTCCTGCAATCTTTGCAATCCAAATGTAGTAATACAAATAATGTCTGTGGAAGAAAAAATGAAATTGCAATCACCAAGTTTACTTGGAGTGCCTTAAGACTTAGCAGCAGGAATAGCTGAAAGCAAAGGCATGAACACATACACATAGAAAGCATGCAAATATATGCACAGAGAACAGATATATATTAATATATGTGTCATGCTAATAAGAGAGGCTATGGAAATTAGTTCCTGTAATTCTGCAGAAAATTCCTTTTTCATAAGTCAAAGGGATCTTCTGCACAAATGTATTATCTTCTCTGCCCTGCATAGCTTGAAATGTTCCCAAGCTGGTGCTTTTGGGGCTCCAGCAGCAGGAGGTGCAGGGATCTGTCTCTAGGCATGTAAAAGGAGCAGCAGGTGCCTTTTAAGCACCACATCTCACAGATTTATTAACCATAATAAATAAAGCACTGATGACTGGTCCACATGGTTACACTACAAATAGAGCTACACTGGTGGTACCAATGATGGGAAATTACAGAAAGCAATCTAGTGGAGACACAGCACTTGATTAAGAGAGAATGAACCACCCATGTCTAAGCTGTTAGAAGCAATGCTTAATTGATAACAACATTGTCTCTGTTCTGTGAATGTATAATCAAATTTCCTGGCAAAACACTGGAAGCAAATTGGTAAAACCACAGCTTATGGAGAATACAGGTAATTTAAGGGGTTTTTTTCTTCTAGGGAGGGTTTCTCTGTATAGTGTGCATGCAGTTGTCCATGTTATCTTACCCAGAACTGAATGATCAAATCAAGATGAAATTCAGAAAGTTATTCTGAAATAACTCCGTGTTTAAGTGGTTACTTTAGCTCTTGGCTGTCATGGCTCCTCTACAGAGGCAGTAAGAGAAAGGTCACCACACAAGAGGGACTGGGATATATGTACAGATATAAAGGTCTGGATTCACTATTATTTTTAGATGTCTGACACATGGGAATGCTAAGGAAAGAAAAACTGCTCTGCACACAGAACATCTCCAGCTACAAACTCACATCCTGAGAAAGCATCTTGAGGAAACAAAGCTGTACTTTTGTCTCCCTGACTTAAAGCAGGTGGGGATTTAATGGGAAAGAAAAAGGGGGCTCCCCCCATCCCCTCTCCCATTAACACTGCCAAATGCAGCATATCCGTTCCGGATTTCTGGATGTTCGACAGCCTGGCTGGAACAGTACAAATGTCCTTTGCATATGTGCAATCTGTGCAGCATCTGGATGTGTCAGACTTGCTGGGCATGCACTGTGGAGTCAGCCTGCAAATGTGCAGTGGATCTGGCACATCTCTGTGTGTCACTGCATGTTTGCTGTACAACATGTGACAATACAAGCCCTGGGATTGTCCCGTCAGAAACAGGGAGCCTAAGAGCCAACTCCTACACCACCTAGAGTACCAGCCACATGGTTGCCTGGCTTTACCTTTCATTATTTCACTCCTGAAAAATAACAGTTCTCTCTTTCTAAAATGACAATATCCCAATAAGCATGACAAAAAGACAATATATGTATGTCTGTTCATATATGTCTACAGCCCTTTTACTGGTTACATTTATCACATGGTTTAATATCACTAATACTATTAAACCCGAAATTGCAATTTACATTACATCCTTCCCATTTTGCAAAAATCTCAGGCAGAAGAAGTTAACCATATCAGACTGAGGGAATCTGATCTAGAGCAGCCCTGTGTAAGAGAAGAAATACGAACATTGTCAGAATCCAATACAGGTCTCCTCCATAGAATCAGAGCAAATTGGTTTGAAAATGAGTGGAGAAGGGTTTCTGAAATAGATAATCTTTTTACAGGTATGTCTTGTTCTGACAGAACTGCAAATCTTATCTTCCCTCCAGCCATCTCTTACATGTCTGGACAGCCTGTGTGAGTGTGGACAAGCACGCAGGCTAGAGTGTGGTATCCTCCATGTGCCCACATTGTTGGCAAGAGAAAATCTGGTGTCTTGAGGAGCTGTGGATCCTCTGCAGCCTTGCTGCAAATGCAGGGATAAAGCAGAATGCCTGTCAGCAGCCACAGGTCCTGCCAGAGGGATGAGTACGTGGGAAGGCCACACTTCTACAGGCATGACTGGAGCCATGTCTTGCATTGCAGAGGTGTAACCCTGTGAAATGTTCTTCCTTCAGCCTGCTCTACCAGCCTGATGCCTGTTCCTGGAAGTCAGTCTGCTTCTGAATGACTTGGATGTGAGCAGAGCTCAGGCAGAGATCTCTACTTGAAAATAGCATAGAATTAGGGGTGCTTAGACTTTTACAGCTTCCTCCGGAATCTGGTGAGCTTGGGCCTGTTTAGAGCTCTGTAAAAAGGCAGTGCCAAAAAGGGAATTAAAAACACACGCATTCCTGTGTTTCACCAGTATATTGTATGCAACCTCCTCCAAAATATCCATGGTATGGAAACTAGAGAAGTGTTAATATGTTCAAATGTTACTAAGAAGAGCTATTCCTCCTCTCTTCCTGTCACTTCACTCTTAGGCAGACAAAGCCAGCAACGGCCTTCCAGATGTCATCCTTTGGTTGTCCTGCCTTGCAACTGGCAGCCCCATGTCCATCCTACTGATGTGGGCATCTGCCATAGGCTTGGAGATGAGGCACAGTTATATACAGATACGGACTGGAAAAGATACATTCATCGTGCTCACCAAAACGAAAATAAAAGAGAGGCCGGTTTCCTGCTGTGCTGGCTGCTCTCTCTCTAGCGGCCGCTTCCCGGATGTCACAGACACCAATGTTGGCAGTGCGGAGCATTCTTCTGGCAGCTCCTTCACTGTGTTGCAGTCTACACCGTACCGCGGCAGCTCCATTCGCTGCTGTAACAAGTTGAAAAAAACTAATTAATTCACGTTTAGTTTTTTTACATTTGTTACAGCAACGAGTGGAGCTGCTGCCCCCATGCAGTAGAGCACACACGCACACGCACGCACAGACACCACAGGACACCCACGGAGCCAACGCGGGTCGATGTTCCACTCTGCCAACATGGGCGTTAGGAATGTTAGCAAAGGTGCAGCGGGAGGACTGGATGTCCCAGCAGAGGGGAAATGCCTTTGGATTTCCTTTAGTTTGTTGAACACAGTCACAGAATGCACATTCCTGCCCTTTCCCAATGCCTCCAATCCCAGCAAAACTCATGTCCGTTTCCATACTGGTTTAAAATATCTCTAAAACCTTTATTCCCTTATAACACCAAGATCCAAGTCTGTCAAAGCTGATAAATTCTTACATTCCCCGTCAAAATAGGTTACAAAAAAAATTTTTTTTAAAAAAGGCCAGGTGGTCATGTATGTGATTGTTGAGATATTAACAGAGGCTTACAAAAGGCAACATTTGTTTTGTCATCCTACTTCCTCTTGGAAAGGATTCATCTCCCCCTTCCTAGTGAGCAGGGACTTAAAGCCATTCAGATGAATAAGGTCTCAGAACGATTATATCAAATTGAACCTTTTCAAGTTTTGTCCAAAAGGTAACACAACAAAACAAACAAAAAGTACAAAGACAGCAAAAGACCCAAGCACAAATAGTACCCATTTATGGAGGAAAATACTTTAATACAGCAGAAGCAGTGTCTTCCACTATAATAAAATAATCCATTTAGCCATCAGCTAAATGATTGATATTTACGAGAAAACAGTGGACAATATTTCAATACTTTTTTTCCTTGATCCTATTACCTTCACTTATCCATATTCCACATTCTTGTGAGGGATTTTCCAGCAACTGGCTGAGCAGATGTTCATTCCATTTGTCCCATCTTTAAAACAGCTCTAAGTCAGCTACATTCTCAGTAATGATCTCCTCAAATTATTGAATGGATCTTACCACAGGATTGGCTTACAGAGAACCCTCTGCTTCTCCTTACACTGAAAAACTTAAGTATCACAGTAGAGACCTTGAAAGGTAAATCTGTGAGGTTCTCCATGTTCTCTCTTTCATCATTACATGCATATGAACCCCCAGCAATTTCAGCCATGTTTATAGTTTGACAAGAAGACTGTGAGCTTTCTGGAGAAACAGCTCTATTTGCCTGTGTAAAGAAAGGAGAGTAAAAACTAAAAAAAAAATAAACAGATTCTGGTACCAACTGTGCCACTGTGTCGAGGATTCTTGTGAGGCTCTCCACAACCCAGCAAATCGAATCAGGTCTCATGAAAACCAGCTGTGAAGTCTAATGTATGTCTGATAGTCAGGTTGGACCAATAAATACCCAGAAATTTAATATACTGCACCTCTGGTATTGTAATTCTGTTGATTTGATTTGCTTCTTTCTCTAATGGCTCCCAATGGTTCGGCAATGTCACAGACACCCTCAAACCAGGCTGTATCACTTCAGAAAACAGACCTGTCTGTAGCACTGATCTCTGTTGTGGAGTTCCCACCAGTGGAGCAGACCAAGTGAAATCCAAAGGCACAAAATCAGCATTCTGCTATAGAGATAGCTAATATATATATAAATCTGACAAAGAGAGAACAAGGCAGTGCCTTCACACATCAGCAGTTTAAATAAAACCCCACCAATTCCACTAAAAATGAAGGATTTTGTAAAAGGAGAAACTACTGTTGAGGCCTGCCACAAAAACAAGGTTCAGAGAACAGCCAAGCCCAAGTGGAGCCTCTGTAAGGTCAGTGAGACCAGGAATGCACAGGCACATCTCTCTGAGACCAAGACAGAAGAGAGGTCTACACCAATACTTACAACTACACATTGAACTTCATGATCCAGTGCCTCACAAGAGTGAAAGAACTCTGGAAAGTTCTTATACATATATATTAAATAAATTCAATGAAGCAATACATTATTAAATTTAGTTTGAAGGTATTTTTACACCTTTTGGGCAACTGCATGCAGCCCATCCCTTTATACTAAAGCCAGGTATGTGTAAAAGGTCAGCTGCCCACACACCTTAGGACAAACTGAACTCTAAGGACATTGGTGGTCTCTCTAGAGTCTTCAAAAGTGAGACTTGGATAGGAAACCCAGAAATGGAAGAAGTTACAAAGATCCAAGGTTCTCTTCCACTCTTGTGCATACTTCTGTTCAGAAAACTTAACATGGCTGATTAATGAGTTAGGACATCACGTTTTCCTTTGGATTCTTGAATTCCTTCCAACAAACAATGCATCTCTAACAAGCCTAGGCTGATTTAATTTTCCAGACATGACTGCCAAACCCACACCAACGTATGTAAAAAATGTACACACACATCAAAGCAGACATATATATAAAAATACACATAAAATTGATGGAATAAGCTTATTCTGCATAACAATTCTGCTTTGTTTCTGCCACATATATTTCTTCAGAGATGCAGACTTCTACAGTGGCAACTATCAGTACACTTGACATCTTCATATATCACAAGCACAGATACACATACCGGGAGGCTGTGGCAGGTAGGCCCCAATTAATTTTGATCTCTTCTTTTCATATCCCTTCTGTGTGATGTCACCTGCCAAGAAAAGAAAAGGAAAATCAATAAGATGTGGATAAAGACAGTGTCTAGCTGCTTAATGGCAGCACCATCAGCTTAGCCACTGTTCATCTGTCCTGGCAATTAGCATGAACAAATGAAAAGCACAGAATAATCATTCCACCCCAGAAAAAACTCAGCTTAGGCCAGAGCCGTTCTGGCAAGAAAATACCCAACCTTGACTTATTTCAGCACCAAAGCCCAGCAGCACAGAGTTTTAAAACCATTTTGATATGCTGCACAGAAGCTTTCAAAAGCTGCAATGACCTTCATTAGGTTAATAAACAATGGATTATATAGAATGCATGGGCTTGTAGTGGCTGGCAAAACACATCACTGATTAGTACTTTCAATCATTAATGGGATTTTTCTAATCGAGCATGTAAGGCACAAAAGACTTGAAACTGCTGCTATATCATTTCTGCAATATAAATGTTTTAGCTAATTTCTGAGTAGTACTAAGGAACAAAACCAAAACAAAACAGATCTACAACAGATCCACTAGAAAATAGTAGCATAAAGGCTCTTTGTCTGGCTTTCCACTGAAGTATCAAAAAAAATTTGGAGACGAACATCTGTATTTCTTCAATTCAGTTGAAGTGACACTTCACTGCATCTCAAGCTTCCCCACACAAGCTGTGTTTTTTTTAATATAAAGATTTTAAAATATTTCATTGTAAAAGTTTTCTGACAAAAAATGACACATAATTAGTCATGTAGGACAAAATATATACTTTCAGTCTTCTTAGAGTTCGGGAGAAGTTTGCCACCAAAGCAGAGATACAGTCCTGACTCTGGAGCTAAATATTGAATTTAATACGTGCATATATACTTGTGTTCAATGTAAGCTACTCCAAAAACCAAAAGAAGATTAGCTTTTACAATTCAATGGTTTTTAGAACAACACCATATTCCCTGTCCTTTCAATAGGCCTATCTGCTATTGTGAAACTCATCATGCAGCTAAAGCTCACTTGGCAACATTGGACTTGGTATATTGGTATAGGTTGAGGGCTTAGAAGGGTGGAAACCACAAAAAGAAGAGGAGCTTTGACTGTACTGTCCAACTGGACATGGCAATGTGAGCTTGTTTGTGCTCTTCCATCCCTGTGCTCAACCTTTACCTAAGGACACCATTCACCAAGGGAACAACACACTCAATTCAATCCCAGCTGCTCTGGCAAATGGGTGCTAAATTAGCTCCAATGTCTGCTGGTCTGAAATCAATAACTACATAAAAACATCTTTAATTGCTATGCCTTGCTGAAACACCTTTTCTCGGGAATGGTTCCAGTAAGCAATAAGGAGGCAAAATTCTGCAAACCTCTCTGCCAGTGTCCTCAGCCAACCTCTCGCCCCTGCTTCAAAAACAGTCCTTAAAATAACACCTATACTCTTCACTACCATATCTCAAACTGCTCTACAAAAGAAGTCAGCTAAAATATCTGTGTTTTTAAATGGGGAAAGCAAGACTGAAGCACTTCAAATGATAACATTCCCATATTTACACAGGGAAGAAGTGGCAGACTTGGCAAGAGGGCCTAACCCTTTAAAGTTCAAACCCACTGACTTTTCAAGCACATTTCTTCCCATTTTGAACACTTCTGGCATGTGTTCAAGCTAGTGAAACAAGCTCCCTCTCCATTGTAATCATCAGCTTCTCATAAACCAGACAGTAACAATGGATACCACTTCATTAAAATGTTTTAATGAAAAAACGTGTTTGCTTTTATTTGAAAATTATAAAATGTGAACAAATTTTTCTTTCAAACTGTTGCTGAACAGCTTACTATTGACTTCCAGTGCTCATCAACATCAAAGTCTCATGCATTCACACCTGAGTAAAAATTTTGCTTTCTTATTTTGCTATTCCTCTTTAAGGAGAACAGAGGTACCCTATGGAGAACCACAGCTTCTCTGTGGTATGTGCAAGCTGGCAATGCCATTTTAGATATGACACTATTAACAACAGATGCTTGACTATTTGTTGCTCTTCCACCCACATGGTAGTACATACACATGCAAATCAATACCTCAAGCTAGGTATTCCAGACATGGCTCATGCAACCTGCACCCTTCCTGACCTTAAGTTTCTTCCACTGATTTATAAACCTGTATTGTGTTAATGGAACAAAATGGCAGAAACCAGCTATTTCTTTGACACCAAAGTGGGAAAGATAGGAATCAAGTGTTATCTCTTATCAGTAATAATCTTTTATTCAAATTGGTATCCAGACTCACTCTTTTGAAGTTCACCATTAAAGAATTACTCTGAGCAGAAACAATAGTGAATCCTTTCCCAGACCATTGACTCCACCATAAAAATCCCCAATAAAATGAGTTTTTGAGACAATTTATTATGAAAATAATTCCGTTTCCAGGAGCAAACAGCATATTAATTTGGAATTATCACTAAACTTTCTATAATCATGTCCATCATTTTCCAAGTCACCAACTATAAAAAACACACAAAAGCAAAATATAAAATCTCCACAATTTTCATTGTAGCATCACTTTCACCATTTTGAGGTGGAAGGAAGTCAAGTGTATCAAGTACTCCAGGGAAGTACTATGCTTTATTTATCAGGATTATCACTATTCATATTCATTTGTGTTTTTTCAGGTAGACTTTAGATTATAAACAACAGCTCATTATCCATTAAAATATTATTACGACATATGTAAAACTATTGCATTTCAAAGCTATGTTGAGCTCATTGTGTAAGCTCTAAAGATATACTAAGCACAGCTCACCAAAGGTTAGGAGAGCTTAAACTCTGTTCTTATGATAAATTATGATAAATCACCATTCACTCGAATTTCTCAACATAATACTAAGACCTTTGGACTATGTCCTTCTTTCCTTTGCAAATGAATGTGACAATCTTACATCTATCATCTGAGGAGCAAACCCCTTTCCAGTTAGGTCCACCTAGCTCATGTTCTTGCACAGTACAATGCTGCATTTAGTTTTGGCTTTTTTTAAAGCATCAACAGGAACTACACTTTCTTGCCCTGGGAAGAAAGGATTTATGGTACCTTTCTGTTTTTAATTAATTCTTCTCTTGAAAAGTCAGAAGACTCAAGGAGGGGAAAGGGAACCCACAATGTCCTTTGAGCAGACAGAATGCATTGGGTTTTCTACACACTCTCCAAAGCCTCTGTAAATTTAGATCTCCTTGCATGGGGGCAAGGCTGGCAATGGGTTTAAGGAAAAGGCCAGGCCATGGATGAATGGATGATGACAAGACACCAGCACTAAAGATGTGCAGGAGCAGAAGAAGCCCATGGCTGCAGGGCACTCTGAGGATGGGTGTTCCTGGGACAAGGCACCATCACTTAATGCCACTCTGCTGAAAGGTGGCTTCTCATTTAGCAGCTCCCTGCTCTGCCTGCCTGTCTTCTGCCGTGGCTCTTGCCCCATCCCCTGGCCTTGGCTCTGCTCCCAAGCATTCCCTCCAGCTCTGCTACTTCTCAGCTTCATCCCACAGCTGGTCCCCAGCCCTTGCCCTCCTTCTCACTCCCTTCCTCCCAGGCTGCATTCACTTCACTGCACCCAAGGATTTCAGCCTCCTGTTTGCACCAGCACTCTCCAGGCTTTTTTCCCCTGGACACATTGCTCTTTTCTTCCTTACCCCCACTGGTAATCTGACAGGTTTGCACCATGGGAGGCCACAGGTGTATTCCCTGGGGGGTCCTGTGCCCGAGGGTCAGCACAGGAGAGCAAAGCCCAAGCCTGAGAGACCTGAATGCAACAACAGTGAGCAAATGTTACCCTGCTCTTTTCCATATTTAAAATTGGCTGTCCAAGGGCTGCTGAACAACAGGCATGCAGTACACTGACCCTCTTCCACCAAAACAGGTTCATTTCTACTGAAACAAATCTTAGAGAGTCTCTCCAGGCACAAAAGGGAAAATGCCATGTTTGCAATGAAAAGGACAGCACAAACAAAGGACCATCCACCCCTCCAAGGAGGAAGGCTGCCCTGTTGAGCCGAGTAGAGGAGCAGGGCTCTGGCAGTCTGTAATCTCACTGCCATCTTTTTTATTTGTGATTTGTGCCCCTGTTTCTGCTGCTTCCCCAGCTGCAGATGGCAATGCTCTCCGACACCAGCGCCCGCAGACAACAAGTCTTCTGTAGCTATATTTAGCAAAGCCATGCTGGAGTGTAAGTTCATTTGACTATGCTCATCACAACTGTTACTGTTTGCATTAGACCCAGGGTTTTCTGTGAGAATTTACTGGGTTTTCCTCTTTCCTTCCAAAGTGCTGGATTTCTGCCTCGTTACAGAGACAATGGTCTAAAGCTGGGACAGGAGGGTCAGAGCAATGTAGCTATAGCATAAACCCTTCATGAGCAAGAAAGGAACGCCAGGTAATAGAGAGCCCCTGGGGATACTCCACATTGTGCAAGACACTTTGAGGAACAAGAAATGCCTGTAAATGTTGAAGTCATTTCCATTATCCTATCCCCCTTCTGGGCCTCTCCATGAATCAGCTCCATCCATTTGTGTGTCATGTCCTACACTGAATCACACCTTAAACCAAAAATGAAAAGGTACATCTTGTAATCAGCAAATTATTGCCTTCTTAGTGTTTTGTTGAAGGGAAGGTTATTAAATGTGAAAACATTTCCACATGAAAATATCTGTGCATTTCCACCTGTCTTAAAAGCATTTGCACTTCAAAGCTGAGAGTGGTTAAAAACAGTGGTACCACAGAAAAATAAGGTGCTGTGCTGCTTTCATGAAAGTAAAATTCTTAGAGTTGATATAGTACAAAAGTTTCATTTTCAACCAAAATACCTATTAGCTGATCTATTATCACTTTTGAAAACAAACACATGCAGTCCTGAAGAACTGCTATCATGATATATGAAGCAAACTTATTCAAAATTATTGCATCATACAGGAGAGGAAAAAGAAATAAAAAACCCAATACAAGCTAAATTTCACCACATCTTTCTTTTTTCCTGGAAGATGCCAAAAATTCTTACTGATCTCAGCCTTTCACAACACAGCTTAGGTAAAAAGCTAATGACAAAACCAGGGACCAAAATCACCTTGTTTAGTGCAGGGAAAACTCAATTTTATACTCTGTGATCTCAAAGCCTGACTGATGCTACTGTTTTCACTACACATACATGTTTTTGAAATGAAATTTCAGGCTGGGACTTTGAATTAGTTTAGGGCACTTATGGAAAAAGCCACCACGGGAAATAATGCAATCAATAACTCCTCTCAAGCACAGACTAACACAGAGCTCGCCGGTGAGTGTCTTTGCTTTACCCATGATTTTCTGCCCTCTAAAGATTCAATTTTCTGTACGAATTGTTTATTGCTGATGACTCAAATCCAGTGTCAGCATCTTGGCAAGAGGGATTTGAATGAAACAAAGCTCCTCATAAAGAGAACTGTGAGTCATTTACTTCTCCCACTCATGATGCAGACAGTCTCTCTGTCTGGTCTCCCAAAAATACGCCAAGAGACAAAAGATTTCATTTTGGAGGGTGCAAGTACAGAGATACCAGAACTCCACAAATAGATCATGTAATACGTACAGGAACACAAAAATATATATCAGGAGTCATTTTCTTTTCCAACATCTTTTAAAAATGATGTTTAACCACAGCAGTAGAACTGTGTGGTTCTGAGCAGAAAACTGCTCAGAACTAGGATGAATAAACAAATGGCAAACTATTGCAGTGGGCAGAAAAATTAATGGGATCCCACACTTCCACTGCAACCAGTGCCATAAATTATAGAACTGCTCAAGTGCCTTTAAAGACATTATGCTGTACTTAAAGGTTTCAATTTTTTTTAAAGGTGACAATTTCACCCACCTATATCTGAATTCCTTTTCTCCCCTAAGGGTACATTTTGTTCCTGTTTGTTGCAAACAAAGCAGAAAATGGCTGAATTTCAGTGAAAGATAAGGAAGAGTGCTCCATGTGTACTTACAATGTCAAGCTTATAATGTTTCCTAAAGAGGGTTTTAATTCAGGGGAAAATATTTAAACAGATTATGCTATTAACAGAGAAGGTAAACTATTTAAACGGGGCTGAAATAAGAGATTCAAGGTCTTCTGAATTTGGAAAGCATTCCTGTTCAAAAAAAAAACTTTCTTCTCATTCTTTTGATAGAGAAATTAAGTATCTGCTGCATAACCTGCAAAGTACTTAGTTTTAATTCAAATTCTACTGTTTTAAAGAAGTATGGGAGCAGCAAATAATTTTGTATGGAAGCCATTTTTTAGTATCTCCACCTTGAATCCCAGAAGACCCCTTAATGAGTTTCCCCACTTGCTTTCTGGTCCCAAAGCCTTCAGCACATTTTTCCAATACCCAAAACACTCCTGGGCTTCAAAAGAAAAGAAAAAAAAAGCCGGGGGGCTGGGGGTGGGGGGAGGAGAGGGGGAAATCCCCTCCAAAGGAACCCCAGAACACCTAATTTAAGCCAATTAAAACAATCCCAGGGATTTAGTGACTCAGACTTTCTCGGGGCTGGGGAGCAGCGGTGTCTGCCAGCGGGGTGGCAACGGGCCAGGAGCCGCGGAGACCCCGCCATGGCAGCCGGGGCAGCGTGTGGTCCTCGGGCATCCTGGAGCTCCCCCGGAACGGGGAATTTGCGCCGCGCTACTTTTATGGCCTGGATTATTGTAAAGTAAACAGAGGCTGGTTGAACAGTGAAGGTTTCCATTCTCAGTGTCAAGGGTTTATTTCATTATTTAAAGCTTTAACGAACACTTTATATAATGAAAGCAATCCTTGCCATTTTTGGAATTTTATGACTGTTAGGACCCTTCATAATGTTGTTTTCCTTCCTTTATTGCTTTATAAGGCTTATGGGGCACCCTTGAAGTGTATATCCTTTCTGCAGCTGCTGGAAGCTCATCTTTCATCTCTACTGGCTTTCCTGTTGCCTATGAGGCATTTGCCTGTTCTAGTTATTCTCCCTGCCTCTAACAAATGGTGCAGAGTTAGATCTTGCTCAAGATAAAAATAAAATACAATTCTGAAATCTATGCCTAAGGAAACATTCCTGATAAATGTTATTTAATAGGCAGGATTTATATTTCAAGTTAGAAATGTTCCCTACAGAAAGATAATTACAGCAGTAATATCATTATTTAGAATTTACAGTTCAGAGCAAATCAGACATTTCCATAAATGCCGCGCTGCGTACTGCAAATCTGTGTCCCGATTTTTTCCCAGCCCTGAAAATGCCTTGGAAAAAAAAGAATACAGCAGGAGGAGGAGGAGGAGGAATCCTAAAGGAGGAACATGTAATAGATGTAAGAAACAAAATTGAGAATACATATCCAAACAAGTCTGTGTGCATATTTGCTCCTTTGAGTAGAAAAATATCAAGGCTTTTCACAAGGAAAAACCTGCAATATTTAAGTTAAATGGTAAAATTTGTTAATAGTGAAATTTCTTATTTTTGCAACTTCTTCAGGAAGTAGCTTATGAAAATAATTCTGCTTGCAGCCTTGTGCTTTTAACTATCTTTTCGCTACTTTTGACATTACTAAGTTTAAGCAAAAAAAGTGCAATTGGGTTAATCTTGTTGGAAGAACACTAATGTTCCAAAAATCATTCATGTCAAATGTCTTCATCCATGATTTTGCTCCCAATACACTGATGCATCACAGTGTGACTGCACATTTTTCCCCAGATTTCAATTCAGAACAGAAATCTAGAACTCCTGTTTTCATATACTGGAAAAAATAGAAGAATTGTTTTTACCTGACGCATTGCACCATTCTTCCTATTGACTTAGGTTCACCATAAAGCTTTTGTATTTGATATTAGTTATGCTAGTCAATAATAAAACTGATTCTGTCTACGATATCTAAAATAATGTTATTTTACCTTAATGTGGGTTAAAGACATTATGTTGATTTTAAAAATAGGTATTTAGAGCAGTTGTACTGTAGTATTACAGTAGTAGTAATTACAGTGTAGTGCCAAAATGTCCAAATCTCTTCCCACAGTTTTTGTAAAAATAGAACCTCTTCTGGGGAAAAAAACCAAAAAACTTCTTAATGCAAATGCAAATTTCCACATACTCTGACAGCTGGATGCAAAGAGAGAAAAGCACATATATCTTAACTACCATGGGAAAACTAGAGCAAGAATACTCCCTTTTTAAACAATTTGAAGACCACTAATGGTTGTGGAAGAATATTAAGGAGTTTTAAGTAGTTATGAACAGGCACTGGAATTACCATGACAGCTATGCTGAGTGACCAAAATGTCTTTAAAATGTATCACTTGGGAGATCATTGAGCCCAGTAATCTGGTCTGCAATCTTAGTGCACCATGTTTTGCTACATGACACATATGACTTTCAAGAATTTTTTAAAAAATAATGATTTATGAAGGGAACATAAATGTCTTCCATGACAATATTCACATTTTTTTCCTGAAATGATGGTGTTAGGTTTACTAAATTCAATAAATAAGTTATTTCCTGTACTATCACCAAACTTTGTTGCGAGCAGTCAAGGATCATAAATGCCTATTGCCCATGAAAGCATGATACATCCATCATCTGCTTTCCTACTCCCAACAGCTGAGAACCAACCCTCTCCTAAGCTCAAAGTGCCCAAGGGTAATTAATGTGAACAATGCAGTGCTCAAGGAAGCCTCCAGACATCTCCAAGTTCTGATAATCAATTCTCCCAAGAACCTAACCCACATTCCTGCTGCCTTCATTCCAGTACCCAGTGACTCTAGTTCTTTTTTCAAGCTTTCCAACAAGAGTAAAATAACTTGTTTCCTTCCAAAAAGCCCCCAAAAGTATAGAAACACATTCATTTTAAAAGCATCCAAAAGGGAACAATCTCCTCAGACGCACAGTCCAACATCCTGAAGAACAGCAGATCAGAGTGAA
Organism: Acrocephalus scirpaceus scirpaceus; assembly: GCA_910950805.1. Lineage (NCBI taxonomy): Eukaryota > Metazoa > Chordata > Aves > Passeriformes > Sylviidae > Acrocephalus > Acrocephalus scirpaceus. The sequence continues at coordinate 143,468,816 of OU383773.1, read as the reverse complement.
CACCCTTGCTCTGAGTGATGAGCACTCTAGCAACAACATTGAATAGTTACTCACATCCTCTCTGTCTCAGCAGATTTTTAACTATTCTGTGCAAAAAAACCACTACTTCATTTAGAGTTCCCTTCTTAGAACTGAAAGATGGCCATCAATGGATTTACCTATGAGGCAAGATGTTTTTTCAAATCTGGAAGAGAAAGGAAGTTTAGTTTTATGTGCTTTTACACGTGCCCTTGTGTAAATACATGAAGGTATCTTCTCCAGTTCTATTTTTGTGAGACAGGCTGGACATGGTCCAAAGCATAGAATAAGTCACATAAATTTGGAAAAGCCCATACCTCTTTCTACAGTATTTCTTCTTGGTTTTCAATTAGGTTCTTGCTATGATGGCTGCAATGGACCCTTGTGTTATTTTACCTGGGAACCCGGTTTCACTAAACAGAAGAGCATCTACAACTTAGACACAGCAGGAGGTTTCATTCAGGTACCTTTTATGAATCTAATCAACATCCTCTGTTGCATATTCCACAGTCCAAATAATCCTAAGCAGGTGCAAAATTTTGTTATTCCTATTCTAGCTCTCACACAGTTGAAAAGTAACTCTGATATTACTACTAGACACAGAAAACACCACACTCAGGAATTTCTGAACTGTAATACCATAATACACAAATACTGGCGCTGTCTTTCCAAGGAAATTCATTCATAATTTTGTGCCTGAGTACCTCACTTCAGCACACGAGACACCAGCCCCAAAGCAGACCATCTGCTTTTTAGTTCTGTCCCACTGAAGGCCAGTGGCAAACTACTGACTGGTGAGATGGACCACAGAGGCTGCTTGGGGAGTGAACAGAGCAACCTCAAAGTGATGCCTTCCCTGAAGAAGCACTGTGGAGGGAAGGACTATGGTTTTATTCACAAACCTCACAGCTCACCTTCACTTGAGGAAAAAGTGACCTCCCATTTTACCAACCTTATCCTTCAGGAGGTCTTAAAAGGTGTCAGACAAGTACATGGCAACTTCTGAGTCCCATGTACTGCAGAAGAGCTTGTCAAGCACTCTCAGGAAGAATTGAGTCTCATCTGGAACTAAATTCAGCTGTACTCATTTCTTTTCCTATTCCAAGCTGCTATAGCATCCTCTTTACCATTCTGGGGGACTTTTTTCACTGATCTCGATCTTTTCAACTTGAAATAATTATTTTTCATTTAATCCTATACCACTAGCTTTCCAGGTTCCTTGGTAGACAAACATCATTTGTCTGAAAAAGTGAACTACCTCAAAAAAGCAAGAGATCAGCCACTTTTGTAAAACCTATCTTATCAAAGATAATTCAGGTTGTGTTTTATCAAGTTTAAATTTACCTTCCTGTCTTTAATTTTTGCTTTTAGCATTCCAGTGCTGATATTATCTAGTTGCCTATTTCAGCAAATTTTTATTCCATTGTTATTAATATATAATAACCATTACACAAACTGTTTCTAAAAAGACAAAGGCTTCCCAAACTGCACAGTTCATGGAAGTATTTTTTTTTTTCCTGCTAACATGAAAAAACTAAACACTCATTTCTATTAATATGCAGTTCAAAGAAAACCCAGTTCAGATTTTTAAGCAAATCTAGGCCTGAAAACTAAGGAAAATGTATGCAGAGCAAAATGATCTACCTATCCTGGTGATGTAGAGTAAATGAAATCTGTCTCTGGTCTCAAGAAATCAGAAAAATTAATCCTTATTTCATAGCCTGCAAATGCAATTTAGGCTGATATGTTAAAATACATTTTGCTGACAGTCTATTTGATCCAACAGTGAGATATGACAAAACAAGCAGCTATTTAAAGGCCTTTGCAATACATGAACTGCAATTCATGTTAATAAGACACCCAGATCACTTCATTTTTTCTGTGCAAAAGAAATACATTTGAAAACTGCCACTAGGGTATTTCTACATGAACCAGACCACTGAAATTCCACTTTTAAAAGAAATAACCTAAAATGCATTTATGTCATTTTCCCACTCAGCTCCACAAGGACCTCAAACAGCAAGACAAATTAACATCATTTGATTACTCAATTCCTAGCATGTTACTAAAGGAACCGAAAAGCCCAAAAGCACCTCGCTGTTCTCCTGTTATGTGGGCAAAGTGTTTATGAAGCACTGGAAATATGCATCCTTTGACTCAAGGACTCCTATTACCCAAAGGCTGCCTCAGATCCTACTCTCTTAAGCCTGCAAAACAACTTGAAAGGAAAAATAGTTGCATACCTTCAACTACCTCAAGCCACAACTGATGTCCCTGTTCTCCACAGGTTTCACAATATTTGACAATTCCATTTTTTTTCCCTGCTGTTGTTCACCTCTGAAGGCTCCTAAAGGTCTGTAACATTATTACAGACCCAATGTGACAGCTCATACTGATGTAAGCACAAAGCAGCTGTTCTCGTAGGAATTATTACTCTCCAGAGCCTGTGAAATACTTGGAAATCTGCAAACCTCTGCTAGGTCCAGAACACACACTTCCATGCAGCTGGAAAATCAGATCTTCATACTCTCATCCTTCTTTTTCTCTATTTCCAGCTTACAACTTCTCTTGATCAAGATATGGAAATTTGCTGTAGCAAGCCAGATGTGCAAACATTTTCTTTTTTTCCTCAGTTCTGAGTTCATGATTTATTTCATACGTTAATGAGGTTATTCTGTGATTTCTGTAGCTTTTTTCCTCAGATTTCAAAAAATAATAAAGTATTTCAACCCAAAAGAAGCCACTAATTTCACATCCTTGTTACATTCTTTCCTGCAATACCGAGTTCTTTTCAAAAAGAAGCTGGAATTAAATCATAGCTATACTTTGGGAAATAAAAGCAAGTAAAATTTTACTGAGGAGTGTTCATTTTCACCTGTGCTAGAAGCCAAAACCAGCACTGCTTTTCTAACAGGCAGGCGTTTGCAAAGGCCATTTCCCACGATGACAAGTTTCAGCACTTGAGTTTGGCTTTCACAGACAGGGCTGGTGGTTTAGAAGTTTTTGAGAAAGCCCATGAATGCATGTTTGTATCAATATGTCAAAATATACTCTTCTGCTCCTGTTCTCCAATTGTCACACAGTGAAAAGTAGCTAATTATTATCACAAATGTTTGTTAATTCGCTGGTTTGCAGGAATTCCTCTTGTGGCTTATTTATTTTGTAGATCCATAGGTAAACTGGCAAACATGCCAGCCTGAGGACCAAAGGAACACCAATAACACACCTTACAAAATCCAGCACTCCATCTGCTTTTACATTTATAATACAGCTATACTTTAGAAGTGCCAATAAAGATTACTTAACTGCAGAAAACCAACAAGAGACTTGATTTAATAATCTGTTATTAAGTCCTAGCTGGGAAATAGGACTAGCAGAGCCTGGGAAGATAGCCACCTTTTAAGAAACTAAGAAATCAAGAATTAAGGTAGGATTTACACAAATATATGCAAACCACTGAATTTTCAGCATAATTCAGACTGCACATCCACCTAGATTGCTTTGGACAGAAATGCTTGTGACCAGCGTCACACATCAGCTATCAGCCTTTGGCCTTGTACTGCCATCCAAGATCCTCAGTCCTGCAGTTGTGTCCTTGGGCACCTGTTTGGCCCACAAATGCTGCTGACCTGAGTGTCCCATGTGGGTGTAGAACTGTCCACTTAAACCTGACAAAACCACAGGAGAAAGTATCTGCTGAAGGTACACCATTGCTCGCTGTCCTACACTAGCAGATTCACACATCCAGACCTCTGACTAAATCCACATGAGCAGAGCAATACATCATTCAGAGCAGCTGCTGGACCAAGTGATGCTTAAGAAGAAACTTGATAAACCTGAAACAGTAGGGACAAACCTACCATGCCTTAATTTTCTTCTGCTTATTTCTCACCCAGACTTCTCATTCCTCTCTTCTTTCCAGTGGACACTGATGCTGCAAGGCTGTGCCACAATCCCATTTTCAGTGATCTTCATTCTTATCTACATTCTTTTCTGCCTTGCAAATAATCAGCTGCTCAGCTCTGCTTCACAGGTGTCCACACCCTACCTGAGCCCTGGCCAGCCTCACTCAGACCTGCAAACCCTGAAGCTGCATTGCAAACGTCTTCCATCACCCCCTTGCTGTTTAATGCTCACAAGATTTATAAGCTTTTAAAATTTTATATTAATTAATCATCTGCAATCTCAGGTATTGCCCATCCTAACATCCTCCTGGATCAGTTGAGTCCAGCTAAGGCTTTCCACGGCCAAGGCTGACACCAGACCTTGCAACTGCTGCCCTCTGCACACAGCTTGGAATTTTCACTGTCTGGTCCATAGGAATTCCTCACTTTTTCCATTTGATGTAATCACTGCTGCATGACTTCCTACCATGGTAGCACTGCAAAGCTGACCTCCCCATCTGAACATCTCAGTTTTCACTGCAACCTTTGTTTTTATAATTCAAACAAGGACAGCATAACCAGACTCCAATGCTTTCTTTAACTAAAAGATGATCCCCATCATAATTATATAATTATATAATTAAAATAGTGAGTGGTATCTGAAAACCTGTACATTTAAGATGGAAAGATGCATTATCTTTGTGTCTTCCTGAAGGCAACTAGGGCTTCTGCCACTTCTCTAATGATGTCACACTTTGGATGTCTGAAAACATTAATTTTCATGGATGGAAAAAAGAAACACAGGAATGATCACACTGGATCCCATCCAGAGTCAGAAATGGAGGAATGGTCACACTTGGATCCCTTCCAGTGCTCTTTCATGCCTCTCTTCCCATACTTAGTTACTTAGGGGACATAGTAAGGCAAAAAGTTTCAAAGAAAAAATGTCAATAATCTACCCTCTTTCTCCTCACAGTGTCATTATATCAAAAGCTATTAGAGATTCACCTAAACCTCTGAGTTTACATTGCAAAAACCACTGCCACAGCTCAGAGTACCTTTTGCCTCCCTAGGAAAACTGGAATCCTGTTTTGAATCTCACTGAAGTCTTGGCCTCAGTGAGTTTCAATGAAGAATTAATTCCACAATGTAATTACATTCAGTGTGAATTTGCCAAGTTTTAAGTTATTTAAATATCTCCCTACCCTCTGCCATGAAAAGTTCATGACATACCTTCTCTGCAGCATTCATTATTTGACACACTTTTGTCAGTTCCTCCTTGCAAGATAATTAATTCCAGATTTCCAGGACTCTTTAGATACAGGTTTTTTTCCATGCTGTTCATCATTCTCACCCCTCTACCACAGTCACAGCCCAGTTCCCCTGTGGGTAAGGCAAGACAGTGGTAGTGAAGGGAGGAACACCTGGATCATGCCCCAGCCTGGGGTTTCCCAGTGCTCCCAGCTGCCAGTCCTGCACAGCGCTGCCCACAAACCCCAGCTACTGACACCCATGTTCACATCTCCCTTCTAACCCAGCTCTTTCCATCTTGAAAACTATGAATACACACCTTTATCCCAGAGCCAGTTTTACAACCTCTTATCAGCTCCCAAGCATAGAGATTAGCTATGTTAAACTGAGCAAACTCGACAGGTCTGTTTTTGTAGTAAGGTGGTCCAAGGTCGGAGGTTTAAAAGGAAAATAAAAACTCATATATCACACACAGAACATGTCTGGAGTGCTTCATACATCCAAACAAAAAAAAAATATTATATGCATCATTTATTTCTATATTGCAAAAAGCTTTCCTTATAATGCTTGCAATTTCAGTACCACCAATCATTATGCCATCATTAGGACTGAGTTTTCTGTTGGATTTTTTTCTACTTTGTGCTTCCCCTCTTTTTTTACTTGGCTGCCTAGTTACTTGCTGATGTAAAAACCACTTTTTTTTTCCAGGATAGCACAACTTCTCTGATTCTTTCCAATCAAAATTATGCTGCCCCAGAATGCTCTCTGGATTGAATCAGAAAGGTTTGAACATCCACATCAGTCTAAGCCTATCTCATTTGAGAATATTAAACCCAGAAGAGTAAAAGAGTTGAAGGGATTGGGAAGACAAAGACATATTTTTGCTTCTTCCAAATTAGAAAGAAGACTTTAGCTAATAAAAGAAAGAATTCACTTTCCACTTGTTTCTTGTTAGGATTCTGTTCCAAATCTTTCAAAAAGAAAAATAACATCACGTGCATCACACTCTTACTAACCCTGTCCCTACAACTTCTCTCCAAAAAGTGGTTAAAGTAGTGGCTACAGCACAAGCATTTCTAAGTACCTTAGTGGTTTGTGATTTTAAATCTGATATACACATGCAGTTTCCTTTTCTTTATGTCTTTGAAACTGTGTATATATATATATATATATGTATACATATATATATACACAATATATACACAAATATATAGATACTGTATATATATATACACACACACATATAAAATAAAAATAATTTACTTTTTGTTTAGGAAACTGGAAGAAACAATCCCAGAACAGTTTCCTCTTAAATCTAAAAAGCAGTGCAGTCAAGCCTCTACACACAAAATATTTGCTGATTTCTTCAGACATGGCCAACTCCTATACAACAGTTCTGCATGAATACAGGACTACTTAAAAAACAAAATGCAAATATTATATCAATGAGCACCAAAGTGAAATCAGTACCCATCTCAGTAAACTGGAAGAATAAAGTCCTTCCTTTTTCAACTTGCATTTTGCATTTCAAGTGCATTTGCACTGGTATTTAGGCACATGCTTTATGTAAAGGTATCTCAGATTTCTCTCACACAAAATTATGATACAGCATACAATCACTGACTCTTTAGGCTCATAAATTTTGCAAGAGCTCAAAAAACCAGAGCAAACTAAAGCTGTAACTTGGGTTGTAATTATAGGCACTCTACAGGCATGTTCAGGTAAGCCTGGCCCCTGATCTTAAAAATCTGGGCAAATTCAGGAGTAGCTCTGCAGGTATCTTTGCTTACCAGTGAGCCACTGTTGGTTATGGTTGACTAAGAGAAGGAACATGGACAATGACAATGCAAGTAAAAGTTTTTTACAAATATATATTGACTACAGTTTTTTATTAGGGTTAAGTTCCCATTTGCCAAAAAGGCTTAAGTAAGGCTTACAGCTCCTAGGAACAAACACTGAAATGTCTTTCTTTTAAATTACATTAACTTACAGAACTAACTTCTTCTGACCCAGAAACCATCATTGTGTAGTGCTGACCTGCTCTGTAGTTTCAGGTGCACTATCAGAGCATATTAGGACACACAGAGCCTGGAACAGCACTTTTCTCTGCAGCTTTTATGTACCACTGGAATATAAATAATGCATAATAATAAGCATTTATACCTCCACCATGGAAAAACACTTACCCTGAGTTGTATACATCAGGCTGTGTATACATTTTTACTCTTTAACCTCTGCAAGCTGTATGTCGAACAGTCCCTTTAAAAATCACCAGTTTTTGCAAAGTCAGGCACTGCATAATGGCTTATTTCAGAAGTTACACTCTGCATACATATGTATGAAGAAATTACAGGGAAAAAAAGCAGCTCAGCTTATTTGTCTTTTGGTCACCTAATCTAAAAGGTGATTGGATTCATTTTTACCATATCAATGAAGTCACTGGAGAGCAATCACTACTGTTTTTCCATGTGACAGATGAATGACCTGTGACATGGCCTCAGAGAAACACAAGCCCATGTTTTGTTCAGGTACACCAGGGCCACAGTTCCCTTCTGCTTGTACATGTAGGGAATATCAGATGTGCTGCAGCAGTGCTTGCTCTCTTTCCTTTCTCACAGCATATCAAGGGGCTTATTTAATTTCTTTCACAGGAGACCAGGAGGACACCAGCCAGGAAAAGATGTAAGATATTAAGGATGCTTGCTATCCATGATCAGAAGGGGATACACAAAGTATCCTTTATTTACCAGGGGAAATCACTGCCCTAATGCAGCCAAAGTATTTAACACTACAACTGAAGATTACAGAGTGGGACACAGCCTTGACTTACCTACATAAACCCCACACACGCATCCCTGAAATTCAGTTCAGCAATTTTACTCACCAAAGAGTATCACAGATTTGTCTGAAGCTCCCTACTGCCTTTTCTCCTCCAAAATATTGCCATTTTGTGAATTCTCTTTCCCATCAGGGTCAATTCAATGCACTTTTTTCAGGACTATACCACCCACAACTTCACAGAGTCCTCTCTTCTTGACCTTATCTCTTTGTCCTACAGAGAATGGCACTGCTTGCTTTCATTTAAGAGTTTGGCAAGTCACTGATGGAGCCTCCGAGGGTCCCAGGGATGTTATTACTATGGTTTACAGAGGATTTCCACACCCAAACTTGCAGGCAAGCACTGCTTTCAACCCCAAGGTTTCCACACAAAGCTGCACCTCAGCAACCTGAGTGCCTTGTGACACTTTTTCCCCTTCATCTCCCTCCTAAAACAGCAGTCTTGGCAGTTCTCTCTCCTCACACAGTGAATGACTAACACACTGGTGGATCTTCAGCAATGGATTCAGCAGGTACTGCTCCCACCAAGAGTGTTTACACAGTCTTCAGCAAATCTCACTGGTAGATTCTAGAAAGATTCTCAGGTAAGCAAGCTACTTACTTATCTGGCTACCCCACCAACACAGGACTAACAGATTCTGGTAAAACTTGGGATACAGGCTCCTCCAAAGCTACACTATCTGCTGGGCTGCACTATCTGCAACAAGTGGAAAATAACAGAATAATAGAATATTTATTCATTACATATTTACTTTAAATAATAAATAAATATATGAATACATAATCAATTAATACATTACTTATAATAACTGGAAATAAGTAAAACAATAATGAGAAGTCTCTGGTACAGTTAAGACATTGAGCAAGCCTAAAATATAGAGCCATATTAAACTTAAAAATTGAACAAAATTACCTTGTGTTCTAGAACAGGGAGAGAAGAGGAACATGAGGAACCCAGATATAAACTTGGCAGGTTATATCCAAATGGCATTTGGACTACCTACAGCTCCTCCTTTTAGCCTCAACCTGTTCTCTTTCAGTTCCAGGCAGATAACCCTTCAGCCTACTCTGCTGTGCCCTAAGCTATGCTGAGAGAAGCAACCACAGAATCACAGAATATCCTAAATGGGAAAGGACCCACAAGGATCATGAAATCCAACTACAGCCCTGCACAGGACATCCTAGGTGTCACACCATGTACCTGAGAGCACTGTCCAAACACTTCTTGAGCTCTGGCAGGCCTGGTGTTGTGACCACTGCCCTGGGCAGCCTGTTCCAGTGCCCAACCTGAAAGACATTAAGAGCACAACTCTGCTGCTTCTCCCTTCTTAAGCACAGGACACAAGGATCAAGATAGAGGATGAAGTCTCAGGTTGTGGCTGAGAAAGAAACAGCTCCACGGGTAGAGAGTTCAGAAGAGTGGAGGAGATGGATTGTAGATCTGTGAACCTCAGCAAACAACACTTTTCTTCTACTGTTCATGAAAATTCAATGTTGCAAACCAGCGTTACACTGGACAGCATGCAGGCTGCCTGTGTTCTCATTTATACAAACCTAATTTAGTGTTACACTTCCTCTGCTTTCAGCCTCTGCCTCTGTTTCTTGCAAGCAGCAATCCCAATATGGACTCAAAAAAAAAATAAGCCTCTGAAAGCTCAGCTTTCTGAGTACTATTGTGTAGTTACTTGCATCTGTAACTTGCTCTCACAGAAATAAATGCTAATGTGCTTGGAAAATGTGACTTAATTTTGTGATGTGAATGAGTTTTCCTGTGTAAATCTCTCTGTACAATTTAATGTTATTCTTCCCAAAAAAACAGAAATTACTACTGCATTCTAGTTGCAGTTCCAGAGTGAATACTGAGATTCCTACTCTGAGTTTTACCACAGCATGACACACAAGAACTGCTCTAACTCCCCTCCCGCATTTACTAACAAGAGAAGTGTTTTGTTCACGCTACATTCAGCATTTAAGATGGATGCATTTACTAAACATAAATTGAAGTAATTGAAACACTGAATAGTGAACAGACATTTCCGCATATTTCACAAACCCATCTAAGAAATCTCTGGTCATTGGTGCAGAAGGCTTTGACATGTTACTCATCACAACTTTATCTCATAAGAAGAAAATCAAGGAAGGTGATTTATCCCCAGACTCCCACCTCTCTGGCACTCAACCACAGGCAAGTTGATGGCAAGTCATTGCTTTACATATATCTTCCTTTTTTGTGCATCAAAGAAAAAAGAGGGAAAGTCAGAAAAAAGATTAAAAATCAAAATAAATGATTCCTTAAAGGAGAGAACTACACTACAAGTAATTATAGATATATATTCATTTCAGAAATACTACAGAAGGACAACTTTACAAAGCAACAGCATCTGAGATTTTGCCTTCCTAAAGCAAGTAACAGAGAAAGAATTTCACCTGTTTTCTATCTGCATGCATATATAGGTCCTGCTAGTTGGCACGGGGATGCAGCTTAGATAAAATGGTTTCTCAAATCACATACCACATAATATTGCAAAAACCATGGAAATTACAGGTTCTACACATCCATCTACCCACATATCATTCAGATAAGATATGCAGAAGCCCTTGTCTCCTTCAGTTTGAGGCCACTGTGCAGGATCATTTGCATTGCTATTCTGTATAAGACAGTAGCAATATCTCAATGCAAATGTTTCTGTGTAATATAGTGAGTGATTAACAACAGCATCATGGCACCACATCCTCGTGTTATACTTACTTTAGTACATGAGGAAATAAAATAAGTGTGACTTTCCAGAAGTCAGGTAGGCAGTCCATGGCAGCAGGGAGAACTGAATACAGATCTCCAGGTTGTGTATTACCCATAATATCAAACTACCCTTAAAAAAAGAAAATCTTTCAGAACATAATGTTTTTCTTCCCTTCTGATGATTAAATAGATTCTGCATTCTCTTTTTCTTGCTTTCATAGGTCACCAGGCTACACTAACAGCTTATTCTGTATGTGTAAAAAGGCAGCTTAAAAACACCTGCTTAAAAACACTTTGGCTGGACTGAGACTGTACATCTCTTTTAAGTACAAAGGCTGACAATTCCTCCAACTCCCCAGTTATCTTTATGATCTACATGATCATTTTGATTAATATCCAACAATGCTTTTCTGTAGTCCTGGCAAGGTTAGTTGCATATCTTTACCAGTTCACTCATGGTTTTGTCCAGGAAAAGCTGTAGGAGTGAATATATTTGTGATATTCACGTCTTCTCTGAAGAAAAGAAGAAAGGACCTGTCCCAAGAGGTTGCATTCAATCATTTCCTCCATAGAGAGTAATGTTAAATACTGAGCTGTGGTAAAGATCACAGTCAGACAACAGAATATCAAAACAATAGGAAAAATCATCCTTACTCATTTGTTTTATGCAACAGCATACCTACTGCAATTCAAGGAGATAAAAATGTGTGAATTATTTGGATTAAGCCTGTAAAATATAATTGAAACTAACCAGAGGCCAAAAGCAAACAGATAGCAGCAATCATTAGTAGAGATTGGACATCATCATTTTAATTCATGATGAGACCCGTCCTGCAGTGCACTTATTGAGAGTCACCTCACCTTAAAGAGGATGTATCAGGCAGACAGTGAGGGTGAACAGATCTGTTGAAACACTTCTGTATATTGAAAGTCTATGAAAACATGTTCCCTCCAGGAGACAGAATAGATTTCCATATAATCATAAATAGCAGATACATGGTGATACAATGGTTTCCTATTTAATAAAACAGGAAAAATAGATACCCCAAGATAACTGTTAAGCAGCAGATTTAAAAGAAACTGAATAAAGCATACTTTTCTACATGGCACATCACTCCCATATGGAACTGACTGCTTCAGCACGCTCTACAGGGCAACAGTAAGACTAGCTGCAAAAAGGGATCTACAGAAAAAGGAGGCCCAGACACAGGTTGGAGCAGACATGAAACAACTTATGCATCTCACTTCAGAAACTAGGAGGCTCTACGAAGGGAGAATATTATACCCAACTTGTGCTGGGTTCTTCCCCTAATTATCCATCCAGAGGTGGTGGGTGATGCAGCAGAGACAGGCTGTGCTGCTGAGATGAATGATTTCAGCAAGGCACTACAGCTCTTGTGGTGTTCTCAGATCTCCTTTTCTGCTTCCAGCCATGGGTACAGTGCAGAAGCTGCTGTCAGCACTGGCTCATATTCTCCTTAAAATGGATAAAGACCAACTGCCATTGACCAGTGAGTCTCATCAAGAAGCTTGCAGCACCAAGCAGATTCCAGCTAAATCACAGCTAATTGCATCTCAGGTACTGCCTGGAGTGCAAAAGAAGGTGCTCACTTCAGGCTTCTTTCATCATCTCTCCTTATCAGTCAGCATGTGTGAGGTCAATGGTGAAAAGAAAGTCAGGTGAGTATGTGGACACTGATGTCAAACTGCCAGGACACAGTTTAAGGAGCAGGAACAAACAGCAGTCTGTTTTCTCTAGGTTTTCTCCATGAGCGAATAATTTCTCCCTTCTCCCTGGAAATGATGTAATTCAAACTTTCAGTCTTCCAAGAAGTGGAGAGTTGAAGGGACATACCCTATACATGTCATTTTGGGCCCAGTTGTTTCATTAAGCAAGTAGACAAATCATAGGAGTTTGGCACAGGAACTCCTGCTCCATTTGTGTGATTTTTGTTTATGCATGCAAAGCACTAGCATGAGTATCTCTGGCAAATGAAGGAGAATACAAATTAAAGTATGTATTAATCACACACTTTATCTGCAGTCTAAACTAGCAGGTATTTTCATTCTATATATGAACATATTCTTGAAGATGCGAGATAGTAATTTAAAAGACAAGCAATTCAAAGCTTCCACAGATGACACTGCAGGTAATGAGATTTTTTCCCCTGACATCTTGTGTTTCATCTTACCTCACAACTAAATTATTTAGTGTATTTTTAAATATATATATAAGCATTCTAAACACTAAACTGTGTATGACCTAGTTATTTCCAGTTTTCAAATAAAAAAATAGATATTCCAGGAAAAAATACTTCCTATGCAATCATCAAGTGAAGCAAGTCGATTTAATCTATGAAACAAAGACCTGTGAAGGTGAGACACATGCACCAGTAGGCACGAGAAATCTTTTGAACTGCAGCTCTAATTCAGAGAAATGAATTTTCAATTAAAAAACAACATTTCCCATGTGACTCTCCCAGTCACTAAAGCACATGACAGCTTCAGCCGCTATCAGTGCGGCGGCTCTGACAGGTCACCCCGCAAAGGATGTTGAATGTGCAGCTCACATATAATTGGCTTGATTGTAGGGATTTGCATATACATAAAACACAGGCTGATGTGAAGACTTCATCAGCATGAAATGGAGGTGGTGGCATTCTCCATGCATGACCAAAGCTGTGAGGACAATCAAAGACTTTAATGTAATGAGAGTTTTTAACACTTTAATCACATCCGCTGAGTGCATAAATAGACTGATAGGACAATAATGGAAGTTGAATTATCTGCAGGTTTTATTTCCACTAGATGTTTACCCTGTCCATGCCCTTGTTTCCTCCCACTAAAATAAAAATAAAAACCAGCCAATCATAAAGGATTTTAAGTCAGTTGTAAAAGAGACCAAGTGGTTAACTTTCAAGAGGCTTCTAAAAGACTCTTTGAAGTCTGCAGAGGAAGTCTCCACCTATGGCAGTGCCTCTGAAAGCACACCTGTGGGACAGGGAGAATGACCACTCTGGAGAGAAAATAACCCAAGGGACTTGTCAGAAGATTGGAACAAAAGAAAAGGGAAAAAAGGTAATTAAATACAATAAACTCTCTCCTCCCTGCTGAGCTGCAAGAGGGCTCAGGATAAGTCCCACGCTGCCTTTGAAATGCTCACACACAGGATGGCTGGTAAAGGTAGTCCCATGCATGATGAAGGCAAAGCGTGCTGCCTAAACCAAAGAATTTAGAAAACTGTTAAGAATTTATATTGAGATTTGAGCAGGCAACACCGAGGAAGGTACCATTATCTCAAGCAGGCATTTGGAGCCCTGCAAGGAGTGCAGAAGAATGCAACTTTAACATGGAGAAGAATTCTCCCCTTGTTGCTTTACACAAGCCATTGGCATGGCTTTTTTACCCCCTAGAGATCCACAAGCCTTCACGTCCCCATGCAAATTTACTCTATTCCTGCATATGGAGCATGAGTTCAAGTATCTCTGCATCTGGCTGCCTGTGCCAGTGCCCATACTGTGAGCTGCTGAGGGCAGAACTACTAAAAAAGTGGATTTATAATATTTTGAGAATATATAGCTTCATTCGATTTTGTTTGCCAATCTCTTTTACGTTTTACTTGAAATCATAAAATACAAGTCACAGAGGGGGAGGACAACTAAAGTAAAATGAAAACCACAACTGTGGCCAAGTTCAAGGGAGTTTGATTTTGTAAAATAAAGACAGAAACCTAAAAGCACAGTCCTGGGTTTTCCTGGTAAGAAAGTGAGTGATTTTCGAGGCTGCAGTGGATTTAAGATTTTAACAAAAATATGCCAGAAAGCAGGAACAAGGTTACAGCCAGGAACATTTAAGTTTTTATGCAGGCAAAAGAAAGCTATCAACATTACAGAAGATTTGTCTAGAATGTTTAAAATGGAGAGCATGCATTTATCAGACATTGAAGCATGATTCCCAGCCTGCACTTCAGAAACAAAATGGTAAAGCATTTCCAAAATGTCTCACAACTCATGTCTACCAAGAAACAAAAGGTGAAACCACGTAAGTTTCACACCCTTTCTCTGCATCTCTGAATCAAAAAGAATGGGAAGTTATTATACAAAGACATTTGTGAAAGTAATAAAAAAAAATGTTTTAAATCAACTTTCTTGAGTCAACGGTTTCAGAAACATGAAGTTACACGACATTCAGAAATTGCTTGACATCCCCAATTCCTGTGCAAGACTAAAATAGAAGTTTATGGATTCAGAGTTGTCTCAGAAACATTATTTTGCCCATGCAACTTCTGCCTTTTCATTGTGATGCAATAAAAATGACCCTTTATCTATTAGATAGAAAAGTATCTAATAATAATAATCAAATAGAAATATAAGATTGTAACCTCATAAAAAAATCTAACAGAAAAAAGGTGCAAAGTATTTCAGATAGTCATTAACCCTTCTTACAAGTACTGCAATGAAGTGTTAAAATGGGAACACATCATGCAATTTTACATGGTGAAAGACTTGCCAGCACCTTTTGCAGACAGAGAGGACCATGGCGTCAAAATGAAGCCCAGGAATTTTGCAAGGGGAAAAGATTCAACCAGTGCACACTGAAAATAAGCCTGCATGGTGTGCATGTGTTTACACACCTAAAGCACTAAGATTGCTTCACTGGATGTTCAAAATTACAATTTCCCTTTCCCCCCTGAAGCACTGAGCTGGGAGCAGCTCAGGATCCCCTTCCCCACAGTGACAACCGAGGTCTTGCCCCACACAAAGGCCTCCCAGTGAGCCAGGCAAACACTGCCACGTGCCTTTGCTGTCTGCTGGAGCGTGCCCACGTGGCTGTTCTGCTGGGAATTTAAATTAAGTAAGAAGTTTAGTGCACTGCCTGTGCCTGCAGTGGAACAGCAGATTCCAGGGTCAGATTAGGGCACAGGCTGCAGCATGGGGCTGTCAGTGCCAGCTGACAGGCTCTGGCACAGTGGCACGGATGGCTGGGATGACAGGGCTCACTTGCACCAGGCACCTGGGACAAGGCACCAGGTTCTGCTCCCTCGGCATCACACAGGGTCCAGAGTATCTGTTTTGTGCCAGGGTATTGAACATATACACAAAATTTGTTCCTCATCCTTCAGTGCAGCCCTCACGCTCCCCACCCTGTGAACTGGGGTTAGAAGACCAGCACACACAGACACAGATGTACACAATATAATCCCACCATCAGGCCAGGGAGGACCAAAGGAGCCCAAGCATCACACAGCAGGAGATGGCCAGACAGCTATGGCAGGACAGTAGCTGATGGCAGCCCTGCTCCTGATGGTGCTTGCCACACAGACAGTGCCAGAAGGAACTGAGTATAAATTTGCACTGTTATCATGGAAATTTCCAACAGCAGCTTTTACCACAGGGTAACAATAGGGTCCTATGAGAAATTAAAGCTTATTTGAACTGGGTGATTTGCCAACCCAGAGCACAATGGCCCCTCTTCAGCAAAGCTGAGGTGTAATTTGATGTTTTTGCAAGCAGGAAGGATGGTCTTTTCTCCACAGCCCATGTGTAACTGAAGGCATGACTGCCAGGGGATGCAAACAGCCCAGCAGGAGCACAAAGCTCCCTCCATCACACACAAGGAGCGACCTCAAGCCACGGACTGGACAAACAACAGCTTCTGCTTGGAAACAAAGCCGCCTTCATCCCCCGAAACTGACGGCTCCCTGTGACCCAGCACAGGTTTCTCCCTGCCTGTCACATGAGGCAGAGCTCCAGAGTGCCCATTGTTAGCACGACCTTTCCCAAACAGAAGCCCAGTCAACTTGCTGCGTGTCCAGGTCGGCTGCCTTTGCCGAGGGCATGGGGAGAACAAAGAGAACACCAGCTCCCAGTCACACCGTGGGTGTCTGATGTCACTGGTGGGATTTGGCCAGTGCTGGTCCCCTCCCAGCTGCAGCTTTTGGGAGTTGTACCACGGAATAAAAGCGCAGACACAAGAATAGAGGAGTTGCACAGTGAAGTGAAGTGAATGAGGATCACAGCTGCTTCCCTGCAGTGTTGTTTAGAGCCCAGGTGAAGAGAAGAGTAGGAAAAACTTTGCAGTATCTTTTCCTCTAAAATCATCCTCAGAACTCTCGTTCTCCCCCCACTGTCAGAAATGCTGTGTTCATTGAAAAATGAGATGATAAAGAACACCGTGGGCATTGAAACCCAATAACCCAAAGCCCAGGTCATTTTGGAGGAGTTCCAACTTCTCCAGGAGCTAAGAGAGGACCTAGGGAATCAACACAAAATTTCTAAAATGACTTTTCTGCCCTTTGGCTTTTCCCTGTTCTTTTCAATAGCAAGAGCACTCCAAAACTGCCATTTGTACACCAAATAAATTGTATTTGCATATCTTGTATTTGTTTCTATTTCTCCTGGAAGAGTTGGCTTTGGTTCCCCCATTTGAGAGGTAACAGAGGCAAGGAAAGGTCTGTGACCTAAAGGGCAAGTCCATCAAAGAAGGGGATTGCAGCAAGAACAAGTGATTGCTTTAATTCAGCTCACACGTACACCACACATTAATTCAGCAGAATTAAAACTCATGGGAATTCTTATCAACAGCAACCAAAACCTCCCTTACATCATTTGGATTGACACTAATGGACTCAAAACTGAGCTGAGGCTAACCAAGGGTTTTCAGTTCTTTTCTGACAAGCCCAAACCTGATTTATTCAACCTGTGCTATGTCTGGATTCTGTACTGAAATAATACTAAAACTTCAGATTTGGGAGAACTTAAATTTCTGTTTATTCAGTTCCAGGAGAAAACAAAGTAGATGAGCATACATACAGTGGGAAGGCTTAATTTCCAGGTAAAGACTGTTCACCACTTCAGCTGGCTCTGCTCAGAAGTCATTGTGAACTTCCTGATATGTGACACAGCCTTGCACCACAGTCTACCCAAAACAGCATCTCCAACTCACTTCCAGGTGAAAGGTCCTTTCATCAATACAGCTCTTGCCCACCAATTAAACCAATAGAACACAACTTGCAGGTTAGGAATTTGGAAGGAACAGAAACCCAGGCAGGCGTTTGTCAAAGTCGCCTGGCAGTGCCAGCAGCGCCACCGAGCAGCGACCTTGACATGCATTACGTGCTTGCATCTGCAGTTTAACATGCATGACTTCCACAGAGGTCAATCTTTCAAAGGCAAAGCGTACAGTGCCTCTGTTCTTCAGTTGTTTTACTTTATAGCATTTACACACAGTACACACCCTACCCCAGAAAAATATCCATTCGCCATTAGCAAGAAGATGATGCATGGAAGAGAATTGCCATCTTTGGTCCTGCCTTTCACCTGGGTTATCCAGTATTGCAATTTTAAAGTTTTACTTTTGTAAGCATGATTTAACTAAATATTATTATAGAAGTCACAGCTCAAGATTTCTGCCTTGGATTTTAAATGGCATTGCTGTGATTTACTGTGAATTCTTTATTGCTATGAATTCTTTATAGCAGTTAATTGTCATGGTGATACTTAATCTTTTTGTGTGTGGTACTTCAATTATTTCCAATACTTTAACATAATATATATTTAAATAGCCAGTAATAAGCCAAGCACCAGTAAAACTCTTGCCAAACCAAACAACATTTGGTCTTAGGCCAAAAATCTAATTGGGCTCAATAATTTACTGCAATGTTCATTTAAGTTCAGTATTCTTCCATCAACTTTCCATTGTGTTGTTTGGTTATTTTTAGTTTATTCCTTCAGGTGAAAAGGAGGTTACATCAAATTCAACAGTAGCTGAAAAGACATGGAATTAACATCTCTTGAATTTCCAAGTGCTAAAAGGTGAAATAATATTTATACTTTGTGTGGCTGCCTGATTTTTCACATTAGCATATCTGTGGTTTTTATCAATTTTTCTATTGTGCTCATTTTGCAAACATTCTGCGCTTAGTTTGTAAACAGAGGTAATTAGCTGACAACAAACATGATTGAGGTTAAACATGCATGAAATTATTTTTAAGATTGGGACCCAAATTAGTTAAGCTTAATTCAGGCCATTGTTAATAAAATTTTAAAACCCCACTATTTTTATGGATGTCTTTGAAATAAACTCTCTCACTTCTCTTTGATCTTCTTTGTTCTCTTCACCCTACTGCTTTACCAGTGACAGTCAAAAGCCCAAGTCTGCATTTTTTAGATAGCAACACTGTAAAATTTATCTACAGCTTTCTAAACTGAAAAATAAAATTATTAAAATGGTGGCTCAGAACTTATTGACCTCTCTTCCAGGCAGAACTTCTGCTGTTTTACAGCAGTAAAAAGCTTTTCCTTGGAGTAACATTATAAAAGCATCACAAATTTTTATTTCATCAAGTTGGCAGCTGCATATATGTCTTTAGACTGGTTAGGAAAGAAGATTGTTGGGAAAATGGTAGCAATATATTTCTTCACTGTATACGACAATACTTCATTACAGCAGGACAATGCTCTTGTATTTGCACATTTATCACACTTCTCTCAAATTTCTATCCCTCTTTTCAGACCACCTTTTTGTGTGCATGGTTATTATATTTACACTGGGTGTTGCACAGCATTGCTCAATTTATGTCTGCCTAGGTGTGTAAGTAAGCAAACAAGTGTATTCTTAAAAGTTATATTTACAGTAACATGATGATTGAATTTATTCTTTCTGCTACCAACCACAGCTTGTGAGATTCAATATTTCTCTTCCTACTGACCACAAAGATAGGTGTGCTCCAAACTGTGTCCATTCAAAACTAAATTAATTATAAGAAATTACAATGTAATTATTATATTAAGTCTTCCTTTTTATAAGAAAGGAAAAAACGTAGGCATACCAGGGCTGAAAGAACCACACAGGTAATCATGTGCAGTACTCCACAGCCAGAAGTGTCTATGCAATAGACAGTTCATAAGAGAAGTCTACAAAATACTTATTCCACTCCCTTGTTCATCACTTTCCTGTAAGCTTTTTAAACTTTCTGGTCTGTTTAGAACTGTCCCCTTCAAATGTAATTCAAAAAAAAATCAGATACAGATTCAAAAATATCAATACAGAAACTTCAGGAGTGAGGAACACTAAGTCAAAGCAGATCTTGCCCTCGTTACCTCTTAAACACTACCATGTCTCCTCTTACACCTCACATAGTTCAAACATAAAGAAACCATTCTTAATACATATTTTAGAGGAAATGTCCTCTTAGGAAAGAAGTCAGATGACCAGGTGGGTGAAGGGACTCTTGACACTTCTTTTCCTGTGCTTCTCTAGCACCTGCACCCCTTTTGCCCTGCACCAGCTTTGGCAGAGCACAGACATCTTCCCTCACAGAAGAGACAGGGCTTACACAACAGTAGGAAAATCCATAAAAACACAGCTATTAAAAAGTACATGTTATTACTAAAGGCATTAGAGTGAATATAAAAGAAAAGGAGCATATGCGTAATTAAAAGGCTGTCCCTCATTCATGAGGTTTGAAAGCAAGAAAAAGCACCTTCCTCAAGGCTAAGAAACATGTTTAATGGAAGGTAATTGAGGAGAGAAGCACCACGTGTTCCTCGCTGAAAGCTGGTAGTGTTAACTGGGGGTAGATCCAGAGGCTGTGACAACTCTACACAGCCAAAGCAAACACTTGCAGGCTGAGGATTTCTGGTGTGGCCTGTGCACAGGTTGTACCTATGGAGTCTTCTGGCCTGTTTCACCCCGAAGTCAATCCCACTTCAAGCTCTTTGAGTATTTGAAAAACTACAGGCTTATTATACATCACACATTGCTTTCACCACCCAATTTCCAACCAAACTTGAAACTAAAAATAAATTTTCACATAGCACCACATATGACTGGTACACTGGTATGTAAAATTAGAGCCTCTCGTGTTTTTAAGCACTTTTAAAAGCAGCAAACTTGCACAGGAAACTCTTTAAATATAGTATAGGTGTCACTGAAGAACCCTTTATGTTTATCCTTGTGCTTCAAATTCACACCAAGCAGTGCTCCATAGCAGCCACTTTTGTTTTGGTCCAATTTGGCAAGACTGTGGTGTTACTCAATCTAGTGTAAATTCTAGAGCTGGTCAGAGAGTGTTCTGCCAGCTGGGGAAAGCAAAACCAAACCCCTTTATTTTGAGTTAAAACCAGAAAGTTAAGAAATGTTTATTTGTGAGGGGAAAAAAAAAGAAATCCCCACTTCTCAAAAGTCTTATACAGCTTGACATTTCAACAGGGCCATGTTCTGCCCCACACCAGGGTGTGAGGCTGTCACATTTCCTCATGTGGAGACAAGCCCAGCTGGTTCCCAGTCATCACAATGCTGCTCCATGGAGGTATGAGGTATGAAATAACTGCCTCTGGCAACTCCAAAGGAGAGACCTTCACATTTAAAAGCCATCAGGCTGCATTACCTAAGATTTGATAGGCAGGGAAGCCTGCAGAGGAGCTCAGCTGGAGATTTGCTTTTCCTCCCTTGAACTGGTGTGAATATATCTCAAGGAGGGCCTCTCCCTCCAAACAGGGAATGTCTACCTGGCCACTGGAGTTCTCCTCCCAGGTGATGGTGGGAGGCTCTGGACCAGGGTCCAAAGAAGGCAGACACACAGGAGACATCGCCCCTGCTGCTCAAGCACAGCACTCCAACCTCTCCAGCACCAGCTTCCATTAAAGCTTAACACTCACTTTTAAACATTCTTCTCCCCTAGCACACATAATTTTGAAAAGCGCAAAGCCATTTGCAAAGGGGTTTTTTTTCCATATTTCTCTTCTCATTGTTGCAATTTAACAGGAGGGTGGGCAGCAGGGTTGCCTGCAGGTGGGAGGGGAGGAAGAGCAGCAAACACTTTGCCTTTTGCAAGCACTCCCTGGTTTTGTCTACCCCACACTGGGACGTCAAGGCCAGTGATATATATGCAGCTGGACAGGTTTCTCCAGGGGCTTGGAGCTGCACGCAGCGTTCAGCAGCCTGTGAGAGGAAATCAATGAGAGCTCTCCCCGGCCCTGCCGCATTTCCCTCCATGGCCTCTGTACTTATGCAAAGAGTGCAGTCCTTTGTGCCATCACCCCCCGTGAAAGCCATTACAGCAGCTGAACAGTGGAAGGTGACATCGATAACTAAAGCTACAGAAATAGCCTCCGCAGCTCGGTGAAAGAAATACAGGCAAGCAAAATACTACAGCTAAGCCCCATTTCATCACTGTTGATGCAGAGTGGTGCCTGGGCTCTTCTAGCATTAAACACTGGATGCATTGATACGTTTTCATGTTGCTAAATTATCAGATATGCCTGCCTGAAACACACGATACCCTTTCTAGTGGCAGAAACCCAGCAGCCATCAGACAGGTCTCCCTGCTGCCTTTAGACAGTGGACTCTGAAATGCCAAAACCGATCCCTCTTATTCTTTCCATCGCTATTTCCTGTAGGGTGGTTTTATCTGCTGGGACAGCATGGTATTTTTTCCTGAAGAAGCTAATATTTTTTACTCAGTCTCCTTTTGAAAACAGTTTCTTTCCATTATGCATTTTCTATTGATATTACTCTCTTATTATAGACATCATATGACCAATAATAGTATTTTTCTTAGCTTTTTTTTTTGCAAATGTCTATGTAATGTAGGTTTTCCAAATTCATTTAACCCTTTTCAATTTTTCAGTAAGTTCTAGCATTGGTATGGCATTCTACAAATTCCTTGTAACATAGCTGGTGCAAAATGGCACAATACCAGCAAAAACTTGTTTAAATATATACTCCTGTTAAATATATACTCCTTCTTTGACTGTTTGTAATTAGAAAGCAAGAAGAGTCAGGAGCCACCATGGCTGGGATGGTCTAATGAGACTAGAGCCAGATGCAGGCACAGGACAAGCAGCAGGAACATCCCAGGCTCTTTTTTATGTGGGACATTCAAGTAAGACCCTTCTTTCCAGTAAGTTTCCTTCTCAAAGTGCTAAACTAATTGAGGAATAGAACAAAGCATAAGGAGGAGATAGCTTGGGCTCCAGTCCCACTGCAGATGGGATGGCCTGGAAAGCAGTGGACAAAGCCCAGGAAAAATCCTCCTCCTTGGGTCAGTGGCCCAGTGGAAATCCAGTGGGGGAGCCAGGATGCTCACAAAGGCTGAGGTTTGGCAAGCCAAGCAGGGTGTTCAGCCTCATCAATGGATTGATTCTATATTCTCCAAAGAGATGATGCACATGCCTGCAGAGGGAAGAAAAACCATGCTCCAGTAGCAGCCAGGCCCTGGCCAGTCCTGTATTTTATTTGCTGGACTTCTTAATTCCAGCTAACCATGTTATTGTAGGCTTGCACATTTAAAAGCATTCTCTGCTAATATGTAACAATTATGGTTCAACTATTTGTGAAGTCTGATTTAAAAAAAAAAGTAAAATACAAGCTTCTCTTAGTGCTCAAAAAAAAAAAAAAAGTCCAGCAAAAAGAGTAACCCAGCAATATCTAATGACCCAAGAGGATGAGGATAAAGAAGTTCTCAGCTGGGAGATGAAAGCATTAAGCAGTGAAAACAAATTCTAAACTTACTTCATTAGAGTGGACATACAGACAAAAGCCAGATGTTGGTACAATAAACACCACAATCTCTGGAATTAGGAGCAGAAACATTCAGGTTTAAATTGAAATGCTAATGTTCCACCTCACCATGCAGGTGTTTAACCTTCCAAGCTTCATCCTACTTTCATTTTGTCTTTGAAAGGAGACACATGCTAAAGCAGAAAGCTTTTCTGCATGGACAACTTCAAAACATACTTGTTCAATGGTCCTGTTATGCAAAACCTTGGAAAACTCCTTTCCTTGCCAGAAAATGCTGGTAGCAGCCAAAGGGATTTAACCTCTTCACTGCCACACACGTGATCACACATGTGATGATGTGTGCCCACGCACATCAAGGGACTGCTCCCAGCCACCCTGCAGTCCTCACTCACAACACCTCCCATTACAATGCAGCAATGAAATCCAATGCATTTTGACTTACCCTGGAGTCATTCCAGAAAAACAAAATTTAAAATGTGTCTCAAACTCTTTATAGATCTGGTATCAAAGTCATTCACAGCCCATTATGACATCACATATTTTAAGACGTGAATCAAGCTATTTTATGCATGTCCAAAGACTCCATTCCCACCTCAGAGAGCTTTTAAAAGCTTTCTTGGTACCCAGTCAGGCTCCTGCAAGCAGCCACTGCCTCAAAGCCCCGTGCTGGGCACTTCACAGCACAGGAACACTGGGGGTTTCACTGCTGAGTGCTCAGTACAGTGGCAGCAGCCACCCCAGCCCTGCCTGCCCTGCCACGCTCCTGGCAGAGGAAACCAGCAGGCACTTCGAAAATATAAATAATCATTTTGATTCAACCCAAATGCTGCCTTGCAACATCACTGCCTCAAATAATATGTCCAAGTGTGCCCCTTTGTTTCTCTCTCTTACATTATTTATCCTGTAAAGAGTTCTGCTCTTTAATGATGGGCAGAGAGCTGCAATCAAATACAAAGCACAATCAAATAACTGCATTTCTCAGGAAGGCATCAGAGATGCAATTCTAACAAGACCTGGTCATTTTTTAAATTCTAGTTTTTTTCAATCAAGATAATCTGGTACAATATTTAAGAAGAAAACTTAAATAAATTTGGATTAAGATGAAAGGGTTCTTGTCTTATTTACACACATTTCGTTTAATGGTTTCACAATTTGCAATTAGAGACTAAAGCTGGGTTTTATAGGTTAGGGAACCAAACAATGATGCACTGTCTGGACAGCAGAAAGATTTGAAGGTGATTCTGTTGCCTATCACTTTTTATTTAATGCAGTAGAGCAGCAGGACCAAAGAGAAGATATTTGCCCACTGGTAGTAAATGGTTGAACTTTAATATTGGTTTCTCTGGATGGTCCTCTCTTTGCAAGCTCTTGGAGCAATTCACTGTGGGTAATTACACCTTTGGTATCTGGCAGAATGAGAAATATCTGTGTTGGAAATGAAAAGCAGTCAACAGGGAAGAAGAAAAAGATGTAGTGCTTACAAAACTATTAGAGGCATTTAAACAGCCATCTAACAAAAAAAAGGGAAAATCTTTGTAAGCCAACAGTCATAGCAACTCCTTTCAAGTGTTCCTTTCAGTCCTTTACAGTATTGAAAATTAGGTGACACGGTACCACAAATACTAAAATCTCACCAATATAAATACTTGGGAAAGAAGCAAGTAGTTACATTAAACGTGAGTGAACCAAGCAACTTCTTTTATAGAACTCAAGAAGGTAAAGATTGCCTGTAAACATGAAAGCAACACAGATCAGCAGTAAGCAATGCCATGTTGTCTACCATTTTACAGTTAGGTGGACCATAAGAGTATAAATGCATGGTGAAATGTCCATGAAAAGGGAAAAAGGCAAAGTTCCATTGATGGAAGAAGCTGAGGGAGGTGCTCTGGGCAGTTTAGAAATGAAGATGTGGAGTTTTTTAATTTGGTCCTGACATTGGATTCATGACACTTAATTTTAGCCATATATATGCTTGACATTTGTTCTGCAGCAATGATTGATGCTTCCTCTAGAATCAGCAATAAGAGACAGGCACTTTCAGCTGGTGATTCACTGGATCCTAAAATAGGTTTATAAAACAGGAATCTCCTGGGATGATTCCATCCACATCCACTGACTAGGACTGAACTTAGCAGCTAAAGTTAAATGAAATAAATTCTGTTTGAATTTACCAGTCACAGCATAGGAATATCTGCCAACCACAGAATAAAAATAAGGCTAAGGAATTATAGTGAAAAGGCCACATTTTTGGACATGCTTTATCTTCTAATAATTAGGATTTTTGGATTCATGCAACTAGACACCATGCAGAAAAACCATGTGATTTCATTCTGTAAAATTGTCTATATATTTTTTTTTCTTCCCCAAAATTTAAGCAGCTCCTGAAGGCATCATGCACCACTCTTTCATCCCAAATTAGGTTTTCTCTGGCAAGTGTGTATTGTGCTCCTCTACTGGCAGTAGATCCTCACTTTCCTTGGGAAACCTTGAAAAAACCCCTCACATGCACTCACTCTTCCTAATGGAACCCAATGCATAAATGTAGAGATGTCTGATTAAGTCCACTAGTGCAAATTCTGACAAATTACAGTGGCAGAATTAACAGATCTAAAGAAATTACAAAAATACTAAAATGTATTACTAAAAGAATATCCAAGTACTTTAACTTTTTAATCACACTGTTTATGTAAAAGGTCATAGGAAAGACAAAAAATAGATAACACAATCAAATCACTCATAGTGCAGCATCTATTTTAAATTTCTAGAGCTACAGAATTATCAAGAAAGCCATAAAGCTTGTAGGAATGCATAACTTAGTTCTATGCAACTAAAATGAAAATACCGAAGAATGTAACAATCTGTGTAATTTCAGGAAGCTGCTTCTCTACAGATGCCTGTGCAAAAGTCATGCATACGTGCAAAGCACACAAAACTCTCCATTTTTCTTTCTTTATGTAACTTTAGATCAGACAGGGTTTTTTTTGCTTTGTGCATTTTTTTCTTTAAAAACAACACCTTTACATACAACAGTGTATCTTCTGAAATGTAAGAGGGCTGAAGGATTAACAGATTAAGCAAAATAAAAGGAAGTATTAAGACAAAAGAAACAATCAACAACAATATTGTGAAGTGAGAGATTGTTCCAGCCAATAGTAGCTATGGTAAACATCCACCATCAATAAAAGAACTCCTGGGACCTACTAACACTGCACTAATGGAAAATTAATGGGCCTTGCACAAACCTCTCATCTGCAAGGATCCTCATTCCACAAATAAGACACATCATGCAAACTTGAAGTTCTCATTGAATAATCTGTGGCAGAGAAGATCTTCATGGATTTTTATTTTTAAATATAGGTAAAATATTTCTTAAAAATGCCATCAACCAATGCTGAAAATTCACCATCTTCAAAAAGAAAGCCAGGTACACATAAGAAAAGAGAAACAGTTTCCAATAAAAAGATTACAGGCCTTAAAATACATGTATATAAACTGGAAGCCAGTTAGATCCTTCTGAGGAAATGCTAAATCCTGCAGTAGGGCAGCATCCACCCCCCTGAGCCCCCCAGGAGCGCCCCCAGCCAGAGCAGCCTGGCATGGGGACCAAGTTAAACGTGCCCAGCAGCATTCTTCGAATGCAGTGAGATGTGGCCAGATGGCTTGAAGGCATGTCTAGAATCCAGCAATTCTGCTGGAACCAGAAAATGCCCTCTTCTGAGTGGTACATACTGATCTCAACTGATCCAGAGAGAAGCAGGGCTGCTGGAATATAAAAAAAGCCTTTCCCAGCAGTTACTGTCCTGTAGTGTATTTTTTTTTCCATGTATTTTTTTCCACACTTTGGAAAGTACTCCCTATTCAGGGAAGCAGTATGGCAGCTGCTATTAAAATTTGACCCCTGTGATATTAAGATAATAGTTTTTGACACAGCCATACTAAATGTCATTCCTCATTCTTCCATGTCACTACCAGTAAATCAATACCAGAAACTAATTCATTGCTGGCAGAAAAGTCCTCCTGTCTTTTGACTGACATAAATTAACGAGCTAAATAACATGAAATTATCTGAAGTCAACTGTTATTTGCATTAGTCCTACAGAGGTCACAAAGCAGACGGAATGCATACCTGGCAAAGTCCCATACCAATGGCAAAGTTTAGTTTACATGTAAAATATAAAGCAGGCTATTTTTATTACCAAGAGTTTTACATTCCTCCTCTCCTTCAACAGGCTGGTTCTGCTCTGGCCTCACCAGGGCTAAGCTGACATTGCTGCACTCAACAGCGTGATGTGTGACAAAAAAAAACCATAAAATGGATAGCTAAGGGCTAAAGCTTGGGGGAAAAAAATCACAACAGGGAAAACAAACAAACCAACCAGAAAACCCCAATAATGTTGCAAAGGATTGGCAGCATTCAGCTGAACTAGAGCTGCAGCTCCCACTTGCAGCTTGGCTGTCCATAAATAGCAGAGCCACACCAGGCAGCCACTGGAGGCTTTCTCACAGTCACTATACACTGCCCAAGCTGCAAAAAATCAAACCCTTTTCCCACAGCTTTGCTGACCACCAAGAACTTTCCCGCTAATTGTCAAGTACAATCCTTCCCAGTGGGATAATAAACACTATAAACCCCCCGCCCCGCCCCGCTGGAGCCTTAAATGTCCATTTTTATATAAATTAGAGGAGCTGTTTTGCATCAGGTGACTGCCTGATTTGTTTGGAGGAGTGTATGACAGTCTCGAGGCTACGAAAGGAGCCTTCACGCCCACTGCCTGTCCCTAATTAAGGCGAAATAAGTGCTCCTGTCAAGCACGCCCCAGCCACACAAAGAACTCCCGTGTGACGTAGAAGACAGCGTGCACAGATGAAAGGGAAATTTAAAAGGCAGCACAGCCCTGGTTTTCTTACTAGCACCATCAAAAAGGAAGGAAGGAAGGGTGTCAAAGAGCAGTGGCATTTAGAGGCAGAGATCCTCAAAACAATACTTTTCTAATGAAAGACCTGTAGGTCCAAAAACTTCTTGGTTCCTTGCAAATATTTTGGTTTAGTACATGACATTACATTACCCTACAAAACATCTCTCAACCTTTATTTTTTTTCCCCTATATAAGTTAAAAACACCTAATATAAAATTCAACAATTTTCTTTTCAAAAAATATAAAAACCATTAAACCTCAAATTGAAGGATTCTGGCATTCTAATGCATTTTAAAACAGAAATGTTGTAATCAGAAATGGAGCTCATGCTTTAACGTTAACATGGAAGCATTCCAACCTAAAATAAAAAGCTACCACCTTGAAGTAGCAAGCACTTGTTTCTGCATTATCAAATTACCTTTTTGTCTACTCATAAATTCTTTTGTATCATGAAGAACAGCTTTGTTGTATCTACCTACATCAGCTGACCAAACCTGGATGTCCTTGGTGATTACACAGCCTTTGTTAAAATATAGATAATCATGGTTAGATATTTTTGCAAAATATCCCAGAAGTCAATACAGAGAAGAGATTTGTATACTTTCACAGATTAATACATTTTCTGTAGCTGTTCACTGACACTTTATTTCCATGTGTTTGCTGTTGCCCTTGCAAGAGCTCACCCTGAGGAGCACCAGCATTTGTGCCCTCCTGAGTAAACAGTTTCCCAGCTTCCTTCAAAAGTTATAGGTTGCACGCCTGGGCTTGGTTTTTGCTTAAAATAAGTCAGTTTTGAGCTGTTCCCTTAAAAGAGAACTGGCAAGTTAAAGGTTTTTCTCGACTTGAGGCCCAGATAAATCCATATATATAAATCTAGAAGCTCCTCATAAGGATTGTGAATGCAGCAAAAGGAGTGAAGGATCTGCACTGCACACAAACTTACAGAAATCATGCAGTCCTTCAGCAGCTTTATACAAACTGGAGAAAAAATAGAAAAGAGGGAAAAAAACCAACTGCAATCATGATTCTGTGCCAGGAAAGGCAGAAACAGAAGAGAGCAGGCCCTGAAATGACACCCAGCACCATGCAATGATGGAATGGAAGCTGAGGGAGAAGAGGCTGCCACCTGGGATGAACATAAAGAAGGATTAAAAAAATCATTCCATCTTATATGTTCAAGTTGGAAAGCATCAGCTCTCACTCCTATTGCTGTTCCCATGGACCATCACCTCCTAAACCCTCCCCAGACAACTCTCTATCCAGAGCAATGTTTTTTTCTGTGGTGCAAATTAAAAACTGAGCCTGAAGCACTGCCTGCAAGCTCTAAATACAGGAAACACGACTATATTGGTTGTTGCTTTCTTACCAGCAAAACCATCCTGCAGATATTCAAAAGGGTAACCATGTGTAAAGCAAACCTTAAAAAAGATATAGTTAATTTTAGCTCAGAAGAGTCAACTTCCAACCCCAAGTAATCACACAGTGCTCCACAGCCCTTTCCCTCACGGTTTTCACTTTTTTTTTTTCCAGCTCCCTCTGCATGAAAGTAGCCTTAATCTCCCATGCTTCCTGAATGCCCCATTAAATACAAGTTATTCTACCAACTTTACACATCACATAGCTTAAAATGTCGTTAAACCCAAGGGAGTTTACTGCAGGGTGCTCAGACCTGGGTTTTCAGTGGTGATGTTGAGTAGGTAGTGCTAAGCAGGGCTGTGTATTAATAAATTTGTTCAGCAAGTGCTCAGTGTAAGATCCAAGTAGAAGACACATCATTCATTACTCCAAATGAAATCACTGACAGAACTTAAAAATATCTGCAAGACTTCTCCAAGAGAAAGCAAAATATAGACTGTTATTTGCCCTTCACGCTAAATTAATAATCTACACAATTAAATGCTTGCAATTAACAGCCGTTTATTATTTTTGCAGCGTATTTCTGTAATTGCTAATGTAGTATAAAAATCATGAAAACTGTCTGGGGGTTCATTTGAGAGATTTATTAAAATTTTACATTGCCTTACAACAAGTATCACCAAAATGGAACAATGTCTACAGGAAAAAAAACTACAGACATTTAATTACTGAGGCAAGGTTTTAATCAAACCTTTCTATTTTCCTTCATGGTAACAAAAGATGTTTCGGCACTGGGCCAGAAAGTAACTGTAAATTTGCATGTTCTTTGCTTCCGAAGAAAAGAGGTTAAAAATTCATCTTTAGCTCAATGTAGTAATTATTTAAAATCTCTGACATGAACTGTTGAAAAGTTAAATGTATTTAAAATTTAAATATGAAATGGAAAAAATGGGATAACAATGAAAAAGGACCACTTCTCCACAGGATCTTTATGGATTAGTATTTTTCATAACATAGGTCAAGAGATTCCTAAAACATGATATGGTTTTCAAATCCCCACAGCTCATCTCTCTGGGTCCTGCAGCCAGCCCAGCCCAGCGCTGAAAGGCTTGGAACAAATTCTGCACACCATGGACTTTCAGTCAAGGAGTTTCCAAGTGAAATGTAAAAACTTCTGCATTTCTTCAGTTGTGGTGCATTTTAACTCCTTGGCATGGTTGGAGAAACCTCTCCCATAACAGCAATGGTCTAAACACTCTTGCCTAATTATCAATATACTGAAATCCATGACCATGTAAGTGATCCACTGACATTTAGTCACACGTACAGATTCAAACACATCTGGCCTGTAATATTGTATTCTTCCATTTGCAGCCTCTGCTTAAAAAATGTATGAACTAAGCCAACTGCAAAGCTCTATTCTGCAGATATTGTCAGTAGTTCAGACTTCCCCCATCCCAAAAGCACAGGCGATGGTCCTAACTGGAATAGAGCATAGAAATAAAGTTCAAAAACTTCCTTTAGAAAGAAACTTGCCTAAAGAATTTGCAATGTTTTCTATGATTTTTAAACTACACAGATTTTGTCTAAGTACCATTGTATTTTCCCATTCTTGCATAACCAAAATAACATCATTAATCTTAGAGGTTTTTGGGTTTTTTAAGGAAAAAAGTGAATCTTTTTCTAAATAGGGCAACAAGGTAGAAAATTTTAAGAAAATGTAAGGGATAAATTTGTCTAGCATCATCATAACTTGAGTTTGCACAATTTTTTACAGTCACTGTGTACCCATTGATCAGAAAGATTTTAAATAATTCAAGTAAAAATTACATTACTACAACGCAACACATATCGAGAACACAACACTTGGCCAATGACTTTGAAAACAAAGCTCTAAGTTGTAACTTGACTTCTGAAAGAAAAGAAAGCAGCAATTACCTTTAATACTCCCATCTCCCAGAAACTTCCAGCAGTTACACCTTGTGCATTCAAGTGAGTTATCTCCACTCTCACAACTAATTTACAGAAGTGACTGAGGCTCTCTTGGGTGGGAAGAGACTCATTCTCATAGATAATTTTGTTCCACTACTGCACATTAACAGGTTTTGTACATTTAAATGTAGAAAAAAACTCTACTCTTTAGGAAAGAAAACCTATGTGAGTGAATTTCTCAGCTGGACATGTACAGTAAATTAAGTGAGCGGATCATCGTGGTGAGCAACCTCTGCGGGCAGCACATGTCCCTCCACCCCAGGAGATACCTGCCTTCCTTCAGAGCAGCTTTCCACTCCCAGTCTTAACTATCCTCATTTCTGTGCAAAAACACCATCATTTGGTTGCTCCCCTGACCTACTTACTCAATAGTGCATCTTTTCCTTCTGGGAAGCAACTTAACACTACTGATAAGAAGCTAAAAACAAGACAAAGCTCTATAGAGTGCAGCTGAAAAAAAGATACTTGGAATTAGAAACAAGACAGATTTTCAAAGTTTTCTGATGTATTGCAAAATGGGGTGTGCTCACATTCCATGAACAGGAAACTGGCTGCATTTTAAAATAACAATACTGACAAAATAGTAAGAGGTGAAGAAGCAGAAGAGCAAGTGAAAAGAGTTAAATCTGCAAGTGCTTTAGAAAAGCATACACAAATTGCAAGAGAGCCACCCTGACAGAGGCCATAATGCTCCAGGACAGTATTCCTGCTCCACCACTGGCACCAGCAGAGGAAGATGCTTAAGCTCATGCCTAAGCCCTCAGCTGACCCTGGTAGCTGCAGTTATCAGTTTGACAGCCTGCCATTCCAATTCAGCTGACAACAACCAAGCACAAG
The DNA here is from genome assembly GCA_910950805.1 of Acrocephalus scirpaceus scirpaceus. NCBI lineage: Eukaryota > Metazoa > Chordata > Aves > Passeriformes > Sylviidae > Acrocephalus > Acrocephalus scirpaceus. The sequence continues at coordinate 143,436,459 of OU383773.1, read as the reverse complement.
CACAATATTCACATGCTTAAAATTAGTTGTGCTCAAGTGCTTCAAGGTATTGGTTCCATCTCCCATCTCATTGTTTAATTAAACCATCACGTTACTCAGGTCAGTGGTATTTTTGAGCACCAAAGAAGGTTTAAATGACTGTCATACCTTGCTCCCATCTTCCTAAAAATACAGCAGGAAGATGCTTTAAAATGACAAAATGTTATGAACTATTTTGATGCATTTACCAGTTCTCACTATTTCAGCTAATTGCTGTCAACTGAGTCTGAGTGTATCTGCCAGCCAAAATGATAGCAGATATCAAGGCCCCACAGAAAATGTTCCTGCACTGCATGCTGCTATGGATGGTATGTGTGTGTGGCACTGTGACACCTCACGTGGTTAGATAGGATAAGTCAGTATATTTAAAGGAGTTAGAAGCTAATACATGTGCCAAACATCACGTGGTGGTCTTTTTCTTTGGCTGGCTTAGCTGTGGTGAAGCCATCTTGCCTAAGAAACAGCTCGGTTTAAAGTTCTGCTTTTCACCTTGGCACGGCCTAAACTTCTGTAGTTCCTGTTCGTTCTTGTGTAAATTTATTCCTGCAAGTTCAAAAGACACAGATGTCTGTTGGTGGGGGAGATAAGTATAGTCTAAATCAGAGCTCATGATTGCTGCTCTAGCACTGGATCAGGAATGAAATGCCATCAATCACAAAACCCGCATGATTCCAGCTTAACCTCCTGTAGGATTCAGTCCTTTCCTTCCTGAGCAGGCAACAAATCAAAAATCACAGGGTCTTCACTTCCCTGATTAAAACATATTTCATCAAAACACACTGAAACTAAACACCAGGATTTAAAAGTGATATCAACAGTTCATTGCAATTGGAATGGGGGTGAAATTGGATCAGAGCACACTGGGGAGCTGGTTGTGTAATGGCTGTGTGCTATCAGGTTGTGCATACCTATATTCAGGTCATTTTGTGCTTTCTAAATCCCACAGAAGTTTTTTGTTTGTTGGTTGGGTTTTTTTTGTTTTTTTTTTTGTAACTTGGAGCATATAAATGAAAGTTTACAATAGGATTTAACAATTTAGGAGAAAATAGCATAGTCAGGTGTGTACTCACTTTATAAGAAACTGGTTTTGGCTTTGTTACTACATATTTTCATTTCATAAATTTACTGGATTTTTTTCAATAAAACAGCCTATTGAAGTAAAAAATTCTACTTAGAATTGTTTATTAAAATTTTATTTTGCTGTCATACTTTCATATACTACACCAGCAAAATATAATCACACCTTCTCACAGCACTACTTAAGTTTCTAAAGCAATCCTTCAGAATGTGGAAAATTTTTTTGATTGCTTTTTGCCCAGAATAAATATGAAAGCTGCTTAAGAGCTCAGAATTGCAAAACACTTGGTGCACTTATACTAAGATCTTTTGAAGATGAAGGAGAGCTGGCTGAGTCTGCTGCCCTGAGCTGGCCAAATGTCAGGCAACCCTACCTAAGTGCAGGGCAGCCACATCACTGCTGTGTGCCACAGAACATCTCCAGCTGCCTGGCAGGCAGAGAGTGTCCTGTCAGTAGAGCCCCAACCCCCTAAAGCACTTCTCCTCTAAAATCTATCACTAATAGTTAGTGCCCTGCAAAGGCATTCCTTAGTTTACCCTTCCCACTCAGGAATGAAAACCAAATTTTGTCTCTTCCACTGCTAAGCAAAGTTTTAGCAAAAAAAAAAAAAATCAAAAACCACGCAACAATGAAACCATATGGGGAGCAGAAAAACTGACCAAAAGCATTTTTTCTTAGTTCAGGATGATCTAGAAGATCAATGGAACATAAATTATTTGTGAGCCAAGCTATTTCTGTAAACTCTACTGAATGTTACATCAAAGGCAAAGCAAAAAGCCCGTAACAAGCAGTTCAAAATAATTTCCCCTAACCTCCTTCAGTCACTGAATTCTCAGGTGTTTCTTCTAATGGAAATAAAAATATTTCTATTTGCGTCATTTCCAAACTGATGTTCATGATTTAAACTCATCACTCCTTACGTATTCAAGGTGACTCCAAAGTGTCATGACATTTTCTGTGTATGCTGCAACACGCAGGCACAGAGTAGGGTATTAAAACTGCTATGTATGCTTTCCTTTATTACATCTTTACTTCATTTTGCTTTAAAAGTGCTTTTTATATTACAGGATGCTGGTCACAGATATAACCACAGCTACATAATTTTGCAACACTAAGTCCAAGGAGGAGCTTTCAAAATGCAAAATGAAGGGTCAGCCACTAGACAAGACAACACTAATGTTATGGAAAACAATGAAAATGAATGGAAAAAACACTTTTCTGTTTACAACAGATTTGACATGACAGAAATAAACATTCCTGACCCATCCTCACGCAAATCCTTTGCCTGCCCAGAATCTCAGTGTTAGAGGCATTTCCAAAGACTAATGGAAAACTCAGTTCATACAAACCATGTGACTCTCCCTCCACGAGGCCCATGACACCTAATCCAGGGTTCTCAACTTAAAATAAGGATGCGCCCAGCATCTCTGCTCTGGCAGGGGAAATTACACATCAAATATTACAATGTTCCCCCTACAACCTTTCTTTTTCCTATAATGACTTTTAAAATAACTAGGCACTAATAATTTGAATGAAAAGCAAGCCAGTTACCCTGGACAAAGTACCACAGGCACACAATTTTATACAGTAAAGTATGTTCTTTTTTGTATAAGTGCTTAACACACTAATGCTAAAAATAAGAACTTTGCTGTTTGTCTACTTCATACACAGTAACATTGCCTTAAGATAACATCTTTCTCTTATATTTAATGATTAATAAGAACTCAGATAAAGTTATGTTCGATTTCTTCACTTGTGGCTGAAAAGAAGAGCATATTTGTTTTTAACTAGATTATTGGCCTTTGTCAAAACTTGTTAAAATAATTGTGAATCCTTTCCTACTTCTGAATGCCTCAAGGCCTTCTATAATTAGGGCGCTGCTAGAGTGCCAAGGGGCAAAAGGAAAATTGCTGGTTTGGAGTACCTTGGACAGCCAAGGTCACTTTTGGTGGCAGTGTACAGAAAATCCATCATCTTGCTATCTATGCTTCAAGGAGATAATACTTTCCTAAATGTCTGAAAATGTGCAAACCTTGACCAGCTTAGGAAAGATAGAGTTAATTAGTCCTGTTGTGCTATAAGTTGGTATTGCCAACTGCAGGGGGACCTGGATGTCCACTCTGTGTCCCAAAGTCCTGTGGTACCTATTCCTGTTTCTCCAATAAACAATGTATTACAATTCTGGCTTCTGCCATCTGGCAAAACTGTTTGAGTCCAAATTTCACAAATCCCCGTTGTTCTTAATTATTTGAGGCATATTCTGAAAGCACACAAATTATCATGCCAAATAATTTAATTTACTATATCTAAATTAGATCCCTTTCACAGAAAAATCATGGAAGTCACTGCACAATTCAGCTCCTCAACAAATATCAGTATGCACAGCATAAGTTACGATTAGCTGATTATAGTTATTTTCCTTTTAACTTGTTTTAATGTTTCACAGGAACAGAAAAGTTGGAGCTAAGCTTTATCCCTTACCACTGAAGAGCTACCTCCAGCACACTCATCAGCCCAAAAGGCAGCCCAGTGCTTATATTTAAGTTTATAGTTGCATGTTTCTACTTAGACTATATTTAGTACTAAATTAACACCAGCATTACACAATAAACACCATTTGTACATGTGGACATTCTTGCTTTGGGGAAATTTGACTTCTCGTGATGCCTGCACCCATTAAAGTGTGCACGATCACCTAAGTATCATTTTCAATTTCAATAAAAGCATGTATATGAGGATTAGACTGCTATGAACACTGCAGTGCAGATCTAAATAACTCAGTCTGCCAAACTAGTGTTACTATGGAAACAAAACTAATGTACTGTGACCACAGCTCTGACTGCATTACTTAAGACCATCTGGTTAAAACAAATATTTTCGTGGCACAGTATTTGTTCTTAATTGTGTACCGATCCTTTTTCTTTTTTTTTTTTTTTTTTTAACATGCACAAATACATTATCTTTTTTTGTATTACTATGTTCAGGTTTTCACAACACTGCACATGATCTTAGTTATATTTAATACACTTACGAATAAATCCACATCTCTAAGTTAAGCAAGATTGGAGGCAGGTTAACAGTCTGAAGTTCCCTGCTCTCTTGCACCATGTTTTAGAAGAGGAATTTTTTCATATTCCTGCATCACAGCACCACTGAAGAAACACTTTACACCATCTGTTCTCCCTGGGAATGCAATGGTGACAAAAGGGAAAGCTGAGCAATGAGCTCCCATCCACCCCATCCCAGCTCCCTGACTGCACTGAGGATGCAGAGCACCTACCAAGTCCATTGGCAGCTCCTCCAACAGCTCCCTGCTAGAAAGAGGCAGAGCACTTCCAAAGTGGTTTATTTTACTTTGAAGCATTTTTCAGAGTAATAACTCATTGCCTGTCTCCAGCCTGGAGAAATTTAATATTCTGAACTGAGATGTGTCACTGCTGTTCAGATAAGAAATCAAATGCTTTCACAGCAGAATTCAGATTGACCATCAGCAATACCAACACAGAAAGGTGAGGATCACTTTTCCTATCTGCTTCTAAAACTGGAAAGATTTTTTTCCCAGGGAAAAATTAAATTAACGAACTAGGAAACAAGTAGATCAATTTTTCATTTCAGTGTTTCTACAGAACTGCAATATTTACTTCCTACTTAAGAGGGAATATATATATATATATATATGGTGGGGGTTTTCAGGTTGTTTTTGTTATGGTGGGTTGACACTGGCTTGATGCCAGGTGCCCACCAAAGCCTCTCTTACCACTCCCCTCCTCAGATAATACATAGAAAAGCTCGTGGGTCAAGATAAGGACAGGGAGAGATCACTCAGCAGTTACTACCACAAGCAACACAGACTCACCTTGGATAAATTAGTTCAATTTATAACCAACCAAGTAGAGCAGGGTAATGAGAGATCAAACCAAACTTTAAAACACCTTCCCTACATCCTTCCCTCCTTCCCAGGCTTAATTTCACTCCTGAATTTTCCTGTCCTCCCCTGCAATGGCACAGGAGAACAGGAAATGGGGGTTGCGGACAGTGTGTCCACAAAAAAAAAAAAAAAAAAAAAAAGACAATACTTGTCTATTTTTGCAAGCTCCACAGAGAGCCATGTATTGTCCACATATTGCAAGGACAGACTTCCAGGCTGCATTCTTGAACTGCATTATAAATTTGAGGACATATGACTTGAGAAAAAAACAAACCTAGCTGGTTTTCCAATGATGAAAGGAACTAAATGTTGTCCATCATGACAACGAGGCTTATTGCTGTCCCAGTCCCAGGCCATTGAAGTAGACTCAGAGTCTTGGCCTCAGCTCAAGCATTCTTCAAAGATATGTCTTGGAGAGGCACATTTATGGTGGCATGGATTATCCATACTGCTGGAGGTGTGAAAAGTGGAGGGTTAACACTGGGGAACTGACCTGCAATCTTCTTCAGGCAGCTCTGTTGCACAAAGCCTGTGAGACCTGCAGCTGGGAGGGCAGGGAGGGGGCTCTGCCTGGGAAAGGCAGCAAAGACAACACTTCCCTTTGGTCAGCAGGAACTGGTGCTCCATCAGTGCAGCTGGAGGCACTTTTGGCCAGAGCTGTGGTAAATGCACAGCAGCTTTCAGGAATTGTGAAGAATACCATAAAGAAAACTCAGAGCAATTAATCTACTGCTCTATTTGCTTGCATGTCCATCTGCACATTTTATCTGGACACAACATCACTGTATGGGGAACTTGTAGGTCTCAAATTTTATATAAGGTGTTGTATTCTGATCTTGGAAACTATGGCAGAAAGTTAAGAATTCAGCTAGAGCCTGCACTTTTTTATGAAATATACATCTAAGGAAAATATTCATGTCCTAAATTATGTGCTTCTGAATGCCACCACTGGAGACAGAAGGAAATTGCTCTCAGTACAGAGCTCCTTCAGATTACCCAGGGCAATGCTTTTTGGAACAACTTTTGCTCAATCCTGCCAATACTTCACTTTTTTTTTCTAATTGAGAAAAAGATGGGAAGAAGAATTTTTTTAAAGATCACAAACGTTAAAGAAGCACAATCTTGCTAGTTTATAATTACAGCCTTGTATCAGATTGCCAACCATGTATCAGTCAAGCATTTCTTATCATTAAGAAATGGGTAATTGCAGCAGGAGATGATTGAAGGAAATAACCCAATCTCTAACAAAAAAAAAATCTATGTCTCCATTTATCAGATGGGTATAGGAGAGTGAGCATCAAATTCTGGCTGAAGGCTCCAAGAAAACATGCCATGAGCTAAAAGCAATATAATTAAGAGGTGATTACACATGAGCTTTACCTACAGCAGGGTGTGCAAAGCACCACACCTCGCCATGCCACACACAGATCACCCTTCTGCCAGAAGCTCCTAGAGCGTCTGCTAGGAAAGTATCCTCACAGGGAACACTTCCAAAGGGATCTGCTAGCGAGGTGGGAGCCACCAGCTTCCCTTCCACAGCCAAGAGCTATACAAACATCCAACCACGTGTGCAGAGAGCTGGCTCTGACCTCAGGGTTGCCCTCGCCTCTGCTCCAGTGGTGAACTTCAAAGAAACATTAAAATAAACTTGCTCCTCCAAATCTGACAATTGATGCTGGAGTTTCTGCCATCTGATGACTTTGTAAAGAGACAGCAAATAGGAAAGAGGAGTTACTCTGACTCCAAGGCTGTTAAAAGCTGAATTATGTTTGGCTGACAGAACAAAAAAATTGAAAAAAGTTCTGTGCTACAGGTGATCTGAGGGTAGATAATTAAGAGAGCAGGATAGGGAAAATCTCCAGCAGTTTTTATCATCTTTGCAATACCACATAAATAAGCAGAATATTTAACAAAAGAAATCCTGTTACACATAACTATGTTTCCATTAATGACTGACACAGATAATTTATGCCAAGACGGTGACTTAATTATGTCATGTCCTAGTATGAGTTTCACAAAATTTACACTAAGGTGTGTTACTTTGAGACACAGCATCCACATGTCCAGCATGGCAGAGAAAAGGAAAAATCAGGCCCCCCTAACCTACCTACAGGGCAGAGCCAGAATACAACAGGGTCATCCGCCTTCAGACTAAATTTATGGATTATCTAACTAATTATCTTTGGACTTAAAAGAATATCCTACAGATTCCTCAAGACCACTGAAAGTATATCTATTTTTAGCATATCAGAACATGAATGTGACTGTATTTCTAGTCCAGTTTGGCAAGCATCCCAGTACTGGTGTGATGACAAAATCAGATCAGCTCTCATTCCTCCTGACATTCTGCTCTGATCTGATACGAGAAGGTCCCATATTTCACTCAGTGTTTCAGGAGGGCTCCCCAGTTGGGAGGATGATAGAGATAAGAAATTCTGTGGGCAGAGCATGAGGAAAGTGCAAGGCTCACCTGGCCTGCTCAGGTCTCCAGTCTCTGCCATGAAGAGTGCCTGCACAGCAAGACTGACCCCAGCTCTGCCCATTACCCAGCCCTCCAGCTGCCCCTCCAGCAGGGAGCTCCAGCATCCCTGGAGACAACACAGACAATCTGTCCCAGCCTTTGCCATCAGCTCTACCACCTCTAGCCTTTGGACTTTCCAAATGTCCTTCTCTCTAAATCTCACTCCAAGTTCCTTGTCCTTAAGGGAAAGTATTTAAAAAACAGATCCTGATTGCAACTTATCTTCAGAGTCCACACCTTGAGTCACCCCATAAAGGTGTGAACATATACTTATGTGGATGAACACACAACATGAATTTTGCATCACTGCCATCTCTTTTCCTCTTCTCTGCTGCTTCTCATCACCTTACTTTAGACTGTGAACCCTTCAGTCTACATAGCATGTCTTGCCACATCTGGGAAAAAACTTATTTCTATCCCACTTTCCATTTTCACACACCTTTCTTGCTCGTTGCATACTCTTCGTACACACGTTGCTACCAACAGTCTGATTAACTCCATTTCTGGCAAATTGCTTTTGCAAGGGAAAAGAAGAAACAATACAGTGAAAGTAAAGAAGTATCTTCACTAAAGAAGTACCTTATAAGATTAACATTATTGGATTTGGACTGAAGGATTTCAGACAGCACCATGTCACGGTTGCTTCCTTTGCAAAACCAAACACATTTTAACCGAACAGCCAGAACTTTGACCTCTGCTTGGACTCAAACTCAACTTGTTCCTTTCCATCTTAGATCAAGAACTCTCCTAAAGCATCCCTCCAATTTTACTGGGGCAATACAAAGCACTAAGGGTTTTTAATAGGATTACAATGGTGGTCCTGGAGTATAAAGAGAATAGATTTACACATGAATAGGTGAGGACTCAAGTTTACTTGCATATGAACAGAATTCAGAATCCTTAAGCAGCAATTCTATAAGGAGTAAAACTTCCTAACCCCAAAAGACATGAGTTTTAGAAACTACATATATACATACAATGAATTTTTTGTTCCCGTATTTTCACTTTTTTATGTATATGCAAATACCTGCAGATTCCTAACTTTGAAAATCAGACACAACCTCACAGACTGGTATATGGAAATTTTCCTTTTTTTCATAATAAAATGGGAACATGTAATTTCTAGTAACTTATAATATCTGTAAGCAAATACAAAAAGTACAAAAAGTGCTTGCTTAAGCAAAAATTTTGGATACCCTAACTCAGAAGCCTACACTTGGACCACCCATTATTTAATAACATGCCTTTGGCAAGCTCTGTTGATTCTTGCTAAGAATACTTTCTTTAAAATAGAAAAGGATTAACAAAAAGTTAAATCTTCAGTGCTTGACACATGAAGATCACCAAGGAAACTGTACTTATTTGACTGGAGGAGAGCAGTGCTTAGATTTAAGGACAAAAGCATGCATGGGATTCTTCATGAGCTTTGGTTTTTTTGCATTGAAATAGAGCATAGCTAAACTCAGATCTTCAAATTTTAAAATATATATTTTTAAATGCTTAACATACTTGTGCCTCACAACACATATAGAGATGACCCAAATGTGTAGGTGCTAATGAAAATTATTTATGACAGTCCTCCCAAACACAGCTTCTTTCACCCTAAATCATGTGCTTGAGGTACCACTTGTGTACTCTTATGGGGAAACTCCACCTCAGCTACCTGGACAAGTGTTCCAGCTCCACCTGAGGGAAAAGCTGCCATATCAGTCTAATTTACAGCCTGGTCTACATTTGTCTACATCCCTCCACATTCAAATATGTTGCCTTAAAAAAAATACACTTTTTTCCCCTCATTCTTTCCTTTTCTTTCAAGCAAAACACTTTCCAAATGGAACATGAAACTAAAAGCTCTTCATGCCTATTGAGCTTTAATTTTCCTGTAAATTATTTGCTGTTAAGTTGACAATCTAGATGTACATTTTAAAGAAATCTCATTATTTCAACATTTGATGCTTAAGTTTTATATGCTCCATTTTATATTAAAAAAAGAAAAAAAAAAAGGAAAAAAAAGAAAAATTATCAGATGTCTCTCCTTGAACTTTTCAGTTAAATCCCTAGGTGAAACACTCAGGGAGCTGCTTGCTTGAGGCACGAAACACAATTAGAGTAAATGCAGGCATGTCCAAGTGTCCAGAGGTATCTATTTCTGACTGCTAACATTCCATAGAGTTTCTTGCTCTATTATAAACTTGAGCTCTGCCACAGAGCTCCCAGCTACCACAGTAAGCAAAAACTATTTGATATCATTAACTGTAACAGCATTTTCATTTTGCTAGAACTGACTGGAATGGCTGCAGGAAGCCCTGATCTGCAGCCCAACAAGACTCCATCAGTTTTCATGATATCCTAAATTAGGTTTTGAGACTATTAACAAGAAATGTAAATACCTGTCCTTGGACTATCTCCATGGTTCATATACCATTCTGCAACCCTTTCACCCAGACATTAACAGAATACTCTGTATTTAAAAACACACTCCCAGTTCCCAACACGAGGAGTACAACCTGATGGCAGAAGTAATGGAGAGAAAAACGGAAAGAAAGTGGAGGACGAGAGTCAAGGTGACCAGAAGAAATAAAATGTAAATGGATAACTGAAAGCAAACATTTGCATTAGTTTTTTTCTTAAATTCTCTTTGGCCAAAATTTCTTGTTTGGTACTTGTAATTTATATATGCTGCACAAAATAGTCATACGATAATCACCCTAGCGCGTAATGTTAAATGTGCTGACGTAGGTGTTGGTCTCTAAGTTCTACCCCCTGGGTGTTAGGCAATCACACTTCCTTTTAGACACTGTCCTGCCCATTCATTTGGCAAAGGGTATTACTGCAAGCCTCAGCCCTGAGAAAATCTGCTAAAAGGTAGGAGCAACAGCAACAGGAGCCCTGTCCTTGTACTTAATAGGAGGGACCCATAAACTCAGAGGAATTAGTGACAAATGAGGTCTGCTGATTAAATGACTGCCAAAATAATCTCTATTTGCTAGAGAACATGTAAATCAAAATTCACCCAAGAACAGGGACAATAAACTGGGAAGGTGTGTGTCCACATACCTGAGCTGCAGAGGTGATGAAGACTTTAGACCTGACTCTCAACCAGACAGCATCTATCATCATGAAGCATGTAACGTGACTACAAAAAAGAACTATTTCTCTAGAGTTATCTTTCTCATGAACTTTTCCTTACTGTTTGGAGGAAGTTTTAGTGTAGGAGAAGGGCAGAGGACTGAGAGTCCTGTATTTGAGACATGGACTTTTTTTTAAGTCACATGGCCAAACTGGTGAGACAGACACTAGAAAAATGGCCATTGTGGGTGGAAAATAAACAGTATCCTTGACTCAAAGGATGGTGGCCAGTGGTAAAGTCCAACTAAGTGCCAGTTTCTAGCAGTGTCTGAGGGACTGACAGTGGGGCCAACACTGCTGGATGTCTTCATGAATCACCTGAATAGTGCGACAGAGTATGCCCTCAGCAGGGTTGTGGGTGGGACCAAGTAGAAGGTCAATATGCTGGAGGGATGGTCTGTCAGGAGCCTCCTGAAGCTCAGAATTACAAGTATGAAGTCCTGCATCCTGTACAGAATAACCCTATAGAAATACCTGGAGTGGGGAGCAACTGGTAAGGAAGCAGCTTTGCCAAAAAAGCCCTGAGGGTTCTGTTGAACCAAAGTGGGAAACACAAGTCAGCTGTATGCCTCTGTGGCAGGGAGGGGTGGCTGCACACAGCTGTATTACCAAGTGTAGACAGCAGGCTTATGGGAGTTACTATTTCCCTCTCTACGGCATTTTTGACCACATTTTTAGAATATTGTGCCAGTCTCAAACAAGACTATAGGAGGAATGCCAGAGAAGGTTAAATGGAGTCTTGATGTTTTAATGTGATCAGCTTCACTGCATCAATTAATGACATTTCAGTCTACAGATCTCTATCAGGAAAGAAGGTACCTCTATAAATGCCCAGCAAATAGCGAGTTTAATACTGATTGCTCAGAATAGTATGAAGTAAAATCTTTTACAGAATTTAGAAATTTCTCTTCTGATTCTTCAATCTGTTTGCATCGAAGAGTACTCTATTCAAATGTTTGAGCAAAGCAGTTGAGCTGATGGCCAAGGTTTATTTAACCACGGACCATAAGGTGTTGCAGAACAATCATCTGATGAAGAAAAGAGAAATAACCTGTTATTTATGCTAATGACCATATATCCAGTCTCTCTGAATCATAATGATTAATAATCCTATGGAACAAGTGTAATGAATTATTCTTGAGTTATTCTCAGGATTTCAATCATGTATGAAAACATACAAAAAACAATTACAAGCGGCAGGCAGCAAAGGAAAACAATGGCAATAATTTGTCCATATACTATTTCTGAACACTAAATTGGGTTGAAATCTATTAATTAGATGTTCACAGTAATTCCTTCATGCAAACTGATTCATAACACTGTTGCCAATTCTTCCAGCCACAAATGGGTCATTCTCATAACAGCATAACATAACAGCTCTATTTATCTTGGCCACCCCACCAGGAGCAGAAGCACAGGCAGTAAGGCCAAAGCTGAATGAGGATTTACACACTTTTATTGAGAAACTCAATTTTTTCAATTTGCCTAAATCATCAGTTACTTTATGTGCGGCAATACTGCTACCATCAGCATTAATAAATAATATTGGCTTCAGCCTCCAGGTGGTGAGATTGATATGTACCATGCTCATGTTCCTCCTCCCTTGTTTTTTTATTTTCTAGTGTATGCCAAAGCCCGAATTTCAAAATTTTCTCCATCCCTTGAGGATTATTGATTTATCTAAAAGGAGAGAGGAGATAGGGAAGAGAAAGAGAGGTGATATTGTCACACCATCACTGGAGAACAGGAAGCAAACGAAAGAAGGAAAAGGCACAGGGCCCAGCCCCCACCTACTGAAGCTGTCGATCATCTGCTGCAAAGATTGCACTCCGGGCAAGATTAGGAAGGTTGCCAACATAACAGGTAAATAAAGAAACAGCCTCCATCAAGGAAGATCTTCCATCCCCTGTGCAGTGTTCACATACCTGCTTGGCTCTTCTGTTACCCACTGATCCACAGTAACTGTTCAATGGCAGTAAGCAACAGTAATAATAGTCAAGAAGAGGAAATAACTAATTTGCTTGTGGCTCATTGAGAATTTTGCCAAAACATCAGTCAATCCTGTTACAGTCACTGATGTGTAAAAAGAACAAGTGGTCTTCAGTAATGACAAAAAAAAAAGCAAAACTGTCTTCCATAAACTCAGCAAATAACATACTCTAAAAATTAATTTTTCTGCTCTAGTTAAAAAATGTGATTAAAGCTGTATTTCTGTGTAAGAGTGAATACCCCAAAATTAGTACAGGATCTGCTGCATTGAATTCATGAGTTCAGACACACTTAGGGACTTGATGTGGTGTGGCAGAAACCAGAATGTAGGTGGAACAAGAAAACTCCCCTTCCTCAGAGGGCAGAGCACATTCCCAGGCAGGTCATTCACATAGTGGTGGTCTGTGACCTTGGCTTACCTTCCACAGCACGTGCCCAAAGCTTAGCTGATAAGCAAACCTGATTAAATGAAGGCCATTCCTAGTGCATCCTGAAACTGAAGACAAAGTTTTCCTTGAGAATGGATGGGATTAAGCCTTATTCTTGAACTTGATTTTGAAAAGGCTGGTACTATCATCAAAGCTAGTTCAAAACTCTTTTCCTGCATAAGCATCCTGTACAATCTTAAACAATCACATCACCACCCCTTTGAAGTTTGCCTTCTGGCTGTGAAGAATAGCATTTTTCCATCATCTGTTACCTAAGCTTCATTACAACAGTAATTACATTATTATTTGCAAGACTCTGACATGGGCCAGAAAAGCAGCACATCTAAGGAGACAGCTGAGAAGTTTATAAAGGAAGACACCTCCTCTTGCCCCAAGAAATACACAGTAGTCATTGCAGATAAATTAGAGAGTCATTCCAATTTCTGTTCATGTGCCACAGTTTTAACAGCAATGAAGAGATGCTGTGTGAGGCATGTGAGTTTGCTGTTTGTTTGCTGTTATTTAGAATTTAAAAAAAACCCCAAACGACAAAAACAAATACACCAAGTTGCACAAATTGGTGATTGATACGAGGAAAATGCATTGAAACAGCTCCTGGTAGGCACCAGGAGGCTCTGCCCATCTGGCCCTGGCTCCTCCAGTGCATTCAATGCTGCCAGGAATCCAAATCTGTAATTACAGCTACCCAGTGCATGAAACACCCACACTCCTTTGCCTTCTATTTTCTGTATTCACACAGTAAAGCTTCTCCTGCAGCTGGCTGCTCCTTCAGAGCCCACAAAGCCCCAGCCACACGCCGTGTACGTGACGGGGCAGGCAGAGCCTGGGGCCCAGTGCTGAGATGCCCCACTTTGGCTGCAGCCTCCTTGCTCAGCACCTGGCTGCTCCTCACAGCCCCCCACTGTCTCCCCACTCTCTGCAAAAGCTACAGGGACAGCACAGAGCCGGCTCCTCGCAGAGACCGTGCTCCTGAAAATCCAGTGCCAGGCGGGAAGGCAGCCTGTTATTTCAAGTGACCCAGTGACAAATCATTTGTTATTACAGGGCAGCCCAATGCCAACAGTGCACTGCAGGCACAGGATCCTGTGCCAGATGAGAATACAGCAAGCAAGGAGCACAAAAGCATCGTGACCAGAATCTGAGATGTAGAATCTGATGATGGACCACAGCCCTTCCAATGAGATGAACTGCCAGTAGCATTAATGAAATGCAAGTACATAACTTATGGCACAGAACACTAGAAGTATTGAACTGAGAAAGGGAAACATTCCCACAGCCATAAAGGGCTACAAATAAAACTGGGCTTTATAGCAAACAGTTCCTAGTGCAGAAGCACGGCTCCTTGATGGTATTTCCACGTGAAGAGCAATAATTGGCATCACTTATCAGGTAACAGACAGTGCAACAGCTTCTCTTCCTCTTCCACAATTCCTAGGTCATGGGCTGGCCCCTTTGCTTTTCTGATAAAGCTTCCAAAATCTTAGGAGGAATCCCCTTCCCAAATACAAACTCATTTCCCAGATCTAATCTGACTGGAAGTCTGCTCTGACTACAGTTTGTAGAGTACCTGTTAAATACCATATCTACAGGGTTGTTTTGTTCCTCTGTCTGAGTTTATCAGTGGAAATACCCACTTTATTTAGATGCATTCATCACTGGAACCTATGCAACCACAGCAAGGGTCGCAGAAGCACCCTGGTATCTAGATAAAATCTTAGACACAGAGGATCAATAAGTGTATCTGGAACTCCTCAACCCTATCTCCCTTTCCTTAAAATGGGTATATGAGATGGAGAAGCCTGGAATACACGTGCTGCAAGTGCTATTGCTAACAGCTCTGAGAAATGCTCCTGCCTGGGAAGAAGAGCAATAGATTTCTGCAGTATCTCAGACAATGAAGTGCTTTCTGTTGGTCAGATTCTGTAAGAAAAATACGTTTTATGGGAGAAGTTATTTCAACAGCAGTTATTTCAACAGCAGCAACTTGTGAATTAGGAAAAAGAAGATCCCAGCAAATGCAAATTTTCCACCTTTCTCAGTACTGGCTGCTGGAGTTCATTATTTCTGAAACTACGATTAGTCTTTGCACTGCTGCAGACATCTGTGCTGGTATCAAGGCCCTATTCTATACATTCACAGTGATATAAATATGAAGAGACATCAAGTCATGTTAGGGAAGAAAACCCATAGAAGTTACAAGTAGGAGTACAAAAATACTAGTGACAAGCACTACTAGTGACAATACTACTACAAGCACTACTATAGAATTGCCTTGGTTCATCAATATTACCTTTACATTCTTCATCGCATTGTAATTTTACATGGTGTGCATTACAATGTGATATTTTACGATTCCAAGGTTACAGAATTCCTGATTTCAGCATCCCATCACATAAAATAACCATGTTCTAAAATAAAAATCTCTTCCTGACGTTCATGTGGTTGTAAGTCTACAGTTATTTCCTTCACTTTAAGCTTTGCAGAACAATGCTGCAATTTTCTCAGTGAAGAAATAGAAAACAAAGAATTAGTATCAAACGTTGGGAGATCAATTTTCACAGACCCCATTGCTTGATAATTTAAATGCTAAGTACTGCAGCCAATTAGTCTAGACTGAAGCATTTGATGGGGGCAAAATTTAGGTTAACAAATACTGCATAATATTATCTGAATAATATAGAGCAGACTTCCTACAAAGATGAATTTTGAATCTGCCCATTATATGAAACAGGTGCAAAGAGTGCGTGGGAGAGGTGAATTCATCCCTCCTCTAAATGGCAGTATAAAATAAAATTAGGATATAAAATTTGGGGGTGTCTCACAGGGCAGTTTTTAATTATATACTTAGCAGCATCTTTGCATATAATCATTACCTCAGCCTCCTCGTTTGCATGCATGTATTCTTTTGTGCCATGATCAAAGAACAAAGGTTAAATCCTTCTGAAACTCTATTCAAGCAGTGAAAATTGAAAACAGCTATTTTGAGGCTTTGAGCTTTTTTTTGTGTTTTCCAACTGTCTGTATAATCTGCTTAAAATTCTGTTTACTTGTTAAACCACGTACTCATAGTGTGATATTGCAGAGCACAGGTGAACCAGCACAGCTTTAACGAGGACCCTTTCAATGGTCCTCCCATGGAAGAGGGAGAAACAAAACGAGGTCTCCAGCTGGGACACTGGCTGGCTGCTGGAGGACTTCCACTAGATCTTCACCCCTCCCATTCTTCTCCTGCACCCAGTTTTGGTTTGCATGAAAGAGTTTGGTATGGAAACACTGGAATTGCTGCTCTGTTGCCATGCTCATGGTACACAAAAGAAGTCCCTTCTCCGTCCTGAGTGCAATGGATAAACATCCAGCCTTGGCAGCTGGGGAGGATGGGAACTGATGGAGAGGCAGAGCCATCCTGGTGTCAGTGAGGAATGATGAGACTGGGTCTGCTGGGACCATGGGGCTGCTTTCTGTCACTTCCTTCCTAGAAAATGTCTGGCTCGTGAGTTTTCCTTCTTCCTCTATTGCCACCTGTATGAACTTCAAGCTGCATGTTATGGCCATTCAGTATTCCTGGCTACCTCTGAGGAAGTCCTCGGTGCCCAGTTAGAATTCCTGGCTTGTGTTTGGGCTAGGTTAACATTGAAAATAACCCATGTACTGCAAACTTCCTCCTGTTTTCTAAACAGAAGCTGGCAGGACCTAAACAAAGGTTGAAAGCTTTAGAATATGACAAGGGAAGATGAACTACTGAGTAAATGAAAGGCACAAGGCATGGAAAGAGTTCAGCAATCCTTCATTTTAACAAAACCTGGACAGATGCATTTCTGTAACATATCCAGTTCGTCCTTGTGACACATCACCAAAACCAAGAGAACACTGACATAAGAGGATGCCAACACACAAATACAACTTTCACACAGGTCACAGCACCCAGAAGTATTTCAAGATTCACCTAGCACCAGATACCTAAATTCACTGGCCATCCCAACCTATCAAACTGACTCAAATGTTAACTGCTGGAGAAAACCTCTTCCTTCTTCCAATCACAGGTTCCTGAAGCAAGACATTGAAGGCTGGATGAGATTCTCTTTCTGGGTTAGTAACCACCTTTTAGTAAAGAAAATTTTTAACAGTTTAAATTGTTATCTTGCAGCCCTGCAAAAATGAAAGGATATCAGATCAGCTCTTTCCTACAACCTCCTGATGATCTGAAACATGGAATGAACTTCCTTTCTGTCCCAGACACACAATCCTTAATATCAGTTATGAACAGCACATCAGCAGGGTATTCTCCAGGACTGGGAAGCTGCATCAACTATTTCTATTGCACCAGAATCAATTACAGAGAGGATGGCCAAGTTCAGCCTTTCTCAATAGACCCATGGCTCAGATCTGCCACAAGATGCATTTGAAATTTCAGTTACCAAAGGGATATTTGGATTTTCACTGATAATTAATTGCTTTCCTTTATTTACACATAGCAAGATGCATAATGGGAGGATTGACTGGAAAATACTACATTTAGAAAAGGCTTTTGGCTAGTAAAAGGCTCTAGAGAGCTCTTCACTGGACACATTTTATCCTTTTACACTGGTAGTCCTCTGGATAGATTCATTTTGTCCAGGTTTAGTCTACTGCAGATTTGGGGAAAAAGTAAGGATGACTCAGGAGCAACACTCAGATGCACTGTTTAGCTTCAGCCTCTTCCACAGTCTTCCTTTAGATGAGTTGGAGATTAGGAATGAGCAGCAGAGAAGGAAGCCCAGCAGGATGTGAAACACCAGGTGAGACTCTGGCTACAATGCTCAACATTAATAGCTTCTTGGAAAGAAAGAAGAATTTGAACATCCTATTTCTGTCATGCAGTGCCAAGGCAGACATGGATTTTGGATGGAGATGTTGGAGCATTTCTTTTACTCTACCAACTCCGTCCTTCTTTCAAGAAATGTTTCCACCATATGGTAGAAAGAGCTATAAAATCACAGAAAATATCATCTGGATATTTAGTTAACTGCTGTTTCCAGAAATGGTGGCATTCTCACATAGGAAAAAGGCAGTAAAAGTAGGGCTTCACCTGCAAGTCTAAGGCCCTCTGGCATTCTGGCCTCTTCAGAAGACTGGCTGAAACTAGGTTAAAATCTTCAATTAAAAAATGTCAATTCACTGAATATATTCAGGACCATGATATTAAAGAACACCCGTTTGTTGCATTAGACCCTTTCCATCTAAACACCAAAGGTCTGATTTTTACAATTATTGTGTCCACACACAGACACAACCCTCCTCATGAAGGAGGGCTGCAGATGCTCAGTGGCATCTGAAGAAAAAACTACTTAGCAAAGGAAGAGCCTATAAACTAGAAGAATACAAAAGAAATTATCCAAAGGGCAGCATGTCATGCACTCTACACTACTGAAGTACTACTGTCACTGTAAATTTTTCCTCATTTTCCCCCTAAGAGCTATCAGTATGTCTTGATGACTGCAAAGACACACAGGCATGTGTCTCCTACCTTCCAACACCTTCCCAACGTTTCAGGTTTCCTACACAGCACCTGTCTGAAGTTCACTGCATCACTCCTGCTTCCTTCAGCACCTGCCTCCTACATTCAGAGGAAAAGAAGCTCAGCTAGCTATAGCTGCAGCACACAAATTTTATATAACAAATTTATTTTACATGAAATTACTCTCAGAGACATGGAAAGAAAATGGAGAGAATAAAGCCAAAGGAGCCAACATTCTAGGAAGGCAGAAGTGTACAAAATATACTCTGAGTACAATTTAAACCCCTTCATAAAGCAAACAGACAAAGAAAAATTCAAAGTGATACAATACAGTGTAATTCAAGCCTAATGTTGCAAACACTAAAAATCAGCAAATGAAGTAGATGACTCACGTGGCTCTTTCACTATACTGTGCATAGAAAGCAGCTTGGAAAAAGATACTAAAAATTTGCATGTTTTCCTCCTCACAATGGCAAAATTTTAGTCTGATGATCTTTCATCATTTCAGAAAAAAACACGTGCCATAAAATGAATAGTAAGAGGAAACTAATTAGAGTTTTCACCTATGCAGAAAACACAATTCAATCTCCTAAATAATTAAAAGCATTTCTGAGTGCCAGCTTTTCTTATCACTATCAAAAAAATCAGTTTATATTGCAGCTGAGATTAATATTTTTAGTATCTGAATGGAAACAAATGTGGAAGTGAATGTCTATTAAAACTGTGTGATGGCCTACGGCTTTATAAATAACCACATCCCCTCGCTGCCAGTTGCAGTGATGACTACGGATACAGCATGCTAAGTTATTCCATCACAAGTCACACGCTCACAGGAGCACTGCAAAGTGAAGATCAAGGTTAAATAGTTAGCAGGGATTTCTAAGAGGGAAGATGGCCGTGTGACCTTGGAGCTCCAAGAGGCTCCAATCCAGGGAAACACGGTATGTAAGGAATCAGATGTTAGCCATGTTCTTCACAAGAGCATTGTTTTTAATTAGACACAAAGCAATTCATGTCTGAAAACCCAACTAGGAAAGTCAAGAGTTCACTGCCAACGGTGTGCTGTTTCTAGAACTCCTCCACAATAATTTGCTACAGGATAGATGCTTTACCCCCAGATTCAGTTTGTGCTCATCTGATATAGAAAACTCTCCTGCACTGAAACCCCAATGGAGGCAGCTTTGAAAAAGACTCAGGGCACCTATTTTCATAGAAGGTGTGCAGCTGCTTTGCAGTACTTCCCAAAAAACTGGCACCATTCTCCTGAATGGTTTCCCAATGTGAGCTGATTAATATTACAGCTAACAGCACTGTCCCAAACTTCGCCTGGAATTTCCTCCCTCTAGCTGTTGCACTAAAGATGCATTTTCATAATCCAGGCACGAAGGTGACTTCTGCCAAGCAGAGGAAGGGACTGGAGCTTGACAGGGTGCCGGTTCCCCTTGGCTCATTCAGGGGCCAGAAAAGCAACTCAGTGAGGCTGTGTCGTACATAGAGC
The DNA here is from genome assembly GCA_910950805.1 of Acrocephalus scirpaceus scirpaceus. Lineage (NCBI taxonomy): Eukaryota > Metazoa > Chordata > Aves > Passeriformes > Sylviidae > Acrocephalus > Acrocephalus scirpaceus. The sequence continues at coordinate 143,416,334 of OU383773.1, read as the reverse complement.
CGAAGGAAGGAAGCCAGGAAACTTCATGCTGGGCTTTTTCCCAGGTTTAACTCTGTATATTCACCCACAGCTTCCCATGAGCCAAAGCAAAGTTGAGGCTGCCTTGCATGGCTGCAGACCCAGTAGCAGGCACAGCCTTGTGTCATGTGCAAGTCCTTTTCTCCTGGCAGATTCCAACTGTCCTTCCCTCCTGTCCTCACCCCCTGCCTCATCCACACCATCCCAACATTTGCTTCGAGCAGCCTGAGTACTCCCTCCCAGAAAGGTACCTCTTGAGAGGCTTAAAAACTTGGCAAAAATTAGGGTATGCTTTCACAGAAAGATATTTTTAAAAGGTAAGACCCTGTTATGGGTTACTGATACATAAAAAAAAAGCATGGTTTTAATGGGTAAAAAGAAATTCCACCTTGTTCTTTATTCCAGAACCAGCCTGAACATTTCTGGAGGCAGTTTTCACACTGGAAGCTGTTCCAATGGAAATCTTGATGTAGCCAAAATGAAAGGAAGCTCTGCTACAACTTCCAATGGCATTTCCATTAGTTTACTACCCCTATCTCTACTTAACACAACACCCTTAAAAATTATTAAAAGCAGTAAAATGCCTCTTTTTTTCCTTCATTGTCTAAGGAAGAACACAACATTAACCAAACCAATTTCTTTAACTAAAATGACACCTTGGACACGTCATTATAATTTGACAACCACTTAGGTTGCTTTCAAATCAACACTCTTTACACTTCTAACTACTTGTAACACAATGTGGCTCGGGATGACCTGTGTTTACATTTTCAAAGCCCAACTCACTCTGCTTTCTGAACTGTTGGAAATTAGAGCTGCTAAGAACAAAACAACAACAACAAAAAAAACCAAATTATTTGTTTCTAAATTATTATCAGAAGAAGACAAGCTTCAGATCACTCCAATAACTACTGCCAGAGTTGTTTCTACCCATTAAGAGTTGTCAACAGATTGGTTTCACTTAATGGACAGCCAAACTCAGCTTCACTGAACAGTATTTCCCTGGGAAAAATACAGAGTTTGCAAACCTTCACATGAAGAAAATTAACAGGATGCATGCAGTAACATGTACTTCAAAAATTAAATGCAATCTGCTCACAAAACTGTGGCAGATAGTTTTCTTCTCCTACTTTTTAGCAATTCCTGTTGTCTAGCTGTGTATTCCAGTTTGCAAAAAACAATACAACCAATAACCTGAGAGAGTAGAATTTTGCATTAAATTAATAAATAACACTAAGTTGAAAAATAATTTGATTTTTTTTAAGTATAGCTCCAACTCTTTTTCTAAGCAGATCAAGAATAGTTTGACACACCAGATCATAATAAGACATGAAGGAAAACAGTTTTTCCAAAACAAAAATAATCAAACTATCCCGAACTGTTCTCCTACCTGCTGGGCTATTTGTTTCATAACCAGAGCAGAACAAAGGGTTATATAGTCTGAACAACAAGCTACTACACTTGTAATTCAGCTCATTTCTCTTACCCTGACAGAAAGCTACTGGAAAATGTATGGTGACTTCTTTTTTTTTTTTCTTAATTAATTCTAAAATTGAATTGAAACTAAAGCAGGAGAAAGATTAAGTGAGCTACAGCAGATGTACCCCTGCCCTTCACACACCACATCCTGGGATGCCTTGCTAAGAGAAGTCTGCCCAGATTTCATACAGAGATGTGAATGCTCTGCACTGGGCTGGAGATTGAAGCTCTAATTAGGTACCTGTGGGAGAGCAAGGAGTCTCCCTGTCCCTCTCTCCCTGGTGATGCCCAGCGGTCAGAAAGCAGACAGAGACACCTCTTGCAGCACACCTCTGCAAAGGACTCTCTTGGCAGCCTGAGCAGTTGCTGTTTCCCCTTTATATTTTTAATGTGGGGTGTGCATGCTCGCGTGTGTTTGTGTTTTGGTTCTGTTATAAATCGGTTTTAATGCATGAACAAAGCCTGAAGTGATGGGAAAGGTTTGGAGGAGGATGCTTTTGAAGAATGAGGTTTGATAGCTGGATCACCGAGCATCTGTTATTTGTATACCGTCCCATTTACATTAAAGAGGAAATACAAGAGTAACACAGGAATTCATGGATGCAGGAGCAGTGTCCACAAGCAGATGGGGAGGCCTGACCTGCCCTATTTGGTGTCTGGGTCTGGGTTTAGAAGCTTGCTCAGAAGCAAAAGAGCCTTAGTCCCCTCCTCATGCTTCATGTACGCCATTCCTTTACAAAAACAGTGTCTGCAGATGAACACTGGCTGCCAAAAATGTGACAAATTCAAACAGACAAGCTCTCCTAATTACCAGAGAAATCTGTATACAAAGGAGGAAAGGGAACTATGCTCCATGGAAAAAAAAAAAAAAAAAAAAAAGCACAAACATCATATATGAAAACAAGACAAAGGGAGCTATTGTTGAAAGGAGTCTTGCCACTTCCCAAAACATTTGATTTTCTTTTTCCCCTTAGGCTTTAAGAGTAAGCGAATAGCACTTTCTTTTACTCTTTTTTTTTTTCTTTTTTTTTTTCTTTTTTTTTTTTTTTTTCTTTTTTTTTTTTTTTTTGGTAAAAATAAAATCATACTGTATTTCTTTTATCTGGGAGAGAGACAAATAAAAAATAAGAAAATCAGCCTCTCTACCAACCCTGCCCCATGCAGCACACATGAGTCTACAGAAAATGTAACTTCCCATCTGAAAATACCTGAATTCAGAAAAAACAGTATCACAAAACTACTAAAGGCATGGAGTTGCCCTACTGAGCCCTACACAGCAGTACAAATTTAATAACTACCCCACTGTCTCAGAATCAACATCCTGGACTTTTTGTTACTGACACAGAGCAGCAAAGCAGTAGGTCAGCCTGAAAGGCTTCAGCTCTCATACAGGAGTTACCTTTACTCAAACAACGCTGAAAGATTCAACTGGAATATTTTCACCACGTTCCTGAACCTCTTTTCATGATTTTGCACTTTGCAGACAGCAGTGCCTCCTGCCCTGCCACAGCATCCTGAAGCAAATCATGCTCCCAAATACAAAGGCAGCACCATCCCATTCCCATGGCCAGACACTCTCCCATCATCTTGATAACACTCATTATACCCCACTCTTACCACCATTATCTCTCCACTGAATGCTGATTTGAAAAAAAAATGGCTTTGTCATCTCATGGTTCCTTCCATTGTAAATCATTAACAAGAACTTGTTTATTTTCTGACCTCATCCAAATTTACTTCTTTTTTTTTTTTCAAACCATTCCTTTTTTTTTTTTTTAATTACTCTTTGAAGTAACTCTGAATCTAACAGCTTCCATTTAGTATCTATGTGAACAGCAGAAAAAACTAATATTGCCATTTTTCTCAAGTGAAGCTTTCTATTTTATCTCCAGCAGGTAGGATTTTCAATAGAATCCCACTCTGCTCAACAGATACTCAAAGAGGTTTTACAGTTACGGGTAATGTACCTACCATACCACTTCAAAATTATGCCACTATGCCAAAAATGCAGTGCTGCTACTTTGAGACTATTTCATAAGGCGTTCATGAAAGAAACTGGATCACAAAACCTGTTATTGCCATTACCTGTGGAAGTCATTACTGCAAGGCTGCACAGCAGCTTCACACGCCAATGGAAAACCTTCCACATCCACTGGCTGCTCCCAACAAGTCAGCCTGTGCCAGCAGCACCACAACTAACCACAAGGATTTCCTCTTCTTCACAGAAATCTCTCCATGGAAATTTGCTCCATGCTAATGCCTAAAACTGATTTTTAACACTACACATGAGACATAAAATGAGTTTATCTTCTCAGAAGAAAACATTTCAGGGAAAATCCACTGGTTTCAAGATGCATTAGAAGAAAGCTCATTCTGCCAAAATTATTCCTTTTATTCCTCTGATTTCCAGAGGAATGCTTTGTTGATATTGCTAACCTGCACACTACTTTTCTAACTCACTTCAAAAATAGCTAATCAATCACAAAAATCACCCTGTTCAGAATCTGTGATGTTGGGATGCCCAAGAGACAGGTGGGTTGGCATGCTCCTGATTAAAACAGTCACACACCAATTTGCAAGGTCTACAAAATTTGGAAATCTTTTGACTGACATATATTGCACAAGAATAGAAATTTTCTTTACACTGATTACTGACATATTGCTCAGGATCTGCAACTTCCCCTCAAAATGGCCAGTGTCATGAATTGGAAAGGATTATTGTTAGCCTTCACACTTGTAGACTGAACAAAAAGATTGTATTTTTCTCAGAGCATAAATTAACAGCACTAAATATGATGTTTTGGAACATTCACATGAAAGCATCAAAGGTTCATTTTGCTTTTTAATACTGGATGGGTATTTATTAAGTTGCTTTTATATAATATTTTGGCATTTATTTGGCAGAAATCTGAAATTAAATACATTGATGTAACAATGTGTTTTCTGTGAAATATAAAATAATCTGGCATATTCTTCTCTCCAGCATATGAAAAGAAATTCAATGACAATATCTTCTAGAAATAATACTCTCTGAATTAAATATAACTGTTTGAATTTTTTCCCTTTTCTAGTTTAAAACAAAACAAACAGAAAACCACAAAAACCTAAACCAAGAAATTCATTTAACATTGCCAGCTTAACAAAGTTGTTTGGAGGTACTATCAATATTCTACATATTCTAGAATATGTATTCTAGTCACATATTAAGAAATCTTTAGGAAACACTGCAGAGGAGTAGTACAAGAAATGCACAACTGCAAAATGCAAAGAAAGTATCCTCCAAGGAAGGAAACTAAACTTCCAGGACTGTCTTGTTCTGATGGTTTTCAGTTCTGCAGAGCTTTCTATTTTTCTCTTCTTCAATTTAGCCCTGGGAAGCTGTTCTGGGAGGTATTATCTATTTGATGGTGACTTTTTTTTCTCCAGATTGTAGCCAAAAATAGATGATGAGAGGGAAAAAAAAAAAAAAAAGGAAGAAAGAAAATCTCATGTAAATAGCCTCAGAAGATGTGATTTACAAAAGAAGAAACCTGCCAGCCACAGATTAAACCACACTATATTTGTTCTGAAACAGAATTAAAATGAATAGCATCATTAACTGCATCAGCTAAGAAGTCATCCCGCTTCTGTACAAAATGAGTTTCTGCTGAGGAAGATTCCTTGCCCACATCTCTTCCCTGGAAGTGTGTGGGATAGAAACACACACTGGCTAAGGTCTCTGTTTCAGAAAACTGAAGGTGACAGAAGACAAAGAGAGGAACATTCTAAAATAGGTTCACCACAAGAAGAGGATTATACAACCTTAGATATAATTTGTACAGTCAATGAAGAGGGATAAAAAGAGGAATGAAGGCATTCAGCAAATGAATGCTATATATATACATATATATACACACACACAAATAACCATGAGAAAAAGCTCACCACTTCAAAACCCAATAATAAACAATATTATTCCATTATATTATAGTGTGAGAACTGTCAAGCAAGTCTGTAGATATTAATAAAGTTATGTAATTGTTTAGACTGAAATGCAACATAGCAATACCTAAAATATTTTGCAGATGGGAACAAGACTATTAAGTCTGCTCTTGATTCTGTGTTTGCTCTTAGACACCCTGACCATGTGTCTAAAAGCAAATAGACCGGTTCTTTTTTATTTAACTTACTCTTAAAAACTGATACCATAAAAATCAAGTAAAGCAAATGGAATATGAATCTGATCCCAAGTTACTGGGCAGAGGTGCTAGGTAGAGTTTGTCTCTATCTTTTTCAATAAATAAACAGTCATTAATATTTTTCCACTTTCAGAGTTGTACATGACGATTTCAGTGTTGGAGAAACATGGAGGTATCTTTGTCTAAACCACGACAACACAACAGGCTGTGTTCTGCACCCACCCTATGTCTGTGGCATAATAAAGTCAAACAAGTAAAAATAAAAGCATCTTTGACACAAAAGGAAGAATTATTTTCAACTTTAAACTTGAAATTTTGGTTGAAAAACTATGGTCAGACAGAAGGACAAAGCGCATTTCTTTCTAGACTACAAAGTACCAAACAAACTACTGAACATCTGCTTCAGAGGCAGCAGAACAGAGCTATGTGTCCCAGTCAATGCATGTCTTATGCAAACTTTCTCTGATGTTACAGAGCAATAGCTTATTCAATCTCCTCTTTAAATCAAGAAAACTTGTCAGCAATCAAGGGGTTAAATCCTTCTTCTCATCTTCCTCCTCTCCTCAGCTTCCCACACAAGACTGAACCTATTTCATAAATGAGAGCTGTCCTCCTACGTAAGATCCATATTAATAAAATCACTCTTGGAGGATCACAGGCTCCATCTATCCCAGCATATTAAGCAGTGCCAGGCAGTGTTCTGGGAGAGGGAACCTGATGGCCCCTGGCAGTTCCTGGCCCCAAACCAAGCAGGGCTCTCCCAGGCCGGTCGCTGGCCATCTATCAGCTGGGATGTGACCAACCTGTTTTGGAGAGTGAGGATCAGCAGTGCTGGCTGGGGCTCTGCTGTGCCAGCTGGCCCCACTGCCAGGACAGCCACAGCCTTTCCATGCACAGACAAATCCCAGCACCTTGCAGGGTGTGCAGCCCTGGAGCTCCAGCTGCTTTACATTCAGGTGTCTTTACGTGTCCCATGTTCAGCCCTTGGACAGCAGAACCAGCTCCATGGTACATGTTCCCCACAAGTCAGTTCTTCTCTGACTGTGGATACTGTCAGCACTGCCAGCAGAGACAATGCACTGTAACACTGCTGAGGGATCTCCTGTGGTCCAGGCAAAAATATCTGTCATCAGCTGGGTAGTATAAAAACCCAGTGAGGTTTTTACTGGGGAATGTACTCTATTTGTGTTAGTTAGCATACAAATCTGAGTGATACTGAAACAAACCATTATTTAAGATGGACTTTATGAGTGCAGAGCACAGGCTTGTAGATACCAGTGCCTTCTACAGCTGCACTGAGCTGGAGGACAGCACTTCAGCAGAGGCATTCAAAACTGCCTATACTGTAACTCTTCTAACTGACAAATCAAGATCTTTTCTTGCACCCAAAAATAACTTTGCCATACATAGGAGAGATCAGACAAGTGCTACTGGATTTTATTCTATCGCTTCAATAAAATACAAATGTTAAGAGGCCAGAAAAAGTGATCTGAGGGCATTATTATCCTCAGCAGCCATTACTCCACGTTATGGAGTTCACAGGATTCAAACATGTTTGCCTCCTAGGTCTGTCACACATCCTCCGTGGTCAGAGGTGCCTGCAAAAGCTGACAATGGAGAAGCTTCCACTAAGATTGGTTTTAACACTAACTTCTGCCATCACTTTCCTTAGCACCTGCAGTGAAGAACAGAGGAGAAAGCCACACAGACACAGGGATCTCTGGTAGAGCAGATGAAGGTGTACAGTTCATGTTCAGCCCTCCCTTTGGACCTGAGCACCACCAGTGGAACTACAGACAGTCAGGAAAAAAACAGCACTTCAGCTGGCCAGCTCCAATATTGCCACTGAGACTGGGCAGACTCAGGCTGCAGGACAGGCACTAAGGTATTCTGGGCTATGACAGATGAGATGCAAAAGTTGAAGCTGTCACTGCCAAGTCTTATCACTTCCCAAAGCCTTTGTTCAGCCCTTCTGCTGGAGGTGGCAAAACCAACATGGTGTGTGCCCCAGCCAAGGGGCACACCTCAAACTGTCCCTGTGAATCCCATCCTCTGTAATTGCAGTTGGTGATGAAGATGCAGCTCTCAAGACAGAGGGCAATTAATTACCAGAATCTACATTGCTGCTTTTAAGTAGCAAACCAAATATGCGTTAACAAAAGTAGCACTGTGTTATGTATTTTTGATCAGAACACTCAATCAGTACATGTAGAATACAAGAACATTAGGTAAAAGGAACAATAATTTGAAAAATATGATCTAAAAGTCAAACTGAGAGAGAAATGGAGTTTTCTTTTTCCAGATGACCAGTGTAACACGAAGTGACTTAACTCATCTGACAAGATGGATTACAGCTGGCCCCTTATCTCTTGGCCTGCTTAGTAACATGAAAGGAAAAGAAAAACAATGCATTAATTGATGGTGAAGAACGTTTTTCTTCCTAATGGTTTCCAGCCAGAATTTTTGAGCCTGAGCCATTTCCCAAATAATGGCTAGCATTTGTGTACACATTACTTTCTTTCATGTGACAAGGAAATGTAATTTTTCTTTGAAAACATACTCATTAAGGAAGCAAACCCCAACCACCCCACCCCCCCCGCACCAGAAGCCTTTGCACCCCATTCATAAGTGTAACACAGTATAATCACTTTAAAAGTCTGGAGGAACCACAGATCCTTTGAAAACTCCCACAGCAGAGACACAGCCATGTGCCTACTCTGCAATGCTCTCTCTATTAGATCAGACCTACCCAGTATTTTAAGGTTATTTGCAATGCAACAACCATCAGAGATCTCAATCAGGTTGAGAGTTATTCTAGGAAACACATTAAAAAAAATCAAAGAAACCAATGATTATCACAAATAATTCAAAGGAGCAGGCATCGTTAATAGCGTCATAGTATTACATAGGTTGATTATATGCTCAGAAGTCACTTGGAAGTATTTATTTTCTCTCATAGATGCTTTTCAGCTCCGTTTCACAGAGCCCTTCAAGAAAAGGAGGTGCACAAAGGGAGTTGCAGATGATTGTGCTGTACTTCTCACCAGCCTCGGTGCCCAGGGAGATCTGAGTGTGATAGTGGCCGAAGTGCAGCACGGTGAGGTGAGCAGCAGTGCACCTGAAATTCCCTTCTCTACTACCAATATGTGGGTCCTCAGAAGACAAACTCAACTGCAAAAGGGTTCAGTGAAAATCTCCAGTCATTGTACGCTGTGTCTACTAGAAGTAGAAAACAAATACCTAAGGAAAAGTCAGATAAGACAGTGTGTCCTGTAAGTTTGTTCCATACTGCCACTGATGCCTTGGGTTAAACAAATGCATCTGCTTGAACCTCGTTCTTCTTGCCCTCCAGTGAGATATGGCTCAGACCACAGAGAGTATGGTATCTCTCCAACACAGGGGCCTGTACTGCTGCCAGAACAGAGACCATTTAGCACATGACCAGAAGAAATTAAGATATTTTTTCTATTACAGCAAGAACTGCTTAGTCTCCCTGCTTGGGCTGCACCCCAGGAGAGGCTTAGTTAAAAGAAATGGCAACTGCAGTAGAGTTCCCTGCTTGAGACTAAAGCTGAAGCTCAGTTTTACAAGGAAACAGATGCATTATGAATGTGCAGGCATGCAAAATTAATTTAAACCCACCCTGAAAATAGGGAGCCGAAAGATGCTCCCTTGTGGAAGCATTCCCAGCAGTGCTGCCATGCCAAGCACTGCCTACCTGACTGGGCAGAATGGGATGTTGAACACCCACCACTTAGAGCAAAGACAAGGCTGATGCTGCACATCAATTCCTATTATTTTATTGATAACCCCAGTGCTGAGATGTGTACTAGCTATGTGGGGCAAGGTATACTTCCCTACTCTCTCTCTCACTGATGGATCGGTGGAAAGCTGATGCTGCAGATTTCAGTGATTAGCAACAATTATCACATAAGGCTGGTGACCACCCATAAGAATGCAGCCACCAACTCTTCCCTCCTGCATTATCTCAATCTGGGGATCCAAAAAAGCCCAGTCCTCTGCTGTGGTGGATATCACAAGATCTTACAGATCTCTGTAGTTTGGGAAGGCCTCAGAGAATGCTGTATTTTTCAGGTGATGGCAAGGTATCGAAGAAATATACTTACTCCTGTCAGCAGCTCTTTGAAACATTTAAAAGTTCATTCTAAGAGTAATAAATATATTTCATAACCATCCCAAGGGAGTTTTTCCTCTTCAATGAAGCTACTGTACTTGGCAAGGAAGCGGTGTGACATTTTTCCCCAAAGGCTTTGGAGTGATAAATGATAGCTAAAATGAAATTTTCTATTAGGCTTAAAGCCTTGCAGAACAGGCTTTGAGAAGAAAGGTTTGGATTAAGAAGTCCAAAATTTAAGAATCCAGAAATGTAAATGTTGAAGTATTTGAAACACAGACATGACTGATACACAGAGATTAAAGTAATATAAGGCAAACTCCCAGACAATTCTTTGGTATGAAACAACTGAGGGATTGGAGATATCTCTTACTGCCTTTCACAGAATAAACTTCCTCTGAAAATGCACCATAAACTAAACTAAGATATTGAGCTATGTTCAGATATTAAAATAGTTCATCTTAAGTTTAGGTCACCAAATTATGAAGATTTTTTTAAAAATCAAATTGGATTATTTTCCTTGTGGGTTTGAACTGTTAGCTGTATATGTGACTCACATTTTCAAAAGTTTTAATGTAAAAATAATTTTATTTTTGTTTCATGGAAACAGATGCAATCTCACAATTTATCAGGCTGGCTGTGTGTTACAAAAAATGTTCCAAAACTTCACAGTTAACTCTTCTTGACAGCTTAATATGGAATTTAGCTATATTCAAAAACTGTATTGACCCATGACAACCTAATTGAGATGGCACTATTTACTATATCTCTCAAGTTCCTGTGACAATGCCTGACCATTATGGCCACTTAGACTAAACTTAGTTCTGGATCTGGAGTCTCACATTGTCTGAGAGAGTGAAGTCCTGGCTGCACACTGCAGTTGCCAGTCAGTCATTCCAAAGGGGCAGCTCTTGACAGCACCCAGTGTGAGGAAATTTGTGAGCTTCACCACTAGGTCTGAAGCTGAGAATCAGGACTAAAGAGCAATATGGGAATCAATCTTTTCAATATCTCCTAAGTGAAATAACAAGATATGCAACAGTTGATTACGCAGAAAAAATGTATTTCTAAGAAACTTAATATATAATAATTTTTAAGCCTACACAACAAATTCACAAGAGGCAAGAACTTCAGCTTTACCACTGAAGTCCCTGTAGCTGTCAAAGGACCAGTACTTTTTAAAAAATAACACATCAGCTAAAGAGAGTTACATAATTACAGACAGAGCAATGTACTGACATGCTTTTTGTTCCCACTTGGGTAATATTAGAATAAGAAGTCAGTGCCCTTAATATCCATTTGGATTAATTTCCAGGGTGTCCCACTCATTCCTAGCAAAACTCAGTAACTGAAAATAACTGAAGTAAAATGTTCTCTGTGTTCTAACCTGTAAATGTCTGCACACTGAAAGACATTTCCACAGGTGATTGAATGAGGTAGGGGAGCAGTTTATCAGACACAGAGCATTTCACCACCTGGCCACTGGTTCCAGTCCAGACTGAAATTGATAGTCCGTGTTTAAAAAAAAAAAAAGCCACTAAAACAGCCCAAAGTTTCCAGCAGCTGTTCAGTAATACTTATACTCCCTGGTAACAGTGAACTATTTGTACAATCTCTCTGTACAAAATGCAGCATTAAAATAAAACCTTGGCCAAAATTACTAACATTTCAGTCCAGACAAGATTATTCACATGCCTGAAGTCTCCTGTCTTGGAGAATGACAACCAAGATGTGTTTCTTCCCCAATGACCACAATCTTATAGCAGATGCTGCTGAACTCCAGCAACCTCCAGACTGTGGCTCTGGGCTTCTTCCTTCTATCAGTTATCATCTGTATTTTCACATGATACTGATCACGAGGGTGTAATGCACACAGCCAACAACAGACTGCATTCATCTACAGACATATGTGTCAAGTCCCACAGACTCCTTTTGGGGGAAACTCTTTATAAAACTGAACATCCAATGTCGGGCTGCTACTGACCTGGCCCTCCGGAGGCTGCCAGCTGACCCCGTCCCTGCTCCCCAGCCGTGCCTGCCTGGACCAGTGCACCAGTGATAATGGTTCCAGGCACCTCCAGCCAGAGCCCAACTATCAATGAATGTTCCTAAGGGCTGGGTCATCTGACACAAAGCACGGAATGGGAAATAATACTTTATTCAAAGTCTGGTGTTTCTGAGAGCACCAGAAAAGCGCTCGAACACACCCAGGTAAGTAGAAGTAGAGCTCATAGATTTCTGTCAATGCTGTGCTTACAAACAAAAATCAGGAGAAATCTTATTCCAGAGCAGGGTTTCCATTACTCTCAGAGGCAGATGGAAGTACCACACATAGAAAATTCCTGATACTTGACACTGAATTATTGCAATAACATACATATGGCATATGCAAGCTTCAAAAATTGTGCCTGAACACTGGCATCCCACAGAACCACCATGCACCTCGTCTGGGGACAGGACCACAGACAGCATTCACATGCATAACCCCACTTGGAAGCTGTTTTTCTGTTTGCTTGTTTGTTTGTTTGTTTTTCAGAATGACTAACTCAGCAGTCCCTGTTTGCAGAATCTCATAACAGGGCTTGGAAGCGTGAACTGCCCATTTAGGTCAATTTTTTTTTTTTTTTTACCTGGGATCTCAAGGTAACATTTACATGCCCTAAATACCAATTCCTTAGTATACTTTTAGCACAATTAGGTGATCAAGCAGAGCTATAGTCATGTGTTTCAGCCAAGCAGCCATTAAGTACTGGGAGCAGCAGCATTAGCAGTTGGGAGTTTATTTCAAAAAAAAAAGGGTAAAACCTTTCTCCTGATCCATAAAAAACCCCATTGGAGAGTGTATACAAAATGAGAGGGACATTAATATTAAATGAGAAGCCACAATGAGACAAAAAAGATGTGACATAAAAAAGCAAAAATTTCAACCAGAAGACAAACCTATGGAATGTGAAAGAGAAGAGGGCAAGAAAGAGGGAAACAGAAATATCATCTATTCTTTAAACAGAATATTCTTTAAACAGAACCAGAATTCTTTAAACAGAACTAGAGGCATTTTGAATAGTTACATTTTAACTAACTTAGAAATAACTGGATGAAATTCCATGACCAATGTCATACCAGAGAGCAGACTAGAGGATCTAAGGTTGCTTTCCAGCTTTAAAATCTAACACCCTATGAACAGAAAAGGAAAGAAGCTTGATTGGCAGCAATGGAGACATAGCTATACAAAATGTTATTTCAGGCAGAGAAAACATACTGCCAAAAATAGTAAGAAAATACGTCTGACATATGCATATATGTGCTCTGTTCTCTACAACCCACATCAGTACTTACGTATTTAATGTACAATTTGGCAGGAAAAAAACCAACACAAAAGGATACATTGGGTCCCAAGGGAATTGCTTCACAGGTGCCAATAAACTTGAGAAAATAGGAAAATCCTCAGATATGGTTGGTCTTCAGCCCTGCTCAGAGCACAAATAGCAAGGCCACAGCCCAGCAATTCCCTGGATTACAGAGGTATCTGCCTCAGCCACCTCAGCCTTGCTCCACCATGCCCAGGGTGTGCAAGAGTGAGGCACTGCCAAGGAAAGGGCTGGCCCAAGAACAAGTTGTTCCAGCTGCTCCCAGCTGCTGGACACTCCCTTGGGATTTGGGGACAGCTGGCACAGGTTGGGTAGCCAGCACTTCACAATAAACAAAGAAGTATGTAAAGGACAAAATATAGACCAAGATCCCAAACAAAATCACAGTCAGCAGCAATCAGCTTTGTTGTGTTACATCAAGCAGAAAGAAGCATTGGAAGCCTTTCTGGAGAGTTTGGACACAAAAATTGCAACAAGTACAGACTGGCACTGCTGGATACCTTCAACTTAGTATTTTTATCACAAATTAGGAGCAAATTTATCCCAGAAGTTAAAAAGAAATATAGCATGCAAAGCAATGCTTACAAAGCTGTATTGCTGCTGGCTTTAGTGGCAACCACACTGATTGTATTTATACAATGAGGCTTTTGGGAGAGTGTGCTCCAGCTTCCAGAAAACCTGCTGCTGTAGGGCTGAGACTGAATCCAGATGAACTGCACACCAAAGGCTGTGCCTAAGTCAATTTGCACAGTACAACTGCAGTGATAGGAAAACAGATCTGTTTACACCCAAGAGCTCTGATTCCCTCTGAGTAACCCACCTCCCCAAGGAATCTCAAAGCACCAGCTCCTCCTCCCTGAGGGTCCTGCTGATTTCCTACAACATCTGCCAAGTACAAGTCTCTGGGTTTAAGGTTTGCCATAGCCTATCCTAAATAAGTAGCAAATGCACTACTTCAGAAATTGCCAAAAATACACAATGAAACCATGACAGTATTTTATTAAATCAAATCTTTAAGATTATTGTCATGCAGTTCACTGTAGAGCATTTTTTTCACAGAAGCCTGCCTATGCTGTGCCTACACAGATGAATATATGCAAAAGCCTGCGGCTCGTGAAGGTACAGTCATAGGAAAAAAAAGAAAACGGAACAGAACCAGGAACCAAACTCCCACATATTTGCCTTTTTCAGCTAATCTTGCTAATAATAGCACAATTGTTTCCTTGTAAAGGAATGCAGGGAGGTTTAATTATCAAAGTAAAACTTGGTATTTTTAAGGCTGGGGGAAAAAAACGAAACCACCTTCCTGTATTTCCTAGCCTTTAGCACAAGGACTGTACTTAGGACTGTACAGAGATCTCAAATTTAGCATTTGGTGTCACTGGAGATTTTAAAGCTATCACTCTTTTCTTCTTCCCAGATCACCCACCATCACACAGCACACTAGCTCCTAAGAAAAGAAAGCAATAATTTCTGAATTGCTGGTGTAAATTTTTGTACAGTAAAAGGGGGTGAAGCCAAGAAAGAAGCCTTGACTCTCCGATATCTGTATTGAAATCAAAGTGCCATTCACATATAATTGGTCTTATATCTTGATCTCCATTCCTTCACCACCTCCAGCACCCATAGAACTTGTAAACCATCTTGCAGTCAGGCTATTTTTTTGAGTATTTCAGATGGTGGAACAAAGATGTGGCAACCACAACTTCATTTTCACATTTGGAGTGTGATGGCCAAAGCTCCAGGACATTCAGCATAACAACCTGGTAGGGTACTGTTAGTCTGTAATAACCATGGTAAGATCCAGATCACATCAGACTTCCGACAACTCTGAAATAAAATGATAATACCAAGGGGATTTTCCCTTCAGTTCTAGATTTAAAATCATTAAGCCATAAAACCCATAAAGCTAGAAACTAACATTATCATATACTTGCAAATTCAAGGAAGTAGACAGAATTCTGAGGCTAAGCTGTATTTAATTTCTGCCCACCTGTCACTAGCTTTGGATTGATATGTCATCCTGAATAAAAAAAAAAAAAAGAAAGAAAAGAAAAAAAAAAAGAAGAAAAAAAAAAGAGGTACCAGATTTCTACGTTCTTTCTGTTGAAAGGGAAAAAATTCTTTCCCATGTTCTTGAGTACCCCATCTATTGAAATGCACAAGTAAACATTAAAATAATTATAACTAACAGCAGTAGTCTCATTTATTTATGATGAATAAAACATGATGGAGAGCTGTCATAAAAAAAGACAGAGATATAATCTCCTAAGACACACAAGTGCATTTCCTGTTCATGTCAGTAAGAATAAACAGCCCTGTGCAAAGCCCAATGAATTTACTGGGGCCTAAGTGCCTCTGTCATATAAAAAAAAATACCCAATATTACATGTTTCACATACAAAATGAAGGGAAGGAAATGGAGTAGATGAAGGAGTAATAGCAGAAAACATGAGAAATATTCATTAAATTCAAATTCAGATTTATACTCAATTTCTTCTAGGTTTTCATGATCAGTGAAAAAAATCAGTATTCCTAACTGCACAGGAAAACTGCTTAGAGCAGGGTGTTTCTGCTGGAAAAAAAATATTCTGAATGACATCTCTAATAATCTGTTTTCAGCAAACAGGAAATCCAATGGACTTAAGAGGTTACTTGTATCCTAAATTTTGAGATATTTTATCCAATATTAGCCTATTTGTTTCCTCAATGGTGCAGAGTGAAAAGAAACACCACAGACACACACAAAACTGCAGGATACACATTAGTAATTCCATGCAATTGCACAACAGCCAATGACCACATTTAGGAAATAAAAACAGGTGTTCAGCCTGCAAAGTACCTGAATATTCCTTCCACACTGTTCAGCTTTGCTAGACCTCAGGTGAAACCTGGCAATCAGCTCTGGGCACTCCACATCATCTCAGCACATCCTAAAGTAGGATGGAGTTATTTAACAAGGAATCACAGAGGTCCAGAATGTGTTTAGTGTCCAGGTAAAGGCTTTATAAATCACCCAAATGAGATATTATGCAGCTGATTCCAGACAAGAGCAGAGAACAGAGTGGACAATCTCTCTAGTTTAATCCAGACCCTATTTCCTAAGAATATTAGCGGTAAAGTCCCTTTCTGCAATCCCAGGTGAAATGGCTTTGACCTAAGGACCATAAACCTCAACAAACCCCACTTTCTATTACTGCCATAAATTCCACATCAGTTGCAGTGCACCAGCCCAAGGATCTCAGCAATACAATCCCAAGTTGCACAGCATGCAGTTGCCAAAGCCCAGCTTCTCAAAATGAGGAGTTACCACATTGTGCATGAGATAAAATAGAGAACTTCAAAGACAAATGGTGACAGCCCTGGTAACATTTTAGATCCATGTAAGAAGTGAGATGATTGCTGACATCTGAACATCTTCTCACAAGCAGTTCCATTTAAGAAAACGGAAGGAATTACTTTAACATATTCGGGGGGGGGGGGAGGGAAAACCAAACTATTTTTAAATTCACAGTTAGCAAAGTCCCACTTTATTCATGAAAGTTAGCCACAGTAAACCAGTCTCATGGTCTAAACAGTGTGCCTCTGCTCAGAAAAGCAGATGTGAGAAAACCACCTTTTCTTAATAGACATGCTCTACATGTGACACACAGATTAGCTCTGGCTGCTTTAGGGATTAAAATTACTTTTTTACTCATTTGCAGCTCTTTGCAATTCAAAATCCAACAGAAACTGAAAGCAGGAACTAGACTGTTTCTGGGTCATACACCATTAGACCTGTTAGTTAAATGCCAGTTGCAAAGCTGCTATTCCTGGTTGGAATGTGTGAGCCACAAAAAACATGGTCTGACATTCAATTTATAGGGTTGGCACTTGGGCATTTGGAGACAGGACAAATTTTTCATGGATGATGCATATTTCAGCTAGAAGTCTTTAAAAGGCCCTGAATAAGAAATGCCACGTTCAAAGAACCAGTATTCAGATTTTTGTCACATATTAGAGATTTCTTTAACTCACAAATTTTCAAAATCTTATGTTCAATTTGCAGAAATGAGCAACCAAAAAAACACACTGATCAAAATGCTCTATTTTTAAAATAATTTAATGACTGTTAAAATAAGAAACATGAATGCATGGCTCTTGAGACACTGGCCTGCAGTACAGAGTTCTCTGAAACTAAAGTGATCTGTTACATGAAAGAAATACTTAACTAGGTAATTAAACTTCTTACTCTGTGCTAGGAAAAAGATTCAAGAAAAAAATCAAATCTGGACTGATGTCTGCAGGGATGTTTTCAAATGCATGGTTTCTGTACAAAATTTACTTACTTATTACATTTACAAAGGCCTGTGATTTCCTTAAGGACTTGAAATGTTAAATTATTTCCCCCTTGGTTCTAGTTTCTATTATTTTTGACTGCTTCAAGAGAATAAACAGGTCACTCTGCTCATTGCTTAAGCCATGTGACACCATAAGACTGACCAAAATTAACAGAACACAAAAGAATTAACAAGGAAGAAAGAAGACAGGAACTGACTTTAATTGGGATCACTACATTCTGCAGAACTAAAGGAAGGCTATAATATAGGAAACTGCTTTAGAGGGAAGTACAAAGGAGTCAGGATCTGGCAAGCAAATGTGATACACATGTGGTGAGGCAGTCTGTCATCGATCTTCCTAGAAAGAGATCTCTTTGTTGTTCTGCTGCGACAGTTTGTAGATGTCCAAGTTGCAGAGTGTGCAAGAAAAGATTGGTGCACTTCTAACAAAAAATAGTGATGTTTGTAAAATACAAAGAGATTCAGGACCAGCCCCGAAAACAGGGATGTTCTTGGTTGTCAGGGTAACATGATCACCCCAGACAACAGAGACGTCAGCAGGAATGTGCAGCACACACTTGGTACCCAAGCACACAAGTCTTCCTGCTTCCCTTTTGTAATTAAGCCACAAAGGGATATAGGCAATTGTTGCTAAGGTGGGGATCAGTCTTTTCTCTGTGTTAGGGATCCAAGAAAACTTAAGAACAGTCTTTACTGGTGTTACCCATCCAGCTTTCCACCATTAATTAGAAGAATCAACAGATAGCAGAAAAACAGTGAACCATAAGGGGCGATCCTCCTGTTTAATGTAGCAGTGTCCAGAAAACTTGGTAAGATCTAATGACACACAAAATACTACTATAATTTTCTTTAGGGTAACAATCCTGTAACTTTGCTTTCATGAGATCACATGCCCATTGTGTGCCTTCTCCCAGGAAGCTAATAAACAGTTTCAAGTTTTCTGCAGCCTGACCTCTTGAAAGCTACATTGCCTTCTCCATCAAACCAGGCTTCACATCACCATTCATCTGCAAAAATACAAAGATTCAGATATGCAACAGAATAAATGACCAGATGAACAAGTCTTGCTTGTGTGCCCTGCTGATGAACCCATAAAACAAAGTAAGTGAAGTCATATGTCTGACGAAAGTAAAAATGCAAATTTTGAAGGATTTGTATTTGTGAGAATGGATACAGTCCACTGATCCCACAGCATTACCAATGAGTCCTCATAGATCACTATTCTACTGCAGTTTACAAGTTTGGTGTTTTGGATAGACTGCTGTGGTTTTACCAGGCAGGTACCTAAACATCACTCACTTCCCCTTCCAGTGGGGTGGGGGAAAGAACTGGGGAAAAAAAAAAAAAAGTAAAATTTGTGGGTTGAGATAAAGACAGTTTAATAGGACAGGAATTGAAGTAGTAGTAGTAAAAATAATAATAATAATAACCAAATATACAAAACAGGAGATACACAATGCAATTGCTCACCATCCACTGACCAATGCCCAGCCAGGTGCCAAGGGTGCAGCCCTTGGCTGATTGTTTTCCCTAATTTTTACACTGAACATGAGCCCAAATGGTGGGATAACCCTCTGGTCAGTTGGGGTCAGCTGTCCCAGCTGTGTCCCCTCCTAGCCTCTTGAGCATTCCTGGGCTCCTTGCTGGGGGGGGGGCAGTGAGAGGCAGAGAAGGCCTCAGCACTGCGTAAACACTGCTCAGCAAAAACTAAAACATCACTATTACCAACATTATTCTCATCCTAAATCCCAAAAACAGCACTGTCCTAGCTACTAGGAAGAAAATTAACTCTATCTGAGCTGAAACCAGGACACCCTGAAAAATTCTGCAGAAAGCTATCCAGCAGAAAAGAATTCCCATGGAGTAGAAAATATTAAATATTCAAAATTTTGAATAATAAAGTTGACAAGAATAGCCTCATGGGTTTTTAATTTTACTCTATGTTATTGCTGTTGTTTTCTTTGAAGACTATCTTCTTAAAAAAGTACTTAAATCACTTTGTTTAAATCCCTCTAGAGGCTAGACCAGCTCTTTAGCACTGTGGAGTGAATAAAAGATTCACTCACCAAAAGGGATACACATTAATGGTTGTGCAAGAGGAAGAAATAATATGATTTAAAAAAATTCAGGTACAATTAAGTTTATTTTTTCATTGTTCTGATATTAAAAGACAATTTATACTCAGCAAGGATTAATGGAAGAGGGAGACTAAAACAAGTAAATGGAGAAAAGCCTTAAGAAAAAAGATGGAAAACATTACTTAAATTTTCAGAGTAGCAAATTGAACAATCAGTGTAGGTTGACAGCTACACTTTTACTCCCAACCATTGTTGGGACTCTTTGCATCTTATATTGTAACACAACCCTGCCCCAGCTGGTGAAAGATCCTGTTTCTTCACTCCTGGAGTCCGAGAAACTTATCTGTGCTTGCCCTTCCCTCTTCCCTCCCTGGATATGTCATAAGTTGGCCAGTGTGCATTTAGGGCTAATAGGTCATATGCAATAAATGAAAATCTTTCCACAACAGTTTCACAGTCAATACAATAAGCCAGTGAGCTTTCTCTGTTCTACTTGAAACCGAGTTGGTGTTGCTAGCATAAATATTTACTTTATATCCATAAACACACGTACACCTTCCCACACACACCCCTGTGACCATTATGTAGCTACATAGCTCATATTACCCACCTACAAGTAAAGAAGTTTTTCAAGTTATAACTTGAGATGTCTTTCAGCAGATGTAGGAAACCAATGGCCTGAAACAGCAGCTGGCACTGAAGTTACCTATAAAACAGCCATACCTTCAAGCTAATATCCTGCTTTGCCTAATTTACGGATGATTAACAATCTCAAGTTTGCTTCATCAATATGGGGATGGCCCCTTGCCCGTGTGCATTCCCTCCCTGCCTCAGCCCAGCAGGTTTCCCTTCTCCAAGCCACACATCCTGGAGCTGCTGGGGAAGGAGCCCTGGGGGTTCCATCAGTGCTGCTGCAGCTCACAGAAGATCACAGAAGAATCATAACAGCCAGGAAACATCAACTCAGATAACACACAAGTCAGGTAACAAATACAAGTTACAAACAATAACGTTCCATTTGTGTTTGGCAGCTATCATCACATGCATTACAGGCAAATAATACAAGAAATAGTTTTTATGTCTCTTTTTGTTTGTTTCATATTAAAAAGCTCTTAAAACCTCTTCTAATAGCTGCTCTACCCTGTGATCTAAAATAAAATCAAACTCTGGCAAGGCCAAGCACATTAAGTTTAAAGTCTGCATCAAATACTTCTCTGGAGTTCTTTAGGTGATAACAGATTAAATCCTCTTTTTATTCATTGTATTGTTTTCAATTCCACTTGACTAACATCTGACAGAAACAGCAGCTCAACACCTTTTTTAGAGGAGCTCTGCCACCACCTGGCACAAGGCAGGTGGGGATTACAGACAGTATGAACCAGAGGTCAAAATGCCCCTAAAATAACATGAAAGCTGAGCTGGATCTCAAAATCACTTCACATTTCTGGCTGCCCTTATGATTTCTCATCTAACCTAAAATTAGAGTTCTGTTTCCATACTTGGCTACATGAAATTACTACAAAATTCAAGAAGTTAGAAAATAGTAAGACATTACAACTCATGTTCAGTTCTTTAAAGAAGAAAAATGTGATTGGGGGAGGTCAAAATCCAATTAATTCCTTAACTGGGAGTTTATCTGGGAGAGGTATACATGTAGGCAACTAGCTTAGAAAACTTTATAGGTGATCCCAATGTGTATTTGTAGACAAGGTCAGGTATGATTCATCTCTTCCTGAACTCTTAGATACTTACTGAATCCCAAGTAAGCGTGAAGTCAAAGAACTGGTAGACATATTTGAAGGAATCTGATGGTTATGAATCTTATACAGAGAGTCAGTGATATACTTTTGTAACTCTTAACACAAAATTCCCAGGCTTCACTTGAAGGCCTTATCCTAAATACCCTGCTGCAGAAGGACATCTGTTCATATTCCAGAAGAAAAGAGTAACAGACATAACTCGGGAGACAATTAGGCTAAATATAGCTAATATTGGTTTAAGACATATCTACAATCAAATCTTGATTTGCACCATTCTTGGCTAATTGGCTCACATGAATCCAGATTCCTGTGTGCAGTATAAGTGCTGTACTCAACTGCTGAATGTATTATGCTTTCCATTTAAAAAATGACCCCAGTACAATTGGTACCAGTGAGCCTTCATGGTTTTGTTACTAGTTGCCAAAGGGTACAAGCTGGAGAGCTGCACAAGGGTCTGGTCGATGCACTGGCTTGGAGTTTTTACTTTATTCCACAGCCTATAGCCTCTCCTTCCACCCAGCAGGTATCTGTTTCACCACTATGAACTTCACATCTTCCTGGTTTTGCTGATCCTTGACTGCTCTAGGCTTCATCTTTTTCGACTAAAACCTAAGAGCTAGAAGTTAGTTATCAATCATTTATCCCTGTGACATGAGGTGTTTTTTATTTATGCATTCAAGTATGTCTCTATGACACTCCAGGATCAAGGATGATCTCTGCCTCTCCCTTTCAAGCACAAAAGTAATCAATGCAAATACTTCAATAGTAATGTCATAGCCATTCATCATTTCTTAAAACTTAAGATCTCTGCTTTGAAGTGATAACAGGTTAAATGACAGTACCCGCCCTCTCCGTAATTATGTCCCTTTTATGGCAAGTTCTCTGGTATACAACAGCTGGTTTTATTACTATTAATGCTGCACGATGACTACAAAAAACCTGACCTGAACGGGATAAAACCAAACCAGCTGTTTCATCTCCTTTCATCTATTCACATCTCAAAGGGGCTTTGTGCACAATCAGTTTCCACTGAAGAGCTGAAAAATCACGTGTCACAACAGGGGCCCGACGTATGTGGGTCACAGAATAACCGGCAATCCAGGGCCCCGCCGACGGAAATCTCTGCCCAGCCGACTCTCCCCCGCCTAATCTCACCAGGATGAACTGGCACCGAGGAAAACAACGAGCACTTACTCGCTCCACTCAATTTCCACAGCGAATAAACACAGAAATGAGACAGCCAGCGCGTTCAGTTGTAGAATCTGCCCTGAGAGTCCAGATGAGCAGTAGGAACAGAGAGGAAAGGGTTTTAGTCTCCAAAACAGGAAAAACAGAACCCAAATTTAGATCCATTACGTTGTTTCTGCACAGAATATAGAAATCACTCCCTTTTTCTACTGCAGCAAATGACTTCTCGCAGCCCTGACAGCCTCCTTGGTTACCCCAATTTCACAAACCACACTTCTGTCACCTTAGCAGATACAACAGTGCTGCACACCAACTCAAGATGACAAAAGCTCAAAACCAGAACATTTTAATTATAGATCTCTTCTAATTTTACTTGCAAAGAGTAATAATTAGAGAGAAAAAGAAGCCCACACAAACCCAAAAACATCCCAAAGACGCTCCATGGACTTCACCAAGGTTCACCCATAGTTCCCATTTAACGATCCCAGATGTTGTTACTGGCAAAGCTTGGAACTAAAACAACTTTACAGAATCATCTTAAGTACAAACTTAACTCCCTAAGACACTGCAATGGTTAATTAGTACAGACTTGAGATGACAATGCCAAGAAGATTATACATGTAAAGTACATTTTAAGGTACTATTTAGCCATGGCTCTGACATGGCTCACTCTTTTTTCCTCAAACCAGTAATTACATTTTAACAAAAAGCCATTCAATACATCACTTTATGTAGCCTGAAGAAAATTAATCATTCAAATAGATATTTATTTTCAACAGACATAACTACTAAAACAGGATGCAAAGAACATGCATGAGCAGCATTATAACTGACTGCCGTATTTCCTGTATTTTAAGTTGTCAGTGTAACAATTAACAGTGTGGTACCGCATATGTCCTTTAGTGAGTTAAAGAATCAGTCAACTTTATAACGAAGCACAGCTGTTAATTGAACACATGCCAACAGTGGCACCTTGCATGGAGGGCAACCCTAACCTCACACAGCCAGGACTCACTGAGACCAGCACCCTAAGTGCCAACCCTGCATCAGCTCCAGTGGGACCAGTGAGATTTCCCTGGTCTTTGGGAGCTCTGAAGCATGTGTAGGCAACACAGTCCAGCAGAAATAAGGGTGTCTTGAATCTGGACACACCCTGGCACAGAGTCAGTATCCCACAAAACTAAGCAGGAGTGAAGAGCCTAGCAGGGAACAGTGGAATACAGACAACAAACACCCAGAAGACAGAAAATAATTAGCCTCAAGAGCAAAGCCTAAATCAAAATCCTCTCTGCTTTTCAGCCCAAGACACACATCACCAGGGAACTGTGCCAGTGTGCATCACAGCATTTCTCTCTGCATGGACAAGTACACAGTGAAAAACATTGCCCTAAAACTTGTATTGTACAAAGCAACAATCTCAGGGCTGCTCTGAGTTTTATTTCAATCACAGGGCAAGATTTTTGACCCTCCTCTCCACACCAAAACACCACAGTGGAAAAGCTCTCCTCAGAGTAACAACCTGACACACTCGTACGTAAGTGAAGAAAATTGCATTCACACCACTATACCAAGAAAGAACCACACATCTTTGTTAATTAACATTATTTACATAAAACATGATCTTGGTGGCTTCCTACAACCGGCCTTAAGCAAACAGATCTGCCACAGGGCAATGCAGAACTTCACACTGCTCCAGATCTCAGAGTTTCAGGGCTGAAACTTTTAGGAGGCTTGAACACACTTAGGGTGACATCAGTGTTAAAGGTGTCCTTTAAGAGACCAAGGTGAAGAATGACAGTATTCATATTTCTAAAATATCTAATACGCAGGTTGTTGTGCAGTTTTATCAGCTGCAGCACTTTTACAGTCTTTCATCTCAAGTCTTGTGTTAATGGCTCAAGCAATAATTTACAAAAAATCCCTAATTTTGAGGAATGATATAATAAACATTACAAAAAACTTCTTTGGGATTCTTTTAACACACTGCAAGAATTGAACCCCAAGCAGAGAAAAAACAAAGCACAGCAATCCATTTGCACAGTCCTGCTAGAGTAACTCCTCTGCAGTAACCATTCTTTGCAGAATCAAGGATTTAGTGATACAACTTGTAACATTCTATTAAAGCCTTGGGGACAGAAACTCTATAAAATACATTTCGATACTGTAGCCAAATAGAACAAATTAAAAAAAAAACTGGTTGTGAGCAATAGATTTTTATTTTATCTGAACTAGCCATAAATTTGCATCTGACACCAAAACCCCCTAATTTTTAGCATTATGTAGGCAATAAAGGTGCATGATAAACTGTAGTCATATCAAATACACATTAGAAACAAAAATATTTAAAAGTGTAATGGAGAACCACTGAAGTTTTGATGATGAGTACAAAGATAACAGTAAACAATTTCCAACTTGGCAGACCAACTCAAATCAATCTGTTATGGAGATTAAACACTTGGAAGTTTAATTGCTCATACCTGTGTTACCACGTAACAAAAATAAAACCAGAGATAAATACTTCTAATATCCGATGCTTTCACTAGGTCCTTCTATCTTACATGCTCTGTAACATGTGAAAGCATCAAGGATAAAATACATGGTCCCTCTTCTGAAGGCAGAAGATCAAAAGTTAGATTTTCATAGCTCTAATAGAGTCTTAAAGGGGCACGTAATCCAAGCTGATACATGCTTGCATGTTTCCCTTCCCAACCTTCTCAAATCCAAGCTAGGAAATGGGGATTAAAGATCAAGGCAGGCTTGAGCTGCAAACAGGTGGGCAGTGGCAATGTGTGAACCTCGGACACCAGTCCCAAGGGTGTCCTCTGACATGGTGCAGCTGACAACTTGTTTCTGCAATCCCCCACGCAAATGTAATGAGTCCTGGTGTATCGGTAAAGAGACCTGGTGTATCTGCAAGGTCACCTTGGCTACTGCTGGCCATCCCCACTGGAGCTGCCCAGCCTGCTGCACTGGGTCAGTGTCAGTGTTGGTGTCGGTCCCCTCACAGCACCACCCGCCGCCCCAGGCACACGGGGAGCCCCAGGTGAGTCACCCTTGGCAGAAGCCTACCTCCCTCCAATGGCTATAAATAGACCCAGAAGGACCGGTTCTGACAAAGGCACCTCAAAGCTGGGCATCTGAGTGAAGGCAGATGAATCCTACTCTTCACCTTGGAGTCATGGTTCCTCCCCCGATTTTCACCTGAGGCTGCAGAACTACATAACACCCACAGGCAGGACTTAAAATACATCCTTGCCAAGAGCAATCTGTAAAGCAGGAGGATACAAAATTTTGACAGTTTTATCATAAATAGCCCTAAAAAGAAGCCATGCAGGGAAAACAATTACTGCCAGGTAACTATGTTTTAATGGGAGCGCAGATCTCCTCTGAAAATTAACTTCACAGTCATGTTGTAGGGATATGTTTATTGCTCCTCAGTGATAAAAATAAAACTATCGTTTAATTTGACTGCCAGGGCTGAAAGCTCCATCAAAGCTTCAATCTCCCTGGTCTTTTACACAGCACCACTAGCCCCATTGCTAACACCACATTAGCACTGCCATCCTAAGAGATGCAAAAGTCAAGCTAAATATTCCTTTGGTGCCCAAAATAAAGAGACAATACTTGAAGCTGCAGAGAGAAAGTGTTTCTGTTGTAACAATTTTACCCTGTCACATTAACAAGCTATAAATAGATCTAAAAACATTTACTGAAGGCCAAATTCTGCAGAGCTGAATTTACCCAGTGGTGTTATGTAAGAAAGGGTTTCAGAAATGCACTAAATGGGACTGATGATACAGCTCTAGAAATAATGTCTTGCATTTTCATGCATTCCACTTTTTTTCTCAGTTTCTTAAACTGATAAACTTGCAGTGATGTTTTTCTCTTCGAACAAATCTCTAGTACCTGATGATGATGAGTTGGAATGAAAACTGGCACTTGTGGCCCCTTTATGCCAGTCTTTCCTCCCTCATCCAGAAACAGTTCTGGTGTAAACGCAACCAAAAATTACAGAAGGGCAGATTCAACTGAAACAGTCTTCAAAGATGATGAATTTAAATCTCCCTGAAAAACTTTTATCATTGTCATTTAATTTCACTGAGAAGATTTACAGTACTTGAAATATTTTGGCAAGTATAATAGATTAGTGAACCTGTGACACGAGACTGAGACGATCTGGGTCAGGCATTTCTACAAGCTGCCTGTCCTGCTGCCTGCCTGTCTGGGGTCCAACTCATCCAGCTCCACAGACTGCTAAAAGAAATTCCTGAATTTATCCCACATTCAGGTACAATAAAGTCAGTGGCACTGACAGTGAAGGAGCAAGTTGCTCTTGTGCACCACATTTACTCTTAAATGAAGACAGCCCTTGCTTTTAGGCCTACAACAAAGTATACTGCAATTCCTTTACTATAATGACAATGATAATAGCAGAATATGAAAGCTAGAAGATTAACAACAGTAGGAAGTTAGCAACAGTTATAGTAAAGTTCATTTTTCTAAGAGCAAGGGAAGGTTTTCTCACCCACAGCTTCCCACCAGTATAAGCAACATGCACATGTTCAATGGCACATGGCAATGGCAAAGAGTTTCAAAAGCCAGAGGAAGACAGAGAGAAGACTCCTCACTGTTAACTTTCCCCTTTACTTCTACCTCTACACAGTAGAGGACCAGGGTAAACACCCAGGCAAGAGCTCACAACAGCAAAGCTTCCCCAAGGCACAAGATTCAAGACCCTGTTCCTGCAAGGTCTGTAGGGACCCACAAGGTTTGCTGGCCACATCCACATTTCCCTGCAAAGCCACAGGTGTTACCAACAGAGGAGGAGGGATGCTCCACATAACAACTATAAAAGCAGGTCTAATTTCTCTCACCAGAGAATCTCATTTAAAACACAACAGCGTTGTTAAACCACCATGATTTGCTGCTCTCTGTGACCTACCCTAAGTGGTGACATGAATGCCCAAACCCTTCTGTATCATGCCAGCAGGTGGAACACTGTTTGGCCAAGAGAGATCAAGTCCCCTTCGCTCAGCACTGGCAACAGCAAGTGAAATGCTGCCATGCAAAGACCTTTCTTGAGACAACCCAGGTTTTGGGTTCTGGCTCACATAGACGAGTACCCAGCCTCCAGTATGGTGTTTCTACTAGTGGTGTATCAGGATCCAGTGATATCAAGGAATATTACAGAAAGCAGAAAATATTTCTAAATCACTGTTTCACACAACAGCCTATTGAGAGAGGATATGAAGTCTGACTCACTGTAATCTTCATACATTTAATGTATTTTTCCACACTCCACTTGGGCTCCATACCAACAGGAAGAAGGTTATTTCCTCAGTGAAGATCATTAACAATTCATATGCAGCAGTTTCTGCCATATGTGGTTCGTCAGCTGACTACCTTGATCTGTTAACCAGTCTGCTGGTGAGGTTCTTCTAGCTTAAATGAGGAGCACATTATTTTATAGTTTTAATAATATTATCAAAAATTATACTAAAGCCATTTGCTGTGAAAGAAATGTTGCTTTTCTTCAGAAAAAAAGGTTGTTAAACCATCCTCTACCTAAATGTGTTGCTCACTTTTTTCTCATTCTCCTCTATGCTTGCGGGGGAAGAAAGAGATGTGGGAGGACATTTGCAAGACATAAAAAGCTTCAGAAGTTTCCAACTGGTACCATGCACAGATAAAACCTTGTTTCAATTGGCCAGAAAACAAGGCAAGAGAGAAAAGGGGGGAAATTTGTAGTAAAGAACAGTTCTCCCACTTCCTTCCAATCATTGCTTAGTTCACCGAGAAAGGGGTAAAAAAGTATCTTTCCATCAACATAGAAAAAGCAGATTTCAAAGCAGTTTTCTACAAATACCAGCACTATCTCTACTGCACTTCCTCCCTGCATTGAATCACCATCTTGCAAATATCCAAGTTTTGGTTAAACATGAGCAATTATAGCAAGCAAAAGAGAAAATCATGATTTCACTTCAGCTCTATGCAAAGTTATATTTATGGAAATCAATGAAATTATTATTATTGTGGAACGAGAAGAAAACGCAATTTACATTTCTCCAAGCTACTTACATTGTGTGCTCCATCTCAGGTGATGACATTGTCACCAGTGTTCAAGACTCTGGTCAATAGTCCAGCAAATTTGTCAAATAATGATGGTTCCCCTACTCCACAGTCAAGCACATACAAAGTTACCTCCTTCATTTTGGCCCTTTAGTTGATACAGTAGTGACTTAATCTTCTCTTCATAATCCATATAAACTACTGTACATTCAACACATATTTCTAATCAGTTCATCTCAGAGTCCCAGAGCTGTCTATATGTATCACACAAGCAAAATTGACTTTGTCAAGGAAATAAAAACCTCCACAAAAGAAAGCACCATGAGCAATCAATGCACCCATGCATTCGGATGGTTTGGGCCAGAACAGATTTGTTTCCAGAAAAAAGGGACAGATCTAATACGACCTTCAGTTATTATGTCTACTCTTCAGATTCCTAATCCCACTCCATGAAACCTGTATCTACTTCAGAAGGACAGTAAACTGAATTATTCCAAACCCAGAATTTAATGGTTCCTGCAGTGACAAAAAAACACAAGAGTTCCTAAGCAGCACAAAGATAGTGCCAGAAAACAAGTTGAAGGAATTTTGGCCGTTTTCCTATAACATTTGAACAGCCAGAAATACAAATTTTACAAACACAGAAAAGGGTCATAAAGAACCATTCCAGCTGTGTTTGTTTTGAAAACAAACTTGTTTTAAAATAAAACTTAATTGTGGCCTCAGAACCAGAAAGATGGGAAAGGTCTAGCACAGGCAACTCCAGGGTTCTGCTCCTCACCTCTCATGGAGTTGGGGCAAACTGTGAATCTCCACAGCATTCTCAACACCCCTCACTCTTCATCTGCCTGGGGGGATTTGAAATGCAGCTACAAAGCTGAGATGTAATAGACAGCATTTTTAGTCCAAATGTTAATGGTTTAGTTAAATCTGAGGTCAAGCTATTGATATTTTGTTAAAATTCTTCATACCATATTCAAGGGATTGGTACAGAGATTAGTAAGAGATTAGGTTATAGCGATTATTTATGTGTGTTGTTGTTCTAACATTTCCTTGGCATGGAGAGCTAAATTAACTGACTGTGTTTTTCAGGAGTAGCTCTTAGATGGTTTCAGCAATGACCTTGTTGTATTACCAAATATCTATATCCAAAATAAAAAAATAAATTCTGACAATCCTGGGAAGCTGAATATCATTACTATATCAAGACTTAAGGAATTTGGTTTATGGTACAATAATAACATGGCATATTGTTAGCAAATGAAATCAGCTTAGTGGTCACAAGAACAAAACTGAAATCAAGTTAAAATTGTTTCTCTGAAAGGAAAAGATGACTTGACAGACAGTAATCAAGAGTTATTTTGTAAATGGATTTGCTGATGCTTTCCAAAGGCATGAAAAAGGCTTAAGTTATTCAAAATAAAAATTATACTGTTTCATTTTAAAATACTTGTCTTCTCAATTTAATTTGTAATTAAGGTGGATATTATTATATACATATAACATGCAAGAAAAACTCTTCTGGCCTTATTTTTGGAAAATTTGAAACCTGTTTCTCTTTCTAATGGAAAAAACGAAAGCAAGATTTCTGTTCCAATAAAACAGTACTGAGATTTATTTTCAGTTTGACTGAAAATTCAGGTAACACCAAAGAAATTATTTCAGTGGGACTGAAGAAAGGAAATTAGCCCAGAGCTGAGGGCCAGCTTCTGCAATGGTTTCATGGATTTGAGATTTCCTTTCTGATGGATTGATGCTGATACCCTTTGAACCCATTTAGAGTTAAGTCTTCTTTTGTCCCTACATTGTTGATTAGCTTCAGCTTCTGAGCTGGAACAAGCAGCAGGGAAAGGCAGAAGACCTTGCATCTTGATCATGAAAACAAAAGCATGTTCGAGTAAGATTGATCAGCACTGCAAAACTGGAAATATGTGAGCTAGAGGAGGCAATATTTTTCTAAGTAATCAACCTCCTCCAGAAGGAAAATGTGATCCTGAGGTCTCATATTAAGACAACATGACTGATAAAAAAATTATTTCTAAGAGCTGCCTAAAATTATGAAGCTTCCAAACCTTTATGTGATATTGTCGCAGCATTAATAAGATCTGATTCACTGGTTGAAGTGCAACTCCCTTCTGCTTCAGCTCACCAGCTGAAAACACATCCCCATGACAACCCGGGAGCCGCGGAGGAGAGCACAACACCCAACCTGCTGCCAAGCACTGCCAGAGCCCTCCTCCAAAGAGGGATCTGCCAACCCACAGGAGCACATTTCTCTCACTGCTGTGGGGCCTGGACATGTGTGTGTCACCCTGCACTAGAAAACTCAAACAAAAATGGCATTAGGTGCATGCCTACAACCCTAACACTCAGCCAACTTTTTTAACTTTAACAGTGACAATACCATCTCTGCAATCTAAAATCATATTTGTGTGAATAGTTTGGGAAAATTAAAAGGTTATTTAGATGCCCAAATGTCTACCTCCTGCTTGAGCAGGATCAGTGACCAATCCAGACTTGCAGTATGAATCCATCACATCTCAGACCAGGGAAGCTGGTTTTCCTCCTCAACAATATGGAAAGAAATCTGCTAATGGTTAAGGTTCGAGTTGAACAAAACATTATAACTGCATTTGTCCAGATCAACACTGCAGACAGATTATATTAATTTCACCACTAAAAGCAAAATAATTAGCTACATTTATCACAAATGCCATCAAGCACTGTGTATCTCAGCAGTTGTGCTGCTCCTTCAATTATTCTGCCTCTCTGTTACATAAGCTCTACTTTGCAGCTCCAGGTGATACAAGAAAAACCCTAATTCACATCACTTTTGTAGTCTGCATTATAGCACAAAGAAAAATATGTAGGGAAAAATTGGCAAAATCACCTGGTATACTATTTTAAGGTAGTTCCACTTCAGTAATTGCATAAACATAGTCTCATGATCCACTTTGGGCAAGGACTAAATGGGTTTGCCAATCGGAGTTACCCAAGCATTCAAATGATCGCCGGTTAAAATAAAACATGTAATAAGTTCAAGGTAGTTGGTACTTGTGTGCACTATTTCATCCTCACCAAATATGACAATTAACTCACATGGTGAAATCCCAGCTGAAAAGAGACCAAGAGCAAAACCTCATTACCTTAAAGCCATGGTGACCTTTAACGCTCCTAAAGACTGCAAAAATCCTTTTAAATCAGAGTCCTCTTATTACAACATTATAGTGAGTACACAGAACTTGCCACATATTTTCTTGACCAATATTTCCAGAAATTGGTTCTGCAAAACAAATCCTACCATCTCTATCTTCAGTGGCTGGCAGGCTCCCAATTCAACTCTTCCCAGAAAGCATAAAATCACAATCAACAAGAGTTCAGCTGGCATTTAGTGTCAGCTACACAGAGACAAAACTGCTGGTCAAATATTCCACAGCTATTGTTGCTTAGCTCTTGAAAATTTTCTCATGTTTAAAACTAGAGTACAAGATTGAAACTTGGTATTTTCTAACACAGTATTTTTCAATCATCTCTGCTGACAACTTGTTCTGGTTTGTGTGCATCATACTTCCTCTTATTTCTTAATTTGATAAGTAAGTTCACAGTATTCATAAATTCATACCAATTATACAGTGTAATCAATGACAACAACCCACTGGGAAGTTAGGCTCTAACTCTTCAACATCTTCTATATCCTTTAACTCTTCCTTGTCCATACCCACATTCATCATCTGTCATGTGAACCAAAGCAAGAAGAGGCTGACAAAGCTGATTACTGCAATTCAGAGTGACACTGCTATGGATGCGCTTTTCAGAAGCCTGTTAGGACAAACCAGTTTAAAAGCTGCCTCTTGGGAAACAGCACATGGATGATACCCATGGAGTGCCAGCCAGCTTCTGGGGGCTGCCCCAGCTTCAGGCCGACGCCAGGACCTGGCGGCCGTGCTCAGGGAGAGCCCACGCACTACCTGTGCCCAGCAGCCTGCAAATCCCATCTGTCTCCTTGACAAGCAATTTCACATTCTTTCTAGGAAGGATTTCAGGACAACTGCCAAAACATACTCCTTGCATTGTTTCTGCCTCGTGCTGTCACCACAAGGCCACATGGGATGGCTGGAGATGGGGACCTACCACAGAGCAAATAAATACAAGTACCTGGGATTTCTTAATGGACACGCAACCAGTGCAGGACACACAGGCAAAATCAGGCCAAGGAGCCATCCAGGGAGCCAGGGCTGTTGTTCCACATGAGAGGGTGGAGTCAGTGCCACCAGCTCACCCTGTGTATTGATCCCCTCCATCAAGTGCTGCAGCCTGCATGGGCTGTTTTGAATGTTGCACCAAGTGCATTCTGGGGTGAAAGTCTAATTTTTCAAGGTAAATTAGACACACAAGGACTCACATTAATTACAGGTTCTGGGCACTAATCCATGAAGACAGGTGCAGAAACCACAAGTTTACTGCTGCTTCAAGAGTTTAGCGATGGCAAGCCAGAATCAGCGCATGTTCCGTCCCAGGATAAAAGGCCTTCTGTGTCTAAACAAGAGGGAAGCAGTACAAAGTATCAAACATTCACATGTAAGTGCTGCTCAGAACTTTACTCTGAGGGAAAATCTACTGACTCTGTCGCCAACAAACCCCTCTCCTGGCCTTCTTCTGTCTCTGCATTTACTTCATATATTCATTTTATCAAACAAATAAGAGCTCTGCTACTGAAATGATCAGTCTAAACAAGGGTTTAAAGAGAAGTTTTTATTAGGTCCTTTTAAAGAGTCAGAACAGGCTAAAACAACATTCCTACTAATGAGTCACATCAGTGGGCTGCAAGAAAAGAACCTTTGAACACTATCAACAAAAATGTTCTTCACGAGAGGCTGCTTACCATCACACTCTACACCAGGTAAAGCTTGGAGAACTTGTCCGAAAAGGTTACTGTGTTCTCCATTCCCATCACCTGTACCTACACTGGTGGGACCAGGGTCAATCTCAGAGGTGACAGCTTTCCTGCTTTTACTGAGTCCAAGACTCAGCTTTATGGTCACTGTTCTGGCTGAGTAAACACAACTCCCTCTGAGGCCAAAAAATCCCAGTTCGGGGTCATTAGGGGGAAGGAGAAGGTGTTTCTCTCCTCCAGCAGCTGAGCACAATGCCATCTTCCCAGCCTTTGCCAGCTGAAAAAAATACCACCAGTTTCTGGTCTCCAACTGACTGCCAAGGCAGACACACAACACAGTCTCTTTTCAGAAGACAG
Organism: Acrocephalus scirpaceus scirpaceus; assembly: GCA_910950805.1. Taxonomy (NCBI): domain Eukaryota; kingdom Metazoa; phylum Chordata; class Aves; order Passeriformes; family Sylviidae; genus Acrocephalus; species Acrocephalus scirpaceus. The sequence goes on along the minus strand of OU383773.1, from coordinate 143,382,470 downwards.
ATATGGATGAAGGTCCCACACACTCCTCTCACCCATTCCTGCAGCTGACTTAAATCCAAGAGGGAGGACAACAGGTGAATTCCCAGAGATACTCAAAGGGACAAAAGCAGGTACCAGTAGGAGAACATATTTCACAATCACCAAATCCCTTTTCTATTCCTCTTGATCAACAGCCCAGACCTTGGAAGTACCTTCAAAACAAAACAGGACCAGCACAAACCCTAAAATGAATGATTTCAACTACTAAAAGCCACAGACTGGCATATTATAACTTCCCATACACCTTTCCCTCAACCAGGCCCTTAATATATTATTGATTATGTGAATAATTTGCATAAGTAAGTTGCATTCAGTACAGGTTTATTCCAACCGCTCAGAATTAGTATGAAGTTGAAAATGTCTGCTGTCACAATGATTTCATTTCTGCAGGCAACTCCCTAAGCCTCTCTGGTTTCTATAGTTTAGTTTGACTTATCTAGGACAAATCTAGAGGAAATTTAGTGTAATTTGGAACCTAAAAGGCATTCTGAGCCTAGCATTTTTACTACATTTATTTTAGTATTTCAACATCAACATCATGGTTGGGAGGTTCAAACATACAAGACAAATACATGTTCAAGTCCAAAAAAATCTTCACTGTGTACAACCACTACAGTTCAGGCATAAACAATCCACTGTGCTGGAGCATTTCTGATTCCAAGCCTTTTTTTGTAGGGAATTATGTAACATTTCTTCATCTAAAATCTATTATTCTACTCCTTTCCCACCTGACCATGCCCAGCCCACTGCAGCTACAGAATTTACACAAACCTCACAAGTGCTCATAAAGTGCCAATTATAATCTCATTCTTTTTGATTTCCCCTGTTCCAGTCCTTGCCATTTTTTTAGGAGATGGGCCGGAAGCTCTTCAAAAGGATCTAGTTACTGTACAACAGTCCCGTTCAAGTCAGGAAGAGATACAGATGGCCTTCAGTGATTTATTGTGTTCAAGGGATGCCAGCTCAGAGAACAATTGTGAATGGTTGAAAGACTGACTTAAAAACATCTTGATAAACAAATACACCAATAACCCTTGAATGAAATTGTTTGCCAATAATTAAAATGCATTTAGCTTCCCAAAGCTGAAATGCCAAGGATGAAAATGTTCATTAAAATCTAAAGGCACTATACTCAATACAAGATGCAACACTAGTTAAATTAGCATAGTCTAGAGCTCAAAAGGACAAAAAGATCTAGAAATCTGAATTTTTGTTTAAGTTGCATCACATGTTAAATTCTGCTGCTTACAAGCCAAATGCTGCGCTTCACTGATACTAAATTGTCCCAATGAAGTCAATAAAAATATTTCTGTATGAAATAAAAATAATTCAAGTTTTATGCTAACAGAAAACTTCATCCAGGGAAAAATGTTTCTTCTTTAAATATCACATGAAAATGTAAATTAAGCAGTGGGCTGGTGCCTGCCATGTAGTTTAAATGAAGACAGCCAAGGCAGATTTAATTTTGAATGCCAGGAAACTAGGATGTCTTCTGTAATTTTGAGAAAATACGATACCAAAGTACCAGTATGACATACCTAGTGAGCAACTGGTACTTCAAGATACTGCAGGCAGTGAAGATGGTTCAGCAGTGTTCAGGAACATCCTTACAAGCACCTATAGGGATGTTTAACTCAGTACCTAAAGTTTCATGTATTTCTGGGCAATATGCAAAACATTTCCACCATGTAAAGAAATACCTTGTAAGAAACTTCTGATCCTACAAGAAAATACAACCCCGCAAACTGAAAGGGCTGTGAAGTGAACTTTAATTGCACTGAAGCACTGTCCTCTTAACATCAGTAACCGGTCACGGACCTTTGGGTGCAGACTGAAATGGAGGTGAAAGGTTCCCCAGATGTCCCTGATGCTGTCCCTGTCCATGGCACTCATGCTGCCAACCCCTGCAGGGAGAATCCAACATGGCCCACCTCGAGTGGCATCCCAGAGGGATGGGCCTTTCTAGGTATGTTGACCAAAACAGCTCCCAGAAAGTTTGGAACAGGGAATGTGGTGGTTCATTCCTTTTCTTTTCTAGACATGTTAAGAACCCAAGAATAGAAGAACATACCTGGAAACTATCTGAAATGCAGTGTAGCCAAGAAAAAAGGCTCTGACTTTTCTTGTTTTCCCTTCTACTAAGCAGATCTTGCAAGAGAATCAGCTATGGTACCTTCCTGCATCTGAGTGGTGTCTGGTGTCTGTGATGTATCTATCCACAGACTATCAGTCTGGAGTTGGATAGCTATAAAATCTGTAAAGCAGTTTTTGGAACTGAAAGGCCCCTGAATTCTGAAGTAAAAAGACTTATTCTGATCATAACAAACAAATCCTATTCCAGTTGCAACAAAGGAATCCATTCTTTCTTGCATGAAAAGCCATGTATTTTTAAAAAAATCCTTTTCTACCTTGCTGGTTATATATACAGTACTTAGAATAACTTTAACTAAAATCCACTTATCAGGTTACTTGAATTTCTAGAATACATAGAAATTCTAGTCAGAATTCCTGTCCCATTTTTCCATTGTTTGGCAGTAGAGTCACTGAATCAATCCATCTGGGGCCTGATCAGAAGCCTTGCAAATACCAATAGTGAGATTCTCTGGCTAGGATGTCACAGTTTTGTCAAATGAATCCATCTCATTAATCTGGTTTCCACTCCTAGACAATGGTTAGAGACAGACACTCCTGGGTTACAATTCACATGACCTTCAGATATCTAAAAAAGAATCAGGTGAATCGAGTCCAAGAAAAAACTTCCTTTGTTACATAGGGATCCTAGTATAATTTGATCAGAGGCAGACACCCAAACTACCATCTAACCTTACACAAGATGATTCACAGCTTCAGCAACTCTGACAGAGTCCACTCAAGACCTGTGTGCAGCCATTAGCCAAAATAAACCAATACTTTCCACTCAGTTGCCAGGACCTATCAGGGTCAGTATAAGAACTGAATGTACCCCTTCAGCTCTACTGCTACACAGGGCTGAGTTATCACAACCAGTTCTATGGGAAATCTCTTCTGTGTTCGATATTCACATTTCAAAAAATACACAGAAGAGAGATGCCAAAACAGAAACAATTTGTTTCAATACCACTTTTTTTTTTTTTTAAATTAAATTCTACATGCAATAAAAGCTCTAATGTGCTGGACTGAAAATTTCTGCCCAAGTAACAGGAATGCATGAAAATCCCAGCTCATGACAAACCACACTGTGGTGCCTTCATTCCTGTGTGATCTGGCTGATCCTAAACCAAGAAGTAGGTAACCTCCAAAGCTTGATACAGTTTGCTCTCACACTGACAGCTTCTTATAAAGGCCCTAGCTATCACTGGGCAGTGCTTCTGGGTGTATCTATGTGGAGAATATTCCCTCCACAAGCTTACGCAATTATGCTTCTGCAATGTTACAACAGCCAACAGGACAGTCAGTATACAGCATATTTACATGTCTTTTCAAGAAACAGGTGAAAGGATGCACACAGGTTAGATAAATTAAACAGTTCAACAAAAACCACAGGTATTCTGCATTTCATTCTTTCTAAATTAATAATTCAAAGATGCTGAGCACCTGCATTTCTTACCAACAGCAGTGGAGCTGCTTGAGTGCTTCTTCTGCACTCAAAAGACATTTATCACTGGTACAATAAGGAGGATATTATTTGAGTGATGACCTGGAGAGGCCTTATCGTTCAAGATGCCAAGTGCTTCCTGTGGTTTGAGAGTGACTCTTGTGTAGCCATGAGATCTGTCAACACTACAATACACACACCTTCCTTACCCTGCCTCCCCCTCCACGATGTCTGCTCACCAGGATTTCTTCTGACCCTGGAACGTAACATCTTTGGGGTAAAAATTGCTTCTTTTTATACTTTTGTATAATAAACTGGACTGACCAGGCCTGACACTGACTGTATTACACATAAATAAAAATCAGTGGTGCACATCTATAATGCTCCATCGGGAGAGATTAATTAGAACCATTCATATAATGACAGGGCTCCTTCTGTCTCACCTCAAATGTCACCGAGATAGCTCACATTAGATATATCATTTTATTTTTGACCCTACCTGTTCGTAGCTGGGGGAGATAATGATGCATCTCATGTACCAGCTTTCATTTCTCATGTCTATTTATATTTTAAACCCTTATGACTGCCCCTGCCTCTTACTTTCCACAACACTCAACAGCAGTGGTTTGAACTACACTCTACTGTAATTAAAGGGTCTATACCATTTATTATCTCCAGATCAGAAAAATGCCCAAGGTGGCTTAGCAAGACTCAATCTCTTAGACACCTATGCAGTATATTCCTACCTAATAAACAGCCTAGATACAAATATAAAAGATGTACTAAGAAGACCAGGAGGAGGGAATGAAGATGACAATGCAGTAGCCAGTAAACCTGAGAGTCCCTTAAAGGAAACCACTGACACTGGTGGCAACAAATACTATTCTGTTTCAAAGGTCCTGACAGACCTTTCTTATAATTTAAATTCCCAGATTGCACATAAAGCTTCAGGAAATGGGAAGATTTCTTCTCTTGGGTAGGAATGCATCCATCACAGTGCACCAGGATTTGATAGCATTAAAACAACAGGTCTTGCACTGGCTTGAATACATTATAAAGTAATGCTCCACTTAAATAATGAAGTGTTGCAATACCCCTGGCAAAACACTAATCTATGCAGTGAAAGCCAGGCAAGAAGAAAAATGTGTTTTACCACATAGTAAATAAATTTCAAGTGTTTAGTAAACCTTTATAAACACCAAGATTTGAATGCCATGACAAACGTAGCACTGAATCAGCCTGGAGGAACGGCAGGTTGAGGAAGCACAGCTCACCTTGGGGCAGAGGGCTCACCCTGTGCAAGGTCATCCTCCAAAAACCAATAACTGGCATGCAAACAGCACCTGAAGAATCAAACCTCCTCTGCTCTTGCAGGCTCTCAGACTGATGTAAAGAGGAATAGATGGAACTCAGACCATTTTCTCCTGCAGGGCTATGAAATCCTGAATCCTCCTTCCATGGATAGGATAATATGGCAAGGCAGTTTTTTTGGGTGGTCATGGGGAAGGGAGAATAGGCTGCATCACTTGCATCAGAGCCTACTGCTCAGCCACCTTTATATTTAAATAAAAAATAACAAAACAAAGACATCATATTTGACAACAAGGATGTAGTCAAACAAGCTTGCTAAAACACAAGGGCCACTTGCAACAATGGACATAACACAGACGTCAAAAATGGCACAGCTAACTATCTGTAACTGTAAAATCAGGGATTTAATTGCCCCAATGATCAAAGAGGTAAAAATTACTCTTTACAAGAAATGTTTCAGGTTCCACTGTGTGGATCCAGACAGCTCTTATCTGTGAAACTCTGTAACATCTCAATTACCAATGCCACAGAGACCAGACCAGCTTCTCAGCTGTACAGTCTGGCCCAAGACCATAACCCTGTGCCAATATGCAAATTGACTGTCCCATTGTTAATGATTTAGAAATGCTAAATTTTTGGCGAGTTAACAATAAAGAGAATTTGAACTACATACATAAATACACTAAGGCAGTATGCATTGCAACCCCCCAGGCACATCAGCAACTATATATTTTAGGCTTTGAAGACTTCTTTTTGCACAGTTGAAAGGTCTGAAAAAATAACATTAGGGCATAAGCGGTCATCTGTCTTACATGACAATGAGGTTATTTGGAGGTTAATCATTTTGGGGTTATTATTCTCAAATACAGTTCTTATTAAAATAGGTTTTCATAAAAACATACACAATGACAATTCCTGGGTGTATTTAAATAAAATACAACTGTATACTGGGGATTCTGTGAAGAGCTTTTATCACTATTTATGGTATTAAGTGTTTCTTCATCTCACAACTACAACATCCATGAGAAAGAGAAAGACATATCTAGGTCCTGCTACTAAAATTATCTATCAGGATAAAGCAGCTCTGATCTCAGGGTATATTTTCTGACTTGCCTTTAGCTAAGACATTCTTTCTAAGAAAGGAAAGCTAAGGAAACCCAGCCTAAAGCTGCATGTGAAGCTGTGAGCCGTGCTGCCTCATCTGTTCCCTTCAGGCATTATCCAGGAAAAGGAGCAGCCACCCAAGCCATGTTCCCATTCCATTTGACTATATTGCTGAATATAAACTTTCATGCCTCTGCTTGAGGAGCTCTGACCATTTTTAATTGCCAGTTATTTTACAGATCACTAATTACATTTTGCTCAAGCATTGCCAAGATCAATAACTTTTCAGATCTCCTGCTTTTTTTATATTTGAACTTTACTTAACCAAGGTTTTCCAAGCTTTCTTCTGAAACCATTCTGTGAAATGTTATTCCTAAATTCTGAATTCTTCTAAAAGTTTAACAAAAGCCAATTCTCTTTCTTTAAATAGTGTGAAACTGAAGGAGGACAAGCTTACCTCCTGACATACAGAGTCCAAAACATTTAATTTATGCCCAGCATAAAAGACAAAAGATTAAGTATATCCACTTCTGAATTATAGATATATACATATAAGCAGAAATCTCGTGAATATTTACAACAAAGGACTACAAATAATTATTAAATGGCATACTAAAATGCAGCATTTAATCTGATGTGTCCGATAGTTATAGTTTGTGTCATAAATTGCTGCAATGAACTTAATTAAATATCCAGTATTAGTTGAGTAAAATGGTTATGATGATTCTAAAATTAAATATACTCCAGCTTTTAGTGCTCTGGTTAAATTTTTGAGACCATCCTCTCCTTTTAAGCATGAAACAGCAAATGCAGGAGAGCATTTTCAACTGTCTTCCAGCTCTGAGAACACCAATGCATTTCACTTAAGCATTGGCAGTCTCATTTCAGCCAGTGGGAATACTTGCAAGTTGAAATTTAAGCAGAATCATGGCTTAGCTGTTCACATGTAATACTCAGAATATAAATCAAATCACACCAAAAAAGAAAAAAAGGATCCTGTTAAATGTTTTATTTCTTCCAAAACTGGCCATCATTGCAGCCTGCTGGTCACAACCTTGAACTCAACCCACATGAGACACCATCACTTTTAGGCCCAAGACTTGTTTCTGATGTACAAAATTATTCCAATGAGTTTCACAGAAAAAAAGGCAATGTCTTCTTCCCACACATTGTTATTTAAACTCTGTAGTGAACATATTAATGCTTATTACATGGGGTCCACTCTGTTAAAAAATGCAATTATAGAATGAAAATAGAGGTCAGGAGCAACTGGCCAAGGAATTTACGAGGTGTTTAAAACTGGCAAGGATGAAGCATAACCAACCACCCCACTGGGAACACACTGCCACTTGTGACTGAATGGACAATATCACAGTTATACACAATATTTATTAACAACAGATATGCAGCATATGGAAGGAAAGAGTTGCTCAAACCCTAATCCATTGCCATGCAATATGCAAAATCTGACTCTTTAAGAAGCACCTAAAAGCCTCCTATTCTGGAGAATCCTGCCCTGACAAAATAAAAACTGCAACATTACCCAGAAGACACTGAGTGAGCAATAGTCATAAACAGAAATAAAGTGAAAGTCATTCTTTGTTCAATTCTGGACCACCAGGAAAATGCCCCTGTGAACTCCACTGGGCATCCCATTCTCAAGGTAACTTATATGAAACAAAAACACCAGATACATATGAATCAAATTAGTCTTTTACTTTCTTACCACAAAGCATGGTTTTCAAATAAAGTAACCCTTACTGTGCATAGTTACACAGTAATACTTAAAACCCAGTTAAAATTTTGAGTTGGAATGTATTATCACTCAATAAGAACTACACTAATCACTGTAATTAAGTCTCTATTTAAACAATTATTTTGGTATTAAAACTGTTTTCCATAGCCTCAGTTTTAATGCTATTAATCCACTGTGAAGTTCCTTTCATTAAGCAAGAACAAAACTTTTGTTGAGAAACTTCTTAATCACACTGTAAACATGTTGGGTCTAATGCTGACTTTTATGGTCTTAACAAGAAAATCTGTTTCATTTACTTTGGATAACAAGGAGACTTTTGACACTGTTACATCTCACCACACACATGCATTTCACTTTGCAAAAGACAGAGAACTCCAGTCTCATTACAGCCACCTACACTTGAATAATCCCAAGTAAACCTGTGGTCCTGTGCAAATGTAACCAAGGAAAGAATGGCCACAGTTTTGCAAGACCAAGTTCCCCCATCAGAGTGCGGCAGCAACACCATGCCTGAGGAGCAACAAAAGGTCGATTTAAAATCATCGCCATGGATCTTCCCTGGTTTTCCTGTCATTGATCTGAATTACAACAGACAAGGAAATTTCAAAATTCTAACTAAGACCAAAAAGGAGGCAGCAATCAAAAAGCATTTTGCTACCTGTGCTATTGACTCTAACTTTCCAACCCAGCCTCATTCTTTCAACCTACACAGTAAATTAAGTGCATATTCCTTAAATACTGATCAGTTCCGTCTGTAGTTATGTTCTTATTAAAAGACTACATCTAAAAACTTTTCCACATTGAATTTTACCTTCACTGAATGAAAATTAATTCAGTGCACACTAAACAGCATCCAAAATTCAGAGGTTATAAGAGTTTAAATGTCGTATGTAGACCCTGAAGTCTTTTTGTTAATTAACTCCTTTTCTCTTGCAATGCATGCCACATGCTTTAGATAATTTTAGCCATATTATCTTCAGTAAATTTTTCCATTTCCAGTGTGTAAGTAGGAATAGTCAAAAATCAACTAAACTGTTTATGCCTCCATAAGTTACAACCTTAAAATACAAGAACTTGTATATTACCTTTGGTTGCAGCTTCTGACTTCTGTCTCATGACTTCTATTACATGAAGAAAAAGTAGAAGGCAGCAATATTTTTAATATAGCATATATACAAAATTATTTACATCCCCAAGCTATTGAAAGGGTCTTTAATAAAGTGTGAAATGCCTATGTTTTATTACAGCTGCCTTTAACATTCAGGTGTAGTCACAATCTACTTTATTGTATCTTGTGAGTAAACTAATCCCTGAGGGGTCCTGTTATGGTCGTGCTTACACAGGGCAAAGCAGAGGGCTCAAAGAATTTTAGACATTGAGCTAAAGTGAGTTTGACAGACACCCAGCACTTCAATAAAATCCAAGATGGAAAAAGAAGAGACATTCCTCCTTCAGGAATGTTACACAGAATTTTCATGCATGTATGGGCTACATTCTTACCACTTTGGGGAAAATAAATTATAATTATGGCAACCCACTGATAGTTGAAAATATGGTTAGTTCAATGTAAAAACTAGTTTGCAATATCTTTAGTTATAATTAGAAAAGATGAAGAATAGGACAGGATGAGATGGATAAGATAGGACAGGATGTGATGATGGATAGGATAGGATGGATAGGATGATAGGATAGGATGGATAGGATAGGATAGGATAGGATAGGATAGGATAGGATAGGATAGGATAGGATAGGATAGGATAGGATAGGATAGGATAGGATAGGATAGGATAGGATAGGATAGGATAGGATAGGATAGGATAGGATAGGATAGGATAGGATAGGATAGGATAGGATAGGATAGTTCATTGGGAAGGGACCTACAAGGATCGTCAAGGCCAACTGCAATATGCCAGTTTTTCCAGCAGACCTGGAAACCGAAGGTTTTTCATAGCTGATGCCTCAGTCATTAAATCTTGCACACCACAAAAGAAACAGCACTGTTTTCCTTTAATAAAAATTCTTTTTCATCATGGTGAGTAATTTTAGGCTTCAGCAACTTGCATTCTCACTTTCAACAGAGCTAATAATATGTCCAAATTTCACTTTCAAAAAGCAGCACAGCATGACGAACCTCCACAGAAAAGGTATTTGAAACAGAAATCTCCAGTTCTGTTGGGATCATCACCATTTCAATAAAGAAATGATCCTTGCAGGGAGAAATACAACAGGGGTTGGAGTTCTCACACTACACAGGAGCCTCCAGAACAGCAACCTCCAGGCTTTGGACTGCTCTGTTGTATTGACAGTTCTTAACTGAAAAAGTTTTATCACCGCTAATGAAAAGCGTTAATGAGGAGTAGGCAGGGGAAAAGAAAAAACTTCAAGAAAATGTTATCATTCAGGTGTTATTGATGGGAAAGACATCACCTGTGGGACATATTAAGTTGTTGGGGGGTAACACAACAGTAAAACTGCTACTCTTGTATTCAGATGTGTACAATGCTTCCAAACCCCAAATCTGTAAATCCCAGAATAGAAAGAGTCACGGATCTGCCGAATTTTGCTTTGCCAGTGTGGGGAATGACATCAGTGTGACTCACAGTGCACAAGCCGAAGAGGCAGCAAGACAGCTCAGAAAGGGAGCAAGGAGGGAGGAAGAGCAGCCACTCAGTAACTCTCCTGCTCTGCATCGCAGCAGTCATTTACACATTTATGTTCCTGTGCCTTCATTTTCAAATGAAGAGGACATGCTATATTTAGCTCAAATCTTTTCTCATTACACATTTTAGAGTCTCAGTGGCAAGCTGTATGGAAAAGTATTGCAATTAGGAGTTAAAAATTTAATTGCAAAGGGTCTGTGAAAATACACAATCCTGAAATTTCATCTTATGGATAAAAACATTTGGTTTAGAAAACCCAGTTGACTCATGTTAACCATGTGAACTGATCCTATACAGAATTAATCTTCCTGCTTAAGCCCATGCTTCAAAACAATCTTGAAAACATAACTTCACTTTTTAGATACCGTATTTCCATAGTATATGCAAATAGGAACCAAAGCTATCTCACAAATAGAGTCCTCCTGATTGGACATACACTGACATGATGCAACTTTTTTTATACTTTTTTGGACCTAATAACAATAGTATAATTCCACCTCTGGCAACCACCTTATGAAGCATGTTTTTCCTTTTAGTCTTCTGTTTTGCCATTTAGACTCCGTGGAGTCAACACAAAAACCCATCAATTAATTACACAGGAAGAAGTTGCAACATAAACACCAGTTATTCCTTAGGAGAAAGCATCAGCAGTGTTAAATTAAAAAAACAAAATCCAGTGGCCACAGATAATTAACTTATTACAACATACACATCTCTAAAGCTGTGTACATTGCAACAGTGCAACAGCCCAGCACCGATTCAAATCAACGCAGGAGAATGCTACCTTAAACATCCCCCTGTACCACAGCTGTAAATAACTTCACTTGAAGCCTTCATTAACAAACTGGCTAGCTGAAAGAAATTACACAGTATAATCGAATTTGAAAAGACAACAGACACAGTTCAAATACCGTGTATTTCTTTTTCCCACTATTCTCCAGCCAGGTAAACACAAGTACTACAGATAACAATAGACTCAACTAATACCAACAAAATCACACTTGGGGGGCTGTGGGTGGGAGGATGATGAGAGGCCAGAGAAGGAGAGATATGTTTCCTCTCACAGACTTTCATCAGTTTTTCCATCCCAAGTCAAACCCAAAAACTATGGCAGTTATATTTGCTTATGATCAGATAACCATAAACCAAGACACTTCTGGTATAAGAGAGGTATCCAATCAAGTATGAGGTTTCCTTGTTTTGTCAAGACATGAATAGATTTCCAACTTTTTCAAACCCCCACCACCAAAATACCCTTCTCCATACAAGCCTGGATATTTTTTAACGAGAAAAAAATCCTGGATATTTATAATTTAAAAAAATCATCTGCTTGAAAACTAGTTGCAGTAGGACCCAGATGAATTCCCTTCCTGCTGCCATTGCTGCTCAACTCCACCTGGTGTCTGGCTATTAAAGCAGACTCTGAGTGTGACACTAAAAGATCTCATCGGTTTTCAAACAGCAATTTTCTTCTTAAATTTGTAAGACCTCTGTAAAAAGTTCAGTGATACCCGTTAAAAGCATGGGGAACAGAAGTGCATATTCTCTTAAGACACATCCCAGAGAAGAGAAAGCAAACTGCAAAATTTTCAGCTCCCTTTTTTGGATGAATCTGCTCTTAAATGCCATTTCCTAATCTCTTGTTCTCATTTTCTTCAGTCATTTTGGAGCCAGAACAGAAATAGTCACAAATACATGTTTCAGTTTTTTAACCTTTGAGATATTTTTTAACTGCCTTAATTTCTCACTCCACCTCTTCACATCTCAAAGTCACTGTAGAAAACTTAAGAGAGAAACAATACATAGAAAATCAGGAACATTTTAATTCCCTATTGTTCAAACAAAGCCTGAATCCTTCAGATATAGATGTACTGAGTTTCCCAAACTGTACAACTCTTCTGGCTGTGTGCTGGTTTTTAGATGCTGTCAGCTTCTGAGATATTTCATTTAAATGTTGAAGAGTGGTTAAAAGGCAAAATCCCAACAAATATTAATGTACTGTCAGAGAGACAGGAAGTCAATGCAAAAACTAGAGCTGCCCAGTTGCCTGGAATATCACTTTCCTTAAGAACTACTTGCAGGACTTTACAGGAATTTCACCTAATTATTTGCAGGAATGAATGAACTGTTACACAGGATGAAGCCAAAGGTCCATCTGATTGAGGATATTTTCTCTAGCAGTTTCATATTTTATCTAACTTTTGGAATTATTATCCTCTCTCTTGTAAACACAAAAATCTCATGGGGATTCACAGAAATTACTGTACAGTGGGTTAAAAAAGAATCAAACTAAAATAAAAGGAAGGACTTTTCCACACAAACAAAATCATTAAATTGTGAAACTCGGTGCTGCAGAGGCCAAAAGTATAAATGGTTTTGTGGAAAAAATTCAGGGGAAGTAAGTTCATCGCTGACTATTGACCAGGATGACCAAGCTAACAGCTTGGAAAGCCTCCGGCTTGGCCAACTGCGGGAAGTTCAGGGGATTCACCAGGGAAGCACTGCCCTGTGCTTACCCCTTCCTAACACTATCTGTGCTGGCCAGGAACATGCTGGGCTTGTCAGATCCAATCCATCTCTTCCTGTGACTGAAAACAGCAACAAGGAGTCTGCAGCTCAAAGGACTGAAAACTTTTACTTTATGCAGTCCTGGAGCACCATATTCCCCTTTGTGTTGTTAATGGCTAACATTAACTGTGTGGTGATGTGTGAGCAACCAAAGGGGTTAGAAAGGATATAGATTTAAGAATATTTCTTTGAGTGGAGAGTCTTCCTAATTTTGGGCAGTGCCAGACAATTCACATCTGAAACACAGGAAAGAATTTTCCCTACACCTACTTAAGATGAGTTTCTAAAACTTGTATGAACACCTCCCAAAGTAATGGATAGTAAGTAGAATACTTCTAGGGCTGTCCATAAAAACAGGCTGTACTAAGCTGTGCTGCCAACTGACTCACTAACATCCCTGCAACTGGTTTGCTCTGAAATCTAAGTGAATGCTGCATTCACATGTACCAGCATCTGGTAGCCCCCACATCAGTTGTTAGCATCAATTCACTGAATCACAAAGGAATTGGGAATTCTGGGGGGGATTTTGGGGACCACCTAGTCCGATCCTCTACCCAAAGCAGAACTGATCAGAGTGAATTGCACAGGACTATGACAAGTTGGGTTTTGAATAGCCCGAAGGATGGGGATGTCTCTACTTTGCTTATTGTCCTTTAGCAGAATTTCCTGTATTTCAGTTTGTGCCCATTGCCTCTTGTCCTGTCATTGGATACCATGGGAAGAGCCTGGCTCCAGCTTCTTTACTCCCCCCATCAGGTCAGCCCCACCTTCCTCATGTCACAGACAGGTCAAAATTCAGAAAATCTGAAAGAAAGTAAAAATGAAGCTTTACTGCCTGATCCTGGACTGGTCCTAGGTGCCTGTCTCAGCTGATTCCTGCAGCTTGTATGGCCATTTCACCCACCAGCAAGCACCACTGAGGCAAAGCGGTGTGGCTATAAGGGAGGAAGGGAGCAGCAAACTCTCTCTCAGGCAGAAAACTTACAGCAGGTCTCATAAGATTTTTAAAACTCCAGATGATCTATTAAAGTAAAATAATCAAACACCAGCAAGAAACTTTAACATCCCCAGAAGGCAGACTATTCAACACAGAAAGATTAAATTACTGCTATATGATATTCTACTCTTTCAATAAAATATTTATAATGTAGCCCCACAATACCACACGATATAAAAATACACCATCCCTTTCACAAAAGCAATTAAATAAATAAAATATAAACCAACTCTGTACCCTCCAGGCACTCAGACCAGCAGACCCAGATTCTCCATCATGGTCCTTTATCCAAGCACGCTCACACAGCCACAAGCACATCTCCCCCTCCTGTCTGTCTCTTCCATAGACACTTAAGTCCCATTTATGTCCTGGCGCTTCCTGGCACTGTTTTTTGCATAAATTTTAATGATTAACAGCAAGTGGTAGTGAAATATCAATGCTGTCAAATACATCTATTACTCTCTCTTGAAGCTGGACTGAGAAAGATGTTTTCCAGCTGTTTCAGTGCAGATAGTTTTTAAAACCATGTTCCCCTAACCAGCCAGCTCATCTGTCAAATACACCCATTCTGCACTAAAGAGCAGCCCTGAATCTCAGAGGTACAAAAGGTGGCTGAAAAAAGGCAGGTAGCAAAAAGGCTAATCTAAACTTCAATTCTGCTCTTCCCCAACTTCAGCCAAGTATCTGCATTTTTCCAGTAGTATAAGACCATTTCAAAGCTCAACACTGGCATCTTCCTAAGACTACTTAATGATACTTCTTTCTTTTAATTTGTCAGCAGAAAATTTCTAACTATATTTTAGCAATATAGTTAGAATGAACAAAAAAAGGTAAGTTGGAAGAAAAAATGCAACAGTGCACTGAGGCACAAAATGCCCTGACAAAAAGAGAAATACTCCAGAAATAGCTTTGATAATACAATTATTTTTTAAAATGTCATGTACCTAACAGAAAGACCAATAAAATTATGATCCTCATGGAAGCAGCAAGTCTACTCTTCAGTTTTAACACACAAGGAACTAAGGAGTTGGCCCAGAAACACAGAGCATAAATCAACTTGGTAGAAAAGCTCTAAAATTTAAAATGTTTAATTTGTGCTCCATCCCCTGTTATAGTCCATAAAAACATGAGTTTATACCAAAAATAGAAAAATGAATACAGGAAAAGGATGGTGCAAAAGTTAAAGAGGAATATTCCCATAAATTAGCACACTGACAAACCTATGTAGGTAAGATGAAGTAAAATGACAATGTGGTGGAGTCTCCAGGGCGTTAGACAGCTTCCACTTAAAATTGCTATGTGGTATCAAAAATTGTCATTGCTTCTGAAGCAATAAGTTACAGTAGCATATGCTTTTCTATTCACAAATAATCTTCCACTGGGAAACTCCCAATCTATACAATTCTTCTTCTTTTTTGTTAGCAGGATATTGACCTACAAATTGAACAAACTAAATTAGAAAGGTATTTTTTGCTACAAACCCACATTTCTGGATCCCATTCAAGGCAGCTCTCCAGGGCATTCCCAGTTCTCCGTCCTTCCCGGAAGGCAGGACAAGCTCCAGCCTGTGTGGGAAGCAGAGGGTGCTTGGCTTTGCTGCTCCCCTGCTGTCAGAATAGCTCCCCCATGCAAAGAGCTTGTCAATCAGTGACAGATTATAAAAAGGAAATGAAATGTCACATTCCTGCAAGTACCTGGGGACAAGTGAGCTTACCTAGAAAACTGGGATAAGCACAGCCACTGACCTGTTAAGTCAACAAGGTCAGAAAAACCACAAACCCCTGTGCCTACAGGCAGGCTTTCAGCAGTCTCATGCTTCCCCTTGGCATTTCCAGGCATGACCCCATGGGTAATGCTGAGGTGAGAGGAATAAGGAACAGGGTGATTTATTCTCAGATAACCTTGACCCTCTCCTTCAGAGTAAATGAAGCCTCTCTACCATGCAATGCAGTGCCAGATGTGGATGGGACACAGGGAGGATGCTACCCAAATACCTTTATTCCCTTATGAAGAATTTTAAAACATTAGTTCTAACAACCACAAATTTTCAAATAGTGCTCCTCAGCACCTGGAATGTGAATGGAAGGTATGAAAGCAGCTGAGCTAACACAAGTTGCCAAGTAATCTGACTTGGACAAGATTCAAAGCACCTAAAATGGGTCTGATTTTAAATTCTTGGCAGGAGAAACGTGATTAAGAAAACCATTTTTCACTAGTTACTGCTTTTAATAAATAGCCTACTACTTGTAGCCTACAGAAACTGGTATAGTGACTAAGAGTGGGTGAAGCAGAAGAGAGGATGACTTGCCAGGCAGTTATTATTAGACACCTGATGTCAGAGCAATGATGGTTACCTCTGTGAAAACACTGCTCCTGAGCACGACAAGGTTCATCTCTCAGGGAGGGATACGAGCAGATGGAAACATGAGCAGACCTCCCTTGCAGTTCCCTGGGGAATATTAATCCACACTTTCCATTTTAAAACAATATTCAAATAATACATGACATACTGCCCCTCTATAGCACCTACAAAAACATGAAGCGGAATGGTTTGCCCACAAACATTGTGACCACCCCCTCTGACAAGGCCAGACCCAAACCACCGTTGCAGCACAGCCTGGATATATATCCTACTGTTTGCAAAAACCTTACATCTTTGACAAGGTAGTGAATGGATCTTTTCACATCTGGTATCATCTGCTGGCACTTGCCAAATCCGAAAAGAAAAAAGACCCCTGACTAGAGTGAGGAAGATAATTTCTGTTGTGAGGAAAGCTTTATCTTCTCAGACATTTGAAAAGCTTACTGAAAATCCAAGACCAGCAGGATGGATAGCTTGTTAGACAACCATTATGTTGATAGAGAACATACAAATTTTGAGAACAGTACATAAAGCCTAAACTCAAGTAGTTCACTAGAAATGAGAAACCTTCTGCAAATGAAATCCAGACCGACACGGAACATGGATAAAATAAATCTTGGCAATCACTACCTTTGTACTGAATCTTCACCTTTCAAGGGTTAAAACATAAAACATTCACAGAACTTAAGGCAGTAAGACCCCAGGTTTTAGTCAGATAGATGGCTGCCTCCTGAGCACTGGTCTGTGCACTCAGGCACATCTCAAGCACAGCCTGCAGTGCCCACAGCCCCAGAGCTGCTCGGCTGCACAACTGCCAACAGCTCCTCCTTTCTTATTGCTTCTCCAGCTTCCCCCTACTCCCCTCCTCCCCAAATCAGGAACAGGGTCCGTCTGTCAGCACATCCTGAATTAAGCAGTCAGTTTGGTTTCTCATCTTCCACACACAATCATGCATTTGTCCTCAGCTGGAGACATGGGGTGAAGTCAAAGTCAGGAGACTGATCTCTACGGTCAAGTAATCAAGATAATTTTAGCTCATAAACCGATGTTCAGCTCTACTCCAGCCGACTTAAGAAAATTTTTAAGCTTTTGCATCAGACGGAAGGCTGGGGAATGACAGTGTCCTCATTTCTGCACTGGAAAGTCACTCCCACCCAAGTAGCGTGGACTGGCTGTGGAAACACGGCGATGTCAGCAGCAAACCAGCACAGCCCACCACCAGCAAATTGTCTCCAGCAGGTAGATTTTTAAAAGTCCTTAGGCACTTTCAGCTGAATTAGGTCCCTGGCTTACTTTAACAAGTTCTCCAGTACTTACAATAGCTTAAATTCTCCTAATCTGCTGGAGTCATTTTTGGCAAGTAGCAAAAACAGTGAATCATCCCACATTATCCCAGAGAGACTTCATAAATAAATCCTCCTATCTGAGGAGAACTTGCTGAAGGCTTTTTTATGTGAAGGAAACTATTTTGGTCCTGTAAATAAGTAACAATGATTCAGTCCAATAAATGAGCCATTTGCTTTTTCATGCTGATCTTTACTAGAGAATGATAGGGCTGGTATACCGCTGTACACCTCCAGATTTCATTCATTCCCCTCCAGCAACCTACCAAAAGAGAGAGAAAAACTGATATAAACTCTCTTTTTTTACATGTTTTCAACTGAGTCCTGTGTAAGCTTGTTTTTATTTTAAAAGCCTCCCAAAGCAGAGGTGACTCAGCAGTCATTACCTCAGACATCAACATAAAATTAGAGATGTTATAACAATTATGTCAATTAAATTAGCTAGACATCTTTAGCAATTCTGATTATAACCAGATATTAAATTTCAGACTAATCTGAACTGCAATCAAAGCCCATATTTACATCTTAGACGAATGCCAGATAGAAATGTCAATTAATTTGTATATATTGTTTGAAAGACCAATTATGATCATCAGGCACAGTGTTAGACAGTAGCTGTACAAGTCACAAACAATATGATTTCTTTTCAAAGAAAGAGTTTGCCAGTTTCCCTCTTTTTGCATTTTCACATTTGTTTGCCTATTATTTTGTAGGTAGAAAAAAGGAAAATACACCTATTTCAATAAAAGGTTTTGGTTTTCTTAAAAATGCTAAATAAGCTCTCAAATCCAGTAAGCCTATAATGTGCATTGCTGATGGCATATTAACTCTAATAATTATTCTTTGTTAGCAAAGTAAGCTGTACGAATTTAGCTGAAGTATAAAAGTCACTAAACAATGAGCATCTGTCATAAAACGGTGCAATACATCATGCACAAAATCTCCAGTCCATTCAGCCAACGGTAAAGATCCTCTCCCTCTGTCTATGATAGGATTTCTGAGCAATGAATGGGGCTTTCTCTTCAGCATAATCCTTTCCTAATTTAGTGTCAGGATTTTATGATGCAATTCTTCTATTCTGAAGCTGAAACAATTTCAAGTCTCTCTTCACAAAAATAAAACATTAATAACTCTGTCCTATTGACATGAGAGTTTTGTAAACATTGAATTGCCTTTCTTTCCAGAAGACAATACCAACAAACACTTTCTCTTTGCCATCTAATGTCTTTATATACTTACACGGGTAAAGAGTATCTATAAAATTGCAGCTGACATACGAATACGACGTTGGAAGGTCTGACACTCACTTGGAGCTCATGGAGAACTAAACAGTCTGTCAAGCCATTTAGCAGCAAATTGGATATCTTATTGTTCTAAATAGGATTGAAACAGGACCTGCATTGTTGTACAGAATTAGGAGTGACAATGCAGATTACTCAATTTTAAAAGGAAGATAAAGAAATAGCTGGACCTGAAACATAAAACGGGGGTTACAGTCTCTCACCAAAAACCTTTCATAAGCAGAGAGGGACTTTTTTCCTTATAAATACATTTTTAAATATAGACAGGTAGATTTTCTTTACACACAGATAAAGAAAAAAACATCCCTGTGATATTTTTATAAGAAAGTCACTGCTGGAGAATAATTGGGTGAAATATTCTCTCTCTGGTCATAACTTGCTGTCACAAAGCTCACTCCTACAAAGCCAGTGCACACCACTGATCCTTCCAGTGTGTACAAGGCCTCAGTCAGCAGTTGGGAAAACCAAAGACACAAACACAGGGCCAAAGCTCTGCATCAAATAGGAGGATGGAGGACAATCAACCTTCCACAAACACACCCCAAACCACCACCATCAGCAACATCACCAAGTTTCCAAAGTTCCACACATGAAATGACTGTAAGTAAAACAAAAAAAGACCTCACCCTAAAATATCACTAGTTCTAAATTTGCCAGCTTCATTCCTGTTTCTATCCCTAACACCACACAGAGAGCCTCTACTCAAAATGAAACATCACCACATGGGGAGCAGCCTCTATTAACTGGAAAAGCAGGTGAGCAGGGCCAAGCAAAGCCCTGCAGACAGACTGACTGCACCATACAAACCTACCTTTCATGGTTCTTAACATAACTTAAGATTGTATAGTTAAAATGCATAATTACACACAAACGTAATTTTGGACAGTGAAAATGGCAGTTTGTTATGTGCTGTTTTAAAGGAAAACTATTTTGACAACAGGACTTGAAAGTGGTATTTTTAGAATTCACATACGGCACAGCATTTCAGCCAAAGGAGGAAAACAGCAAAATATTTCTAAACTGAAATATCAGTGTAATTGTGCTCCATATTCCTGACTCATTAAAATCTCAAATGCTCAACTTCAATCTTCCACGCAGTTAAACAATGCGCCTTTTTGCTTTATGCATTTTCTTATCTGCAATAAAAATGCTTCACTCCATGTTTTTCCTGTATGAACTCTAAATAACTTTTTCATTAAACACAATTTTCTGCTATCACAATTTACACTGCAGTATCCTGCTGCTCAATCTGTTTTTTTCAAAATAGATCTGGAATATCAGATTGGACTAGTCAGCTATTTGGTTCAATATCCTACCCCTGATAACAGAGACTTAGAAATGTAAAGCTGTAGTGAAGCTTCAGGAAACCACTACACAATAATCTGCTCTTGGAGAAATTTCATCATAAAACTCATTTATTTCCAACTAGTCTCAGCTCCCAGGCATGAGACTATGTACCCATAACCTCCACCATTTACTTGACTTGCTATAATTGAAGCCTCTTTTTGCTTACTTCACCTGAGTGCTACTACATTGTACATATGTTTTCTTGGAATAACTTCACAGAACTCACAGATTAATTTTATATTATGTGTGGGTTTTGCTTCCTTTTTTGTTGAGTTTATCCACACCTCGATGATCCCTGTGTGACACTCCCTGTGATCACAACTGTCACCTCCACGAGCGCGTTCTCGGGGCTTGGATGCTCGGACAGATCTACGGGATGCCTTTGAACACAGGTCTGGCAGGATCCAAGCCTGTTTGCAAGCAGATGGCACATTTGTCACCAGGCTTAACCAAGGCTGAACTGTGTATTGCTAATGAGGTCTTGTCACAGAAAAACTTCGAAACCGCCCCTCCGCCCTTGGCTGGATTATCTGACCTACCCACATTCCTCAGATGCACAGGGCACAACTGCTGCTTGTAACATTTCAAACACAATAGTAAGGAATCCAATGACTCTTATAGCTCCTGGCCCTTCCCAAAATCATTTTAAACATTTAACTGTTCAACCATTTGTAAAATGGCCTTGAGGCTGCAAAACAATTGATGACATGTAAGTCATATGAGTGAACAATATTGAGTGTGATCCTTTAATGGCATAGGGTTTTCTGAATAAGATACATCACTCTTCAAATCAGATGGAAAGAATACCTCTAGTCTGGAAGTGTCCAAAGCACATTTCCTGACTAGTACCCAGTGTGAACAGTACACACACAAAAAAAAAAATTCAGTAACTGTGAAAGTCAAATACACTGGAGCTTCTTTTCATAAAACAAAACATGGTAATAACAAAAATTCCTAGAGACTGTCACCCTGCTTTGCTTGTCAAATGAGCCTTTAAAAGCAAGTGAAGACAAATTAGGATAATACCAGAAATTAAAATACGATATTTTACAAACTATTAAAAATGTCAACCCATGATCCATGCTGTGACCTTGGGTATGAAAGATAAAATGAAAGGCCTTCACATGGGGAGAGAATTCAGAGTTTAAGTAAATTTTACCTCACGACTGAAGACATGCAAATGAATGTAATTAACCAGGTCTCATTAGCAACATTTGCTCTAATTTATAGTCTTACTTTCAGTTTTTCTCTGAGTCTCCCAAAGATAAAGATCAAAAAAGGAGGTCAAACTGAAAGATTTGTCTTACATCCACAACCAGTTTTCAGTAAAATTAAAATGGGACACAAGTGTCATAGTTGGTGACAGCCATTCCAAGAGAGTCCAAGACTCCACTGACTCAGTTTAAGGCTATATTCCAACCCCGCTCCTCCCCAAATACAATGTAAAGCACCAGCAGTTCATTTTGTAACATAAACCAGAGTATGATTCCTCTTCAACAAAATGCCTTTATGTTATTATTTCAGCTTTTACTTTTTCTATCAGGGCCAGTAATGTAATTGGGGAAAAAATTCTTAAATGCTTCAAAATTTAACATTTTTTTCAGGTTTTAATGACAAAGCTCTCAAGAACATGATGTGTTGGGTTACTTTTTTGTTTCACGAAGTAATAAATCAGGAGTAAATGGATTATAAAAATGTCATTGTAATTCTGACCCAGTTTAACAGATTTTTTTTACAAAATTGCTTCAACAGATACTACTTCCCACACAAAGGCCAAGACTAAGGACAACAGTTGAGGATTGCACGGGAAAGGAACCAACACAGTGCATGGCATGTTAGGTACTCTACAAGAGACCAGCCGACTTCCTCTCACTATGGGACTTCAATTATTTGGAGCAAACAGACAGTACCTCTGCAGTGTCTGCACTACTGTTTATCCTTTCTCACCTCATTATTGCTCTCCAGCTAAATACATTTAAAAGTTTTGCAAGTCTACATCTAACTTACTTTGCTATTTCCAAAGGCACTGTCTAACTATAACACCTGCTACAGAGAGTGAGCATGCCACTGCTGCCTGGCAAAGCCTGGGATGGAGATTGGAGTATGTACATCAGCCATGATGTCACATTTCAATTTTCCTTCCAATCTACCCCAAAAAAAGGCCAATACCAAAATCACAAGTTCAGAGCCTTTCAATTAGGGAAGAAATAAAAGCTTAGTTCATTCACATAGTTAAACACAGTAGGATTCTCCTCCCTTTTACAATCCTAATGGTGACACATGGAATGAGCTTTTTTCTTAATTTGGTTCAAATCCACAAAAAAAATTAAGCCAATCTCTAGAAATCATCCTAGCCTGCTTCTGGACACCATTATTTTCCATCAAGAATACATGTTGAAAAGGGACTTTTACTGGACAGTTCTTGCTCCTTGCATTGCTTGATTCTACCCATTACCTCTGCAGCAGGGAAGGAAACAAAAAATTATCAGAAAGAAATGTTACAGTCTTTATAATCCAATGGTAATGTCAATGATCATTAAGTAAGGAGAGATTTTACAAGCAGAAGTCTGTGTTTTCAAGTTCAAATGTTCCAGTTTTTATTCAGAGTGATTACAGGCTTGATCCTTATGCAATTATTTGCTCTGTTAGGCACAAATTTTCAATGGCTTTCTCAGCCATTACAGTCAGCACTTGAAATAAATGGCAACACCGTCTTAGAATGGAACACAGAAGTTCCCTCTTAAAGCAGGTGGCATCAGCTCTCTCAAAACGTGTTCAGTGTTTCCAATGATCCAGCCAATGTCAATGTCAGGACTTAATCTTCTCCTTTTAAGAGAGTAAGTGCTACCAGGACCTTTTATATCTTTCAACCCTCGCTAAAGGCTTGCCATCCCCTTGACCTCTGACTACTCTTTTCTTACCTCTGAGCAGCTCAGTGACACACCAGGCACCTACTTCCAGTACAGTGAGCTTGAGTCACACGTTTCCTTTCTCCAACATGGGAAACTGAAGAAGAAATGAACCTTCCCTGACACACTCCACTATTCACTGCTTTTTTACCACTTATTTTTCAGCTGGTGTCTGCAGTGTAAACAAGAAGCTCATCCAGTGGCTCCCACCTTGTGCTTCCCGTGTGGAGTAACATAGTTTAGGGTCTGAACCATGCTGTCATTCAGATTTCAGACACAGCCAGCCAGCCTCTGTTGATAAAGAATAGCCATGACCCCAATGAGGATCCTCTAGAGGAGATTTACATGGAAGGAGACCTAGCCCTTCAGTAGTATCACAGAGTCACCAGCCCCTTTCACCGTGACCTGTCCCAGCATGACACTGTCCCAGCCTCATGACCTGGTGAATGACCTCTCATGACCTCTTATGACCTCTCACATCAGCCTGCTGAATTCCAACCATCCAACCCTTGGGTTTGGACTAACTTGCAGAAGGAAACATCCCTTGCTCCCTTCTCATTTCCTTTGTGGATCTGTGTTCAAAAACATGAAAGGCCAGAGCCAGACATGCTATTGAGCAGCCTTGAACTCAATCCATGGGTTGCAAAAGAAAGCCTTTATACCATTATGCAGGAAAACAAAAGAAGAAACACTTGAAAGTATCCCTTCACTTTCCTTGGACAGAGAAAAGTAACTCTCTTTGTCCCCAGACTCCATTCAGTTCTGTCAGATAAGGACTTTCTGAATAAAACAACCGCCCCATACCACACACGAACTTCTGACAGAATAGGCTGTACTTAAGAAAGGAGAAACAAAGCAGAAACTTACTCCTGTTCTTTAGTGGGTTTTGAAATCTTAGTCAGGCATTTCAACTTGGAGGCTCAGGTTTAAACCTGGAGATCCAAACAGAAGTACAGCCCTAAAATTGGAGAGACACTTGTGCAGCTGGGCATTGGATGAATGTAAGGAAAGGAAAACACTTGAACCCTAAGTCTGCTTCTCTGAAAAGAAATCCTGTATTATTTCTTTACAAACTAAACTCTGATGAGGTTCTGGCGAGCACATTAAGCAGCACACCCTGCATCTGCCAGCTCCAGTCAAATTAACACAGAGCCCCATGACAGTGACTAAGAGCAAGCATGAAACCGGCCTGAATACAGAAGCGCTCACAGTTTTTAAAGAAATGGATAATGGGTAATTTGTAGGAGTTGGTTGTCAAATTATATATTTAGGGGTTTTTTTTGTATGCAAGCTAATAATAGGCCTAAGCCTGCAACTTGCACTAGGAATAATGATTAAAGTAGCAAGCTTTGGCAGTTTCTGTCTGAAGGACTCTCTCAGCTGAACTTCTCCCACAGCCACAGCAAATCCTAAGAGATATCTTAGGAGTGGATAATATGAATCACCACTTCTTTAAAGCAAGAAGGATAATGCAGATTGGCAACCTTTTTTTCTTTTTTTTAAGAGCTAAAACCTGTCATGAAATAAAATCACTGCTGACCCACAGGAAGCCACTGGCACAGCCACTGATTAGAGGAATCTCATAAAACACATCCAGGGATGTTACATCCTTAACTCTGAATGATTTTTTGCCATTTTAGATGACAAATTGTACTACAGTTTCAGTCTCACTAACTTGACCAATAATTTTTGAAAGTGTCTGAAAACATAAAGATCTACTTAATCTTTTTAGTGATCAATACCACAGTATTACACAGAAGATTATGCAATAGATTTAGTAGAAGTTAATAGAGAGCTATTTGTGAATCTAAAATGGTGACTTGCCTGGATACATCTAAAAGGGAAATTAGTATTAAGGGGTGATGTGGCAAGCTGAGGACTGGTCAGGTAGTAAAAAACTAATACCCTTAAAGGAAACAATAAAGAAGTAATTTTCACTTTCATAAAACCTTGATTGATAAAGCACTAACCGAATATCTAAAGCATGCAGTGAAAAGACAAAAATTCAATCCTGAACCTAATTTGAGCCTTGTCCATACATCAAACTCGCATCCTGATAATAGGTTTGGTTTAGAAAGACCAACCAGCAGTGAATACACTGAAATTATTTCAAGAGATCCATATAGCAAATTACCTTACAATGTACTCTTTCAGCAATTCAAGGGCTAAGCAAGAGCTTTTTTAACTGTTTTAAAGATACTGGGGTTTAACAGCATTTATGAGCAAGGCTTGTGTTCTGTTGGAGCTGTATAGAAGTAAATTGCTGCATACTGGGACTCCCCAGTAACTTCCATCTGTCTTCCACCTGTTTCCAGTACAGTGGATGGCAGCAGGGACTGCCTGATTTTTTTAAAATGTTGAGGTTTTTTCCATTAACAGTTTCCATTAACTTTCTAACAGTGTTAGAAGCACACAAGAAAAGGAAACTAAAGAAATTTACAACCACAGTGGATAACAAAAGTTTTAGCTAAAACGAATACTCTTCAAGAAGCAACAACCAGGCTTTCGACAAATGCTACCATCAAATTAAGGTTTGGTTGCCTTGCATGAATATATCTATTCACCACAGAAAATCAACCAAAAATGCTAAACATTAGGAAAAAAGTGTGAATCTTTGTATGGAACTAAGTCATTATCTCTTCCAGAACACTTTTTCCATTTAGTAAAATACCCACTGCCACTATAAATTGGTAAAGTAGAAAAAGTAGTCAGAATTAAAGACAGAAAATTTTTAGTTTTTCTTGTCATTGCTGTTAAATACAAATATTTTCAGCCTGCAACCAGAAGAATAATTTATGTCAGAGGAAACGAAAATAGTAAGAAGAATTTAAAGATATTTCATAACTTCAATATTTAATTCTTACATATAGTAAACACAAGTTAGATGATTGCAACAATATGCCTACTTAAGTGACTTATTTCAGCTAAATGAAAAGGTTAATTATAAGGCCTGGATAATTATTCAAAGTGAAAAAAAATACAAAAACCCATCATGAATCTTAAAGATGACATCTTTAATTCAAGACTAAAGCCACAAACCTTGTTGTTTACACACTACAAATGGGTATGTGTTCATTTTATGAGATGGTGCCAAAATGGTCATGATTAGAGCATTAAGGAAACATTAACGTTAGTTAGATTCTACTTTATTCAGATCAGGAAAAAAAAGTGAATATAAACTAATATCATCCTTCAAGCATAGAGTTTACTTCAAGGACATAAACAGGAGAGATATGGATGTTTTCATTCGCAACTCACTAAGTAAAATGCGTTCAAGTCTATCACAAGCAAAATCAAACTGGTAACTGCTTGACACTGTTATGAATCAAGTGGTTGGATCACTGCACACTGCAACATTTTTCATCTCTACCTGAAAACAAAAGCAGTAAACCAGGTAGGCAACTCCAACCTTTGATATAAATGGGTATTTGTCTCTACTTAAACCACAAGCTGACTTTTGTTTACTTGGCAATGCACATCTTTTGACCCATGTGTGGATGGTCCCAAATGCCCAAAGGCATGGCTCATCCAGCCACACTGATTCCAGTGAGACTCCTTCCAATTTGCTAAAAGCACAAAATTCCTGTAGTGCAGGGTCAGAGAAAAGCAGCTCAGAACTCAGAAAAGGGCAGCCTTGCCTAAGCCCTACACCTCAAACACTGCCTGTCCACTTGCTACAGTGCATTACCAATCCAAGGACATCCATAAGAAATTCCAGTTGGGTACAACACTGCAAGCCAAATGGGTACAACTGGCCTGTGAAGGAAGAATGGCTTGTGCAGGAAACAAAGCAGGAGGAACAAGTATTGGAAGACTCACAGCTTTGCCACTTGGCTATGAAAGCCACAGCCATGTGCAGCAATGAGCCCAGAGCAAGGAACCCAGCAGCTGAAAACGCTCAGTCCTCCAAGCTGCAATGACTGTTCCTGAGAACAGACCCACAGTTGTCAACGTTAACACAATTTCACACTGTCTCTAATCACATTTTAATTTTAAAATAGCACATTTCCAATGGTGCATTTCTACTCCTTCCCATTTTACATGGAATTTGCATTTCTTAGAAGCAACTGGCTTCTCTGAGCTCACACACTTTGCTTGAGTCATACATTAAAACCTGCTCTGCTGTTAAACGGCCGTTCCCTTTTCTTTAGATCCAACAGGAACCAGAAATGCAAACGCACCAAACTAAAAAGGGTAGGTTTGCATCTGATTCTTTGCAGACACAAATAACAAGCAAATATAAATGTATCAAAAAGTAGCATTGAAAGCCACTTTTTCTTTCAGGTCCTCACTCCTATTTTGCTGTGCTTGATTGCCTAGAAACCACAATAAATGAAGCTCTAAGAATACAGTAACTAGAAAAATTATTGCAGCATGGAACAGGTAATTTGCATTCTATATTTAGCACATATGCATATGTTAGTGCTGACATGAACAACTATTAGAAATGCCTAAAAGTGTCTCAAGCAGAACTTCTGCAACTAAGTTTTTCATGGTAAGCATGAGATGAAATATTTAATATTCAGAGTTAATAGTTTGGAAAAGCTTCCATTTCAGACTGTTTATCAAAGTTTATCGTAAGTGCACAACAAGTTTTATGTTAGCCAGTGGATGGAAATATCTTGCAACTACCAGCTTTAGAGGAATACATAAATAATTATTTGTTTGTATTTAAGGAACAAATGGAGATACATTCCTAGACTGGTAGATTAAAGATATAAGATTAGAACTTGCCTCTCCTCCCTCTAGAGTGGGGAACACAAGAGGATTTGCTAACAGGCAGATAAATCAGCATCACTTTCAAGACAAATGCACCACACACTAGGAAGGAAGAAACTAAAAAATTAATGTAAGTCTACAGAGTAGCACCTACGATGGGAAGGTACTGGATTTCCACAAATTTGGGAAGCTGCTTGCTTTCTGTGGCAAAAGGCAGGAGCTCTGCCATTTTCAATCCCACACGCTAGATGAAGTGGGGAGAATAACCTGTGACTCCAGCCCTGTGTTGGACTTCCCAAGAACTTTTACTGAAGGCTTGGAAGTGAGGAGGCAGTATCTTGGTGGGAGTACAGTTTGTCATCCTGAGACAAGCACTTGCTTCTTAAGAAACACACAGTTGGGGTGAAACTCCCTCACTCCACAATAATACAGCCTCTTAACACAGGAAAAAATCCTGTGTTATATTAGGAATCACCTTAAAGCTGGTTCTGAAAGAGCAGCTGATGAGCCTTCTCAGCTGAGAGAAATACTGAAACACAAGCCTACATAATTATCATCATGCTAATTCCTTCCCTGTGTTTAGGGCATCTCAGCAGAGAGCAGAGAAGCAGTACAGCACCATTTGAAGGGCAGAACCCAGCACAGCAAGCTGCCAGTGCTGCAGCCTGGTCCCCTGCCATGTCTTGGAGGGCACGAACCAGAGCAGCCTCTCCCCTCCCAACACGGGGCAGCTGCAGCCAAAGCTCCCCACGGAGGCAGAGCCATGCTGGGGAAGCGCTGCAGACACCCCACCAACAGGGAACACTTCCAGAAGGGCCTAATGCTTTATGAGCTCCATTACCACAGGAAATCAATGAGGCCTGCCCTTCCAAGCCATTCATAAGATAAAACCTAATATGGTGTCAAGTACACATGGAAAACAAACAAGAGAGGAAAACAAAAACTCAAAACATCTCCCTCTAATCCCTTGAGCTAAATAATCCAAGATAGTACATAGACTAGATGTGCTGTAAAATGAACTTACGCTGACATTGCTGAGATTTAGGATGATGCTACTCTTTCAGTAGACAATTCAAGAAAAACCTTCTGATGCTTCTCCTTATTAGGTAACCAATTTGAATTGATATTAGCTAGCCACACAGTTCAGAAAATTTGCTTCTATTTCAAATTCATCCCACAAAAATGTACAAAAGTGTAGATATAGGAAGAAAAAAATACAGCCTTTTTATTTTTGAAAAGAAAGAAAATATGAAACACGGGAAATATTAGTTAAACAGTGGAATATAATTAATCACCAGGTTCATTAAAAGAATGGTGAAGATATGTTATAACCAGTTTTTCACAGAAATCAATTTTACTAAAAAAAAAAAAAAAAGATGACTGCCAGGTTTCCTCTTCCCATTTGCCTTCAGAACTGCTACCAGTTCTGGCTCCTAACACTAATGAAATGGAGAGAAGAATGAAACATTGTCCTCTTACTACATTTAATGGAAGAGGCAATACACAACACCAATCAGTGTTCTCTCAAGGAAGCCCAAAGGAGCTTCCAATCCTTCATAAGTCTGGTTTGAGTGTGAGTGTGCCTTTGACACTGCAAGAGGAGTCTGAATCCGAACCACAACAGTTCTTTCAGCAGTGGAAATGACCATGCCTCCATCAGGGTGTTTTTGCTACAAAATGGTAATTTGCGATTCCTCTTTTGCTACCAAGCAGAGAGCATAGCTGCTGACAATTTCAACACTTTTTCTGGACTAGTACAGACAGTTTTCTAAGGGCACTAATTAAAAACACTTAAATGTTTGTGACTGGTGTTTGATTTAGAGTAACTGAAAGTATCTTACTGCACCCCCAGAGAAAGCAAAGCAACAATTGAATCAAGCACCTTGATTCTGCCCAATCCAGCCACTTTGATTGTAAGATCCAGAAACTGCTTTTTCAGGCTTTTGATTTCTGCTAGCTGGAAAGATTTATGACAGTAACACACATCATGATACATTTCCTAAGAACTTGACAAAAAAATATACTGTTGATATTGCCCGCAATTACTTCAACCACTTTGCCTTCACTTAGAATATCTGGACATGAACATACGAGCACCTATGGACAGAAATCCTCCTGCCCTGACAGGCAAAGCTTCAATTTAAAATTTCCATAATGAGTTTCTTACTGCACCATGATCCTGAATAAAAATCTCTTAGAACATTTCACTTCTATTCCAGAAAATATCATTAATACTTTACCAATGAAATAGTTAGCATATCTGCACCTCGACAGTACCTGAAGACAGGAGCCATTATTGGAATTTCTACTTACAATTTAACATTGAGCTAGCAAATGGAAACAAACACTACAAACAGAACAAGCCCTGCTCCTACAGGAATTCTATGGCTTAGGCAAGAACTGAGAACATGTTTATGAAGACTCTCTATCCACATAACATTTTTAGGAACACAATCTTTTTATGAAATATGTGATTCCTATTTATGCTCTATGTTCCATGAGGATGTCATGCTCAGAAAGAAATGGCAGCTTCAGTAAAACACATCAAGAGAAATCCAAGAGCTTATTCTGTCTATCTGTTTTGATCTGCTGAGAGTTCCTAAGACACAGGGCATTTTGTCACTCTGAAGTTATTTTTAAGTAGGAGCCATGTGCATTTTCCACAGAAAAAGAAATCAAGAAAAAAAAATATCATGCTCTTAATGACTAATTAAAATAATAAACTGAAGGAATTTTCACACCTCATTGAACTAAGGACTTTTTACAGAATAATCCCTGAAAGTTTTACTTGGAACCTTTACAGAATTGTATTATGCTTTTAGAAAACCTGTAACTAGGAATCTGCAAGCAAATGGCCTCAATGCCTGTTCGTAAAATAATGAACTTAGTTTTTCCTAACTACTAGACCTCATGCTATAAGAAATTGCATAGTAAGCTACTTCATCACTATACTATGTACAGAGGAAATAATTAAAGAATCTACCTTTTACTTATTGATTGATTTGTTAGTGCAGTCATAAAAAGTACTGTGCCTAAATGAACTGAGTATGCTTGCACAGTCATCAGAAATAACCAAACGAGCTATGGGGCAGTACCTTCAAGGCCCTAGTCTCTGTAATTTAAACTTATTGAACTTGTTGGAGAAGTTAAGTTTCATTAATAACCACAACACCACACACAAACCCAAAGCCACCGAGATGAGGCAATGGTGAATTGCAATGGGCTTCCTAAACACAAGGCAGAGGATTCTTACAGAAAGCTTCCAAGTAACTAAAACAGTGCCAGTCTCACTCATCTTATTTGTGGGGAACAGCATTTTTATGGAAAAGAAGTCACATTGTGTTGTTTGCTTATTTTGTGAAAGCAGCAAGGTGGGAAAATTGAGCTCAACCCTGAGGAAAACTTCACTAGTAATAATAATTTCAAGCATTACAATGCAACTCCCAGAGCTTTTGTTCTGTCAGACAGTAAGTCAATATTAAATATTATCAGTTATCTCTGCAAGAAATGCTAAAGAGTAAATAGTAACTCAATTTCGGTCCAAAAATAAGAAAAGGAATCATAGAAAGAGCAGTAATTCAAATGCCTGATTTCTCCTTACAGTATAAAGAGGTATCAAAGCTGAGATTTGTGAAGAGTTAGGAAGAAAGTTAAGCTCTACAATAAAGAGAAGATAATCCCATGCATTCAGTGAGCCACTGACCCATTTTCCATCCAAGATCCTCACATAAAGAGATCGTCCTCTCTTATCAATGCACAAGCCACACAAATATTGCAAACACCTGGCACTGCCACTGAGGGCCACGGAGGTACCTCATTCTCATTCTGCATGCCAGGAGCTGCTCCAGAGCTGTGTGCAGCAGAAACGCAACCTGAGGCTTTCTACCTCCTAGGCTAACTCCCTAATCCCTCCTTGTTAAGGAGACCTGTTACAATAATACACAAAGTCTCTTGCATCATGTTATCTGAGGGTTAAGATCTCTCGACAACACAGGTCACTTCAATTTGCAACTCAACTCCTTTGCCAGAACAGATTATTTTTCACACTAACACCAATTAACCCAGTTGTATTGGTTTAGTACAGATGGTGAAAGCCAATTAGTGATCTTCTTTAAAACTGTCAACCAGATTGGCCAATTGAATACAGGGGTACACCTCTGGGTAACATGGTTTAAATTCAGGAGGATCTTGGGAAGCAGTCTCTCCTCTTCCAGTAAGCCACCAGGTAACATTGTGGGGCCCAGCTTAGGCCCCACTGCCCACTGGGCAGCCTGGCCGGGCCCGGCCGGGTCTCCAGGAGCCGCTGCCATGGGGAGCGGCCTGGCCGGCTGAGCCCCTTTCCTCCCCGGCTGCCGGCAGGGGAGAGCAGGAGCCATGGCTGTTATACAACATCCAGCCGACACTAAGGCCTGCCCCACACTGCCGGCCAGGCTGAGGGAGATTTCCCCCGGGCCTGGCCCCCAGAAGCAGCACCAAGCCCAGGCTGGGCCAGGCCCACCTGATGAGACCGAGGGGCGGAGGGGGGAAGAAGCCCAGCCATGCAGGAGATCCTGGCTGCCATTTCTGAGCTTTTCTCCATCGGCATGGCTCGGGGATGGCATGGCTCTGGGATCTTTGCAGCTGCTGCAGGGCAAAGACCACATGACCATCAAAACTCTAACTCTTCTCAGAAAGGGAGAAAAGGCTACATTAGAGATACCTAAAGGGACAAATTGAAGATATCAAAGTCAGTAAAGGAAGAGTGACTTCTTAAGTGGAAGAGATGACAAGTTGCCTTGGTTTTAGGCTGAAAAAAATCTCCTATGAGTTGTGGTAACAGACTGTAATATGAATATGCTAGAGCATTCCTTTAAATCACAGACAATATGAATTTGGGAGATGCTTTGTGGATTTTTGAGCAAAGGTATCTGTGATTTACTGAGTGAATATTGAATTAGAAACTGTAATCTGCTGATCCTATAAGATGTTTGAACAGAGAGATGAGAAGAAGCCCTCTGCTGACCATGGAGGAGTGAGAAGATGTCTCTGTTCCTTAGGATGAGAAATTCTTCGCTTATGATGTTGTGCATCTTTAAAAAGTGAAACCCCAGTCTGAATCCATGGCCCATATGTAGTCACAGGAAAGGCTACCTGACTGGGAGGTCTACAACTGCAGAAGTTCTGGGTGGGCTGCTTTTGTGGGAGTTAGAAGCCACAAGCAGACTGTTTCTCTTGTGGAAAGTTACCAGAACAAATCAGGAGAGACTTCTCTCTCTCAAATACTGAATGAAAGACTATTTTATATGTGGTACTGACCTGAAGCTCTGAGTTTTGCTTCGTTACATTGTTTGTGGGAAAGTTAACATTTTGTGGTGGGAGAAGGAGAAAGCTTGTTTTAGAAGTTTCTTCTTTTTTTCCCTTCTTTTCTTTTGTGTGTTAATAAATCTATTTGCTTATCTTTAAGCTTGAGCCTGCTTTGCTTCTCCTAATCCTATTTCACAGCAGAAAAATATTTAGACCACTACACTAAATTTAGCAAACAGAACTCTGCTAACATGAAACCACTACACCAGTTAAATAGATTTAATCCATTATTGGGGTGGGAAGTTGCTGCAAGGTATAAAAAAACCTGAAATATACTCCAGAGTTTCCTTCTGGGATGAAGTCTTACAAAGCAAAAACACAGAATACACCAGAGTGTGACAGCATCAGAGGGAAGGAAGCCAAAATATTAGTTGTGGCATACAGATTTAGCAAGACAGGTTATGATAATTGCTTTTATACAGACACTTTGGCATGGTACTATTTGAGATTAATGAACAGAGATAAGATTTAACAAAATCAGTTCCACCTTGCCCTGCTCAAACACATATTTAGAAGGAAGTGCCCCCAAATGTAGAGAGCACTGACAAGAAAAAGGACCCCTGAAGTCCTAAACCTGCCAGAAACCAAATGTAGATGAAAAATTGATCTTCTGTCCTTCATCCATTTGACTGAAGGCAGAAATTGACTTCCTGCAAGTTATTAATAAATTTACTGGGCAAAAATTAATCCTTTGTGTGTGGTCATCAGATTATCTTTCATTATTCAGAAAACTGAAATCATACTGCTCTAGCTCACTTCACCTTCAGTTACCCAGTCCTGGAAGAGGGTATACTGAAGTGCTATCCACATCAGGCTAAGCCTTTAACAGTGGCATCAATTATTGCTCCTGCTCTTGCTTCTGGGTTAATTCCTCTTAGACCTAAGGTCCAGCTTTCCTAAAAGCAGCCATTCATTGAAGAAGTTCAGATAAAGCAAAAGGGGCTTCATTCACGAGGTAAATACAAATGAAGCTTAGACCAGCATTTGGACCACATCATCTGTAGTGAATGAAATAACAGAAGGAGCTTCAAAAATAGGAGTGCAATAAAAACCTGTTAAAGACTCATCCTGGCAGCAGTTGTTACCCATGTTGGAAAATGCCCCATTCTAGCTCGGATGCAGCTGGGGCAGCTTCACTGCACAGGGGACCAGTGGCCAAGCCCTGGTCCCACACTAGGGCTAGAGAGAGAGCCTTAAGCTGGAGCTACTGCTCCAAAAGCCTTTCCCCAGCAAGAGGAGTTCACAGTCCATGATGTTTGTACAGTGCAGAAGGATGGGACAGTCACCGCCACAAACTCAGAGAAAACAATGAAAGAAAAATGGCCAAATTTTTCAGAGATGAAAATCATTATCAGTCCACCCTACATTGCCTATGAAAATGTTCGAGAACCATGAGGAACATTAAACTACAACAGACACAGCAATGTGCACATTACAGGAGTTGTTTTATACAGCCCCATTGTTGGAAAAGGGGGAAATCTCACCTCCCAAGGATTTAACTACATTCACCATTACCAGACACTGAAAATGACTCGCTTGCTCAGGCATAAGAAAGACAAGATGGTATTACAATTTTTGTTATAAAAATCCTCTCCCCGAGTATTTCCAAGTGACAAAGACTCTACAGGCTTAGCTCTGCTCTGTATTCCATGAGGAAGAAAATATCTGAGAGCAGATTTTCATGTGTTCCCCATTTGTCCATACATGGCTCCACAAAAATGCACCCTGCAAATACTGGCATGCCAGTCATTCATGCTCATAAACACGTTTCTTTTCTGCTGGCACAAGCAGGCTACCTGCAGCTACCTTTTCTGTGCATTGGTCAGTGTATACAAAATTTAACACTGTGAAAAACAAGTCCTTCAGATTAGAAAACAGACTGCAATAAAGCAAGAATTGAACTGGCCGATTATCTCAATATGTGGTTTTAATTACCTTTAACTCATAGCAGTCTTCTCATTTGCATCCTTCAGATGAGACCTTAAATATCCATACCCTCTGTGCCTGCCTTGGACAAAGAAGATAGCTTGGGGCTTTTTGGAAAAAAAACAGATTCCTGCCTCGTTTTACTTGGCTGCTACAGTCCTCTGAGGTGGCTGCAATTCAGCAAAGCCATAGGGCTTGCAGCTTGGGAATTAGGATGGAAATTGTTACATGAATGCAAATACTGTTCTTGGTCTTTCCTTGAAAAAAGCACCTATTTACTCACCAGCCTTAAAAATTAAATGAGGTTCTAATTAAGGAACAATAAGCCACAAAGAGAAAAACAAAACCTGGCAAGAGTAGCCCAAAAGACACAATTTAAGACTAAACAGATCAAATAACCAAGTCATCACTTAAACCAAAGTTATCTAAAAAGGAACCAAAAGTATAAAGGAAAGATAGAATTTAAAATGAGCTTGGGGGAGTCAAGAGAAAAGCTGAGAAAATGAAAGACAAGGAATAAGACCTTGGCCACAGGAACTGATTGGAGTTTATTAGAGAATGAAATCCCAGTTTAACAAAAATGCATTATTACAGTCTGAATGTGCCTAGCTCTTTGTAGGGCACCCAGAGAGGATTAATCTGCCCCACCTCCTTTTACACACAGTAGCCACAATCCAGCCCTTCAAGTCTGACTATTGCAAAATGCCAATCAATTTTTACGGGAAGTGGCAGCTTCAAAATTACATTTCTTGGTATCTCCTTACTTCAGATAAAACAAATATTGCTTTACTTATGCCACGCTCACAAGAAAACCAATTCTGAAGCATCAGGTTTAAATACTACACAGCAGACAGACTACACTGTTGGTTTAAGGCACCTGAATTAAGTGTTTTAAGTTATGGTAAGGCACTGCTGCAGCTTACAGCTGAAGCACAGTATGGAACCTGACAAGTGTATCTGAAATCCTGTAATTTTAACCTAGTTGTCACTTCATACTACAGCTAATCAGCTTCCTCAAACATGTCACAACTATCTATTGCATTTTTAGAAGCTTTCACCTTCCCTTTTCCTCCCAAGTCACAAGCCTGAGGATGAGGACAGGTGCAAAGCAAGCACATTACTTAAGAAAGGAAAATCACTTTTAATTACCAGATTGCAGCCTTAGCTGCAGAAATGCAGAGACCTGTAATTTTGATCTCTGCCCAAAAATATGCTTGGCACTAGGGCAGTATTCAGCGACACCAGACTGTTTCAGATTGCAGGGTGGCAGGATCCTGGTTAACTGCAGAGTTTTGGAAGCAGGGAGGGCAGAAGGGGCTCCAGCCCCGGGCTGGGTCAGCCAGCAGCCCCTGCAGAGAACAGCTCTGCCCAGGGAGGGAGAGGCCTCCCCATCTCCATAGGAGACTGCACCTATGAAGAAGTTTAAAGCCCCTGAAGATCTGTCCAATAAAATCAATTCCAACTCTGTGGAAATAAACCCTAAATTTGGTACTAAAAGCTGATTCTATTTCCCTCTTGCTGGGAGAAGGATTTCTGCACTGTTTTGTTTGAACTGGTTGGTCACACACCAGGAGATAACACTGGAGAAGGTAATAAAAAAATAAATTACAGCAACGATGAACAGTTCTAAACAAATCAGGATGGCTTCACACAATTCTGGCAGCCAGGGAGAGAATTCTGAGGGTAAAAGCAGGAGGTTAAGTCATGCTCAGCTTCACCTTAATCGACAAGCTTGTTTAGAAACAAACTAGCAAATATAGTGATCTCTCTGCCCTGCCCTTACATGCTTATCGTGTTTTGACTAAGAAGTTGTTATCAAAAGATGAGCAAGTTCCCAGCACTTTCTCATTAAACCCTCTGCTGTTTTCTTGAAGAAAAGGTAAATCCTACAAGTTCTGTTTCTTTGTAATATTTATACTACAGAAACAGTTTCTTTGTATTAAATATTGTCAGGGCAGTTCTAAAAGAATCAGTAGCCAAACACTGCACTTAACATCTGCCATTTTAATAACCACCACTACTTCTACTGAACAATTTAATAGACAGTTGTAAAATTCTAATAAATCTTGTGACTGGCACTCATCTCTCTCTATTTTATCTCATTATAGGTTTCTTGCTTGCTATAATTTTGTAGAAATGGTAGCATTAGTTTTCCAAGACAGTGCTGAATTTGAAAAATTAAGATGTACACCACACAGTTTCAAGACAAGATAAAA
Source organism: Acrocephalus scirpaceus scirpaceus (assembly GCA_910950805.1). Classification (NCBI taxonomy): domain Eukaryota; kingdom Metazoa; phylum Chordata; class Aves; order Passeriformes; family Sylviidae; genus Acrocephalus; species Acrocephalus scirpaceus. The sequence continues at coordinate 143,344,995 of OU383773.1, read as the reverse complement.
AGCACCTCCATTCACAACTGTAACTGACTGTTCCTACTCCACAGGACACTTCCACCGCTAACCACCCACCCTCTCCTCTTTTTAAGTAAGACTGCAGCTGGTCTCCAAGAGGTTCTAAATTAAGGCAGGAATGTGGTACAAAGTGCATGTGCATGAATTCAGATCTCTCCACACCCACTGAAATGCATCTCCAGAGAAACAAAAGCCCAGTACAGCAAGGGATGGAGAAATCAGCGCTTGTGTTGCATGACACCCATCTTACAAAGCAACTGCTAAATGTGTCTCAGGAGTTAACTCGTTCACCTCAACAACTCTTAACCACTGTTAGCAAGAAACATAGAATATTAAATAATACATATTCTATTTCACCTTGTGCTCTTCCATGGAGTAATAAGGTATTGCAAAAATTCAAGAGAACAGAGAGCTGGAGATTGTAAATTATGCCGTTAAATGTATCTGTAAATAATATGAAATAAACATAAATAAAACAGTCTTTTAAAGGACTGCAGTCTCAATGAGAAGTGGAAGAGTGTTCAGAAACAGACAATATTTACTTTAGAACACCTTTGCATGTTGGAAGGTAAAGATCAGATCAATGTATGAGTACTCCACTTAAAGCCAAACCCACCAATCAACATCCACTTGTGTGCTGTAGGGATTTTTTTCTTAATTCCAGGAGCAAAACAAAGCCTCCTGAAAGTGAGATGAAATGCCTTTGCACCTCCTTTCACAGATACAAAAGATGTCTTTTGTGTCTCTCACCCTTCCATTTCAATCAGACATAGGACACAGACAAGTATGTGATGGAAGATGGAGCAAAGTCTTTCATTAACCACTTACCAACTGACCACATGTATTAACCTCACACTCTGAGCCTACAATCCCGTTTACCTCCAATTTACCTCCTCTGGATGCTAACCACCCTTCTCACATGTCTCTTGCATTCCCCACAGACCCCCATTTCTCCTCCCTTCTTCCTACTCTTCCTGTTAGCACCGTCTCCTGTTTCTGGTTTTGTACTTGCCATGGTTTAACAAGGGCTTCCCAGCTCTGCCATTCCTACAGCTCCTGCTCTACCAGCCCTGCACTGACACATTTTGTAGAGCCACGATGCTGACTGGATCAAAAACTAACCCAGCCACACAACAATTCTGCAGTTTTCAAGCCAGATCAATCCCCTGGCACAGAGAGGCAGGGATGGCAAATCAGTGAGTGCCTGGGAAAAGGAAGCAGCAGGAACCACTGCAGAAACCTCATCTACCACTGAACTGCAGCCCTAGGCTGGGCTCTCCCTACTCCCACCCTCCCAGGGTTCTTTCCGTGACCATCATTCCCCACTTGGCAGCAGTGGCGACTCTCACCTGGAGTTCCTCATCACCCAGGTTTCACTCAGCACCTTGCTAGCAGTGACACGTGCAGCTCAAATCTCTGTCCCAATAACTTACATTAAAATCCCATGGCTCAATGCCAGATTTTAAAGCCTGATAACTTACACATTTTGTTTATTAAAGAGATGGAAGTGAAAGATATGAAACCTGGATAGGCATACTTTCATGTTATTCATACTAGCATATATCCAAATCACCATTTATTTCTGTGCATATGTAAACTGATGATGGATGAGATGAAAAGTCTTTTTTTAAAGAATTCCTATTAAAAAATGAATTAGTGAAAAATTCCCAGCTTACTAAGCCATTACACAGTCTGACTCAATTTTGATCTATATTGATTTAATTATATTTCTTGGAGCTAAAACTAGCTGGTATGTTATTATGTATTTACAGAAAATAAAGGAACTAGAAATCTAGTGGTATAGGTTAATCAAACTGTCAACAAACCTTCTTTGCTGCATAGCATAATCCACACAGCAATCTCCAAATACATTACAGAGCATTTTATAACACAAATAAACTTCAGGAGGTTTTATTTTATATATAAAACACTGTCACCTCTAAGGCACTACAATATTATATCAGAGTTGGAATTTTACTTGAGATGCTGCATTTCTTTGAACTTGGGCAGAGCCTAGAGAGTTCCCAGATGTTAAAAGCAAAGCCCAGCACCCCCTGGTTGAGCTGGGGTGACCAGAACTTCAACTAAAGCTTCACTGGTTACATCGGCATCCTAAATGCAAAGCAGCTACAGAACATTGCTGTGCCACAACATACAGGCAATGGGACCAACCAAACCTGGGTGGAAATTTCAAAAGCTCACATTATTTGCTTTTTCCTGAGGAAGTTATATGGAAAAACTCAAACTGAATTCAAAACAGAGGGAGAGAGAACTCCACGGGGTCAAGCCTCACCTCAGTAGCACCATTTTTACAACCATTACAACTGTTATTTATTCACAAACATAATTTCAACTGAATAGAAGGCGACCCAGCAAAGCGTCTGCAAGAGAGAGGAAGCTGACAGTCTTTAAATTGGTGGTTTCATACATCTTACTGCAGTGTATGGAGGATGCTTTTATACCCTCTCCAGGCTCATTCATGATGCTTAAAGACAAAATGGCAATGCTAAGCATTGCTTGAGCCATGAATCATGGTGTGGAGCAGTTACTCACACAGAAAATGCACGGCTTACTTATTCAACAGCCTGAGCCTAGTAGACCCCTGTCCTACAAGGTAACTTAAATTATTTGCTTAAATTAAACATGACCCTCAAGGCAGTAAGCTTGCTTTCAAATTTCAGGTAATAACACAGGTCCTGGTTTCAAGTGCCATTGAAATCAATGAAACACTTCCAAAGGCTTTGGATTGAGCTCGTGGAATGCTGGATCCCATCTGAGCCTACTCATTACCACCAGCAGTCTTGGTGGCAGAAAGAAGGGACTACAGAGGACTCCAATTACATAGCACGGCTTCAGTGCCAAGCAACTGGACAGCCAGGCTATGAAACACCAAGTATTTGACCTCTTTTTTGTTGAAGAATTATGTATTTCTGCAACCCTTACTTGGAATCACTAAGGGCAGGAAGGATAATGCCATCTCATTTCAAGCCCTGTGGCACACACAGTGTCAAAATACAGAAAAATTCATAGCTGCCACCGTACAACTCTAATTTCACTTCCCAAATTCACCTCCTCAGAAGCTGTGCAAATCTTGTCTCTCTAAAGTCAGTGGTGACTGATATCAGATCACAGGAGACCTTATACCAAAATTAATAAATATGCACAAAAATTCTGTGAATACTCAAAATAAATTAGAATTAAATTTGGTCTATGGATAAAGTGCAATATATAAAGATGTAATATATTTAACATTGTTGCACTCTCACTTCAAAGAATTCTACACATCGAAGTGGAAGGTACCATCCTAGCTACATATTTTGTTGTTAAAATTACCTAATCCTCCTACAACAGTATCACCCAAAGACCTCAACTGACACGCTGTATTCTCTATCTTCTGCAGCAAAAGGCAGGCAGAAAGGAAAAGAACAAAACATGGAAATGTGTTGCTAGGATAAGACGTCATGGAAACCAAATGCATTGCACTTAAATAGTGTGCCATTCTGTATGTGCTTTAACACACAGAAATACTTAATTTTCTCCAAAGTTTAATCATTTACCTTTGGTGGATTTAGATTCAATTTTTTTTTTATACCACATCTGAGTTTAAATTTGAAATGTGTTAACCAAATATTGTCTTAGATTTTAATCTCTTCCACTCAGTAAAGATGATGGGATAGTATAGATTCAATTTGGGCAGATTTTTTCTGCTAGAGCCTTGCAGAATCATATCCCAAAATGTCATGTGAATTATCACTTCGGATCAGATGAATCTCTCTTCTCTCATCCTGTAAGTTTCTGAAGCCCCAAGGACACTCTGAAGGAGAACAAATGAAAATGAAAATTTAGTTGCTGTGCAGAGCCTCAGGGGGCTTTTCTATTGATGTCTCTGGAGAGCAGGGAGGTAAGGTGCGAAAAAGTTTTCAAGAGAGAGAATTTTCCAGAAAAGCATTTCAGGCACAGCCCATGGTCTTCTCTCTCTTAAAAAAAAATCCGTTAAAGGTTCAAAAAAACTTCCAGTCTTTCAAAGATTACATTCCCTCTGCACACTTGAAATTACAATATCAGGGGTTTCTAAACAGTAAGCCACTGTTTGCCAGCTACAGCAACAGAATGTAAAAAAGGCCCACTGCCACTTTCTAAGAGCACATCCCACTACGAAGCCACATATCCAGTACACAGTACTTTCAGGATGCTTGCCCATTTTGAAACCAACTCACAAAATGAAGTTAAATGATCTCAGAATACCTGAACACAGTCTCCAGATTGTCATGCTGTCACTTCCCAGCTAGGGAGCTGGAATTTACTAAATAAATTTCATCACTGCTAAAGTGCAAAGAAGACACTATGACAGCATTTTCACATAGCATGATCACTACTATATTTTCTTCTTGTCATAATAACAATAATAATAATAATTATTATTATTATCATTATAATCTTCATCATAGTACAAGTGGTTCTGCTTGTTAGAATTTGAATGGCAGACACTTCACATTGTCAAAAAGATCCCTTTTCCCCCACCTGCTGCTATCTGATGAAGCACCAAAAATATCATTGTGATGTAATCTAAAGCATCCCTCTAAGAATTCAGGCTTTGATTAGGAAAAAGAAGTTAGGCTGTGTTAAAAACCATTTCCATGCATTTCCCAACAGGCCTTTTACTTTGCCTGAATACTGGGTAAAACTGTCCTTGTACAAAATGTGTACCTTTTGAAAAACAAACAGATCTTCTAGACAGGACATGATACTACTTCAAAGCACACTGTAAGAATCAACAGATTTGAATGTGGCTTTGGGAACAGGATAAGGTCTCACCCACAGTCCCAGACTTGCAGCTTGCAGAATTATAAGCATTAGGAGAGCAGGAAGTAGGACTGAAAAGGATTTCATGGTAAGTCCTTCATTAGTCCTGGCAGCATCTGAGAATTGGACTGAACCCTGTGCAAGTTCCCTCACTGTATTTGTATGTATTTGTATGGCTTAAATATATCCAAGTGTGGCATTTCCATGATCTTTTCTAATCAAACTCATTTTGGAAAATATCCAAAACAGGAGTGGAAACAAATGAGCTGGAGTTAGAGCACACCACAAGAAAACTACAGTCTAACCCAGAAGGCAAAAACTCCTTTTTTTTTTTGAAGACTGAGAGATTTTTCTTTGGAACCATTTCCAGATATTGTCACCCTTTTAATTGGAAAGATGACTGCAAGTCTGACTATTTGCTATCAGAACATCAGCATTCCTGCAACATCCAAAAGCTACAAAGGGCATTCTTTGATCCCATTAATACAGAATTGAGGGCACAGAGAGTGCTTTCTTAAGAAAAACAGCTGTATCAATAAAAGCTATTTGTGAAAGCAATGAACAATTTTCTCAACAAAATTATATTTAAGTTCTTTAAGCTGAAAATCCTTTAGTTTAACAGATACTGCAGAATCCTCCTTTTGATGAGTGATCACGTACAGCCATGGAAGTGGTTTGCCCACATTTTCCATGTGCCAGCCTCACACAGAATCCTGCCAGATCTCCTGGGGGAGATCTCCAACTAACATCACATGAAAACAGAACAGCTTGTGTAAAAGATATGCAGGATCTAACTACAGTGAGGAAAATCAGTGAAGAAAAAAGCGTACTACTTACCTTTATTGGAAAAAGCTGGGAAGAAGTACCCTTCAGGTACTTCTGGCAGTAAATATAAACTAGTATTTGCTTTCTTACCAAATGATACCCAGGGAGATTTCTAAGAAGTTCTTCCATTCTTCACAGCAGTGGCCTGGGTCTGTTCCTGAGAAGAGCCTTCCCAGCACGAGGGTGGCTCTGTGCAGGGCACCGGATGAAAATAAGAGGAACATGGGAAAAAGAGGGATGTCAGCTCACTACCAGCACTGGCCAAACCCTGTGAAAAAGGCTGTGATGGGAAGAGCCAGGCACGCTGTGCAGAGCAAATCGTGATTCCTGGAGGACAGCCTCCAAGCTGATGGGACAGCAGAGAATCTGGCAACCAGCAAGCACTCCCAGGGTACCAGGTCAGTAAGGAAATGAGTCCTCGATTTTAGTTTCTGTTCCCACTGCAGACGCACCCCTCTGCTGCCTGTTTGCTCTGGGCCTTTCAGAACAGGAGCTGGGACTTGTGCAGCCCTTGCACAACAGCACTCTGACTGCAGCTGCTTCCACACCTCACTGCAGCAACGATGAATTACTCTCTGTCAAGTTCAACACATGATAATGAAGTGAAAAGAAGAGAGTGAGGATGCTCTGATATTAGAATTAGGTAATCTATTAAGTAGCAATAGCAAGGCCCTTGTTACTAGCAAGGATCTAGATCGTCCCTTCAACAGCTTGTCTTTGTTTAAAGCTTTGTTTCCTGCAAGTGAGAAAGTAACAAAGAAAAGGCCATAAATAATTGTTCAAGACATTAACTCTTTTCTCCCCTGCAGCTTTTAAAAGAGGTACAAGCTATAAACTACCCTATAAACAGATCTTGAGCTTCCTGTGACAACTTCAGTATCAAGCAAACCCTGGCACTGTGCAACAGTATAAAGTTTTCCACCCCCGTTTTGAATATGGATACAGTTTCAGACTGCTGTAGAGCCTATTTTACAAGTTTTCTCTTTTATTAGGTCTCTGTTCCAATTACCTTTATATTGTTCATATTTATTGTACAATATTGTGCTGTGTTGTTCACATGCTTCTGGGGCACACAGTATGTGAAATACTACTCTAAGCAACACAAGATTTTCATTTTCTTTTGCAATTGTAGACAGCAAATACTATCAAGCTACAACACTATTCAGAAGCTGCACACCTCCTTGCAGTGTAACAGGCAAAAGTTTATAGCATGTTAAATATAAATTTACTTTTATTTTACTTAAGATTTCCTTTCTCCATACAAATGATTCTGCATTCACAATTAATTGACCATATGTATTTATACAGCATGTACACACATCATACCCACCACCACTTCAGTGATTACTGCTAAAAATCCATGGTATTAAAAAACTAGTCACACTTTACATCAAACAAGAGGAGCTATGTACTACTTAACAAACAGTAAGGTCACAATCTCCATCTGGCCAAAAAGCATGTCATAACAAAAAGGAACAGCTGGAACTTGTACTGCAGAGTTCTGCTCTGCCTTTATTTTTCTATATGTGTATTTAGCACTTTCCAAAATCATCTTAGCAGGACTTTTTAAGACTACTAACATCATCAGTTATATCAAAGGCATATTACTTAACTACTTCTATTGCATATTTCAAGTGCTTTTATTGTACCTTTCAGCATGATTTTATTCACATCACTCAATCTGCCTACTAATAGCCACTCGTTAGGAGTTGTTAAGCTACTTATGAGGCACAAGCTACCCACTGACACAGTTCCAGTCCTCACTTACAGAGAAGGCCATGCCAGCAACCAGGCAGCCAATCCAGGGAAGGACAGATTTTTATAGATCTAGTAATTTTAAGGGGGGGAAAAAAAAGGCAAAAAGAAAACAGAAAAAGAATTTTTCAAGGCTTTGTCTTCACGCTCAGTAGCAGACATTTACTATAACTGATGTCTGGAGACCGAAATTTGTAAGATGTTCATAATAATGCTTAAGTCTCCTCAGCAGTCTAAACCTTGGAGTAAAAATACAGAATGAGCAAGCAGAGAGAGACATACCAGTGCTGTTAATGTATTCACACTCACAAACAAATGCATTATAATTCTGTCTGTATGATAAGGCAGCATGAAAAACATCACTAGAATAATAATCCCTTCAGTGATATTCTCACATTGATATGCTTCTATGATTTTGATGTTTTTATTTGATTAAAAATTGATAGTCAAACAAGTAAGCATTTGCTCTGAGTGTCCGAGTGTCGAAGAAATCGACATTTTGTTAAATGAAGAGTCACTTTTCTAGAATATTCAGTTGAGATTTAGTAATACTCATGCTCTAGCATGAGCAAATGCTCCTGAATTTGAACAACACTGGTGCTGTACACATTATAGTGCACACAGAGCCCTGCATGGCTCCCAGGCTGCTAGGGGAAAATGTCTGTGCAGGCAGCAGTAAACCTGGCAAGGATGGAATCACACCCGTCCCTCTGCTGAAACCCACCTCACCTCTGGGACCAAACCCAGGCTCCAAGGGAACGGATCAAACCTCTGCCTTGACTTTGGCTGAGCTAAGACTCACTCAGAACTTTCAGCTGGGGAAAATGTGGTCTATAAATCTTGTCCTGAAGGGATAGAGGATATATTTACATCATTCCATGTTATTTGTGACTAAGCCTTGCACTCATCAAAACCGAGGATGCTCCCAACAAGAATAATGAAAGAAAAATAGGTCGGGCTCCACTGCACAAATTTGAAAGCTTCACATTGAGCTATCACACAAAGGGTAAGAAAAGAGCAACCCCATCATTTCCTCACATATCCAGAGGTACTATCTAGGAATATGACAATTTAACATCGGATTTTTTTTCACGCTGGACAAAATCAGCATCTTCTTAAGCTTCCTGTTGATATAAGGTATTTGCAATATTGGATCACCTTTAGTCTCCATTTCTCAAGTCATCAGACCATAATACATTTGGAGTAAGACTGAAAACAGACATTGATGTTCAATTGGTTTAGAAGTGGTTTGCAATAAGTTACCATTTGTCTACAATATTAATTTGTGTCCAACAGACCTAGATGAAAAGTCTAAATACGATATAATTTAAAAATACAATTAAAATTTTCCCCTACCTCTCAATTCTTCTAACAAAATCCACAAATGTGAACTAGATATATTATCTGAAGGTCAAACAGCTTTTTAAGCCAAAGGAGTCATAGAAAGCTTCTAAAATCAATAAGACACATAAAACTGATTGCAACCTTATAAAAAGCATCAAATCTTTTAGCCTGGGTGACACAAATATAGCATTTCACACTGTAAGCAATTTCCTGGCAATGTAGGCCAGTTTACCTTTGCACTCTGAAGGGGTTTTTTGCATCTCTAGACTACGAGTAACTGCAGTGGTTATTTAGGGAGCAGACAACTCCATAAGGCACAGTGCAGGACCAAGAATAGCAGCTCTTTGCGGCTAAGACGCCGTGTCACACATGGGTCACCCCACACCTTTACAGACAGGCAAACAGCCTGCCTTTGCTTCGAGGATGGGATGGTCTGTCTCTAAGTAAAAAGGATGCAGAGCAAAATAACAGAAGGGGGGGGGGGGAGGGGTTGTAGTAGCTGATGTAAACATTCAATCTCAAATCCTGGCTCCCCAGCCAACCATTTCTAAAGACCTTATCAACACACCAAGGAGGATGGCAAATGGGTGTAGGTGTTCCAAGCTCTCTGTACCCAAATGGCCTCCGTGGATGACCAATACTGCTACTGCAGCAGCAGATTTTCACAAGGATAGTCACATGAAATCCACACAAAATGGCCCAGGTGTGATGTCAGGACACCTTCATGCCTGCAGCAAAGCCTTGCTCATGCTCAGAGGTGCAGTCATGCATCCAAGGGATCAGACCCTTCTGACTGGTCTCAGCCAGGTGACTCCTAAACCCTTAGGCACCTTTTATATTCAGTTTGCAGAGCCTACACTATGTCCAAAAATGTTCAAATCACATTAAGCTTCTAGGCTGTGTTGGTTTTGAAGATGAAACTGATAAAATGGGCATGTGTGCTGTTAAAAATTTTAATAACATGATTTTTTTATATAAACAAGCAAATTCACACTTTCCACAAGTCAATCATCTTTGACTAAAAAGGACTTACAGGGGACACCAAAGAATGCCAGCTAATCCCAAATTTTAGAGATCATTCCTTTAAACCTTGCAGTTCCAACATGAATGAATAGATGCAGAAGGTACTGAAATTCTCTCACTGGTTCTGGGGGTGCAGGCAGAATACACTTCCAATGAAATCAAGAATAACTTTGATACTTTCTGCATCAAAACAATGCCAGTTAGAACACCCACATTTAATCCTGAAGCTGTGAACAGAGGACACAGCTAAATTTACTCTGTGGATATGCCCTAAGCAGTAACCTATACAGGAAGGGAAAATACTAACATAGAAGGTAGAAGGTGCATCTCTAATACCATTTTGATTTTGAAGATGTACTGAAATAGGAAGGATGATATGAAATGTTGTCACAGCAGATCTTTATAGAGAACTTAAAGGAAGATAATGTTGCGCAGAACCAGTGCAAAAAACATGAACATTAATAAGATTTTTTTTTTATCTGTATTTCTGGCCTGATACTGTGTGACACTGTTTCCTGCAACACAATGCACTACTTCAAACACAAAAAGAAACACTGTCCACTGAAAATTAATATGTGGTAAGAGCATTCCTTTGCAAGACGTAAGTGATTTAATAATGAAATTTGGGGTTATGTCATCTGACCATATTGTTTCTATGGTTTTTACGGTAAATTAACTAACTTACATTTCCAGCATCACAGCCAGGCCTACAATTTTCATTCCAGGATGATAGCCACACAGGATGAGCTAAGAATTAATGAGAAACACTGCACAAGTATCAGGATACACACTGCTTTTAACAGTGCCACTGCTTCAAAGGTAATTTTTAATGTTGCATTATTTTTGTACACACAGAAGAAATTTTTGCCAGTTTATGCCAGCAGATGTGGCACAAGGATATTCACTGATGTGGCATGATACCACCAAAACGCACAAGAGGCAACCCCACCCATCTAGGGCTGGAACAGCAAAAGGAATTTCAGGGATATACTTAGGGGCTGCTTAGTTTGTTACTCAATCAAAACCAAAACACATGCAAAATCTTGGCAGAACACAGTTAATTATTAACTTTATTTATCATCTTACAAAGTAAACTGTAACAATTCATAAAAACAAATATCCAGAACATTGAAACCACACATTAATAATAATAAAACCCCAAAACTGCAGATCACAGAATTAGACTCCATTAGGCACATTGTTGCACTAAGTGGCACCCATTTAGAAGAAGCAACAGAGCCAAAAAAACCAGTCTTCTACACTGAGATCCAACATGAGCAAATTTGGCTAGATTAATTCAGCAAATTCATATAAATTCAGGACAAGAATAGAAATCAGGCATGCTTTTCCACTGTTGTTTGTTTTTCATTTTGCTAAGACAGAAAATACTATGTTTGCTAAAATGTTTTGATTAAGAAAAAAGCATCCATATTTAAGACAACCTTTATTTTATTTATTACAAATACGGCCCTTCTTACACGTTAACATAAGCTCATAATGAAGCATTTTCTTAAATCATGTCACAGTCAGGAGACAGAAGAAATGGTATGAAACAATACCAATACCCTCTTTCACAAATTTTCTGACATAACTGGACTTCCAATACTGCCTTTGCCCCTTCCCTTTTCAGTTTTATTGAAAATATAGCAAAAATAAAAATGCTAGCCCGAGTAGTTTCAGGTATTACAAATTCTCCTTGACACCAGTAGCTGGAGTCCAGTTACTCTGAAGCACAATGGGAGGGAAGCTCACTTCTTCTAAGATGGGACACACACTGAGGAATGCATCAGTGTAATGAAACAAGAAATATTTCAAACATCCAAAAATGTTAACATGATTCCTTCTTAGATTAAAAGACTTCAACAAAAACTTTCTTAAATATGGAATTACTGTACCTTTTAATGACAGTCATTACTGCCATTTACTGATAACTCTGGTTATTATTTTGTTTCGAACAGTTGTAAATAAGACTTTATACCTTCTTGATAGCAAACTTACATTGTTAGTCACATATCTGAGTCAATTCCTTCCCTCTGAGCATAACTTTACACTCTGAGAGGTAAGTATACAAGAACATGGTCTGAAGGGACTTATTTCATGTATTTTCAGAGATGTGACGAGGGAGGAAACAGGAAATAAAAATTAAAAAGAAGAGACGGCCTTTTTTAATCAATGTTCTTCCAAACCCTGCTCATGCCCCCCAAATTCCCATATCTTTGGAAATACACTCAATATAAGCGTGAAATTCTAAAAGAAGACCCACTGAAGTCACAAACAGCTTGATCCAACTTCCTTTTGGTTCTACAGTCTACATTGCTTAAAATTTACAAGATTTTATTCAAATGGGTCATCTGCATACAGTTCTAAGAAAGACATCCTGAGTCAAAACTGGAAAGTTTTAACTTTTTTTCTATGATGCAATCAAAAGCAATAGTTCTGAAACTGCATGGTGGTTCCAGAGATGGTATCAGCTCACGGAAAAAAAAAAAAGAGAAAAAAAAAATTTGACCAAAATACAGGATGTCAAAACTAAGAAAAAGTATTTATTAGCATCTCTGATTAAAACCAGATGCTTTCAATTCAGAAACTATTTTTCTGTCAGTTCTATTTTCTTCTTCCTGCATCTCACTAATGACCTCTCCTCATAAGGAAGCCAAGCAGTCACCTTCATGCCAGGTCACCAACCACAGGCTCATAAACTCTGCACTGGCACCACACAGTACTCAGCAGAGGCTGCAGCAATCCTTTGTGTGATGCTCCCTCTTCTTATTTCAAAAACAGTGTGAATGTCAACACCTGAAGCCTCCACATCTCAAGGCAATGTTCATTTACTGTGCCTTATCCATCTGTTAAATAGATAATTTCTAGGAAATGTGAGGAAAGTGGTCTAAAGAATTGCTTAGGTGTATATTGCACATATAATGCCAGCCTGAGCTCTGCAACAGAAATCAAATGCTGTTTGTGTGAACTGATCCCTGATTTTCAGATATTAATTCTTCATAGCTGGCTGATGTGGACATCTCATTGGCTGTCTCCAAAGTCTGAACTATCCTTCATCATCCTCTTCAATATGCTCAAAAATCCAATGAGGTTTTTTTTTATTAACAGAAAAAAAGTCTAAAAGCTACAAACATTAGATGTTTCTGAGCCATGAAAAAACTGTGATAAAATACCACAATTAAACCTTGAAAATCAACAGGGTTTTTTTTCCAATATTATATACACAACATGAAAAAAGAAATTCCAAAATTATTTTTACACTAGACACAGGCTTTAAAATCCCAGAGGAACAGAGTGGGAAAGTCAAATAAGCATCCTGGAACATCCTGGAACACCAACCCGAACATTTCCAATCCTGTTGCATCTTTTTTTGGTAAAGTTTAATTGCAGAGACATGCTCTCATTCCTGCTGGGATCCAGCTGCCACTGTTTCCCTCTGAGTGCAGCCACGAAAGCCACAGCAAACGTGGCAGGAGTGAACATGTGCTAGCAGGTCCTTCCATTCACAGTGCAGCATATCAATCACGACATTAACGAACGTACAGAGCTAAGCACTGGCACAGTTGGGTACCAGACACATCCTCAGCTGTCTCAGCTCCATCCACAAACACAGGGATAGAGCAGAGGCCAGGGCAATGCCACCTGAGGGAATCCCACTGAACAGCACAGCTTGTCTGAAGACGAGCAAAGCCTTGGTGCTGAAGTACAGATGCTTGCTGCTTCACTGATGAAATGTTCCAATATTGTATTTTTCCCGTTGTCCACTGGACACTATTACTGTTTTTCCTTCATTGCCTGTGCCAGATATATAAAAAGGGCAGGAGGGAATAAGAAGAAACATGTGTTTCCAAGACTGCAGTTCCTGCCTATTAAAAGAACAGTTTTAAAAAGCTACAGCTACATCCAGAATACTATTTATCCAGCTTTAAAAGTGGAAGCATTTAGTCCAGTAGAAGAAAAGAATTTAAAGGACCATCAGGCTTATACCTTCTTTAGGGCTCCTCTTGCAGTGTACAATACTACAGCATTGTAATCAAGTATTGTCTAGATGATTTTTAAAAATGAACAAATTTATTCCAGATGTGAAAGTCTTTGCGGCTAAAGAACTCAGTAACACGTCAATACTGCAAAGATTGTGGAGATTAAAAATAGCAGCAGAAGGAGATTTCATGTTCAGTTCACTTCTATTGCAACAAAAAATGCTGAACACAGTGTAGTCTCCCGAAATGGCTGAGATGTCTCCTATAGTCTTTCTCATACTGAATCCCTTACATCACCAGTTGAACTCTTTTAGGATTATCTAGGCATCCTTTCTTTTTACATGCCCTTTTGGATGTTTTCTTCTTCTAGTTCTAGGTGTGCAGTCTATCCCTGCACAGCAGAATCCTTAACCACAGAAGTCCCAGAAATCCTTAATCACAGAAGTATATGCCCACTTATAATCACTTGTTTCAGCTCTAATTGGTTTCAGTATGACTTAAGCCCATGCAACTATGTGCCTACACATTTCCATAAGCAAATAAAATAATCCACAGTTGCACAGCTTTGTAACACTATTCCGACAAAAATTTCTTCTATGTATGTGAATGTCATACTGCAATTTCCAGTCCAGTCAGTTTTTCATAGGACAATCCACAATAAAATGCCCCACAGCCTTTTATAACTAACTGTAAAGAAAGACTGTTCTTGGCTTTAAGTAGTAGCAGAGTACTCCCACAGAAGCAATTCCTTCTCTTAAAGTATAATGGTGTCCAACCTCAATATACTATGTTGTATCAACTTGAGATTTGTCAATAATACATAACTTTATGTCTGAATCTAATACTTTTTTAAGAACTCATATACAGTATTAGTTTCCCAAACATAAGAGATTGCTCTAAACCTAAAGATGAATCACCACTGGAGGACTACCATCTGAAAACAAAGTATGGTTTTTCCTGCAGCACAGGAAAGAACAGCATATAAGAAGAACTGTAGCTCATCCACAAGACATTAGACCCAAGGTAGGAAATTCAAGGAGAACTTTTTCATGTCTGTGTGATCAGGAGACATTTGATTTTTTTATGATCTGAAAGAAAAACTCAAACAAAATAGCTATCAGCTTGTGAATCCTAGAGGTATCACAGAAAGAAAAAAAAAGGGCATGGGGGATAATCACTGCTCAATGTCTTGAGCTCTTGGTATATATTATCTATATTCTGGAGTACTTATTGATGTGTTAGCTGGAGACTTAAATTTAGGGACACATATTCATCTAGAGATGTTTCAGGAGAACTGGTTGTGGGCATCAGCAAACTAGGCTGTGATTGGATGTGAACCCACTGCAGCTTTGCTGCCTGCCCTGCTGAGAAGAGCACAACATTATTTCTGCCACTGATGGGAGGTCTGAGCACGCACCTCCAGCCACCAGCCCAAGGACAGAGGAAGGACTCTGGCTCAGTAGCAGCATCCACCTCTGCCTCAAGCTGCTGGGCAAGTCTTAGAGCCAGCTTTGGATTTCAAAGCTCTTTTGCTTCCAACCCAAAACCTTCTGTATGTCTGTGTCCCTTTGCCAAATTGATCTTCCCTCTCTCTTTAATTTCCCAACCTATTACACGGGTCTGAATTTGCTCCAGTTTTCAATTTGGTTCAGTGAGAGCCAGAGCCCCTACAGATCACCAGACACTGCAAACATGTTAAAAGGCACAATATGTTAAAATAAACCTCAAGATATATACAATAGAGTTTTACTTTATTGACTGCATATTTTGAGGTACCAAAGGTCATAGTGGTTAATTGTTCCAAGTCAAAAGACAATGTTGCAAATTCAACAAGAGCAGCATGAAATTCATTACATGTGACTGAACAGAAACACGCACCACAAAACTAACTTTAATAAAGATGTCTTCTAAGTCTGTTTAACAACAAAAGCATCGGTGACTCCTTTGAAAGGGTGTGAGTCAGTATAAAAGCCAAAACACTACTGAGAAGTAATAGATATAATGGGATTAAAATTATCTTCTTGCACCAGACAGCTGAGACTGAGCATCAAGAAACCCCACATACCCTGGTATGATTTAAAAGGCCTCCTAGTGACAGTGATCTGTCCCTTGTCCTTCTTGACCTCAGCTGCTATTTAAGGAATTGGGAGCATGGTGGGGAAGGGGCTTGCACATCTGAGCCACAAAGCTGTGGAAAAATCCGTGACTCAGAATGGGTAACTTGTGCATGCTTGTCCCTAAGGGAGCTGCTGCCTCCCATAGCATTCCCTTAAGTGGGAAGATTTGTTCATTTGAAGAGTCAGTGTGTGAGGTTTTTCCTTCCCCTCCTTCCACGAATGTATATTGCTTTGTATCTTTAAATATGCCTACATACACGCACACACTGCTCTCAAAAATAATGACGTCTGTGTACGGATTTTTACATTTCAAAAGCTGCTTCCTTAAATATCACTGAAAATAAATCATTGCCTAAAGAGATGTTTCCACAGCTAAATTCTTAAGTTCCTTAATGTGTCGCATTTAGCCTTTAATGGAATACATAGTCCTTGTCCACATTTTTATGTCTAAACTTTAGTTATTCTATCAGTGACAGACTAACTTCTTACCCTCCTCACCCTGTAGCAGTAGGTAGAAACAATTGTGTACTTGACTTTGCAGACCATTCCTTTTACTACATAAACAATCAAAAGTTTCTGTTTTCCAGATCTTATGAAACACAGTAAGAGAGGACTAAACCACCATAAATGCTGGATATCACAAAAGGACCAAGCTCTTTAAATCAACTACATTTTCATACAGTTTAATGAAGCAAAACTAACTCATTGGGAAAACCATGAGGCTTCAGACCAAGTTCAGTAGATTCCAAGTACATCAGGAAAACATCATGATGAATGGTAAAAGGAAGATGAAAATAAAAACCTAGTCATAAATGTATTCCTGAACAGAATCTTTTAACTCATGTGTTGAACACAGCACTACACTCTCAAACTCCAAAACCAGAAGCAATTTATGCCTTTGACATACAATGTCAAAGGACAGAAACACTGATCACTTGGCCTCTCCCATTCTTTTGACACTTTGAAAATCCTGTGAAGGAATTAAAAGTATCTTCTCGCCCATCCCTCAACTGCCTCTTTTTCCCATAAGAGAATGGCTTGAATACAGTCTTCAGGAAATAACCCTGTTGGATCCAGATTTTTCATATCCCTGAGCTGCAAACCCAGCCCTGGAAAGCAGGAGATAGGCATTTTTGTCTTTGGCTGGTGATTACACTAACTGGTCTATGAACCACTTTTTTTTAAAGCAATACTAGAAAAAGCAGAAAGTGCAAGGCTGGAGCAATTCTTCCTTGCTTCCTCATGATTCTTGCCTTGCAGCAAAAGGTAAAGAGAAACAGCTTCAAAACCTTTTCCAGAGATGGCTGCTTAGATCAACTTGTTTTCAGGAGGAAAGGCAATCATTGTATTCCCTCGTTTGAAAGCAAGGACCTGCCTTGGGATTTAAGGTGATTGCACACATTTGGCTGCAGGTAGGAGGCCCCTGTCCATGACATCTGTCTTCTGACAAGCTACTGAATGTATCCTTCACCACAACATGTATTGTATGATGGAATTATTCAGCTGTAATGCATTCTCATGGAGCTATTCTCTTTTTGTTGCAAATGCAATAGAGCACTAAGGAAGCATAAAAAATGAGACAGGTATGATCAGTTCTGTTCTTCATCTAATGACCTGATCTTAAACATACAGTGAAGCATCATTTAAACAAAAAATGCTTGAAGATCCCTTTCCATTTACTCAGTAATCCAAAAGAAAGACTGTTGATCCCTTGATTTAACACTGACTCTCTTTTTTAAGCAAGCAATGAAGATGCCAACAATTTTTTTTCCATGCAGGAGACAAATATGCATGCTCCATGTGTGACAATTTGGTTTAAGTTAAACTGGCAGTATCAATGAAACTGAAGCACATGCCTAAAATGCCTCGCTGAACTGGGTCCATACTCTGCATAACTTTCTCTCACAAAAGCTATGTCCAGCTGCTCACTGAACAGTCAGGAGACAATGTGGATATGGGAGTTCTTCCATATTTGAAAGCTGTGTTCATACCCCAAAAAACACAATTCAGTTTCGCTTTTTATAGAGGGGAAAAGAAAGCCTGGTGGCTGAGAAAGTATTAATAATGTGAGGCCAAAGATTCATCTGAGGACCACAGCCACCTAGTCACTTTCATGAGAAGGCTTACTGTGGGTTGTTCTACAATGCCAAATATTGGTGACTGATTTCTAGCTCTGCCAGTGGGACTCATTATTGCATTACTGACATGAAACTTCGAAAAATATGCACTATTTAACTGCATGATTACAGCTGCATACTACTCTCAAAACAGATGTCAATAAAAATAATAAAAGATCTCATCAACATTCAAGGTATTTTCATATCTAAAATTGGTGTTAATAAGTAATTGAACAAAATGATTTTCAAAGCCATTCAGTTCTGCTCATTTCCCTGCTTCTGACAGAACCAAAGGAAATACTTTTCCACAGATATAAACAAGTATATACTTCCATCATACAGAAAAAAACAGGAACTGTTTAATTGACAGTCATATACCTGAGTGATGATCATAATGACAGTATTAAAATCATCACAAGCACCCTTACCCATGCTTGGATTCTAGTTCATTTACATAAGATGTAAATTTACTGCCATTACCAAGTTTTTCATAAAAAACTAGTAACATTATTTTAAGGGAAACAATTTCAGAACCAAATACCTGTTTAATGCACTGTGCTTCACCTCCCATGTGGCACATTTTTGCTGACTATCACTAAAGTGCACAAGGCATAATTACATCCAAAATTTTAAATCTTGGTGTTACAGCAGATCTCAGGTATGAACTCACTGCAGGAGAGGCCACATGTGCCATTCCAAGAACCACATAGAGTGTGCAATCCATGAGAAACGTGATGGGAAGCACAAATTACTTACCAGAGAAAGGGTGGAAATTTAGGGGGGTACCACAGAATGGCTGAGGATGGAAGGAGCCTCTAGAGATCACCTTGTCCAACTCTCCCTCCCAAGCAAGGCCACCTAGAACAGGTTACCCAGAACCATGTCCAGACAGCTGCTGAGCATCTCAAAGGATAGGAGTCCACAACCACCCTGTGCAAGCTGTAATAGTGCCTCACAGTAACAAAATGTTTTCCTTATATTCAGTGTAGTTATATAAATTATTTTATTAAGCAGAAAAACTGGATTTAGATGTTTCTATATGTGCACCCCTTCCCAATGCATCCATCTTTTTCTCCATGCATACTGTCCAGAGCTCTGTTCTCAGCAGGATGCAGTTATTTCTGAAGTTGCACTTTACAGCAGACTGTTCAATTGATCCAACTTTAAGTGCTGCAAAAAGAAACTTACTCAGGAGAAGGAAAAAAAACCAAACTCTACAATATTTTCTTCCCTTTCTTATTTTCTTGTTTCTTTTTACTTCTTGTTTTGTGTTTTTTGTTTGGAAACCCAGACATCAGTAGAACCATAACCCACCTGCAAACAGCAACAAGGCAGCAGTGACAAAGACTTTTAAAATCCAGCTTCACACCACATCGTGTATGACCCTCAGTCCCATTGTTCCAAGTCTGGCTCCCCAGGAAGCTGCATTTTGTGGGTACCAGAGGCTAAACTCTGTTAACACCAGAGGCTAAACTGGGCATAGCACGTGCACTGAGCAGAGGAGAGGTGCAGGACACAGCAACCACACCATCCAACTCTTCTCCTCAATATAGGCCTGGTGCTGGAAAATAGGTGCAAGCAACATGACTCTGCCCCAGCTGGCACTGAACCCTCCACAGCCAGGAAGTTAACAGAAGCCAAGAAGAAGGCTCTTTACTTTTCTTCTTTTCCACACACAAGTGTGAAAGGAGACACGCTTCAGTATGTCAGGGATGTTTTACAGCCAGGCTGCACATTGTGCTAAATGACAGTGCCAGGGAGGGGCAGGGTGGGAGCAGGAATCTTTATATAGCACTGAGAGCAGTAATTCAGCCCCTGACAGTCACATGAATGCAGCCCTGCTGAACACAAACAGTATCTTCCTCTGGTATTAGGCTATTAGGCAGATAAGGTTCCACTTTGGATTTGAAAGACTTAAACTGACAAACGATCTTGGTTTTTCTTCACCTTGCATACGGTGGCAGAGGGCTGGAGGAATCTCAGCACTTTCCACTGCTTATATAACAGGTGCACTCATAAATATGCAAAGATGATTTGAAGATACAGTTTCTAATCCATGCTCTGTACCTGAACAATTTAAAATACTTTCATGATGTAGACAGCATTGCCAGCTCTTTGCAAGTAGTTCCTTTATAATTTTAGGCTCTATTAGCTGTATTTTTGTTTAGTGTGGGTTTCACGTGAAATGAGAGAAAAAAAAAAAAACACCCACACTGAATGGGGATATAATTAAGAGAAATGCATTTTTAGATGGAAAATAGATGTAATGACTTAGCTCCAGATCAGATTTCAAGAAATTTAAGATGCACATTTTCCATAAATGCCTCACACTGCATGGAGGATATCCTAATCTAGCTCTAAGCAAACATGACAAAGTAGAACTAAACAACAATGACCAAAAAAGCAAACATCAAGCATGACTAACAGAATACATAACTCAGCTAGTGTCTCTATAGACTGTAAGTTTCAGCAGTTAACAAGTTTGTTACTCCGACAAAAATTTGTTTGAAATCAACTTAAGAATAAAAGATTTCAATTTGCAACGTTTGGCCCAGACATGCTTCAAGAGCCGTCTTTCACATGTGAAAAAAGAAGCAATTGCAAAAGAGGGCATCACATGAATTACCTACATGATTATCCTGCACCAAGTCTACTGTTTAAGTAGTGGTGGAAATAGAGATGACCAAGGAAGGTAGGGCAGGATGGTGGTATGACCCTGACAGGCCACACCATGGCCAAATGGCTTTAGAGAGAAGAAAGTCAGAAATTAAAAAATGGAGGGAAAACAGAGAGGTGAAAAGAAGCTAAAAACAAAAGTAAAAGGCACATATGCTGGCTTTCTGTCACACAGATACAGGTGATACCAACCATGTCTTAAAGGACCAGAAATGCTACAGAGATTTTGCAGTAATGAGTTCCTTCTAGCAAATGGGTAACAACTTCTCTAAATATGGACTGGTTTCCCAGTCCTGAATGAGGTCCCCATCTTTCCACTGGGAGTACATCACGGCCCATTGCTCCATATAAGTAAATGCTCTGTCTCAAATGCAAAATGTTCTCTTAGTGCCACCAACAACTGCACACAAAGTGAAGAAGTAGCTGTTCCTTTCTGCCATACACTCTAGCACAGATCCTTAAATATCACAGACTGCTTCTGACTATTCACAGATCTAGCTTTAAGGCAACTACACCCATTAGTGCAGTCCTGATGCCAGCATAGCTTTTGCCATTTATTTTTAGGTGAACTGGACTTCATTCTGAGTGAAAAAATAAATACAAGAATTTATTTTGGAAAAACTTATACTCCCTCCTTATTTGAGCTCCTGAAAATGAAGCTTAAGCTTTTACAGTGAAAGTCCTTTCATACTGCTATTTTGGGGAGATTTCAATCACCTTTCAACTGTAATTCCTATTGTAATTTTATTGTAATTCCTCCAATGTAATGTACTCTCCTAGGAGCCAAACTCCATGAGGTGTGGCTGCTCTATTGTCCGTGCTGGGCTCAGGGTGGAATGCAGAAACCAGTGAAGGGGGTAACCCAGACCATGACAACAGTCATACAATCTTCTCAAAAGGAGCCTGGAGAAGAACAGGTGCCACAGTATTTCAGAAGGATGTGGCCACTTAAGATGCTTTATCCTCTCTTAACTCAAACACAACTATGTGAGCAATTTTTGAGGAATATAATATAAACATAATATGTTTCATTAATACTTAAGTAAGACATTTAGGTAGCATCTACTAGCTATCATTTTCCAACTATCACTTTTTACAAGATCCCTATTAGAAAAAGAACCTTTTACTCTAGGAAAACATCAGGGGAGACTTCTTTGGATGTCTGAGTTAGAGCAGATTTACGAGAGAAAAAAAAAACCTGTAAAATTCAGAACACAAAGCTGTTCATGGTTAAAAAGCTCACTTTAAAGAACAGTTGGCTTCTTCTTCCCAATTTCAGTCTAATCTAGTCCTAGATACTCAATTTCTTTGGTCTGAAAAAGGCACAAAGGATCAAGCTGGCAGATGAGGTCTGGTGATATTTCTAGTATATATCCTGCACCACAATGGCTCATAAAGAAAGTCAAATCTGAAATTGAAATTTTTTATTTACCAGAAGTAACCAATTGCAATACTTAAGTGCCAATGTGCATTTGAAGAAACATACATGTGCAATTTCACATTTTGAATGACGTACAATAGACATAACATTGCAGGTGATATTACCTAACCCAAATACACAGAAAAGCCAAAAATACACAGGTCAGCCAAAGCCAGACCACCACCTAGGAATGACAAACAGTAAGAGGACTTTATGTTTGAGAGATGCTGTGGGTTTTGCATGATCTTTAGGACAGAAAAGAGCCCAGAGCCCAGTGTATTTCTTCAATAGTACAAAGAGTTGGTACACGAACCAGCTGGGATTTGTCTCAAGAGAGAGAAACTGGCACTGATGAGAAAGGGTCCAGGTTTCCTATACTTGTTTGAAAGGTATCCTATGGATAGAAAACTCTTGTGGACTAGGTCACCACAAGTTACCAAATGTCTGTGAAAGGTCCAGCAGTCAAAGATGAAATTTAACATCGCTGTGGCTATTTCTGGCTCAAAGCATCCCATACACAGCTTCCTCACTTTTCACAAGGTGACCCTAATCCCCTCACTCAGCCACACAGCATCTTTGGTAGAACAAAAAACAGACAGGAGGCTGACCTTCAAAGCCAAGGAAGAAATATCACCCTTGCCAGGAGCCCTCATCTTCCTCAGAATTACCAGCAGCAGACAATACCAGGGACAGCATTATTGTGCTCAGAAGAAAAGCAGTGTCTGGGTGAAGCAACAACAAATTTCTCCCACTGCAAACAAATGAATATGTTCTCTGTTTCACCTTGCTCCAGAAGTGACTGCTGGAGGTCAAAGACACCAACTCTGTGAAACTCCCAATAAACAAAACAGTTTTCACAGACGTTCAGATGGCAGCACAAAGGCACAGAGTCACTTTTGCTGCTCCTACACCCTTCACCAATCACTGCAATGACGAGCAAATACAAGTTAGCACCACTGAGGCAGAAGCAATGACATCACAGCAAAGAGCAACCTTAGGCATAGGATGCAGGAAGGATTAATCTTCAGAGGAAGGGAGTATTTTCTTATTTTATCCAAATTACTACAATGGACAGTATCTTTATGTAAAAACCAATGATTAAATGAAGTACAATAAACTTTAAGGAACCTTTTAAAAATGTTATTTTTGCCACTTCCTGCTTATAAAGAAGTCCCCTGAGCTACAGCCAAATATATGAGTAGCCAGTATTTAAGCAAGTATTATCAGAGAGACTGACTTTGATACCCTCTCAAACTGTAATGTATGCACATCCTTACAGTGTTCAATATTGACTTAAAACAAATTACTACTGCAAGTAAATGTCAAGTCATCTCTAGTAAAATACTGAAAACATACTAAACCTGAAATTCTAAGATGTTACAGAGCCTTTTGGAGTTACCAGGAAAATATATATCATAATATTGGACCAGACATTTAAAAATGCTACTACAAAAGTACTTAAACCAGTATATTTCTGGTCAAGGGTGGCTACAGTGATTTACATACCTATGTACACACACAAACTTCTTACATTTATTATGTCTTAGAAAGGAGCCATCCATCAGTTCTACTTGTGGGTAGATTTTTTTAGAAAGCTGTTGAGTCTTCTCTTCTATGCAAGTGTTTCAGTGTTTATCTAGCATTATTAATATTTTCTGTCTTATCTTCAAACTCCATTTGTCTAATTTCCATTCCTAGGAGTTCAATCTTCTCGTGTTTTGGACTGCTAATGCCCTGCAGTACAAGAAAGTATTCCTCCATTCCCAACACAGACTTCTCAAATAATCAAAATAAATTCCTTCTCCTGGTAAACAATGTTTCTTAAGACTGCTTTAATCCCCAATGTCCATGCCTCTACTCTTCATCACTCTTTCAGATCTCTCCTGAACTGCTTGTCCAACTCTCCCAAGCCTGTGGTATGGATATGCAAATGACTGAAGTCAGCATTTGCAAGAGACACAGATATAACCTTTGACTGGAATGTGCCAAACTTTAACAGCATAAAATTCATACACATAAAATGCAAGACTTTTTTTCACCATCACAAAAAAAAAAAAATTACATTTAACTGCTAATAGTCCTATTGTTGTTCCTCAACATAACAAATCAACCTTTTCAATTACAACATGGAGCCAATTTGAAGTAGAACAAATTAAAAGTACTGCCTGTTATTTACCCTCTCAGAAATAAACATCAGTCCACAGTCCAACATTACTTTTTCCTTAAAAAGGTTAAACTCTCACTTCACAACACTCAGAAAACTTACAACATCTACTGAAGAAAGTATTCATTATTTTTTCAGACAAAGAAATATGGCAAATGAAACTGAGCTCTTCCAGCAAATTCAGCAAACAGGTTTGCCATTATCATCTTCAGGAAAGAGCAGGGATATTTCTACATTTTTCTGTTTCACTAGGTAACTGTTGTTTGGCATCTTCATGCCAAAGAAGTCTAGCATTTCAGACAACTTTTACTTCAAGATTCTTCACTAAATTTGAACTGCTTGCATGCCACCACAATGCCATAATTTTATTTGTTTACGTGTTCATCAAAAATACTTGATTGTTGAAGTTTTTCTTTCAATAAGGATAAGAGGCATAGCACACAAAATTCTAAATTTTGCTCATTCTCCTTGCAATTTTAACAAAAAATAATATGAGTTAATATAACTAAGGATATCCCCTCAAAAGAAAAAAGGTGAAGTTTTATAATTTGCTATCATCAGAAATAAATTTTCTGTACAATTCCAGAACTGTTCTGTAATGTGATATGAAAAGTCCAAAGACCAGTTTGGTCTATTTTCTCACTAAATGGCAGTAATAGATGCAACACCCCTGTAGCCACCCTGCTAATGCCATGCAAGTCTTCCTGGAGGGTCCACACAGATGGAATAGTCCAGGGCTGCTTTCACTGAGGAAATTGTTGCTAGGGTCTCTCTATTTTGCCAGGCTGTTTATGGACACATGGACATCCACACAGTAGGAAAAAGAGTGTCAGAACACTTTGTTTGGGTCTCTACGCTAACCAAAAGTCTCTGAACTTCTGCTGGTCTTGGCAAACTTTCAACCACCAGCCCACCAGTGAAAAACCAGGCCCCATTACTTACACTTCAGTATCTGTCACAGAGTTCATTAAGAAACATTTTCCTGGCATTTCCTTCTGAGCAGCTCTTACCAGACCAGACTTACAAATCTTTTTTTGATATTTTAATCTTAAAAAAAGATCAAGCCAGGATTTGAATGAAGAAACTGCAGATGTCATAGTTTGGAGATATGGCCTCTGGATCCAGAGAGATACAGGATCAAAGAAGTCCTAACACCCATTTCTACTTACAGGCACCGACAACACTTGAAGAATCCCTCTGTCCCCTCCACTGCTACCATTCTGCAGACCCAGCCATACACATGAAAGCAAAACCCCCCTCAAGCATCCTAAATGATGGCATACGTGTGGTTCAGTCTTTGGAAAGCAAACAGCCCCTTCAAAAGTCAGAGGAAATACCTTCTCTTCCAAGTTATCACACTCCTTCATGAGAGTCCCTTCTCTAGTTATCGAACCACTTAACACAATAGTCTCAAATAGAGATCACTGAAACATCATATACTTTTCAACATTAACTTCTGTTGTAAAATAATGTGGCAATTATCCACACCCGGGCACTTGATGCTGCTCTAAGCACTGCAGGTTGTGTGTCAGATAGACTGTGCCTACCAAACTGCCAGGAACCAGCAAATGACTCTGCTCTCCTAAAAGGGACTGCAAGAAGCACTCTGGCACGCCTCCCTCCATCCCCTGAGAGCCAGGCACAGAGTGCTCTGCTAGGATTTCACATGGCTTTAAGGCAGAAACCTCATCTTCTATGGCAAGAGGCTCCAGCTAAAGCCATGGCCACGGTCTTCTCAGCATCTGTGTCAAGCTGTATTGCTTCAAGTATTTCTACTCCTATATTTGCTGTTTTATTGCAGAGTGCCATGGTGTCTCCAATATGTTTTACACTGTTTCGAAGTTATACTTAATCCTAGTAACAAATAATACTGGCTAGCAATTAGATCCCCTAGCTAAGACTACCCGGGGTGGGGGAAATTATTTACACAGGTCTAAAATGAGCAATTCCCCAATGTGCTGCACCAAGTGGAATTAAATAAAACCAGTTCCCATCTTTTAGTGTCTGTTTACCCTAGTAATAAAAGGAAAGACCAAAATTCTGCAGAGACCAATCATGTTTTGGAAATGCCCCCGCACCACCACAGTGAAGGAGAACCAGGAGCTGTGGTTAACAATCAGGAAAGGCTCTTCACAAGCCAGGAAAAGACTGCTGCATCCAGACCCCACGCTGGGGCTACTGACTGCAAGGAGGTTCTCAAGAAGAAAAGGGGGGGAAAAAAGGAGGCGGGGGAGGAAAGAAGGCAGAATGGGATCATCATGAGTTTGGCAAAAATGAAGCTCACCCACTGGGAAGATAGGGGAATATACATGCATAATTTTACATGGATTAAGAGTTTGTGTCAAATCTGTGATGCGCTGTGGTGAATTCTTATACTGCAGTGACTCATCTTGTCTGACAGTTGCTGGGGAATTAAAGCAGTTATTTTTAAAAAATTATATGTACTGCTTGACACGTTATACAAATAGCCTCTTAAAAAATTAAAGTGCAGTCAATGCATTTTTAAGTATAGGAGAGCTATGGTACATTTAGGATTCTGTGTACCATACCACAAACATCCATTCTGAGCTAGGAAGATCTAAAGGAATCTGCTGATATCCCTTCAGAGAAAGTGATCTTCCTGCCATTCCCAATCCAAATCCTGCATCAAAAATTAGTTTATTATCTCTGCTTTCAGACAGCATGAAAACACTTTCCCCCGAGAAAAATTAACCACAAAGGAAAGAGGTGTGCTAAACCTGAGTTCCTCCAATACCAAAGGATATTAGGTTTGCTGGAATCAGAATGCCTGCATTCCCCTTCTGATAGATTAACCAAGGCAGGTCAACACCCTTCCAGGGAGAGGCAGGCACGTTGACTCAGAGCCATAGTGCACACAGCTTTGGCAAGGGGAAGCAGTGCTGGCTCCTGCTCCCTGCTCTGTGCAGCATAGCCACGCAGACGTACCCTAAAGCTGCAAAGGGCAGCTCCTTGCAGCGTGTGCTCTCCTTAGAAATACACTGTTTACTCCCTGCTTTGCCTGTAAAACTGACACCCCCTCGGCAACTTTCACACATCCTTGGGAAAAGTGTTTCGAGTATGTCAGTTGTGTAATATAGTAAAGATCATCTGAATGATCTATTAAGTGTAACCCTTGGGCATGAATGCTGCTCAACATCAGCTGGCAATAAAGGTATATTTACAGCATGCCTTCAGGACAGCTGTTCTGGGAACATCCTGGAGATTTGCATAGTCTGTTTTACAAGGCATTACCATGTACTTCTACTGAAGGAGTGGCAGAGAATTCTTTTGACACCCATTAAAAGCCCTTAAGTCCAAATAGCAGAGCGAAGAAGGGAAATAAATTTTAAAAAAAGAAGAAATTCTTCAAATTTCAGAGCCTTAAAATACAAACGGTTAACTCATAAATGAATTGAACCTGTTCTTAAAATAATCAAGTTATTGTTCCTCTCCAACTTGAGCACCATCAGAGAAACAAAATAGCTGATGAGAGGAACTTTATCTTACAAAGAAAGGTGTCTGTTGACAGTACTCTTGATTTTATCATAATTTCCATTACAGCCAGTATATTTTCTTAAAGCCCTAGTCTTCAGCTTTATGTATTTTGAGCAAATTAGTCCTCTCTCCGCCAGAAAAAAATAACTGAAAACATGAGCCAACTACATCCTAACAGCTCAAAAAACCACAAGAACCAAATGTGAGTGTTGAATTTCTTATTCCATTTCTCACCTAAACTCAGAAAGTATTAACACTCTGTCACTGCACAGGTGATACTCACTTTCTAAGCAGAGCACTATCTCTCAAGGAGTGAATTAAAAAGATGACTCTGCATCCCAAATCACAGAGGTGTGCTACTTATTGAAATTTTCACATTTTAAAACCTCTCTGCAAGTAAAGTCAGCTGGCAAATGCTAGGGAAAAATAGTAACAGGAGGAATTAACTACACGTCTCTGGTCACAACCCAGCAACTACAGGCAGACAACAAAAGACATAACTTATACCTAATAAAATAATAAACCTGGCCAGAAAGTGACTCAATCAACCCAAGCAATATTACCAAATATAATTGAGGCAGTCAATACAACGAAAGCAGAGGACCAAATTAATTAGGTGACTGCATGTCCAGTGCCTCTGGGAATAAGTAATCACTTATTAAAGATCTGCTGAGACTTTTTTTGAAAGTGCTCTTTGGAGAAAAGTTGAGACTTTCAAAAAAAAGAAACCTGCTATGCTTCACATGTTTAAAATGGAAGAGGACTGGAAGTATAGTATGGAATATAGGGAGAATAGTTTCTGAACAGGATGGTTTTCACATTTTCCATGTGGTGTCCTGTGGTGCTTTAAGTGTTTCTGCTGTTATCTGACAGTTGGATAAAATACTGGAAGAAATATAGAGCATCTTTGCCCAATTAATTTTTGTTCATAAATAATTGGAAAGGCAATTTAACCTTGTATACCCTTAAATTGAGGGCAAAATGAGAAAAGGGGGAGGGGGCATTTTTTTAATTCTTAAGTGTTTTTAAGAATGAAAGGGTTGTAGAATGCCCTTTTTTTTTTTTTTAATAAGACAGCACATTTCAGGACTCTTGGTTTTATTTAATCAGTTCTTCAGTTAACAACCCCCAAGCTATTCTAAAAAACAGGATGATTCATCTATTTCCACCCAGTACAATTTTATACATCGTTAGAAAACTAAAACCTTGTAAAATCCTAAGCAGCCCTGAAGAACAGCTACTGCAGAGTGACATGTTGATTGCATCAGCCTAGAAGGGCTACTTCTGAGCAATGCAAGCTTTAGTAGCTCAGGGAAACTACCAGAGTGTCAAAGAACACATAACATACCAGCATCAAGCATGTTCACTCAAACACATTGTAACAAATGTCTCCAGAATATCTGAAATCAAGGATGATTCCACAGCTTCCAATAATTAAAAAATTTAAAGTGCTGTTGAGCTGCTGTGTCCTGAGAAACACAGAAGCAATATCCCCTTCCCAAAATGAAGTGAAAACACCAACAACAAGTGTGCTGTTGATGCCTTAGGCTGAATACAACACTACATGCCACCACATCACTGTGAACATCACTCTCAACACTCTTCAGAGTGCCAGGCTACCTCCAGCACTCACTCCTCGTGTGGGGCAGGCAACCTGCACACAGACACAGAGGAACCTGCTAAGCATTTCTGAGTCTGCCTGATCTTCCCCTTCCAAGTCATACTAACAAAACTAACAAAACCATTTGCATGCATAGTACCTTTTAAATAGCTATGTTTAAACCAAAAAAAAGCCTATTCAGACCACAGCAAAGGGGAGGTGGAAGGCATGTGGCTTGCCCACAGTAACCAACGGGTTAGGATTGTCACAGAGACAAACTTTGCAGAACACCATTAAATGCCTTCCGACCTTCCTCCTCCCTTTCAACAAACAAGCAGTGCACAACTGCTAAAAAAAAAAAAAAAAAAAAAGGAAAAAAAAAGGCACTTTGCTCTATGGTCTACAAAGCATGTGCTATCTGCCCAGCAGACACTTCCTGAGGCTCTCCTGCCACATCTCTGCTGCCAGTGAGGCTATGCCGAGTGCGCAGCTGAACAAGGAACTCAGGATTTGGCTACACGGGCTGGGCAAAATACCATGGCCAAACTGAAATGTGGTGATGTCGACTTCCAGTGAAGAATGTGATTACAACACCTGCACAGTGCTCGCTGTGCTAGTGGCACAGTAACCAGGTCTGGGCACAGGGACACCAGCTATTCTATGTTCTGTTTCGAGATGCACTGCGTGGGTAGGACCCACGCTATCACACTTCCTAGAGCTTGGAAGGAGACAGCCTTAGCTCACAGCTGAGGAATAACCACGCAATAATCCTGCCGGTGCTCCTCTCTTTCCCACAAAGCAGCAGCTCTCTTTCAGAAACTGTTCCTAAAACTGCACTGTCCATAGCAGGTTTTGGCACAGAGAACCATGTGGCTTGGGTACAGCAGCAACTCTAAGACCCACAGCATCCAGAAATAAAAAACTCACACTCAAGCAACACAATAAATACAATGTTTTAGAAATGCAGCACTTGTAAAAACATCTCTTCCTAGGAAGTCTGATTTGGGAAAGCACTTTAAAAAGGGACATAAATTACAGCAGTCACTCTGCTCCCAGTGTCATCAATGAGACCCAAACACATTAAAGTATGCAGTTGCCTATTGCCTCCAAAAGTCTCCTGCTTCACAAAGGCAGTGGAGACACCCTAACGCATCATGAGCAGAACACATGTTAAAACCTCAATCAGGTGAACTTTTCTGCACTTGTGTAAGTGTATCTCTGTGAATGAAGGCAGTGGACTGGCTCATTACAGTCAAGGGAAGCACAAGCATAAAGGCACTGCACGGTCAGGGTGCAAAGAGACAGAGTTGCCTTGAAAGCCATTTAACTCAGGAGTAGCAAGGCCAGAGTATGAGCAGACTTCTACAGCACAATAAAACTGTACAAATTACTGATCCCACTCTCTGTAGGGACTAATTTTGGGAACAGGCCAGGAGTTGCAACATGCCTAAAGGTAGCAGCTTTAAGCAGTAAATTATTTCATTTTCTCAGGCACTAAACACAGTCATGTACTTGACTAAGAACACACCAAGAGCAGCCTGGGGGAAGACACTGAAAATGTGATATTGCCTGTTCTTTATCTGCCTCCCAATTCCAACTGATCCTCATTTAGGCTGCCACAGTCAGAACACATGAGCCACCCCTTCTGTTGGGTGTAACACCAGTGGCACATAAAGAAAGATATTGTCAGTGGCCTAAACTCATTCCAGATCTAGCTGCAGGGGAGTTACGGCAGTGCAGATACAGATGCCCAATTTCAAACCATGTCCCACTTCCTCAGAGCTTTCTTGGATTATACTTACAGCAACAGAAACTGCACTATAAAACTGTATTACAACTTTGGTACAATGCATTAGCATATTTATTAAAGGTCTATGCCAGTTTGATGTCAGGTTTTTTGTAAGCATTTACTAACAGATGTTTTAATTAGTATCTCATTGGTGTGTAGACAATGATGTGACACACACCAAGAAGCATTTTCTGCATAAAGCAACATTACATGTACCATGATACAAACAGCTCTTCCCACCCTCACCACCACAGACGAGGGCCAATGGACTGGGAGTGCATCACAGAAAGGCAATACTGTATTTAACTCCTCTTACTTCAAGTTTTCAGGGCACCATCAGGGAGGGGGAGGCACAGAAATGAGAGCCACAAGCAACCTCAGTAGCTCACTCTCTTCACCCTCAAAGCGTTAAAAGGAAAATACAGTGTCAACATCAGCTCCTCCCTGCTGATGAAACTGGCTCCAGCGCATTTTACTTTCTGGCTCGGAGCCCTTACAAACCGTTACAAAAAGACAGAAGACAGACAGACAGCTCAATATATTGACCACTTCCAATAACTAATATGGGACACTGGGTCATTTGTCCCTTCTATGAAGTGCTGCAGCCTCTTGATGGTAAAAGAACCCTGATATTTGGGGGGCATTAAAAAAAAAAGAAGAAGAAGAAAGAAAAAAAAGAGGAGGCAGCTAATAGCAGATTTGCATTTCAGGAAAGAGCCAACGCTAGCATCAGTACATACGAATTCTGCCCACTCTCTTCCTCCGGGAGACACTGATTACATCTCATACACTAAAACCGTCTCCACGACTCTGGTCACTCAGTGCCCATCAGCGAGGACACGGACAGGCACTCCTCGCCGCCTGCCTGTCGCTCCTACCCCTGCGCTGGCACACATGGAAGCGGGGAGCGGGAGCCGGGCTGAGGAGTGGAGGGCGGGCTGGGGCTCCTGCTCATCCTCCCTGCCACGGCAACAGCTCGGGCTGCGTGCGCGCCTTCCCAGCCCAGGGACCGGCGGAGCATCACAACCAACCACGCCAAGAAGCCACCACAAGCTTTCAATTATACATTTAAAAACCCTAAAAATCCCGCAATTAAATAAATACATATCGTTTCGTCTGAGTGACCTGACTGGTATTGTCCACAACGACCTTATCGGGGGGTGTTTTGTTGCAGCCGACACACTCACGCTGCGTGGACTCCGTGGGAGTCTCTCGATGCAGCCACACCGGGGTCTGGCACGCAGGTACACGGCACGTTTTCGTGAAGCCGCGTTTCCCTGGCAGGGCAGGAGCCCCTCCAAGCCATCCCCACGGATTTTTCCAGCTCCCGCACCACCGCGTGCGCGGCCAAGCCCCGCCGCCAGAGCCCCCTGCCGCCCCCGCCCGCGCCGTGGCGGAGCGCGGGGGGCTCGCAGGTAGAACAAAACCCCCGCGCCGGTGTCCCCCGCCGGCGGCAGGGACCGTCAGGGGAGCCCCCCGGGCGCCATCGGGCCGGGGACGGCACCGCAGGGCCGCAGGGCGGAGGGTGCGCGATGGGGGGAGCGGGCCGGGGGTGCCGCGCCGCCGCCGCGCCGCCCGCGCCCACCGCCGCCCGCCCCGCCGCGCCTTTACCTTCGGAGAGCTCCAGCTCCAGCTCGGCCAGCCGGGCCCGCACCTCCAGCGGCAGGGACACGCTCTCCAGGCTGCGGTCCGCCATGCTCGTGCGGCGGGGACGGGCTCTCCCCTCCTCTGGCTGCCCGCTCTCCCCCTTTGTCCGCGGCTGGCGGGGCGCGGGAAGGCGGCGGGGCCGCGGCGGGTGGCTGAGTCCTCCCCGCGGTCTCAGCCGGGCATGCAGGGGGAGGCGGGCGGGCGGGCGGTCCGCGCGGGGGGACGGGGCGCGGAGGGAGGGAATGCGGAGGTTTCTCCTCTCCTCCCCTCTCCTCCTCCTCCTCCTTCGCCGCCTCCTTCAGCGGGGCCCCGCCATGGCCGCTCCCGCCGCCCGCCCGCGATCGCTCCGCATCGGCTCCTCGCCGCCGCCCGGCCCACCCCCCGCCCGCCGCCGCCCGGCACCGCGGCGGCGGCTCCCCCTGGCCTCGCCCCGGCCCCGGCCCCGCTGTCCCCGCCCGGCTCGGGCTGGCGGCGGCGCTGGCGCTGCGGTGCCGCTGCCGCGACTGGGGCTGGCCGGGCACTGCCGCTGTCACATCCACGTGACCGCGCGGCCCCAGCGCCGCCCGCAGGGGGCGCCCCGCGCTGCTCGGGCCGCCCCACCCGCCCCGCGGTCCCGGGGCCGCCGCTGGGATGGGCTGTGCGGGATGGGCTGTGCGGAGTGTGCGGGGTGTGCGGAGATGCGGTGTGCGGGATGGGCTGTGCGGAGTGTGCGGGGTGTGCGGAGATGCCGTGTGCGGGATGGGCTGTGCGGGGATGGGGTGCGCGAGGTGTGCAGGGCCAGGGGTGTGCGGGGTGTGCGCGACCGAGGCTGTGCGGGGTGCGCGGGGTGGTCGGAGGCGGGGATGTGCGGGATGTGCAGGGCCAGAGGTGTGCGGAGTGTGCAGAGTCGGGGGTGTGCGGGGCTGGGATGTCCGGGGCCGCCGCTCCCGCGGGGTGCGGGGAGCCGAGGGAGTTGCGAGACCGGGGTTGCTGAGCCAGGGGCTCCAGGGGAGCACGGGCAAGGGCTGCACTGGCTTTCACTCATGCCAGCTCCCAGGAGTGGGGCTGTAGGTCCCCGTTTTGCCGAGGAAGGCGGGGAAGGAGCGGTGTGTTCGAGGGAGGCGGAGATTCGACTCCGACACCTGTGCCCCTCTCTCCTTTCCCACTTGCCGAACAACTTCCAGCCTACCCCTATTTTCACTCCTATTCTCTGTGTGCAACCAGTAGAGGACTGCACAGTGTCAGGTTAACAGTGGGACTCGATAATCTTAGGGGTCTTTCCCAACCGAAATTATTCTAGTCTAGTTTAGTCTAGTCTATTCCATTCCATTCCATTACATTACATTACATCCTACCCTACCGTACCCTACCCTATCCTATCCATCCTACCCTACCCTACCCTACCCTATCCTGTCCTGTCCTATCCTATTTCTATTCTAATTCTAATTCTACTCTATTCTATTCCAAACAAGCCATGGCAATTCTGGTGCATATATCACTAAACCATGGATACACGTTGCCATGAAAGAGTAGCAATGTTAATATGACAAAAAGAACAAAGTTGACACGGGTACCAGCTGACACTGAGCCAGTATCTAGTGAACACGGTAAAAAAGGACTGAGGACTCTTAATTACACCACTCCAATGAAAGAAGGAATGTTTTGAAAACATTTAATAAAACTGCCTTTCCAATCAACAAATATATTCCACGAAGAACACCTTCCTTTTTTTCCTCTATACATATTTTCTTACTTTTTTTGTTGTTGTTGTTTAGGCTGGGGATTAGTAGTTTGGTTTCGATTTGGAGGGTTTTTTAATCCCTCACAAGAAGGAAGGAGCAAGGCACCACAGCATCTATGGTTTCAAAAATCCTTGGGAGTCCCAAAGGTAGAACAGGTCTTTGTGGGACACAGTGTTAGCAGAAAGGAAAAGTCATAATCATCTCCAGGTCAGCTTTGATTTACCAGCTTACTGCTCTAGTCAGTGAAAGAAAAGGATGTAGGAGTTTCTTGAAAAGATAAAGCTTAGGCTGCAACTATACTAAACAAAGTAGTTTTTATTACGTTGTGGAAGGGAACCAAATTACATCATGTTACCAGCTGTGCTGTACAGGCACTAGCACTGGAGTGACTCCTGCAGCATGTGCAG
Organism: Acrocephalus scirpaceus scirpaceus; assembly: GCA_910950805.1. Classification (NCBI taxonomy): domain Eukaryota; kingdom Metazoa; phylum Chordata; class Aves; order Passeriformes; family Sylviidae; genus Acrocephalus; species Acrocephalus scirpaceus. Next base: position 143,310,100 of record OU383773.1, on the reverse strand, counting down.
GGCTGGTGGTTTCTCATGTTTTTGCTGGTTACCAGCCCCACACTGGAGAGCTGTTTACACCCGACTGTGGCCCATGCCAGCATCACTCCAGCCAGACCAGTGGCAGAACTGGTTGGGAGACTTTGGGGAGTTTTCCTGCCATAAGCAAGGCTTGAGCACACACAGTGTCCCATAATTTTATGGTGCTGCTGTTTGCTTTATTGTCATATATGTTGTTCTCTAGTAACCTCTCATGAGTTTCTCTTCAATGCAGTGAGAAGGAAATTCATCTGGTCAGCCTCCTTTGAGAAGGGCCATTGCTTTCAGCAGCATGGTGACACACATTATTTAGGGCTATATAAATGCCTCTCCTCCAGCATTGGGCTACACAGGAGTAAGAATTTTTACCTTTTGTTCAGCACTGCATGTTTCAAATACAGACATTAAAAAATTATCCAGGTCTTTCTTGTGCATTACATCCAGCTCTAAACAAAGAAAAGCAATTAAATCCAAATATGCTCCAGGGTTCCTACCTGAGAATGCGAGTTTTGTTTGTTTGTTGTGTTACGTGGGATGAAATAGGCTGAAAGTATCAGCCTTCTGCAGAAGTGGCTTTTTCAAGTAAAATGGGGCAGCCAAGAGGGAGGAAGGGAAGGCTTTGTGGTGGTCTAGCTTCCTTCAGGGATGAGTACCTCCAAGTTGCAACTTTACTTCCCCAGTGCTGATACAATATGATTATTTAGGTTGTTACCTGATCATTACAGAGTCTATACTGCTGGTGTTTACACCACTTTCCAAATGTTTCCTTTCATGAAGTTATATAAGGGGACCTAAAGAGAAATGGTTGCACACTCATATCACTGTGGCTGAATTTTCTTGGCTCTTCCATGACAAGCCCAAGGTTTCAGCTGTTGGGTGTTTGAAAGGAAGGGTAACCACCTGGGGTTGGATGTCATCCCGCAGAAGTGGAAATGATTGAATTCAGCAGTCAGAGTGATGTCCTGGGTCTTGGCTCCTTTGGAGGGTCTTTGGGGTGTACAGGCCCCCCCTGGGCAGGCAGGGCCATCCCATCACCTGGGGCAAGGTGCAGGCAGAGGTGAGTGCTGTGGGAGCCTTGACAAGGGGCTCTGACAGCCAAGCCCTGGCATGAGGATCTGCATGGGGCCATGGCAGCCTCCTTTGGAAGGCCCATTTGTTCCCCTTGGGCTGATCTCGAGAGGAGACATTTCTTACTTGTGCAAAGTGTCAGAGCCCAGACTCCAGGAAGGAAATCTCAAATATAAATTTGAACATTAGTTTTGATGAAACACTGAAATTGCAATGGAAAATAAACAAGTCAGGACTTTTGAGCTAGCTGGTCTTTATTCATAGATCCTTTTAGGTTTGGAGGTAAGAGGTTGTGGGGTAGGAAAGTTCCAGACTCTAAGAAAAGCAAGATACTATTTGTATTTTGGATGCAGTGATTAATTAGCATGGTCAGAAAGAAGTGTATTTTTACTTATCAGTACCTGTGTAGCAGTCAAATTCTACTGGTGACTATGGACCACTTTACAATATTGATACCTGAGTGAAACCTCTGAAGGACCACACAGAATGACCTTGCTTAGGTAAAAAAATCTTTTTTCTAGCTCTCTCACAGCAAAAGATATATCCACATTTGCAGAGATTTAGCCCAAAGCCAGGTCTATACTAGAAAACATTTGCAGCATCTCAACTTTAGGAAGGGGGCAAGGCACTAAAAATATTTAGGGAAAGGAAAAAGCTCTTGTGTAGAGACACTGTTAACTTAAAGCATCTAAAACAATGTGTGAATCTCCTGCACACCTTAGCAAAAGTAAAAGGACTCTGTGTGTGAATGAACAGGTCAGCTTCTCTTCTATCTGAGGGAGGGGGGAGTGGGGATTTGGCCAATGTGGCAAAATAGTCAAAAGCAGGAGGCATTCAGAGAAAAACAACCAAAATAATCAGCTGCCTGGGTGGAACTGGGTTATAAGAAGAGATTACAGAAATGCTTACTCAGTTTGTGAAGCAACAGCAAGAGATGGCCCAAACAGCTGCCTGTGATGATTTGAAAGGCGGAAGCACCAGGGAAGTTGAAGTGGGGAAAAAAGCAGCGTAAAGAGGATATAACTGAATAATGTAATGGAAATAAGAAAGGCAGCTGAAACACATATCAGGGAAAGCTTCCAGGGGATGAGCAGCATTAGACTGCAGAGGAGGCTCTCAAAGGAAATGGTGGAATCCCCATAATTTGAAACATTAAAACCAGAGTAGACAAAGCAATCATGAATATGCTGTAGGAAATAATCCTACTGTGGGATGGGATGAACATGCTTGTCTGGCACTGCTTATGCAAAGATATACTGCTTTTCTTTTTTCCTGTTGAAGTCAATTTATTTTTTCCCCTTCACCTCTCCACTTCCATTCCATCTATTTGCATCTGTCTGCTCGTGTCTCACAAACAGATCATGAAATGTATTATTCTTTTGCTGTATCTACCACATATGTGTCTCAATGGCTTCCTGATGCCAACTGTAAATAGCAAAAGAATTCATTAGTTACATAAATTAATCAAGTTTCCCGTGAATGGCATGCAAAGGGTTCTATAATTACTTCCAAGTTGGGTTCTAATTTCCTTTCACGCTTAAAAATTAAATCTAATCATGTCTTCTAATTTTTGTCCTGGGGAAGGAGAAGGGGATGGGAAAGGGACGGAGAAGGGAAGGGAAGACAAAGAGAAAATGAAGAGGAAGGGGAAGGGAAGCCACTCAGCCTTTCTCACACATGATATTCATTCTCTGTTGTGCCACTTAAGCAAGTACCGTATTCCATTTCTCCAAGCTGTTTAGACACCTGAGATCCCTTTAATTACCATGCACACATGGCAGATGTCAGTTGCTGCATATCTGGGCATTCTCTGCCTTAATACTTTGAAATAATTTAGATGTCCCTCTCTTAATTCTCTGTGGTTTATGAAAGTGAATCCCAGGAAAGCCAAATAAATACTGTGGCTAGAGTGATCTACCTCAGCCTCCAGGAAAGTGTGCAGCAAATCCTGGACAGCTGAGAGGAAACTTCATAACCTTCAGTCATTTTCTTCCTTTACACCACTGCAGATGAGCTCTGGTAGTGGGGGAACTACAAAGTTCCTTTCTCCTCCTGTCCCTGTGCCAGAGCTTACTGGCCTTGTAGCACAGCTGGCAGCAGGGAACATGAATTCATGCCTGAGCTCTTTCTGCACATAGTTTGGCATATTAGCTCACATGCTGATGAAACTGGATTTGAGCTAAGATGCATAGAAGGGAGCTTTCTTGGCTAAATGTGAGGTTCTACACAGAAAAATTAAGGAAAAGTAAACCTTGGGAAATATATTTTCACTTAATATATTAGTTCTCTCCCTGTGTTGCATTTCCATTGTTCTTAAAGGAACTCTTTGATTATTACACATTTAAAGGATTTTTTACAATGGTGTTTTGTGCATTTTAATAATTTTCATACATGGTTCTTTTTATTAAAATCAAAAATCTAATAAAAATCTTTTCTTGGCACAGTTTAAATTAACTTTGGTCTGAAAGTTAGTCCCACATAAGATGTGTTTATTCGGCTCCTGCAGTCTGGCAAAGCCTGTTTACACAAAATAAAGATCCTCCCCACTGCTCTGTTTGAGGTTGGAATTGATAACATGTTTCACAAGTTCAGAGAGTTTGAGGGTACTGGAATCTGGAGATAGGAAATGTCCCGATATTCTATAAGAATATTCTGTAATACAGTAAAAGATCCAAACACACACACGAGCACAGCTGGTCTCTCACCCCACCACAGACCTTACAGGAATAATAGCTGTTCCCCCTCTCATCAAGGTTTGGAGCATCAGTGATTCTTACAGTTTTTAGAAAAGTTGTCAGCTTTTCCTCAACAAAATTTTCAAGCTTTTTAGTGAATTTTTCAATCCACTGAAGTAGAAATGTGAAGTTGAGTATAGGAGAGCAAATTTTCAGGAGTAAATTCCTTTACATTTTTCTGGGGTTTTTTTTCTGTAATGTTTTTTAAGGAAAACATTCGTGGATGAAAAGGAAACTAGCAATTTTTAAGATCTTTCCCTCCAGTTAATTCATTATATCATATTTTTTAGCAACAGAAAGGAAGATTGGTGCTTTAAGATGACATACAAAACTGTTGGCACATTGTAAAACCAATATAAGCAATATTCTGTTATCTAATATGCCTCTCTGACCTGACCATCTTTACCTTACTTAAAGAACATGAAAATTACAACAGGTTAATGTTCAATTAACATATAATAATAATTTTTAATAACCAGAAAACATCTTAAGATTCTTTCCACTGACATGGATAAACTCCAATTTGAACATACCTTAATATTTTCATGGATTCACAGCAGTCAACAACAAACATCCTTAGAAATGTGAAAAAATGAGGAAAAATACTTATTCTTCTATTACAAATAAAAGGATATCATTTACCATTTTGCCCAATTTCTACTACCTGAGATAGATTAAATCCATTTCAATTTGATTATTATCATAAAAAGTTAGGATTAAGATTACCATCTGCAGTGGTGATGCATTCTAAAAATTCAAAACATTCCACTTTTGAATGTTTTTGATATTTTGGGGTAGTCCTAGGAGAGTTTCATGATTTCTTGATAATGATCAGGATCATAAGTTACTCTTTGTTAGTGCAGAGTAACAGATGTACATCCAAGGAATTTCAGTAACTCTGTGACTTAAATATTAAATGGTCACAGAAAAAATACACTGTGAAAGGAGTGTACTTTTTCTTACTTGTTTTCCCAGCTGACACAGGAGCTTTTTTTTTATGTTAAGACTTTGAGCATTTATACCAACAAGATGTAGAACCTGAATTATCAGTGACTTTGAAGCAAAATTGTCCCCATCTAAACACAAGTGGAAATATTCTCATATACTTTTACAATGTCTGCAGCAGCACTTTTTCATTTTCAATCTTTTCTTACTTAGCAACCAAAAAAAAAAAAAAAAAAGAAAGCTTGAATTGTAGTCTGAGAAGTGTGCTATAATTATCTTTACAATTTGCTCCAATTACATACTGTCTTACGTCTGACATCTACCATTAGCAATTTTGCACAAATGGCAGTAAACATATGACAGTTACTGATCTCATTACTCACCTGCATCAACTGATTTCTTCTGTCTTTCTGGAAGTAGAAAGCTTTTGCATTTCTGAGGCAGTAACTTCAGCTTTCAGAAAATACTGCTGTCATCATCACTTTCACCATCACAGCCCATGTAAGAATGAAACTCAGCTAAATCCAAATAACTAGTACTCAGTCTTAGCTCTTTATCACCTTTTAGTCTGTGCACCTCGGTGCTGGTTCAACTGGTTCTGGATACTTGTTCCCAAAAAGCAAGTACACATTTTGGTCAGCCTCGAGCAAACCTAGTGCAGCCTCAGGGATGCCCTCTGGAAGTCAACCCTCATTCCTCCCAGCCCAGAAGTCTCTGTTTCCTTCTGGCCAGGCTCTTCACCTCTGAGCAATTGCCATAGGCAAGCTAATTTTTCTCTTTTTTTGAGAGAGAAAATTGTCTAATTTGATCCTATCCTGAATCTCCCACATTTATTTTTCTCTCAGAAGGAGCCACTTCCTTCTAACACTACCATGAGGTAATGTCTTCAAGACAGATGTCTTCAACATTTCTCTGTACTCAAGTTTGCACTACCAGCTTCTGTATGAGCTGAAGTCTTTTAGGACTTGCTGAGACCCGGAGAACATTTGAAGAGAACTGTACTCAAACTTCTTCACAGAAATACTTTTTCTGGAAGTTATGGCTTCCTTTGTTGTTCAAAACAACTTTACCCTGAAAAAGAAACCTCACTGTCCATTTGCAAAAAAAATAAAATCCTGCCAGAGTTTAAACGGCAAGTGTTTGCTGTTTATATGGCCATTAATGAAACAGGCCAGAAGATTTCTCTTTTGCATGATGTTTCTTTACTTGATTCATGAGTGCAAAACCCAGAATTTTGCACTAACCTGGTTCTGCAGGCAAAGGCTCCAACCACACCCCCACTCGTTATTTAAGGTGCATGATTTATCACTGCCTCAGGGAGGCAAAGAAAAGGAATTTCTTACTTGTGAATTTATGTCAATTTTTGTTAAATAATTACATGGAAATCGAGTTCAGTTCTGGAAACAGGATTACCCAGCAGTTATTTTCATTTCTATGTGTTCTCTGCAGATGTTTAGGTCATTGATTTAGTCTTCACCTTGCTTATGCAGCAGATTAATGAATTATGGTTGGACTTGATGAACTTAAAGGTCTTTTGTAGGCTAAATGGTTCTGATTCTATGAGTTAATATGTACTTCTCAAATGAGGAATCAGAGCTCTATGTCCCCAGTGTGTGAACAAATGTACCCCATGGTGAACACCACTGTGAGCAGCCACATCTGGAAGCAGAGGGGGACCAAACATCTGGAGAGGACCAGGACTGCAGACAGGGCATGGCTCACCACAGTACTGATTTTCATTGTGCATGGACTTTTTCCTTTCCTTTCTAAGCTAAAAAGGTTAATGTTTGACTATTTATTTGGCTGAGCCTCCTTAAAGGCATGAGCTCAGTGGACCATTTTAATAACAGTAGACAGTGCTTCCTGCCCCCTCTTCTCTCTGGCCCTGGGAGCTATTCTTACCAGGAAATACTGAAAGTCCACAAATACGACATCACTGGCCTACAACCCCATGTCAGCAGCTCAGATTAATCATCTTTATCCTGTTTAACTTTCTGTGACAAGCTTTTACATTTGTGTTTTAAATAGTCCATGAAATTCAGGTCAGGATTGACAGCTGGGAACTTCAGTTCCAAATTTTAAAATTACTTCTTTCTTCATCTTCTTAATGCTTCTAAGTACAGACACCTGTCTAAGGTCTGTTGGCTTCCAGAGGCATTGAAGCTAACAGTGAAATAATTTAATTTTTGGGGGGTTATCATCCAGAGAATGGGTTAACATCTAGCCGTGTAGAAACAGAATATTTACTTACATCATCAGGTGTTGTGAGGACCACTTATTTAATAGTACTTGTGTGTTTTTCCAGGGCATGCCATGAATTCCACAGACACCATGTTTATCTAACATTAAACATTTTTTTAGCAATATACGGAAGCAATTTTACAGAAGAACTGAGACAATTCTTATGCATTAAAATGCCTCCAGTATTTGCTTCTGGTTTTAAGACTGTCCTTGAGATTTTTCAAAAATGCCCTTTCACCACAATTAAGAAGGATAAGTTTTCACTTTCTGGGATTTAAATCTTGCCTTTTGGAGAATGCAGGAGAGCTTAATATTCTCCAAACAGGGCAACCCCGCATCCCAAGAACAGGTTTCAATCACACACCTTGATCTTGTTTCATTCTCTTTTCTTGCTCTTTTTGTACTGTTTCTTGGTTTGATTTTTAGCTGATCTGTTTACTGACCTTTAAAACCTCTCCTACATCACTTCAGAGTCAAGAGGAGGGCTCCTGCCTTGCCTTACAATGTTATCAGATGTATGAAGTGCTAAACCACGGGAAGCAAGTACCTGACCTTGGGTTTGTCTGGGTACTAATGAGCAGGGAAAAAATAGATGGGATGAAATTCAAACCTTTGTATATTTTTGGTACAAGTCTGTATATGAACATCTTTATTTTGATGTGAGGCCTCCAGATCTAATGGGAATAGATTACAGCTTTTTTCTAAGCAGTTTTTGTTAATAACTATTTAAACCACTTTTGTTTCAAATTAAACTGAAGTCATATCAGTTAGCTTGCATCAGTTGGGAACAAATCAAAACCAAGATGAAGTAAAAGTGCCATTAATCCAAAGTCAGAATGGTTACACCAGTTAAATTGGTGTGACTGTCTGTAGTAGGGAAGACATAGTGTCATGCACTATTGAAATAATTTATTCAGATGAAATTCTGCCTGGGGGAAGATTTCAAGTAATTATGTCCTTTTCCTCCACATTCTTTGTATAGAAAGTTTGTTAAATGTACTGATGCTTTGTCATTTTTTGTTATTGGTAAGAAAAATTTCTTCCCATTGAGTTAACATATATCCTTGATTTTCTTATATGTATTTCTCTGGAAAAAATAATAAAATCATTTGTATTGCAGGAAAGAATTTGATTCACAGTTTTTTTTCAAGATTTCACCCCTCTCTGAGCTGTGATGTTGATTCAGAACAGGTGAGCTACTTCCAGATCTTCATATAATGTTTTCTGGGATTTCATTTGAAAAAACTCCTGATGTGACTATTTCACACATACAAGGGAGGAGGACATTATTATGTCTTTAGCCAGAGTGGCCAGTCGATATCTTACTTGAGTGCGTTTTCAGGATGAAAATGCATTTTACATGAATTTGATGTATTCTTTCATATAAGGCTTTCATTTGGCTAAGACCTTGTTTTCTGAGCACACCAGGGACAAACCTCCCACATCTCCAACCTCATCTTTCAGTTCTAAAGCCAGATGTCTCTGTCTTCACTGCCTCTAATAATCCACACTCCTCATGTTCCCTTGTGCCCTGGGACTCCAGCCACCAAACTGGGGACTTTGTGCTCCTTGTGACTTTGCTTCTGACAAGCTCCCCTCTGACCCAGAGCTTTGGGCAGGGCACATCAGTCCTAGGGGCTTTTTTGCACCTTCTGGTGGGAAGGATCCCATAAGATCAGCCTGAGCTGTGACAACTGAATATTCTAGGACCTTGAAGTGGAGAGCAGGAGAGAGCCTGCAGGGATGGTCCCGCACGACTGGTGTTGAAGGAGGAGCTGCAGGTGGGCAAAGAGAGAGCTACTGGCTCTTAGGCTCAGAGCAAGCAAGGGATATGAAGTGCTCCTGTTCATAGGAACTGCTGTTTACTCACCTTTCCAGGTAACATTAATGACAAGACCTGAATGGCTCACCACCTGCCCCATTATTTCATCTTTCTCCAGACGTCTAAAAGGATGAGGCAACATTTTGTCCCTTTCATGCTTATTTCTGTTACAGAAAGTGGAGTAAAAACCCTCCTGTGTTTTCTTGTTTTTAAATGCCACAGGAAAAGCATTCTCTTCATGTAGCTTGAAAGCATAAAATAGATGTTGCAAAATCAATCACTGTTACTGCATGTAATGGGTACTTTTCAACCAAGTAACCTTTTTTGGGGGGATATGTTATAGTGTAAACACTCATGGACAATTTTTTTTTATTGGAAACTGCTTGCAGTTTAGTGAAAGTGGTAATGCTGGGGCACAATTGTGATGGATAAGTTCATGGAAAGGCATACATTAGAAAAAATGCTCTGTGTAATGCACATATGATTGATTATTTTAGGGATATCACATAAAAGTTAAATTACCACTGTGAACAAAGTGGCATTTAGAAACTCTTGAGTTACTCTGCTATCAGTTCTGTGATCAACTCAGAATTTTGTATGCTTTTAGGATCATTGCTTGTTAGTGGTTGCATTGTGGAATTGACAGATAGATAGTTTTGCCTTTCCTTCAAAAATCTAGATTGTTATTACTATTGCTATTAGGAATGAAATTCTATAATGGCTTTTCTAATACACACTTAAATGATACTAATAAAGCAAAGTACTTAGTTCACTAGCATGTCAATAAACCATTAAAACAATCCATACATAATTCTAACTCTAATTGGTAGTATATTAAGAGCCTGAGTTTTTCTCAGGGAGACAGAATATGTACCTCCTGCTTTCAACCAGAGTTACATTGGCTGTGGAGATATGTACTAGATGACTACTGGGAATTTTGCTTGGTTTAGATTTGTGTCCTTTTTGTTCAAATACAAGATTAAAAATGTACAATGTTTATCTACTCTGTCTTTAGTGGTAAATATATATCAAAATTGTTACAATTTGCTTTCCCTGATGGAGGGCAAGAGAAAGAGTCACCTTTTCACTTCCCTCGAAGTCTAATGTAGGAGTGGGGGTTTCAGCCCTGTTCCTTCTCAGTGCCCAGTCCCCATTGCAAGGCTCTACACCTCAATGCACCCAGGCTGGACCCATAACCCTTCTTTCTGGGGCAGCAATTGGAGTCTCCTTCCTCTGCCCACCGTCCATTTCCACAAAGTCTGCAGCACTCCAGTGTCTTGTTCTCCTCTGCCAAATTCAGCAGAAAGGGATAAAGGCAAGAAGCCATGTTAATTTAAAAAAAAAAAAAAACTGAACTAAAAAAAGGTGCTTAAGGGTTTTTTTTCTCTTTGTAGGTCACTTATAGTCAAAAAGCTGGAAGATTACATTCAGTGCCAAAAAGGTTGATATACAAGTAAAAGCTCTGTGGAAAAATCCTGTGTAGAATTATTTTTGTTGGAAGGGACCTTAAAGATCATCTAACACATGGGCAGGAACATGTTCCACTAGACCAGGTTACTCAAAGCCCCATCCAACCTGACCTTTATCTCATTGGTTTAAAGTGTTCCCAAACTGTAACCATTAATAGGCTTTCTAGTACTCATATGAATATTCAAAGATATTTTGTAGTCAAATCATGTTGTAAAAGGCTACAGAAAAGAATACTTAACACTGCTCTTGCATCAGATGTACACGTACATTAATCAAAACTTAGATACCTGAAGTAGAAATTACTTCAGAAAGGCAGAATGTAGTTTTTAATGCAGAAGTATCTTTAAATATGTAGTGAGATGGTTTCTGTCTTTAATGAGTGTCAATGAAATCATATCCAGTGCAGTTCATGCTTTGAGATAGCATAGGATGTGCAGGGGCAGGAAATAGGGATGCCACAATGGTTAAAGTGAGAACATGGAATGGAGCTCACCACAAAGTTTAACACAGAGTTTACTCAGTACTCGGCCATGCCTCTTGCAAAAAGTGAATGTAGACTAATATTAAATATGACTTTTTTCATACAAAAATCAAGCCATGCTTGGCAATATGTATAAGGTCTGGGAAGGAGCCTTGAAACTTGAGTGGCTTTTAGCATTTCAGCTTGCTGGTATTCCAGGTTATTTCTAAATGCACAGGAGCATCCAGCTAGCAAGTTACACACCTTTCTTTGGAGTATAAAAATCACTGTATTGTCCAGTGAAAAAGTGATGACAACTCTTGAGATACCCAGTGCTGCATGTGTAACTTAGGAACAGTGTACCCTGACTGTGACTACCTTTTGCCTTAACCACTTCATGGAAAGGGTGACTGGTTCAGTGCAGACAGAGGTAGAAATGCTTTGCTTTCTACTACCCCAGACATTAAAATGCTGACTCAACACTTGAGGTAATTAGTAAAATAAAAAAACCCTTGAGTATATTAATGCCAACAGATTTAAGCAGACTGTTTTCCAGGAATGCTGAGCTTTTCTGGATGCCATTAAATCCACAGCAAGGTTCTGTGTTCAGCACCACTACAGATCAAAGCAACGTTTAAAGATCTTTGGAGATCCACTCAACAAAGCAACTGAGCTACCAGCACAGGGACTGGCAGCCCCTCAGTGAACAGTGTCAGGTGCTCCTTTCCCTCCCAAAGCTGGAGCTTGAGGGTACTGGTAGCACCTGATTTTCCTGAGCCTGAACAAGAACCAGAAAAACAGTAAGTGTCCACCTTGCAGAGAAGGATGTGACTCCTGGTTGGACACACTGCTGACATCAGCTGGGCCAGTGTCAGGGAGAACATGGTCACTCCTCCCAGCCCATAAATCAGTTCTGCTTGGGGTTTTACTTCACATTTGCCAGGGGGGAAGGACATGTACATGGTTAGGGGCAGCGGCTCAGGTGATCTGTGATGACTCATTAAACTGGGGAAATTCAATTGTTTGTCTTTGACCTATGCTCTCTCCACTCTGGTAGATACATCTTTTGCTGTCTTTATGAAACCTGGTTTCTAATTTATGTTCTTGATGCACAGAAATAACATCCACTTCTGAATGTATTTTGATATGTTCCTCACGGGGTATAGCTTAGTGAACATGTGAAACAATTTCCCAGTTCACTTTCAGCAAGCAAGCTATATTTGCATCAGTACCATCTTGCATTAGTCCTACCCACACAGCAAGAGGTGTCTGAGTATTACCAGTGATATCACACAGAATTAACATGCAAAGCCCAGTAAAAGCAGCACTGTGTTTCCTGGGCAGTAAGAAAACTCTACAACTTTTACACCCCATCAGATTTCTTTCAAGCACTTCAAGCAATTAGTTCTACAGACACTGGAATTACATTCAGGTCACATGCATGTTTCCTTCTTTCTGGTTACATGAATTATTTTTGCTATGGGATTCTTGAAGATTACAGGCTATCAGGAAATTTTCTAGAGGGCTATGTATCTATCAGGCATTCTGGGAGGTTTATGAGAACAGCAAACCCTTGGTTTCCCATGTCATTCTCAATAAGATTGATAGTTATGGAATGCAGGTACTGGAAATCTAGAAGACACTGGAAGATGAGCTTTGCAATTTTAGCTTCAAGCCAGCACAGCTGGAAAAAATAAATATTCTGCCAGAAAAAAAGGTGTGGAAAAACAACTGTGGAAAATCTGGGGAAGCAAGCATGTGAATTTGCTTCATAAGATCGGGAAAGAGACTGCAATGGATGTTTCTTTACTTAAGCTTGACTTACAGGACCCCTTTCCTCAGGATCAAGGCTGGGTGCTTCTATCTGTCCCTAGACCAATATGAAACACTGGGAAAGAGATCCTGTGTGCTCACTCTCAGTGATCAGACAGCACAACTTATGTTTTTTCCTAATCTAGAATTCATAAGGATGGAAGATTTATTGAAGTGCTTTTAAATTCAACCTAAGGTGTCTGTATGGACTTGGCCACAATGGAACTCGAATTGCATATCCACCAGCCCAGCCCAGGAGATGCCATGTTTTACACATGGGTTAGAGTGAAACTCTTCACTAGTGGAGCAGCTCTGAGTGGATCACAAGTAGAAGTTCACACCTCAGTACTTGAGTACAAGCCCTGTATTGCCTGAGACAAGATCTGAAGTGCTCTCTCTAGTGGTGGCTGGGTGCTCCAAGCAGTGCAGCTCGGGATTGCTCCTCTCAGTGATTTTTCTGCCCACCAACAAAAGCTGGTTTGGTAGGTTTGGGTCTGTGTGGGTCAAGCCACAAAGTCTGCTTGGCCCTTTTCCTGCTGCTGGAGCCTCACCTTAGTGAGAAGGCCAGCACTCCTCTCTTGGGCTAAGCTGATAGCAAAAGCAAATTATTGTCCTATATCTGTGTAACCGAGAAACCCTCAGAAAGACACGACCATTCTATACAAATATAGCCAGTCCATAGCACAGGCCATTTTAGTACCATTTTATCCTCTATCTTTCTTCTCCTCTTTTATTACAGACACTCTTGCATAGCTGTTCTCTCTCCATCTCTGCTGCTTTCCAGTCCTTTGTCTCTGACCACATTTCAATTACCTGTTCTGGAAAGAGACCCACCCCTGTGTGCTATCAGCAGTGGAAAATTTCAAGGTGATATTTTAGAAGGGAGTAACTAAACTGTGCATACAGCCCATTAATATCAATTATGGGTGTCAGATCAATACCAATAGCAGTGATATTGTTTAGAAGCTTGAATTAATGCCATTATGCTGCCCATTCAGCTATGGACATTTTCAGACACAATACACTATTTGCATTTTATTACAATGTATCTTTTCTGAAAATTCCCATCATGGTGGGGACATTGCCATGTCATAAGGCAGCCATTCAGATAGATGATATAGAGTGCTGGGCTAGCAAGTGTACCCTGCAGTGGCACTGTTGTGACGAGTAATGTCCTCGGGATGGATTTCTCACTGCCAGCTCCCTCTCCTCCATGCCAGGCTTACCAGATCCTTTCATGCACCAGCCTCCTCCTTGCTCTGTGCAGTTTCTGGCTTTTCTTACTGGTTTCTCCTGTGAAGCAAAGAGTGCCACCACCAGGGCAGGAAAAATTAACATGGTAAGAGAATTTGGGCTTAAAAAATGTATTACAAAAACAATTACTTAAGAAATAATAACTAATGCTCCTTGTTCCTCTTTTTCTTTCCAGGCTGTGTGTGCTCTGAGATGCCTGGGGACCTCAGCCTCACCAGTTCTGTCTCAGCAGTCAAAAGAATTGGCACTCTGTTAACTGGGTGCCCACAGGCACATTTTAAATAACCTCATCAGTCTGGATAATTCTTCTTGTTTTCTTCTTCTCAGATCTGTCAGAATTTAAAAAAAAAAAAGGAAAGATTCTCAGGAGATTTTCCCCAACAAAACCAGGGTAATATTATTGCCTCTTACATAACATTACTGGTGAGTCTCATTCAAAATAGCCTACACAATTCCAGCTGGATCAGGGTAGTGGTGGCCGGCTTCAAGGAGTTTACAGACCTTCACTTGTTTAGTCTGGCAAGTGAAGGCTGAGAGCGGGGTGTGATCACTGCTAAATTCATTGTGGGGTTAACATCAAGAAAGGAGAAGAGCGATTTACACTTAAGAGTGATGCTGGCACACTCTCAAATGGGTATAAGCTGATCTTGAATATACTTGGCCTTGGTTTTAGAAGAAAGTATCTGATACCCTGAAGCAGTGAAGACTTTAATCAGAATAGTATGGGTCAGAACAACAAAGCTAGATTGAAAAATAGCACTATTCATTTTTGGAGACAGCTGTATGTTGTAGTGCTGCTGTGGCGGGAAGGTCAGTTCTGTGACCCAGAAGGATTTCTCAGTCCTATTTCCATGTTCCTCACAGCCTTTTTCAGAAAAATAAATTTATAACAATATTGACACTAAAATCACCCTTCAGAGACACTCTTCAGAGTCTTCAGCCTACTGAAATGAAAGGTGGGAGATGGGGAGGGATTTCGTCTTTCATATTGCTATTGATTTACTATCTCAACTCATAACAGAGAATAGCATCAGACTGCACTCAGTTCATACTTGAAAGTTGAAGTTTTTTCCTCTTCAAACACAGAGATTAGAAATGATTTTGTTTGAAAAACGAAGCTCAGATTCTGCAGATGTTCAAGAATCTTTGATGGGAGTACGGGAGGGGCTCCTGATTCATCAGTGATTGAACTAAAGTGCATTTGAGTAGGATATCATTCCTTCATTATAAAAGATAATAGACAAAACAGGAGCACCAACAACAGCATTTCTTCTTCATTTCATAGTACTCAAAAAGCAATGATGTTTCCCATTGAAGCCTTGGATTTGACAAATAGCAGTATCAGCTTTGCATAAAGTTTTTCTTCTGAACCACTCCTGATGAGAATGGGATATATAGTTTTAAAGAGCTAGCCTCATAGATTATGGTCTACCACTCTTCATATAATTTCTAGTTAGGAATTTGATATGATTTTTTTTCCTGGAAGTCTGGATTTTCCCTTCCTCCTATTTTTTTGCTAAACATGAATTAAGGGTCAATTTAGGATAACAGACTCTTTTCTTTTTAATTTTTTCCTTTCATGCTACTTTAAGAGAGTCTGTAATTCAGTATTAAAAAGAAAACATTCTAGAAAAATTTGTGACTGCAATTGTTTGATAATTTTATTAATTCTGCAGAAATGTCAAGGCCTTTCATGGGATGCTCCCCATCAATTTGTCCTTTTTAATATAGCATTCCATGAGTCAGGCCTTTACATAATCCTATTTACCAATGGCTGCAAAATCATTTATACAATGAGGAATGTAGTAAGTGCTCTCATTTGAAATCAAAATATTGAGTTCCACATGTGGCTAGTGTAGCAGACTACATGGTTGAACTAAAGATACCCTTTGCAAAGTCACCACATGCTAATTATTTCTTTTCCTATTTCTGCATAGAAGACTGGAATAAATAGGTTTTGTTGTGTTGTGATTCAAGGCAGATGATTATGAATTAACTCATGCCAGAAAGGCTGATTTTTCACTGAAGGAAACGAGTATTGTTTGCCTCATCAGCTCATTTTTTTTGAAACATTAATTATTAAACTTTGCCAGCCATATGCATAAGGGGACATCTGATACAGTTGCAGTCTCATACAGTTGCAAATGATGAGTTAGAAGCACCAGCTTTTCCCTAGATCAGTTTTATCTGAATGAGCACTGGTAAGTGTGCTGGCTAATTAGACAGCAAGCAATTGAGTTACAGAAAAAAAAAAAAAAAAAGGCAATTTTATCAAGATGAATCTGGAGCAGCCTTGTTTCCTGTTGCTTCACACATCAAGCAAAAGCCCTTGACCCTGCCATGGGATGTAAGACTCTACACAGGAGAAATGTGAAGGAAAGTGGTGAATCTGTGGCAGGGGGCCTGTGCCTAACCTGCAGCAATGCTGTTTCCTGTGCTTAACCTGCAGTGATTCTGCAGTGTGTTGGAGCTACACTGCAGCCATGCATGAAGAATGTCAATTTGACCTCTGAAAAAGATAGGAATTCAGAACAAATCACCTCCATCTGTGTGTTGTTACTATTATTGTCATGAACCTTTCTACATCCTCACCTCTAAAGTAATCCCCTAAGTTTTGCACCTGCAGCTTCCCAGTTACACACTCACTAAAGCAAGACAGCTGATGTTCAGCAGGTTCAAGGCCATCAAACCTTCCAAGCCCGTCAGAAAACCTCTCCCATGTCAGTCTGGAGTGGCACTGCAGCGTAGGAAAGTGTGTGTCTGCATTGCAATCAATAAAACCCCAGCCACAGGCCCTGCCTTTCCTCTCTCCAGGCAGCTGCCATGGGAATTGGTCTCTCTTTTCTCTGATGCTGCTCAGTGGCCATCTCCTCTTGCCTCGAACAGGGACAGGTGCTGGGAAACAAACCTCAGGGACTTACGTGATGCTGAGGCATTACTCACAGGCCCACATATATAAAGGTTCATACAGAAAAACTTCCATACATAAAAGATGGCTTATTTAAATAAAACAGAAAATGAAACAAGCCATTGTCTTAATGAATCCTGAACAGATTTATTTTGAGGTTTAATGCTGCTTCCCAGCATCAAGGTAGTGGCAAAGAAACTATTAATACTTTCAAAGACATGCTGTGATGCAAAGTCTACGTGGGAAGAAGGAGCTAAAGCCAGAAAAATGGACAGTCTGCAAAACACAGAATCTGATCACTGTGCACATTCACTGGAACAAAGAAGAACTGATAATATATATTAAATCAGTGGGACATTTCCACGATAATAGAAAGGAATTTAACCTATCACCTACATCCTGGGTGAATGCTCCATTCATTATATTATTGGCTATAATGAGAACTGCCTCCTCTTTGAAAAGAAAAAAGCATATGTAACAATCTTCTTTTTGCAATACTTAGTCCTCACTTTTTCCTGAAGGGGACTTAGGACTAAAAGGCAAAATAATCTGAGGAAAAATTCAAATTACATCTTTATCTCACATTAGTGTTGATATTTCCTATTCTAGGCACCCAGGAGTCACTGAGCTCCTACCTGTGGGTAGGAAACATCTTCAGTCTGTTCATTGTCAAAAGCCAGGCTCCACCACACCCAGCGTGTCCACACCTCCTGTTTTAGCTATAGATCTCAGATATTATGGCAGTGAACACAGTGGGAAAACTAATGAGGAAATTTGCTATCTAATAATTTGTATATAATAATCTCCTTCTTTAGAGCAGATTATGAACAGTTTAAAGTGCACAGCGCATTCTTGCAATAGAGATAATGAACCATAAAACTCCTGTCCATCATGTGAGCACACTCCTCAACAAGCCATCAGAGCAAATCTATCAGCTGCTTAAGGTGATAGGAATATACCATATCTGATATCTGATGGGCCATGGAACAAAGGATGAGGAAGTCCTGCATCAGGTCTCTGCAGACAAAGCCATTGCCACACGGATCACAGGTGCAGCTCTGGTTCTCCCCTGAAGGGAATAAGCTATTAATGGACTTTGCAACATTTGTGACAAGCAATTATGTCCAGGTCCATGACATTAAATGCACAGACATGGCAGCACAGATCTTGGAGGCTGTCACAAATTGACACTAAATAAATTGTCCAGGACCCTGGATTGGTACAGCAGTTGCTTTCTTTGAAAACAACACAGTGTTTTTTTCTCTGCAGCCTGGATTAGAACAGCAATGCAATTGCTTTCACTTATGGGCATTAATTGACCCACTCAGTTACTGCGAGCCCGTGAAAGTTAAAGGGGACATAAAATCTGAGCATTAGTCAGTTATTTAGAGCCTAACCAAGGACTCCTTCTTTTGTCTCACCTCATTCACTGTACCATCCTGCTGCCAAAATGTAATTCTACTTACAATTATGACATGCTGGTATGTGTTTTATATACAAACTATTAAAACAAAGTTGTTCAAGTTGCTCAAACATAGAAAAGAGCGACAATGTCAGAGTTATGAGTTTAAATGCAATAATTCTGGTCTGTCTACTTTCCAGCTTACTTCCTAGAACAAATTTATTTAACATCCATCACTAATAAATCTGAATAGCAGATACATGCTGGTACAACATGTGACTCTCATAGCTCACAAAATATACCTCAGAAAAAGATATCATCTTTTCAGTGACTGGACAATCCTACAATCCTTTAAAGAAGTTTTAGTTAAGATTTTGTTTTGTGGCCTTAAAATGAAATTGAGAAACTCAGAACTACAAGTTGTATTCCTCTTGCAAATTACTTGAGGTCATAAACCAAGATTGATATTAAAAGAGGAGATGGGACTGATACAGCTGGAATGAACATGTATATGTAAAAATATCTCTATATCTATAAATATATATATGGGAGATGGAAATTTATGTTAATATAAGATATTGGAAGAATAACTTCTGTATAAAAATCTACTTTAAACTAAGGAGGGAGTAACGTTTGCAGAAATGGTAAGAAACACCACACTGGGAATTAGTCTTTCCTCTAGTACATAGGTTACTTTGATCTTCATAGAAATATGAGACTGCAAGTTAGCCATAATTGCTTTGCCCCTTGTTTTTAACCTTATAATTATTCTCAGCTTCCTCAGACTTTGAGAAAGGCCTAAGAAAATAATATGTTCTCTCTTCAAATTAGAGCAAGCAGTATATCTTGTGCTCTTCATGGCACTCTGAAGGGTTAAATTTGTACTGTAGCTGAGGTGAAGGACAAATTGGCCCAACATTCCCTCTTTCCTTATGTATGGACAGGCAACATGGTACCTTGGCACTGAGCTCCTTGCCTGTGTTTGTACATGCCTCCAGTCAGGCTCAGAAAGAACCAGGTAAAGATGTGACTTTCTGGAAGTCTTGAGAGAATCAGGATGGGTAAAACCAAAATTAGAGCTAGATCTGCTTCCTAACAGTCTGACTGAGAGGTCATACTCATTCATTGAATAGGCATGGAAACACACCCATAACATAAGGAAGTTTATTAATATGGGTAAATGCTCATGTTTGTGAGTAAAGGCTTTCAAAATCCTATCTGACATTTTGATGTAAAATGAATTAGTGATTTAACAATGAAACAATGGGAAGAATGGAGCTGCCTCCATCTCATGTTTGAGGTATCTATATGATGGCACACCCAGCAATCACTCCTACAAGCCAGTCCTAAATATAGACAGCAACGTGGGGACAAAATAGAATAGTAAACATGCCTGGGGTAAGCTGCAGCAGAAATCAGATCTTGTAAGTGTGGTGAGAAAAAACCTCTCTGGTTTCACGTGCCTGGGAGATTGCAGGGAGCAGGTACAACGTTGCACTTTCTTGGAAGCAGTTTGGATCTGGTGAGGTTGGGTCTAATTTAAATAACATGGAAATGTCACAACATCCAACCTTAAGGCAGGCCCAGAAGACAAGCAAAGTGACCAAATTGTGTTTCAACTGCTGTTTCACACATATAAACCACAGCAGATCCTGCTATGGAGATCATAAAAAAAAAAAAAACAGTGGGTTGAGTAAAAATGGCTGGAAGAAGATACTCCTGAGCCTCAGGGTATCCCCTCCAACCTCAAGCCTTCAACCTAGATACTGCACTATAAGCCACAGGATGACTTAGCCCAGGGTTTGATTCAGCCCCTGGATGAGGGCAGAGATGTCCCAGGCTTGGTCTTGGAGATGGAGCATCACCAGTCTCCTGGGTGAGCGTGAGTGCAGGTGATGGGCTTCCAGACTGGTGCTGAGCTGATGCCCTGCTGCAGTCAGTGTGGGACACTGTAGCAAAAGCAACAATATCTGTCTGGGCTCAGTGCTGGGCAGGAATAATTTTGTCTGTGTCACAGGTTGCTCCGTATCCTTGAAGAGACCATAGCCCAACTCATACGCCCCACTGATAGGGTAAGACAGTGAAGAAACAGTTCAGAAAAATGTTTCAAAGCCTGTTTCTAACAAACAGGATTCCTTTTCAGCTTGTAGCTTTCCTTAGTCTGTCAGGGTATTTGTAATAAATTAGCATCTGGTTCACTGAAAACAAGCTCTTTTTAATATCACAGTTTTACTTTTTTCCCCCCTATTTTTACAGAACACAGTGTCTCTCCATGCTGCAGTCCTGTAGGGATGCTCTCTCATCCAAGATAATTAACTGCTCGTTAATAATGTTACAAACTGGCTGGAATTTGTCATTGACTTCCACAGATTCCCAGGAGTTTATGACCAAACTGGCCAGCTTTCATTTGGTCATGGAAAGGGAGAAACATAAGAGATACAAGGAAGTTCAGCAGTGCCTTTGGTACTGCTTTAGCAGGGAGACATTCAGAACTTCATCCACAGTGTCAAATGGAGCTAACTGGAACCTTCTTCTTCCTCATATCTCTGTTAGATATATTGCTGAGATCCATCCATCCATCCATCCATCCATCCATCCACCCACCCACCCACCCATCCCAATGGGATGATGAGTGCTGGGGTAGGTGAGCCCAGCTTGCTGTTCTGGGTATGAGCCCATGGCTGATCCTCATCACACAAAGAAGCCCTTTACTCCCTTTGGGAAGAGCTGCAAAATAAAAGCCTGAATTCAGTTTTTATGGGTATGGTATGACCACTTCAGAGGTCTCTGTCTATTCCCACTGAGGGTTGCATCAGTCCTCTAGCCTGTTGCCTGCTGTGGAGAAAAAGCCAGGGTCAGCACCTCTCCAAGAGTGAGACACAACAACTCCAGGAAGAATGAAAAGGATTGATCTTTTTCCTCTGCTGAACATCCCAGTCACTTCAGTGAGTTTAACCTGAACTTCAGGAAAACACCTGAGCCACTGCAGGGACCTCTATAGAATGATTTCCCAGCTTTCCTTACTTCCTCACCTCTTCTTTACCCAGTAGTAGTGACCAGGGTCCTCAGTTTTCTGCAGTTATTCAGCTGTGCCTGTGAGGAAATGTAGCTGCATCCTCGAGGAGGCTGAAAAAGAAAGTGTGACCTGGAAAGTCTGGGAAAGATGGATATTTTCCTGCAAAAGGGGCCACAAAGCAGTTCACAATTTCCAAGGTGGTTGCGTGGGATGGGAGCTGTAAAGTGATCTCAAGGCATCAAGTAGCATTCCCTTCCATTTCTGGCTGTGCCATAAATCCCTCATAGTAAATAAAGGCTTTTGTGCGTACCAGGTGTCGCGATGGCAGAACCGAGGCATGCAGAAAAGAAAGAAGCACTGGTTAAGCAATGCTTTCTGGGCATCAGGATGGTTTTATTCAGCATTCCAGCTAAGAGGAGGATGATCTTGTACCTAAAGTATTCTGAGAGATTCAGTCAAGACCTAGCTCTTTCACAGGGAGCTGTGGGGATGCGTTAGTAATCTGGTGGGAGGCTGAGCTGAAGGCCATATATGTAGATGAAGAGAAGCTGAAGAGAGAAGATTTTTTTGATTTATCCCTGCTGGCTCAGACATACATCTTAACCCTTCCAGCGTTAGCCCTCATAAACACAGAGCAGTACCTCTGTGGGAGCCCAGGAAACTCGGCGCCTGCCATCAGCTGTGCTTCCTGGCTGTTTGCACAAAGCACAAAGCTAATGGCAGACAGATCTGTGCAAACAAACACAGGCTGCATAATTGTATCCCGGGATGGGACAAAATCCCCAACTCTCACAGTCATTTCCTAGAAAAAGCTGCACGCAGTTACAGGGCTGCTGTCCTGGAGGAGGTTGGATTAATGTCAGGGAGGTCCCCTAAGCAGCCCTGCCCTGACTCCCAACTCTGTCTCATCACCAGAGTGTACACAGGTATGTGGGGCCTGGGCAGGGTTACCTGGGTGCTGCTGTGCACAGAGAGACCAGGACTGGGCACTTGGCAGGAGGAGGGAAGGAGAGGAAGCTCCTGAATTCAGAGGACTGCAGGGAAAAGCAGCTATGCTCCCCCTCTGAGCTGGAAACAGGCTGGAGAAAAAGTGATGGGGGCAATGTGACTCTTAGGATCCCTTCCATGGTGGCAGAGGGAAAACGCACATTTCATTTGCCCTCCTACACTGTCTTTCCCTGGAGGCTGCAGGTGCTGTGCGGGCCACAGGGCGCCTGGATGGAGCATTTTGGAAATGAGCAAAGGAAGGACCAAAGAGGGGTGTAGCCACAAGGACATTTCTGCTCAAGCAACTGAGACCCCACCACTGAGCTTCCTCATGAGCGAGGCCAAGGCTTCATGCTCAGCTGTCAGAGCAGCTTCACAGCAGCCCCTTAGCCACAGAAGGGTCACCCAGCCCACCACAAAAGCCTTTATCTACTGAGAACAATTTTTGAGACAAGCAGATCCCACAGTTTCTTCCAAGACACTGCTGTTTCCTTGATCATGTCTCTCCAGGTCAACCAGGGGGACTAGTGGGGTCCTGGTGTGGCTGCAATGCAGCACCTTGTTCTTTCCTCACCAGGGTCAGATGATGCCTGCCAGGCTCTTCTTTGCTATGTGCACACATGCAGAGATGGAAAACTAATGGACAATTACTTTTCCTGGGAAATGGTGCTGAGCATCACTTACCAGAAGTACAGAAAGCCTTCCACCTCCCATAGGCCCCCACAACCAGGAGGGGAGTGAGGAGGGAAAGGTGGCCTGCAGGAAAAGCTTGTCCCAGTGCCATAATTTTCTTAACTCACCTTATAGTAAAGAAAATTAATGCAATAATTTGGATAATAGAAAATGTAGAAAGGACATTCCTATATTATTCAAGTTATTGTTACACATGCTTTAGGACATGGACATTTTAACATTTTTTCTTTTAAAGTACAGGAGACAGTCCAACAATCTAAAAACCACAAACATTATAGATAAAGGTTGTTTATAAAAATCATAAATCATCTTATTTTAAACAACAGTTGCACAGAAGTATTCTACCATGGGTCAGCTTCCTGCAATCAAAAACTCTACTGGGAAACTGGGTTTAATTTCCTCTCCACTGCCATTTTTTTATGTGATGCTGAACAGCTTTCTTAATTGCTTCACATCTCAGTTTCCCATTCATAAATAATTGTACTCCCTTTCCTGCAGACTTTTTTTCTTAATTTTAAAATTACATTCAAAAAAGCTACTCAGGATGCAAAACCTGTGTACTGCAATGTTGAGAAATTAATGCTCCATTGAAATTGTCTTGATTCTGCCTCTTGAGCTCCCATTTTGGACTGTCCCCGAGGCACAAGTGCTTCGACAATTAAATTCTGTAGCATAATGCAGATAGGGGACAGAATTAAGGTTGCACACTAATCACCCCTTTCTTTCATCTCCAATGCATGACTTTGAAGCTTAAATAGAATTCTTCTAATGTATTGCTAAGTGTTACTTTCTGTGTAATTTTAAAAAAAAAGAGGTAAAAATGGAATTATTTTATGTCTGCTCTTGTCTTTTTGTGTGTGCTTTTATTATACAGTGTTCCTACTGAGGGCACACTGACTCCTGGGCATTGCCACCACCTCGGCCACCTCTGCCTGGTCTGGTCACACCATGTGGTCCTTGTGCAAAGCTGCTGATGGGGTGAGGGGTCACACACCCAGAGATAGGAGGAGAGGGGAAGATTGAAGAACCCAAGTCTCTTTCCATGTTTCCACAACATACTGTCCAGCCAGAGCTGGTTATCAGACCTGGAAGGGACTCACAGGGCAGCTGAGGCCACCCCAGCTCACCCTTGCTCTCCCAGCTTGGAGGCTCCAGCCATGCTCTTGCTGGACGAGTTTGTCCAGGCCATGGGTCTGGAGCTGCCCCTCCCAGCACTCTCAGCCCTGCTCTGCAGACTTGCTTTGGGGCACAAGAAAAGTCAGGATCAATTAGTCTGAAAATACACCACTAACCTTTTCCAGGAGAAGCATGAAAGGACGGAAGAGAAATTGCCGTTTCAAAATTCATAACTCAGCAAAATCTAAGTGAATTCTTGTGGAAAAAGAAAATGCATTTCCATAGCTCCAGGGATTCCTTCTGCAACATTTCAAAGGCTGCAAACACCAGCAGTGCAGAACCTCTTAGTGACAGAAAGTATTAAATGGTCCAAACAGATGGGCTAGTATTGACAGCAGTGGCAATAACACAGTCCTGCACCAGCCAGTTTGGTGATGCTGGGATCAGCTCCCAGGTCAGCAGGGGATTGCTGTGGTTCCTTGGGCTTTGAGTATGGGTGCACCAAAGTGCAGTGAGGTTTGTTGGCCCATTGTGCTTCCCTAGGGAAGGCTGGCAGTTCTTGCTGCAGAGGAAAAAAACATTCACTAATTCTGCAAAGTGTGGGTTAATGTAGTGTTATGGATGGATTTTGTGATTTATTTTGTTTCCATTTAGTATAAGAAGTTCGCTGTACAGCAAATTCCTATCCTGCCTGTGTTGTTTGGATTGCTTGGCAGAGATGTCACATTGGTATCAAAAAGTAAGGAGGATTGAAAGCCTGCTAGTAACATCATCCAGTGGCAGGAGCATCACAGCCTGCCTGTCCTGCCCAGGAGATTGTAGAAGTCATATAGTGACCAAAATCCTGTCAAATGGGGAAACTTGGTCTTTTCACCAAGCAAGTCAACGGTCTGAGCAGGAACTGGTAAGGAGGATGCAGCTGGGATGGCTCCTGTTTACTCACAATTAAAATGGAAGAAATAATGATTTCTAAAGAGCTGATTAGAGAGACGAAAACAAGTGAAAAAATTAACAGATTGATCAGGATGGGCCATTTAGACTCCTGGAGATGTCAGGAAACAGAGGACAAAGTGTTTCCTGTGTCACACTGGTCAACTCAAACAGATCCAGGAGCCATGTTCATTTTTTGGGGTGCCAATCCTCATCTTTCTTATCTTCAGATGTTTTCTGAATTTATTTGGAATTAAAAAGAGCTGGGTTTGGCTGGGATGGAGTAAGTTTTATTCACAGTAACAAGGTGGGACTATGTTTTGGATTTGTGCTGGGAGCAGTGCTGACAAGACTGGGATGTTTTAGTTACTGCTGAGCAGGGCTTACACAGAGCCAAGGCCTTTTCTGCTTCTTGCACTGTCCCACCAGTGAGGAGTCTGGGGGTGCACAGAGAGCTGTGAGGGGACAGCCAGGACAGCTGACCCAAGGGTGTCCCACACCATATGACACCATGCTCAGCAGTAACAGCTGAGGGAAGATGGGGGATGTTTGGAGTGACTGTGTTGGCCTTCCCAAATCACCACTACAGGTGATGGAACCCTGCTGTCCTGAACAACTGCCTGGCAAGGGGAAGTGATGAGTGAATTCCTTGATTTGTTTTGCCTGTGTGTGCAACTTTTGCTTTACCTGCTAAACTGCCTTTATCTCAACCTATGAGCTTTCTCACTTTTATGCCTCTTTCTCTCCCCCATCCCACTGGGGCTGGTGAATGAGATGTGTGGGATATAACTGCCAGCTGGGGTTAATCCACAATATTATGTCATTCCAAGATAATTTTGTTTCCTTATGTAGCTTCTGTGGTGATGCTTTCATGTAAAAACTTGGCCTTCCCTGTAGACTAGTAAAATCCAAACCTGAGGTTATTAACCCTCAGAGAGAGGGAGAGCAATGTTTGTTCATGGCCCTGGACATAAAGGTTCACAGACCTCATCATGTAAGAGATGAAGGAGGACAGAAAAGAGAAAAATCGAACTTGCTCATTTTGAAGGCCATAAATTGAGAGTTATTTGCCAGCGATTTAATTTTGGCAGCCCTGTCTCTGTTTGGTGTCTGATGAGAGAGAGTTCTTTGCATTTACTGATGACCCCACACTTGCCTCCTTCAGAGCAGGATATTTTGTTGGGGATGAGAGTGGCTGCAATATTTTGGCCAGGCCAGTCCAGGGGCAGCATGAAGCCCCAAGCCCCTTGGGTGGAGCGTGACTGCAGGAAATGTCCCCATAGTCCCTGGCTGTGATAGGGCAGAGCTGTGCAAACCACTCCAGGATTTACCATATGCCTGCCCAGGAATTCAAGGTGATTCAGTGCTTCCCTCAATTCACATGCAACACTTAAAGGCTCCAAACTCCTGTCAAGAAAGGCTTTAAAAGCTGCAAAAAAAGCCAGAAGGTGAGTGGGAGCAGGCTTTCCTCCCTGCTCCCTGACTGAATAAACTGGGAGTTGTAAAAAGAAATAGTTGGTGAAACTTCCTTTGTATTTTACCAGTGAGTTCACAAGGACCCAGATCCATTCTATTGATTTCTTCTTGCTGAAAGGTAAGCGCAAGTCCTTGTCAGTGGGTAAACATACTGCACCCAGGAATTTGTTGACCATTGTCACAGCAAAGGATGTAGTAAACTCACATATTGGATTATTTGCAAATTGCAGCAGTGAAAATAATCTAACCTTTCAGCAGCCCTTTTAAGTGGTATTATTATTAGCCCTTGTTCAGAGGATGGCAGGCAGGCCGCCAGTAAAGCACTTAGAGTTTGCCATCATCCATCTGCTCCTCTATAGATTTGAAGATTGCAGGAATTTTCCTTTTTAGGACTTACTTGGAATATGATTAGTGGACCACTTGCCACGTTGCTATACAAATGTGCCTGTGTGCTTCAGGCAGAAGTATGTGACAGGTATTTTATCAATGAGGGACTCTCAATTGAACAGTATTTCCATTCATCCTTCTGTTTGCTTATTTGTGTAGTAAAACTACCCCTGGTGTTCTCAAATCACACATCAGGATTATAAACATTTTGTGTTGCAGTAACAGAGTTATCTGAGCAGATGCCCACAACCTTCCAGCTCCACAGGAAATTAAGCATCAAATTAAAAGACCTTATTTTAAAACACTTGAACGAGATGGGGTTTTTTTCTTAATTGTCACAACTATAATTGCAAGAATAGCTAGTGGAACAGTGTCTGTTATCCTAGGTAAATCACAATCAGGGATTAGTATTACAGGATGAAGAGACAAGAAAAATTTAGCCCATGTCACTAGACCTATGCAGTCCAAGTAGTCAGATTATTCTGCCTTTCCTGTGATTTTCAAAACGTAGCCTGGTCAGCACTGGCCTGGCAGAGCTCATTGCAGAGCTGACATTAATGGGACTGGGAGCACAGAGTTCAGCCCTTCTGGTGAGGTACTGGAAGCAGAGGAATGTGATTTACAGTGTGCCTCAGTTCACAGGGAGGGTTCAATAAGGTGATTTCTTCCTTGAATTCCTTCAGGGTTCCCCATTCACGATTTCATAAATATGGACAAGATCAAAGGTGTAATTATGTACAATTATGTTAATATACAAGAATTTTCTCTTTCAATACCATAGCTTTACCTGGGCTCCTAAAAGGCCCTAAAAATCTCCTGGGTTTCACCTGCTCTGCTCCGCTACTGCTAGCTCCCAAAAGGTGCATTTACAGAAGTTATTGTTTTCCATTTGCTCTCTGATGAGCTTGGGAAGGGCTGGAAGCATCATGTCTCCCAGTAAGCCTACAATACTCCTAGCAATGTCTTTGAGATTGTGTGCCAGAAAGCTGGAGCTTCTCCTTCCAAGAGGGAATTTGACCTGTGAGCTGTATAAATATATCTCTAATTCCCAGTGCAGCATGATTCACCCACATTATGTTCTGATGGTCAGAGCACCAAATGTGGATCTTGCTTTCTAAATGCAGCTGCTCCTGGTGGGGCAGTGAGTTCAATCAAGAGTCAGTTCCTGATCCAAGGATGCAATCCAATTTCCTAACCCAGACTAGGACACAGCAGGACTTACCCAGCACATCCCTATCAAAGGGTCTGGACAAATAGTTTCTTAGAGACCCACATCTGTAGGCTGTAAATTAGCCAGTTCTACCATGAAATGCATACATGGAGAGAGGGACAAAATGATACCTCCTTAAAATTTTTGCCTTGCTGATGAGGACAGTTGCTGCAGAGTAGTAGATAGTAGATGGCCAGGTGAGATGCCAGCTGACTGCTCCCAGCAGCCCTGGCTGGGTGACCCTGGCAGGACCAGTGTCCCTGGCAGGACCAGTGACCCTGACAGGACCAGTGTCCCTGGCAGGACGGTGACCCTGGCAGGACGAGTGTCCCTCTGTCCCTCCGTGAGG
Source organism: Acrocephalus scirpaceus scirpaceus (assembly GCA_910950805.1). Classification (NCBI taxonomy): domain Eukaryota; kingdom Metazoa; phylum Chordata; class Aves; order Passeriformes; family Sylviidae; genus Acrocephalus; species Acrocephalus scirpaceus. The sequence continues at coordinate 143,281,801 of OU383773.1, read as the reverse complement.
CCTTTCCCGTGCAGCTCGGCCGGCACCGCTGCTCCCGCCGCGCTCCCTCTGCCGGGCCCTCCCAGCCCAGAACCCTCCCCAGACACATCGGCAGTGAGTGTCTGCTGACTGAATGCACCACCAAGCCTTTGAAGACCCATTTTCTGTGTCTTTCACAGGCAAAATCCGCCGCCTAATATTTCCTTTGGTGAGATTTGGGTTGGCAGAGACTGCAGGGCCTGGAGTGCTGTGATCTGAGGGCAGCTCTGCTGACTGGTTGGTGTTGCTTTGGTACATGCACAGACCAGTGTGTGAGGAACACAGACACTGGGGGGAAAAAAAATTGAAATCTGTGGCTTTGAAAGCATTGAATCATGTGTTCAACTCCTATGGACTCCAACAGACTGTAAGGACCTGAAAAATAGGGTTTCTAACTGGAGTAAATATACTCAGATTAAACTTGGACAGAGGAATTAAAAACTCTTCCAGGTTCAAGAAATGCATCTTGTGGCTCATTAAATGTGATTTTCCCCAAGGCTCCTCTGAACATCTGCAGTCAATGCTGTCCCCTTCTCCCACACAATACAATCTGTCCAAATCCTTTCCTTGAATATAAATGTATTTTTATCTGGGAGAATGTCTCCTCCACCAGGAAGGGTCCCTCTCAGCAGGGCTTCACATCCCTCCATTTCAGTAACCTCTCTTCCCACAGGATGGACCCTCCTCTGGCTTCCAGGAAGAGCAGCCTCACACCTTTTGGCAGGCCTCAAAAAACAGCCATCCCATCACTGGTTCCCAGCCACCACTGTTGCAGGTACACTGGAAAATCTATGAGTATTGAAAAGTAGCAGTCATATTATTTTTCCTTTGTATCCTTTGTGCCTGGAGAAGACAAAAGGACAGGAGAATAAAAGCTTTCACAAACACTGGTGGCAATAGATCCCCTGCTTGAAATACCTGGGCTGGGGCATGTGTTTTGTTCTCTGGTTTTCAGGGCTCTTTTCAGCAAGTATTGAGCACCTCTAGCTTTGAAATCAAGTTTCTCTGAAGACTTCTCAAATTGGTTGTCCAGACACACCAACCATTTTTTGGGAGCATTTAGGATGTGAACTTTTTTCCCCTATTCCTTATGTTCTTTCTCTATATAAAACTGAAAGAACATGAGGACTAGGGGGAAAAAAAGAAGCTCTTTTGCACAGGAAAACAGCAGTTAGCAAACATGGTTAAGAAAATTGCAGAATCTAAAAAGAATAAAGAACTTCTTCACAAAGAAAAGCATTTTCACAGTACCTGCCAAGATATCCAAACTGCAGTATAGGCAATTAACAAAGACAAAGCTATTACATCAGGTGTAAGTCTGGTTTTAAGACTATGTAGATTTGGTATTAACAAAAAAACAGTGGCCAAAGGTCAGATGAAGTTAACTCTAACGATATTTGGTGTTCAGACTATGTTAACAAAGCATGATTTTCTGGCATTTTTATTTTCAACACGGCTTTGACTGAGCTGTGTCAGATATAGGAAGGGAGCACTGAACATGTAAAGACTTTCTTTACTAAATTATTTAGTGCTCATGAAAGGTGCCAGATGGAGAGCCTTGGGGACTCAAGCCTTCTTTTCATCTGCAAAATTGCCTCAGAATAAGAAGTGACAAATTCACCAAGCTCCTGTTACAGGCAGCTTCTGTGACTGTTTGAGTCCTGGCTTGGAGCTCGTGACCCTGAGGGGGACAGGTTTGCTTTGCCATCCTTCCTTGCAGCCCTGGGTGTTCCTGTTGGGATGTGCCATGAAGGTGACACACAGTGTGTAAGACAAGGCAGAGACCCAGCTCCCTCTGAGCTGGCTGGGCTGCTGTTTGCTCATCCTTCACATGTTCTGCTGGCAGGTGGGTTTGAACTGGTTCAACAGTCCAGTGATAAGTAAAAAAGAAAATTGCTTCTTGACAAGGGTGGGGCTGGATGATTTGATGGACTGTTTGTTGTTATCTGTCTCCCATTTTGATGGTCCTGTAAGTAACGAGCCATCCAGTCTTCTGAAACTCTCCAGAGTTGTTGAGCCCAGTCAGTGTAAATGGAAAGTGCTTTGCAGATTACTAAGCTGATGGATCTCTGTCCATATAGTCAAAGTTAAACATATAACAAAACAAATATATAATGAACAAAAAAAAAGGCCTCAGGAAACCCATAGCTGCCATATGCCAAAGCACAAACAGGTAAAATTTCTCTTTTTGCATTTTTGCTCCAAACCTGTTCAGTTTGAGTTCACTACCACAAGTGCAGCAAAAGTCTGAACTGCAGCTGCTCACCATGATGTAATTCACTGCTGTGAATGGCAATCTGACATCTCAAAAGTGATTTGAGTCCACCTAAAACAAAAGTTGCTCTCTTCAAGCCAGAGTGGGATCACACCAGCTGGTAAACAATGGACTGTGCATATAGGGAAGAAGGACAAAACTTAGAAATGCTGACAAAACTCTCAGCATAACCTAGGGCTGTAAAAAAGGAGTAAGAGAGAAGGAGTCCCCAGCCACAAAAGGTGTGTCCATGACTGATACATGGGATTATGCTCAGGGGTGCAAGAGGAATGTTTCCTTCTCCATCAGAAGAAACCCGATTGCAGAAACCATCTTCAGCTCCTGAGAAGGTTTTAGGAAACCACATCAGCTGCCCAGTGCAGTCTGATCATAGACCTGTCAGGTGTAGGTAAAAGCTTTGTCAGTTGCCTCTGTCAGAGGCCACAAAAGGGGTGGAGGGATGTGTGTGCCAGCAGGCTCCGTGCCAGACTACAAGTAATAAAAGAAGTTTCTGCAGGCCCTGGGGAGGGAATGTGTAGAGGGTCTGGCTCTGATGCAGCCCAGACCTTGTCTGTGCTCTTCCAGAAGTTTTGGGACACCTGCAAGACAAACCTTCTTGCTGGACTCCAACTCCAGACCATTCCTCTGGAGACTGGCTGGTGCACCTCAGGCAGGCTTTTAGCCCCGAACCAGTGCCATAGTGTGGATAAATGGGACCAGCTCTGTTCTCAAGGACAGGGTGAGGAAGAGGCAAGAGGTTGGCTGTCCTGCCTCTGAGCACAGGAAGAGCCAGCTGTGGAGAAGGAAGCACTGGGAGAGGATGGTATGAGGGAGGGGGGAGACATCTTCCAGATGTTCACATACCTGATCTTGTGGAAACACCAGACAGCTCCAAGGAAGCAAGCCTCAGAGGGGTCTTTTTTCACAGCAGCTCTGAATGGATGATCCCAAAGGGACCCAGGCAGTTGGATACATCATTTTGTGGATCTGAGCCATGATATCTTAACTGAATGAAATTACACACTGAGGCCTGTGAATTAAAAAAAAAGAGAGACGTCTCTCTGGCTGGTTTTGGTAGCTTTCCACTCCAGTCTGCCCCATCTTGTCCTGGGGAGCCCCAGATTAGACACTGGTGCAGTTTCTCAAGTCCTGCATGGAGAAGAAGGATTATATTCATAGCTACAGCTAATACTGAGTTTTCTGAGGAGTGGCTGCAGTCAGAAAATCCTGGCACGCACTGAAGACAGAACTGTGGGACTCCAAGATTCCTGTCTCTGCAGTGTGACATCTTGTCTTGGCCCAAACTTGGTCATCAGAAACTGTGTACAAAGAGGAAAAAGGGGAAAAAAGGGGGAAAAAACTCCCACAAACAACATAAGCAGGAGGCTGTGGAGGTGAGGTGGTGAAGGGTGCTGCAGAAGCTCGATGCCAGTGAAGTGTTTCCCATGGGAAGCTGGAAGGTGTGAGAGCCAAAGCACCTCTAAAACAGGACCAGCAGAGCTGCAGGGCTCAGAGTCCAGTGGAGAGGCAAGCAGTCAGGGATGTCAGCAAGAGCCAGGCTACCAAGCACAGCTTCAATGCACTATCAAAACATTCAGCACAAGATTCCCAGCAAATACAAAGGAACAGAGCAAGTAATCTCCTATCACAGAAACATCTAAGATTTGAATTAACCTCCCTAGTCCTTAAATTTCATTGCTTCACAGGGGGCTAGTGTGTCTCAGGTTAATTGTGTGGACCTCTGATAATTGGCCCAAATATAGCACAAGGAGATTTTCATGCTAAGCCAACATCAATAATGTGCATCAAAGGCTTCCCTGAATTCTCCCCCTTGGTTGCTCAGTCATCTTTGATCTAAAAAATGAAAAGAGTAAGGGATTTTGTTGTTATTTTTATTCCTTCTCCTCCATCATAGGATTGAGGTTACTGAAAATATAAACAGAGAAAGGGTGGCAAAGCATTAAAAAAATTGTAAAGACAAGTAGGGGTGATGAAGTGAAGTACACAGAAAGAAATAGGCTTATAGAAAAGAAAAAAATACCTGCTGATAGGAGAAAGAGAAATGCTGTTGACATGGGATATAACAGTGAATGGGGTGGTGAAGAAAAGCCTAGGCAAGGTATTATGGATGAGAAAAAGGGATCAGTCCATGACTGCTGTAGGATATGCGAATGAGATCTTGTCTTCTTAAGCCACCCATGTGCTGGCCATCTGATCTCGCTGGGATTCGCTTCAGAAGCCACCAGGAGGCCACTAAAAACTGCAGCACATATGCAGAAAGGTCTTGTGCATTGGGAATAATAATTATTTGGGAAACAGATATTCCTATGTGATCTTTGTACCACTCGTATAAGAAACAAAGGGGACCCACACCACCCCCTCTGCTGGCTGCACAGGAGGGAAGGAGCTGCTCCATCCACGCAGAGCTTGAAGGAGTAAACCAAGGCTCTCTTGGGCTAAAGAAGGAAACCAAAAGAGCCAGAGAGAGAAATATGTAGAGAGGTGAGAAGCAGAAAAGAGAGGACACATGGAATTTTGGGGATTTGGGTATTTAAAGTCTTTGTTCTAAGATTGCATTGGGAACTCAATTCTCCCAACAGTCCCAAGTGCTTCCTCTTGGCAGCTCCACAAAAAGAGCAACTTGCTTTTAGCAACACTGAGACCAAGTAGAGTTGAGTCCCAAGGCTACAAAATTCTGGCTTCATGAAGGATTGTTCACAGGCTTCCTATTCACACTTGAGCTTAAGCCCCATTAATTACAGAAGGACATATCCCCAGCGTGGAAATCTGGATGAACTCACAAGATGCATGAGGACACTCAAACCTTAATCCCCCAGCCTGGCTTCACTCCCAATTTACAGCCCCAGGAAATCTATTTCCAAGAAAGTGTCTTTTCCTTATCCTGTGCTGTTATCCCCTCTCCTCCAGGCATTCTTACATTCACTTCTGAGGAGTGCAGGTTTGGAGAACAAAGCCCAGGAAAGGGTTTCAGACAAAAAAAAAATCAGGAGAGATGGATTCATGATCTTGCAAAATGCAGCATTTGCTTGTGTTTGATGCTGGGCTGACTTCTTAAAGGAGGTAAAAATTAGCTCCTGAAGAAATATTGTATTTCAAACCAGCTCCAAATGCACGTAGTTCACTGGTCTTTCATTTTTCAGCTTGGCCCCTAAACTGGAAAATTTGCCATTTGTACAGCTCTAATGGTAAATCATTTGTGCTCTTGGTTATAAACATGATTTCAAAAGTATGCAAACAAAATCAAGGAGAAATAAAAAATCAGGAACGTGCAACAAGGAAAAAAAAAGAGAGAGAGAGAGAAAGAGGAAATGAATTCCTGAAGATCTTTGAACTAGTTTGATAATGTCACCAAAAATATTTGTTGTATTCAAATAAAACCTTACCAAACATTTTTTCTGCACTGCATCTAAATCAAATACTGATCACAAATACAACATTTCAAAAAGCTGCCGATGTGAATCATAAGCTAAAGAGATTCTATGTTTTTTATTGCAAATTACAATTATAAAGCAAAAAGAGAAAATTATGTTAGGTGTGAAAATGTGTTTGTCTGGGCATCTGATATGAGAGAGCATCAGGCAGCATCACCAAGGTAAACAGACGAAATATGAAGCCCCTCATGCATCCATGCCAGGAAAACAGCAGGTATGTTTGACATGCTAAAAATGTGGAATCATTAGAACAAATGTCCTTAGCAAACACAGTTTTGCCTCCCCAACTTTTGTTGCTGTGTTTTTGCAGTCTCCCTGGTGGGCTCCCGCATTGCAGGCTGTACCTGAGCCTCGCCTGTGCTGCTGGCAGGGCCCTCACCAGACATCTGGAGATCACACTTATACACAAACCACTATCAATTCCCCTGCAAAGCCAGATAATGGGATGCACTCTCCCTTCTTCCTGTTACAGCCTTACAAGGGCCAAATCTTCCCTCCATTTACAGTCCAGAAAATCCCATCCACCCAGGGATGTTGCGCTGCATTTACACTAATGCAACTGAAGGCTAATTTTGGCCCTAAGTTATTTGTATACTCAAATATTAACTTAATGTAGGACATTTTCTGAGCTCGGTTCCTCTCTGCAGTGTGTATCAACTTACTGAAAGTGAGACCATCCTTCTTAGCTTCCCGTATCACAGGGAGATGTTCAGGGCATGGGCAGGGAGTTTTCATTTTGCCAATTATGGCTGTGGTGGCAGTTGGATGAGATTGACTTGCACTTACATCCATTACTGCGTTGCAAGTTTTGTTTGGTGTGGAATATTTCATGTAATGGGTCCCCTCTGTAGCATTTGGCAATCAATCCTTCATAATTTGAAGTTCCCTTTCTTCATTGAACTGCTCTTCTCCCAGTGGAGCTGGTTTGCATGTTGATTTGGAATAGAATGAAAACTCAGTGAACTACAAAAGCCTGTTGCAGAGATTTTTGGCGGTGTATGACCAATGTTCTCTTTATTCCCTGCCCATTATTTTCTTCAGCATCTGCTCAGCTGATTAGTTTTAATGAGCAGTAGCTCCACTGGTGCATGAGGGAATTCACAGCTCAGTAGGTAGGGGAAAAGAAAGTGAGCAGTGGAAAATGGCTGTGTGCTGGTAGCTGTCCCCAGAACAGGCATCTTTATATGCACATCAAACATGTGACAGGAGGAAACATCCTGCTTGTACACTGCAACCACTGAGAAACTCCTCTTTCCTGAGTAGTGGTTGCCACTGGAAGAGGCTCATTGAGATCCAAACCCACAGGGAGGTATTACAGATACACAGGGAAAAGCAAAGTTATGCCTTGGAGCTGTTGTGTCTCCAGGTGCATGTAAAGCACAACAGGTTATTTCCCTAAAAAATGCCACACCATGCTATACATGATCAGAGGAGGAAATATCCATGCTTGGAGTTTGTATTTTTGCATTTTTCCACTGGTTTGCCTGTTTGCCCTTGGTTTTTCCACAGGACCAGCTTTCCCCTCCTGCCCTGTGCCTGCTGAGCAGGGAGTGCAATGAACAGAAACCAAACCACAGCAGTGGGAGAACAAGCCCTGCAAACACTGCTTGCAGGCTAAACTTCCTGCTTCAGCCCCAGTGTTTGCTCCAATTTCTGTGCCTGGAACATGAAAAACCTCCAGGGTGTTGGGTTCCTGGTGATGGCTGGAGAGCACCCTTCCATAGGTGTGTGTGGTGGCTGCACATCTGAGGTACAGAAATGTCAAGGTAAAACAAGTCAAGCAGAAGCAAAGCTTCTGGTCTGGTGTGCATGATTCCTGGAACAACTTTCCTCTCTCCATCACTGCAGAAGTCATTATTTCAGCAGAAGTCAGAAGATGCCAAAAGCTGTTGAAAAATATTGTTGTGGGAATGGTAATAGTCAGGTGGGAATTGTTTATTTTCTGTAACCAGACAGAAACAATGATACAGGCCCTGCTAACTGAACCACATTAGCAAAAACACATGAAAGTGATCTCTTTTTTTTCTCTTTTGGCTTTTCAAACTGAGATGAGAGTTACTCAGCAATCCCCACTTTCATCTCCCCGCAGAGGAAGCCCTGCACTCCTGTCACACAGAGACTGTGTGGTTTTGGGTAAGTACCCCCAGAAATGGGTGGGACAGGGGCTGTGACTGACAAACATGCCAGACAAAGGCCAACTCACTGGGTGTCCCAGCCCTCAGCAGCAGCGTGGTCCCTCTGCCACACGGGGATTCTGTGTGCCACAAGTTGCCACAGGACAAATCTGAGGGGTGGGGTTTGCATGGAGGGCTGTGGTGCTGCAGGAGAGGCACTGCAGGAGGGGCAGGGCAGCGATGCTGAGCACCAGCATCACCTTCATCTATCTCCCCCATGTTGAAGACACTGCAATCAGACCCTGGGGTCCCCTTCCCCTCCCTTGAGCTCAGACCTCCCTTAGCTTTGTCTCTCTCCTTGTGGAGAAGAAAAGGAAAGGAGCTGGCTGTGCTGCGGGGTTGTACAAGAGGCTGGGACAGTCTGAGTGAGCCTGGATGTCCTGCTGGGCAGCAGGACCAGCATTGACATTCTCCCCTGCATTTATCCCAGGTGCTGCAGGAAACAAACCCTTTCTGCTTTCCCTTCCTGAGTGTATCTCTCCTCTCCAGACTGGTGGGAGCATAATGCAATATCATGTCACATTTGTCATATTAGCAAGGTATCGTTGATAAAATAAAGGTGTGCTTTATTATCCTGACCTGGCAGAAAGACCATCCTCCAATGCACTCATTGTCAAGACTGTTGGAGGAGTAGGCTCCACCACTGGGATGCCTCTCACCATCAGTCTACTGGTACCTGAAAAAATGCCAAGAGAAAAGATCCACCATATGTATGGTCAGACTGAGCGGCACACAGCCCATATGGAGTCTATCTTTAGGCTTTAAAAAGAAGAAACAGCCAGGGTTGCTCAAAGATACAGATTTTCCTCCCCTTTCCAGAAGGAGCTCTGAACATGGTGCTGAAGTACACAGAGCAGAGAAGCCCTTTGGGGCCACCAGCACCCCCTTGCTCTGCTAAGAGCTCCCTAGGCCTCTGAAACCATGAAGATGATAACCACCTGGAAAAGTTTCTCAGCATCCCCCGAGGCCTGTATGACTGAGCTGTCAACTGCAGTGGGTCAGGCTGGGTTGAGCTGCTGAGAGCTACCTCCCCTCTCTGCAGAATGCCACCACTGGGACTGCTGGCATGGCATGGATTGCAGCTCACTCCTAACTCTCACCCACTCATCTCAGTTAAACACTTTTTCACTTGAATATTTTCAGCAAAGGCTTTAACAGGCTTTAGGAGCAGAGTGGGCAAGTACCACTCTGTGGAGGTGGCCATCTGCTGTAACGGTGTGTGAGAGATGGAGGGACAGGTTGGGAATCTCCTGTGCCCTGGGCAGCTGCTGCCAAGCCAACAGCCACTCAGTGTCCCCAGCTGCCACTGTGAATTATGCTGGAATAATTCACAATGCTTCCCTCAATTCCTAAAACCTGGTCAGAGCAACAGAGCTGTGGTATCATACCCTGCAAAAGAGTAGCTCTCAGAAATCCTCTTTCCTTCCTTTTATCCCCTTTCCTCATCAAACATACACTATTTATTCAGGTTTCATTTCTCTAGCTGTCTTGAGTGCACATCTTTACTACAAACCACAGCGATGTCTTTTATGTGCTACAGATGCCACAGGTGTGTTAGGGTAGAGCCCAAGGCTCACACACAGGGCTGGAGAAAGCCTTGGTTATCCAGGACTATGCTCATCCTTTGGCATGGTGCCTGGGAAACACCTGCACTGTACTACAAAACAGTTCCACAGGCAGTACAAACCAAAGCATCCTGTGCCATCCTCCTTCCTTCACATTTCCACCTTATTAGGAGTCCCCTCAGGTGAGGGTAAAGAAATTAAATCTCTGCTCCAAAGAGCTTCCAGATGAAGGAAAAGGATAGGGCAGAAATGTGCAAATATTCTATTAAATAAAATATTTAATGGAGCACTCTATGACCAGCCAAGCCTTGGTTTACTCTGACAAGCAGTAAGATGACCTGGTGGTGTTTGGACTCCAGAAATTTTAGGAAGGCTGGGCACCTCTCCCACAGAATGATCTCATGAGACAGACATGCTGGTAGTTGTTCCCCTGTAGGGATTTTGAATTAGTTGGTACTTTTTATTCTATACAGAAATAGTATCTGAGGTAAAATTGAAGTTTCCTATCCATGAGAGCCTTAGACACATTTGTTAAGGAACAGAGCATAGTGCTCAGCAGCTGTTTAAGGCCAACAGCACTGAACACAAACACCTTTTGCCTGAAACGGATTGTTTGCACTGGAGAAGTGCTAGGTCTCATTCCCTCTGAGTAGGGATCATTTCCTGTGCCTGTCCCACATCTTGGTGTTTATGGACATATATTCCTGAGATCTTCCAAATGTTATCCTGGGTAAAACACTCAATGGTTTGTTCAGCCTCCTGAAAGTTTGCTGACATTACACAGAAACAGCAGCCTGGAGGCTCCTTGTGCATACTTGGCTCTGGTTTGTTCAATTGCTCTTTATTCAAAGTTTATGACAAACATTTTTGGGTTTACACATTATTTGGGAAATAAACCTAACTGCCATCAAGGTGTGTGTTATTTACTGAACAACCCTTACAAACCCATTTCAGCCAGGGATTGCTTGCTCACCCAAATCTGTGTTTGAGTGTATCATCTGTTAACCAGTTTCTCAGATTTGTATTCAGAAAGACAATAGTCCTGAAGTTGACCAAAGTCTAATTCAGCTGTCAGGCCTCACTGCAGAAGTGTCAACTCTCCAAACATAAAGAAAAGTTTGGGTCCAACAGACACCTCTTCCTTGGTATTGTCCTTCCATTCATCTCCCCTAGGGCCAGGAGAAGGAGCTGGGCTTTCCAGTGGCTCCTGAGGCTCAGCAGCATGGGCCTGTACAGGCCAGGAATGAAGAGCTATGCGTTAGACTACAAACAAAACTGAGCTGCTAAATTAACTCCAGGATGCAAATATCAGCATCCTGACATTGCAATACAGTGCAGGAAATGACCAGTGCTGTGGGGGGTCATGCACAGAGCTTCAGCATGGCTGGGGCCCAGGACATCACTCCTTCCCAGGTGCTGTGCAGCATGAGGTGAGACAATGCTGGGTTTGGATGCCAGCTTCCCTCAGCATTCAGAGCTCCTGTGGTAGGATGTGGTCAGGAGATTTGACAGTTGTTCTCTCCACTCAGGAAATGCTAACTTGTTGAACCAAAATTTTGCTTGAAAAAGCAGAGATTTTCTTTAAAAACTGTGCAAAAGGCATGAAAATGAGAAGACAATAAACCCAGTGTCAGCTCTTCCACAAATTAAGTGTCCTGACCAGTGCAGTATCCACAAGCTCTTTTGATGTCCTTTTTCTGCCACCTTTTTCTACCCTCTTCCTGGGTAGAAAACAAAATAAAATTCTTAATCTCAAAAAGTGTGGCAGACTGTGAAAACCCTTTTCAGTGCAGTTTCATTTGAATGTAAGAAATTTAGTTTCTCGCCATTACCCACAAATGTCGGATAATTTCATTCTCGTAAGGGATATGCTGAGAAGAACTGAATGGAAAGAAAGAAAAAAAAAAGGAAGAATATTTTTAGTCTTATTTGTCGATTATATAACTACTTATATCATGCGTGCTAATAACAGACATTGCAAAAATCCGGCGAAGAATAAAATGAATTAGTTCAACAGGAGTTGCTACCGGCTGCCATCTGCCCCTCACCCTTCAGCCAGCAAACAGCAGCAGCTGGGAGTGCAGGAGGAGCTGGTTCAGCTGGTTTCTGCTTTTCCTCATCCCGGAGCAAAGCCAGCCCTAAACCCCGTGCCTTTCCCATGGGCACAGGAGCAAACATCCCTCGGGGCCTTCTGGCCGGCCCTCGCGGTGCTCCCGCTCACATGTTCCTTTCTCCTCCCGACAAAGCAGCCTGGGCACCGGGGCATCCCGGCGGGGTGTAATCCTCCGTGCCGCAGCCCTGGTGCCTCCCAGACAGGGCTTCCCTGGCAGAGAGAGGGAACCTGTGACGAGGCATCCGTCTGCGCGCCCCATCAAAGTGCCTCGATCTTGAGGGGGTTTAATGAGAAATCCTCCGAGCCTGCTAAGAGCTGGTATTTCCTGGCTTGTAATGCCGCTCCATCACCACCCCCAGGCAAATCCCACCCTGTACATCCCGCTTTCCTCCCCGCTGCCCTGCCGGGGAGCCGCGAAACCCCCTCCCACAGGCACTGGGAAGGGGGACAAGGCTTCCAAAGGAAAGGCATGCTGAGGGCGGGCAGGCAGCCTTGCCACGAGGGAAGAAGCAAGTTCTCCATCACACAAAGTCATTTCCCAAATTGCAGAAACCACAGCTGGCCGCTTTATGTCCAGAGCAGATGGGGATGCCGCTTGGGCGCGGTGCCTGCCCAGGAGCACGTAGGGCTCGCGTTGTGTTACCTCTGAAATGCAATATCGAAGTATTAAACTTTAATAGCACTAAAGAGGCTGGGGCATGAAACTCTTGATGAGCGCTCGTAATGGGCGAAGGGAAAAGCCTTTCAAGCCAGACGTATTTCTGCACCCTTGGATAGCTGCTGAGACAGGTCAGGGTCGTCCTTCCTTCTGCCCTCTAGTGCCGAAGAGAAAAATTAAATCTAAGGAAGGGAGCCTGCAATTTCCTTCTTGAAATGCACAGGATAAATAGAAGAGGAGGGAGAAGACGCTATTTGTTACTGTATGCTTTGATACCGGTTTAACTAGAGCACGCCAGGAAAAGTCATGCCACAAGAGCCTCTGCCAGCAGGGTTTATGGTGCCTTTTAGGAGCCAGCGGTGACACTGCAGAGAGCGAGCTGGGGACAGGACACGCTGGCATTGCTTCTGCTGTTAAACTGGGCCCAGGAGTGCCAAAAGCAGTGGAGACTCACAGGTAAGGCAGGAGCTCATGCCACGGGTTGGGACAGGTGTATCTCCACCAAAGACCTGTCTGCTCCAGTCCTGCTGCTTCCTTTAGATTAAAACCTGACAAAGCTTCGAGACAAAATGTTTACACTGGGGAAGTGCCTGCTGTTGAACACTTCGAGCCTCATTTAATTCACACTTACTCTTAATCTCTGCCTCTGAGCACCACCTCATCAGGCTGAGTCAGACCTGTTACCCTGACAGCTCTCTCCCAAAAATGTGGAGGGAAAGGTGACTGAGCTGGGGAGGGCTCCCAGAGCCAGTGTTCACTTTTGTGTGCACCTGTACTTGACAGCATTTTGCTCAACGAAGTGTAAGGGAAAAGCCACACTGCCATCATTTCATCATTCCCCTGTAAAACAGGGGAGCTGTCACCTGATTTTTAGCTGCCAGCAGTAGAGGAGAGCTGCAGGACATCCCAGGTACAAATAGGAATGGGAGATGATGTGAAAGGGAGATGAAGGACTCACCCAGTCTCAATAGGGCCAACTGAATGCAGCCCTAGGATGATGCTGAGGTCCTGGTAAGCTGGTGTGCAGGGCTGGGAATCAGCTGCCCTGAGGTGACCAGTGCCAAGACAGCCTAATGAGGACTAACAGGGCAGAGCAACTTGGTCACCAAATGGGCAGGAAGCCCACAGGAGGACAGGCAGAGCTCTCCAAGCTGTGGAGCAGTGTCACACTGGCCTCACCTTCCATCAGACTGCGGTATAGAAGGTCTGATGTCCTTCCTTAAGGCAACACACTGGGTGTGGGTTCCTGACCAACTGCTCATCCCTCCAACTGCTCATCCCATTGCCTTGGGCTTCCTTGGAGTTGCCATGGGCACCAACAACATCCTAAAAATGCTGTGTTACCCACAGTTTTTTCCCCTCCTCTCCCTTTTCCTCCATTGTACAGTCACAGAGGAAGCAATTAAGAAAAGTGATCAGAAGTAAGTCTTCCCTCTTGTCTTTGCTGCCTGAGAAAACAAAGAGTTTTAAGCCATATCCTCCCTTTGAGAAAGCAAGTTGTGATTATGTACATTTTGCCTAACTACTCAATTTCAATTTCAAAATGCTTATTCTTGTTTCTGATCTATTTCTCTTGTGCCTCCAAATCAACATGTTTCAAAACTTTGACATGAATTTTTCAGTGTGTTACCCTCTTGACTCCAAGCACTGCAAGGTGATGAGCTGTTCAGTGTCACATACAAAGAAAAACTGGTTTGAATTTCTGCTTCTCTCAGTCTGATTATCTGTTCAGTTAGTTCCTTGTATCTATCCACAAGCAGGATTCCTGCTCATACACGGCACAAGCAGTGCAAGGTGCCAGGAAACTTCTCCAGGAAAGCCACTGCCATTTTAGGGTACCCTGTCAAAAACAGGATCCAGGGGGATCTGCAGCTGAGGGGATGTAGAAGAGGACAGCAATGCAGCTTCAGATAAGATGCAGAGAGTGGGATATGGTGTTGCTACTGGAGAAATGATAACAGGAACAAGCCCCACACCTTAATCAAGGTCTGCCTGTGGTCTTTCCTCCAAAATCAAAATCAGGGCTTCTGGAGGACATTAGTTTTCTTTCCTATTTCTTCTGCTTCCTACTGTTCTCAGGGCCTTAAAGTCTGACATAGACTCTGTAGGAAGAAACTGTGGAAAATGGAAATTTCTTATGGCAGCTGCAGGCTGGTAGAGGAGGGCATTTCAGGGAAGTTATGGCCCCCACAAAGCATGCTGTAAGCACAGTACATGCCCACTGCTCCCTTTTCCAGCTAGCTGTGGGAAGCCCCAGCCTTCTTTTACAGTTTCAGGTTGTGAAAATCATCATAATTCCACAGTTAAATGTCTGAACTCACTTGAAAACACAGCACAAATAAGATACAGGGGGTGTTCTCTGAAGGTAGAGACACAGGGGTTAAAATACTTGCAGAGGACGCAAAAAAGGCATCTTGTAAGGGCAAGCTTGGATGGAAAAGCTGAGGGAGAGCATCTCTGAGGTTCATTTTTGCCTATCAGATGTTGAAACCTAGCTTCAGTTCAGTCACTCCTGTGATGCAGTAACACTTACATGCTTATTCTATATCAATAAACTGGGTAGGATCACAGAAAATTAGCTTTCCAACATAATTTTCTGCTCTTTATGGAGACAGTTCTCAGTGTGGTTGGACAACTCCCAGGTCCCATAAAGAGCAATACAGGTACACACACACACACGTGTAGGCTCCTTGCACTCACACCTGTACAAGAACATTTCAGATGTGGTCCAGGCTGCTGCTTTCGACAGGAACAGTCACAGGAGCACACTGGAGGATGCTGAGGGATAAGTCAGTGTTCTGTTCCCTCCCCATGAGATGGAGTTCCAGCTCCACCAGTGCTCTGCCAGGTTCACAGGCAGGACAGCCGCCCACACTGACCCCAGCCCTGCTCTGCCTGTTCCCATCCCTCACTAATCTGCCTTGCCAAAGGAGTGCCACTGCAGCCTGAGACTGATGCCCTTCTCCTCACTAAGCTGTATTGTAATGCCATCTCAGACTGAAATTAGAATGCTAGAATCTCTGACCTGCTACCAGTTAAAGCCTTTTTTTTTATTTAAGAAACAATCCAAGCCTCATGTGGTTAATATCTTAGAGCAGCTCAGGAGAGCAGTGATGGAAGTCACAAGCTTTGTCTCCATGTCACACAGGCAATTGAAAGAGAGAAGCTCCCTTCTCCCTCACCTAACACTCAATCTCCCTCAGTCCAGAGATAATGTGCCACTTCATTGTGCTTTAGTGAAGATGAGGCATCCATCTCTCCTGACACTGCTCAACAACGGGAGGACCCAGGGGCTTCATGGGGAGGAAGACAGCACCAGAAACAGCTTCCTGAAAACTGTGCATGGCTGTGCCTCAGGTCACATGGCCAGCAGGAGCTGGGGGAGGGATGAAGGAGCAGGACCACACAACCACACATTGGTTGGAAACATCAGGGACCTCTTGAGAACATCCAGTCCAACCCCCTGCTCAAGCAGGGTCAATCAGAGCAGATTCTCATTGCTGTGTATTATCAGGTTTGAGTATGTCCAAGGATGGAGCCCCCACAACCTCTGGGGAACCTGATCCAGTGCTTGACCTTCCTCACCATAAACCAGCTTTTTCTTATGTTTAATGTACTTTCCTGTGCTTTGGTTTGAGTCCATTGCCTTTCATCCATTCTCTGAATACCCTGAGGAGATCCT
The DNA here is from genome assembly GCA_910950805.1 of Acrocephalus scirpaceus scirpaceus. NCBI lineage: Eukaryota > Metazoa > Chordata > Aves > Passeriformes > Sylviidae > Acrocephalus > Acrocephalus scirpaceus. The sequence continues at coordinate 143,265,885 of OU383773.1, read as the reverse complement.
GGCCTGCTCTTTTCTCATTACTTCCCTCAGCACATATTTTACACACAGAGAAGATCCCTCTGTAGTTTCTCTTCTCCAAGCTGAACTGTTCTGGCTCAGGACTGGAGAAATGATGCAGCAGGAATGATATAGATGATGGATAAAAAGCCAGTGACAACTCCATAGGCAGGGTGAGGAGGACCTCATCAAAAGCAGGTCCCACTAAGCAGCTCTGGTCTCACTGGTGGCACAAACATCACAGCTCAAACACAGCCTCTTCCCAGCCCAGCCCAGTCTGCTCCAGTGGATGCCCATAGGCACCAGGGCTGGTGTGTGCTGGGCAGGTGATGCACTGAGCTTGTGTTGAAAATGCAGGGAAAGGAAGGGAGATGATGGTGGATGTGCTTTTTTTACAGCAATGGCATTTGTGTTTTTCCTACAGCAATAGGGTCCTCCAGAGTTTTATTTTATGTTTTGTTTTCTTTCACTTCTCATGTTTGTGTTTGCAGTAACTGTCCTACAGTTGCTATGTGTAAATATGTCACCTCTCAAAGTGTTGCTTCTCCAAACAAGCCTTCCTGTCCCAAGCTGAGTGTGCCAGATGTGCCCAAGTCCCATGTCATGCCCTCTGCTTCTACAGCTCAGGGTGAGGTGTTTGAGTTTACTGCCAGTCTGAGTTGCACCACGGGACCAGGCTGCCACTGCCTGTGTTTGCTCACAGCCTGAGTGGTGAGTACTGCACGTGACCTGACCTGACGTGACCCACGAAGACAGATCCTCTTTTCCAGTGCTCCCACCACCTCTGGCACCATCCTTGGTCAAGCCCTGCCTGTGACATCCTCCTACCTGAGCCAGCTCAGCTGCCTGCCTGCCCCTGCTCTGAAGCAGCTGATGCTCCCTTCATCCAGCACAGTCCTGCCCACCTGTGACAGGTGTGTTGAATTGAACCCACTCCACCGTTCTCATTGCCACTGGTGTAGATTTGGGATGAGGCCAAATCTCTGCTTCACAGCTTGGCACCCAGAGGAGCTGTTTGCTGCGGGTGCACTGGTCCCTGAAATTCCAGCAGTGGGGCCGGATGACTGTTCCGCGGCTCCTCTGTGCTCCCTGCCATGCAAAACCATCCTGCACCCCGGTCCCCGGTGACTCAGAGGTTTCAGAGGCAGCGCAGTGCATCAGCTGCTGCAGAGCAGCAGTGACAGACCCGCCAGGGACAGCAACAGCCGAGAGGAGCCGAGGCACAGCCAGAGACTCCCGATGTGAGACGTGTTTATTTTTAGTGTCGTAGCACTGAGGATATGGAATGAGCCGCTTCCCTCTCGTCACTCTGACGCCATCACCCGCTGCCCACGCACCCACTAAGTGGGTTATCACAGCCCATCAGGCTCCCAGGGAGAGGGAAAGAACACAAAAGGTCACTTCTCTCCTCCCCCCAATAAACAGCAGAATACTTACAGTGTTGTGGTATTTGTTAATGGACTTGGGTTTAAAGTGCTGGAGGTGTCTTGGGCAAAACATCACCTCTCCTGCTGTGCAGATCTCAAGAACCAGTAAGTCACCAGTCTCACAAATTCATGGGAAAACCACACTTACATCTACAGCACTTTTAGAGGGCTTTCCTCTGTCTCAGCTGCTAAGCCACTCCCTGTATCCTTGATTCTTCCTTGACCTGTCAGTATCCTTTCTTCTCAGTTAGACATCACCAAAATCACTGGGATCCCAGATACCAACCCTCTGCTCAGATGCCTTCTCTGTCATTCTAATTTTCTCACCTGACATGTTGAAATTCTCACTTGTCTGAGATGTTTGTGTCCTTTGTGCCACAGTGTTTACAGGGATTCTCAAGAGATGTTGTTATCCTCATCTAACACAGGGAAGCAGTGCAAACTCCCCATTTCCCGTGCCAGAGTGAGATGAACAATGAGCTCAAGGTGGAAAAGACCATCCCAGCCCATGCACCTGAGGGTCACGCTTTTCCCTCCTTTGCTCTTTTTCCTCCAGTCAGAGTCAATTCACTGATCCACAGTCCCCACTCCTCCCCAGTCACCATCCTGTATGTCCTTCCAGTACAGAGCTCCTCACTGGGAAGTTTCAGCCCATGCTGTTGCACATTTTCCTTCCTCCAATTTGCTTTTAAAAGTTTCTGGCATCAGCAAGATGCCTGCTGAAGTGGTGCCTCTCTGCTCTTCATCTGCCTCACCATCTGCCTGAGACAGCGTGGGGCAGGGGGGTTTCTGCAGAGATTTGTAGACTGAAGGCTGGAAAGAACCAGCATGATCTATATCTGTGGCATAATAAATGCCATAGACAACGAGGCAGCAGTTCCCACAGCAAGTCCTCTGTCACTCTGTGCTCTATCCCTAGCCACTGCAGACCCAGCCTTCCTGTCTTTTTTTTTTTTTATTTTGAGTGACACTAATTAAAGTATTTTTTGTACTATGAAAATATATAACTACAGAGGGAGAGGGCGGCTAAGGTTTGGATATATTAATGACCAGATTTGGGAAGACTGCAGTCCTGTGAGAGCAGCAGTTATTCAGGCACAAGTACACACAAACACAGCATTTTAAGCTTGCACAATTTAATTAGAAAATAATTCCACCCCATAAAATATGTTGACATTCCTAAGTATTTTGTTTCAGTGAATATTGACACCTGTCTCCTCAGGAAGCACTAAAACACCCAGGTCCTGTGCTGTGCTGAATCTCATCCCTGGCATAAACCCAAAGCTGTGTGCTGGGAACCTCCCACTTGTGCCAGCCCAAACAGTGCTGGGAGAAGCCATAACAGCACCAAGAGAGAAGCAACAGATCCCACCTGGCCATCCAGCCCCTGACTCAGGTTGCCCCAAGGATACTCTATCCTAGGTAGCTGTGCCTCCATAAGCACAGATCCAGCTTTCTCCTGCCACCAAAAAGCTGTCATTTCACCTAACCTGCAAACATTGCAACCACTCCTCAGCCTCAGGTGACTGAAGAACCTAGAAAGCCTTAACCTAGATGGAATCCTGCTTTGTTCTATTCCCAGCCAAGGGGTACACAGCAACAGAGGGGTATTTACCCAATCCTAGCTCTCTGTGGTGTTCTACAAGTCTCCATTTTAATTCCACTTTCCAGGAACTCTGCCAGATGCAGGGAAAACTGAAGCCTCCTCTTCCCAGAACCATAACCAGTAGACTCTTATTTGGCTCTGTCAATAAGCTTGCTCTGACTGGCTCAAGAAAGATCTCCCAGCAAGTCTTCTCAAAAACCTAATTATAGCCATGATCACCAACAATAACATTAGCCTGGAGAGTTCTGGGAATTCCCTCCTTGGTGTAAGAAAATATCCAAAGCTGCAGCCCAGCAGCACAGGTCTAACCTTGACCCCAGAACCTGAGGTGAGGTTTGAGGGGGATGATTTAATTTGCCTGTTATCTCCCTGAATAATAGGCAAGAGAAGCTAATGGATGCAAACTTATTAAGAATGTGGATGGAAGTATTTATTTTCTTTGCTTTTGTTAAAACAATCAAGGAATTGGTGCTTTGTTTTTAAAACATCACTAAAGCTTTCCCAGCACAGGCGAAGTCTCTAGCAGAAGACAGTATGATACATTGTGTTCACCTAGGTATCTGCACATGAGAACATACTGCAGGCACCTCTGTGAGACAAAAAATCAATTTGTGGAGTGTTTCACAAACAGCTCCAGCATCTCCCTGTGTAGAACCAACATGGTTGGTGTGGGTGGTTCACTTGGGCCTCCCAGGGACAGAAACACCAAGAAGCGACATGTAGAGTTCTCCACTGCGAGCTGGTAGAAGGCTGGTGTGCCAGGCTGCTGGGAAATTTCTGTCCAAGAATATCTGTGAAATTGGACAATCTCTTAAGTGCTGTAAAATATAAAGAGGATCTGACAAATCTTTATCTACAGATTTCTTGCTTAGTAGAAACCACATTACTCATGGTCAAAGAGAATTGACACTGATAATTCACTTTTTAATGCCACATTTTAGTAATTTTATGAACCAATATACTCTAAATAGCACAGCAATCTGCTATCTATGGCAAGTCCCTTTTTCCAGTGATGGATTTAAGTACAAGCAGAGTGGGTGAGAGACAGTTGATTTAGCAACACCGGTGGCTAAATTATTTTAAAAGACACTCCTCTAAAAGGATGCTGCTTTCTCTCCAGACCTCTGGGCTGAGACTCACAGTTACCAGAAGGCAACGTGCAGTAATCAACCACGTGTGTGCTCTTTGACTCTGTCAAATAGGAGCTTATCACGAGTTAGAGATGTGCACAGGCCAGCAGGGCCGTGGTGTTATCAGCATCTTGGACACATGGGGGGATGGCTCTTAAGACTGGAGTGTTCGAGTGGAAGGATAGAGGCTCTTTAGGAAGGAGAGGTAGGGGAGATGAGAGGGGGTGTTTGCTGTCTATGTCAGTGTTGGAGTGTCTGGAGCTTTGCCTGGGCATGAGGAGAGCTCGTGGGTCAGGGTTAAAGGGCGGGAAGGGACAGGTGACAGTATAGGGGAGGTTTGCTTGCTACAGGCTGCTCCACCAGGAAGACCAAGCACATGAGGCCCTCTACAGACAGACAGTAGCAGCCTCACAAGCCCTGCTCCTCCTGGGTGTTGTGAACAACACAGCAGAGCACAGGCAATCCAGGAGGTTCCTGAAGGTGCACAAGTCCATTGGACCTGATGAGCTGCATCTGTGGGACCTGAGGGAACTGTTGGATTAAATGATTGAGCCACTGTCCATCATATGGGAGTAGTCATGGCTGTCCACAGAAGTCCCTACTGAGCAGAAAAGGGGAAACATAGCCCCATTTTTAAAAACAAAAAGAAGAAAGATTGAGAAAGCCAGTCTCACCTCAGCACCTGGAAAGATCATGGAGCAGATTCTTCTGGAAATTGTGCTAAGGCACATTGAAAATAATAAGGTGTCTGGTAAGTCAACAGGGCTTCACTATGCACAGATTGTGCCTGAAAAATGTGATTGTCTTCTAAGATGGAGTGGGTGGATATCCACCAAAGCACTGGTGGGTAATGGAAGAGCAACTCATGTCATCTACTTGGGATTATGCAGAGCATTTTTCACTGTCCCGCAAGACATCCTGTGTGAAGACAGGCTGAGAGAGCTGGGGCTGTTCAGTCTGGGGTTGATAACACAGAGATGTTTTTGTTATTGCCAAGCAGGGCTCACACTGAGCCAAGGTCTTCTCTGCTTTCCGTATGGCCACAGTGGCTGGGAGGAAACACAGCCAGGACAGGTGACCCCAGCTGACCAAAGGGATGTTCCAGACCATGTGACATCATGCTCAGTTTATATAAAGTGCAGGAGAAGAAAGAGAAAGGGAGGAAATTTGCAGTGATGGGGTTTGTCTTCACAAGTCACCACTGCATGTGATGGAGCCCTGCCCTCCTGGGAATGACTGAACACCAGCCTGCACATGGGAAGCACAGAATCAATTTCTTGGTTTGCTTTGTTTGTGTGTGCAGCTTTTGCTTACCCTATTAAACTGTCCTTAGCTCAACTCAAGTGTTTTCAGGCCTTTACCCTCGTGATTCTCTCCCCGATCCCGCTGGTGTGGCAGTGAATGAGCAGCTGTGTGGGGCTGGATTGATCACTGGGGTTAAACCATCACAAATGGCTACCCTGCATTTGTCAATCGTTTAATGCACTAGAAGTGTATTTATAAGACAGGGATAATTTCCTCGTCCTTGAAAAGGAACACTTTGAGAAAGCATCTGCTCCATCTAGCAAAATATTCTTGGATGCAGTCAAAAAGGCATTCAGAGCATTAGTTTACTATGATACAGCTTTGGTCAAGTGTCACTCTTCAGGTTGCAGAGACATGGTCTTTGATTTTATAACTCATGCAGCTGAAATAAGTACCAAAACACTGACCACATCATAAATCATATTGTACAAGTTCTCTGCTTCTTCTCTTTGACCAGATTAAATAGCAGCTGCAATGCAAACCAGACCTACAGAACTTTTTTTTATAAAGTGGATTGTAAAATTCCAACAGGGAATGAGCCTCTCACTTGAATGCCAGCAAAACATTACACTTGAGCCAGCACTGTCTGGGAGAGACATTCCAAATAAAAGCACCATACTGGTGCCAGCAGGGCTGGGCTGATGGGGCCAGGGCAAACAGCCAGGCTGTGCAGCCTCCCTCCATCACTGGCCATGGCCCTGCTGGCACACAGGGCTGTGCAGAGCACCAAACCCCTCCTCACCCTCCTAGTTCTGAGGAACTGTAGCCTTATTCAGCATTTCCCTGACTGTCTCTTCCTTTGCCCCTGCTCATTCCTAGTTCAGATTCCCTCCCCATGGCCCAGAGGAGCAGGGAGAAGAGCCAGAATGCTTGGCTGAAGTTGGACAAGGGAAGAGGCTGGGAAAAGGGTAATAAGGTCAGAACAACACTGGACTAGACTGCTTGGAAAGGTAGTTTCCATTGTGGAAACAAAATGAATGCAACAAATAATCTGTCTGGCATTAAGGGAACAAAAGGAAGGCAACAGATTCATTTTCTGAAGGCCTTTCTAGAACTTTATTCCCTATTATACTGAGCAATCCATACTTTCAAAAATTTACTGTCTCATAATAGCAGCCACTTGGTACTAGGAAAAAACCCAAACAACAAGCACTCATCAACCCAGAGGAGCAGTGATCAGGGTTATAAGCAGCCCTTTGTCTCACTTCAGACTTGGTCAAGTGTTACACAACCTCTTAGGAGAAGCAGGGTTCTGAAATTTTTCAAGTCTCTAGTTATGCGAAGGTGAAAGACAACTAGAATAATTCTCCTTTGTGTGAAAAAGTTCTGGAAGGCAGACTACAGCTTGAGTATTGGCTCTGGTTTTGGGCCAATAAAACCAGCAAATTGGAGTCCAGTCCAAAGGGGATCACCAAGGTGTGGGGCTGGAGCACTCGCCCTCACAGGGAGGCTGAGGGATCTGGCACTGGTCAGCACTGAGGCAGGATTATTTTGGGGAAACTTACCTGCAGCCCCCTCCATACCTAGGGGGAGCCACCTAGGAAACAGAGTGGGGATCTGTATAGCAGGGCAGAGGGAGAACAAGGGGGAAGAGGCACAAGCGTTTGAGGAGAAAGTCATTCCCCAAAAGGGCAGTCAAACACCAGAGCAGATTGCCCAGAGAGGTTGTACAGTCTCCATCCTTGGAGGCTTTCAAAGCCCAAAAGGATAATGCCCTAAGAAACCAGCTCTGATCCTCCTTTGAGCAAGATGTTGAACCTCTTCAAAGAGCTTGTACAAAGACCTCAGAATCACTGAATATTCTGAGCTGGAAGGGACACACAAGGATCATCAAGTCCAACTCTCAGTGAAAGGCCCATAGGGAGACTGAACCTGCTTCTTTGGCATTATTAGCACCATGTACCTCATGAGATCTCTTCAGACCAGAACTCCTCTGTTTTTCTATAGTTTGTGCTTCATGGGAAAACATTTAATGGCAAATAGAAAACCATCCTATGAGTTGCAGCCACTTCCTATCAAAGACTGTCATAAAAATATGTTATGCATGTTTATATATTAGTAAAGAATTGCATCACTTGGCCAGGTGTCTATACAAGCTGTGTAAATGTGTGCCTTCATATTTCAACAGAGCTGAAGAGCTACTCGAGCAAATACAAGACAGAATCAAAATTCAGCTGATCAAGATGCAGATGAACAGCTCTCCAGGCTCCATTGGCTATTGATCCAATCTCCTTGGATCAAGGAGACAATTCAATTTATGTACATCTGTAAGCTGAGTCCCAGCCCCTGCCTAGAAGTCTGTAACTTAATTTCTGTGTATTCTATACACATGCCTTGCTCTTTAAGTTGTATTAGCAGACAACAGCCCAACACAACCCCCATTTAAGTGCTTACAAGTCAAATCTAGTGTCATTTGCTTGGGAGTCTTTACCGTGCTGAGCTCAGTCTGTCCTGGCAGCTGTGGGCAAGGGGTGGGAAGACAACTGTAAGAAGCAGAGGACAGCAACATTTTACACATCCTAATGGAGAAGTGTCTTGCAGTCATGGTGCCCAAGCCTCCATGGAGCAGAAGTCCCCACAGTCACCTGGCTCAGCCTGATGTTCTCTTCCAGGTGCACAGGAATTTTTAAATCACCAATTCTCAGAGAAGTAGAATCAGAAAACCTTTAGATGTCCCTGGAAATGCTGCCAAACACCTGCAGATGCCTGTGGATCAGGGGAGGCTGACTCTGGTGACAATAAGTATCTCCACAAATGGAGACAACCTCTCCAGGCAAACCGCACCAGTGTTGCATTATCCTTAGAAAAACCAAAGGGGTTTCTCCTGCCCAAACAGAATTCATGTTCCAATTCAAGTACACTGTCTCTTGTCCTGTTGCTGAGCACCACCAGGAAGAGTATGTCTCCAACATCTTCTCTCCCCGCCTCAGGTATCTGTACACACAGACAAGATCTCCCTCAGCTGTCTCTTCTCCAGGATCAACAGACCCAGCTCTCACACTCTCCTAGTTCCACAGATGCTTCAAATTCCCTCATCATCTTCCCAGCTCTTCACTGCACTCACTCCAATGTGTCCATGACTATTTTTGGACAGGGGAGCCCAATGCTCAACCCAGCAGCCCAGGTGTGGCCTCACCAGTGCTGAGCAGAGAAGGAGCATTGCTCCCTGACTTGCTGGCAATGCTCTGAGGGCTGCCCAGGATGCCATGGGCCTTCTGTACTCTAAGGGCACATTGCTGTCTCATGTCCAACTTCTTACCCACCCAGTGCCCACAGGTCCTTCTCTACAAAGCTGTTTTTCCAGCTGTTTTCCACACCCCAGCCGGTGCATGCGGTTGTCCCTGCAGCAGGAGGTGCAGGATTTGGCATTTCCCTTTGTTGGACTTTGTAAGATTTCTGTTGGTGCCCATTTCTCCAGTCTTGTGGAGGCCACCAACTCTACAACATCCAACAAATGCAATCTTTGACAAACCATGGCCAGAAATATGGTAGACATTCAGCATCTCCACCCTTACAGTTAAATAGCAACCCTCAACAAAAATTACAACCTGAAGTTACAGGAAAAGAGGATTGTACACCTGATTTCAGGCAATTCGACATAATTTGATGCAGAAACAAAGTGGTGACTTTTCACATCAAACCAATGCTAATGACTACTGCATCCTGGGCTGTCAGAACCACTGAGTAAGCAGCATCTGCTGAGGCTGAACAGTGAAGCATGAGGTGTGCTGCCTGCATGAGGTGTGTTAAGTCCAGCTCTGCTGTATCTCCTTGTCTTCCTATTCCAGAACCACCTGTAGTACCTATATCTCCTTTGCTGTGTCAGAACTAAAAAAAGAGTTCCACAGAACATATCTTGCCTTTTTTTTTTAAATTCTCAAGCTCAATATACATTAAACCCAGCATACAACTTCCATGTGTCCAACCCAGTGTGGCTGCCTTTGGATTTCCTAGGCTGGGATGAAAGCAGGGATCAGCCCTAAGGATGGCAGCCAGCATGGCTGTGTTTCTGTCCCCATGGGAATCACTAGTTCAAATGAAAAGTAAAATACAAAGGTTTATCTGAAACAGTTTGCTACCAAGGACGCATTTGTTTGGCAGTTCAAGCAGTAAAATCCACTGAAAAAATCACTCTAGCAAATCTGTCACTTCAGTGTCCGCTGTCTGAACCAGTAAGTTTCCCCAACGCTTATCTGCCACAGCTTCAAGGCAGGATTTCTCCCTCGGCACCAGCACAAGCCATCCCAGAGGAGATGGACACATTGCCAGTATGCAGGAAGGACACAGACTCTAGCAAATACAGAAATAAAGAAAATATCACACAAACACCACAAACCAAGCAACAACAGTAAATATTAAAAGATAAAGCATACTTTTTTGAATTTATTGTACACATTATAGTTTTGAACACATACCTAGATAATCCTCCTCTGAGTACCAAATTTGCTCTACTGAGTGGGACAAAATATAAAACTCCAGAAAACTGAAATGCTTCAAAATGCTGAGTCTATTGTATTTCTGGAAACAGGTGCAATTCTTAGGAGCAGGGAGCTGCCATCTACAAGCAATGCAGTTCCCAAGAATAGAAAGCACTGAATCACTAGAGGTGAAAAGGAGAATATAACGAGAGGAATTTTACACATCCCATTTCTAAAGGAGAACAAGATCCTTGAGTAAGAGACTGTATACGTCAGGCCAGACACAGACACCACGGATCCCAAGACATTCCATTTAGGAAAAGGGCCTTCTCCCCCACAGAGCCTATTTAACTGCCCACCTTTATTCCCATCACAAAGTACATCCTGTTGCCCTCCTGCAGGAGAGGCACCAGCTGCCTCCCACCCCAAACAGGGCTGGCCTGTGGGGCCAGTGGGCCATGGCCATGCAGAGCCAGCTCCATTCCATGCTGACACCCTAAACCTGAGCTAAGTACACTAGAGTCAGAGATAAAAGAGCAAAAGCGGCAAAGATTTCTCGTGTGAGTCACAACCTATGAACTGTGGGTTCCTGGAAAACACCCCATCCTTGGAGGTGACAGGTTGGACCTGCTGAATCTCACTCACTCTTCTACCTGGGCTGACATCTCAACCTGCACCCAAGAGCGTGCACATGACTTTGTTCTGGAAGACATTAGACACATTTCATTGTCTGTCAGTAATTCTGCCCAGCTAGATTTCTTAGATCTGTCCAGCTTTGGCATGTTTTAAAACTCTAAATTCTTCTATTTACCCCTCCTTCCTCAGAGCACCCTTAGCCACGGTAGATTTACTGCTCTGCAGATGCAGTCTGCATTCAGCAAATGGGATGTGAAGCCATCAGGCTGCAGGATGGCTTCTGCACCCAACGTGCAGAACACAAGTACACAGAGCAATTTGCTCATCAAACTGATGGGGATTTGGAGAAATTAGGGAGTGATTTCATCTTTTGACTCCCTTCCCCGGCATACACCCACTCCTTTTGCCCTCCATTTCACAAACAGTGAACTGCTCCCAAACCAGTTGTGACAAAATGCACAAAGACCTTTAATAGTCTATCATAAGAGAGATTTAACACATTTACAGCTTGTACATAATAACCAAAAACACTAGAGCAGAAATTGGACCCTTTCTCCTCTCCATTGTGAGAAAAAGGCTCAAAAATGACCCAGCTTGATGACTGTAGCCACATTCACTGGAGGGAGCAAGGCAACATTTAAGCCAAGATTTCTGCCTTCCATTTGTTGTAAGCAAATTGTACCAACACTCAGTTTACTCTGGCTGATTGTAATACAGTGCTCCTGCCAGGACCATCACCATGCCACTCTTCTCTGGGCATCAACTGTACTCCTGTTCCTTCCTCCACTGTACTGCTGGTACAACAAAAGCTGCTGACCTATTCTAATCCCTCCTCTTTCCTGGGTACTTTTCAGAGCAGCCAGTGTGCAGATGTGAGGGAGCACACAGGCAGGACTGGATGAGGCCACTCAGTCTGTTTGCAGCATTTCTGTGCTTATTTGGCACAACAGCTCAGGAACTGTATTACACGTGCCATTTCCATAGGAGTTAAATTTCTACCTGATCAATTTACGTTGGGCATTGAAATATATGCCAAGACGTATATCCATGATGAGTGGAGGCTGCAGTAACCAAGCTACCATAACCAGATGGCACCAGGCTGTTACAGAGCTTATTCTCTCAAAAGCAGAGATGAACTGCTTAACGTTGCTTTCATCTATACACCAGCAAAATTTAAAATTCAATCACTTTCCCGACTTAAATGGTTGCAGTCATAAAAGCTCAACTATACCAGAACAGGTTTTAATATAAAGGTTTGTAAAGTAAAAGCGTATTAGAAAACTTAAAATGTCACGAAATCTTATTTTCTAAAGAAGCCTTAGGATTAAAGAGTAATGAATCAGTTTCTGCGACAATAAGTAACCTTTGGATGCTCAAATTGCACATGATTTTCTACATTCACTTTCTCTCATCATGCCCAAGATGACAAAAAAACGTGTTTAGCATGAACATTGCTGCAGCCATCACTGAACATAATTTTTTTTTGAGGAAAATCAGCACAAAGGGAACAGTACCCAGTTTTGTTGTGCAAACAAATAGATCTCCAATTTCTGTCAGAGCTGGGGTGGTCCTCCAGAGCCAGATTAGAATTATGGCAACATTGCTGACAAATTTCCATGCATTTTTACACATGAAGTGGTAGAAAACATTGTCCCAAGGGCAGAACAGGATACTCCATGCTCAAGTGAAAACTGGTTGCCGTTAACTACTTGTAGCCCAGGCAATCACCAAAGCCCAATGGTTAAGTGAACTTTCCAACCTGGGGATGCTCACAGTGCCCAGGGTAGGCTGGTATTTCTGTGCTGGCCTACTTTGCTGAGCAGAGTAGAGAAGTAATAGGAGCAGTAACAGTCTAACCTGTCCAGGAGCTTACAGAACCATCAGCCTGAGGAATAATACTGCAATACTTCCCAAGATGCATATAAACCACAGCAATTGTTAATACTTCCATGCTTACATCCATTGTTATAATTGGTCAGCTATAGCTGCATAAGAGAAAAACTTCAACAAAACCAAACCAAAAAAAAGAGGGTGGTGAGGTGGTGTTTGAATTATTTCCAAAATATTCTTTTATATAAACAGAGGATATCCCAGAAGCTCTTCTTTCCTAGATGCAAGACTTTCTTTGAGAAGAACTTCTAAAATCAGGTAAAGCCAAAGTAATCCCAGGACATCTCCAGATTCAAGTGCCATACAACCAAAGCACCAACTCAAACATTAAAATCCATGTTTAGGACCAAGCTAATACCTTATCTAATAAACTGATGAAACCAGTAATGAATAGAACCTTCAGTAAACAATACATCAGCTTTTGTGTTTGCCTACCAAAAAACGCTTACCAGTCATAGTTACCTAATACAGAAAGACACTGCAGCCTTCAGAGATATATCACAGGGGTTCTTGCTGATACAGAGTCTTAGGTGATAGTGACAAGAGCTGTGTTGAACAGGAGAGCAAAAGCGGGTTTTCCCAAAATTAGAAATATACAATTTCCAAAAATGGGAGCAAAAGACAAAAGGTAATGAAAAATACTGCTGAAGAAATGTTTAATTAAAAAAATCAGGAATTCAACAGTGCCTAAATCTTTATTTTTCATAACCTACATATTTTTTTTCAAATTAGACAGTTTTACATTTTATGACACAAAAGGAAACTTAAATTACTGATAGTTTACATGTAAGCTTGATTCCAGTCTTAATGGAAGAAGAACAAAAACAAAAACCCTCAAAAAGGCTCCCATATTACACTTCTACTTCGTGAATTGGCAGCTGTTAGGTCTCCTCAGAAATCCTGGATTGTCTGCTGCTATTAGTGTAATAGGTTACAAAGCACAAAACCCCTACCTGTAGCTGAAGGAGATACAGAGATAGGTGTGCACCATTACAGCCAGCTGTTGCTCCTGATACACTGCACCACACTCCAACAAGGGCCTTTCCATGCCAATGGCTCAAGGCTTTGAAGGATAATGCAGTAACATCAAAAATTTGCCACTGCTCACACATTTCTAAGTGACAGTGTCACGGGGTGGGGGCTGATCTGAAATTACATTCACTTTTGAAAGCAACCTTTTTTTTTTAATTCCTGGAAGAATCTCAGATCCCATTTTGACTTGTTTTCAAAATGAAAAGCATTACCACACAGTTCTAACAGGGTAAAATGCCAATTTTAATTACTGTGTCCCTGAACCTTGAGCTTAGCTACTGCTTTTGGGAGGTTTTTCATTTTAAAAGCCATGTTTTAATCCCTCTCTGTATCGTAGCAACAGTCTGCATGCAACTTCACAACTCTACTCTGAAAACTCCATTTTGTCACTGGGGGAGGAAATAAATCTCAAAGTAAAATACAGTAAGGAGAAGTTGTATTTCATATTACACAGCGATTTGGCGTGTCACTTTTTTTAAAAAAAAGAGCTGTAAGACCACATCAGAGGAAGGTTTAAACTTCAGGTGCAACAGACTGTTGCTGGGTAAGCAGTAATTACAGTGTATTAACCTATCACAAATGGCAGCAGAATACATTAGAACAGCACAACACATCCCACTGGTCTCAACAGATCACCTCAGGTACCGGCTGAGCACCAGGACTGAGCTCACAGCCACTGGAAGGGACCACTTGCCACTGTTTGCAGCTGGTAAAGCCTTTCACTTGCAGCAGACAAACAAAATGAATCATACAGCTGGCCTAAACCATACACAAATCTAGCTACCGCTTTCACTGCCGCTGGGGAAAGGAGGAGGGGATAAAAAAAATCCAATGACAGAAGTAGCTGAGCAGTTTTGGTGATGGTGTTGGGGTCCTATCTCCTCCCACAGCATTCACAAAGTGCGCTTTTTAAACAAGAAAAATCAATAGACTCCACATGCCCTATTTTGACCAATTCTGCAGCATACAACAGGCTGGATTTACAATGCCAACTAGTTACCAATTGATGCTTGTAATAGGAAATTTATCAGGAGTCAACTTCTATAGTTACTTTACAGTTCTATGAACCATGCACTGATACTCTTGGAAGCAGACAAGTAAGCTTCAAGTGTATATTTTTGCAGCAGTCAAGTTTTCCCCAATTAGACTTGATTTTTATTAATGACTTAAAAATTACAGTTTGACTGCTGAAATTCATTATTTACATTGCAGAACATTTTTGAATTGGTTAAATTGTTTGGTTTTAAAGGGACTTTAGGAAAACATTTGAGGGCTTTCAAATTAAGACTTTCGTTCCATTTCCCTTTTGCAGTGAAGAGGCAGAGTCAGTTCAACACACCAGAATAAAATAAGAAAAAGAAAAACAACAAATTAAAGTAATATTCAAACCACAACATTTAGTTTATCTACATCCAGCTCAACAGCAACATTTATAATATCAATAATTTTTATCAGATTTTTTTCTTTAGGGTACCTTTTTATATGTTCTGATTATTTACAACTGTACAAGCAAAGCACACACTTCCAAGTGCACATATTTAATACAGTATTGACTATTTGCATTTACAGGTTTTTCAACAATCTGAAAAAGATCAACTGTTTAAGATCTTTAAGGTATATTACAAAAACTGCTGCTAGTTCCTGTACTACAGTATGTTTACCCAGTAAGACCAGTGACAATAGATACATACTGTAACTGAGTAATTCTGTAAGCCATTCATGCTAACCCTCCACGGGGTCAGACCTCATTAACTCTAAACTGTCTTGTACAAAAGTTAAGGCAAAGTCATTTTCAAGTTTAAATAAAATTCAAGTCTTTAAATATTGGATGGAAATAATTCTTTAAAAAAATCAGTTGTTTAAATAAACATTTTTGTGGAATAAACTGTACTGTCATAGTCAGCAGGAACGAGTTTTGTCTGAACTTCCTGCAGTTTAAACACTTAAAGAAAAGCTTCAGGCATTTTAAAACAAAAATAATTTATATTCAACTTTATTAGAAACTTGCTAATTTAGTGCATCCTTGTCCTTCAGAAAGCGCATCACTTCTAAAGTAAATAAGTGTGAGAAACCTCATCCCAGAGGTAAATATCAGGGATCTCTTCCTCCACCACACAAAACAAACACCATTATCTCACGTCTTGAAAAATTTAAATCCATATGCCAATGCTTGTAGTTACAGGAAGATGTCAACACAAGGCTGACTAAGATATGAACTCTTTCAAAGAGCACTTGGGGCAGAGTTTTAAAAAAAAGTCTACACAGAGCACAGGGGTAACCAGAATATACAGCGCTGACTCAGTTAACTCCCTTACAAGCACAGGGAAGCTAAGGTTATCACAAGAAGGCTACTCTGCTTTCTCCTGATAACATCCACTAACAGGCTTCACCACCATAGAAGCTCACAGACTTGATTCTTTCTATTCACAATGTGCTTTGTATTTGCAAATTATAACATCAGTTTTATTCTGGAGTGAGAAGATGGTTACTCGCTTGCAGTAAGTCAAAAAAGGAAATATTTCAGAAAGACTGCTATGGTGCCCTGTAGAATTCATTTTGTGTGTGCAAAACATCAAAAAAAGATTAAGTTTTTAAAAATGCTAGAAACAGCTACTCATTTAACCTAAAAGTGCAAGTTCATTTGCTGACACTTAGTACAGCAGCCAGATAAAAAAAAAAATCTTCAAGGTCACATACTAATTTGTAAAATATATCTACTTTCTTGCACTCTACACACTAGCTGCCGTTATCAGTCTTTTGGACACTTTAGATATGTACTTGCAGACCAGTTTATTAAAAATATTGCAGCAGCATGTTTCTGCTTAACAGTTTAGAAAAAACTCACTATACAGAGCTTGCACTCACACAGCCACAGAGAGGCTTAATAAAAAGTTGATTTTTTTTTAAAGACAAATATTTTACACCTTGAAAAAAAAAATCACACTAAGCTTCACCTCCAATTAAGCACCAATCTAAATGTAAGGTTTAGAACAACTATCCAGAAATACCCAGAAAAATAGAATGTTTGTTCAAGAGGGGAAAAAGTATTTCACAGAAAAATAACTTGCAGGCATTATTACATGCCTTGTATCACTGCAAGCTCCTAACCAGCAACTCATTCTCAGGTATCTTAGTGGGAACATGGGTTTAATTTGTGGGAAACAGACCTCTTCTCAAATCCCTCCCAGGTGTTATTTTCACTGAGGAGATTTTGGAGGGGTACTCTGTTCTTTATTTAAGCGTTTGCCAATGGCTGGAGGGGACGATCTCCGTCCTGACTGTCTCCTCTGGTCTTTGGGTTGTCCAGGATGTGATTTTGCAGGAGGAGGTTCTCTGTTTTTCTCTATTGTTTCTGTGGGCTTTCTTTCTTCTTTCCCACATGCTACAGTGTTTGGCTTCTGTTCTTTCTGGGGTTGCAATGTAGGAGGATCCTTAGTTGTTCTCTGGCAAATTTCCGCATAACTAGGTTTTCGCAGTTCCTGGGAAATCAGAAACAAACAGGACAGTTAAACAAACCACCCTGAGGAAAAAAATACTTTTATGAAAAAAAAAGGATGAAGTCCTTGTCCCAAAAGACTGCTGCACTTATATATGCAGATGAGGTCTTGAGTATGAAGATTACAGAAGCTGTATAGACAAAAAAGCTGAAGAAAAGGTTAAATGTGAAACAGTATGCCAGAAAAACAGGGTACTGGCATAGAGCAAAATAATTTCCTTTCAAACTCTAAACCATCTGAAACATGATGAATACTCTGGTTTCAATATCAACATATGCATTAATACTTCTACCTCAAGGATACTAGCAAGAAAAGGATTCAGATAAGGAGATTTCTGCACTGTTTGTTAATTGCATAATTCTATCATGCAAGTAATCATGAAGCACAGTAAACAAATTTAAAGCTGCTGGACAAATTCTAGGATGCTGGGCTCACATGATTAGGCAACACTGGGTAGCAATAAATATTCTGTAAAATGCAAACTAGACCATTAAAAAAAAGTGAAGTAATAAGGTCACTTACTATGGCAGCCCCATTGACTTGTACCGATTTACATGCAGTACTCAGTGTGGAAGAAGAAAGTCTTTCTGTACTCTGTGTCTCTCTCTGCTGTTTATCCACAACTTTGGAGTCCCTGTAAGCATCCAGCAGGAAGCAAGGCTCATGAAAAGTGAAACTTCAGGACAGATGGATAATAATAGGTCTAAAAAGTTTGAGTATGACTGCAAGTAGTTACAGCTATAATTTGCCTCGCACATGATGACTAGCACTGCATTCAAAAATGCTATCAAAAATAGAAAAAAAATACTCCTGTGCAACGTGACACTACCTGTAATTTGTCATGTCCTAATAGCACTTAGTTACTCAGCTATTTGATTTGCAGGTTCCAAATGAAGTGTTATCAAAAAACTTGTTTCATGGTATAGATATCAGTACTGCACACTGGGCCATGGGTTTACTCTCTGTGTTTCAAAGCTACCAAAATACAAGACAGTAAGGTATTCATTAAACTTCTATTCACAGAACTAAACCATGACACTAAATTTTCTTCTGCTAAATGACTACTATGATTGAATCACTATTATGATATTATTCAGAAATTAAGCTTTATTGCCTTTACTACAAGTACAACAAAATATTACTTCTTTCATTGATTAAGATTTTAATAGCTATTTACATTGTTCTGCTTGATGAAAGAAAATGCAAATGTGATTCAGAGCAGAATAATTATACCCATGTAATTAAGTGCTTACTCAGTAGGCTGGGGTGGCGAAGGAGACCTTTCAAAGGTCCTGGGCAATGTAGAAGAAACTGGTAACGGCTCTCGAGGAATTCCTGATGGAATAGTGTTTGTACTTGCATCCACATTAATGTTCTGAAGGAGGAAAAAAGGCACAGAAGGACAATCAAAATATCCAGTTAATATGGTTTGCCTGAAAATTTGCACAACCAGGAAACACTTCATAGTTTAGTTTATACTAGTAAACTGACTATCGGAAGGAGGCAATATGTGATTGTGATGAATAGGTTATTTTTCCTTTACATTTTTTTAGAAACACAGACAATACACTGTGGTTATTTCCAAAGAAGTTATAAGCTTCAGGTCCCTTTGGAACATATCTAAATGACAAAATCAGTTCGAATCATTAAGGTTAGAGAAGACCTTTAATCAATCATCACCTTGTCAACTAGACCATGGCACAAAGCGCCACATCTGGTCATTTCTTGAATACTTCCTAGGGTGGTGACTCCATCACTTCTCTGGGCAGTGTGTTCCAACATTTACCTTGCCTTTCAGTAAAAAGAAATTTCCTGACTTTCAACCTAAACCTCCCCTGGCACAGCTTGAGGCCATTTCCTCTTGTCCTGTCACTGGTTGCCTGGGAAAAGAGACCAACCCTCACCTGGCTACAGCCTCTGTGCAGGCAGTTGCAGGGAGTGATAAGCTCTCCCCTGAGCCTCCTTTTCTCCAGGTTACACAACCCCAGCTCCCTCAGCTGCTCCTCACCAGACTTGTGCTCCAGACCCTTCACCAGCTCTGTTGCCCTTCTCTGGACACACTCCAGCACCTCAATGTTTTTCTTGTAGTGAGTGGCCCAGAACTGCACACAGGTCTCAGGGTGTGGCCTCACCAGTGCCCAGTACAGAGGGACAATCACTGCCCTGCTCCTGCTGCCCACACTATTGCTGATCCAAGCCAGGATGTCATTGGCCTTCCTGGCCACCTGGGTACACCTGGCTCATGTTCAGCTGCTGCTGACCAGCAGCCCCAGGTCCTTTTCTGCAGGGCCACTTTCCAGCCAATCTGTCCCCAGCCTGTAGCACTGCCTGGAGTTGTTGTGACCCAAATGCAGGACCCAGCACCTGGCCTTATTGAACCTCACACAAATGGCCTTGGCTCATCAATCCAGCCTGTCCAGATCCCTCTGCAAACCTTTCCCTTCCCGCCCTCCAGCACATCAACACTCCTGCCCAACTTAGTGCTGTCTGTGAAGTTACTGAGGGTGCCTTCGATGCCCTTGTCCAGCTGACCAATGAGGTTATTAAACCAGACTGGCCCCAATACTGAGCCCTGGGGAATACCACTAGTGACTGGACTTCTTTACCCTGGAAATTTTGCACCTGCTGGTGATAAAGTAGGCTTTGCACCTGTTGACATAACCACGGGCAGCCTATGAAGACGGAAGTGTCCTAGTGCTGTGCACTAAGAATTGTCTTCTTCAAAGCTCTTATTCTGCATCATCCCAATATAATGATTTGCTACCAAGCAAACGGCTTTTTCCATAGCCCTCAAAAGATTCTTCTAGTGCCAAGTGATACTGTGCTTCCAGATAAATGCCAAACAGGTCCAAGATGCATATATTAATTTAAATTGTCACAAAATAGAAAAAGACAACTTTGTATCCTGAAAAACATATCTCTCATTTATAACGATTTTGGTTTTTTTGAAGGGTGGTATGTCCTTTGTATTGCTTCTGATCTGTCTCATCCAAAAATCTTTAAACCCCGAAGAGATTCTGGTATGCAGAAGGGGAAGCAATGGTAGAACACAAGCTCAGAAGGAACAAGATATCCCTCCTTTTCCCCCAGCCAAGCCATCATTCAAAAGGGCACAAACCCTAAGACTTCTACGGTCACTGTTATAAAGGAAAATGGTATTTGATGGCATTGTTTTAAAATCAGGCAGATCTACTGCAGTAGATCTAAGCCTAGTTTGATTCAAAGTAAAAGACTGCAAAAGGTGGATGTTTAGAAATAACAGAACAGCTTTTATAGTTTTATTCACTGTAACAGTGTGTGCAAAGGCTTGAAATTGCAAGCTGCTGAGCATTCTGGCCCAAGTGCATCAGAACTTGTAGGTACACGGTTAAGTGTGAATAGCTTCAAGTCAAGCAGACATGCAAGAGCTTTTCCTTGCCAAAACACTCAGCCCTTGATCTGAAAGTGCTGCACTTCCTAGTTACAAAATGTGGGATGATTATTACTTGCCATTCCCCAGAGCTACATCTAGAAGAGCATCACCAAGCAAAGAGTTTAAATATATGATACTTGGATAACAAGTGCTGGAAATTATAGACCTTTAGTCCCCTCAGCTTCCATACATTAGATTTGCCCATCCATATAAAACAAGGGAAGCACTGTGCAACTCTACTTCAATGCTTTGTAACACCACATCAAGTGACATGAAAAAACACTGAGATCAAGGTGAAAAGCAGCCTGTATACGTTGGCAAGACTGATGTTAGCTCAAATAGCTTTGTAGCAGAACACAATCACTCTTTGGAGCCAGCTGCTGTTATCTTACTCTTTATTTAAATGCCAACAAGGAAAGGTAGCATAATCCCTTTCTTCCACACAATGGTACAGAGTAACTCCTGTATGCCAGAAAATGAAACTGGTAAATCGAAGTTTCACTTTTTAATGTGACCATGCACTGCAAGTATCATAAAGCCTCAGTGCCTGACTGATATGAAGACTGCCTCTACAGCAGAGAAGTCTAAGTTCTTTACCATAAGTGCAGTGAAAAGCAAGTACCAGATCCGTCATGGGGGAACAAAGGGTTTTCAGCTACAGCATTAAAAGCAAGTGCTGGAATTGTATTTAAAACCTGAAATACGATAGTCAAAAACCACTCCATATGTAACAGAGGTGAAATACTTCAAAATTAATAGATCTTAGCCAAGAATAGCCTACAATCTGTAGTACTGGCTGACAGTAAGTTAAACACTGCTCTTACTGTGGCTTTGAACTGCACATGCCCCCTAAATGCAATCCTGGAATACAGCTGCCCCTCCTACCACTTGCAGGAGACAGAGTAGATGGCTTGTCTGTACAGTCACTGCCTCGGGTGCAGGCTGCCCTGCTGCCTTCCCTCTTTCTTTACCAATGAACACCCTCTACCTACCTCAGATACATGGGCACCAAAGAAAACATTCTAAACCCACCCTATTGCAGGAGAATATGCGAGAGATTGTGGTGGTTCACCACATCACTACGCACTGCTAATCCAGGGCTTAACTTCTTCAGCTGTGGTACAGCTAAAAAACACAAGTTAAATTTGTGCTACCAAAAAAAGCCAATACAGACTTTCATAGCCCAGAGTGTTCCACAGTGCAGAGGGT
The DNA here is from genome assembly GCA_910950805.1 of Acrocephalus scirpaceus scirpaceus. Classification (NCBI taxonomy): domain Eukaryota; kingdom Metazoa; phylum Chordata; class Aves; order Passeriformes; family Sylviidae; genus Acrocephalus; species Acrocephalus scirpaceus. Next base: position 143,244,326 of record OU383773.1, on the reverse strand, counting down.
TATGTGAGTCTTGCTGGAGGAGAACATACTGTCACTCACAGATGGCATGGCAGAGACAGTTCTAAGAATGAAATCTATGAAAAGCTACTAAACATTAATTTCAGCTGCATCTCTACTACATCTATACTGCAGTGGTTGCCAAGTTATTCTGGTGTATTTTTATATTTCTGAGCAATATGACAAGACAACACTGGGATCTGGTTTTGGTAGCAGTTCTTGTTCCAGCTATGATGCCTAGTGTACTGAGATTATGTAGGCAGCTTCTTTATTTTGGTGCTTAGAAGTTTGTCTCTGTCACTTTAAAGTGTTTTATATGCAACTTAGTTTCAAGCGGGAGAGAAAATATATCACATACTTTTCACCTGAGTCTAACAAAAAGCCTGAGGCAGTCATGAATTACAAAGGGCATATTTTCTAATCTCTGCTATTAGCATCTACTTATATTATACTGGTGCCCACAATCCACACCATTTCAAAGAGAATACCCAACAAATTCTAAGATACAAAGTGAAGAAGGCAGCAGCACATCATCTGACAGCTATTTTTTAAGAACATTTGTTACAACCCATGTAAACCCACAAGTTTTTCCATGCATAAACCACCAGATCAGAAAACAAGAGGTATGCAATTCTTTGTTTTCCCAACAAAAATGAACATCCACTACTCACTCTTTCTTTTGACGTTCCTATTACCACACTGGACAGTCTGTTTTCAAACAGGTCTTCAGTCTTTAAATTGCCAGCAGCCCCGGGTAATGGAGGAAAGCTAGACAAACCCAATTCAAAACTGGGAGATGGAGGTTTTGGGGGTGGTGGAGACTGTGTTTGGCCTCTCTGGAATAGAAATAGCATGCTGGGGTTACTGCACTAGATGACATAAAATATATGCAACTCTGAACTGTATTTTGCACTTGATCTGTATCAGCAAATCCCAGGAGAAGGCTCCCCCATCTCATCTTCCAAAAAACCCACAGAGTACTGAGAAACATTCATTTTCCACTGTTGCCCTTAAAATATTTAACTATTATTTAAATGTCATGGTAGATGCATTAGCTTTAGGGATACTGGCATAGTATGAAGTTTTCTCACTGACTCTTCTTGAGGACAGACACATTACACAGAAAGGAAAACAGACTGGTTTATGTATCATGATACAGTGAAAATATAATGCCCATTTATGTACAGTTAGTAACATCCTAAATAAAAAGACAGGAGTCAGCAAGACTTATTTTCAGATATATGAAGAAAGGGCAAGACAGCATGCCTTGTATGTAGCACAGACAACAACAATATATAATATTATATATATAATATAATAATATAATATATAATTATCTAATTAATGTTAATCTATATTGTCACTGTGTAAAAATAGAAAGGTAAGTGTCAAAACTGTTTTTGAAACAGAGACTATCTAAGAAGAAAACCAATGTCTCACGTGAAAAATAACACCTGTGTGCTAAATGCAACTATTTTGCACTACAGAGAGCAGTTCAGGAGTTAAAAGTACCATGGTTTAAGATCACTTGTGAGAACTGCTGGTAAGTTATTTTGAAGTTATATTATATTTACATAGGAAAAATAAAACTCCTTTGTAATATGCTGTAACTGAAGTTACCAATTAACTTCACCTACATCCTGTAAACAAAGAAGTTTTTCTTCCAAGAACTGTTTCTTGACAGTGCTGAGGCCTGTGCTAAGATCATCTCTGCTGCAAAATACCAAATGCAAAGCAATCTTTGAAACAGTTCCTACTTTGGAAAGGAAAATACAAGTATATAATCAAGATGGTGTGAAATGTGAGAACAATGCTTTTGAACAAAAAGAACAGATATAAGACTACCTTTGAGGCCTTTTTACAGGTAATGCTACATGTAATGTCCAAAGAATTGTGTGTCAAGAGGGAAGTAGGGAAAGAAAAAATACAGAGGCAAGAACAACTGCAACTCCCAGCACTGCCACTGACTCAGCATTACCCCCTGGAAGAATGCTACAGCAATGGAAACTGCAAATCTCCACAACTGAAGTTAGATGACCTGTCAAAGGTCAGCAAGAGAGACTACACTTACTCAGCTCAAACTGCAAGAGGAACAACTCAAATTTTTAAAAGTCATTGCTCAAATCACAGCACTTGCTCTTCTTAACAGGGACTGAAGTTTTGCAATGTCTAATACTTTTATGTTACATTTTAAGTTACACAGTTAAGTCCTAAAACCATCAAAATATTAAGAGTGGCATTAACATCTTAAATTAGCAGGATGAGGGAGGACTTCAATGAAATTTAAGCTAACTGCATAAAATTTCTCAAGTTGACTTCTTGTAGATTCAGTACTTGGCTTACGCCTATAGCCTCAGAAACAATCTGACCAAAAAGTTTCACGCTCTTTTTCATGCAAACGTGCATACAACTCTATAATTTTTCCTTTAAAAAGAAAAATCTTTTAAAGAATGCATTACTCCATTCAAATATACCAGTTTTAGTGGTGTCCTGTGTACACTATCTAATTGCTACAGCATTACACAAGAAATAGGATACTGGATTCAATTATTTCCACAGTCTAAAGGGGGAAAATTTTCATCTTTTGCTTCCAAGTATGCTTCCTTGCAGTCATGGGTGTGCAGCAGCTCTCATCTCTGCTCAGGGTGCAGCACTGGACACTACAGACTGAAGATTCTTGGCCCAGAAGAGACTGGAAGGAACCTGGCTGCCCAGGCTGCAATTGCTGCCTGGTGCTGACAGAAGGGAACAATGGGTCTCCAAAGAAGTCACATCTACCAGTTTTTACATTCAAAGTTTAAATAATCTTTGCAGTCAGCTCAGTCTGAAGTGCTGCTCTGCTCAGGGAGGCGTCCAAGGAAATCCTTTCACTCCAGTCACTCACACTTAACCCGTACCACTCCCTTGTTCTTTTAAATACAGAAAAAAGTTAATAGGAAAACTTCACTCTAAAAATTCAAGCAGCTTTGAAAGGGCAAAAGGAAGAAGTACTGGAAATCCTACATGCAATGTGGTCTCACTGCCTCTGGGAAGTTTGATGACAACTAAAAGCAATCAAAACAAGCAAACAATTGCTGAACTTTCCTGCTCCTTTATCTAAGTTCACTCAGGCCACTCAACAGCAGGAGCCACAAACACATAAATGCAGTGATTCCAGACCTTTAGGAAAGTGTTATGGCTCCTTTTTGCACTATGGCTCCTGCAGTAGTGTTACTTTACAATTGTAACATGAATAATGAAATAACCTGGTTCAACTTCATGAATATGCCACGTGTAGCAAAAATGAATAGCAAAGAAATGGCTGGTTTTATCACATCAAACCTTAAATCCTACAAAACCACGGTTTTTTTCTTCTGCACTTAGAGTAGCCTTTTCAAGCATCAAGTCTACTTTGGTATTAACCTTGAATTTCAGTTTCCCAAAACCATAGTATTTTAATAGTGTTATCATACCCTTACCAAGTGGCACTTGAAGAGGCATTTAAGACAATGAACTGACCACTTCATAACAAGTATTTTTGCCACATTATGCCATAAGGATCTATAAAATGTTCTTCACTGACACCATGATTGATAATGAAGCATCAAGTGTTTTGAACTTTAGCTGTTTAGCTGTTCCTGAATGTTAACACTGGCATGTTGACAAAAACTGGATGGAAATTTTTTGCTAGTGTAAGAGTAATTTTAACTTTTCCCTGACTTCTACATTAATGGAAAATCTTCTCTGATACCCAAATGCTCCTGCAGTAACTTACGTCACCTGCTACTCCACGTAATATCCACACTATTGCCTTGTTACCCTAGTTTTATTAGGGACAAATAAGATCATGAACACTCACTGTAAACTTGTCCTCCCTTTTCTTTCGGTAGCCATACGAGTTTTTCCTAAGGGAAAGAATGCAGATATGAGAACCTTGCTTATAAATGGATGGAAAGCAGTTAATGAAAACAGAAGAAATTAATTCCGATTGCTATTTCACCCATCTTCATTCCACACAGGTTATTAAGAAATGTTTTAGGGAAGAATTCCTAGCAAGCTGTTGTTAAAATAAAGATATAGATCTTATGCAAGTCAGTGTAAGAATACACTGGTTACAAGTAATTTCTGTGTTAAAAGTGTTTACAAGCAATTTCTGTGTTAACATTAAAGTAACTAAATAAGGGGGTTAGGAATTTTTGTATACCAATGTAACTTCTCAAATACAGTGAACTATTTTCAAACCAGGTAAGGCTCATTCAGAACATTTTCAGCACTTTGCACCCAGCCCTGCTTCAGGTAAAGCCCCTCCAAGCAGCACTGTAAAATTTGCAGTGCATTCTAATTCAGTTTCAATATATTTTCTAAGTTTGTTTGACTTCTATTATTCTAAATGTATTCAATACTGAAACATCAAAATGTAATTTTAAGCACTGAATATTCCCGTACATTTTTGTAGTCTATAGTTTGAAATAATCATATTTCCTGAGTTCTTAATCATACTTTCATCCATTAGTTATAACACAATTTGGTAAATTAGATTTCGAAAAGCACTACAACCCTTGCACAAAATACCCATTTAATTTTGCAATGATACAAGTCAAAATAGGATCATCTGCAAAACACTTGAGTTATCTTCCAATTCAGTAAGTTACTCAGAATGTGATTTACTTGGAGTCATAAATACAGCCATTATCAAAGCCACACAATACTTTTATGAAGCACTTATTAGAACTGTATTTATAAATATGCCAATTTTCAGCTCCCCAGGTAGCTGGTTGTGGTTTTCATTTGGTTGCTTTTAAGACAACATAACAATAGTTTCCTTAGTTGCCTGTAGCTGCTTTTCCGCCCTCCACACTAATCCATCATATTTGCTGTTGTGTATGTCCAATTTGGTCAAAACTCTGATCCTTCAACTGAAAAAGTTAAAAAAGAGCACTGCTAATACACATTCAGGTGTACAATCTACAATGCTGAACAACGGAATTGGGCAGAACTTCAATAAAGTCAAACAAATAACATACAAAAACTTTCTTGCACCAGATGAAGAAAGGATAGATGATTAGATTTTATAGATCTAAATTGTTCATCAGTTGCCAATAATGATTTTCTTCTGGTAGGAAAGTATACAAGTCCACTTTGCCTTTCTGTATTTAACAATTTCTGTGAAGTATCGGGCAAGATTTTATGCTTGAGGAGCAAGTCTGCGTTTAAAGCAGAATTGAGAACAGTAACAATACCACACTCCACTAAACAGAGTAATTTAGAAGCAGCAGTACTTGGCTGTTCAGAGGACAACTACAGAGTACACTCACCTTCCTCTGCCTAATCCAGGGGACGAGTCAACGCTGGTCTGTTCCATCCTTCCAGTTCCCACTTCCCTCTTGGTGTAACTGGTGGTGGCACTCTGCACCCGTGTCCTGCTTTGTCCCGGCTGCCGCGTCTGTGGACTCCTGACGCCATTGATTAAACGATCAGCAGAAAAGTTGAATATTGTAGGACTGTCTAGAAGCCCAGGTCCCCTTTCTGCACTGGGTATTGTGTGTCGTATATGTGACTTGCTAGGATTCCTATAAATTCAAAAGTCATTTCAACATACGCACACTATCAGAGACCTTCTGAGGCCTAAGCCTGTTCACAGAATTCAGAAGAAGCAAGATCTTCAGACCTTTATCACTTATTTCATTCATAAGAATGATCAACATTCATTATAACAGGTCATGTGAATTATCAAACCTTTTCCCTGTCTGTTTTCAACTAGACCTTTACTATATGAATAATCCTGCTGATGACATGTCATCTTTCAGAATATTTCAGCTGAATACTCTAAATCACAGAACAGACAAGTTCAGCTTTCAGATTTCAGCTGTCCATTTACATTTCGAAACACTACATCTATTAACATCAGGAGCACCACGTGCCCTTTGGCCTCACCTTTCGCACCAGGTTCAGTTTCACAAGTATTCTCAAGTTAGCTAGTGTTACTAAAATAAGCAGATGAAAACCCCATGGCCAGATAATACAACAGTATTGTTAAAAGATAGATGAACTTGCCTGTTCCTGGGAGGATATTGTCTGAGTGTTGTCAGTGGAGAAGCAGCAGGCTTGAAGGTTGGAGATGTGAACCCATTGATAAATCCAGTATTTGGAAATGGTGTTACCTAAAAAAACGTATTGCACACTCAACATTATAAACAAACTGAATATTACTTTTCTTAACCCCATATTTTATGGCATTCTGTGCAGGACAGTACTCAAAAGATTGTCTCAAACAGCAGTAGAGCATCTGTCTAGTGCCTTGTAGCCAACTTACAAAATTTCTGAAAAAAACCCAAGCTTCTGCTTTTCTGAGAAGTGAGCCACACTACACATATTCAACCTGTGATAGTTCAAGAGGATTGAAAAACATCAAGCCAAAATTCTTGCCTGTAAGTTGAATAGCTCTCCTCCTATTTCACACCATAGTACGCATGACTTGGGAGTACCAAGATACTTCTTTGTCAGAGCCTCTAACCTACATGGCCTGCTGTGTTTCTCTTATAATTGTACGTGAATTCCTCCCTAAAAAACCCCCAACAACTTCATTTTAGTTCCTCATTCTACTTCCATGTGACATCTAAATAAAGCCAAGAGAATAAGTGGATATTAAGTGGAACTCTGATGCTTTTCAGATCTTACCACCTTATTCTCCATGTGAAACACTGTCTTCCTGTCTGAAGAAAAAACATTAGCAAAACATTTTCTGAGGTGGGTGCATATCAATGTCTCGTGGTAGCAAGATGCCTCAAAACCTGAGGCATGTTCCAAGTAATTTCTCCAACCTCACTAGCACACTTTTTTTTTTAATTTAAATGTCTAAGTGAATTTCATTTAAGAAAAGTTACTGTTAGCACCAGCAAATGCTTTCTTGTCTCTCCCCCTGAAAGTAACTACAATGCAGAACAACAAGGCTATCTCTACATTCTATTAAACGGTGAGAAACAGCTGGGATTAAGACCATTTGCTATAAAGATATATTTAAACTTGAGAAAGTTTTCTTGTGCAAGTTATAGCATTAATCAATGGAGAACAAAATTAAACTCCAAAGCTGTCATATCAAAGTACTGCTAGCCTAACCTAGCATGCTTGACAGCAAATGCTACCTTCAGGCTTCACAAAAGGGCCATTAAAAAAGGCCTGTACCAAAGCTCCTAGAGTAACAAAGTTGCATCAAAAAAATGCTTTGAAGTGCTTTCTAGTTTAAGAGTTACAACATGAATTCTGCAAACTTCCATCAAAGGTAGTAAGCAACCACTGAACCTGAAAAATGAGAAGACACTGAACATAGTAGGGACCCTAGCAATATTCAACTTCTCTTTCTTTATAATGATGTGTGATCCTTCTGGAGGAAAAAAATATTTTCCCCCCCATTTTCCAATAATACTAAAAGCATCTCCACAGAAGCCAACTAGTTCAAACATACTTTCTTCTCAATTTCTTTTTTTTTCCCCAAACAGGAAAAACTAGATCTTTTTTCAAATACTATTAAGTACATGATGGAGAATGAAGTAGTTTTAGAATCCTGAGGACATGTTGTCATATTCAAATTTCAAAACTAAAATGGTATGCCCACACTACGGGAGTATTCAATCTCAAATTAGAGATGAGAGAAAGTAGCGTTTATGTTGAAGCAGAATAGAGAAACTTTGCTGTATTTTCACACAAGTCTCTACATGCAAACTGCAACCCTGTCTCATGAAAATTATTGCTGTGTCATGGTTCCTCATGGTCCCTGTTCTCCTCAAGTGATTTCTATTCAAATATAGCTCTTCCTACAAAAGAATCAAGAAACATCACGTTACAGTCATGTACATAAAATGCAGCTAACCAATGACAAAACACTGCAAAACAGTGAAAAGCAAAGCGCAGGCAGTTGATTTCCTGTTTTGTCTAAGAAAAGTATGAGAAAAAATGCTGGCAAAACTCATCACGTCTTCCCCAAAGGACAGGACTAGTAAGCTTTCTTGGATACAAAAAGTTACAGGATAACATAAGGTAGATACACAGTATGCTCTGCTTGAATCTGTGGTTCATTTATCTATGTCTTCTATACCATTCCCATCCAGTTCCCTCAGTATCCCAGAGCAAGACTGTGCAATAGTCACTCTTCATTTATCTACAGGCAGATTCACATTCATTGCTACTTAACAAGGCAGCTTTCTCCTGAAGTAACACTGCTCTCTGTGTTACCTTGTCTCCTCCACATTCTTCATCCCCCCCTAGAAAGCCTCCCCCTGCAAGGGCTCTGGTTCCCTTCCCTGTGTGTGAAGTGTTTAGCGCACCAACTTTTTAATTAGCTGTGGTTCAGTACAGAGGATGTTAGCTCAAGTTTGTTCAAGGACACTTTAATCCTCTGCCAAAAAAAACATCTGAAGAACTTCTAATTTTGAGCATTGCTCCCCTCATTTCTTTGAGCCACAAGTAAAGAGCCATCTCCAGAGGGGAGAAAGAGGCTCCAGATAGGAAACCTGAGCCTCCCAGTCATTACAGGAAACTGTTCGTGTATTTGTAGGGTAAAAAAGACCAACTAAAAGGGGCCAAGGTAATTCTGATGAGACTGTCCCAATGCAGAAGACGGAAGCAGCATTGCAGGATACAGTAGACGTCTCATTAGAGTATTTAAAGATTTATTGCTACCACCCTAGCTTCAAGCCTTACCAACAGCCCCTTTAAGAAAATCATTTAAAAAGACATTTAAATGTGATTTTTTTAATTAGCAAAAGCAATTTTACTTTTCATTGTCACAATAGATGTTACTATTGCACAGAAAATATTCTGCTTTAAGAACATGCCAAATAGGGCAATTCAGCATGTTAACCTACAACCTAACTTCCTGCTAGAAGATCAAGATAACTTGGTATCTTGACACGTCTTTACTAAAGAATTGCCTCAAAACCTAAAAGGTTTAAGAAGAGAATCACACTCCTGTCTGAGATCAGACACAATTTTCAAATAATCCATCTTGTATACCATGGCAAGGATTTTGAAGGACTGTTTTTCAAGAAGAACCGGAATCTTAAACTCCCCTCTTCAGGATAGGTATGCTTCCTATACCTCAATAAAGAAATAGTATCAGCTTTGAAAAGAATACAACTGTTTTAGAATCAAGAGACTTACCAATGAAGGGTCAAGGTAGCTGTGTGTGGCTGACCAGGTCTGTGGGCCAATTAAGCTGTACAGTGGGAAGTGCTGCTGGGGACTGTATACTGGAGGTATGTAAAAAGATGTTGTGTAGCGCTGCTGCGTGTAGAGGTTCATATCCAGAGGTCTATATCCATTCTTTGGCAAAAATGTGTTTATAGCTATTGCCTTTGCTTTTATCCTTGCCTGCAAAGGAGATCAGATTATTTATTACAGCAGCCTTTCAAATTAAATCAGGATAGCTCAAACTAGCAGCTCTCCAACTTTTACTGGACACTTATCAGTCACTGCTTTGTCCTCCAAGGACAGCAGGAACAGCTGAATGCTTCCCTGCTGAATGCAGGCAGCCCTGATGGTAGGCTGGATATACCACTGCCAGAAATGAGGAAAAGGAAAAGTCAAGAGGTATGTGCTACATTTTTAAACCCACCTCCTGGTCAAATGGCTGCTGAGAACAGACCACCTAAATTTCTATTAGAAATCACAGTGAGCACCACAAAACCCAGAACATACACACACGCTCCACCCCTAACATCATAAACTCTATTTACCTTAATTGGTTTTCCTTGGAAAGTCTTCACTTCTTCTCTAAGGTATCTGTAAGCCTTTATAAAAAAAGAGAAATCATTAGATTTGTCAAATGTAATTTAAATTAAGGAAATTTAAGTTTTGACAGGTTAAGCCTAACAATTCTTGGAGCATCTACTAATGTTACAGTATAGCAAGCTCTCGTACATGATCTGCATTTAGCAACATTTAACTGATCATTAAGTGCTTCAGTAGCATTAAAACAAGACTCTAATGGTTATGATTGAAGCATTTCAATGTGTCACCCAAAATATCAACACTCTCAGTACAAAAAAAATCATAGCTTTAGCCAGGAAGCCAGGCTACATGAACAAGATTAAAAAACGTCTTAAGTGTTACATTTAATAGTTACTGAAAACTGGATACTACCTAAGGGGAAGCATTACTGCTTTTGCAGTTTGGGGTACTTTTCTTTTTAAGTTGTTACACATTTGTAATACAGTTTATGACCTGTCAATTCACCCTCATATCATCCTTATTTATTTTTACATTCTAATATGCTTCAAAAAACAGTGTTACCTGCTGTGCATCAGCTTCCGATTCAAATGTGATGAACCAATTGTCATTATAGGCAAACTCACAGTTGATGAACTTAGGCAAATTGTCTCCTTTGAAAAGTGCTTCAACCTCCTGGGGAAAGTCGTTTGATAAGGAGGTGGGGAGGTAAGGAGGGAAGGATAGAGAGAAGAAAACATCAATGTAAAATGCAAAACCCTGACAACCTGAGAAAGAAAGACAGAAAGCACAGCTGGGCTTACAAAACATAACAGAGTAGTTCAGAACATCTGCAGTAGTGTCAGCTCTCTGATTTCCCCACTGGAAGGAATTCAAACTAGTACTGTCTAAGGCCATACTGCAAGAGTGGTTTAGCTGGGAGCTATTTAGGCCACAGAAGACATTTAAATCAGGCATCAAGTGCAGAAAGATGTCTATTTCTTCCCTGTCCCCAAAACCATGGAGCCACATGAAAACCTGTGCATGTGGCATGGGACAGGTAAATCCTGCCCTTTCAGCAGAAACCTGCAGGTAAGCTTTAACTCATGTGTCTACAGATCCATGTATTTGAAACAGGGCTTACGTTACCTCAAACATAACTGGCTAGTCTCTACAGAAAAAACAGACCGTGGATTTCTTATTTGTTTTAATTCATTTGCATATTTTTTTGTTTTGTCACAGATTTGAAGTGAGCTGCCTCAAAAGGTAACACAACTTCGGAGGCCTTACAGCATCCTGGAATTTTGCTGCTTAAATAAAGCCTGACTCTGCTGTGCCAGAAAACATAGGCTATTAAATCTGGTTAGTTAAGTCTAGATTTTTCCAGCCCAACAAATTTAAACAAATGTATAAAACATTTCACTGCAGACCAACTCTTCTGAAAATAAAGACTCCTCAGAACTTTGTTGTTGTCAAACATTTAAGAGTGAACATCCAGTGCTAATATATCCAACCTGACGAAATGATGACCAAAAAAAAAAAAAAATCTACAATACTAAAAGTTAGGCAATCTTTGAAAGGCTACATTTCATTTGGAAAGCTAGAAGTAGCCACTATTTTTAGGCTATGTATATATAGCATATATACAACTTCTTCCCTCCAATTCCTTTTAGCAGTTCGTTTCATGTTCCTGTTTATTAAGGCCACTTACTTTTTTGTTATCAGTTTCTAAACTGCAGTACTTCTGATCTTTGTATGATGGTTATGAAGAGGAGCAATTCTTTCAGAATCTTTTGTCTTCCTTGTAAAATTAATAAAGAGAAACTAAAATATATACCCTTTATCAACAATCTGCACCTTCTCCTCCTTTCTGAAAATTCAAAATGGTTTAATTATGGCCCCATAATTTTTTCCAATATTTCCATTAGTCATAGTCCCTGCTTTATCAGAGTGGCATTAACTACCTTTCAAAGAATGAAGTTCTTGCACTCATTCTACAAGCCAGTGGAGATCCTTAGTGACTTATTGACACCTCAGCATTATGGAAACGTTTACAAAGCTTTAAATACTTTACTTGAACAAGCTTCAAGGTGCAACAGTGGCATTTTCTAGTCTAAGACTTATCCTCTTTCATCTTTGTCTATTTATCCAAGGATCTGAGCACCAAGTGCATATAGGTAAGACAAAGTCCAAGAAAATGATGTCTCTCTACCAAAGACAACACTATCAGTTTCTCAGCCCTCTGCAGAACTACAGGTTCTACCACAGTCTTCCTGTTAGCAACATGCTTCTACCAAAAATATTTCTTGTTTAAACTAACACAATAAACTAAGTTTAAGAAGTGCTGTATAGTGTTTAAGAAGTGTAGTAAAAAATGTGATGTGCTTATTGAAATCTAGAAGAAATCTAACTTCCAAGCCCCAAAGGAAAAGTGTTCTTTACTGAACAAGGGAACACTTACTTCAATGGGAGTAGATTCAGGTACTTCACGTAAAATCACAATACAGCGATTCTGATTTGGCCGAACTTTTTCCCCCTTTTCATCCACTTGAACTAAAGGCAACGCTAAGAGGGAAAAGACAAGAATGCATTTTAGCTGTCAGCAAACCTAGCTTTGCACTCCAAAAGATGCTGTGAACACAGGCTTACAATGCAGAGCCTCAGATTATTTTCTGAGCATTAAGAAACAAGCAGACAATGTTTCTTCTGTTCATTATTTACATGCCTGAAGAACCCTTTCTAGTTTTGTAAAAAACTTGTAGCTCTGGCCAAATTCAATTTGAGCTGAGCTTTTCCATTTATAACTGCATCTCTGCACACCCTGGCAACGCCCTGGTAGCTCTCACCAGGTATTCATCCACTTTTCAATCTCTCGTATGCCTCTCTCTTGTTTTGAGCAGACTCAGAAGTACAGAGTTGAGCCAAGGGGGTCTCTTGATTCACCTATTTCCTTTACCTTTACAGGGGATGAAATGTTTTTGTGCTTCTAGGAAAGAACTCCCAGCACTAGTATAGTTAGTGCCTTTATCCTCCATGGAAACTTCCCACAGAATCCCTCGCAACTGTACTCTGAGCAAGCTGAAGTTTGCTCTTACAAAATCTAAAACCTTAGAAATGCTCAGTGTGCTCAGCACGACCTCAAATGTCACAGTTCTCTGATTACTGCAGCCAAGGCTTCCACTGACTGAGATATTACAAAGCAGGTTTTCTTAGTTTCTGAGCAGTGAGTCCAGCAGTGCCTTATTCCTGGTTGGAATATCTAACACTTGTGTGGGGAAACAGTTCTCTGCACATTCCAGAAACTTGATGGATGACATGAGCTGCTGTATTGTTCTACCAACAAATATCTAAACCATTGAAATCGACTGTAAGAACTAGGTTTGGCTGACCCAAAGCTCACTTAAGTGACACAAATATTGCTGTTGGCCTTATTGTCTTGGTTTAAGTCAGTGGCAGATGCCAACTTTCAAGATCCCCCTCAGAAACAACCCCCAGGGTCTTGGCCCACTCCATAGAGCGTCCATGACTGATGCAGTTGATTTCTATACTTTCAAGGTTCTCCTTAACTGAGTGAGACTCCTCCATCCCTTTTTCCCCCATCTGTCTTTACAGAACAGTCTAGAGATAGCCTTGATCCTCCAGTCACATGAGTTGTCCCACCACATCTCACAATCTAAAATCATTAATTCTTATTTGCACAGCTCATTATTCAATAGCTGGAATATAAGAATAGCTTTGACAAAGCTACAGTCCTATAACTGTGATGGTCTAAGCTGCTTGAGCTACTTAATGCTGTACAGGAAAATAATGGCATTTTACTGGAATACAATAAGAAAGAAGAGATGAAAAATTCAGATTAATAGTTTTGCACCAATACCAAAATGCTTTCTAGCACTGAGGAACTTTTACTTACATCTCAGCACTTCAACAATCAAATCCATATCAGTACTGAGTTTCTTGACATGATCAAGGTTTGCTACTGTCATTATTGGCACATACTGATCACTGTCCATCTGTGATATAAGATACATGTCACTGGCAAGATTTTCTCTGTCGGGAGAAAAAATAAAAATAGGGAAACACAGATTAACTTTGTCCAATAAACTTGAGACAAAAATTCATCACATAGTAGAAGGCAGATTCCTTTAGCATTTTTGCTAATTAATGAAAATCACTGGCTTAAACAAAGCTTGCTAAATGTCTTAAGTTACTCAGTTTTAATTATGACCAGTAAAGATCACAAAAATTCACCTAAATCTGTAATTGCTTGAAACTACTCTCATTTCAGCCCCATATATTTGCTAGTTTATCCATTAGGCACAGAGGTTTCAGGTAAGCTTTAAGAGGTACATCTACACGACACTCTGAAATTTGTGTGTTACTTTTTCCAAATTCTCATCCTTTCCACTCAGTTTTAAGTAACAAAGAAAAAATGTATTAACATACATCCTAAGTTGTTAGTTATCCTCCACTTTAGCGCATTTAGGTAAATACATACCTAGATAAACAGAATTCCAGTGTCTTTTTCAGTAATTCTCGTAAATCTTCCTGACCTTCTGGCTGCAACTGTTCGTTTCCACCTAATAGTTAAAATACTTCAGATTAAAAAGTAGCTCTGCTATATTACACAATATCTATTTTAAACAAGCCATCATGTCTATTACTGACTACATAACTAATAACGAATTTTCAAATTCAATTGATGTTCATTGTATTAGTTACCAACCACCGAAATTGCATGGCAACACTTATTTAAAAGAGAAAAGAGAAACCAAGTCTGACTTTACTTGTTAACCTCTGTTCTCCAAATACATAAAAATCTGAAGCACTTTTAGAAGAACAGCTACAAGCACATCTCAAAGTAAATACTGAAGTCATTTGGCTTGTAATTCTTTGTTCCATTCTCAGAAAAGTTGACAAAAACCCTATCTGACAAAACCCTGCAATGCAAGAGAACAATGGAGGCACTCCATACTTCTGGTCTCACTCTGAATTACCAACACATTAATTCAGAGGTTTTCAAAAATATAGTTATGGAATATCAGCAGATATCCAATCTACTAACAATGGATATATAATCAATTTACAATCTTTTGGTTAAGAAATAACATTAATTTCTTTCTTATATGTGGAAGTTTAAAATTACATGGCAAACATGAACTTCATGTTCTTTTTAGTTTTGACAATATACCTATGTCAGTAGAGGGTAAACTCATTGGGTCAGTGGGAGAAGTATTTAAAAAAGTTTTGTGTGGCCTTTAGAGATTTATAAAACATTTAGTATCACATTTTTCAAGTAAATATATGTATGCAAATGTACATTAGCTTTTTAGAAGTATTTCACACCAACTATTGTCCTCTATACCCTTCCCTTCACTAATTTGCATCCTTTTATTCAGCTCTCCTTAGCCTTTCTTCCTCCTAAAGTAACTTCTAATTTTGTCCCATCATGCTGTCCTTCACGTGTTCTACTCTGATGAAGAGAACGCCAACACCTGAGAAATACACATATCACATTCTAACCACTATTTCCTTTCCCTTTCTCCTCTTTCTTGCTTATCCAAAACCTGGCAAGGACCAAATTATATGCATTTTAAAAAATAATTACTAAAATATGTAAGATCAGATTTCAGACTTGGGACCATGTGCCACTATTCATCAAGTGGAACAGTCCCGACCTGCTGTTCAGCTCTTTACAACACTATCGGACTCTTGTTAAAAATTAACTATTTTGGGCATATAAAGGACCCACTGACAAAGTTCCAGAAGAGTGGAAGAATAGTGTTCCCTCCTAGAGTGTGAGGCACCACCAATACAATTTTCTGTTCGCCAGCTATTTATTATTTAATATTGCCCAATAGTACCCTTAAGCAGAAGAGTCAGCAAGAACTTTCAGTTTTTAAATATAAGCAAAGATGATGCCACTACTATGTCTGATTTCAGCTGCCTTGATTTTCAGCTATTATGGATACTATACTGGTAATTAAATACAAAATCAACTAAGCACTATGAACAGACCTGTCATGAATCTCAAGAAACACCCAGCACATTTTCCTCTCCTTCCCATCCCTCCTCTCAAGTCAAGTAGTAATCCTACATGCATCTTGCAGACCTTCTGTCCCATTCAATGAAATATAAGCATGGTAGATCTCTAGGCTAGTTTCCAGAAGCTTCTTAAAACATACCATCTGGTATAGACTACAGCTACTAACAGTTGCACTGAAGAGAAATCCTGGAAGTTCATTAAATAAGAAAAAGTTAAGACTAAAATATGCTTATTTTAGCATTTCAAGTATACAACAGGTCTTTCCTCAGATTAACATTAGTACTTGAGACACAAACTGTTTGTGAATCTCACCTCAGTACCTGACCCAACTAGAAACACACACTCGTTTGACTCTGTGCAGCACTTTGTAAGATTTAAACCAGGGGGAGACTGGTCTCTAAACATGTCTAAGTTTTAGACTGCACAAGAGACAGGAATTTCTAGGGTCTGATTAAAGAATGCATATATTGAACAAGAAAACTGGTATACTTTGGGGGGCTTTTTTTTATTTTTCAGATGCTCACCGTTCAACTCAAAATACGTGTTTAGTTTGTTTGTAAACAAAGTCCAAGCACATCTTAGCTTTCTCTTACCTGTCTGGGTGGTTTCATGCATAGACTCATACTCGGAATGATCAAGAGCCAAAGGGTTCATATCTGTCTGCTCTGAGCCCGGAGCAGCTGGGGATGGCTCCGGCAGCTCTGTCAGCACCGCATTCTGATGCTTTTTGTCGCCATCGCCATTGGCATCCAGTCCTGCAGCACACATCAAACACACTCAAAAAGCATTCTTTCTAATCACAGTAACACCATAGTTAAAATTAAATCTGAAATAAAGGTGCTTACATACTTGCTTTAAATTTTTTAACAGAAAATTGAGAGAGTGCTGCACCGAATTTTACCTTCTGCTTGAGCAACAGCAAGAAACTCTGATTCATACCTTCTTTACAAGAATCTGGAGGCTGGTCAGGTATTTCTTCCCACGTTTTGCTCACACTACCATCAGTGGCACCACTTGCTTCCAAGTGTAACATATGATTTCCCCACACCTTTGCATTGGGGTTTAACTCAGAAACCTTGGCTGACTCCTGCAAAAAGAAATTGATTATGCATTTTGGGGATGCACAGCAGGCATCTGGTGCACAGATACATTCTGTTTCAAATAACAGTGTCAGACATGCAGCTCAAGATTTTACTGTCATGTTTTTTCACACCTGAATATATTAACTGAATTCCCATAATCACTTCAGGTACAAACATAACTGAATTGTCGTGCACAGTATTTATTTCCCTGATTACAAACCACCAGAAAAGGCTATCCAAGCAGAGCAAATGACAACAAACATTTCATTCTTTGCCTTTCTTTGACAAACTAACTCAGCCTGTACTTGACCTAGACTTCAGCCAGTTCTCTAATATACATGTCTACTTGATGTTGATTATATTGCTGTTGTATCTATTTCTTCAAAATAATACTAAAAAAAAAAAATCAAGAAAATACAAAAGTGCATGGATTTTCCTGAAATTATATAAACATGTAACAGTTTTAATGAAAAATTATGGAGAATTGAAAGCAATAAGATGTGCAGGACAACTTCTGTTATTTTTAGAGGAGGAACAGAGCATTAGGACAGAAAGGATGAATAACCAGATCCAGTTAAATCATCTCAAGATAACCTTTTAACCTGGACTGGAAATGGACACATTTAATGATTACATATGATTATATACAACCATCATATGAATGGTTACATTCGTGCTTCAGAAAGATTGCTCTCTGCAGTGCAAACATCTACTACAGTACTTTTTTAGAGTAACATGAGACTTATTTCACTAATGTTTGAGCAAAACGCATTAAATTATTCCATACCAAGAATACATGTTGAGTGTTTTAATATAATTACACTGGGAAAGAATATTGATCATAAGACACACTAAAAAAGCTTATTAAAAATTTGCTTTCTAAATTTACAGATGCAAGAAACATTACAGTGTTTAAAGACAGGCACTCCAAAACTCCACGAAGCTTTAAAGCTTCTTAAACACACACATTCAAATACTTATTATCATAGTGCATAGAAAATATATCCAGAAAATAAAAAAAACCTTTAAAAATTTAAGCACATCTCTTGAATGACAGAGAAGCATTACAAAAATTGCAAGTGTTTGACATAACTACTTGCATAGTAAGGATTCAAAGATGACAGCAAGATCCATGAGTTTCCACTTTTAATATAAGAAGTTCCCCCAGGAGACAGCAAACAGCCTTGAGTACAATGTACTGCCCACACTGCAAGTGCTGGGCAAGGTCAGAGCAGCTGTTCCAACACAGCCAGCGAGGGAAATAATTCCAGGGAAGGTCAGCAGGGAAGGAAAAGGAGCAGCTGCTACAGGTTGACTTCTGCAGAGCGGGTAAGGCTGGAGGGGACCACTGGAGGTCATCCAGTCCAACCTCCCTGCCTGAGCAGGGTCCACAGAGCACTTCAGGATTGTGTCCGGACATCTTCACTTGTTTCTTAGCCCAGCTAGCCAAGATCCAGCCTAGCTCCTCTCACTCCTCCTGCAGCCACTCCTCTCTACAGCACTACTCACCTCCAGAAGCAAGCAGAAGATTTCCTAATTGCTACCAAACAAGAACTTCAGGAAATCCACAAACATTTCTTCCTATACAAAGTTGAAGAGCACTAAGAATGGTTTGTAGCAAGCTTCCTTTCTGCACACTGTTTATCTTAAGTTCAACAGGAACTGAGAATCTGCAATCAAGTTACTTTGCCAATGATTGAACTTTCACACAAAGTAAACAGAATGAAAAAAAAAATCAATATTCAGCAAATTTTTTGACTTCTGCATTCTGTACAGCATTCAGTTTTCCAAAGGAAAGGGAGCCATTAGGTTCAGGACAAAATAACATCAATTTAACTAATGAAACCACAGTTTGACTTGGCTTAGTAAACTTCTAGCTTCAGCTTTAAGAGAAAATCACTTCTGCAGAATACTTACAAGTTCGTCTTTATTGTGCCATCCCCACGTACCAGCATATTCTGGTGCTAGCAGCTGATATGGGTATGTTTCCACTGCATAGGAAGCACTTGTTAAATTTTCGGGTTCGTTCTGGAAGTTTTCATTAACTATACACAGTCTGTCATTCTTCATGGTATCATTAGAAGCTGCATTATTCCATAAAAAGCCTACTAGATATTCACCATTACCAGAAGGAACTGTGTCAGAAAGCAGCTGATTTGTCCAATCGGCATTGCCAGTCTGAAGATTGATGAAATGTGACCACATTTCAACATGGGGATTTTGTCTGTCTGGGTCATAGGAGTGCTTCTGGTCACTTAATCCATCTTCCATCAGACCTAACACACACTGCTCTCTGTCTTGCTGAAATCCTGCTGCACCAGGAGAGGCACTGGGTATTTCATATGAAGGAGTAGCAGCATGTTTGTCTACCTGCTTCGGGTCAACACAAACTTCAAGCTCTTTGTTTGAGAAAATCTTGTGATCTGGCTGAATCTGTTCCCAGCTTGTGGTCAAGTCATTCATCTGAGTATTTAATATGTAACCGGTGTTTTTCAGTTCAGTAGTCTTGGCTTGCAACTGGTTCAAATTCCCCCTGCTAAAAGGTTCTAGATTCTCAGCTGATAAACCAAATCCTGTGAGGTTCTCCTTTGCATGGATGCTGACACACTGGTTTACTTCAGTATCCTGGAGATTACATTCATTTACATCACACATACTTTTTTCATGAGTTTCTGATCTTTCTTCAGTTAAAGGCCCAATAGAAACTTGAGTGTTCCCAACTTCTGGCTCTGGACTGGCAGAGTGACACAACTCAGGCTCTTCTGCTGGTTTGTCATGCTCATGAGAACATGCTTTTTGACAAAATAAAGGCAAAATGTTATGGTCTTTATTTAAGAGTTTACTGGCATCCTTTAGATTTTTAGTGGCATCTTTTAATTTTACACTCCTGTACATAAAACTGTCCGTGGCTGCAGGTGCACAGTCAGAGGGAGCATTCCGACTGTCAGCCAAGCTTGTACTGCAATTGAAGATACCTTTATCACAATCAGCAATGTTAGCATCCAGATTCTGTTTTACATTTTCTGCCTTGTTATCAATGGACTCATTTAGTTGACCTTCAAATTTTGTCTGTTTTACAGATTCTACTGCATGCCCAGCTATTTTGGCTGACTCAGTCTGTGCACTCCATTGATTTTCCACTGTGTGGAAGGAACATACAACCTGTTGTTCATCTTGTCTGCTGTTTATGTCTATTTTATTCATATGCTCATATTCCACAGAAACAGAAGAGACACTGGTTTTGTTATCTGAAATTGAGTATTTGCATACTTTACCTTTATTTTCTTGTGAAACCTGATACTCTAGGCTGTTTTCCTTTGGGAACATCTCATCTGTGCTTGGGTTATGTGCATGAGATGTCACAGTGCCACCACTTACCCCTGGTCTAGTTCTGCTCAAGTTACCAGCTTCCTCAAGCAAGTCACTTTTTAGTTCTGTGGCACTCACACAGATATCTTCCTCCATGCCACTGTGGATTGAAGCTTCAGATGATGCCTTGGTATCAGTGCAACCATTAATATGAGTTTGAAAATCAGAACCTCCCTTCAAGTTTAGCTGCATTTCAGTCACGTTCAAAGCTTCACAGCTATGCAAAACTGTACCTGTGCATTTCTCTCCCTCTTTCAAGGATCCTTCAAAACTGCTGTGATGTTCACTGGAGTCTGGTGAAAATGTTTGGCTATCACCATATGTTCTTTCAAGTGTTTTCTTTTCCACATTTGAGTTTACTTCACTTTCTGGCTCTAGAAAGCAGACTTCTTCATCAAGTTTTTCTGCATTGTCCATTTCATGTAACTCTAATGATAATTCAAAGTTACCCCCCATGTTCTTTACCACCTGTTTAGTATTTATTTTCTCTACAACACTTGAGGGATGCCTAGTTAGAGGCACAACAAGTGGTACAACATCAGAATGATTACTTCCCTCAGATTTTCCTGAATTAGATACTCCAGTGTTTAACAATACACTGGAAATACGATCACTGTTTTTCACCTTTTCTGAGTTAGGGCTGTATTGGTCCTCTCCAGCAGCATCCACAGGCTTTACAGGATCACAAGCTGTATGCAGTGATTCATTCCAACTGGCAGCACTACCCATGGAATATACCTCCTCTTGCTGATTCTCAGGGATGATTTCATCAGGCACTTTTGCTTTTAAGACATCTGTTACTGTACTGTCAGTATTTAACCTATGCACCTGACACCTGTCAGTCAGTAAGTTATCAAAAGAACACTGGATGTCTAGGCTACAATATTCTTTTGTATCCTTTTTCTCCATATTTGATCTAGCCTCTTTTTTATACTCAAACAGCTCTTTCTGTGAATTAAACTTAGCTTCCACTTGTGCCAATTGCTGCATTAGAAATTCCTTTCCTCTGTCTAGAGGTCGTGCCATGGTGCACATTCCTTCATCAGTAACAGCTGAGTTATCTATGTCTGCTGCAGTCTCTTCATGAACAGTAGCTGGCACCTCTTCACCCCCTTTCAGATCTTCGGCATCTACAACACAAATGCTGTAGAACTCCTTGTCTTTGACATTTTGACTGTTGTTTACATCAAGACAGGAAAATGTTGGAGACATCTCTCTATATGAACTCGAAACTTTCTGTAAGCTGTCACTCTTGCTGTCTTCAGCATTTACTGTTGTTTCATTTTGCCTTGAATGGTCACATGTAACTGCATAATCCTCCAGAGAATTTCTATTTAAGGAAATTTCACTCTGTGAGCCTTTGTCTACAATATCTGGTAGATGTGAATTAGAAGTATGATCAAACAAGCAATGCTCTTGTGCAGCTACATTCTCATTATTAATATTGCTATTATTATTTTCTATGTTTTTCACATGCTGACCATTACTATTAGGTTTTCTAGGTGCTCTTTTTTTTATAATCTTATCTTTCTTTTCTTCACTTCTCTGCAGATCTCCATATGTGCCAGAGACTTTCAGGAGGTGACTAAAGGAATTAAAGAAGCTAAAAGGTCTGCCATATGTCTTCCTAGGGCTCACATGGGGAGTATTCCCCATGCTGTTATATGACGAATATTTTGCTTTTCTACCCCAAAAGCCAGATTTAGAATCTGACGCTGTGCAATCATCACTACAAACATGTTCAATGCCGACTGTCGCAGCTGCCCCGTTAACTGTCCTTCCCACTGTACGCAGATCCTGGCTTTCCACAGTTCCAAAAATTGAAGATAAAGTTTTACTTATCCTTGACTTTGGTGCTTCCTCTTCCACAGACTTTTGTAACAAGCCGGTTTTCTCCTCACTCGTGCTGTTACTCAATTCTTTACTGAAGCAGCAGCCCATGTTTAATAAGTAGTGTCAGAGGGTCTTCTCATTGCAAATCACCTTCCTCTTTACACTAACTTTCTATGGCTACTGAGGGGACAAGCCAACACCCAAGTGCCAAAAATAGCACACTTTAAAACCATGCAGGGGTTCATATGTCATTGCCACTCAAAGTCCAAATCCCAGTTGCTGAGCAATGTTGCAGTATTTCATCATATACACTGTAATATTCAAGCCAAATACTCCTAATGAGAATACAGTCTGTTTAGGAGTATTACTGAGTTTTATGAACTTCTATTGTTTAATTTTCTAAAAAGTTTTTTTCATCCAAATCATTAAGATATTTAAATGACATTTTTCACAATGCCCATATGTGCCAGAAACTACTTTTTTTTCCTACCTTCTATACAGAGATAAATGCATTCTGGCTTTACATGTTTAAATCTGACCTGTAGATCAAACATTTTGGACCATTTTCTCCTTCGCCTCCCTTCCCCCAGAGCCGAACCTACACTACAATTACTTCTTTAGGAAAAACAGGCTAAAGATAGATAAGACCTCATGTATTCCATTGAGCAGTCATTGTACGTTATCAGAAGCTAATTCTGTTCCAAGCCTTTTTTTAAATTTTGTTATCTGCATGGAAAAAAAACCCCCATAATTCCTCAGTGACTTACAGCACTGAAGGGGGCCTCAAGATCATCTATCCACCTCACAGTACTGTGACAGGATTAATTACACTTAACATCAGAAAAAAACTGTATTCTTTTACTAAAAACTAAGAAATATTTTAAAAGTAATTTGACTGAATGCTATTTCTTCTAAAAGTCTATGCTCAGTATAGTTTTCATTGTTGCACATATACAGACTTCTTCTGACCTTGTAGCAACTAAAACATTTTAATAGACATGTATTTACATATTGAACTACTTGTATTACTGTAAATTCTTGTAGTTGCTAATAAAAAGTGGTTCTGTTCCTTCAAATATAAAAGCCCAATTAAAAAAGCTGAAAACACCCAGCAATCTTTTCTGCTCTAAATAGAGTTGTTCTTCTTTGCCTTTCCATCAGACCTCTCAAATTCATTGCTATTATTTCAGATTTGGACCCCATACTTCAGAGAGCTTACAGAGTGTACAACTACAGGTCCACTCTACTCTGTTACTTAAAAGATATTGAAAATATGCAAGAGTGTAGGACAACACAGACCCTTAAACTCTGTTTCAGATGTTCTTTCAGACAAACATTGAACTCGGTGCTATTCTTCCATTGGTTGTGCACCTTATGGCAACTAATATTCCACTAACTCTGACCGTAAAAGACTGCTGAATTGGCTAAAAAGTACATCCCATCTTCAGCAAGTCTGCTTTGAAATCGTAAAGTAAGATCAGAGGAAAACTACCCTCCCCCCCGCCCTTATCCAACCCAGGAAGACTCCAAGCGCCTGCAGCTACACTGTTCCTAAGGATAGGAAGTCTGATGCATCATTGCTGCCATCTGCTGCATTTTTTTTAATTCTCCCCTGGGACAAAGTTATTCAACATGCTTGGATCCAGACTGAAAACTATGCCAAGTCACTCCTCTCTCTAGCATTCCCTGGAACTGAGAACAGGGAAAGGGGGAGGGAGTTACTTATAATAGTTTTTTTGAAGAAATGCCATGAGCAAACAATTTAACTGTTTTTAATGTCAACCTAAAGTCACAATAATACTTAAAAAGTTTCCAACTATTCAGAAAACTCCCTTATCAGGTAAACAAATAGCAAGATTTTCCCCTTTGTGATTTAACCATTACTAACTCGTGCTTTCTAGAGAGGAGCTAAGTATCTTTAAGAGACAGACCAGGGCAAAGTCCACTTTTCCAGTGCCTTAACAACCACTTCTCCTATCAACTAATGGGAAGAAAAGGGGTGAAGCAGTTCAGGCAAGCAGAAACTTATTCCAGTTTTCCCATACCCTTCTCATGTGCAAAGGCACATTTTGTACTCGTTTTTTTGTTTTTATCTTAGGGTTCCAGGGATAATTTCTATTTTAAAGCAGCTACAGTGCACATTCATTAAGTCAATTTTTTCAATACTATTTATTGTGGGATCACAACTTTAAAAAAAAAGGCAACATGAATTTAAGCAGAAAATGCCACTTTTGTTATGCTACATCACCCAAGACACCTTCTGGCTAAGCTTAACACTGCCACTGATTGAAAAGCACTTAACAGAGTTCATGCTCTGCTACTTCAGAGTCCAACTCGTCCAGGGAGTAAATTTTGTTGGGTTTGCTTTGGTTTTTTTTCCTTTATTCATGCAAAATTTAGATCTGGTATATTTCTCATCTGCTCAAAGCCTAAACAGGTTTTCTGTCTGCATGAAACTAAAGTGCTCTGAAGCAACACTTTCATAACCTGAACAATTACTTTTTTTAATAGGTATTTAGTCCTATATCCTGCACACACCTACACAGAAGGCAAGAAGTCAAATGCTTATTAACTAGAGTATACTTACCCATCTTTCATTTCTCCATGTACCTATTCTTTGCCAAGGAGTAAGGATTTATCCCAGATATAGCCTTATGGGCCCAAGCTTAAAAACATAATCTAAAGTTACAATAACACAAGTCAAAACAGTCCTTACAACCTACTGAAATCTAACCTCCTTTATTCTTTTTCTATAATAAAGTCATGCAATTGTAACAAGTCCTGATGAAACAGTGATTATGCTGCACTCCCAGGCCACACCTGATGCCATGCCCATCACCAGTTAAGGGAACAGAGAAGAGCAGCATCACAACAGACGTTGCAGCGACACTTAAGTAGGCTTCTGGAAAAAGCTGGTCAAATTGCCTAACTTCCCTCCAACAGGTCATGGTTAATGGACTGCTGAGAGTTTAAGTACATATTCAAATAATTAAACATGAACATTAGAAGTCGTCTACGTGTATAAAACTATTCTTATGGCCTAAATGCAGAACATGGCATGACAGAGCAAACACTGACCAGTATTGATCCTTCATGATTCTGATACTGTACCTGTCCAGTTTAAAGTCTAATTCTCCCATTTCTTGTTTAAAACTAGTTGTGATCTCTTAAATTATTAAATACCACCTACTCATTACACAAACTGCTGCTTAACATTAAATGGGCACATACTGCATGTAATACTGTGTATTGTCAAATGATCTGAGGATTATATGGCATACTGAATTTTCACTGAGCACATGGTCCTGTATTAAACCAGTAAACCTGATTTCCTCACTTCCTTTTTACTCTGAGGCTTATTCTTGAATGGGCTGCAAAAGGATTTTTGAACAACATAATTCAGCAGCAATAAGCCTGAGACATCCTTGTACAGTAATTCCTAAGAAAAACTTTTTTGGGAAGCACAATTAAGTGTCATCTTTCATGAATTTCTAGTCATTTTTCCCCTGCTTAAACCAACAGTATGATTGAACTTGTATTTATAGTACCTATACAGATCAACAAAAATCAGTGTACCGCACAGATTTGAACTCCCATTAACGGAAACCCATGGCAACACCTGGTAATTATTCAGTTAGGAAAAGAATGGGTGATGCTAATATTGCTATCAGACAGCAAGTTTAAATGGCCCCACTGTAATATCCTGCACTGAAACACACGTCACTTGATGACAAAAATCCCTTCTAAAGATATTTTCAAATTTCCAGATCAGGTTTTCAATTTGACTAATCAAGCAAAGAAAATTCTTTGGTCCTTGGAAAGTGCTCTGAGAGGCCACACATTCAAATGTGAGCATGGCCGAGGAAGAGTTTAGGCTCAACAAGCAAGGAAAAAGACTGTGTATACCTTTAGCACTAAGGGTCAGTTAAATCCTGTCTGGCAGAGTCAGGACATAAAAACTACCCCCACCATGGGATTTGCACCTTGGCCTCTTCCCTCAAAGTAGCCTGACTTCTAGCAGTAAAGAGTTACCATTGAAAAGGAAGCACATAAGTAAGTTAAAATGGAGTGAACCACTTCTTAAACACCGACTTTCCTGGGTTCAGCCTAACAAGGGCTTTCTCAGAAAGAGTAATTGTCAATTAGGATACAAACAGCCAATTGGCAGATGTCACCTGAAGTGACAAAGCCCACCTCTAGGTTAAAGAAGTTGAAAAAATAGCACATTTAACTCCCAAAGCTAAGAAAACCATCAAAGTTAAGAATCTGCTAGTATCCTCTAAGCTATGTACCTCCAATGTGTAAGTCTAAGCTACTATTGACAAGAAATCCACGAAGATCCTCAAGATGCCAATTTCCTTCAAATTACTTGTGTGCAAAACTACTAAAAGTCTGTTAAATACTACTAAAATCAGCCAAATTCAAGAATGGTTGTGTTACAAACTAACCATACTAGACTTGTGATTGATCTACATTATGCTTTAAATAGCACAGTTTCATAGCTACTTCAATGCAGAAGAAAAGACTGTCTCCCTCACTCTGAGTTTAAGACTTTGAAAAATGTTAGTGAACAAATGACCTGTGTACTTTTAAGCAGCAACCCTGGGAAGTGATTTCTGAAGGGTTCCATCACAACTTTAAAACTTGCACTTTAATTTAGTCACTACTGATCACCTATTCAACATTACTCACAGAACAATATCTTCAGTTTTGTTCTTGCCAAATAACAGAATGACTATATTCGTAATTAGAAAAATTTAGTCATTGCTCAAAGAGAAAACAAAAAATATTTTATATAGCCCATTTTTACAGGATCTACAAAAGTGCATCAAAATGCCCCACAGAAATTCTGTAACTTTCTTCCTGAACAAAAGCATTTGGACAAGGTGTATCAAGAGATCCCAGTGGAACAGCATAGCCGAAACAGCTGGGAACGCAATTCAGCATATTTCTTATAAGTCTATTAAAAACAGACTCCTAGAGAGCTCACTAGGTGCCATGGCAGTATGGCCCCATATCAAATGCACACTGAAATAATGATCAGCGCAAACATGCACCTATGTCTTTTTGCAGTCATCCTCTGATCTCAAAATAATTAAGACGCAAGAAACCACAGGTGATTTTCACTTCACCTGAAGTATGTACTTGCTAAAGGCAATAGAGTCAGAATTCCAGAAGTTTTTGTCCTTTCTATCACATTATGGAAAGATGGAAATGTCCTAATGATTTCAGTTTGCTAACTCTTCCCTGCATTCTGTGAAGTTTTTTCTCCAACTATAACTTTTGTTCCCAGAACTGGCAAGTGAAGTCCTGAAGCACTGGCAAAAATCCACTCATGTAAGCATGGCATTACAGAAGGCACCATTTTGAAAAGACCACTGTTAACAGAATATATTGATGATTATGCTCATACAACAGAACGACCTTCTGATGCTGTGCATATAAGAGTACTTAAAGCCCAATAAGCTACAGGTCTCATCTTTTTCAGATAAAATATTCAGCCAAAGAAAAGCTTTAATCACAATAGAACAAGTTGTTTGAAATGTACCATTATAGCACTATGGATACATTCCAAGATACCTAATTGACATCAGCCTTCTCTTCTCATGGAGAGAACAGTAAGGTCTCCTGAAATATAAAGAAATGGTTATGCTCTCTTTCTCCAAATAAGTACGGAAGAACAGGAATTAAGATTTAGCTACAATTTTTTAAAAAATAAAAATTCTAGTAAAATCATATTAAAAGAACTAGCATATCCATACGAAGACTAATCAATTGCCTTGCTAATCCACCTGTTGAAATGTACAGACAGCTCCAAGCTCTTGAAGCAAATCTACAAGCCACTCATACTCAAGTTTATACACTGGTTTATTGGCACTAATGGCCTGGGTACAGAAAAAAAAAGAGGAAAAAAAAAAAGAAAACCACAGCACGTCTCAAAAGTTCAACTTTCAGAAGGATGGCAGAAAACCAGGTTGAATTTTTTCCTCTACTGTAAGTAAAAATTCACATTTGAGAAATGTAAAACAGAGAAGAGACCTCAGAATAAAAAAAAAAAAAAAAAAGAGAGAGAGGAGAGGAACAAACAAAAGGTGCACCAGCTTCCTTAAAAAAGAAAAGCACAAGTTTTTCAGAATGCTCCTTAGTGCTTGCTCCGAGCTAAGCTGGAAGCAGGAAGTATCTGCTGCTTAGCATAGCACAAGCAAAGTTCCTGGCAGAACATACACTGAAACCAAACCCTTCAAGATGTCCCAAGAGGAAACATTCCTCCTAATATGTAGTTAACAAAGACAAAAATTTGAATATATTTGAATAAAAATCTAGTCTTCAGTCTTCTTGAAGACATAGGTTAGATTTACTACAACATATATACACACAGTACAATCTACTGTATGATCTGCCAAAAGCATCCCATACAGCCACTTACTGGATCCTGCACAGCAGCACAGCAACACGTGCCACTTGGCAGAACTGACTGAGCAAAATTCCTGTTACAGATTGCGAATTCCTGCTTATATGGGTTTGTGCCTTTTTCAATTACACATACGTACAAAGTGCATTCCCTGCATTTTCTTCACATGGTGAGGTGTGAGCAAGAACCTAATTCAAGATTGGTGATACAATTCTCTGCATAGCCTAATCCTGCAAACTGCCATGTCTTGCAGTTTATGTAAATCCCTCCACAGGGCTGAAGCAAAGTTAAGCTGGGGTTCCTAGTCAGTATGGAGAATTAACCACCTCCAACAGCTCTGTTATGGCCGTTAAATGTTGCAATGCTGTCTGTCAGTCAACTGTCTTCTAAAATGTTCTGACCTACAATTTTGAATAAGACATTGAGAAAACACATTTCATACAACACTGACACCAGGGAAACATGCAATTATAATACTCACTAGATGAGAACCGTCCTTAACTTCTTGTACTTGCTGCACCTGCGGTTCAGCCACAACTTTAGTGTCCTGATCAGAAGTCATGAGCTGTCTGCTTTTTGGCTGCTCAGAGAGAACTTTACTGGTCACCTTTGTAAGCTGTGGAAATAAGAAGACAAAAGATTCTGTAAGTGGTTGTTGAAATTCCTGAGAATCTCCAGCCACTCCAGACACGCCACTCTGATTCAAACCAAAGGTCCAAAGAACTTCCACACAATATGGTCGGGATTATGTGTCCAGAGAAAACATAAAATGAGGATAAAGCCGCCTTGTAGATACACTCAGCTCCCAGTCACTGGCTGTCTTGGGATTACAGATGAACACTTGCCACAGCACTGGGCAGGGAAATTCCATTGGGAAAGTTTCTCTTGATTCTCACCTTAATTATTCAGACTGCATTTAAACCATGACTTCTTCATACCACCTGGCAGACTCCACTCACTAAGAAGCATTTATTCACAAACTAACCCTTCTTCTATAACTACTTTGATGGTCACTTTATCTTTGCAAAATTTAAGAAGCATGTTACAACAGTTCTGCTAGACTAGTAACGCTCAACCAGTTCTTCTGCTCTGTCATCCCAAAATATTATTTTATTTAACAAGTAAAAAACTCAGTAGAGTTGAAAGTCTGACAGTGACATTACTTTGAAATTTGATGCTATCATTTAATATTGTTATTTATAAAAGTCTTGAAAAACCAGTAAAAGCTAATTTAAAGCATGAAATCTCAACGTAAATACTGAGGTGTGAAAATCAAGCTTATTAATTTTTTTCTCTAAAAAGATGTAAAATGCTTTTTACATTTTTAGCTTTTTATTCATACAGAAATTCCAGTACTGCATCTGTAACAATGCATGAGAGAAGTTTATTGCCTTCAAGTTGGTGACACCAAACATGTAATCTCCTTAAAATGAAAATGTAAAGATTTGCAGCACATGGAAGTTAATGGCATTGTTCCATTCTTTAGGAACATAGTAGGTAGCTCCTTTTAGGCTACCTTGACTCCGAGACTAGAGTTAAGAAGACTTTTTTTTCAGTCTAGGGCATTATGGCCTTCCATGCAATCTCCTTTACACTGTATTTTGAAGTGGACAAAAGCAAATGCCAAATACAACTGACTGAATACATTCCAAAATTTTCAAAGAAAATTATTATGTTCAGCTATGAATGGATTCAAGCACCTGTATTACAAGATTATGCAAAAGGTATGTTGTACACACAGCTGAAGAAACAAATACAATGACATTCCCAAAAAGATGAACATTTCAGCTTACATGAACAGTTGCTTATCATTTTGTGCTATTGATATGAAGTTAGCACAAAAAATATGTTTTCAAAAGAAACACATGTACTGTGTCACTGTTATAGTCTCAGAAGTTTCTTTTCCTAAGACTCTGTCTCTCACTTTGGAATAGAAACTACTTAAAGAAGAAATGGCACAGACCAAAAACCACATTAAAAAGAAACTAAAGAATTACACTATCCCTCACATAGTGTTACACACAAATATACTCACAGGTTACGTAAAAAAAGTCTGGATAATTAATTCAGGATGTTTGTATTTCATAAAATAACCAAAAATCATCCTCAGGATGAAAGCAATTTTTCAAAAGCTGTATTAAATAGCCACACTGTGTTGCTCAAAGCCATGCATGGGAAGAGGTAGACATATTAACACTGCATGAAGCGTCTAAGCCTCTTGGAAAATACTTCTGTTCATGTTTTTTAAAGAAATTGTGTTTAGCCATTCAAAATTTTGGATTTTTTTTTTCTAAAAAGAGCCCAAGACTCCTTACTCATTTCATGTTTGATGTATGTAACCTCCACTGCTGTTTATACTACCCTTGAGCATACACTTTAGTCCAGATTCATAAGCTAAAGACTACTTTACAGAAAGACCAAGCAATATGTTTCAGTCAGCAGTGGTGATATCTACTCAGCATTTTGATCCCTCAATCAATGTTAAGGTACCTCTTTGCATCCTTCTGTCACCTACTTATCTCACATATATTCCCATTCCCTTCTAGGAGCAGCCTGTCCAGAGCCATGCTGCAATCTCTTCCATCCTCTGGTACACAGTGCTAGCACCAGAACTTGGTAAGTCTACGGATAAAGGAAGGGAAACAGCCACATTCATGTGAATCTGTCAAACAAAACATAAAGTTCCACAGCATATATATCCTTTAGAGTGTTCACTGACTGGCCATCAAGCACAAAATACTCAGCTAAATCATTAATTCCAGCTGAGGATAGACAAGTTGTCAGCCAACCTGACAACACACAACTGCAATGTGCACATTGCAACTTCAAATTCCTTGGGCAAGCCACCAGCAATTAGAGCAGCATATCATTCTACTGCTTTTCAGAAGTCCCTTAGATGAGATTATGCAAGATGCTTATCATAGGTCAGGTCTAGATTGAAGCTCTAGGTAACTTTGTTTGCACTACTCAGACTAATAATCATATTCTCATTAGATACACAGATTTGTTGTGATACACACCATACTAATACTACTCACCTTGTAAACAAATTATTTTTAGTAATTACAATGTCAAACACATATATTTAAGTTGAATTCTGTTCACTAAGGATCAAAATGGCCCTCCAACAACAGCGATAAAGTAATTTGTTTGAAGAGGATAAAACCTGCTTTCCAAATCCCATTATTTTAACAATGATTAGCCTTTGCCTTTCTGCAAATGAGCAAGGCATACAGAAAGAACCCAAACACAGAAGGAGAGAGCTTCTGTTGCAATTTTCTTCACTTAATACATCCCACTGCTCTGCAGGATGTCAAGAATTCCATCAGCTGTGAGATACTTCAAAATGATTTCACATGCAGGGCTGTTCTGGAAAGTTAATGCTCTCTACTGTAGAGCTGCCACTTACCGGACTCCTAGAGAACAAAATAAGACTTCAGACTCCCATGACAATCATGTCAGAGAATACGAGGGCTGTAGAAAAGGCAGTGATACTTCAGAAAGAGAAAACCAATAAAATCATGGAATGTTAAAAGCTCTCCATAGGATATGTTTTAGCATGTTTTTCATTAGTATTGATATGTATCTTCATATAAAAGCTTATTTATACAAACCACAGTCAATAGCTGGTAATTCTAGAAACCACAGGTACAGATTCTTTGTTTGAAAGAGTTTATCAGCTGAATTAATGACAAGGTAAATGGAGCATTTTAATGCAGCAATAAGAATTATCATCCAACTGAAGAGTTAATGTGTCTATAACTTTAAAAGATACTGTTTACTAGTCAGCAGTTCAGTGTATCTTTGCATAAATAAACGCTGCAGCAATAAGCAGGAGATATTCAAGAGAAAAATGCAAGTTGGCAAACCCGTTTGGGATAGAGATAGCACTACCTACAGCAGAACACTCAGCTATCACAATCAACTGACAATTTTTCGGTCACAGGATCACAGAGCAGTTTTTTAGTTGAAAGGAGCCTTTTGAAGGTCATTTAGTCCAACTCTACTGCAAGAAGCAGAGACATCTTCAACTAGATCAAATTGCTCAGTCCTATCCAACCTGACTTTGAATGTTTCCAGGGATGGTGCATCCACCACCTCTCTGGGCGACCTGTTCCAGTGATTCAGAAGCACAAATTAATTTCAATTCTGCAAATGCATATAGCATCATTGTATCCTTCTGGCTTGCCATTTTGTCATCATAGAGTAATAAGTCAAGTTCAGCAGCTTGAGAGTAACTCTGTACCTGACTCTACTACAGACATTCAATTACTTATTTCAACAACTACCCACCCCAAGAGAAACTGCCTAAATTTTACTGAGACTTATCAAAAGTAGTCCAAACTCGGTTTGTAAACAGGCAAGAGAGAGAAGTTTAAAATACAGGTAAAAATATTTTTCTTTAGAAACAGCACAATATTCAACCATGCTTTCTTTCCCCGAAACTGTAATACACTGCTCCATCTGCAAAACTAGTAATTGCAAGGGCAAGAGTGCCTTATTACTCGTTTTCTCATTAGTTTGGGGGTGATGGGGGCACCCTTCACTTGTACAGATCTGTCCCGTGGACACCTGAGTGGGTGGTTAACCTGAGGAGTTACAAGAACATTTTCAGGAGAGACTGAGACCATCTGGTCAAGCAACATGGGTATTACAGCCTACTGTCACTCTGCAACATCCACAACCACCTTCACAAATAGATATGGGGTTTGTTTGGGGAGGAGGGGTTGATTTTTTAAATTTTTTTGAGGTTTTTTGGGTGGTTTTAGTGGTTGGGGTTTTTGGGTGGTTTAAAGTTGACAGCACGGTTCTTTACTGCCAAGTATTTTCAAAACCATCTAGTTATAAGAATTCCATCATTTCAGAAGATATCAGATACAAACCAGCCATGGCCCACAGGATGACTATAGAGATAAGTGCACTCAACCACATGATCACTCTTGCCTGGGTGCCAAGCCAAGCAGAGCTGGGACTGCTCTCATCCAAAAGCCACACGTGTGTGTTAGTGTGATGCCAACATCAGACTAACCTTTACACTGCATTTTAGTGCACGTTTAGGTATCTTAGTATGGGCAGAGTTAATGTGCAACTGTCTGAAGGTATTTATAAACACACTGCATCCACATGCACCACAACCTTGCAAATAGTTTGGAAAAGACATCTATCTCCTTGCTTGTTACACAGCAAACAAAAGGCCTACTGCTCTTGCTGACCTCCCTAAAAACCTCCCTGGACTGTAGCCCCCAATCCTCCTGCTTTCATTAGTAGACATCTCTAATTTTTCTAATTCATATTCAAAGTGTGCTCTTCTCAGTCTGTTTCACTGTCTGGAGTTACTACAGTCTGAGTAGCAGCATGCGTTCTCTCAATCAAATCAGTCACATAGATCTGTTATTTAAAAACATGCAAAACCCCAAACAATGCTCTAGGGCTGAGATCTTGCCTGCCAACTTAAAGCCCAGAGTAATCAGCCCTTAAAAAGAGATTTACAAATGCAAGTGCTGACAACTAACTTTCACCCTGCAAACAGCAACACCATAAAACAAAAAAAGCTCACTAGAATAAAAGAACTTTTCACTGCTCTTCCAGCAAGTACAAACAAAAACAGATTTGAGTTTGGCTTTGTGCAGAATTCATCCTAGCAAACATTTTAGAAACTTTAAACACAGATTAAGATAAAGTTTTCACAAGGCTAATACAGAAATACACTTCAGTAACACGAGAAAGCTTAAAATGTTTTCCAAACAGAGGTGCATTGCTTAACTTGAGCCTCATAGCAAACGTCCAGCTGCAAGCCAGAAATCCTCTTTCTACCGTGAGAGAGAACATACTTTCTCATCATCTATCACACACTTGTGTACCCATGAGGATCATGACACCACAGCAGAGGTAATCAGAGCTACCACTGACCTCAGCTCTGAAAAGTTTTAGCACCTGCTGAAGACATCACATAGACATTTATATGAGAAATAAGAGATGCCTTTTCCAAAAATATGCTACAAATTTAATACATTAGCTCCTCTTTAAATGAAGTTTAACGTTTCTTTATTAGTTTCACCAGCATTGTGAATAGCCAAAGCATATGTAATATGTCAAGAGTTAATCATTTTCTCAGTACCAGTAAAGGTGCCAACTCAGATACAGGATATATGGTTAAGCTTATATATACAGCATCATCAAGAAAAACTGGAAAAACCCTAATCCTGAAAGACTGGAAGTTTCCCTCTTAGCATCATAAGCACTGATATAAACTTTCGGTTTTCATCAAGTGGTTGAGAATACTCACAAAAAAAGTTTCTCAGCTGTTAGAGTTGACCCATCATCCTGCTGCATAGGGCACATGTTACCATTGTAGATGAATAATGTCATCAAGCTGTATCATGCTCACAGAACAAACTTGTGTCAAACTCAGGGGTTTCCATCGTTCCCTTCAAAGCAGGAAATCAGTTTCTTTACAGAGCAGATCTGACAAGCAATCTATCTTTCAAAGGATGGCATTATTTAAAATAAAATATACTGTGAAGAAGTTCCATTACCACAGCAGATAAAATAGCTGTGAATGAGAAATCTAACAACACCAAAAGCGTATCTGTTTGTGGCGATCTCCACAATCATCACTGTGCCTACATCAGTTGTAAAATCTCTATTACACAACAGCAATTAAAAAGCTGACATGACATAAATATTTAGTCACAGCATGTGTCTACAGAAGTCTTGAATGCACTACTATTAAAAATCATCACAAGGTTCTCAAATTGTTTAACTGCTGATTAGCTAAACAGTTGAGGAAAAAGTTGAAAATTCACCTCTGGAGCTTAGCGTTTAGACCCAGTGGTTTCTGCAAGTCTGTCAGACAAAGGTTTCAAAATGTACAAGCATCCAGTGTACGTGCCAGCATGGTGGCTGGAAAGTTAGATTTCAAAAACCCGAGAAAAGTACCATTGGATTTGTTTCAGTTTTCCTTCCTGCCAAGAAGATTACTTATGCCCCAGCACTCTCCAGAATAATGCAACTTCTGGGTTCCTGAAGAGGAACATGGACATAAGCACTGGGGGCAAACCCGCAACAGAACACTTTGCAGACTCAATGCACTTCAAAATGCACAAGGCAACCAGGTGTTAGCAAGAAATGCAGTG
The DNA here is from genome assembly GCA_910950805.1 of Acrocephalus scirpaceus scirpaceus. Taxonomy (NCBI): domain Eukaryota; kingdom Metazoa; phylum Chordata; class Aves; order Passeriformes; family Sylviidae; genus Acrocephalus; species Acrocephalus scirpaceus. The sequence continues at coordinate 143,208,770 of OU383773.1, read as the reverse complement.
TCAGAAGAACCTAAACCTTAATGCTGTGCTTTTTTAACATCCTTCAACAGAAAACACAAGCACAAATCATGTAGAGCTGCTGCTGCATCTACTTCACAAATTTGGGGTATTTTTAAATCCCTTATGTTGTTTATAAGGTTGACAGCCTCCAAAACTGCTCTGCAATTCTATTGATTATCCCTTAAAATGTAGCCTCTCCTTTAAGAAAGGCTGAAATAGTCAATCTTGCTATTTAAAAGGAATGCTGCAATTCTTTAAACATTGCTGCATTATTTAAACATCTATGAAACATTTCTGTGTGAGGCTTCCCAAGCAATTCACAACTCTCATAATTTCCTGAGCATTCTCACTCACACAGAAACCTATGTGATGAAGAGCACACCAGAACTGATTACTCTGCAAGTCTGGAAATCCAGATCATTACAGTAATTAGCTGTCCAAAAGATGCCAAGCAGCAAGTTACTAAACAAAGGTGATAAAGTACCAAAGAAACCTGATACTGGTAAACGATAAGGACTCACAGAGGCATACGAAAAACTCTTTCACTGAAGAGCAAGAAAAATGGGAAGAAGGTAAAGTTACAGTCTTACCATCTCAAACAAGATGATGTAAACAGTGCACAGAAGATAACAGGATGACCTCTACCAACAAAAAATATGATAATCATTTTTGTATCTAGCCTTTTATGCACTGTGTTTTAAATATACGTGCTTATGGTCTCCAACAGAATTTCTGCAGACCTCCTGCACACCAAGAAGCTTCACATGCAGTTACTGATATGCACTCAAACATCACTCCGGAGATGGACCAAGAATCCTGTGGATCACATCCTCCTCAGTAATGCAATAAACCAGACGTTTAATGGTATATAATCTAACAAAAATCTTACCATTTAAGAACACTAGGAGTGCCTACCAAGCAGGAATAAGCCACTGGAAGGAATGTGCCTTGAAGACAAGAGTGATTGTGTCATGAGCAGTTTTCAGTTTGCTTATGGCTTGTTCTCAGTTTTCAAGTCTGAAGCAGCACTCTCCTGACTGCAGGCTGAAGCACATTACATTAAGAAACCCAACTCATTAATTAACAGGAGTTGCTTCATGTTGCACATCCTTCACAAAGCCACAAGCTTGTTTTCCTCAATGTAAGTGGACTAACAGCACACACCCTGCAGGTTATTCATAAAGATATATATTTAATTTCTATTATAACTATCGTGTTAGATAAGATATTTATCAGATGATGATTTCAATAGTACCACACTTAATTAAAATTCATCTCTTGACTCTATGATTTGTGCATTTTCTAAGAAATCCCTCAAATGGCAGAGTTAAATCGCTGGCAGCTCAGCCAAACTATGACAATTCTGAAAAGTGGAATGCTAACTTAATAACTGATTATGATCATAGTTCCCCACAACTCTGTTCTCTCTTGATAAGCTGAATGTAGAATCACACATTCTACATTCATTACCAAGGCTTACAAAAAGCAGAAAACATCTCACATTGAATGAAAAAGGTCTTTCAACTTTCTTAGGAAAAGAGATCAAGAATTTGTTACTCAAGTAGATTACATAAGTACCTCAAAGTATAATGATTTTCCACTAAAATGCTCCATCACTTGCCCTCCCTTATATTTGTGAGCATTTGACTCCCTCCCTATCTCCCAGCTCTAGCAGAAACCATCACCAGCAAAAAGAGAATTTGAATAAATTTGAACACCCTTTTCTCCAGTTAAAACTACACAGTAGTTGCCTGCACACGCACTTTACTTCTGTGACCACCAGAAGAGCAGGAGAGGAGAGAGAACTCAAGCTGAACACCGGGTGGCATTAATCCTTCTGTCCTGCTGTAGGAAGCCAAAGGAGCAGAGCACTGCAAACCAAATACCTCAGTTCTGAGAGGAACTGAACAGCTTAGGTCCACATCACTCTGCTGCCACTGTTACAAAGCATCACAGGTAGTTCCTACACCAATTAAAAAAAATTTTAAAAAGGAAAATAAAGACTACAGTAACATATCTGCAGGTCCTTCACAACAGAAACCCTAGCAGATTGCACATTGCCTGTACTGAACTAAAGAGTGAAAGGACAGCCCAGTGCAAGCCACTGCTCCTCTGCACTGAAATAATCAGAAAACTAATCAAGCCTAAATACAGGGCAAACAACGCTTTAAAGTAGCTACAGAATAACAAGCTTGGAGTTGGACCCCACACTCTGCACAACACTTCATATCTGCCTCTGCTTCCAAACGACACTTGGAATACATTTGTCAAATGAGCCTAACCATAGAGGCAGACTAATTTTTCATATAATCTTATAAAACCAGCCAGCCTAAATAATGACTAAGATTATAAACTCCCTTATATTTATGCCTAACATGGGTTAAAAGAAACTGCAGGATGTGATGCAAGCTCCCTCCTTCTGCAAGGTTTTTTTCTTAAATTAATATACTTTAATAACTGATTAGGTTCTCATCAGAGCATAGGCATCACATATTATACTATATATATTATATATACATAATATACACGTATTAATCCACTGCTCACATTAATGTCTTCTAACACTCCCATTCACCTGCATTTACCTGTTACACTTGCCTAACTACAAGGCAATAGCCTGTGCTTCCAGTGTCCAGTGCAGTAGGATTCAGATCTGCAAACACAAGTTACAGCTGAAGCAATACAAAGAAAAATCTTGGTATTTTTACTAATATGAATAAATTTAACTGCTAAAATTGTTTACTTTCTACACAAATATTAATTCTAGATGCTTTGGGGTGATCTTTGATAGACTAATTGCATTTTCTCTGAAAGTCAAAGCTTTTCAATAATTTCAGAGATCTTTATGCCAACAAATTAGCTGGGAAACTGTTCAGGATTTTAATGTGATACCAGGATTTAATATCAAATAGTGCTCACTGGTGCAGAAATTAATTCTGTCATTTCATGCAAATGTTAAATGATGGAAAAAAAAGATAGAAAGCATCACAAAAATATGTTTCTAAATTTTAGCACCATCAAATACAAAACCTCACCTAAATCAAATACCATTGCCCCTTTTGCTTGTCTGCATTAATGTGACATGAGTCAAAAACTGCACAATACTTCTGTACACACAGAAAACAGAAAAGCAATTGATTAGAAACAGTAAATTGAATTGGCAAGAAAATTCAAGCTTGCCCTGGAGTAGATAGGGCAGGAGCAAATACCTGTTAGCACTAATGACTGGATTTCACAAAATATTGCTCATTCCTGTACTATTTTTAAACAGTCATTTACAGAACACTACATGGTAGCTTAAACTTTTGAACTCTCAAAATAGGCCTGTATTGCTCTTTCCCATAGCCAACCAAGACACTACATGAAGAGATTAACATGTCTATCAGAAAAAGCCACATGGAAGACTTCTCCAATATTTTTTTCAATGAACTATAGTTCTTTATTTTGACACACATCTTATTTTCAGCAGGTAAGTTTACTTTGGCCCTCTGGACACCAAATCTGTCTCATCCTACCCTACCTTCTATGAATTCATGCAGATATGAGGAATTATTATGCAAAGATAATATCTTGCATAATAATGTATTTTCTTTGTTTCCTTTCCCCACATAACTGGCCTGCTCTCACTCAACCAATGAGGAGGGAGGGTTTTTTTGGTGTTTGTTTTTCTTTAAAGTAGCTATTGAAGGGAAGTATGAGATTAATTTTCCGATTCCCCTGCTGAAGGAAGCAACAATTAAGCATGCTAAGAGCAGTGAAGTTTACAGAGACTGTTGCACTTTCACCATGAGAGACTGTTTCAGTCTAAGACAAACTGATTCCCGATTTGGAGTGAAAACTAGAAAGATACTGAACTTTGCTGGATAACATACCAGCATCTCAGCATGTCAGGCCCACTATAAGTAGACCTGTCATTTCATAATCTTATCTTTGTTTACCAAAACAACAGTTCTACAGTATTTTACTAGTAGCTTCAAGTTTTAAAGCTATTTGGTCTGTTTGGCTTTTCCCAGTTCTTCAAAGAAACACTAAATCTTCAAATGCTGTAACACATGACGAGGTTCCAGGAGGTTTAGCACTTGCTTAGACGGAAAAAGTTAAATGCTGTGCATGAAGAGTGTCAGTTTGGCAATGCTGGGAACAACGAACTTCCTTGTTTCAATTACTGAATGTTCCTCCTCACGATTTACCAATACCAGCTCTAAGTTTTCCGCATTCTTCACACTGCTAACCAGAGTGGCTGAGGCACTCAGCCTGCCTGTGATTCCAGGCAAGACACTTGGCAAAGGTAAAGGAAACAACTAATGCAGCTGTGCTGGGCAGGATTTTATGAACATCATCTTCCTCAGAAAAATTCCAAAGTTGGCAGAAGCAGATGCAGTATGTTATGATGAAAGACCACATTAAAAACACCACTTGAAGCTATAGGGTTAACATTTAGTGCAGTTCCAAGGGTTAGGTTAGAAGTCTGACCTTCTTTAACAGATTTTAATAGTCTTATCTTAGAATATTGCTATTACTTGGATTCCATGTTTCAAGTCTGCAATCAGTATTGCACTTAAGCAAGAGGAGGTCAAAAGCTGCATCTCGAATTTCCAGGACCCTTGATATTTTTAGTACTTTGAATTATTATTTAAGACACATACATAGCTTCAAAGCAAATTTGCCAAATTTTTTATCATGACATTCTGGGACCATACAATAAACTCTTAATTCAGGAAAGCAGAAATCTAACACTGAGGATCTCAAATTCAAATGCACACAGAACTTGAATTCTGGAAAAGATTTGATGCAAACCAATAGGACAACCATTACAGTCCTCCTGGAATATATCTTCCCTCACAACAGGCCTGAGAAAACTAAGAGAGAAAAGGATCTATACCTACACAAAATCCAAATGAGAGGTGTATATATAACCAAATAAGATGTTGATAATGCCAGTGATAAGCAAAAAGGTACAGTGACAATTTTTGTCCCAACATAAACGTATACAGCAATCCTTGATAGTGCAAAGACTATTTCAATAAACAGTTATTCTGCAAAACAAACAGCTTGGGATGAACTCCCCTCAAGCTCTGGGGTTTAGTTTTGGTTTTTTTTTTCAGATGACTTGAAAAGCATTCATTGACCTAAAATGTTAGTTCAAGTTTCGAAACATGTTCAGGACCAAATCTAAAGTGAAATTTAACTACTTATAGAAGAAGCATCATTTAACTTTAAGGTTTTGTAAAAGAAAAGGAAGCTAATGTTTTTTGCCAATGATTATTTCATTAACCTCTTTGCCAAAAATAGAGTTTAACCCCAACAATCCAGTCTTTTTAGTATTACTTCCTCTTTTAATAAAGGCTACCATCCTCCATTGCAAGCTCCACCGAAACCAGAAGCAATTCTTGCTTAGTTTTAAAACGCTGTATGAAAGACTATCACCTCCTGGGTGCACATTTGTTCACAGTTAGAGCACCCCACCTTCCTAGAGTATCACTGTAATCAAAGCTTCTGGTAATTCAGGTTTTGACTCACAGTTAAAGGATGGACTGCCAATATTTTAGTTTGGATTTAATGGCAATAATCCTTCCTTGCAAGTCAAAATAACCGGGCACAGACCCTTCCAAGAATTCCACTGATTCCTTGAATCCAGGCAGTTAGAACACACAATGTTAATTAAGAAAATTATAATCATAAAAAAAAGGCTATAAGCTAAGCTGCAACATATGTTTAGTAAAAAGAGCCCCTTCCCTTCTTTATAGCATAATTTTTTTGACATTTATTATGAAGAATTGGACAAGAAGCTTTAAATGTGAGCAGGGACACAAACCCAAGATCCTGGAGAGATGCCAATGTAGACAATGATATTCTGACCAAATTGTTTGCCTTGCTGCTTTAAACAGCAACATGGAGACCATTTTCTGTCCCTATCTGTCGAGCAGTAACAACAATGAATGGGAATGAAACTCCAAGATAAGATGGCAAATTCTGCACATACAGGTGGCTCAGAACTTAAAATAACTGTGCCCCAGTATATTCTTCACTTTTGCTCTACTTTTTTACTTTTTAATTCCTAGAACAAGAATGAGAAACCATGAGGATACATCCAAACATTTGAGCATAAACCCTCAGCACTAGGGCACGGAAAAGCAAGCTACTTTGGACATTGGCCTGTTGATTCATCAGTTCCTTGTTTGAACAACAGTCAGAGTCGGACTCTGTTGTGGGGCAACCTGTGACAGCATCACAACCTGTGAAAATACGCATATGGATACCAACAGTGACCGAAAACAAAACCATAAAGCTGCCAAGAGACATCACTGTAAAGCTTTCAAACCTTTCATTAAGTTTCTGCCAAATGAGATTTATGAAATGATTTTTTTTCTCAACATAGTTACTATTTAACTAATATTTTGTTTCTTTGGTTTCCCTGTCAGATCACTGGCATCCTGTAATTATAAAATACTTTACTTGAAAACAGACTGCAGAACATTAGATCTACCGAGAAACACTGAGAAATACTTTTAACAGAATAACAGAGATCTACAGTGTTTTAAGTAAGTTTGCAACTTCACTAACAAGACAGATGGAACTCCAGCTTATGAATAGTACCAATGAAGTATTCACCATTGTTGCTTACTTCCAGAAGTCAGGAGGGAAGGGCCAATATGAGGCTGAGAGAGAATTAACCCATCCAAAGGGAAAATATTGTTTAGATACTTGTGCAAAATACCACAAGAAATCTAAAAGCAAAATAAGGTGATACAGTATTTAGACTTCCAAAAAAAAGCCCAGCACAAGCTTTAGATAAAATAACTGTGTGTTCTTCACACTGAAAACTCGGTGTATTCCTGAACACATTCCATATGAAATTCTGATAGCATCTGAAGGTGTAATTTCTGAAGTCTGTATTGCCAGTGTTCACTGTTTTCAATAATGAAAGTGATATTGGCATTTTAGAAAAGAATCCTTAACAGATAAAGCAATTACGTCCAATTCATCACATGCTACCATGGTAAACAGATGTCTATACATTTCTATAGTCATCTATATTTCTATCTATATGTGCAACAGTCCAGAACTGAAAGTTGTGTATACCTGCCACTACCTTAAATACACATACACTGAACTCAATACAGCTGTGAAGTCTACACGGCCATAGAGGCAATTCAGGATAAATCTTTACTGTAGGATATGCTCTCTGGAACACCAGCTCCTTACATGCCAACAGCCTTATGAGAATAACAACAGAGCTGCTGGAAGTGCAGAGGTGGCAATCCATTCAGCTTATGAACAACTGATTCCTTTTGTATTACATCATTCAACTACCCATTAAGGAGCTGGACTGACAGGATCCAGAATATGCATAGCCCAGCCCTCCATGGTAAATGAGAGCATTCGAAAAGATTAAGACTCAAAGAAATTGGTGATTCATCAGGGTGTCAAAACAGCGCTTCCCCAATTCACGGCAATGTTCTAGCCCAAGCAGCTAGCCACATATTAGTAACCTCTGTCAGACTTCCAATTTTGGAGTTAATTGCTGTTCCTGAAACACATACCCAGACACAAAATACCTGCAGCAGCACACATCACAGAATGAACACTGTCACGGCTATCCTAATCGCACATTTATGCGGTATTACAGTCACACCTAATTTAAGCACTGCAAAGCACCTTTGTTGTCCGCAGGTATTGCTCCGTAGCACCTGCTTCCGAATGGGGGGGCATCTCCCTTTAGAAAGGGTATGGAACAGCTACACACACAGATGTGAAAGATCAAGGATTTCATAAATCCTTGGCTGCATCATATCACCAAAATTTAAGTACCACCAGCTGGGAACCAATTAACAGAAATTGTTTCTATCTTGCAATACTTTTATGGAACTTGAGTAGATGAATGGGTGGAACAGAAATTGACTGCTGGTCTCCTGTTTCTAACAAGTTCCTCAAACTTGTTGGTTGTAGACACATTTTTATCATTAGACAGTCAAAATCATTACCCTTAAAGAGAATGAAACAGATTGTTGGAATAGCAATAGGTCGTCTTCAATCATCCAGTATTTACAGTACCAAAATATTTTTTGACCAGGTGAAATATCAGTTTTATATTCAGAGAAGTTGTCTCAGAGTGCAATTTTTGTGTTTGACTGTTAAGATACACTGGCCTTCCTTGAGTTTTGCACAGAGGAGTTAAGGGACAGGAAAAGAAAACAGAGTTTTCCCAAAGCATTAGTTTGAAAATGCAAATACAGTTAGAACTGGTGCCTTTGACAAAGCACATTTTCAGTTCAGGAGAAGAGAGCGTGCACATGTCTTCTCTTTTTTGAGGGATCACAAACTTTGAAATAGTGCTAGTTCTAAGTTTTACATCACTTTCCTCTCCCTAATTCAATTACTGGCTTCTGTGGTGAAAGCCACCCATCCAGATCTTGTATATGGACTAAAATCAGAGTATTAATTTCAGCACGTGCATGCCTTGCTTTCAGAACAACATTGCTCAAACACCTTTCCAAGGCCTTTTACTACAAGAGTAGCTTTTATTCTCATCTTCTACACATCACGGCCTCTTTCAAAACTGCAGGGAGAGGGTTAATTTTCTTCCTTACAACATCCTGTTTTGTAACATCCTGCCCTTCCTACTCATACCTGTGTGCCCATTCTGAATGCAAATGCACGAGACTTCCAATATTCCTGTTAGCTGAGTATCACTGATTACATGCAGGAAAAAAAATGCAGCCTGAGATTATTTTCTACAGTTACGTCTAAGACTTAGACAAACCTCTTGTCCAAAAATGTCATTTTGCTAGTAAATGCTTAGACGAACAGAGAACTTTGTAAACCACACTTATTACGTCATGTAACAGTTTCTCACATGTGTGCATACGTGCACACACACACAAATCCCACTGCCAAATCTTAATACTGTCCAGGCTCCAGAATACTTTTTTTTTGCTTGCTCCATCATCTCCTTCTGCCAGCAACAGCCCTCCTGACACTGCATTTGTGAGCTACCTCCACAGCCACCTTCGCACCTCCAAGGCAAGAGTGCTCTTCAAGATCGATAAGGCTGTGGCCTTGGCAAAACCTGCTCCTTCCAACACAGGCACAAGAAAAGGCAAGTCAAGTGCTTTACGTGCTTATTTGTGTGCCTTTCCTGTTAATTTACGAGAACGCAAGTGCTTGATGAATATATATAGACACCATGGAATTAAACATTAATAGCTCTGAAGGTCCTAAAAGCCACCTAGTTTTAAAAAATGTTACTGATGGAACACATCTACACCTAATTACTTTGTTTTTTGTAACTCCTTTTTTGCTACCTTTAAGCTGTCACTGTAGATTTGTCATGCACTATGGTCACAAACATGCCTTTTCCGTGTCTAGCATGTGCATTTTGTGAGGTAATGTAATAAATATTTAACAAAGAGTTTATATTACCATGCCAATTAAGCTCTCAACTGATTTAAAGCCAAAGCCACTGCAAGATATGAGACTTAATAAGGGACACAGCAACAGATCAGTACAGAACATAGAGATTAGACAAAACTGACTGTTTTGACTTTGCATTTCAGTAAATAAACCAAGGATTTAACTTCACTCTAATTGAAATAAAACAGCATCATCAGAAACTGTCTACATGGTCTCAAAGAAATAAAAACCTCCAAACAAAATCCCCAAGCCCCTATAACTGCCTCCAGTTCCAGATCTTCTCTTTTGCTCTGTAATGAAACAGATTTAAGATACATATCTAAGCAATACATATAATAAATACGTATCAGTCATTCATACTTTTTATGTGTATATTGGCACTAACGCCAGCCACAAAAAGCAACCAAGGCAGCACATACTTGTGCTGACACCTTTATTCCCTTACAGTTTTTGTGTATAAATGGGTAAGAAAAACCCGGAAAAAATTACAAGGTAAACAATTCAATCTAACCCAGAACATTGTGTGTGCCTAAGGACCCGATTACATACAATTATTTATTAAGGAACATCCAAGAGATCGAATGTTTTTATTTAATTCATTTAAGCAAAACTTTTACCTCAGTTTGAATAAAGATTAGTTTTCCCAAAAAAGGAAGACAAACTAAACGTAGGAGTAATTGTGGCTTCTATATAAAGAGCATACACACATAAATGACAACACATCTAGAAGAATAAATTTTTCTGTAGACATTATACATAAAATAGATACTGCTGTTTGTATGCGTATTATCAGGCCTCAGTCTAGTTTTCACCACCCTTTCACTTCCCACAAAAAAAATTAAAAATATAAAAATATCAGTGTTGTTCTAATAGCTAGAGTGATTAAGCTGATTAGCTTCATATCTTGAGGACTTGAAGAAATGCTTACAAATCAGCAGGGAGAAGTGAAAGTTCAACTGATAAAAAGTTACCAGACCAGAATCAAAACCCAAGAGTTGTGAAATACCAGCAAGTCGAAAAAAAAATACAACATGCTTTGACCTTTGAGAATTTATCCAATCTGTAAAAACTAGATAAGTTTGACATGAAACTTTAACCACAAGACAGACCTTACAATAGCAATACTTGAGGCAGTACTTAAGAAAGATTCCTTCTCCAATTTTACTAAGGATTCAGAGGCAAACAAAACTAGGCCAGAGACAAGATGCAGAATAGGAAGCCAGAATTCCCATGGTTTTACCCCAACAGTGACTCAAGTTTAAACAGTGGTTTTGAAACCAGCTCTCTCTCTGTGGCCACAGGCAAGTCTTAACCACTTTGCCTCAATTCGCTTACCTGCAGAATAAAAATAATTATACTTATCTGCCACACAGGAATCTCATACAACAAACACTGTTTGGCAAGTGCACATCTGTTTAAACTGTGGACAAATCTACGTAGTAATTTTGAGCACCTGGACAAACTGAAACCGAGAGTGAAAACAACTTCGCTAAAGCAGCTACCGAAGGCCCAACAACAACCAAATCCTGGGGGCGACGCAGCGCCCGTGTGCCGTGTGGTACCGTCTGGGCAGCCTGGGCGCACCCCCGGCCCGCCGGCAATTCACCTGCTCAGGACACGGCTCGCGTGGAAACTCAGCGACGTGCCCGGAGCGATGGGCCAAGGGTTGGCACCGCCTGCTACACCGGAGGGTCCGGGCCGCCCATCCGGCCCGGCCGGGCAGCCGGGAAGGCTCCGGGCGGGTTCTCCCGGCGCTCGCCCCTTCCCGCTCGCCCCGCGGCACACGCGGCTCTCCCGCAAGGCCCCGTCGGCGCGGGGGCAAAGCTCACCCGCTGGGCCCGGGGCGGCGAGGCCGCAGTGCGGGAGCGGCCCCGGCGGCTCGCCCGCCCTACCCCCGCCACCGCCGCGGCCCCGAGCCGGGATCCTCCTCCTCCCTCCCGTCTCTCCCCCCGGGAACCGCCTCGGGTGGGAAGATGGCGGCTCCGGCCGCCTCCCCGGTGCGAGGGGGCGGCGGAGCGGGAGGTGTCGCTCCCCCTTCGGCCCCGCCATCCCCCCGCACCGGGAGATGCGGGTGCGGAACGGCCCCGGCGGGCGCCGCCGCCCGGAGGGCGCGGGCCGGGCGGCCCCTCGCACTCACCTGTCACCAACAGCCGCCGCCGCCCTCGGGCCGGGGCTCGGCAGGGGGGACACGGGCGGGCACGGGGGAAGGGGGGGCTCCGCCGGCGCGGGGCCTTTCGCTCCTGTCGGGTTCCCGCGGGCGCCGGGGCCTCTCGCCGCGCCGCCGCCGCCGCCGGGGCCTCGCCGCCGGATGCCGTGAGGAGGAGAGCGGAGCGCGGGGCGGGGCCGAGGGGGCGCGGGCGGCGGCAGCGCCGGGGGCGGGGGGGGCGCGCGGGGGGGCGGCGGCGGCTCCGGGCCCGAAACGTCTCCGAGCCGAGACTCAACCACCCGCTCGCATGAGAGACCCGCTTCCGGCTCCCGGCGGAAGTCCCGCCCCCGCCGGCGGAAGGGATTGGCCGGCGCCTCCGGCCGGGCGCCACCGCGCGCGGATTGGCGGAGCGGAGAAGGGGGGAGGGGGCCCCGGCGCGCGCGCGGCGTGTGACGCGCGGAGCGGCGCGTGAGGCGCCTGACGTCACCCGCCGCGAAGGGGCGCGCGGGGGCGGGGCCGGCACCGCCCGCCCCCCCGCTCCCTCCCCCGGAGGCGTTTTGTCCCTTCGCACGCGCCGTAGCCCCGCCGGAACTGGCGGGAAAGGAGACGAGGAAGGGAAGGGAAGGGAAGGGAAGAGGAAAGAAAGGGGAGGGAAAAGGAGAAGGAGGGGAAGGCGGAAGGAGGGGAAGGGCGGGTGGCACCTGATGCCGCGGAAGCGATAACCCCTGTCCCGCTGTCTCCGCGTGTGTCGGGGGGCAGTGTCCAGCCGGCGCCGGGCGGTGTTTCAGGCCAGAGGGACGGAGCGGGGCCTGGGGCAGTGCCCGGGTGTGGCGGGGCCTCACCGAGGGCTGCGGGTGTGGGAGCGCGTCCAGGTCTGTGCGGTGACGCACGTTATCTCCTCCTGGAACACTGCCACGGCAGCAACGGGAGGGACCAGGTGCCTGTCCAAATTACCTGACCGCAGAGTGTCACAGGTCCTGGTAGAGCAGCTCCTGTGGAGCAAAACTGGGCAGTTGTGGCTCAAAGGGAAGTGATAAACAGAATTTTAGGAGACAAGTATTTAATGACAGAGCCTTGTCTTTCATGTGGTATTGAAAGCCTGGGCAGTGTTGTCTCACAGAATCACAGAATGGTTTGGCTTGGAAGACACCTTAAAAATCATCGACTTCCAGCCCCCTTTGCCATGGGCAGGGACACCTTCCGCTAGTCCAGGTTGCTCCAAGCCCATCCAACCCGGCCTTTAATGCTTCGAGAGACGGAGCATTCACTGCTTCTCTAGGAAATATGTTCCCATGCCTCACCAACCTCACACTATTCATTGCACGGAGAAAGAGGAGACAGAGCAAGCAAAGGGCGGAGGAACGATCCTGGGAAGACAAGGCTGCAGCAGGAAAGAAGGATTGTTTTGTTAAGCAGGATCCACAGAGTGCTTCCCTCCAACAGCGAGTTCCAGTCACCACAGAATGGCTCCTCTCTGCCACTGCCAAGGCTTGGCAAGCAAAGAAACTGCCAAGAAGTACAAATGCATTTTGTTTTAAGGTGCTTGCATCCTCCTAGGCTGGAGAATGTCAGGCTGGATTGAGCAAAGTGCTCGGGAAGAAAAGGGAATGCAGGCAGAGGCAGGCATGCAGGTGCAAGCACAGGACATTCTGGTTGGAACATGAGGGACTTTTTTGCCAGAGGCAGAGTCTCTGTAGCACTCTCCCAACTTCTCAGCCTCAAGCTCTCTTGCTCTTCCCAAGCTGGGGAATAGAGTAAGCCTTCAGTTATATAAAACTTCAGTAAGCCCCACAAGATTCAAGAGTTCTTTTGTTTGACCAAAGAACAAACAAGTCTTGTCAAACAGTTCCAGTTATTTAGTACAGATCATAATCTATTTTTAACTACAGTTAATTAGGCAAAAGGAAAACCTGTGGTTTCCTCTTGGGACTTTGGGGAAAAAAAAAAGTCTAGAAAGGATCATCTTCCAGGACTGCTCCCAGTCCTCAGCTTATCTTCTGCTTCAGGTGTGGCAAAACTACATCACGTTACAACCAGTTGTCAATAGTTATGTGTGCCATGTGTTGCTGCCTATCTGCATCTCAGAAGTTAATCCAGATACGATAATCCAGTTTTTAATCCTTATTAATAAGATTCATATGTCTGCCTTCAAGGTATCTGCTAGAAATTCCCATTGAGACAATACAGCAATTAGAAGATGTATTTTAAGGACACCCAAGCACCCTTTGGAACGGTCTTTGTGACAGTTTTAATGTTCTTGATGTTACTGTATTGTTAAAAATCCCTTGCTAGTAGGGGCAATAAAGAACATCCCAGTGCCTGGAATGAGCTCAGACCCTACTGGACACAGAGCTTTGCTGTTCCTTGAGGGAAGTGCATCTCAGCACTCGCTCCTGGGCAAACAAGAGGATGTTTTCCATAGTAATTTGTTTCACTTGTGCAGAATTGTCATGAGGAAAAAACCTTGAGCAGAGGAAGACAGGATAGAGCTTGATCAGGAAAAGGAATACGGCAGCTTTGAGAGTGGATGTTCAGAAGGACAGACCTCAAGCTGTGCAGGGAGTGTCACTGATCCATTAGGTGGTCACCACATAGCCACTGTATAAATGATTGCTTAGAAGTCCAAAACAGTGAAAAAATTGCTATTCCCAATGGTTTTTTTAAATTTATTTCATAAAGGAGTTTGGTATAATTTTGCTCTTTAATAGCAGACCATTTTTCAGCAGACTGCAGTACTTGTCAAGAAAAGAAAAATAAGAAAGGTCTGATTTTAAACTCTCAAACATCATAAGCCCCATTATATCCTTGTTCTTGAGGGGCCTCAAAATTCTTTACCCCTTTAGGCGTGCAGTCTTCACATCTCCCCAAGCTGTATTTCCATGCAACACTTGGTGAAACACTTGTTCTGGAAAGTAGTATGAATTTTCTACTTGCCTGGGCCTATTCTGATTCTCACTGTGGGGGATGTAGAACTTAATCTCTAAATATGCTTCCATTTTTTTAATGGCACACTGCTGAGATCAAAGAGATTTGATGTTTTCCTTGATACCCTGGTAACTGAGGAGTGTGTGCCCAGATAGGAGTGAAATATTACAGATTGACTGTGGATGCTGTGTGTGGTAATAGAAACTACTCCTGTTTCTTCTACATCTCGTACTCAGCAGTCAGGAGAGAGAGTGCACCTCTGAAGGAGCAATGTCCATGACTAATTGGAGCATTAATCCAGAAAAATCAAACAAGATTAGACTAACTAATTGGTTTTTTTCCTTGATCTGTGGTCAATCAGATATAGAAAGGACCATGTAAGTTACTTCTCCATGTATTAGTGATATATTCTTAAAACTGTGTTTTAGTCTAGAGAAGAGGAGTCTCAGGGGGAACCTCATTGCTGTCTAAAACTCACTGACAGGAGGTTGTAGCCAGGTCAGGGTCAGTCTCTTCTGTCAAAACTCAAGTGAAAGGATGAGAGAGAATGACTTTCAGCTGTGCCAGGGGAAGTTCAGCGTATAAACTAGACAAAAAAAACCCCTTCATTGGAAGAGTGTTCAGGCATTGGAATGATCTGCCCAGAGAGGTGCTGTAGTCCTTGGAAGTGTTCAAGAGGTGCTTGGATGTGGCACTTGGGGATATGGTTTAGGGATGCTTATGGAAGTGCTGAGTTGATGGCTGGAGTAGATGATCTTGAAGGTCTCTTCCAACCTTGATGAATCTTTCATTCTGTGATTCTGTAAGCTTTTTAATTAGGATTCATAGTTTGGGAGGGAAAAAAAGGTCTTTGGTATACTTAAGAAGATAATTCCAAACAAAGAAGAACTGCAAATAATGCAGTATTCCTGGAAGCTAAACCTAGAACTGAGCAGTCAGAAAATCAAACTCTCAAAAATCACTGGATGTACTGAAACATTTGGGCTTTACAGTCATTATGATTTCCTCTCAATATAATAAAAAGGATAACATTTCCTTCCTCACAAGAACATGGAGGATTAATTCATTGAAATTTGTGAAGCAATTGGGTGGTATGATAAAAACTTCCTCTAACACAGAAACATTTCTGCATTTTAAAGGAGTTCCGGGTTTGGACTGCCTCTTGTTTGTTTGTTTGTCAGTTTGTGGGGGGTTTTTTTACTCCTTTGAAACACACTCTCATAAAATGCTTTACCCTTCAGATCTATGGGATAAGGCTTCATGAATCACTAGTATTTAAGAATTGCTGACCTGTAACACTTGCCAAAAGTCCCAGACCACTTTGTACTCTGTAATTTTGTGAGACCTTTTGAGCCAAGTAATATTTTACGATTCCTGAAGCTATTACCCAGCTTTTCAGGAAGAGAGGTATTTTGAAACCTAAGATACTAAATGATGGTTCACAATGAGCTATTGCTGTCATAAAAGTTTCATACAATCCTGTAACCAGTCTCTATTGCATGGATTTGATGAGTGGCATTTTAAATATATATTATTTCTATGTCAGTATCTTTCCTAAGTCAGAGGTAAATATATGACTGTGGCAAAGACAGTCCTTATTCCAAGCAGACCATCTCAACATCAACATGAAGGAGATGAGAAGAAACTAAAGAATCCTTCCAAAGGGAGGGGAAACTAAGATTAAGTGATCTGCCAAAAGATTATACAAGATAGGCATATCTAAGTTTCAGCCCCATGTGGTATCCTATAGTTTAGTGAAATGTTGAGGCTTCCTTTGTAGCTAAGTGAAAATTAATTATCAAGTAAACTGATGAAAGTCCATTATTGATCAGATAGATTTATGATCTCTGTTATCCCATGCATCTCTAACTGAAGGAATGATCCAGGTTCAGATGAGGTAGACAGAGATATGTTCCAGTATAACTTTTCTTGTTTGATGTTTAATGGCATACTCTTCACTGTCTCAACTAAGTGCAGATGTGTAATACAGAGTATTCAGTCTTGATAAAAGCAGGTGATAATTTGGATCTGTTTCTTTTCTAGTTGAAAAAGAACTTTTCTAGTTGGCTCTGTTTTTAACACTGTGGCGAGGCTATCATGAGACAATTTCTTAATTATATCCAGTGCCAAAATCCAGCTGGACTGCAGTGGAATCCCAGTGCCAAGACAGCAGCGCTGAGTGCCCACACGTGGTTGACAGCATGAACATGTGCACTTTGTGTCTTTCTTGGATCAGCTGCTGTTTGACAGCAAGCCTTCTAAAGTGCTGCTGTAGAACCTGTTCAAACAATTCGACACTCAGCAAATTTTCCCTCTGGCCTTATTCCTGCTGCAGGTGAGTCTGATTTCTTTAAGGCACAGAGACCATTTTAAAATAAGGCTGTAGTGTGGGTGCGAGCCATCATTAAACCTGGGGTTTCATGAACACCCTGTAAAAAAAAAAAGTCTAAGCTATAGATGGTTCCATAAATCCTAAAACTGTTGTTAAGAGCAGCTGATTGCAAACTTTCAGGAGGTGGTTTAACAGTAATAATTATTGTTAATTGAGCATAATCACAAATCTGAAAATTGCCATTCTGTTTCATGGACTTTGCACTACCATAAAACTGACTGGTGCACAGGCCTTACTCTGTCTATAAGTAGCAGGTCTGTGGCAGAGTCAGGACTGGAAACCAGATCCTGCATATTCTGGGTTTGAGCAATATTCTGTCTTTGATTTAGTTATTGTTAACCTGTGACATATATATTTCTTTAGCTTGGGCCATTTTTAAAAGCTAATTAAACCTTAATGAAAAATTGTATAATTTATACATTTTCTGGCTGAGTAATATTTTTTAACAGTCTGGAATCTAAGATCTTCTTAGCAGTAAGGATGTTAACAATATTCTGCCTTTGTACCTGTTTTCTTCATTCTATCATTACTGTTTCCGAACGCTTCACAACAGTCTTTAAATATTGTTATAGCTCCTGTGTGAAATATGAGTGTATTTATCCCCTATCAACAGGTGGCAAACTAAGGCATGTAGATGTTTCAGCTCTGTGTTGTAACAGGTCCCATGCAAAAGTTGTATATACCCTGAAAAATTATTATAATTTTATATATCTGTTGTCTTAAGCACTATACTAAGGTTCTGTGGGATCGTTTATACATCAATTTTTATTCCCCAAACTTCAAATTTCAAACATGAGCATCTTTAATTGTATTTCCTGCTCATATTCTCAAAGATTTTAAGATTTTCTGTTTGTCTTACCTGTGTGTGTGTGTTTGGATGCAATTTTAATTTTCTGATTCTCAGTTATGTTGGACATCTGTGAGGAAAATTACATTAAATTGTCATGACCCTAATGAATGAATTGCAAAGCTACAAATATCAAATGTTTCTAGTTATAGAAGGAATATTTTGGATAAGGCAAAATAATGAGCTGGGATAGAATGTTGAAAGGTAGTAACTTAAATACTCAAGACTTGAATTCAAGTGTCTCTTTTTCGAAGTTAATATTCAGGCCAAGTGAAATATAAATTACAAAGAATTTTTGCTAAAGCAACATTTTTCCCTAAATCTAGTATCAGTCGTATCACTAACTGTAATGGCATTAACATAGAACACAATATAAACCACAGAACTCTCCTAAATTTTTAATTTACTTGGAGAAACGTGGTTTTCTGCTTTAACTCTGCATCCATATCTCCCTGTGACACAGAAATGCTCTCCAAATTTCTTGTGTAGCTTGTATGGTCCGAGTGATGTTGCTTCAACTGGGAAGCCTCAGGTTCTCCTTCCTCTGTTTCACTATAAAATATGTTCAACAGAGGGATGCTGAGGGCATAAATTTATCCTGACACCACAAAAGAAAACTGCTGCAGGCTGCTATTTCATCTGTGTATTGGGTACAATACAGGTTATGTAGAGGAAGTGGCTAAAGTTTCAGATTTGTCATAAAGAACTTGATAGAGTCTGGTAAATAGATGAAATTCAGGCCCATTTTAGTGTTTCAAATGCCATAAAACAGTGACTATTATCTGTTTAAAAACTAGTTTGAACCACTGTGTTCCAGTTTTAGGGTCTGAGAGACACTTTTATGTCAAAATGCTGGGTGGTCCTTTTCGCCAGGACTTCCTAAGAGCATAGTGGCTGCAGTAATTTAACACTTGTTGCTTTTTAGGGTCATCATGGCTCAGGATAGAAAGGAGTCTATCCAAAAACCATTCCAGTGCCAGTGACTCCCAGGTGCTCTCTAGTCCTTTGAGACCACCAGCAGCTGGTGTAGCTGGGAAAGGACTTCCCAGGCCATGCCAAGAACAGTGGAGTTGCAAATTGTCTCTGGTAGCGGTGCAACACTTCAGATGCACTGAAACGGCTCAGTGCAAGCAAGGAGACCATGTATCCTTTTGCCAAGCACTGGATGTACAGTGCCTGACACTTCATTTCTATGTCCCCCATGATTGTTCCTGGCCTTGACTGGTTTTTTAGACAGCTTTGAGAACTGAGCTAACCTACTGCCTATAATGAAACATACCCAACAAAAGGGATCTTTTGAGAGTTTTACACCGTATTGCTGGATTAGGAGGCTACATCTTTCTTAGTGATGCAAGAAGTACTTTTGCCAGAAGGTGTGATTAGGGAGGATAGCAGCAAAGGTGGCAGAAAAACTCTGGCTGTTGTATTCATCAGTGAGGACTGAAGGACTTCTTGGCTTGTTTCTTTTCACATATCCTTTTGAATTATGGGCTTACTGCTTCTGAAGCTGCAGGGCTCAAGGTGATTATTAGATAAGTCAAAAAAAGGGTGTCATTCTTCCCATGCTGCAATGTTTGAAGGATAATTCTCTTGTAGATCTCCTCTACTCTGCTATATAAATGAAAAAACTAACAGCTTGTGCATTACAAATAAGAATCACATGAAAACAGGATCTATAGTCACTGAGAATTGATAACATCCAGTCCTGAAAATCTCAGATAACTCTTGAACATTTTAAAATAATTAAATAATTTTATGGTGAATTTTACCTATACTTGCACATATATTTCAAGACAGATTTTTGGGGGGCATTTCAGAGATGCCCACTAGCCCCTGTCTGCTCTCTGATAAACTGACACAAAGTTCCCTGTAATTCTAAGGGAAGGAGCAAAATAGGGACAGAGAAGAGCTGGTTGTCTCTGACCTGCTTTAAGAAGACCCTTGCCCCCTGTGGCAGAGGGAAGAGTGGCTTCTAGTCTTGCACTTGGCAGGCTGGGCTTGTAAATACTTGGGAATTGCTGTACATCATAGCTGCTAGGGGTTTATCTGTGGTAAAGAAACTGCTGTTGTAAAGAAACTGCTGTCCTGTCTCCAGTTATTTTATGCCCATAATTTACAGATACAGTGTAACACATACCCACCCTCATGGGTTTTTTGATATCTCTGCAAAAGCAGGCAAGCCCTGAAGGGTACAAGGCAAAATTTCCACAAGAAAAGACCA
The DNA here is from genome assembly GCA_910950805.1 of Acrocephalus scirpaceus scirpaceus. Taxonomy (NCBI): domain Eukaryota; kingdom Metazoa; phylum Chordata; class Aves; order Passeriformes; family Sylviidae; genus Acrocephalus; species Acrocephalus scirpaceus. Next base: position 143,188,825 of record OU383773.1, on the reverse strand, counting down.
TCAGGTGCTGATATTCTGTAAATCATGTCTGATTGTTCTTTGTACTCTTCCCCTCAGTCAAAGAAGACAACTTGTCTTTGGAGACCTGTAAAAAAAATTACTCCATGCTGCTGAATCCTAGAAATTGTCAAGGTGATCTATTCAATACAGCCCTACGAATCCTCTTCCCTCTGGCAGAGCCCTTTTCCATGACATGAGGATTCATTTCTGGTTTTCAGCCAGCAGAAGGATTCCAGTAAGAGGGACAGTTTTCACGCCCATTGTTTTCTAATACCCAGAAAGATAACACAATTAGATCTGGATTGAGAAGTCATAATGCTTTCTTCTCATTTCATGCTTCAAGTAGTGATCTTGGCATCTCAAGTACCAAAGGGCCTTGATCATCAGGATGTTTTTCAGGAGAAGCATTTTCCTGTATAAACTACTGTTGCTCTATAGAAATTTTCTGATTGATCTGTTTCCTCATCTACCACAGAGCTTCTGTGGAGGCTGCTGGTTGCTTCAAGACATGAAGAGAGCTCCTGCTGAAGCAATTATCTCAGAGGAGGCAGGGAGTTAGAGTTTATTCCTCCTGTCTTCCCAGTGCTTCCTTGGCTCACCTGCAATGCTGACATCAACAGCAACTCTCTCCTCTTCCAAATTATGGTAACACTTAATTTCAGGCAGCTGGTTTGCTTGAAACTTGCTACCTTTCTTTTGGTGAAGTTTTCCCCTTCTTATGATGTGTGTTTTTTCCATCATATTGATGGGTCTTATCTTGAGTCCATGCCTTACTTCTCCCTGCTAAGTCTTTATACACAGCTCCTAGCAGGCAGAAAGGAGTGTTTGCTGTTTTATTAGTACTTGTAGCTCCTGCCCAATTAATGGAATCACCTAGAAGGAGAAATGCAGGTTTTTAAGTTATCCACAGGTTGAGCAAGGTCAAGCACTTGCTGGCAATGGATTAAGTCTGGAGCTGAAGCTCCAGAGTACCCAGGCCGCCCCAACAGTGGTTGCTGCCCATGACACAAGGACTAGATGAAAGCACAGCTGAGTGTACCACATTGAGAGCTGTGGCCACCCCTGAGTGGATCATGTGTCCCAGATTTTGGGAGTGGCAACCTGTAAAGGGAGTGGAGGAAACCCACATGAATGGTGACTAGAGATCTCTCATTGTGACCTACTGACACATATGTTAGACATTTAAACTGACCATACTTACCTAAGTATGGGGAAATCCCTGTGCACCTCAAGGTAGACATAAAAACTGTATAATTTATGCAGAGTTTTTGTGCAGTCTCAGTTCTAACTTCCCCTTGGGTGTAAGAGAGAAAATAGAAAGCTGTTTTAAAGGGAAAATAAAAAAGCAGTTTGTACTATATGAAGTCTGAATAGCAAGCTCCAGCTGACTGATTCACTAAGCTAAGTGCAACATGGAAAGTTCAGTGTCAGGGAAATAACAGAGCTTTCTCTCCTGGTGGCAGGCAGCCATGGTTGTTGTTACTGGCACGGTCAGCTAACACAGGGTTTGGACACAAACTTAATATTCATCTTTCTGGTATTACTACAGACAGATAAAATCACCATGAGAACTACCTAGTAGTGAAAAAATACCTGTTTATACTGTTTTTCTCTCAGTCCAGTGAGGTCAGTTCTGAGCTGGGGCTGTGAGCATGTCTGGTGGCTTCTGTGACATGTGCAGGTGGCTCAGTGTTCACTGGGCAAGTACATCAGGAAGTTCTCTGCAATCACAGCCAGGCTGCCTGGGACAGGCCAATGCCTGGTGACACAAAGATGAGCCCAGATGAGACAAATGCAGTGTGATCTATGCATCCAAGAGATGTTTTCTTAACAACCACTTTCTGGCACAGAAGAAGAGTATTTCCCTCCAACCTCCTGTGTCTCTTCTGTGTTTGGAGAGAGGAGACCTCTGAGAGTACAGCTGTGGAATCTGAATAGGAGGTAATAGTGCAAATGTGTGTACTGATTTTCCATACAAACCCTGATTTTCAATACACAACAATTTTTTTAAAAAGCTTAATGCTGCCTGTGATGCCTTTTGCACTTCTAGTGCTTCTTCTGCATGTGGCACAGCAGCTGAAGGGTTTTTCTGTCTGCTATAGTATGGGTAATACTTGCAGTCATGTTTCTGATTTTTATCAAATTGAGTTATAAGTGGGGGGTATCCTGCAGAGATAACACAAATTATCTTTTTAAATGAATGGTAGAAGTGATCTTGCATCTGAGAAAGTGTGTCCATGGATTCTGTGAAGTGAGTTGGATGGCAGATAGAGGTGAGCTGGAATTCATTGGGATGATATGGATAGGATGATATGGATAGGGTAGGTGGGTGATGTCCCGAGACTCACAGTGGGACTGATGGTCCCAGGAAATCCAGAGGAGGTCCTGCTGAGAAACCAGTGGGAAACCTACCTGCTGGCACATGGTCCAGCCTGGCAAATCAAACAAGAGGAATGGAGGCAAAATGGATGAATGAGACCTGTCTTGCTTCAGAAAACCACTAGAATGAAAGAAAGGCCTTGTATGTCTCTGCTGATAATCCAGCACCAAGCTTGGGAGAGATACCTGAACCAATGGTATATTAGCAGATGGAAGTTATAAACATGAAAGGGAATCTTATATAGGATTAAATGGAAACATCAAATTATGTGAAGTTCGATCTTCACATTGAAATACATTGAAATATTGAGAAATATAAATTGCAATGGGAAACAGGAAGGGGAAAAAGAGAAATGAAGCATGTGTGGTTTGGTTAGCTGTTTGGAGGGTTTTTTAATTGAAAAAAATCTTTTATTGAAAAGCATATAATTGTAAAAAATAAACAGAGTAGAATAAAAATATTTTTCTTCTCCCAACTTTGTCACTCTTACCTCTTCTGTGCATCAATTTTCTCTCATGTTTTAAATTCTTGGCATCTTGTTTTATAATTAAATGGTGAGTTCTTGAGGGCAGCAGCTATATTCAGATATGGAGCAGTAAACAGCCTGCAGCAATAAATACTTACCCTGATTGGCACCACTGAGCAATATAAACACTATGTAAGTAATGAGAAAGTCTGAGAGGTGCAGAGTCCTGGATAAACACCGTTCCTTTTCAGCAGTTTACATTATAGTGGAATTAATTCAAACAGTGCACAAAACCATGTCAGTGCATCAGCTAAAGGCAGACTGGATACTGCTTGGAGGTATGGAAAGTCATGAAGAGCTGGGTGAGCCCCATAATGTCCTCTGGAAGGAAAGATGCTCTGGGGAGGAGCTGATTTGGAACTTGGAGCCGAGCTTCCCATCCTTTGGGAAGGGAAAAACCCTGACAGTTGTCTTCGTTTGTGACATTCAGGAAGGATGAAATATCTCTGTATGAGATAGATCCAAACTCCCATCATAGGCAGGAAACCTGAAGAGCTATCCTGCTGACTGCTTCAGTTGTCCACATTTATTTATTTAGAGCCATTTGAGATGTTCTGTAATAGGCCCCAACTCTCAGCTGCCACTTGGGAGGGAGAAAGGTCCTGTTTAATATTTGGCAATTCTGTGTAAATATCTTGGATACCAGAGGCAAAGCTGGCACTAGACATCTGAGTTTAGCCAGCTAGTTGGTATGCCAAGATGTCTGGTTTGGGGTCAAGTGGGCAGTCACAGAAGCCTGGACATCCAATCCACATGTGGACACCTCCTAGGTCTCCTAACTTGCAAGGGCAACACTATTGTCCTTTAAGATGTGCCCCAAGACAAGATTTTGCGTAGTGTCCTTTAAGATAATACATTAAAAATTGATTGATGCTAACATTGTGAAAGTTCTGTAACCTCTTTTCTGAAATGAGGGGTCTTAAAGTGGAGCTGGAGTTGCGTGTGAGAATGTGAGCTTTAGCCCTGCTCTGAGCAAGCGTGGTGGCTCTGCAGAGCTGGGCAGACCAGACGTGGTGGCTGGAGCCCGAGCTGGCTCACACTGCGGGTGTGTGGTGCTGCCAGAGCACCAGGCGGGCTGGGCAGAGGGAGCTCATGGGGACAACCACTGGCCTGGCATTGTGCACTGGCTCCTGCACAAGGCTGTGCAGAGAACACATCTCAGATGTTACTGAAAATGCATTACACATTTTTTTCCTTTCCTTTGCCTTAATTTTTTTTTTTTTTGGTCAGAAATAATTTCCTTCTGAGTATGTGAATTTACTGCAGCAATAACTACTGTTTGCTTACATGTTTGTACAAGAGAAGCACAAGGAGCCCCTAGTGTCTGACAAGGACGCTGTGGCAAAACAAATTAAAAATAGAGACAGAAAGCTGGAGTGCAGAGAGAGAGGTTATTACACCAAGGATGACAATGGCCCTCTGAGACAAGTAGGAGGTCTTCCGAGGTTTGACTCAATACCTCAAAAAAAAAAAAAATTTCCATGATATCAAAAACTTGTATTTGACCTGTGCCTGAAAGTCGTTGGTGTTTCTAGATATGGGCATATGGAGAAAAGAAAGTCCTTGACCACAAAGGACTACAGCATGAGGTGTTATCAGACAGGAAATGGGAAGAGTATTTAGGATCACAGATGTTTTGTCTCAGTGTTGGAGCAGGACAGATGGACTGTCTCTATGTCCCCAGATGTTCTTAAAGAGAGAAGGAACTGACTACAACTAAGAGGTTTTTTATCTGAAAGTCAGTACCGGTATGTTTTTTCACCTCATATAAACAAAGAAAAAGAAAGGTTTGTTCTGCTTCACTGGAGCAAAAAAAATAGCACAATAGAGTTCCATTCAGGCACACAAATAGCAACTGTCCTGTGACTTCTCTATTTAAAAGGGTATCCATGGTGAGATCTGCCTCGCTCTCAGTCGATGGCTGCGGAGCGGTGCTGTGGTTCATACTGCAGGCAGGGAGGAAAAGGCATCTGAAAAATTCCCCTTGCAATGAATGAGTGAAGAAATGCAACAAGATATCAAGTGTCTGCTGCATCACGCTGCAAAACATGGTGCCTGTGTTCACCACCTTACTGTGCCTTCACACTGCTTTTCCAGGCCCATTCCAATTAAATGTATTCTGTACTTGCAGGCACAGCCCGGACCAACAGATGGTACATAAATAGGTGTAAAAACTGCAGCAGCACAGGGGGCTTCCTTGCCAGGCTGCATTTCTTGTTTGCTTTCTTCTTTCAGTGTTGGTAGTAGGGATTAGTAATCTGCTCTGTGATAGCCAAGCCTGGACCAGACCTCTCCAGGGTCTTGCCCAGCTCAGAGCACACAAGGATGACTTGGTGCTGTAGGAACCAATGCAGATGTCTGCTCTGCTAAGTGGCCTCTAGCAGCAAAAGGAAAAAAGGAGCTGGGACTAGATTGCTGGACTTCTTGAACCACTTCTTTTCTGGGGAGAATAGGAGACCTGCCTAAAATTCAACATGCTACTGGTATGGCATCAATGTACCTTATAACTCCAAAATAAGCCAAGATTGGGTTAAGGAGTTAAAAAATACTGCCCTTGGGCTGTTATTTGTATTCTGCATTAAAATACTGAGGGTTCACACTTTTCAGATCTTATCAGCTAGAAAGTGTCATATATCATTTAAAAGTGTTATATTCTAGTAAGTTGAATATAAAATCCTCTTATAGATCATGACATTCACTGTAAAATTATTAGCAATGCTAATGCTGATACAAATTGTAAGATATTGATACACCAGTGTTAATGCACTGAACTTGAATTCCATCAAAACCATTAGAAAAGCTGTTCCTGACTTTAAGTGAGACACAGATTTGACCTATACATTTTTAAAAGGTTATGCCTAAGTGCTAAAAATGGAAAATATTAATAAAAATGGAATTGCTCTTTGCTGTCATCCAGGCAAAGACCCCAAAGCTTTCGTATATACCTTTTACCATTCATTGTCATGTTTTGCTTCCATGTCAAGCCTGGAAGCAGACTCATCAGTAAGCATTTGGCTGATTCAAACCAAGTCAAGAGTTAGGTGCTAACTCCAGCTGCTAACAATACAGCAGCCATTGAAATGTGAAAGGACAGTTCAAAAAAACTAATTTGAAAGTGTTTTCCTGTGAAATCCAGCCAGCTTTTGAAATCAGACTTTCACTGTCTACCCTAAACCAACCAAATGTTGCAAAACCTGGAAAAACTGGTGTGGAATGATTATCTTGCAAAGGAATCCTGCTGGTGCAGAATGATTATCTTGCATAGCTTCTCCCTTGTCTGTCAGGGCATGCCAGGTAGGTGTTTGCGGTGTGCTGTGGTCCTCACTGTTCTTTAGCTCTGTGCTCAGTGTGGTCTCCATGGACAGGCTGCCCTCTTATCTGTGTAGCAAGTATGGGAAAAGGCAGAACTCAGCAATGCTGGCAACAAGGACTAGGCAGGAGGAACAAAAATCACATGCCTGGGCTTCTGCAAGGGAGAGGCAGGCAGGGTTTATCAGGAGGTGGAGGCAAACCAAAGCAGGCAGAGGTGGATGCTGGTGCAGTGCTGAGGGGGGGCATGGGTGTGACAGCAAACCCAGCATGAACCAGGTGCAGGATGGGTCTGCACTGGGGAGGCACAGGCAATGCCCGCTGGTTTTGGTCTATGCTAAGGAAGCAGATGCCTGTAGAGTCAGAAGCAAACTCTTGTGGTTTCCAAATGCTCATATATAGCATTCTAGCAAGTTGGAGCAGATGGCAGCTCTGACTACCCTGGGCCCCATTTCTGGCCAGCGGCTGCAAACCCTTCAAACCTCTTTGAAGAATGGTGTGGGTATGCCTGCTTAAGGAATGGCATCCCAGGATTTCCTGCTCCATTCCACTGTCTCTGTCTAGGTTTCGAGGCATGCTCAGCACTCTGGAACACATGCCCAGTGCTGGTGCCACAGTCTGGGAACAGCCCCGCTGAGCTGCATGGGCAATCCCATATGCCCCAGGTTGTTCAGCAGGAGTAGGGTGGGTGTAGCTCCAAGCCAGAGGAGTTACTCTGCTTCTCAGGTGGTGACTGTAAGAACAGACATAGCTGGACTGTTTGAATGCCTTCCAGAAGATAAATCATCCGTGAGCACTGCTGAAGTGAACTCAGCAAGCACAAAAAGTAGGGCACAGCTGATTTTCCATCACCATTCACTTATAGTAGGAGAGTAGAAGATGTTTTAGGACAGCCTTGGTCACTGACTGGGAGGATCTCCCAGCCAAGGGTCACCACCAAATGCATCCACCTTCCCAGCGTGGCTGAGGGCTGAGACAAGCAACACAAGTTTTGTGGCACCTGACTGTTCCTTTAGAGAAGCCAAAATGTATGCTTTTTTCCCTTTGCAGTTTGAGAGGACCTGTACAGAGGAGGTGGAATTGGAAGCAGGATTTGACCTTATTATGCATGTAGCTTACACAGAAACCTACAGTGTTAAAGGGATTTTTAAAGTTTGCTCATTAGCTTGCAGCAAATCTCAAGGTGCAACCACAGAGCTATCCTTAGGCAAATACTGTCTTCGCAAGTGAGCCTTCTTAGGTTCTCCAGCTGCTGCTAGATGGACTTAGCATTTATATCTTTCATGGTGTATTGCACATATCTTTGTCTTTGGAGACAACTGAAGCTGAATTTGTCTGTCTTACTAGCCATGTGGCAAGTGAACCCTGTGCTTGGCTTTTGTACAGGTGTCCATCACAGACAAAAAGGGAAAAGAGGTAAAAGGCAAGAAGAACCTGTCAGAAGAGTTGAAAGGGAAGCTGGAGCCAGTCCTGGTCAGTCCCTCTTTACAAAGTCCCATTTTGGGTGACTTTAACTGGCAGGTGAGGGCACTTCACTCTGAGGCCTGCACAGACTGTGGGGGCTTTGGCAGTTTTCTGGAGGTTCACCAGTGAAACTGACTCTGGCAGAAGGAGATGAAAAGCAACTCAAAGGGACAAAGGTGCAAATGAAGTAATAGGAAATGATGAGAAGAGGAAAGCACCTCTGAAAGCTGGCAAGTAGAAAATTAATTTCAACCTGAAACGGCCACTTTACCAGGATGAAATCAGAAAAGTTCTCTCAGGAAATAAGCAAAATGGTCAGAAATCCAGGTTTCAACAGTGAAATTCAACATGAGCTGCAAATGCCTCAGGGAAATGGCAGGCAGATCAGCAAATAACGAATTACAGAAGTGAAGTCAGGATGTAATAAAAGCCTCAGTACCCCTTTGAGATAACATTTGCTTTTACCTGGAGAGGTTCCTGAGAGGGTTGTGGGAGCTTGAAAGAAAGCACTAGCTCCAAAACTGCAAACCTCAGAAGGAGGAAGAAAATAATTGCCTCCCAAAGAAACACATAGGTAAGAAGATGCCTCCGCTGGGAGAGGTCAAGTCAGTAACAACCATGTCTTTAGTCATCACTGAGATCCTGAAATCACAAAGGCGGTCATGCAAGACAAAAAAGAATTGCTTTAAGGGCTGAAATATTTTTCTCTATATTAAAGGTGGGACCAAGCCATGAAGTACAGCTCTGACTTGATCTCCAGATCCAAAATTCACAGAAGATTGGATTGGGATTTTTCTTGGCTGGGCAAATTCATCTGGATCTCTCAGAATTTGGTAATGTTTAGTTCTTTGGGGTTTTTTTTTGTCTCAGGTTGTGCTCCAGACCTAGACAGATGTGTGAAATCCTCTCAAGAACAGAACCAAGAGCAGATTTAAAGCACATATATTTTGTATTGTCATGCACCAGCTCTGAAGAGCCAGGACATCGTTCCATTGTCACTGTGCCTGTGCTCGTCCTGCTTTTTGTTGGACGTGGTAGCACCATACAGTTGCTTCTAGCATTGCAGGTGAACGTTTATGCATCTTGTAACTATAGGGGTACTAATCACAGGGAAGGTTAGTAAGCTTTTGGGGCTGGGAGCATAGAAAGCTCTCTTTCCTCACCAAACCCTGCACTCATCAGCTAATCTCATCTTGCTGGGACACACAGTTTATTTCTTGGAGGCTTCACCATGGGAAGCCACACTACAGGATTCTATGGGGACAGGGGGAACTGCTCACCATCTGTCCCCCTCCACTTCCTTGTGTGAGGACTCAAACCCATCAGTCATCCTGACTCAGGACCATTTTGGGCTCCTCTGATTCCTCCTGTGTTTTAAAGAAAGGGAGGGATGCAGCTGGTAAGGAAGCAGGAAGGGTTGGAGGGAAGCCAGTTTGTGTGTTCCCCCAGAGGAGCACAGGAGGGAGGAACTGTGCCTTCTTGGTGGCTCAGAGCACGGCCACACTCAGCACTGCTGGCTGGGACATGTGACTGGGATTACAGGTAGTACTACTGGTGCTACAGGTACTATTAGTGCCTCTTAGCTGTGGTGTTGTTTGGTACCGTGTCCTTTCAGTCAGGGCCCTGCAGGATGTCACCTGTCACTTCTGCAAAGCCTCTGATGTGCAGGCAGGTTGTGCTCCTGCTGCACGGCGTGGCAGCTGCCTGCTCCTCTACACTCCCTCACTCATGGCAGCACACCACAGCGTCCTTTTGAGGATCATACTGGGATATTGCACTCCTGAGGAACTGTAGCCTAGGCCTCCCATGGGGTAATGCTGGAAGTCACTGAGTTGTTCCAAGAGGATTCCAAGGAATCCTTATGGTCATTTCTGTATGTGGAGAGGCGAAAGCTGCCATGGCAAATATACACCTGAAAGTGTATGAGCAGGAGTGTATGTATGCTGAAGGGGGAAAGGGTGGCATGGAGGGGGAAGTAGGCAAGGGTGTTGCTAGAGAGGTCAAGATGTGTGGATGGAAAACACCAAAATTGGAGAGAAGTTGTCTGGAATATCCTCCTCATCAATTTCTTCATTTTGTAGAAGGACAATGAGCTTGCCTTCTAGATGAGTTTTAACTTTATTGGGTAAAGATTTCCTGTCTTTTTGATAAATTCAGCCAAAAATGTCAGTAAACAGAAGCAGCACAGTCTTGCATGTTCATAGACCCTTTACAGTTTGTTTTTACCATGGCTGGTTTCGGACACATAGGAAGGACCTCTTTTCTACAGTCTCTTCTCTTACCAGGTTTTGTCTAGGCATACCCAGGCTGTTTGTGTTCTCAGACAATAAGCTGCAATATCCAGAGATTTCAGTCAAAGGTCAAGGTCCTGTTGTGCAAGGCAGGATATTTTTCCCAGAAGTTAGTTCCTGCCCTGAAGAAGTTCCAGAGACAAAAGAAGACTGTGGCCCAGCTGACGACAGAGAAGTAGAAGGCGCTGGTGAGACACTTATAATTAGTCTAATGAGGATCAATCAGATGACACTAGCTGCCTAACCATTGTCAGGTCATTTTATGGGCATTACAGCAACAGCATGCTTGTAAAGAGAAATGATAGGGGTATTAAGCAGTGACTACTTTCAGGACAGGCTTTTTCTGCTCATGAATGTAGGTTTATGAAATAGAGTGTAGAGTAACAGCAATTAACTGGGATATACCCGAAGTGTGAGCTTTATTGAGTGCTGAAATCTCCCATCTAATGCCCAACTAGTGCCTTAGTAAGGCCCTGATTCCTGTGCACACATGTAATTATCCCCATTTATACCTTTTCTACGTGCAGTACAAAAGTGAACCAAAATTTGGTCTTTCTAAGTCCAGAAAATACAGGCACAGAATCAATTACATTGCTAGAGGAAAATTCTAACCAATGGAATTACCTTCTATTCACAAGCAATTTTTTTTTTAATCCAAATTCTTCTGGGGGGAGTCCATCCAAATTTCTCACTATGGTTTCTAGAACATCCTACTACTTACCTCTGCTTTACATTCACTGCCACTAAGCAGTGATTAGGTCCTGTGAGTAGTTTTTCACTTTGCAGTCTCTCCATGTTCATACATAATTTTCCAAGGGTGAGGTTTTTTCCAATAAGGAAGGAATGTTCATGCACAAATGGCATGAAAGGTTGAAACGTGCGTTGAGCCAACCTGGAACTTGTGGTTTAATAATCCCTTAAGACATTAACCAGGAAGGGACATTTGCCTTCTGTATGTTGTATAAAACTTAAAAGAGACCGAGGGAGGGTTATGAATTCATTATTCATGCATTATTCAGCACTCATTATTCTTTCCCCTTTGCTAAAGACTGCACAAGTGTGTGAACTCACTCTAGTCAATGGAAGTTCAATCACTACCAGCAGCAGACCTCAAAGCACATGTTGGCTGACCAATGCTGGTGTCTGGTCTGGGGGGAGCTGAATCCCTCCTCCCCAGGAAGCTGGTGGACATACGTGTTCAGTGACACAGCTGCCTGTAAGCTGAACTGAAACTGTGCATTAGATGTTGTGTATTGTCAGCAGGTCAGAGAAACAATGTGCTTATGGAAGTTTTATCTCTGCTGCTGCTGAGCTCATGTAGAGAGGCTATGAAAAAACCAAACTCACAGGCCATAAAAAGCTGAAAATTATGTTGTATGTAAATGAAAGGTCATTTGCCTGTGTTTGGGATGAAAGACACAGACCTGCTATAGCTAATTCTTGGAAGGAATGGTAACTTGTGAATTTTTCCTATGCCTATTTCCAGGATTAGTGCATCACCTAATTTATTCTATATGTGATATGAAGAGGTTAAAGAGATGCAGCATAAAGGCATGCAAAAAGCCACACTCTCTCTCCAGACATATGAATAGTTATCTATTTATAGATCATGTTACTTGCAAATATGCTTGATGCTAATATTATTTAGCTAAAATACAAGTAATAAATACTGTTCTCTAAGGCACAGCAAATACATTCAAAACTAGTCTATGTCTTAAAAAATTTCTTGTGTCCTTGATAGACTTAAAGTTAGATAATCTATATGCCTAACATAGTTTAAGCAACCAAGGCAAAGGAAAGTGTGAAAAACTTCTCAGCATTGCTTCGCTGGAATCACAAGAATACTTTTCTGAAATCACAATGCCTTTTCTAATATTCACTCTCAGTACATTTATATACCCAATTCTTTTTTTTTCATATGTGCAGTCTAATACCAAATCTGATTAAAATGAGAAAAACCTATTCAGCACAGTGGCTAAGCAGTTAAAAATGTCATTCAACAATTTGCCAGGTCACTGTCACAAATATGTTGCTAGGTGACTGCAGATGTTATCAGGCACTAAAATACATGCATTTTCCAGATGTATTCATTAAATCATTTTCTGTTCAGTGATTCTGTGGTACAGTGAAACTGAATGCCTTATATTTGTTAAGGACCTAAATATTTTTAAATGCGTAAAGTAATCTGAATTATATTGAAAACTGTTATTTGTTGTGTAAGTGGAGGAAAGGGATCCAAATTTGGGAAATTTGACTAAGGGTTTCTAGAGATTCAGCTCCCTAGAAACTGCAATTTTTCACTATCCTCTTGGGTTTTGTAACTTCTGTGCATACCTAATGCTCACATTCTGCATCTAATTATTCTACAGCTGATCCCTGTTAATTGGCATTGCTATCAACTAGTGATATGACTCATTAACCCTTTGAAAAGCAGTCTTTCAAAAGTTAATAACCGTAGAGTTTGAAACTTCAGGCTGATGTAATACCCAGTGATAAAAACACATGAACTTCAGGCAGTTTCAGATGTCATTCTGGGAGCTGATTGTATCAGTCACATAGAATTCCCCCTGCAGGTCAAGACCCCAAAAGCTGGGCTGGTTTTCCAGGTTCCTGTTCCTGGCAGTGGCAATGTCACCCACGTAGAGGTTGGTCTCTCTATCAAAGTGAGCCAGAAGAGCTGCCAAACGCCTGGCAGTGTGCACCACTGACATTGGAAATGAGTAGGGCACACATTTAGGTACTGGGCTTGGGTATAAAAACCTGTGTTAAAGGGTTCCTATCTGCAAGCTGACTCCACACTTCAAATAATGGGAGCAATAACTGGATACAGCTATCTTTTATAGTGCAAGTCAGATCTACAGATTCATTCTAGCTTTAATATCTACAAATGTACATTGAGTAGATATGAGGCAGGGTTCAAAGAATGTGCTACTGGTTGCATTTTTCCTAGAGCTTTGAACTGTAACATCTGTGTGTGCTCCCTGGTTCAATGTTCATCTGAAATGATCGAGAGATTACTCGGAGTTTGGCAGAGACTTGCAAGATCACACTTTTCAGCTCAGACCAGCCTGCATCAAAGGTATTTACATGTGCATGGATTTAAGTGTGAACGGTCCAGAGAGAATAATGTGCTAGTGTTAAATCCAAAATTATCTCTTCTGGCTCAGGGACCTCCCAGGCCATGAGTGATGGCAGACTGAGTGTTTATTCTGAGAAAATACTGCTATTTGTTTTATTTTTCTGTATTCAGCAAATTTTTCCCTAGGCATCCAGTTCTGGCCACATATCAGAGGTGAAATTCTGCACCAGATGGATCTTGACCTGGTCTCTGTGGCCAGTTTTATGTTCTTAGGCCCCTGCAGCACTGACTCTTTGTGACTGTCTATGTGATTTCCAGCAGCATGGAGAGTTCATGTCATTGGTCTCCAGAGGGTAGTAATAGGTACCGAAGGAAAATATCACAGAATAAATCCTTAATCTTTGTGGCAAAGCTGAAGGGAGGGCAGCAGTTTGTGAGGTTTATGGTTATTGTAGGTGCAGTTTTTAAGCACAGCCTAAATAATTGTATGTGTTATGCCTCAGCTAAGCGTGTTTTACCACATCAAAAAAAGTTTAGACAACATAAAATGTTCTTTGTTCTAAAAGAGTGAGATAGCACTTCACAGTTTGTCTGCTGGAGGCTGTGCTGTCATGCCATTGCTCCAGGGAGAAGCGGTATTGGAGGAGATTCATTGCTCTTCCTCTCAGCTTCACTGGCATCAGCTAATGAAACAGGAGACAGTGGCTGTGAGTTGTGGCTTGGGATGTTCAGACTGGACTGTGTGACCTTTTGAGATCCCTCCCAATCAACATTTCTGGAGCCCATAGAAGGCCTACACTCACCTGAATCAGTAAGTCAAGGCAGCTATTCCAGAGCATCTCAAATGGCTTCACACATTTATGTGATGGCAGCTGCATTGTACCCCCTCATCAGCAAAATTAAATGAGAGTGATGCAGCTGAACTGGCTGTTTGCCAATTCATCAATCAAGCAGGTGGATATAATCCACATCCTTTGGGATAACCTGGCATACCTGACCTGCTCTTCAGATGTCACTTCAGAAGGACCTGTGTCTATTATAGATTCTGTATCATTTTGAAGGGGGTGATTATGCCCCTTCTACTCTGCTTCTGTGAGATCCCACCTGGAGTATTGTGAGCAGTTCTGGTGTCCCCAACATCAGAAGGACATGGAACTGTTGGAATAAATCCAGAGGGGGGTAAGAGTGTAGAGTAAGGTATCATGGAGTTGATAAGAGGACTGGGGCACCTCCCCTGTAAAGACAGGCTGACAAAGGTGGGGCTGTTCAGCCTGGAGAAGAGAAGATTGTGTGGAGACCTCAGAGCAACCTTCCAGTATCTAAAGAGGATCTACTGGGAAGCTGGAGAGGGACTCTTGGTCAGGAACTGCAGCGATAGGACAAGGAGTAATAGGTACAAATTGAAAGAAGAGAAAAATAAGTTAGGTATTAAATGTGGTTAGACAATGGAATGCCCAGGGAGGTTGTGGATGCCCCAGCCCCAGTGTTTAAGGCAGGGCTGGATAAGGCCTTGAGCAGCCTGGTTCAGTGGGAGTTGTCCCTGCCTGTGGCAGGGGAGCTGAGGACTACATGGTCTTTAAGGTCCATTTCAAACCCTTATCATTCTGTGAGTATCTCATTGTCCAGATATATCTCCAATGACAGGACATGCTTGTCTTTAGGAAACTGAATCAAGCCCTGGATGTCTCCTGGGGTGAACAGAAGTAATTTTGCCTTTTCATCTGCAGCACAGAAGGTGTCAGGATATGCTCAGTGGCCTGCTCACCTTAAATAATCATTCTCTGCAAGGCTGTGGTTGGTAGCTTTAGCTTGCAGAGTCCCACCACCAGGTCAAAAAAACACCCAAGCTCTCCAGTGCACAAATGATGATCTGGGATAAAGCCCTGCTGTCAGATCACATTTGTTCAACAACTGCAGTTGCCCAACCAGGGCCACAGGTCAGGCTCATGTGCACAGTAGCTCATTTACACGTTGTTTGGGTTTTGCCTCGTTCTTTCTACTGTCACTCAAAGTGGAGCTGGGTGTAGGTACCGTGCCTGACAGCTCTTTGGGGAAAAGCCACCCCTTAGCAGTTCCCACGGTGGCAGGACAGGGGGTGACACAGCCTGGATCCCACTTCTGCTGATGTTTTAGTATAGACACCAAAGGGACCCCCAGTGCTGAAAAGCATCTGTCACGAGGCCAAGCACAGAAGGATGAGCCCTAGGGACAGTAAGGTGGTCTCTAAAGTTAAAATTACTTCAATCAATTGTTACTCAAGTGCAATTGCTGTAGCTTCCTTGGGGTATTTCCCAGAAGCCTGAATATCCTTGCTTTTTCAGTACTGACAGTGCAATATCTTAAATAAAATATATTCCTATTGACATTTCTTTTAATGCAATGTCAGAAGTTTCCAGAAAGATGTTTGAACTGTAGAAATTAAAGTCAATATTACTTAAATTTAAAATTGATTCTCTGTTTTGAATCTGAGCGATCAATTGCCCTGATCTTGGAATAAAAGTTCCAAAGAGAGCTTCCCACAACATGACGTGGAAGGACAGAGATGTGCTCCACACACTGGAGATGGAGGGAGTACTGTAGGTAGAGCCAGCCTGTTTCCCTGGAAATCAAACCACCTGAAACTTGGCTGTGCTATCAGAACACTGCAGCCACTGCCAAGGTCCTCTCTGCATATTTAAATTTACAGCAACTCTCTGTTGTGACAAAGTGCCAAGCACTGATGGGAACCTTCTGTCTCTAGAAAGAATTTTGGACACATAATAACAACAAAGGATTAATATAGCTTTGCTTGAAAACAGAATTTAAATGAGGTTATTTAGGAAAAAGCAAGCTTATTTCTTTGAAATACTATTTCATTATATGAAAATATAATGAATTAACATTTATCTGGAAAATGCCTTTTTTTTTATTTCACATCTACTTTTTAGCATTTCCACACTGCATAATATTTTCTAGAATATATTTATTCTGGAATGAGCTTTTGCAGGTTTGAGTGATAGAATCAATCAAGAAACTGACTGTGTATGTTTGCCAACAAGAAGAAGGAAAACAACAACAATAACAGTGGTAGTAATAATAATAGTAATAAACCCAACTTAATTCTGAATAAACTCAAAATGTTGAAAAACTCAGTTTTACATTTTGTCTTTTTTTTAATGACATCTACATGAGTTTCTGATGCATCATTCGATCCTGTCTTTAAAACTACCTCAATATACTGAGACTTACAGAGATCTGTTTAGTTTATCCTTGCTTTGAGAGTCAGTTTGATTATAGCATGTGTTATCAGAGGAACAAACCACTGTAAACTAAGAGCTATTTAATCTAACAGGGACAAGAGCAACACAGAAAAAAAATTAAGACAAAGCTTTATTAGCAATGAATACTATTTTAACAACACATGCAGAAAAAAAATTACGACAAAGCTTTATTAGCAGTGAATACTATTTTAACAACACATGCAGATGAGATCACAACAGATTACCCAATGAAAATGGTGTCTTCTCCATTAGTTTTTGTCTTCAAACAGGCACTTGAATGTCAAGGTGATGGTGAGCTCTTCTGCAATAGTCTTGTCTGTGGACCACTCCGTGAGACTGCAGGAGATCTGAGGAAACCTGCCCTGGGGGAAAAGACCAGAACATTAAATTTTCCTCTTCTCCTAACACAATTCCCTAATCACCATTGAGCAATTATCCCTTTCCATTTGCTCTAAAAGGAAAACAAGTGATAATGTAGATTAACTTAAATGGCTAATGATTATTCAGAGATGTAGAATCGACAAGAGTTTCCCTAAATTAAGCAGACTGGATCCCGCTGTGATATAAACACTCTTCCTCATGACCAAGCCTTTAGTATTTCTCCCTTGAATTCAGTTTTGCTCAGTCTTCCACAGGGGCTGCACATAACAGTGCCTCTGGACTGGCAGCCTGGTACATTTAAAATAAACTTTGTTATTGGTGGGTTGTTGTAACTGTCACAGAATTTTTAAAAGTTACATTTTCCTACAGCCCACTAGAGGAGTGTTAAGTCATTAAAATAATGCGTGGTGTGTTTATTTATTTATAAAGGACATATTAATTGTAGTTTAATGGACCAGCAAACTTTGCTGTTTCAAAATAAAAGTGCATAACTGTTGAATATGCTTTCTAAAGCTGTTGCACTGGCATCTACTGTTAATACTTTAATATTTTGAAAAGCAAGTTAAATTAACTTTCCAGTGTTAATGTACATTGCACACATACATGGGCACCCCAATTTGCTCATTTTGGGTGAGGCCATGACTGTATAACCAGAGACATTGCAGAGAAATGTATTCACTGGTTTATCTCCAGCACAAAACACCAAATAATAAGGAGCTAATATTTTGATTTTTCACATGAAGCACTGCAGCACAGTCCCACTCATTCCAAGATTGGTGCTGAGAGGAGTAAGCCAGCCCTTGCAGGATGTACCTCCCTTGCTGTGTGTGGTTCATGGCACTCCCCAGAAGCCTGCACATTCTTACTTTTCTTAGAATGGATGTTGAGTTATCTTTAATAAAGTGCACTCCTACTGAGATCACTTTTAATGCAATGGTAGAAGTTTCCAAAAAGACATTTAAGCTGTAGAAATCTGTGGGAGTTGCAATGCTTAAGGACTAAACCTTTCTACTGTGCCACCTAAAAAAGTGCTTCATTCACTTTCTACATAGCTTGTGCTGTTACCAAGGGCCATTTTGTATCACTGAAAATAAACAGAGTAATTCTTATTCATAAAGCCTGTCTTGCTGGCCTCATTCCTAATGACTTTGGACATAATGCAATAAACTTTTGTCATTTCCACTGTGCAGGAACTGTGCTCTCCAGCATTGCCATCACCTCTGTGCATCAGGTGGATTTGATTTTCCTCTAGACTTTACTTACCCACATTTGGTTGTCCCTGGGGCTGATGCAGCCCGAGTGGCACAAGGCTGGCTTTGGGAGCATGTGTGGGCCATGTGAAAGGCTGAAAGCAGGTCAACAAGGCAAGGTTTGAGTTTGAGGGATGCTGATGTGTTGCTTTGGAGCACAGATTGATGAGGAGAAGTAGGCTGTGTTAATGGGAAGGGTACCTGGTGGTTCCAAGGTGTACAGAGACCTGCAAAGTGTGGAATTGGAGGCATTTATTTCACTGTCATACTGATGCTCTGCTAGAGAGAGCATAAACTTGGAGCACAGGATGAAGTAACTGGTATTTGTCTTGCTTTTGTGTTTTTACTTCATTTATCTTGTCTGCACATGCCTAAGCCTCAAATTCCAAACCACGACTTAATCCCTTCTCCTCTGGAGCCCTTGGAGGTAGAAAACAAAGTTGTGGTAAATCATATCATTAGACTTTATTAGCCAATATACAGCAAGTAACATTTTTTCCTCCCAAGGGAGTTATTTAATGAAAATACCAATTTGCATAATTCACTTGCAGTATAAAGGTCACCAATAGTCTGTCACTAGGATAACAGGGTAATTACTTAAGATAAGTATCTTCCATTGACAAAAGAATGTTAATTTGTTAAAAAGAACTATTTAGATTTGTTGTATTTTAATTATTATATCATCTTTATTCTATTTTTAAGAATGTCAGAACTTTTGCAGCAGAGCTCTCAAAGCTGTGTATCACTTTCTCAAAGGCAATGGGTGTTAAGACCAGGCTTCTCTATTAGCTGGTTGATGAATGGCAAAAATATCCATAAACATGAGAAGTCTGAGGGAACCTGAGTGATGGACCAGTGTAGAAGAAGGTGTCTGGGTCAAAGACACCTTTGGCCCCACAGCATGTCCCTTCTGTGTTTGGATCAGGAAGATCCTAATGGTCATACTCCATCACCAAAATCTCTTGGGTCACAAATAAAATATTATCCAAATAAGGGCCTTTATTTTAAAGTTGTGGTCTAAGAGAAAACAGAGAGTGGTCCTTAGTAAAGCATGGCTTGGCCGAGCACTGGACACCTGCTGAGCCTTTGCATGACCAAGCCCAGCCAAGGATTGGACATCGTGGCATTCACGTAGGAGGAATTCATGGAAACCTCTGCTGGGACAGTGTGTGGAGCCCAGCACTGATTCTAATTCTGACAGCTGCACACTGTAGGCTGCTTTGGGCCAGGGGCCACCACCATGCCCAGAAGTTTGCCAGGAATATCCAAAACTGGCATCCAGCTGTCCTGGAGCACCCTGCATTCCCAGGGAAATATGTGCAGAACCGGCTGGCAACGGGGACTTCCTAAATGGTGAGTCTGTGCAATGTAGCCACAGTCACACAGGAGCACCCCTGGCGCTGGAGCAAATGGTGTCACTTTGTATCTCAGAGTGCATCGTCCTGCTTCTCTGCCGAGATTCCTATCAGGGCCATCAGCAGGGCTTGTACAGATGACTCACTAATAGACTCCTTTTCCCATTCACTGTAAAGCCAGGAGGATTTCTCTTATCATATAGGTGCACCATAAGGATGCCTTTAATACAAGGAAGTGACCCTGAGTGAGTGACACACTGTTTGCAGAGGGACAAACCTACTTTTGCAACTCAGCACAATAGACCAAAACCACACAATGTTTCATTTAATGATTACTCCTGCACAAAGCTTTCAAATAATAGGCACTAACATATTTTAAACCTGAGCAAGCTAAACATTTAATTTACTATTCACTTGACACCACTTTAGTTCATTAAAACCTCTGCAGCATTGGAGACGGTGCAGAGGGCAATATGATCAAGATAGCATGATTAGGGCAGGGCAGGGGTTTCTCTCAGCTGAGACTTGAGAGAATCTTGTTCTTTGCTTCAAAGACAGCAGTGCTGGTTCTCCTTGGCTGGGCTAGGATGGAGCTCCAGACACCAGGTTTCCCTGCCTCTTGGGCATGCTGCAAGGTGAAGCTTTGGGGATAAGCTTTGCACTGCACAGGATAACCCCAGCTGTTTACCTACATATCCCCAGAGTAGTATTTTTAAGGGATATAATATTGATAATTCAGCTCACCTCTGCTGTGATTTAGAAGGCATCTAATTGCATTTGTATAAATAATTATATAAAAGTACATATATTTTAATGTTAATTGACACTGTGAAATAAAGTAGATCTACCAACTTTATTAATAAAATCCTGGCAGCTATGAAAAGATGAGGGATGCTAGCCTGTGCCACAGCAGCAGCAGTGAGGGCCTGCAGGTGTTAGGGCTGATGTCCCAGTCTGGCCTCAGTCTGACCCCATCCCCAGGGAGGTGTCCAGTGCCCAGGACTGGGGCAGTTCCTGCTCCCCTCCCCGTCCTGCTTCCTCCTAGGGATCTGAGGCACCACACACAGCCAAGAGCTGAATGTGCAATTTCTGCAAAATCTGTCTTCTGCTTGCATTTAATCACAGAACTTCTTTTTCCGCCTCCTCACAAATCAAGACCCAGGAAAACAGTATAAGATTTAATGCTGGATTTTGGCAGATTTCTGGTCAGAGGCTTCTGCAAGCCCTCTACCCCCTATGGTGAGCCACGGTATAACCATTCCAGGTATAGCTTCCACCTGCTTCCCAGCTACTAGAAGCCATCTCATTTGAGATGTGTGGCTGGTCACTTCTGTTTTGAATTTAGGTTCTGTGTGATTTCCCAATACAGAACTCTCATTAGAGAGAATAGGAGCACAATAAAAATAGGCTTTAGGGGACCAGTCTGTCCAGTCATTCGGGAGGTTCCTTATAGGATTATTTTCTTGATACACAAATGCACATAAATAGTCACTATTGGCTTTTTGGTATCCTTCCTAAGAGTGGCCAATAGCAGACATATAGAAGAGAGCTTTCCAGTAACAGACATATGGAAGAGCTTCCCAAGAGCAGCATTTCCACACAGTATCCCAGCTTTAAGCTGTCTGAAGTTTAGGCCTCCTTAAACCACAAGTGGCATATTTGTCTTAAAAAAATTAATGTAACACACAGCATCTAAAAATAATCCAATGGAGTCATACATTCTCTTGTTCCTCACTTGAATCACTGCAGCTGACTCCACAGTGTCATAAAACACATTTTGAGAATTAAAAATATCCAAAAATTTCCTAGAGCAAAGTACTTAAAAATAAACACAATCTCTCACTCTGTAAAGCACATACCTAAGTCGTGTTGTTTCAGAAAGTGCTGAAGGCTCTGGATGAGGAAGTTCTGGCCACTGTGGTGCCCAGAGGCCACACATGGCCAGAGCTGTGGGCACCCCACCAGCTTGTGTGCAACTCAGCCTGCATCAAGATCTTACTCACAGTTGTTTTCCCACATGAGCTCAAAACCTGAAAACAATTAAACAGCTAAAAACCTGATTATTCTCCAAAGCTGAGATCTGTGGTAGAAGTCCCACGTGTGCTAGCAGAGGAGCAGTGCATCAGCACAGGGCTCAGAGCAAACACAAGAAGTGCTGCTGAGGGACCAGAGCCATCCCTGCTTTGTAATGATGCTCCCACAGCCAAGAGAACTTACTCTAGCTGGCAGTGAGCAGGAGGCAGGGAAATTGTCTTCACTGGTGTTATGCATTTCTTTCCTCTTCAACTAACAGTTTAAAAGAGACACAGAGGAATGACTGGACCCCAAATACATTGATGACTGAATCTACAAATAGCCAAGCCCCTGTTGTTCATATTCTGCAGCTCAGGTGGTTTCTGGTAGCCCCTAAAATGACAAGAGTCATCTCCAAAATGCTCAAATTATTAAAAATAACAGTATCCTTCTCCTATATACTACGATTTCATATTCATTTCATTTGGGAGTGTATGAAGGAAAAGAGGTTAAGCCAAGCCCTGTATTTAGGCACGCAATTTTTCTTTGACTACAAAAAGGAAAAGGCTGAGCCGCCTTCATTTAGGTGGCTTTGATTCATCCCGCAGCACTAGCTCTGAACTGGCTGTGCATGGTCATTACAGCGTATGACAAACACTCCTGAACGCCCGGAGCACAGTGTGTACCCAAGGACTGAGGCACTCCGGTTTGAGAAGCTGGGAAGCGTTGCCCTCAGAGAATGCAGGTTCTAAAACAAAACCATCAGCAACTGCTGAAACAAAACCTGTCTGCAAGGTGCTCGTGGGGAAAAAGAGGCAGAAGTTAGATAGCATCTCCCCTGCTCCACCCCCTTCACACTAATTATGTGACCTGAAAGCTCGTGCCTTAATTAGCCCAGAAATAAATTACACCGGCTCCTCCTGGTGGCTGATCCCACCAAGCTCACACGCACGGCTGTGGGTACTGGGGATGAGCACTCATTTTCTCCTGGCCGTGCGGTTTGTGTGCTCTGCAGAGGAGCCCAGAGCCCCCTCAGCCTCCTGTGTCCGTCTTGGCCACCACTCTGCCCATGTCGTGGTTAGGGATTTGCTGCCGGTGGCCACAGCGTCCCTCGGCACCGCAGGAGGGTGGGTGCTGGGGCTGTGGGCTCTGGGCGCTGGGGCTGTGGGTGCTGCTGCAGCTTAAGGGGCCCTTCCTGGCTTGTGCTGCTGGGACTCAGCCCTGCACATCCAGCTCCAGAAGGAGAACTGGAATAACACAGCTGAAAAGCTCGCTGATGTAGGGGGTAACATGTAGTCCAATAATAAAGGAAAGCAGCTGGATTAGGAATTGAGCCAGTTTGTGTTCCCGAAGCCTACCCAGCGTTCATTTTTTTGAGCGGAACAATTCCCCTCTGCAGCACAGAGCGTCCTCCCCCCAGGGAGGCTCGCCTCAGGAGAGGGTGTGGGCAGGTCAGAGGACACTGTGCACTTTCATGGTAAAATTTGAATAAATGTTCTGCATGGAAACAGGCCCAGTGACTGAGCATGCTGGCAGGCTAGCCTGGAGACCTGGCTGCGTTTGAAGGACTGTGGTTATAATTACTGTCACCATTACTTGCATCAAGAATTACAACCACATGAATTTGGAACCTCATCACTCTAAGTCAGTGCTTTAAAGCTGCCTCTCTCTTATGCACGCCCAGTGGTTTTCTTGACCTATTTCTGGACAGTGAGGAATTATTTGTTTTTATATACAGACTTACCACTTAACCATGATGATACAGTAAACAGGAGGCTGGGAGGAACAGGAGTAATGTACCTGGCTCTGCACTCTCACCCTCACAATACAACTCAACAGGGAGCAACCCTGGATGTAATGCTGACTAGTGTTACAGAAATCCATCATACTGAAAATGCCGGTACCACAAAATACAGAAAGGGGATGAGGATTACCTCAGGCTGTATTGGCAGATATTCTGTATAGAAGAAATTCACACAAGCCAGAACCTTTTACAGGTGTGAGATATGAGACCTCTACTGGTTCCCTCTTCATCCCTGTCTTTCCTGACAGCTGAAGTGTTGAATGGTATCAAAAAAATATCTGGTTCCTAGGAAGAAATCATATAAAAGCCCAGTGGTGCATTTATATTTGTTCCAGGAATAGGATAAGTTATTTGGTTTATAGTTAAACAGGAGGGTCTGTGCTCCCTATTTCCTCTGTATGTTCATCTGTAGCTCCAGTGTAAGGGCTACAGAGGCAGGTCTTACATACAGCTCACATCTGGGCTTCAGACTCAACCCTCTTCTGTTAAGCTCCAATAAACATCCATTCATGGGCACCTTTGGCCCCAAATGCTTTATCATTTCCATGGACAGACACAGCTGAGGAGTGCAGTGACACAAGAGAAGCCAGAGGACATCAGAGTCTTCAACAAGTAAAAAAACCAAACAACAACAACAAGAAACCCCAGACAAGACTTCCCTCTTCCATGAAGAATGAGAAAAAGGTCCAGGTGAAGCAAAAAAAAAAAAAAATCGAAGAATGTATAGATGTGGTGACACATATTCTCCTGTATTTTTCTCAGTTTGGCAATCAGGTGAGGGATGAAACCAAAATGCATAAAAGAAAGAAGGTTTGAAATAATTTGGATATATATTTTAATGGGGTAAATGTAATTTAAACATGCAAATATTAGCAGCCAATGGGTAGTCCTCAGGAGCTGGGAGCATATGTAAAGCACAGCATCCCATGGATGGTACAGCAGTGGACACCTCTTCAGGTGCTGTATCTCTGTGAGGAACATGAGCATGGGCAGCCTGGGTAGGACTAAAGCTCTGTCCAGCCTTTCATGCTGCCTCTTTTACTGTTTCATAGCAGATTTCCAGAAGAGCTTGTGACAACAAGATAATGTGCAGCTTTGCCTTCCTGAATTGAATGTACTGTGGCCCAGCCTCCAGCAATGTGCAGCTCAGGGACTTCCTGAGCCAGAGGTAGTGTCTTTATGTTCAGCAGTTGCTCATGAACACTTGGCTGAGTCTGTTCTCCCAGAGCATGAATCCACGCTGTTCACGGGCATGCAGCTCACTAAGCAATGCCCCACTGGTGCTGCTGTCCTAGATAAGTGACATGTGCTATATTTTCCCTTTATCTAAGCTATAAAGTCAGTGTGAAATTTGTATAAAATGCAGTGCAGAAAAAAAGAGAGGATGATTTCTATAGGTGGAAAGACTTTGAAGGTGACAGTACTATATTTCTTTAAGACTGACTTGGTGTTTGTTCCTGCAGTGCCCATTATGAGGAGATCATATAATATGTTGGGAATAGCTCTGTGCTGTAAAAGATCTCTTTTTTTCCAAAACGTATCTGTGTATAGTTCCCTTCTTCTCCATATTTAAAGCAAATAGTCCTTTTTCATAAAATTGTTGTGTGGAGTCAGAGGCAAATATTGATAGATAGTGACAGAGTTTAATTTATTTCTTTGTTGAAGATTGATTTTTCTTGGGTTTCGACAGCACTGGCTGCCTTCCCAGAAACATTTCTGAATTTATCACTGCTGGGTGCCAAACTGAGATGGAAAAAACAGCTTTTAAATATAAAACCCCTCAAACTAGGGGACATTTCAGCTTGGTGAAATTCTGGCCATAACCCTGAGTGCCATAGAGTAAGGACAGCTGAGAGGAATTGAGGCAGTGATTTATTGAACTGTGTCAATGGAGGGAGATCAGCCTTAGAAAGGGATGCTCCTGTCTGCCATGGGGTAATTACTTCTCACTCCTAACTTTTGGTTTATGCTGGAGATCATTTCCTTCTCTGTCACAGTTGTGTCTAGGCACTGAGTGAAAGAAACAAGAGTGTAAACTGAGACAGACTTGCCCATCTGCAGTACTTTGCAGTATTCAACACTCAGAGCCACTGTGGGAATCCAGCTGCTCAAATCCTTGATGGGCAGAAGTTCCACTTCACATTGCCTGGCAGAGGAAATCTCCTGGCCTTGCTTTTTGAGTTTCCTGCTGACCAGCCTTGTGAGTTTTAATAGCTCCCTTCTGCTGGCAGTGTCTGCAGAGGGCAGGGTGAAGCCCACTGCTGAGGCATGTGAGAGGTGACATTCCTTGGCGGCACACAAGGATGCAGCTGCTGATGTGACTTGTGTAATTATTGATATCACTGGAGCTGTACACACTTGTACACAGCTGAGCTCAGCCATGGTGCTCCTCTGGTGAAGCACAGCTGCTCTGTGTATCATCCTACAAGACAAATCAGGAGCCAAGGCAAAGTAAGTTGAATTTTTTACTAAACTGGAAAGATTAAATACTTTTATTAACTTCATCAGACTGGACTCAGAGTGAAGATACTTAGGGTTTTTTCCAGGGTCTGTGGTGTATGGCTCAAGCTGCCTATAGAAGTCCATGTAAGCATCATTGCACCTTTCAGCTGGTGAAGTTACCACGGCTTCTCTCTGTGTAAAACCCCTTGTAGCAGCTACCCCTTGTTGGACTCAGTTGGCTGGGCAAGCTCTCAGCACATCCTTCATGAAGGGGTTGCAGTAGGAGAGATGTGGAACGAACAGAAGTAGAGACAAGAGGTTGTAGAGCAGTGTCAGCAGAAACATCCTCTTCCATCACAAGAAGATCAAGGCAGTTAACAAAAGGTCTGGGCACCCGGCAAGATCAAACCAAGTTCCACTGCTCAGTCTGCTCAGAGATCCTCCCCTCCCTGCAGCAATGCGGCAGAGCCTCTCACTCCCTCTAACGTTAAAACAATGCTTAACTTAGAAGAAAAGGAACTCTGATTCTTCTGATCTCTGGTTTTCACCACCTCAGGGAAAATGGAATGCCTCTCTCACTTCCAGGTGAGAAAGTGAAAGCCCACACACTAAGTTCTTTCCCAGTCCTTTCCCTTTGCAATGAGCTCTTGTCCTGGTGAACCCAGCTTCCCTTAGTTCTGGCAGGGGAACCTGGTGTCTCCTCTCAGTGAGAAGCACCTCCCAGCTGATTCAATCGGGTTGAAGAGGAGAAACTCTTTTTACCAAGGATCTCACCTCTCTGAAGACTCTTTATAATTAATTCTACTCCTCTCTGAGCTTGGCAGCAGTGGCTGGTGCTGTGAAGCACAGCAGCCTTTGCTGATAAGCCCTGCACTCTGCATATCTTCCTTTCTTTGAATGTTTTCCATCAGGAAAGCACCAATTTGTATTTCCTATAGAAATTGCTCCTAGCTGCCACGCTGGACGGGCTTTTCTCTGACAGAAGTGGAGGTGTACTGGAATGTTTCTGCTCTTCTGTGACTCAAAGGAAGCAGCATGTAATGTAGAAAAAGGACAAAGGGGGAATGCAGCCACTGGTTCCTGCTTCCCTGCCAAGCAAAGGTGCCATGGAAGAGCCTCCCTTTCCTTTTGCCCTTCCCAACAGATGGTTCTTCTGAGAAAGCACAGGAGTGCCACAATGCCACTTTTTCTCTCGTCTCAGTGTTAGGTTCTACCATTCAATTTTGAGTTTTGACAGCACTCTATTTTAAAGGAAGCACATTCCTCCTTGAATCTCTGCCCCAGTGATGGGAGCTGCAGACCCCACTGGTCCCTTCAAGGGGAATACAAGACATTGCTCACACTGAAATGACTGGGATGCATTTCTGGTTTGAGCTATCAGTGTGCTGGGTGGATTTCATCACACATGGAGGGGAAAGAAGTCTGTAATCCCACATCTTCCATTGTACACAGGCTACTGTGGTGCTCTTTTCAGCAGGATAATACCATATTGAGGAAAGTCTGAGGCGTTCAGGTTGAGAGGTTTCTCTTCCCATCTAGCTAAGTTCTAAAGCATGGGGTAAGATTTCAGCTGTTAAGGTAACATATACATTTTCTTTATAAAAAGCCCCAGTGGCTTGCCTATGCACTAAAGCACACCTTTTGGCAGGTTTAAAACTGTACAACATGTCCTAATGCTTCAGAAATCATCTAAAACATAGTATGTACAAGAAAATAGGAATAAAGAGATGGCAACACACTGTAATATCAAAGCACCTTCCAAAAAATTGATCCTGGGCATAATCTCTAATTTCTTAAAACTTAACCTCAGGAATTAGTATTAAGAGGGATAATAATTCCCTAGCTATATCAGAGCAGAACAAGTTCACAAGCAAAAATTCATTAAGGAAAACTCTTTCTTGGTAAACTACAGTGAAAATGACTGGAGGGATTCACACCTGTGCCCTTGAGATGTGTCAGTTCTCTGAAAACCTTATACAGAGTTTAGTGTATGCAGACACCTTCCTCAGAAACAGCAAAGAGAAATCACAGTAAACCCAGGATTTCTCTTTAACTTGTACTGCTCTCTGAGTTCCTCTTGATATATGTTTTACCTAAATCTTAAGAATTTCGCACCTAACCATGCTGGTTTTGTCAGGACCGTGGGGTAGGGAAGCTCCAGGCAATATCCTACTAAAACCTATTTCTAGTGTGCAAAAAGCAAAGCAAATGGTGCTGGATCACCTCTAGGGCCTGTCAGATTGCTGTGGGCATCCTGGTATGATATTTCTGGAAATTCATCTCTTTCTCAGCATAGGTTGTTTTGTCACTATTTAATTTCTGTTGAAGACAATCTTCTGGAATGGGCTGTATATGTTTAGAGAATTCCACTCAAGGTGTCATGGTCCATACAGCTGATCTCATCCTATCTGCACACACCTATAGCCCAGAAACTTCTCCTCAGAGCAGAGCATCATTTCTATTCACTTCCAGATTCCTTTAGACTAATCAAGTCATAAAAAGCACTTTAGCTTAACTGATACTCATATTCATCCAACATCCATCTCACTTAGAGGTAATTGAGCAGGGGATGTATTCAACACATACAGAATTTAAAGTAAAAAGCATCTAGAATCCATTGTTGTTGACTGGAAATTATTGTACTCCTCCTCCAGCTGTTTCTAATTACAAATATGTGTTATGAAATATCCATTTATTTAGGCATTGCAGGTCACTTGACAGGGAAGATGAATGATCTCATCAGAATTCCTTTTATTTTTTTCTGGATGAGAAATGTGGTATTCCTGACATTAATAAGCACCTATTGTGCAAGATCTCTTCATAGGGATATGTTGATCTGCACTTGAAAATGGATATAATCAACACTGTCATGATTGTTCCTGGAGGAACTCATTTTAATTGGGCTTTTGTTGTGAGAATAGCAAAAAGTGACACTGAAATTTGAGAATTTGCTTTAACTTGTAGCTATATCTGGAATTTAAATTGAGATCTCCCATCTGAAAGACAACAAAAAAGAAAACCTCTAGGATATTGTATTGCCCACTCCATTATGTGGTAGTTAATAATTAAAAACATGCTGCAGTACCTTTTATGAATTCATAATGTGGAGATGAGGGATTACTGCAAGTTGTAATTTAACATAAAATAATCTTGACTGTATTTCGATTATTTGCTAGCAAAGCCTAATTTCCTTTCTCAATTTTGATGATACAAAGAAAGAACTAACATCAGATTTTCGTCTACACTTGTGCAATTCCGAAGTGCCTTCATTGAGAAGAAAATAAAATTGCACACAGTTTGCTAGAGTACCTCTCCAAAGCCCGTCTTAGTTTACACAACAGATCTCATCATCCCTCGGGGACAGGCCCATGACTGCCTGCCTTGGGGGCTGCTGCTGCCAATGTGACGAATGGCATCCCTGCAGATCTCTGGAAAGCACTCTGATCCATCACAACCTCCAGGCGGGTGGGTGGCTTGCAATTTCCTAAGGTAGCATTATTATATTGATGTCCCCAGACACTGCAGTCAGCACCTAACCCTGGGTACAGCCAGGAACTCTTCTCTCTGCTGTGTTTACCTGCTCCTGCAGCAGCTCAAGGCCTGGCCAAGCTGAGCTTGGGAGCAGCTGGCACAGAAACACCTCCTGCCCAGCGGCTTCCCGGGAGGGGAGGGAAGAGTGCAGACAAACAAATGGACTCTGAGGTTAGCAAAAGAGCATGCTTTTCTCAAGTGCACTTTCTGTGCTGGCTGTCACAAAGAAGCCACTCCCTAGCTTGAAGGGGTAAAGGAAGAAACTCTGAAGCATCTGGAATGACACAGTTGGACTCTGGTAACTCTGAGGAGATGGGCACAGTGTGCCATTGTGTCCCAGCCCGTAGGACAGCACAGCCCACCAGCAGTGCCTTCCTTGTACAGTAGTTCCATTTACACACAGGAGAGCATGTCACATGTAACCACATCCAAAGCCATTAGGGTTTTGTGGGTTCAAATCAGTATCCTGGTTCCTACCTGTGCACTTACACTGAGCCTGGGGTGACAGGAGGAATCCCTTGGCTGTGCCCATGTTGACAGGCAGTGCCCACACCACGTGCTGGACCGTGTGTGGACCTGGCTGTGGCTGTGATATTGAGCTCCTGAGGCCTGTGGGACACATGTTGGGCACATCTGTGCTGGTACACTGAACAGTGCCAGGGAACGTACCCAGGGGCAGCACCTACATCATTTCTGATGGATGGCCCAAAGCATGGCTTTAGATGTGGCAAGGCAGTCCTCTCCCAACCCCAGCGCTTCTGCCCCATGAGCCGGACATGTGCTCTTAGCCAAAATTTTCAAGTCTGCTTCCAAGGATGGTGGGGAGGAGGAGGATAGGACCTGCCTGGTCCTCTCTCTCCCTCCCCCCACCTCTCTCCAGCTGCCATAGTGAGTGAAGAGCCTGAAATGGCAGATGTCTGTCATTAGTAAAGGGCTGGCATGCAGCCCTAACTGCAAAAGGTTGCAGATCATGTGAGGTACCAACAAGGTCTCCCGAGTACTACGTGCATTTTGTCACAAAAGCTGGCATTTCTGGCTGCAGCCAAGAACTGGTTTCTGAATTTCCATGTCTGCATACAGCTTCCAACACCTTTAATGCAAAACAGCACTGCCAGTTGTAAAAAGCTGTCTGTATTTTATGTGTCTGCTATTTCTTCATATTGCTGCTGGCAAATCTTCTTGCCAAAGAAGCTGTGGGTACAAGCATGGTCCTTGCAGATGTTGACCACAGGCACAGCTGCTTTCTAGCCAGCCAGATGTGGCTTTTTGCAGTGTAACTCTGAATGTGAAGCATGAGGATAATGACATAGTGTATGTGGGACTCACCTCCAGACTACATGGAAGAGCTCCTCTCTATCAGTGACTTGCAGTACAGTTGTCCCATTTCCAACAAAATGCCAGTGGCTGGATATCTCAGCATCAGTTCTCTGCATCACATGCACAAGATCCTTCATGATTCTTGGTGTAATACAGTGAAAACAGGAGTAACTGAACACCAGCCACTGTTCTGTCTGCACACTGTTGTCTGTGGGAGCTCATGCTCTGGGTCAGACCTGAGGCAAACAGGAGTACTGCATCCCCGACAGCTCCATCCACAATCCCCTTGTCTCTGGAGCCCTCTGTTGTATCTCTGTTGGGCTGTCTGGATATCTGCTTTATTTGAGAATTATTTGAGCACTTACTATGTTGCAAAGGTTAATTAATTGGGTTGGTTTTTTTTTTAAGTTGGGAAAACGGGCTGTGTAAGTGTTCCTAAGTGTTATAGAATAATGGTTCACAATCTCAGGTTTTTTCCAGGTATTTCTTTGCAGCTTTAACTTCCTATCTTGGTACCACACAAGTTTCAATTACCAGTACTAGTTCAGTAGACCATGTATCAACTGATAATTCTCAAAACATGTGAGAAATAAATTCTAAAGACTAGGAATGTTTTGCCATTATAAAACTATGTATATTTTTATATGTAATTTGTTATATAACATGTAAGACATATATACTATCACATATGTATACATTACAAACAGATATACATGTGTGTATGTATATATGTATGCATGCATAGGGACAATAAGATAAATTATTATATGATAAAGAGTAATTATTCACAGATGGTGCTGTGATAATAAACCCCTGAGAAATAACATGCAGGTTTCTTTAAGTTCGCAATGTCTGTGTTTCTGAGACTGCCTTAGTATTAATAATTCATAGCAAATACAAGATTATATAGTAAATTATACACATTAAATTAGTTACCATCATAGTTTGCTATCAAAGGCTCTCCTGGATTTAGCTCACTATTATCTCAAGAACTGTGAAGACATACAAGTACTGCTGAAGGGTTCTCTATCAGCACAGTGACAAGGTGACCTTATAAAGATCCAGTGAGAAACTGGTAAGGAAAGGGTTTTAATTTCCTCTGTCACACTGATACAAATGGCATCTTTTCACACTACAGTGTGTATGTGTGCCATATGCAAGTACAGGAGAAGAGACAGTGAAGGAAAACCCAAAAAGCTCAGTACCAAGTCATATTTATGTCTCAGGGAGTTTTGCTGATTTAATGGCTAAGAAAAAATACTGCAAGGACATTGTCAGTGAGAAAGAATCAATGAAAGGTTAAAAAAAAAAAGAGAAGGAATTAATTCTGAAAATAATGAGTCGTTCTACAGCCATGTAATTAGCAGGTATTTTCAGGTTTTCTTCAGAAAGAATGCCAGGCAGCATTCATGTGATTGACAAGGACAATGCTGGTGTGAATGACGTATGGATCTGTATAGGCAGGACTGAAAGATATGAAAAGAAAGGGTTTGTGATGGGTGCAGAGACTGGCAGCTGACAGGCTGTGGGAGAGGGAGGTCAGTGACTAGAAAATAATGAAAATACAAAATTAAAATAGTGGAACGTAGACTTGTTTTGTGGCCCTGTGTTCAGAGGAGGGAAGCTCCCGCCATCCAAGTGAGTCTCTGTTTTGAATCAAGGGAAATGTTCTGTCTTTTCTTCCACCCCTGTGGCTGCAAGAATAGGGAACTGCAAAACTTCTGTTGGCTGGCTAAAAACCAGCTGCAAACAGCCTTACATGCTCTAGCTTAGGGCAGCGGAGTCTTCAGACCAGTGGTGGCCTGACATGGTAGAGTGACTTGCAGAGCCAAAACCCAGTGATGCTGGCAGACTGGTGATCCTTTGGTGGGATCTGCACCATGGAACACAATTGACTTGTGTTCCAGTACTTGGATAACCAGCAATTGCAACCCAGAAACAAGAGGTGATAGGCACATGAGGTCCTGGGACCACCCAGAGAAGTTAGGTTCATAAAGAGTGAGTCATTTGGGCAAATTGTAACAATATCAGTAGCTCAAAATACAGCACTTGGCAAAAATATTGTTAGTGTGCCTTACACTGAAACAAATAGATCCAACAGAATGCCATAAATCTTCTCTGAAACTACCCAGAGAATTGCAGTGTTGCTTTTGGCAGCATGACCACACTGTGATTCCAAAGCCCCACCTGCTGAGCCCACACCGTACAGAGCCTTCCCAGCTGCCACCTTCATCAAACATTGTTTTATCTACTTGCAGCTCCTCGGCTTTTTCAATGGGTTTAGCAAGATCAGGATGATCTTTTTAAAATGTCATTGCTAATACATTTTAACTACACGCTGACAAAGATTTAGTGTTATTATAAAACCTGAAACCTATCTTCAGTGTAGCAAAATGAGGATGAAGGCATTACTTTTGGAAAGGACATCAGCTTCATTTCCAATTTTATGTCAAAAATACATCTGTAGATAGAGTTTATGTCATAGCTGATTGCAGGCACATTTAGATGTCAAACTGCACATTTGCCAGACAAAACAAAATTGGCATCTAAGTACAATAAAATGTGCCTGCAATTATATGTGCCAGCAAAAGTGACACCTGTAGATGTTGTCAAGTGCAAACATCTAAGAACACTTGAAATAATTTCCAACCATGTGAAGTTTGAAAAAACTAAGACATTAATATCTTAGTTATCTCTTAGGAGAAATATCCACTCAGTAATCTTGAATCCTTCTGATTTTTACATTTCTGGATCCTAAAGTCTTTTGAGCCTTAAACAAGGTAAATAAAATAATAATTAAATAAAGTTCTAATATGATCCTATTCTGTGTTACTTTCCAATGCTGCTGTTACTGTTTGTTGTTTTTACTTCTTTTTTTTCTTCCTTTCCTCTCTCTCTCACATGGTAAACGCTGCCTGGCTGATTCCTCCCATCACTATTCAGGGAAGGTTCACAGAAGTGGTTAGCCTTTTGTGAATGCAGTTTAACCCTTAGTGCCAATGAATCCCACACCTTGGGCCTTTATGTCAAGAGCCTCTGATCACAAGGAGTCTCAGTGAGGTCTCTGCCAACACTTTTTTTTTCCACAGAGCTACCATGAGTCATGAATGGGTCAGCAGCTTAGGATGTAAAATAATTTAAAATGAGGGTGATAATTAAAAACTAGAAAGTGATCTAGTGGAACATAAAAATAACTCTCTTGCACCTGAGAGCTAGGCAATAGCCCACCATTCCCCTCAGGTGTTTTGGGGAGCTGCCCAGGGCACACTGTTGCACTGTGCACTGTGAGCACTTTCTTCCAGTAAAGGAAGCCTGAATGTGGCTCGTTTTGAAAATGTAACCCACTGGTGCCACTGTGTCGGGGCCAGAGCATTGACAAGGCTGACATGAGGCACTATTTTTGCAGAAGAATTACCTATTCCTTAAAGCATGACAAAACCCTGCCAGCTCAAAGACTGTGTCCATATTCAGAAAGATTAGCAAAGCAACTCTTTCCTGACTGCCATAAGAACCACCAACTTCAGATGTTTCCAGGGGATTTTTTTTTAGCATCAGGAATCTATAGTGTAGCAACTGTCAGTATAATCTGCTGAGGCTCTCCACTCTTTCAGTTTGGCTGTCAACTCCTCCGGGAAGGGAGGGTGAGACAAGATGCTTCAGAAGCTCCACTTGGGGCTCTTTAAGGCTTTTAGAGGACTCTGCAGCCTGTGTTCTTGGCTGAATGCCCACAGAGGACACAGGAGAAGGCAGCTGCCCATGAGCCCTTTCCTGCCCACAACTCTGACCCTGCCTCAGCAGCACCATGTGGCCCTGCTTATCCTGATGCTGGGGATGAGGGGCTCCCTCCACAAGGCCATCCTCCATAGACTCCAGCAGGGGCTGCCAGACACAAAGGAAATCCTCACTTGCCATTGCTGTTCTCTGTAATGCTGCCATGGCAAATCATGGAACAAAAAGACATACTCCCCCATCCCCATTTTGGTAAAGCTGTCTCCTCCCCCAACAACCATAAAGAGGAGCAGCTGGGAAAGACAAAACCTGGTGTGTCTTTATTGTATTTCCTTAAACAACTTCAAAGTTTTCCCAGGGTTGCACAATAACTACAACTATTAATATTGCATTCCTGAGTGTGTTCCTAAGCGTGTCTCAGCCATGTTCCTGAGATGCATTAGATAGCATTACTCTTCTGGGGCAGCAATATTGTCACTCTCCAAAGTTCTTTGATCCATCACCGTGCACAGCCTTTGTAATGATAATTTAGTAAGAGAGTCTGATACTTAATAATTCAATTTTGGAACTTCCCCTTTGTGTGTGATGTGCCTTTTGTGTGCTGATATGAAATGGCACCATTTCAAAATAAAATTGTGCTCTTGATATTTCAGATACTGCAGATAAATGTAAGCACTATTGCCTGTTTATAGCTTTATTTTCTGTATTTAATGTCATACTTCTAGGTTGGTAGCTCAGAGATTGATGTTCTCTGATGGAGCCTGGAGAAGCTGCTAGAGAAGAAGAAGAAGTAGTTTTTTGTACCTGCCATCCACCAGTGTCCCTTGGCCCTGACCTCTTGCATCCAATTTATGGAGCAAAAGGTTAGGGAAGCTGCCAGGTCTGTTTGGGGCCATGCATTTGGGGCCATGCATCATTGTGATGACCAAAGTGGGACTGACTGTTTTTCTCCAACTTGGCTACTGACATGGAGGAGATTTTCAAAACTAAGAAATTAAACTGAAGCAAAATTTCTTCCAGAAATACCATTTTTTGACTAACCTGTTAGTTGGCTTTTAAGCTGCTGAAATCAAAAGGTGAGGTGGACTGTGTATTGCCACCAGACCAACAGGTTATCAAATAACCTCTCTGCAAAGCTTTCCTCTATTGTGGAAAAAGGAGAACAAGGAAGCTAGAGAAGGGTCTGGAGCACAACTCATATGAGGAACAGCTGAGGGAGCTGGGGGCGTTTAGCCTGAATAAAAGGAGGCTCAGGGGTGACCTTCTCACTCCCTACAACTGCCTGAAAGGAGGCTGTAGCCAGGTCAGTCTCTTCTCCCGGACAATCAGCAACAGGAAGAAGAGGGCATAGCCACAAGCTGTGCCCATTGAGATTTAGGTTGGACATTAGGAGGAATTTCTTCACAGAAAGGGTGATTAGACATTGGAATGGGCTACCCAGGGAAGTGGTAGAGTCACAGTCCCTGGAAGTGTTTAAGGGAAGACTGGATGTGGCACTCAGTGCAGTGGTGTGGTTGACATGGTGATATTGGGTCATAGGTTGGACTCAATGGTCTCAGAGGTCTTTTCCAAACTAATTGATTCTGATTCTGTAATGCCACATCTAGTCATAAAACAAATACCTGCATGTGTTCTGCAGAAGCATTTCTTACAGAGGAATGCTTGGGTGACTCCCTGGGCCTTGTCCATTCTTGTGCCTGTTTTTGCAAGTTCCTCTCTGGCTGATTGGCACATCACATGATCTGAGCCTTGCTGGTGCTATTAGTTACCCTTGTACAACGTACAAGAATATTTTTTTGTCGTTAAATTTCAAATTTATATGAATTACAGTCTACTAGAATTGTGGTTTAAACATGAAATGGAGAATAAGGTTACATGCCAGAAATTTATCATAAATATGAGTCAGAATGTATAAGTGTAGAAAACCAGCTGGGATAAGGAATTTTCTGGTCCAAAAGAAACATAAATTGACATGGTCTTACTTCTCCTGACTTCTGAAACAAGAGGACACAATACCTAGAACTGTACCCAAATTTTGTCTTGGAACTCGTTCTCTTGAAAACTCTCCAAGAAAGTAGTAATGTACAGGCAGTGTGAGAGCAGGGATGCCACGGCCTCCTCTTGGATAATCCGAATGTTGAGGATCAATTTCATGGGGACTGCACAGGGCATGTCTGCATGTGAGTTTGGAGTACCTGCAATGGGCACATGGGCCTCAGGAGCTCACACCTAAAAGTGCCATACTGGGGAAGGCTGGGTCTGCTGGTCCCAGCTGCTGGGCAGTTGGAGAGTCCAAGGCCACCTCATGGAAGGATCTTTCCAGAAACTGGGGAAATGTGGAGATATACTTAGAGAAAAGCTCCTTCTACTCCATAAAATGATGCATTTGCAGGCAAAAGGCAATATAAATAAAGTGT
This sequence comes from Acrocephalus scirpaceus scirpaceus, assembly GCA_910950805.1. NCBI lineage: Eukaryota > Metazoa > Chordata > Aves > Passeriformes > Sylviidae > Acrocephalus > Acrocephalus scirpaceus. The sequence goes on along the minus strand of OU383773.1, from coordinate 143,152,277 downwards.
CAAGTCAAATTTCACCGCGCAAGAATGCTTCAAGAAGGCAGACTGAAGTGGTCATATCAAAATGTTTAGGAAGATGCACATCCATTCAGGATGGGGCAGCTGCAGGCCCACTGTGAGACAAGAGACAGGAATGGCTCCAACAGGATGTTTATGATCCAATAGTGCTCATAAAGTCATTACTGAAGTTAATTGCTGGAAAGGATTAACTACCGTCTGGCTGATAAAAGGAATTCTTACTTTTCAAATACCTTACAGATTTCCACTGCACTGGACGGCTGTTTGGAGCACTTCAGCAAAACCAGGAGCACAGTTAAATAAAGGAAATGTAAAAGGAGTTATGTGTTTAAATATCTAGTACTGTAGAAAAATGTGCAATCACAGATTAACACATAATTAAATTCTCTCAAGAGAAAAATGTCATGTTTTGTGTGGAGAGAGAAAAAGCCCAAACCAGTGTGGAAGCCAAGGGAATTCCTAATTTTTAATCTAATTTGCCTCCCAAAGTGTATCAAGCAATTTGTAATTTATTTAAAACTGATGTGCATGCCCCTTTACTAATATTGTCAAGTGGAAAACAGGGATAGACATGCAGACTGCAGGATGTGCCAACATTCAGATATCTTAAGGCATCTAGATCTCCTGTTTGCTGAAGATACACAAAAAAACTTAGAGCACAAGGTACAGTCAAGTTCATAAACTGCTCCAAAATTCAATTGTTCGTTGTCTTTATCTGAAAGGATTTACAATTAGGAAGTGTTTAAGGAAAAACTTAAGGATATGGCAAAGTGGTATTTAGTTGACATGGTGATGTTTGGACTCAACGACCACAGAGGTGTTTTCCAACCTAACTGATTCTGTGATTCCGTGATTCTTGCACAATCCCAAGATATTCTTCCAGGTATCCCATGGGTTACCCAGAGTTGTTCCTGGAGGCCCATGTGGTGGGTGCCTCTCCCGGACCACAGCACTGATTGCCAGCTGTGACAGCCTGGGGAGGAGGCCCCTCGGAGGCCCCTTGACCCCGGTAAAGCTTTAGGGGTCCCTTCCCCCATCCTTATTCTCTGCTCCTTCGTGCTGATGGAAATCAGCCTTTACTCATCGGTCAGCAGGGTGAGGGTGTATAGTACCTTCTCGGCCCTACGGGGCACAAGCCACGTCTGCCCCGAATCATCACACCAAGGAGCCATTGCTAGACCCCCAGCTCGCGGTCAGGCGCGTCTCTGGCAAGACCCAGATTCAACTCCAAGCGCCTGCCACCGTTCCGTCTTCCCTGTCTTCTCCTCTGCCTCCCACTCTCTCTGCCTCCCTCTCTCCCTCCATCCCTCCCTTCCTCCCTCCCTCTCTCCCGCCCTCCCGGGCCGGACGCGGAGCTCTCGCGAGAACCCCGGGCCCGCTCCCTTTCCGGCGCGTGGCACGGCGGTGGCGGTGGCCATGGCGCTCTACAACTTCAAGAAGATCACGGTGGTTCCGTCTGCCAAGGTACGGCCGCGCTCCCCCGTTCCTGCCCCGGCCCCTGCTCTCACTGCCCTCCGCACCGGGCCGTCCCTCTTGTCCCTCCGACCGGCGGCTTCCGAGGACCGCGCTGCCCCTTCCGCGGTGCCGGCGTGGTGTCGGCCTTCGCCTCCTTCCCCTCCCGCGGGAGCCGTGGACTCGCCCTGGGCTGGCGCTGCTGCGCCCGGCGGCCCGTACCATGTACAGTGTCGGGGGGGTCCTGTCAGAGAGGATCCTGAGCAGGGATCCTCAGGCCGCGTTTCTCCCTGCGGGGGTGACGGGTGGCCCCCACAAAATCCCTCCTGGGTTCCAAACCTGCGTCGTACCAAACTCATCGCAGCGTCTTGCTTCAAAATAAAGTTCTCTGCCGTGCGGAGGAAGGGGCTTTAAATTAAGCACGATGAGGGGAACTCCACGCAGGGCTCGGACTGGCTGGGTCGGCTGGGCTGGGGGCAGCCCGCAGTCCATTGAAATGGACAGGGAATGTCAAATCTCCTGCCTGCCCTAGAATATACGTGTCAAACTGTGACTGCACTTAACTCGTCAGCGTGCTCCTCCACCGAATGAAAATTGTTGCCTTTACAAGAACTTGACATGTTGTGTAATTAATCGTGTTTCCTCGATTGCAGGACTTCATAGATTTGACATTGTCAAAGACTCAGCGAAAGACCCCAACTGTCATTCATAAACATTATCAAATCCATCGGATTCGGCATTTTTATATGCGAAAAGTCAAATATACTCAACAAAATTACCATGACAGACTCACTCAGATCTTAACAGATTTCCCGAAATTAGATGTAAGTGTTTTCTCATTTGCTTATTTCTCTGGGTAGACAATTTGGTTGATTTCAAGTAGATTTTACTGTGAATAGTAGGCAAAACCTGTACTGTAAAAGTAGTATATTCCTATAAAGAACTGAAGTCTTAGTTGTGCCTGTGGATGGTCATTAAAGCCTGGATTTTATAGCTTTTAGCTGCTCAGATATGTTTGCCAGAAGTTGCTTTTAAATAAAGACAAAATGTGGGGATTTTTAAGTATGTTGTGTCTGTCTGTTTCTTCTTTCTGTGTGCATATGGAAATTGTGCTTATGGTTAGTATTCCGTAGGAAATACCAGGAAATATATCATATTGCTTTCTATCTTCAGGAGTTAATTTGACAACATAAATGTCCTTGGCCTCATAAAGGGTCGCGCTAGAAACACAATATTAACTTCCAACAACAGCAACTGGATCCATGGGGCCAGTAGGACTTTTTTATAGGCAGTTTTCTGCTCAGACTGAAATTATTCATCTATTAAATTGTTTTTCTTGATAATTTCATATCCAGTGAGTGTTGCTCTAGAATTCCCAGAAATATCTTCTGGGTTTTTTTTTTAACATCACATGATGAAATTTCTTCAGGTAAATAAATAACTAGCTGAAATACTCTGCTTAAAAGATTTGTACCAGAGATGCCACTTCCTTGAAAAGCTAAGGATTTATTTGGGCATTAAAAAAACCCTTTTTGTCCAGTCTTGTGTAGAATTTAATGCAGCACTCAGAAATAAAAAAGGCATTAATAGTATTGCTGTGTTTCTGCTATAGTATTGATTTCCTTTTAGAGACAATTTCTGTTGGCTTCTTGCAGTTTTTTACCTGAAAGAAAGAGAGTTTGGAGTTGTAATATGAAATATTTTAGAAAGAAGAAGATCAAATGGAAACTGTATGAATAAGTCAAAGAGGTGTTTGCAGAGGAAATTCAGAGCAATTAAGATTCATGCATTTAATGACCAAGCAGATTATTTTTCTCACCTAAGATAGTAATGGAGATTGTTTGGCTTTTAGTGTCATTTGTGTTGCTGTACTGGAGGAAAAAAAAGAGAACTTACGTGTGTGCAAGAAACAGTCATAGAGTAAGAAAATATGAGACTTAACATTATGTTTTTGTTTTAGGATATTCATCCTTTTTACGCGGATCTGATGAATATTCTGTATGACAAAGATCACTACAAGCTGGCTTTGGGGCAGATCAATATTGCCAAGAATCTGATTGACAAGTAAGGGACGTTGATTTCTCTGGTTTTGCCCGTGCCTGGTGGATTGTTGGCTGAGTTTTGCTTTCCTGTGCCCGCAGTGTTGCCAAGGACTACGTGCGGCTGATGAAGTACGGGGATTCTCTGTACCGCTGCAAGCAGCTCAAACGGGCAGCCCTGGGACGCATGTGCACCATCATCAAGAGACAGAAACAAAGCCTGGAGTATTTGGAGCAAGGTTGGTGTTACATATGGGCTAAAAAGTGGCATGTGAATTGGATATAAAGTTTATTACACTTAGTAGCAGTTAGAAGAATGCGTTTACAGACGCAGGAAACACAGGAAGAGTTTTAAAATCCCCAAGTACTTAGTGGGTTTTTTTCAACAAAATAGTTTTCTCTTCGAATATTTATTAAATTTTGTGGTATTACTAACAGTGATAAAACTTTTTTCTTTTTTTAAAAGTCACAGGCATGGTTTTACTTACCATTCTTTTCACTAACATATGTGCGAAAAGTGTTGCTAAAGATTTTGCAGACATTACTCCTTACTTCAGACTTATTAGTCCTTCAGGTTACATTGCCTGATTTGGTGGAGTCATTCTAGCTGTAAGACAGTGGTCTTCATTTCTTAAATATTTATGAAATTTTATTTTTGTTGTGGACTTGTGGAGTCTGCAAACTATTACATACTTTCATAAATTATCATAGTATATCAGAAGTGTTGCTATTTTCTATGTAAACAATTCAGCATATGTATTGTTATTCCATCTCAATAAAGCTCAAATTATCACAGATACTTAAAAAATCTTTTTAACATTTTAGTGCGCCAACATTTGTCTCGTTTGCCAACCATTGATCCCAATACACGAACTCTTCTGCTGTGTGGCTACCCAAATGTTGGAAAATCCAGCTTTATAAATAAGGTATGTGAGTAGTTTATCCATAAATAATATTGAGATACAATTTAGTTAAAATAAGGTAACTTCTAAACAATGTGATATAGTTGTGGTAGTGTCTGATGTGAGCAGTAGCAAGTTCAAATGTGTGAGTAGAGGTTGAGTGAAATTCCTGGAGGAATAAATGGAAAATTATGATAGATTTTACTCGTAAAAATCCTTATCTTTTCCAAAATAGCATCCCATTAGCATATTTTCTGACAGACAAATACTTGCAGAGAAGCTAGAATAACCAATTTTTAGCTTTTTTTCTCCCTGTATCAAAGGAAGTGTATTATAATTAGGATATACTGCTTGCAACTTCAGGAAATTTTAAATAACTGTGTGACTAAATCTTGTTTTAAGGTTACAAGAGCAGATGTAGAAGTGCAGCCTTATGCCTTTACCACAAAATCTCTCTTTGTGGGACATATGGATTATAGGTATCTACGTTGGCAGGTAAGAACTGTCACTATTTTGCATTTTCTTGAAAGAGTGAGCTGGCTATAGCCTGATTTATCTTTTTGCTATGGGAGTTGCATTTTCGAGTCTTGATGAGACATGCTGTGTCTGACAGCTGCTGTGCAAGGTGCAGTGTGCCAAGTGAGGGCAGCAGACAAAAACTGTTCTAAAAATGTACATACGTGGGTCTGTTTTCATTTGGAGGGAAGATGGGAAGTAGAATTATTGACTAAAGCCAAATCACTTTTTATCACTGAAATTCTGGGCCAGGTTGGAGCAGCATTTTCCCTTCTTCTGCAGTACTTGGAGTGTTGGCTCTGAAACCTCATTTCATCTCCCATTTCTACATTTTCACATTCTCAATTTGGCAGAGCTCACAGTCCTATTTGTGACCGAAAGGAAAAACTGTTGCTGTCTTAAAATAGACAATATCGATGATGAAACACGTGTTCTGCAATAGCTGATCAGTAACACCTGGCTTAATGATGTTAATTTTAGGTAGTAGACACGCCTGGTATTTTGGATCACCCCCTGGAGGACAGGAACACCATTGAGATGCAGGCTATCACTGCCCTGGCACATCTGCGTGCTGCTGTGCTCTACGTGATGGATGTGTCTGAGCAGTGTGGGCATAGCCTGGAGGAGCAGGTGGAGCTCTTCAGAAATATTAAGCCATTGTTTGCTAACAAGGTGAGTTTCGTTCACATTATTAACAAACCCCAGGGGATTATAACATGGTAACTTGAATTAAGATTTTTTTTTTTTGCCTTTTTATCAGCCACTTATAATTGTTGCAAACAAATGTGATGTGAAGAGGATTTCAGAACTTCCTGAAGAGAGTCAGGTTAGGATACTTCTCACCTCTTTGGCTTCTGATGTTTACTAAAATACTGTGCATGTGTTATGGATGGTTATAAAGTTTTATTGGGCAAAAACTTTCACATGATCATTTCTTTATTGAACTGCTCTAACAGTACAGTGGAAGGCAGCTTTGTAGGTCTCGACACCATATTTCTTTAGTACTGTCAGTGTAGTCCTTGCCTGAATATTGTAAATGCCAAACAGAAGGCAGGTCCTTAGTGATTTCAGAAATCTCTGATGGTGTGAGAACTTTCAATTACTGTTGTAATTGGAAGTTAGACAATAGCTTCACTCAATAATCCTTTCAGTGACAGTTAGACAAAGTGAGCACTAGATTGAGAGATGTCGCTGTACAGTTGCAATAAAAGGTCCTGCAGGCTAATTTGATTGTATCTGCAGGTCAAAGCACATAGAATTTGTGTTTCTCTCACTGGTGGGTTTTTTTTTCCCTTATGTGTTATTTACAGGTGCCTTTTAGAAGGTAGTTACTTGCTTATAATTAAGAAAGAGATAAAATAGAACTATAATTGTAAACTTTCCATCATCTTTTTAGAAACGCTTTCTAATAAAATGCATTGTAATGCATTGTGTGTATTCATATTGAATTAAGATTTCTGGTCTTAATGTATTGGTATGTTAAGAAAAGAACAGGATGTCATTATTTGAGATAATTTTTCAATTTTAGAAAGTATTCGAAGCTTTTGAAGCAGAAGGATTTTCTGTAATAGAGACAAGTACGCTAACTGAAGAAGGTGTAATCCAAGTTAAAACAGAGGTATGTGCATTCTCTTAGTTTCATCCCAAATGAACAGCTAACATTTTGCTTCACTTGTGTGACTTTAGTCTCAGTCACACTGCATTATAGTGATAAACTTCAAAAATGTTTTCCTTGATGCACCTCAGTGAGCTTGGGTGAAAATGGAACATAATGTCATAATTTTTTTTCAAACTGTGATTTTTTTCTGAGTCCTGTTAAAAAAAATACATATCTGCATATGCATCTTCCCTTGATGCTTTTAATATAAAATAATTTTATGCTTTCTTGAGAGTTAGAGGTATAAGAGAAATAAGAGAATAAGCTGTGAAGCCAGATATTTGGGATTGAATGTCTGTATCTCAGAGGCTTTGTTCCTCACCTTACGTTGCTGTGTGCGCTTTCAGGCCTGTGACAGACTGTTGGCCCATCGTGTTGATACTAAAATGAAAGGAAACAAAGTGAATGAAGTACTGAATAGATTACACTTGGCCATGCCAACCAAAAGAGATAACAAGGTAGGCTACATGTTTACTCTTTAATGTATTTTGCAGTACTTCTTAAGTAGAAGAACTCTGTCATTGTTAATCTGTGAATAGATTAATATGATATTTTCTGATTTAGTATCTGTAAGTGCCTTTCCTGGTGGGAGCTTGGGATTTTGTATTCTGCAGAAATACATTATAGTGCAGCTGGTGATTTATAGCAGTGTAAAAAAATTGATGTGAATTTCTTTTCCCTTTTTTATTGGGGTGGATTAATTCCAGGAGCGACTGCCTTTTATACCTGATGGAGTAGTAGCTCGTAAGAAACGCATGGAAGTGGACACTCCCAAGAGGAAATTGGTAAGTGGCATCTCTTAATCAGAAAATCAGCAGCTGGATTTTAAATTTGTTGTGTTAGTCCCATAGCATCTAAATTAGATGTTATCTAAAGCCATGTATATCTTTGCAGGAGAGAGATATTGAACTTGAAATGGGAGATGATTATATTTTGGATCTGCAGAGTAAGTATTAGATAAGAATTTGTATTACTATTATTATTAGTGAACAGTAAAGTGTGGCTATTTCAGCCTTAAGGGGGAATACCTAAACCTGACTCCTTTCAACTAATTGCCAGTGCCACCATTTTGTTGCATATTCTCCTTTTGTTCCAGAACTGGTGATCTTAAATGACGTGTTTTGTGATGTCACTCAGTTGTTTCCCATTTTAGAGTCACAGACATGAAACACCTGGTCTGATGATTCAAGTGATTTTTTCTTTCCATTCTGTATCCCATTCTTCACTAATTTCTGATGCTCTCTTTGTTAAGCAAGTATCAATATGAGAGAGAACAGCATATACTGTGTTTCAACTGGGTATTTGTTGCCTGGCATGTCTTGGGGCAGTGGGTCATGCCATAACAGAACAATCTTTGGCAGCAGGAGATCAGAAATATTTGTGAATATAGCAGAAGTGCTGCTAAATTCTTAGGCATAGGGCACTTGTTTTGTGTGTGTGTTCTGAGTGTTGCTTTTGTCACGGAACATTCTTTGAAATTAAGTTTTGTCTCTTTATCAACTTTCGTTTTGTTTTTAAGAATACTGGGACTTAATGAATTCGTCTGAGAAATATGATAAGATTCCAGAGATATGGGAAGGCCATAATATACTTGACTACATTGATCCTGATATAATGAGAGTGAGTTTTCCATTTTTTGCTTTACACTTTTCTTTCCTCTTCATCTCTTATTTGTTTAATGTCAGTTACTATTTGTGGATTAAAAACAATGTATCATGAGAACCTGTTCTTTTTTGCATTGTCTGTACTTTTAATGGGAATAGATACTATTTTTTGAACGATCAAGGACAGAATTTCAGAAGAATGGAAAATTGCTTCACCTTGTCAGAATGATGGTGATCTTATCTGTTCCATTGTAAAATATGAGGTTTGCACTAGAAGTTATATTTCTTTGTTCTTTGACTGCAGCTACAGGAATGTAGATGTCAAACTTTATGTATTTTTAATAAAATGAAATTCATCCATCAGATTTATGTCTATGGAGGAAATAGAGTGAATGCTCAATTTGTAACATTTTTATTTAATGTTACTGTTTGGATTTCCTGCTGGTTACTAAGGAGGAGTGATGAGTGCAGCCCAGGGAGCCTTCCGATTATGCAGTTGGGTTCCTGTAAATTGCTGGTGTTCTGGACTCATGCTGAATGTCAGAAGAGAAGGGTTTTTCAGTCTGTTTCCAGAAATGGCACAGCAAGCACAGCTCACAGGACACTACAGCTGTTTTCACATACTGGGCAGCTTTGGGCAGGCCCACAAATTTAGCCAAGTGATAATGTGGAGTGGTGGAGTTAGTGTGCCCATGGGTTCACAGTAACCTGTATCACCAGCTCCATTAGTTGTGCCTTAGTGTGGTTATCAGGTAATATAATTCCATGGCCCAGGACCATGTACAAATGTAATGTTGAGGATCATAAGTCAAGGATCTGATCTGCATTTTACCTCTTCAAAATCTAAGAAACTGGAAGAATTGGAGAAAGAAGAAGAGCTCAGAGAAGCTGCTGGAGAATATGACAGTGAACCAGAAAGTGAAGATGAAGAAATGATGGAAATCAGACAATTGGCAAGAAAGATCCGAGAAAAGAAGAAACTGAAAATCCTGCAGTCAAAGGAAAAAGATGTTCATGGTCCAAGGATGCCTAGAACAGCTAAAAAGGTGAGTGTAGAACATGTTCTGTAAAAACATGTTCTGTAAAAAAATCTTGCTGCTACGTAACAACATCCTGAAAAGCATGTATCACTGTCAGGTACTGGAACTGATGACTTTTGCTCATACTTGGCTCTTTCACTGCTTGCTTCCTTCTCTTCTCCTAGGAGTTCTGGTCATTGCTTAGCTGAGGAGGGATAGTAGCCCGTTTTTTTCTTCTGTGTCACATAAGTGCATCTCGTGTAAAAACCCATATATATTGCAAAAAAGGTTTTTAATAATATGATTCAGTTTGTTTAACTGGGTTGTTTCATTGTATATTGTCTGTTTGCTTAAAATTCAAATAATTATAAGAATTAGATAATTACTTACAATCATGTAAAATTTTCTATGGATTCTGGAAAAGGTGATGTGTCCTTTCGGTAGCCAGGTACCACTCTTTCTGATGGCAGTCTCTTCTCATCACTCCAGGACAATTGCAAAGTAATAAACTGATTAATAGACAGTTTTGAGAAAATGAATCTAGCTGCTGTTGCCCCCAAGATCTCTTACCTTCTCCAAAGTGTGTGCCTTTTGGGAGAAAAGGAAACATTTTTGACTGAACTACCTGTCCTTGTCAGCTTCCCCCCAAAAAGGCAAACTAATTGTAAGATCTTTAGGAAATGCTGGGCCATTGCTGTCCTGTGAAGCAGAATTTATGGGTGCAAAATAATAAGTTGCAAAGAATGAAATGTGAAGGTAGAATGTCAATGACCTGCTTGTGGATGTGATGAAGCCAGAAATATATAGTGAATATAATGGACTTGTGGTGGCATATTGAGACAAAAAGTAAGGTGGAAGGATTTTTTTTGAAAAACTTGTTTTCCTAACTGTGTTTTTACAGGTCCAGAGGAAGGTGTTAGAGAAAGAAATGACTGATCTTGGACTTGACATGACTAATAAAGATGATGTAAGTTTTTGATAACATAATATTTATCTAAAAGAGACTTAAATTTCTTTGAGCACAATTGAAATGCTTATTATAATTGTCACAAGTGAGAGGTTGGATCTATTAAGGGTGAATTAGGAACTGCAGATGGGGCAGTTGGTACTGAATTTTTTTGAGTAATGTGATCAAAACAGGTTGAATAAGCTGAAAAACTAACATTTATCAAGAATCATATATACATGTGCACTGCTTTCTTGGAATTTGTCTAGGATTCAAGAACAGGCTTGGTTAAACATACTTTTTAATTTTCAAGTGTGCTTTGTTGGATGAGACTCTGCTATGTCAGAAATAGTAATAGTGACAGATCAGGCCTATCTTTTTATAGTTCATTAATTCCATGAGCTGTAATTGAAGTTTTTGAGGGCAGCTGGCATCTTTAAATGTAAGAGATAAAGTACTTCATCAGAGACTGGCCTTCAAGAGACATTTTATTTTAACAGAAATTTAAAAACCCCAAAACATCTTGTACAGCAAATCCAGCAGTTTACAGCTCCCTGGATCTTGAGATCTCTAATTCTTTAGCTAAACAAGGAGTTAGGAAACAAGAACTGTCAACATTACACATCTGAAGCAGGCATTTATGGTTCCCAGAGCTGCCATGCCATGTTGATATAGGAGCAATGTAGAAACATAGTACTTATGCTATAACATGATGAGTCTTCATGTCTGAAATTCTTCAGGGTTTTGCCTGGTACACAGGACGCTAGTCAAGGTAGGTTTCATCATTGCTAGTTTGCCATTGCAAAAGTGCTTAAGTGTTGCTATCCATTAATTTGTATCTTTTTGTTAATTACTTTGAGTCTAGTCCACCCAAAGAAAAAAGAAAAAGCCAGTTAGTAATTGTGGAGGAAAAAAAGTTAATATTCACTGAAATTTGAGTGTTCCTGTAGGACAGAGGCAGTGGCCAACAGCTGTGTTACTATGGAATAACCAATATAATTTATCACAGCAATCCCCACTTCCTGTTTTTCCTTTGGCTCTGATTAGAAATGAGCTGATTGTTTCTGGCTTTAAAGGTTAAAGGATGTTTTCAATTTCAGGCACATTATGTGAGAAGGTCACGCAGTACCACGAGGAAACGTAAACGGGATGAGTCTGAAACCCCCAGGTCGGTGTCGCGCAGTCGCAGCTGCTCTCGCACACCACGGGATGTGTCTGGCCTTCGGGATGAAAAGGTTTGTCATTTATCTGTATTCACCTGTTTGGCAGCTAAACCAGCATGATTGTACCTAGACCAGCTCCTGGGAGACTTCAGAGTAGGCTGGTTATGTTTGTCCAGAGTTTGTGTTTGGTGTCCCTGCAGCTTCGTCATCTTTTCATTTGGGCTCTGTTTCTCTATTTCCTTCTTAAAACAAACATGTAATAATACAGACCAAGGAAGTACATTTTAATTCTTGTCTCTAAATGCAAGTCTGAAGGAAGAATTCTGCAAATTGTGGAGTTCCACCTTAAGTAAGTGAGGAATTCCAGGCATAGCATGATCCTGTGTTAGTGTACTGGAAAGTTTTGCTAAGGAGGCTAAGTGTCACAGTGATGCTGCTCTAGACTTGGTGTTCATGTCCTTGATGAAACCACCCAGCTTAGTGGGGTTTTTTTAAAGGTAAAGCTTGTTACCTGAGATACTGAGGAAGTCACTGTATGTTTGTTTGTTTTTAAATAGATGGTGAAGAAGGTCAAGCTTATGGCAAAGAAAGCTCAAAAGAAAATGAATCGCCTGGGCAGGAAAGGAGAGGCAGACAGGCACATATTTAACTTGAAGCCAAGACATCTGCTGGCTGGGAAGAGAAAATCTGGTAAAACACAGAGAAGATAAGCAGTCTTCTGAATCAAAATTAAAAACTAACCAAAAATCAAAAGATTAAATTTTAAATCAAAATTAAATTTATTAAAACTAATTTCAAGTCCTGTGATCCTTTTTTTTGCTGTTTAAGTGTGTGTTTTATGTTAGTTGTTAAGATACTTCAAGTTCAGTATTTCAATACCTTGATGTTGCTGTTCCAAGCAATACCATGAGAAATCTCTCCATTCTAGTGGCAGAAACCATTTATAAACAGACATTAAAAAATACCTTTTTTCCATATTCTTATTCCTGACTTTCATGTATCAGTAAAGTGTTTATATTTCTATACAAAACTAATTTAAAATGAGGTTAAATCTAGAAATGTGAACACTTTGTTAAACTCCTATTAATTAAAAATGCCTGGGTTCAGTAAGGTTTGGATTGCTGCATGCAGGTAATCCTTTGTGATGAGTTAATGTTGCTGGTGAAGGCTGAAAGGGGTGGGGAAGTAATGAGAAAGCATCAAGAACTACACAAAGTTCATGTTTGTGCACTGAAGCACAGGAGCAATGCTGCCACTTTACTAAGATACAGGGTGACTGAAGGAGAAACTGCAGTTCTAGTACTGACCTGGCACCTGTGATAATCTTAAACAGCAGGGGCAGGGAAGGTTACACCTTATAATCTGTATTAGTATTTCCTATATGGAGAAAATGAGGATCAGACTGAAATTTTGTGCCAAGCACATGCTACTGTCCTCCCTGGCTTAGCAAGACATTTTCTCTTCAGGACCTGATAGACAAAATTCTGTATCTGCTCAAGACAAAATATATTGTCAAATGTGAAATATTTCCATTTTGTCCCTACTTGGTCAATGGTTATGTAGAGGTTTGTAAAATGATGCATTATAAATGTGTTGCTTGAACAGTGCACTTCTAATCCATGTTAAAAACTAACACACAGCCCGCAAGAAATAAGGGGGGAAAAAAGAACCCTCAAATCACTACATTTTGAAATACAAGCAGTAACTGTTCAGATCTCAGCTTCTGCATCATGTGTAAATCTATAGAGTTCCTCTCATCTACTTTGTGTAATAAATTCAGAATTAAAGCATGCTGTAATGCTGCAAAGAAGACCAATGTCAAGAAAAACTTTTGAGGGACTTTAAAGAATTGTTAAGCAAAACTTGTCTTTCAGCATCTGTATGCACAGGACTTCTTCAGGATCTGCTTGGCCAGCTTTTGCTCCAAACTGAACTAGAAAAATAGAACTTCTTTCTGGTAGATCTGCCCTGCTCACGTCATGCTGCTTCATTAGTGTTTAATGGGCAGGGTGGTGCTTAGTGTGGCAATGACAGATTATTCTCCATGTGGCTTCATGTCTGAAAAGAAAACAGCAGTCCAAGGGTTTAGGCAAGGTGTTTTAATTATAAAGTTAGATTTACAAAATATTTGAGAACTTCTCCATTGCCTACAGCTGTTAGGTAACATGGATGATTGCACTGAGTTCAAGAGAGCTGCTACATTACATCACATCACAGTTCCCTCACCTGCTATTATTTGCTTTGAAACAATACATCTATTCTGGCCAATACACAACGAATTTGGCCCTAAACCCTCAAAGTGTTGAACCACTGGAGGTGCTGGTACATGGAAGCTTCAGTGCTGCAGTCAGAACAGGGATGAGAAGAGAAACCTTCACCACTGGAAAAGGTAAATTTTACCCCAAATCCAGACATAGAATCGTTATAACCATGGCCTAAACCAGGACACCATGTTTGCTTGTAAGTGGTATGACAAACATCCTATTTCATCAGGCTCTGGGGAAACCTAAAAAACCTAGTTTGAGTAGTGTGCTAACAGAAGAAATCACAAACTTTTTTGAGGACCCTCCCTCCCCGCCCAATCTATAAGTAAAATTGAAGGACCCTTGAGTATTGTCTTACTTAAAAAGCCTCCTAAGTTACTAGCAATTGATGGACTGCAAAATCAAAAAGGATTAGCTCTGGTACTCTGGTACAATTTCTAATTAACTGACATCAAGACCCAGTGTAAGCCCACAAATAGTCAATCTTGAATTTGGGGCTTCAGTGGGTTTGAGTTGTCTGGGAATGACTATTACAGGAAAAGAAAAGCCCTTGTATCAAGATGCCTTTGTTTTCTGGAAAAAGGAGAAGAGCCATGTAGTGCATAGCCTGTCTCCAAAGACAGACTACTGACATTAGGCAGGTACCATTTACATTTGCTGTAATGAACCCTTTTTTAAAATTTCAGATGTGCAGTACTCAGCCATCAACTAATCAGAAAAGCCTGGTAGGGGAAAAAAATCCAAACACTCTTTATTATCTAAAGCTTTAACATATGTCAGCACTTCAAAGTCAAACTTACTCCACACAGGCAATCCAATTACTTAAGCTTTTATGGGTTTGGGTAATTATAGAGTACAGTAGCTGAAGAGATTTGCTTTCTGCAATTAAAAATAATTGTGATTACTTTGAATTGTATTTTTCTTCTGGCAATCAGTCTTCTCAACACCACAGCAGAGCCCACAGTCATGTGTAATCACTATTTAAGGCATGGTTAAGTTCAGTGGGAACACCCCAGTCCTCCTGCCTGAGCTGGGCAGGAGGTGCCCAGGCTCCCTCCCAGGGGTGCAGGGCACACACGGGCTGAGGAGCCTTCACCAGGCAACAGAGGAAGAGGAACCCAGGGGTTTCATGTTACTGTTGCCCATTTTACATGAGATCTTGACAGGCCCAGGAGAACCAAGGGGGAGGGGAATGAGGTGACAAAGACAGAAGAAAAAACACTGGCTATGACAATATCTGTATAAACTAAACATGCTCCATTGTGGACCAATTCTCTGCACTTAAGTCATGATTTATCAGTGTTAATGAGAAAACACATCATTGCTAGCCTTTAGCACCTTTTATCCCAGCTATTTACATTCGGTGTATTTTTTCATGCTCAACAAATTTGTTCAAGTTATTCAAGTTATCCCACCACTTAAAAAGAAAGGTCTCTGCTATCAGCTTGAACCATGGAGTAATCTTAACTTCATTCCTGGCAGCTTTGTCCAAGAGCTGTTTCAGTTCTTTCTGTGTCACATAGCAGTAGCTTTGGATCTCATTTGGGTCAGGATTCAGTGTCACATCCTTCTGCACAAATAAGATATAGTCTATCTCATGCTCTCCCCAGATCCCATCAGACTTGGCCTTGTAGTGAATTCGTGTCAGGTAGAAGATTTCTTCTGGAGTTACCTACAACCAAAAGACTTGTCAGAAGCGCTGCCAGACCAGGAGAATTGCACTGCTGGGCATTGCAGTACAATTTATCAGCTATTACCCTCTTCCTTAGAAATTAAGTTCCCAAGTGTACAACTGCAATGCACTTTTTCACAAAGAATTACTAGGAAAAATATTTAAAGCAGTTTGATGGCATGAATTGCACAGCATGTCTCTAGCCAGACTCACCTGTAATACCTGGAGTGTATTTCTCCTACATGGTCTGTTTTAAATAATGTTTACTAGACCTTATTGCACACTCACTGAGCAGTGGTGAACAGAAATGCACCTACCCCTCACCCCCCAAGGAAAAAACAGCTACTTGAAGCCAAGGTCAGAACCACATACTGACAGACCAAGTGTAACCCTGCCCTCCAGGGATCTCTGGAAGTTCACTCAGTTCTCTGCATCTCCAAAGATAAGTTCATTTTTAGGTTTGAGGCTGACTCTGTCTGCCAGACACAGTCTGTAAACTGGCAAATGCTGGCAAGAATTCATGTTTCTCCCACTTCCTTTACCTGCTCCATGGGAATTCCCAGCTCTGCTTTCAGCCGTCTCTGTGCTGCTCTCCGAACACCAATGGCATCATTTTCTTCCAGTTCTTGTGGATGGCTCAGAGGGTGACTGCAGCAAGTGTTGGTAAAACAATCTGCAAGAAGTTTGGATCAGCCCATTTTTGACAGATATAAAGATCTGGGAAAAAAAACCAAAAAGCCACAACACCAAAATCTCCCAGAGACAAACGCCAAAGTTATTCAACACGTCACAGCTTAATTTCTCTTCTGCAGAAAGGGTCACAGAAAGAGGATATTAACACCTCTTATTTCCCTTTATATATTTTGCACTGGGATTTGCCTAGCACTACTTTGCAGGCTAGTGTTTGATACACATGAGGACAGGCATTCTTATCCCCAACATACCTACTTAGAGAGCCAGTCTATAAAGACCTTGTTTACCTCTCAAATGCTAATTAAAATTACTTTGGGCAGTTTATATGTAACAGGATAATGAAAAATATTCCCAGAGCTTCAAAAACAGCTGGCAGTAAGTAGAATTAAATACAAAGTTTATACCTGTGTTTAAAGGACAACCCAATCCATACTCTGTTTCAACCTTTTGTGTATTAAAGTCAAGCTCAAAAGCATCTAAAAGAGTTAGAATATCTGCAAACCACATTTGAGCATTTTGACTGCTTAGCAGAAAAGGAAAAAATTAAACTCTCTAAAGATTCCCTTGGAAAAAAGAAAAAGATCTTCCTTCCTTAAGTTGGAAACACTTGATTTTGTTTTCCATTGAAAATTCTGCAACAGACAACTTCATGCTCCCTCCAGGAAAAATATTTAAAGCAGTCACTTCATGTTGTAAAGCATGCTTCATGTAAGCTATTTCTATTTGATTCCCTTCCTTATTTTTATGCCTCTCCATTTGCATTTGACAGTAATAGTTCAGGAGTTTTCAAAAGTCATGCACAGCATGGTTTGGTCACACAGTCTCATTTCTGGCACAGTTAAAGAAGTGTTAAGTGTTAAGACAACACAGATAAAGGTCCACAGATCTCCCAGGCACCAGGGCTCTGCTGCACATCAGCTTTTACTAGTGGAATGGGACACTCTCCACAGCCACCAGAGCCATTGCTTCAACTCCTATAAATGTCTTGCAGCAGAGGGGGTAAATACCACGCCCTCTGCCCTTGTGTGGACAGGATCAAACATGCTAGAGAACAACCATTTCCCAATAAATAAATATATATAAAACAATACAAGAGCATTCCCATTATCTTACTTCATCCACAAGATATCTTGAACTCTCAGAAGTATTGGAAGCATGTCCCCTCCAAAGCAGTAAATTCTAAAACCTCGGAATGAGTTACACTGCAGGATTGGACTGACATATTTTTTTAAAATACTGATCTAAATAAAACATTTATATAAATACAATGTTTCAGTACTAACCTGGGAATGTAATTTTTGCATTTGACCTCTGCTGCAGCAATAGTTTATTTTCTGTATTAAATAAGAAAACACTGAAAGCTCGGTGCAGTAAACCTAAAAATAAATAACATCCAAACAAACAACGAAAGTGAGATATTTAATAGAAGAGAAAAAAACATATGAAGACAGTAAGGGCTTATCATGGCCTCATTTTCACATATCCAATTTAAAACTAATGTATGTTAAAAACCAGGGATTTGATAAATAAGAGCTATTATTCAGGTTTCTATGCCAGCTTATGCAAAACATGAAATTAGAAGAGTTCCTAGAACAAAAATGCAACAGAGGAGTTCTTCTAAACTCAGTCAGTTCACCATTCTGAATGTGCACATTTGGGCAAGCCTCCAAGGACACCTGGCACCCATAAATTTACAATCAAAAAGAGATGACTCAAAAAATTCCTAAAAAACTGTACAGAATTTCAAGACCCTTCAAGAACTGCAAAAGTAGAAGGAAAATAGGCTCCATTAAAAACAGTACAATTGCTGTTTTCTTCACCTTTTGAGTCTGTTATTCCTTGCTTTTCAGGAAGATGCTTTTCTCAAGTATATAAAAAGAGGTCACACATTACCATGAGAGATGTTGAATCTGACCAAGCTCAAGTAAACCCAAAATCAGTTAAACCCTTTCCTATTAGCAGTATTTGAAGTAGAACTCTGGGTGAACTACTTCAAAATGAAATTCTTTTCTACTTGAAAAGAACTCAACAAAGAAGCAAAATGCATTCTTTAGAAAAAGCTACATAAAATCAAGCATCCATAATAGGAAAAATACTACCTTATCCTCAAAATGTGATTAAAAATATTTATCAAGCTTGTATGTGCAATCACACATTTCTCTCCTTGGCAATTGCCTCCAATTGAGTGTTCCTCCATTCTGCACAATTTTAACATTAAATATTTTATGCTGAGGAGAAGGGGCCTATGGGGAGGTACTTGGCTCTGGTTTGAGCCAACACTCACATGAAATTAAAGCTTTAATTTAATCATGACTACACTTCTGAAAATATTTAATCAACTTAATGGTTGAATTAGAAGACAAGCAAGCCGTACCTTTGTCAATGTTTTCATTTAAGTGACAGTTTTTCTTGGTCTCTGCTCCAATCTTATTGTCATTTTCATCGATAAGGATGCACATCTCTGCCAAGAGCTGCACCTGCTGCTCATCCAGGTGATCTGTGTTTACTTCAGGCATCGTGATGGTAGCACGCGTTCTACTGAAGACAGACAATGAAGAGTCATTCCCAAAAAACAGCATCCATAAGGTTCTGGGCAGAGTGTGAGAAATAACCTAACGGCTTATTTCTCTGACATGGTGTAAATGGCACACCAATTTTATTTTGAGAGGGTTTACATGCTTTTAGCTTCCTGAAATTTCTTATCCACAATACAAATACAATACAAATACAGCAATACTTGGCAGGTGCTTGAAACATTTTTATTTCTCAGGAAGCCCTTGCAGCAGCTGCCGCAGGAGAGCCATGCTGAGCCTAACATTTTTATGGGCTGTTAGTGGCAGGAATTCCAGTTCCAAACTTCAAGCTGTGCATCACTAACTCTGGCTACATTTATAACGCCGGGCACCCTGTGGACGAGGATTTCTCCTCTCCACACGTTCTTAAAGGCTCGGTAACAGGGCTTCAACCCGAGGCATCTCCAAAGCAACACCTGCCCTGCCCCGAGCCTCTGCTGCCGTGGATGTGCTCCCGGCAGCCCAATGAATCCCTGAATTGGTCTAGTTGGAAAGGACCACAGGGGGTCACCTGGTGACCCTCCCTGCTCTGTCTGGGTCATCTCAGACCACATGGCACAAGATTGCACTCAGACAGTTCTGGAGTATCCCCGGGAAGGGAGGCTCCACACCGACTCCGGGCAACATGTTCCAGAGCACGGTCACCTACACAGAAAATCAGTTCTTCCTCACGTTCAGGTGCAAATACCTGTGCATCAGTTTCTGCCCATTGCCTCTTGTCTTATTGCTCAGCAATAAGGACCATTCCCTTGGCACCCTCCCATAGATATTTATAGATATTAATGATGTATCCTCTCAGCTGTCTCTCCTCGAGGCTGAACAGGCCCAGCTCCCTCAGCCTTCACTCCTAAGAGATGCGCCAGTCCCTTCAAGACCTTCGTTGCCTTCCGACAAACGCGCTCCAGGAGCTCCAGGTCTCTCTGGTACGGAGTCCAGAACTGGACACAGAGCTCCAGATACGCTTCAGCAGGGTGACCGCGCTCGGCCCGCTTGGCAGCTGTCCCTGTGCCCCGTTCCCCGCTCACCTCGCTGTCCGTGCGCTCGGCACCCACTGCGCTCCCCACACGCCGAGGCCGCTCCGAGGGGCCGCGCTCCCGGCCCGGAGCAGCGCGCGCCACATCCCCCGTCACACCTCGCCTGCCAATGGCGCCGCCGCCAGGCGCTGACGTCACCGCATCGCCCGATCGCCCCATTGCGGCGAGGGGGGCGGTGCCAGCAGTGACAGCTGGGAGAGGCGGAGGGCGTGGCCAATCGCGACGCAGCCCCGGAGCGACGCTGGCCAATAGAGACATGGAGCAGCGATGGCCAATAGAGACAGGGAGCGGCGGCGAGCTGACCAATAGGAACAGGGAGCGGCGGCGAGCTGGCCAATGGGAGCGGGGCGGCGCGGCGGGTGGGGCGTGCTGCCATGCCCACAGTCAGCACGAGAGAGGGTCAGGAGCCGGGTCGGGCTCCCTGAGCAGGGAGAACCCTCTAGCCTCTGAGGGTAACAGGGAATCACAGAGTCAATGAGGCTGTAAAAGGCCTCTGAGGTCATCGAGTCCAACCTACGATCGAACACCACCATGTCAACCAGTCCATGACACTGAGTGCCACATCCAGTCTTTGCTTAAACGCCTCCAGGGGCTGTGACTCCATCACCGCCCTGGGCAGCACATTCCAATGTCTAAAGATTGAACATTTCTAACATTCAGCGCTGCTTACTGAAAATCGAAGGACTGTACCCGAGTACCGGCTCCTACAAACGTGCCGGTGTTTGTGGCAAACAGTTCCAGCGCCGAATTTCTGCTCGGTTCTGGGAGAGTTTCAGGGGGCGGCCATAAACCCGCGACTGCAGACTAGCACGGCTTTTTGGCACATTTAATCCTGGACGATTTTCTCCGATCCGCAGTAGCATCCTTCGAGCTCAGCGTGCGCCGCACAGATCCCAGCCTGTGGCACCGCGAGTGGGGGAATACTGCTTCCCGTCCTGCACTGACAGCTACAGTTGGTGGGAAGCAGTTCCTGTGCAGTTCCCAGCTCTGAAATTGCCTGACTCAGTGAGCTCTTGAGGGGCAGAGAAAGAAACACACTTTCTGGGTAGGGATGGAGCACAGGCAGGATGTCAAGGTGAACTGGCCAGATAGGGGAGTCTAGATATGCACAGATAAACTAGAAAACTTCAATACCAGTCTCTGGAAGCTTCACACCACCATAGCTAAATACCTTTTCAGCAAGACTTTTGCTGGTTTATTGCTTGTCCACAGATTTGGGTTTATGACTGGATGCCATAAAAAGCCTAGAAATCATATTCAACATGTCTTAGAGGCATGGCTTGCTCTCAGCTCAAGTTCCGGTTTGTTTGATTTTTCCTGTGAACAGGACATATGGCCTGCCACATAGATATCATTAACAGCACAAATGTTCAAATAGACAGTTAATATTTTATGGGGGGGGCAGGGGGGAGTATCTTACAGCATTCCCCTGTGCAGAGCTTGCTGAAAGAAAGAAGAGTGGAGGTGATTTGAGTGAAGGCCACCTGCAATCAGCAGAGCATCAAAAGTGGGAAAAAAAAGGAGAAAACTGTAGCAATGTGTTGGCTGCTACATATCCTTTTAACTACATGAAACATAAAATAAAAACATTAGAATTAATGTTAATATTGTGTTATTAATTAATAAACTACAGCTTTAATGTTATCACAAGAATGCTGATAATAAATATGTACTCAGAAAGGACACAAATATACATAGATTGCTTTTTATTGAACCTTGAGTTTACTTTTCATTACTTTACAGATTACTTATTGCTGAGTCACTGCCACAAAAGCACAGTAACTGGGGACTGAGCTTTGAAGAAATACTGAGAACATCCTTTACCACATTGATCACTTGCTTGTTTTATTGTTCCAGATAAAAACCCCCAAACCTGTCATTTTTTTCTTCTATCATTTTCCCAAAGTAACAAAAAAGCTACACAGATCTATCAAAAAACTACTGAGATGGACATACAAACCAGCATTTCATATGATGACAACAGAGGTAACAAGCAGCTCTCCTGCAAGTGAAGTTCTTTTAGAATAGAAATTACTTCCCTGGGAGACAGAGATGTGCCTGTGCCTGGGGCACAGCTGGCATGGGACATTAGCAGCTGTACACAGTGATCTTCAGGCTACACAGCAGAGGGAAATCAGGAAAAATGTCCTTATAGATGATAGAGAAAAGAGGCTTTTCTTCCTAGTAATAACTACTGAAGACTCCTATACAGGCACTTTAGAACCTGACAGTCAGAAACAATTACAGTTCCTGTCTTGTACAGACAAACAAAGCACTTCACCTGAGTCAACGCTGGTGAGCAGCAAGAAGTGACAACAAGTCCTGGTGGATAATGAGAGGCAAAGAAGTAGGGAGGAAGGATGACAAAAATAAAACAAACCATTTTCACAAAACAAACAAGGGAGAGACTTCCCAAGCCTTTAACCACGTACTTTCAGGATCAGGTGTTTTATGTCACCTGTGTCATATTTTCTTTTGCTCCCCTCTGGACTTGCTCTGCACCTTCAAAGCTCTTTGTGTTGAAAATAAAGCATGCAAATTTTTGTAATGGTATGCACTTCACTGTAACTCAGAACTTCTACTCCACCCTGCATAAACAAAATGCCTGAAGTGACATACAGATGCTTTTGAGACGTAATTTTTGTATCTCCTGAAGTCTGCTGTTTTCACTCAGCTAACAAGGGAAAAACACTTTCCTGTAATGATTGGAAAATCTTTCATTCACCTGAAAATCCAAGCAGCTGCAAACCACTGACAGATTTTTGATCTCTGCTAAGAGAAAGTGAAGTGCAACCCCCACCAAACTGAAGGAAAACCTTTTAATTCTCCAGCAAATTAAACAAGATGATGACAAGCTACAAGATGAAATAAATGCCAAACAAACCTGGGATTTGACTCCAGCTTAGAATGCGTAAACCTCTGAAAAATGCTTGTCCTCAGTTTTCAGATTTGCCAAGGAAAATTAACGGGCTTCTTCCTCCCCCTTCACATCCAAACAACCTCTTTTCAGCTTCCTGTGAATTTGCTCTGATGTTTAAGATTTCCACTTCACCCTTCTTAACTACAGAGCCATCCTTGTTCCTGGTCTCCCTAGAGAATTCCTCTTATGAGTCCTTTCCTGCCTGGAGTCATAGCTCTTCACAAAATATTTGTTTAAATGATCCACTCATGTGCTGAGTAAAAAACAACCTGGGCTTTATCTGAAATGCGAGGTAAATACTTCCCAGTCTTAACTAATCTGCTGTTCCCTTGACTCTACTTAAAAGGCCTCTTTCAGGGAAGTGGGTTGGCTTCAGCTTGCTTCAGAGAAGACAGATGTCTTTGTAGTAAGAATGTAATATATATATGCTAAATACATAAGTAGGATGTTGTATTTGCATTTCATTCTGCTATCTCAAGCTGATGGAAAGAGTGCTATGATGGATGGCTTCCAAATGTTTTTATACAACATAAGGTGAATGAATAACGGTATAGGAAACCACTCTTCTAGGAAGGAGTTATTAGGAGGTTTCATATATGAATCAAGGTATAACCCTTGAGTCCTTTCCTCCCTTAGATTTTTTGTTGGTTGGTTGGTTTGGTTTTGTTTTTATTTCTTTTGGTTTGAGCTCTGGATGGAAGGCTTTGCCTTTTCCTGCTACATTTACAGGTTTGAAAAATGCTAATTTTGGAAGTTCAGCTATTATTCTGTTCTGTTGCTGATTTCACAACAGGAGGCTTCTATCTTGTCTTTTCAAGTCCAGCCAAGGGTGCAGAAGTAGATTTGTCCAGGACAACCTAACTTTTGCCACTTTATTTACTGTATGCTTATTAAAAAAGCTTTTTAGCTGTTGAAAAGATGCTGACTAGTACTGACCCATTTCCCTAGGCTCCTGTATTGCTATCTCTTCTGTTTTGTATCAGGTAGTTTGTGAAAAGCAGGCCAGTCTTTTGTTCTGTACTTGCTCCTATGCATGACACAGTGCCTGCTACTGTTGCAGTGCCATGACAAAACCAAAACAGTAGCAGAGCTAGAGTGACATGGAAAAGCAACTGCATCCATATGGGGCTTGTTAATTTTCAGGTGAGGCACTCTGTACCAAGGAAAAATTTAAGAACCATCTTTCCTCATTTCAGTATTTTGCATTTCTTCAGGTAAAAAAAAGGTCGTCTTTGTAATGCACCCTGCACCTAGAGTGTGTGCTGCTCCAGAGAAGGAAGCTGCCAGGTGTTCTTCCCAGGAAATCTCTAATGTGGATCTTTGTACTCCTGCTGGACATTTTTTCCTTCATATATATAGCTAAAATTGTCACAGTACAGTACTGTTATATTAGGGTGGAGTAATTTTGGTAGAGATTATGTCTTAAAAATGTCTAGTTAGAAACTGAACAGCTGAGAACTTGAATTGTTGCTTGGCTAAGATGGCTGAGCCACCCACAGCTGCACCAACTCTCCAGAGAATTCAAAGCATCGAACTGGGGCATCAGGTTGTGTTCAGGCTTCCTCCTGGGCACCTGTCCCATCTCTTGTCCCTCTCCTTTAGCCTGTGCAGACATCCCTCTTTTCCACTCCTTAAAGCCATTTAGCTATTTAGTTTGCTCCCTTTTAGTGGCTTTGAGGAAGGGAATAGGTTAAATTATGGAATGCTCTCAACCAGTTAGGCTGGTGATTTTGGAGAATGACCTCCAGTAACGAGAAATATGCCAGTAAATAGGTAAACCACTATTTTTGTTGCTGTTTAATACAGCTTTAAGACATGCACAGAAATGAGCAGAAAGGAAAAAAGAGAAATGAGAACTGCAGGCAGACTTGTAGTTGGGAAGCACATTAAAAGAAAATGTAATATTTCCAGCTCTCACTGGCACATGTTCTTCTGGCCTTTTTACAGACCTCTTCTAAGGCAGTTAAGATAATCTGCTGGAAGAGAGAAAATAATTAGGCGAAGGCCTCTTTTGACTTTCACTATCTGCTACAATGAATAAGAATTTTAGGTGGCGGTTTATTCAAAGTGTTAATCAGCAGAGGAATTAATCACATTTCAATTACTTGTTGTAGGCTTCAGAGTGAACAGCCTACTTGCAGAACGTCGTGGTTAGCTTTGATGCGCTGCCTCTGTCACTCCGTCTGCAGACACAGTCGAAAAACCCCACATTCGGTATCTCCCAGCCCTTCTGTATTAAAAAACCCATGGGATTCCAGTGGTGTTTCAGAAATGTTTCATCTCCCTTGTCAGTGCCCCAGACTCAGCGTTACTGGAGGTAACTGACTAAGTAAAGCAGCAGCAGTTTTAATTCGGTAACAGTAACGGCAAACTAACACAGCGTTACCCCGAGGCGATGGAACACAGCTCCGCTGTTTAACCTCCACCACTACGGTGACCGGGGGAGCAGCGGGGCCGAGGAGTGGGGCGGTGGTGGGGCAGCTCCTGCCCGGCTCGGGCGGCATTCCCGAGCCCGTGGGGCTGTCCCGGTGGCCGGGGACACTCCCGAGCCCGCGGGCTCTCCCGGGCGGGAGGCTGTCCCGGCCACCGGGGACATTCCCGAGCCGGGGGCTGTGCCGGGCGGGAGGCTGTCGCGGTGGCCGGGGCTTAGCCGAGCCCGCGGGCTGTGCCGGGCGGGAGACTGTCGCGGTGGCCGGGGCTTAGCCGAGCCCGCGGGCTGTGCCGGGCGGGAGGCTGTCCCGGTGCCAGCCCGTCGCCATCGCGGCTCGGAGCGGGGGCCGCGCCGCTTCCGCCGGATGTCGCCGCGAAGGCTCGGCACCGGGGAGGCGCGTCCTGCCCGAGCGGCGCCGCGATCGTCGCTGCTGTCTCCGCTGCTGCCTCTCCCGCCTTCTCCTCCTCTTCGTTGTCCTCATCCTTCCCCTCCTCTTTCTCCGCGCCGCCTGCGGCCCTGCCCCTCCCCGCCCGCCGCCGCGGCTGTTGCTGACAGGTGAGTGCGGGGGCAGCGGGGCGCGGACCCTCCGCCATCTTCGCGGCCGCCCGAGGGGCTGAGGGGTGCGGGGGTCCGGGCAGGGTCCGGGGCAGCGGCGGCAGCACCGGCAGCACCGGCACCATCGTGGCTGGTACCAACCTGCGCGGTGCCGCCGCCACCGCCCAGGCCCGCGGCACAAACCGGGGCTGCTGCCCGGGCACCCCCTCCTTGCCCGTCCTATTCCGCTTTATTTCCGCGTGAAATGACTTGCACGTTCTCCTATAAAGACCCGAAATAACCGAAAATAAGCTCTCCTCCCTGTTCTGTGTGTCGCGGTTTTTGAGCGCTCCCAGCCCCAGGCTCTAGGGATGGTTGCAGGTCGGCGGGTGGGGAAGCCGAGGGTGCTGCTGAGGAGAGTCCTCTCGCTAACTTTGTTCGTGTGCTGCTGCATATCCTAAGGACAGGCCAAGCGTAGAGCCCCAGTAGTTTACAGGTGGAGTTCAGATCCTCTGACACCTGTACAAATGCAATAAACATCAAACACCCAAATTTCTGAAGTGGTACACAGCTAAACGATGAAGGGAGCACCGTTTGTGGGGCGAATCTGGCCTTCAGCAGTGGGAGGATGACATGGAAGTATCCAAGATGGATAAAAGTTGTCTGTAAAGACCCACCTTCAGTAGTTCTCTCTTTTTGTGAGCTAAGTCCCTGTGAAAATAAATTTGAGGGAAGAATAGATATGCTTAATGTATTCAGAGGTTGAGTGGATGTTAGGTTCCATTCCTTATGCAAAGATGAGGAAAACTTCTTTCAAGTTAAGTGTTGATCTGTGGCTCGAGGACATCTTGGTGTTTGTGAGAAAAGAGAAACTTCTGCTTGTGGTTTTTTTCTCTCTTGTCCAGCTTGTCAGATTTATTTTGTTATTGCAGTTAAAGTGGGCTTTCTATAACAGTAATGTCATGGAAGATTTACGTAAGGAACTGGTGGAACAGCTTCTTTGAAGTGATTCAGTGTCATTGAGTACACCTTGACATGATACAAACATCTATTGTTCAGGCATCCATTTTACAATATTACAACTGCATCATTCTCCTTAAGCAAATTTCTGAAACTGCTTTCCAAGCAAGTCTGCTGTTGGCGTTTCTTGATGTTTTTGAAAGAGAGCTGGTAACCCCAGGAAGCCACAAGTATGCTTTCTAATGAGTAGTTTAGATTAGATAATCTTTGTGCATGGTGTCAGCTCTAACCTGTCTTGTAATAACTTTAGATGTAGCTTCATGTGTTGTGGACTTGAGCAGTTATTTTAAGAAAAGGTGCTGGCACCAAACATTAGAATTTAAGGCAGAAGTCAACTGTAATGTTGATTGTCTTTTTAATGCCAGTTGTTTATGTGTATGTTTGTCCCTGAACTACGTTTATCATGTTAAATCTAGAGATTCTACGATGAGACTGCCTCTTTAATACAGACAGGTCCTTCCACCATCTGTTTCTTTAATTCAGGACTTGTTTGAAGCATGCTGTCTTTAATATGGACTGAAGTGCTTAAGTTTGTTGGTACAGTCACAAGACAAATAT
Organism: Acrocephalus scirpaceus scirpaceus; assembly: GCA_910950805.1. NCBI lineage: Eukaryota > Metazoa > Chordata > Aves > Passeriformes > Sylviidae > Acrocephalus > Acrocephalus scirpaceus. The sequence goes on along the minus strand of OU383773.1, from coordinate 143,125,265 downwards.
TGTGAGTGTGGTGATAATATCTTAAAAGATCTTACCTCTATGAAATCCTGACATTGCAGGCCAGAACTGGTATGTTCCAATTAAGGAGGAATTAAGTGGTATTGCATTCTATAAATTTGAGATGAGATTAGGATAATTTTATGTCATGGAATTTTAAGTCTTGGAGCTAAGACTAGTAGGTGTCTTGTGAGGTGAAAGCCAAGGTGAGGGCATTTTCTGGAGCACTTCAAAGCCCTCTGAGGAGAGCTGGTTACTGCTCTGTGAATGACCACTGAGAAATGGTTAGGAATCAGGAAGGTCTCCTTGCAAGCCAGAGTGATTTGTGTTTTCTCATCCTCAAGCAATATGTACTGACTATTTTTAGGCTTGATGTTCAAGATGGTAGGCTGGGTGCTCACAGTGCTCTTACACGGACTGTTGGTAGGTTCTGTAGTTCTCTGTGCTAGACCATATGAGGTAATGCTTCAAGAATGTGCTGTGCAGAGATTATTTATTGGTGCTTCTGAAGAGCTTGCTAGATGTATTACAGTTAGAGTCAAAATTACTTGGTTTTGTTCAAGTCTTAAGAACTAAAAGATTCTAAATTACTGGCAAGTAATATATTCCCAGATGAGGAGCAATGATACTAGGGCCACTGTGCTTGAATGAGACCATAATAACAATTCATCTAATACCTCCATAACAAGTACGTAAATATTATTTGTTTAGAGACTAGCGGAATAAGATTCTGGCTTCTGACTGTGGTACAGTACTTCCTTGAAAAAGCACCTGGTTAAATTGCCTTTGCTCTTGAGCTTCCTTAGGATTCCTCACCCTCAGGTCTTATATTTGCATCCCTGTGCCTGCATGTAGGCTACTTCTAGGCTGTTGGGGATTTGCTAATACAGAAATGGGAGCTGCAGTGTCTGCGAAACAGCTGAGGAAATGAAGTACCCTTCAAACATATTTTAGGAGTTAACCAGCTGTAAGTAATTTAGCAGGATCCAATGCTGTCTGTTGAGCTCTTCAATAAAGTCAGTTCATCAATATCTGTAAATAAAAGAAGATACAATATATACTGATAGGCTACTAACTAGTAATATAGTAGAAGCTAAGATTATATTGTACCTTGCACCGTTCGAACTAGTGGAAACATTGAGCACCCTCAGCGGGCACAGGTGGCACTGATCTTGAAGGGAAGCTTTCAGGACATCAGCAATTTCACTAAATAGGTCTTAGTCTGATGATTATTAGTGGACCCGGGAAAGTTTCTACTATATATATATATATATATATATATAAAATCAAAGCCTGCTAATTATTGTTGTTTAGTATTAGATAATATCAGCTTGTATGGTGAGAGTAGCATTTCTTGCTTCAGCAGGGTGCGTGGCAGGCTGGGTCAGCCCTGCATTTTGGTGTGACTGCAGCATTTGCTGACATAGTTGAATTAGCAAGATCAAAGCTTGCTAGCAGCAAAACTGGGCTGGCTTACATTTGGATGTTGGTGTTAGAAGCTTGCTTAGAGTAGGTACTCACTAATGTGTTAAAGTTTTTATCCTTGATTTCAGCTGTATAACATACTTAAAATTTATTGGTGCAGCTTCTTTACTCTGCTTTCTATTGAAAGGAGGTTGTCACTCTCAGTGGTGGATGCCTGCTTTCCTCTTTTACATTTCGAGGAACATCTAGTTTCATTTGAAAGAAAGCTGCACTCAATTTAGAAAAAAAAAAATCAATGTTGTAATGCTTGAGTGGCTTTCACAAGGTTTGTGCACACACATTAGTGTTTCTAGCATAATCTGTGATGAGCTGGAATGGTTTTGTTTCCTAAATATTTACCTTTAGCAAAATAACTAGTCTTACAAAGCAGTCTGTTTAGTCTGATCTTTCTCAGGTGTGCTGTAGTCTTGAGGCTTGCATTGAATTAATGGCACTTGAATGTACAGCATGACTGAAGTAAATTGTTCACTGAAGGCCTCAAAATGGAAGTTTTACTCCTTTAAATTTGATTTCTTTGCATATTAATAAAGAGTGTAGTGGCATATGTTGATACTTAAATTCCCTTAACTCATGAATAATGCTGTCAAACTGAGTTCCATGTAATTAAGAACTTAATAACTGTAATCATTCTTCTCTCTGTCTGCTTTCCCTCCCTGCTTTGTGGAAAAAAACCTCCAAACCCACTCACTCACCTACATTAACGGGCATCTTTGTATTGTAAGGTTTTAATGCTGCAGTAGACAATAATTACTATTGTAAAGTGCCTTTGTGTTTTATGTAGTATACACAGAAATTTTCTTCTAAGTCATGTTTGAAAATGGGAGACATGAGATGAAGAGATTTAAACACACACAAATACACTAGAATTGTATTTCTTTTTTTTCATTTGACACAATCATTTAAATAGTAACTATTGCTATTTCTAAACTCTAAAGAAAATGGAGCAGGGAGATGTTGGGGAAGATGTTGCTGAATCTTCCTGATGCTTTGCCTTTACAGACTTGTGTGTTGTCTTGAATGAACAAAAAAGGAAATGCAATACTGTAGCCATTCTGTCTGTGCTCTGACACATCTTAAAACAGCTTTTCTCCTGGCTTCAGCAACATGCATACCCCAGGAATTCTCTCCTTTCAGAGCCTTCTTGTTCTGTGTTCAAGAGCAGAAGTAGGCAAGTACAACTAGTTATTGCTGCAGTGAGTTTTTAAGTCTGGTAAGGCCAGTGTGTGTATTCCTTGTTGGTGCTGTTTCTCTGTCGTAGCTGACTAAAACAGTAATTGGTTGCACATCTGCTCTTTACTGTTACTCTGATGAAATATTTCCTGTGACTGAGTACATCTGTTACAGAAAGGTAGGTGGCGGAACTTTAATTTAACACACTGTAAAGTATCCTGTGAGTTTAATTAAACAGCATATCTGAAGTAAGGAGGATCTTTGCATTCAGCAAGTAGTAACCACTTGTGGTCTAGATGTTTTCTGGGAACATCTTTTCCTCCCCTACTTCTGCAGATTTACATTGTTAGAAAGGTTCTCTTGAGACTTTGACAGAACATTGTGTGAAGTCTATGCAAATTAGTGTTTTCCAAAACGACTGAGCGGAATAGCTCAGTATGTCTCTTAATCTCACTTTTTAGTAATACAGTACTTGTGAACTGCCACCCTTAGTGAAAATAGTTTAGTAATACAATACGCTTTCTCCTTCTCCCCTTCTCTTTTTTCTCAGGAAGTACTTTTGTTCAGCCTTTTTTATGCTTGATAGCTAATTTCTAGCTTCTGTGAGTTTAGCTTCATTTGATTCAGAAAGCAAGATTCCAATACTTCTTGGTGGTTTTTCCATCCTACTTGGGCATTACTGAGTAGAAGGAAAGTGACCTTAGTGAATTTTTCTTTTCAGACCCCATTTGGAACACTCAAAAGTTAAGATTAACTATATCTGGCTAATAATATATAATGGATTGTTTTGAAGTACTTTTTTCTTACTTGGTTTGACTGGGATTTGGTGCCTAGCCTTGACTTGTGTTTATGTTTTCCCTCATCACCCCTTTCCTGTTGTCTGGTATGTTCTAACCACAAAAGTTTCAAAAATTTGAAAGACTTGACTGGTTTATGTACTACTGACTGTTTCACTAATCAATATTTAATATGGTTTTCATAGGATATGTAACATGACACTGATATTCTGGACAGGTAATTTTCATTGTTTGAAAACCTTACATAAGGGGAATCAGGTAACTGCTAGAAATGAGCACCTTATTTTTTTAGCATCATATTGCCAAGGATCTGTTTTGAAATCCACTCTTGAAAAACCTATAACTTCTTACTGCTGCAATTAGAATCAGAGGAGTTCTGAAATTGTCAAAGTGAAGTTAATATTTAAAGGGACACTGTCACTATTTTAAAACTGAATTTGAATCCTTGTTCTAAAAAACGTCTTTGATTATTACTCCCTTGCTCAAAGTTTGTAAGGCTGTTTGGTGGGATTCAGAACAATAACATTAAAGGCAGTGAAGCTATTCCCCTTAGCCTCTCCTTCCCATCCTCTGTATGCACATGCCTGCTTGTGGCCTCTTTGGTTTCAGCTTTGCTGTGGCTGTGTGCACCCTCCTGCCGAGCCTGGGAACAGCTGCATGTTTGCCCTCTCCAGAACGTGCATGGGTGGTGTGTCATGCTGCTGCATGAGGAGAGGGCAGTCCCTGGCAGTGACACTGGCTGCAGGTGAAGTGCTGCTACCAAACAGAGACAGTTTCCTACCCAGTCTGCTCACGAGCTGCCAAAATAGAAACTTCTATATAATGACTGTGAGAATTTCACTCTGCAAAGACATAAGCTCATGCATATGACTGTGTCCCTTTAAATTCTATGTACTAGAGTGTAGAGCTGCCAAATCTGTGTGTACTGATGATGAGTGCTGCAGTTGATTGATTGAGGAAAGGGATAGCACCCAGAGACCCCATGACAGGCTTCAGGAGTGGGCCCATGTAAACCTCATGAAGTTCAACAGGGCCAATTGCAAGGTCCTGTACCTTGGGTTGGAGCAGTCCCTGGTATCAGTGCAGGCTGGAGGGTGAATGGATTGAGAGCAGTCCAGCAGAGCGGGACCTGGGGGTACTGGGGCATGAAAAACCAGACGTGAGGCAGAAATGTGTGCATGCAGCTAGTGACAGGCAATGGTACAAGAAGATATGGACCTGTTAGAATTGGTCCAGAGGAGAACCACAAACTGCAAACCTCTTCTGTGGAAAAAAAAAGGCTGAGAGAGATGGGGTTTTTAGCCCAAAGGAATTCCCTGGGGAGACCTTATCAGGATCTTTCAATACTTAAAGGGAACTTCAGAGAAAGGCAGACTTTTTACCAGGGCCTATAGTGATATGACAAGGGGTAATGATTTTAACCTAAAAGAGGGTATATTAATATTGAATAGAAGGAAGAATTTTTTACAGTGAGAGTGGTGAAATGTGGGCACAGGTTGCCATAGAAGCAATGGATGCCCCACCCACGGAAACATTCAAGGTTGGGTTGGACAGGGCTCTGAGCAACTGATGCAGATTAAGATGTCCCTGCCCATTGCAGAGGAGTGCAACTTTAGAAGTGACCTTTAAAAGTCCCTTCCAATGCAAATCTTTCTATGATTTTATTAAGCACTCAAAAAAAGGATATTTCTCGGTAACATCCTCCTAAATGAAGTGGCTTGGCAGAAAGGGCAAGTGGAAAATAACATAGTTAAAACAATGGCTGGTAAGGCATAAGCCACATTAACATCAACAGTTCAAGAACCACATCTGGCAGGGATTAGAAGTTGCCTTTTGTTTTCCTTTACCCCTCTCCACCCCCTGATCTTAAGTGAAATGGTGTTAATGGATTTATGGGATTATATGTAGCTATGTGTATGAATAAAACTGTCTTAACAAATCTGCCAGTGTGCACACTGATGCTTCTGGCCTTAAATTGTAATCCCAAATGGCAGAACATGGTAACTGAAAGCCATTGAACGAGTGGTTCCCAAGGGAGACAGGAAGCAGGGTGGAAGTGGGGAGAATATATGTATGTGTGCTTGGTATCTGATCCTCTTTTGAGAAGAAATAGAAATGTGATGAGCACGGAAAACCTGTTCCTCATTCTTGACCATATGTCCATGAACAGGAAGATACTTAGTGAAGCCCAGAAAATTGGCAATAATTGTTTATGGGATGGACTTTAAAAAAAATTTTTAGAGGAATCTAGCCACAGTGAATAGCAGAATTTAGGCAGATAAGGAACTATCCAATGGTAGTTTTTTCTGGTCTCTTCTTTAATTTGTGAATATAGCTATTTAGTTACTACTGATTAATCACACATAAAAAGCTCTGATGGGATTAGGTGCAGGCGAGGACTCTGTGGAATCCAGAGGATATTAAAAAAAATTTAGTACAGTACAGGTCACTGGTGCAACCTAAATTTTATTTTAGATTCACTATGGAATTTGTGTCAGGTTACTGGAACTCGGTTGTTCCAAAAGCTAATTAAAATACCAAGTCTTTTAATAAGGATGGATGGGCATTAAAATCTTAACTAAATCTAGTCTCATTTTTGAGACAAATTTCTGTATCTTTATATATTTTAATTTTGTGATATAAAACCCAAAGGTGATTTCAAGCTCTTGTTATTCACGGTGCATACTGTGTTTTTAGTAAGGTATGCTTTTCCTTGGCTTTATGATCTGTTAAAAAGCTGAAAACACCATGTCAAACCCCTGAAGTGGTTAATGCCTGATCTTGTTAATAGCGATGGTGCTCATTCCTAGCGTGAGATCCAGCGTGTTGGCGGATCTTAAATTGGAAGTAGCCCTGGGTTTGGTTTAAATTTTCTCTGATCAACTTATTTAAAAGGAAGCTCAGTTGCCTGGTTAGCTTTGCCAACTCTGCTCTCCTATTTCTCTGCAGGCTATTGCACCTATTTTAAGTTTTAATTGTTGTTTCAGAAATGATTTATGCTGGAGAATGAATTTTTATTTTGTTCTCATTGTGCATGATTGGAAAATTTTGGGTAATCAATCCTGAAACATTTGAAATGTTTAACAACTGGTACCCCATGAAACTAAAAATAATTTCTGTTGAATGCCGGGTTTAAATTTAAAAAATCCTGTAATTAAATGTTTGTAAAAATAAGATTTTGAGAGTAAAGAACATATTCTCCATATTGATGCAATCAAACATAATTTGATTTTTCATATATATTCTCCACATTTATGCAATAAATCAGACATAATTTGATTTTTCTTAAACAGGGGAAGCAGTAGCTCATACATGGTAATACTATTTGGAGATACTGTCAGGTGTTTTTAGGCATATTAAAATGCATATATTTGGCTTTATCAAGGTGACAGAACCACATCACCAACAGCCTTTTAAGTCAGGTGCACTTTCACTACTCTCGTAAGTTCATGGGCACTTTCATTATTAAGGGAAGTGAAACCATGAGCTGCCAAAAATGGTGGAAGGTAGTTTTCAGAACCTCTGTCATGAAAATTAATTTCTGCTTATGTCTGAATAAGGATGTTTTTTAAATTTTCTATAGTAACGCTTAAAGTTGAATAATACATTTTTAACCTGACAGTGTCCCTAAATTACCATGTTTGCTTTCATTTTCCAGCTGGGTTTTAATTTTGCATGCATTTCAGTGAACTATAGTATGCATAATAGTTGTTTCCTGGAAGCATTTTGGGGCTGTCTCTGCTGGTGTTCTCCAAAATGAGCAAGGAAGTTGAATTTATTTTCCTTTTGTGGAGGTTTGTTAGCTAATGAATAAATAATGCAGAAGCAATTCCATTCTATTTTCATATATGCATATGGTTTTTGAATTAATGTTGTTTGAAGAACAGCTGTAAGTAAGAAGGGTCTCTTCTTTTTAATGACAACCCAAACAACTCCAAAGTTTAGCAGAACTAAATACTTCCATTTCGAGAAAAATATTTAAATTGGGGTTCGTTTGGTGAAGCAATTTGTAATGTGTAATGCTTGTCCTTAGTTTATCATAGGAGCCCCTGTGAAGCTGTTTTTTTGAAGTAATGCCAATAGAAAGTGGAAGTTGTGCATCTGCTCGCCAAGCAAAGCAGAAACGTAAATCACACAGCCTTTCCATTCGAAGAACCAACAGTTCCGAGCAGGAACGGGCGGGACTGCAGAGAGACATGTTGGAAGGGCAGGTAAGGTGATGCTTGGGAGCTTGCATCACTTTTTAATGTGTTTTCTGTGGGGAGAAGCTAAACAAACTTAAATATTGAAATATGTCCAGTAAAGCTGCAGGAACAACAGATTTTGTTGCTAGTAAGTGTTCACTACCTTTGGAGATCATTGATGTGAATGTTGACAGTGTTTCAGGTTGTGTTGAGACCTGAGCTTCTGTGTATTCTTAAATGAATGATAAAGCCATAAAACAGTGCAAACCCCAGCCTGTTTATTCACTGCAATCTCTCCCCCTTACCTGCAAAAGAAAAGGTTCAAGGTTGATTCTTGCTTTCCTAAGTTTGCATTTGGAACGCTAGCAACCCAGAAATATGAATAAACCAAATATTTCTTATGATGACTCTTGATAGGGAAAATATTAGTTGGAACTCTGTTCTGCATTCCTTTCCATAAAGTAAACAAATACTGCCTGCCTGACAGAAGTGTGAGCTAACTCAGATTTTTGTTTGTGTGGGATTTTTTTTGTTTGGCTCAAATGAAGGTGTGCTCTTCTGTGATGAAACTTAAGGGAAAGAGCTGCAGCCACTGCTTCTGTAGCTTTCTTAATCACGTCAGTGTAGTGGGTGCAATATGGATTTGGAGTGTTGTACCTAAAAATTCTGAGATTACCTGTAGGTAAGTCTTCTGTCAGAAGCAGTTCTGGCAAAGATAAGCAAATACCAGTTTAAAAAGTATTTATTGTCAAATTCACTACACATTTTTAGTGTGGGACTGGCAAAGATGATGCAAAACTTGATTTTTATCAGATAGTTGGCTTGAAATACAAATGGAGTTTGGCTATGAGAAACCTCACACTGAAGTCTGCAGATATGCTGAAGGGAAAACCTGGTGTTTTCTCAGTGTTGTGACTGTTTTTTTTAATTGAATCTATTTTTTCAATAAATCATAGCATTAGTTTTCTGGGAATTAACAGAGCCTAGGTTGTTGCTTCTAGTCATCTAGAAGTTGGAGAATGCAAGTACTTGGATAGAAAGTTCTTCATGCATTTGGAACTACTGCAGCATTACTTCAGGAAAGGTGTGAAGGGCAGCTGAGAGGTCAAGACATGCTGTTACCCCTGCATAGTAAACCAAAATGTTAACCTGTTTTATTATTTCTTAGCAAACTCTAAGTGTATTATGTTGTAATACATAGATGTTTAAAATGTTTTATCTATCATCTTGTTTGATTTTGTTGACCTTGAGCAGCTGGGTGGCAGACTCTGTCAAGTAGAGGGTGTTAATGCCCCTTCACGGTGGAGCTGTAAACTGCATGAGATCTAGCTAAGGACTTTTGCAGATAAAGAGATAACATTATTACATGCTGTTTTAATGAGCTGTTTTAAATAATGCCAAATTTAAAGAGAGGAAGGGAAGTGAATGCATTTTACTGTGTTGGTTACTTCATTACAAGTTTAGATTTGTTTATGCTTTCAGGCTTGTTGTGGGATAAGTTAGTTTCTTTCATAACCTTGCTGTGTGAAATTATGGGGTAATTGAATTAGAAATAATTCTTCTAACTTCAGTATTTCTCTTCAAAGTGTTTAATGTATTTAGTATTTTTGTTTAATCAGTTTTGTTTCAAGTTGGTTTTAATTAGGATCTGTTTTGCTTCTGGTTGTCTGTGATTACCTGAACAAAAGTACTCTGTCAAGGTAGAGGCAGATGAAGAAAGGAATGATGTGGGGGGGCTTAAGGAGTATGGTCCCACTTCTTCCAGGACAGTGCCACAGCTTAAGCCAGCTATGAACCTGTGTAAAATTGTGCACAAGGCAGGTGTGCTCTGTATCATGGCTATGAGTGGTTTCTCTTGCTCTCTCTTAAAAACTTTGGAAATAAGTTACACAGCCAGGGTCATGGGTGGCCTTTCCCACTGGGCTTGCAGACAATTCTCGGGGCTGTGGCGGAAGGTGACTCAGTTAAGTGAAAACTTTTTCAAAGAGAAGTTTGTAGCTGGCTACCTAGATAAATAGTAAGTGCAGTAAGTGAATTTACATATTGTGGTCTATGAGCAACTGAAGAATAAAATGCTTGGGTAATATCCGGGCAGAGAAGGATTAGAAACTGTAGTTTTCTTCACACTTAGGTTAGTGATAAAAGCAGGTAAATGTTAAAAATACATTTAAAATTTAATTTGTCTTAAGCTTTGGTAATAAGATGCATTATGTTCACAACTTTCTAACCCATTGCATAGTCAACTTTTGAATTACTTTATCAAACAAATGTTTTCTTTTTTCTTGAATTGGAAACTTAATGATATTAAAAAGAAATTTTTTTCTCACTTCCTATATTTTAAATGAATTGTATCTTGATTGTATACTTTTCCTCTACTAAAGAAAACCAAAACAAGTATCACAGGTGATTTGAATTCTATCCCCTGAAAGAGAAAGAATATATAAAATGAATAACTTTATGATGCACAGAGCTATTTGTTTTGTGTTCTACAGTAGCAGTAGTTTTAATTTCCTTCCTTGCTGGGACATTATGATAAATGTTAAAATCAGTTCAAGATTGAAGAGTAATTTTATCAAATATATGTAAATAAAAATATAAGCCCCCAATATTTTGCCTCCTAGGATTCCAAGTTACCATCTGCTGTCCGGAATACACTCCTTGAACTTTTTGGACAAATAGAGCGGGAATTTGAAAACCTGTATATTGAAAATTTGGAATGTGAGTATCTATTTTTTTCTGGCAACTTAAGAATTGTTTGTTTTTAGGTATAGTAACACTAATTAAAATGCTTACATTGGATATTGTAGTATAATTAGTGTAGCTTTTCTGTGAGCAATTTAGGAGTTGTTCTGAACTTGTAGCCAAAGATGGAGTGTGTACCTTTTCAGAAAAATCACTTTCTCAGATCTTTGATGCAAGCAGTGAGAACTGATGTCTGTCACCCCCCTTGACTCTCAGGCAAAGCCAGTGAAGGCTGTCTCCTTATCATTGTAGTCTCTGGTTATGTTAATCTCCAGAAACTCCATCCAGCCTTTGAAGTTTTTTGCTTTGTTTTGTATTTACGGGCTTAATTTTAATGATGTAATATTAGTAAATAAAATTGGAAAAGCGACTTGCTTGAAAAGGTATAAAATGGGGTGGTTTGGGATTGAACGTTTTACATATTGCATAAGCAGTACCTGCAGCTGTTCAGGAGTTTTGAAGTCAAGCACTCAGATAAAAATTCCAGGTGTTGTCTGAAAAAGATATTTGTTTGATGATAGTGCAATTGTCTGATAATGTAAGTGATCCAAGGTGATGTAAGAGGACCCAAAGTTCAGTAACACAAGCCTGTACAGTAATACAGTAGAGCCTCTCTTGCTGGAATTTTAACTTGTGTTACATTGGCTTGGATTCTGAATTGTGGAATCTGTCTGATTTGGGTCCAAGTCAAATTTTTTTCCACACCTAATCAGTTCCCACAGTCAAATCAGACACTCAAGTTACAAAAAAAACCCAAAAAAACAAACTTCTTGCCTGCTTTTTGACATGTTCTGGATGTCTCATTCTCTTAAAACCTGCGATTGTGTTGGTTAAAGGCTGTAATCAAAAGTATGCATTTTTAGTGACAATTTGCTCAACTGAATTCTTGGCCTCCTGCTGAGAAGTTGGCTGGCAGCAAGAAAAGTAGAATTTCCCTCCCCAGCCTTATGCTTGTCAGAAAACAAATGGTGGATTTGTACTCTCCAGAGTATGATTATTTTCCTTCTTTTCCATTTCCATTTCTTTATCTACTTTCTTTACCTCACAGTTCTAGTTATGATTGTGATCTCTTCCCACCCCCCTGACAATTTCTGCATTTTTCTCTTCTCATGCTCAGTCTAATGTTTTTTGTTCTTGGTCTAATTCCTACACTAGTGCTGGAGTTATTGTACACAGAATTTTTTTAAAAAAATAAATTCCAAAGCATAAAAAATAGTCATTTGCAGCACTACTTTTCCTGTGAGACTCTAGTACTAGACAAGTATTCGGGGAGAATGGTATTTTGTGATTAATAAAACCTGTGTTAAGAAAGGATGTGCTAATTCTGTGGCTGAAATATTTATGATGCCACAAGTTTTCTGTCTTCTGCTGGACTTAATTTGATACAGTTGGGCCATGTATTTCACAGAAATGGTTTTGTTAAACCTTAGCTTCATTTATTAGTAAGAGTAATTAGAAGCCACCAATACTTTGTGTAGAATCTGGGTCAAGGTTGATCTCTGGAAAATTCAGCATGAGTCTTGGTTTATGTCTTGGTGAGACCTGCTTTTATGAAATCCCAGTTGATCTCCTTTCCTCTCCTTAGCATAAAATAGCATACTTACTAATCATAACAGTTCTTAAATAGTATGTTAATGCTGTTATTAATGATAGTCAGTTTTTTGTAGTAATGTGAGTTTCTGGATTTGTTAGTGCGTAGGGAGATTGATACACTGAATGAGCGCTTAGCGGGTGAAGGACAGACAATTGATGGTGCTGAACTGAGCAAAGGACAACTGAAAACAAAAGGTAAGAGAGCCACAAAGAATCCTAAACCAGTATTTTTTAATTCACTTTTTTGTACTTCATTGACCAAAACTTAGAATGTTACTGAAGGGAATTAATACCAGTTACTTATACAAACAAGCTAATGCTGTATTTGAAATATCTTCCTTTGAATTTATTTGTCTCAACAGCCAGTCATAGTACCAGTCAGCTTTCTCAGAAATTAAAGACAACTTACAAGGCATCTACTAGCAAGGTATGAGACAAATTAAATATCTACTCATCCATGTGTACTTGTGAGACTAACGTGATGGTCTTTTAAGTTGTGGTTTCTTTAAGCTGGGTAGTGCTGGTCTGTAAGTAAATCTGTTTCCTAAGGAGCAGTATGTTTATGTTGGATTCATCAATGACCCATTACTTCCACTATACTGTATGATATTGTTACAGTAAGTGCTTGCCTTTTTTGAAGAAGGGACGTTGGAGGGGACAGAGTGTGCACACTTGCGTGTGGGAGTGCTGTTTTGTAAACAGAACTGAAAAAATTATTCTCTTTCATGAGGGAAATAGAGAACTTGCTAGTGGATTTCTGAATAAAGACTTGGGTATTGCAGTTGAAATGGGGATTTAAATAGGCACCTCTATGTGTGTACTCATTTACAAATTTCTTTTTAAAAATATTTTTTATTTTTAGCCATGAGACTAGAACAATTTGTTTCCTTTGTGTTGCAAGCCTTGCTCATCAGTAGCTAATGATTCTTTTTTGCTTGGTGTTTTGGCACAGTTAACCTTTCTAATGCTTTTCATTTTGTACATCTGCATCAGCCTGATATTTTTGTTTTCCTCGCTCTCTCCCCTTTTTCAGTTTTTTGCAGAGAGTTTACCTGCTGCTCTTCTTTATATCAGAGTAATTTAATGATACATTATTAAGGCTAAATAAAATGTGAGGAAACCACAGTGGAATCTGGTATGTGAACCAGCTGTATAGGCAGCTCTGTGATGACTTGTAATGCAGGCTGATATGTGGTCTAGGTGTCATGGAAATACTTTCTCTTAAGTATGAAAGTTTGAGAGTAAGAATAGGGTAGTGAAATAGGCTGAAGCTACTGTTGTTTATTTGGTCTCCTTTTTATTTTGTTGTTTTTTCAAACTTCTATTTTTACCAGTTTGATGCATATAGGTGTCTCTTTTAAGACTTAATGGCTTACAAATTCTTTAATGAGACCGCTTAAATAGTGACAACATGATATGAATAGGGGCTGTATAGTTTTGATACACCTACTATGTAGTTACGAATTAGTACCCTCTAGTGTAGTGTCACATTTTGTGGGTTTTTTGGTTTGGTTTTGTTTAGTTTGTTTGTTTGTTTGTTTGTTTGTGGAGTTGTTGGGTTTTTTTTTGTTTGGGTTTTCAAGGCAGGTGTTAAATCCTTGTCTTCTTTTACTTTCTTGCCATGTAGCACTCGTATTTTTTCCTGGGCAAGACAGGCAGACCTCCCAGCTTCAGTGTGGGAAGCTGGGAAGTATGAGTTGGAGACTCCTGGGGAACTGATATGCATGCACAACAAAGCAGCCATGAGTAGTGGAGCGTGAAGAATTTAATACCTGAACATTATGCACATCTCTTGTATCAATTGGTAGCCAACAGATGTCTGCATGTGCTGATGTATTTCTTTTCATAGCTTTGAATCAGAATTTACTGGGCAGTAGACAGGAGCTGAGGGAAGTTACAACACTGAGAGCATCTCTGTCCAGTGTGTTCTTTGAAACCTTAATGCACTTTGCAGGGGTGCTTTATTTTGACTTCTCCTTCCTTCCTACGCAGAAGAGTCAAAGCTGTAACCTTTTGTTTCTTGACCCACAGAGAGACTGTAGCAAAGACTTAGGAAAGAGTATAACTTTCTAACAAACCATGATTTTTCCATCTGTACCCTCACTGGGTGTAGTTCCCCAGTACCTTATCTGAGAAAAAAAACACATTTAGAGTTTTAAGACTTCAACAGCTTTGAAATTCTTATGGCTATACTTTCTATGAGGATTGAATGAACAATGCTGTTTCCCAAAATGGTTGTGTTCCCATCTCACTGGGGTAGTAGATCACAAGTTTTCTCTTCAGCTCTTCTTTTATACTACTACCATACAGGGGGTTTCTTGGGTCTGTGTTTTTTTTGATTTTTTTTTTTTTTTGCCTGTGGAAAATTAGAAGAGACTTAAGTTTTACAAACCAATTATTTTGTGTAATAGCACACAATTACATTTTTCAGCTTGGCAGTGCATATAGAATGAATTTTTTTTCCTGAAGAGACCTTTCGCTATTTGCTTAATCTGATGAGAAGGCTGATCCTTGACTGCTTTAATATTGGTAAAAAAATAGTAGGGCTTGGTAAAAAATACTAAAGAAATCTTTCATTCTTTTGGGGAAAATGTTGAAGTGAACATTCTTAATTCAAGCCTTTCATATGAGATTTCCATACTGGGATACTTTTCATCACTTAGCTATATATGTAGTTGGCAAAACTCATTTCAGAAAAGCGTGGTTTAGCACCAAGGGTTATCCACCAGTGTCCAAATCTTGAAGAGGTAGAGTAGATTTAACACTTGGTACTCTTTAAACTAATTTTTTTGTTGATGGACAAGATTCTGTAATTTAACTGCAGTTGATTTTAGATGCAGGAATTACTATATGAAATCCATGCTTTACATTAACAAAATGTAATGGCTGCTGTTAATGATTCTTGGCTTGCGAAAGTTGTTACAGCATCAGGGAAGCATCAATTGTTTATGCAGAGTCCTAAAATAAACTGAAATGATGTAACTTGCTCCATCCAAACTAAATTCCAGGATCTCTGATTTGTCTAGATCAGGATAAAGACTCTTAAAAGAATTTATTTATTCACCCAGTAGTTAAAAGGAATAAAACTTTCTGGGCTATGTAGTTTTACCCTCACGGCTTAAAGTTGCTTTACAGGACATTCTGTTCATCAGGTGCAGTGTAATGCTGCTGGACTGCTCCTGAGTTAATCAAGTTTTTGTTTTTATTTCCAATGCGCCCTGTCTGTCTAAGAAACTTCGTTACAAGGTGCCTCACTCATTTTGCCTTGCAATTGTTTCAGTGTATATTCAATTTTTACTTGTTGACATAGTAAACAATTATTTCCCTATTAAATCTTTTTGTAGAAGGATGTACATGAAATTGTATCAATTTAAGAAAGAGGATGGACAAAGGTGAAACACAGTCAGGATGCTGTTGGTCAGTTGTTTGTATATGATGATCTACAGAAGTTACTTCAGAAATTTTCTGCACCACAGAGACCTATTTTTAGCAAGTTGCATGTTCTTTAAATATTTCCTTTCCTGGCTTGGGATGTTGTTTATATGTATTTAGCAAAGCAGGAAGTGGTCCAGGCCCTGTCTAGTTTATACAATTACTGGTATGTGAAGTGAAGGGCATCAAAAAAAAGAAAGGAAGAAAAAGCATGGAAAAAGTGTGTGTTGAGTAAATATCTGTATTATGATATTTACTGTTGGGTAGTGTTCTTGAACTCTTTTCTTCTGTGTGTTAATTAAAGGCTGATAATACCTCAAAAGGAATTTTACATCCTTACCATTAAATGATCATTGAAACCACTGTCCAGTAGTTTTGGAAATTCTGTGTTTGTTGATGGGTAGGGGAGAGTTTCTCCCAGAAAACTTTTGCATGAGGGTTTGACTCAATGTTAGAAAGACAAAATGCAAGCACAGGCTGAGTTGGAAAATACCAAGTTTGGAGTTTGAGCTGAATGCTGTATTAGTCCTTTCCTGTTAGTGCTTAATTCAGCTGTTCCACTTCTCATACACGAGTCCATGTAATTTAAGGCCTGTATTCAGTGTGAAAGTTGCATCTGTAGGATTGTGTTCAAAATTTAGGACATTCTGCAGTATGGTTGAACTAATAATCTTTACCATTAGCCCATTTTCTTTTCAGTGCATCTGTAATGACTGTTCCTTTTGCTGCTGTGAAATCAAAATATGTAGTCGCTGATAATTTGGAATTCAAATAAGGCATTATCATTTCATCACTGGAGAGTTGACATGCTCAGGATTTGGAACGCTCTTGCAGATTTTCTTTTAGCTTTAAAAACCTTTTTTGAAGTAATTTGCTTTAATGACATACTTAAGACTTTCTATTTTAATACCAGAAACTAATGGGATTTTAACTTTAGTTTATTGTATCTGAAATGTAGACTTAATTAACTTTCTAACTTTTACTAAGCTGTAGATAAGTCTTAATGTGATTTGTGTTGAAGTATTTAAAGGTTTTGATTTAACTGGTCAGATACCTGCCTGTAATTCCGTGCTGAGGGAAACACTGATAAATTGAAGTTGTCTTTTTGTTTCAGTTTAACAAAGCTTTTGAGATGGTCTTTCTCAAAGAACAGTTAGGAGCTTCAAGACTTGTGGGGTAAAAATAGGGTATTTGTAATAGTGGTCTTTGCTTTTTTAAGTCATCTTTCATGACTCTTCGTTTCAATTGTCTCTGGAAGTGTTCAGCAAGAAAAACTTTTTTTTTAATATTGCCCTCCCCTTTATCTGAAAATGTAGAATTTCTGCAATTTGCTTCCTTTCTGTAGTTGTTGTTTTGAGCATTCCTACACTGTACTGACTTGTAGTTTTACTATTATACTAGACTTTCCTTCCTTTTGTTTGATATTACTTATGCACATAGTAATTTGGATTTAATGAGTCTTCTCTGTTTTTCCTCTAATAGCTTCACTTTGAGGGAGCATGCTCATCAAATGTTTAAATGAGTTTGACATATTTTTTTAAAAGCTTCATTACACAAATAAACAGGCATATGGTCTCAGGTTGATGTTTGATTTGATTAGCTTCATGCAGTTTTAAAGAAAACCAGCAGTGAGTGTTTTAAATTGGAATCTTTCTGGGTTTTACTAAAATTATATAAAAAGTACGATTTTTTCAAACACATTACACTGGCTAGCAGGGACTGTCTGAGTTACCAGATACACTTGTTTGGGAATAGGCAAGGAAAGTTTTAAGGTCTTCTGCTGGGTTTGGTCTTTTCTTTTTTTTTTCCATTAAAATCCTTACCCAGACTGAAGGAGAAATGAACTCTGCACTTGTGCAACTCATTATTCCAATAAGATTGCATTATTGTAGTACAGAATAGTTTGTCTTGCATTCTGTAAAAGGCCTGCAAAAAAATGAGAGATATATTTGCATCCAAACTCACTTTCCTACCATCAAATATAAAATTTTTGACTATAGTGATTTGTCAGAACATTAAAGAATCATGAAAAAGTTAATATCTATTTTTATTTGTGAGATAATTACTTAATCTTGGATCGATGTGGCAAAAAAAATGTTGGTGTCTCTGCTATTTCAGATTGTATCCAGTTTTAAAACTACAACATCAAGGGCAATCTGTCAACTGGTAAAGGAATATGTTGGCCACAGGGATGGTATTTGGGATGTCAGTGTCGCGAAAACTCAGCCAGTGGTGTTGGGAACTGCATCTGCTGGTAAAGTTTTGTGTTGCTTGAATATTTAGAAAATTCTGGTTTAAGTTCCTAAGCTATAGCAAATACAGATCCAAAGCATACTTGAAAACTGAGCTCCACACTGGAAGAGTCCTTTAAAGGAGTTCTGTAGCTGAAAAATCCTTAAAATTGGATTTTGCTTTCCCTTAGAAGGTTCAAGCATACTTGTTGGTCTTTCTTAAGTATGTGCCAGTTCACTTCCATGCAGGTCACAGTCTCCTTAGTCAGCTCTGGCATGTTGGGTGGGGTAGGTGGGTGGGGGGAGGAACTGCTTGCTTGGGGAGGCCTCTGGCACAGAATTCCATATGGCTGGGTATAGAGATCCCTGCAGGCTTTCTATCCTAGCGTTGTTTAGTCCTGTTTTTATAGAAGCTGTACATGTGCTCATAGTTTGCATATTCTTGTATTCTTGCATTCTGTCTTTTGCCTCAGAACACAGAGGCAGCTAAAAATCTGAAATTTCAGTCCTGTTTACTTTATTAGATTTATTCCTTCCACTCGAGGGGGTACAAGTACTAATGAACAAGTCACTAAATCTATTATAGTCCAAAAAGTAATGTAGAGACTTGTGTAGTTTTGGAAAATTATTAGGGAAATAAATCATAACCAGATAGAATCAGTCAAATTGAAGTGACATTCTTTTGAAGCTGGAACAGAATCTGAAGGTACTGGCTAGACTTTAATATTTCTGGACCAGAAATCTCTGCTTCTTGAACTGAGCTGGTACAATTTTTATGTGCCCACATTTTGTCTTTGTGTGGGACATCTTGTCTTTGTCCTGACTGAAATTGGAAACAGCCATTCTCCAATTCAGCTTTAAGGTACTACCCACTGAAATACTTAAATAATTGTTTATTTTTGGGTGTGGCAGGATAAAGGAGTGGCATTTGGAGTGATTTCCTTTTTAAATTAATTTTTTTAGTGCTCTGCAGTGACATGTGTGCATTTGGGATTTCCATGCAGGAAGTAAATAGATTGTGCATAGAATTCCTGTTTGTAGTGACTGCCTTTTTCACCATGGAATGCTTTCTCTGGTTTGATCTGTCTCTTGATACACAGCTGGTGCATTATGCAGAAGCATATAACTGAGTTAGGAAAAACGTCAAAGGTAGAATTTGCCTTTCAATACTTGCTGCAAATTAATCTGATTAGGACAGCACCTTTACTTTTTGGGGGAGATGTATACAATAATAGGAAAATGTTACGTTTTGTATATAAGATGGTAGTCAAGAGTTCTACATTTAAAATCTATTTCTTATGGTGTATGCTACAGTGGAAGAGAACTTGTTTGTTGAAAGGGTAAAAATGAAAAACATGTTTCTAACTATTTACAGCTGCTTTTTAATCTTTGTAGATCACACTGCTTTGCTGTGGAGCATAGAAACAGGGAAGTGCCTTGTCAAGTATGTAGGGCATGTTGGCTCAGGTAAGATAAGGGCATGTTGTGAAAACTGGGAACAGAGCATGGGAGGGGGAAATGTGTTTTGGCCAGCTACAGAAATGTTTGTTGTGGTTTCATTTGCAGGTTTGCCAACATAATTAACAAGTCAATTGTGAAGTTCCATTAATTTCCATACAGAGAGTGTTTTGTAATATGATCCTTTATTGGAGAGGCACATTAGGACAGTTTTGCAAATGCTAAATGAATAAACAAGTCCGTATAAAGAAATTTACAGGCACAGTTACGACACTCAGAAGTTAAATGTCAGAACTCATTGTGGTCTCGTGCATGTGGAGAACAAAAGAATCTTATGTAATCAATAATTAGCTGTCATGCAGAATCTGTGTTATATTTGGGTTAGAAACTACAGATGCTGGGTGAATATCTTTTTGCACTTCTTTGTTTAAGATCCCATATATAATTTGCTGCATAATATGAAGATCTTCTTTTTAAGACAGTTAATTAAATATAGGTGTTTGTCTTTCTTTTTACCAGTATGAATATTGTGGAAACTGTTTTTTAAACCCCTCTTTGGGTGGGGAGGTGCAGTGCAGTGAGTGTTTTTGATGTTAATTTTTGGTGTCCAATTTGACAAGAACTTAACCCTTTTCTGCCTCTTAATGACTTAGAATACAGGATTTTATAGACCAGAACTGGAGAGGTTTTCCATAGCTTTTACTTGCTATTGTGAACTGAGCACTTTGAGTTATCATGCCCTGGGAAAGTGAGGAACCCAGTTATTGACCAGGATTGTTTGGTTAAATAATTCAGCACATCTCACAAACTTTGTGGCAAGGGTACAAATAGAATTAAGTTCTCTAGAACTGCTTCAGCTGTGAGTTGTACTTTTCTTCCTGCTACATGACTCCTAGCTCCTACAGCACAAAGATAAATGCATAGAAACAACTGGTAACATGTTAATGTTCAGATATCGTGTTCAGATATCTCGGGTTGTTTGCTGCATGGACCTCTAAGTTCTATAAAGTCATGTTTGAAAACTTCACTCACTTGAACTTTCATATTGATGGTTTTCTTTTAAAATTGGTATTTGGGTAACTATGAAAACAAGAAGTTCTAACCTGTATTTATAAACTGTATTTGAACAACAAAAATAAATTACATTGTATATAAATTTTATATAACTATATACATCTATAAATTCTAATAGAAATATTGTATGTTGTATGTAATAAAACTTTTTTTTTGTTTGACAGTTGATTTGAAATGGTGCAAAGGTGTTGGGTGCCAGCAGCTGGTGCCCCATAGAGTTAGCTCAGTTTAAGGAGTATCTTTTTAGACTCATTACACCATACTCTCCCAACAACATATGCATCTATTTTACTTGTATGATGGATGGAAATGAGTTCTAAGTTCTGTCTTGAATCGAATCTTGTGCACTGAAATGAAGAGCTTTGTTGGTTGATGGAATTCTTTCAGGACATCATGTTTTGATTACATATGGTTGCAGGACTGAAATCTGATTTGTGTTATTTGCATCAGGTTTTCAGGCATTTGTTCTTGCAATCCTAAGTAATAAGCAGAATGTTGATGGTAACATATAGTAAGTTTTCATTAAGTTAGAAATAATTATGGATACTTAAATTATCTTTATGGAATTCTGGAACGTTATTCCCTGTCAGCTTACATACAATTTGAATGTGGTTTGTTTATCCTCTCTAACATGAACCACTTGTACTAGATTCAGGAAATAACTTGCTAGAAAATGTTGTATAATCAATTGTAGCTGCTTCCTTGATACTAGACTTTAATATCACCTAAAAGATTACTACCAAAAATTGCTGAAAACTTAAGATGACTTGATTTTTCAATGCTTTTAATGATATAATATTGTGAAAGAATTCTTTTAGTATACTAACTTAAAACTTTGTTTCATACAGTAAACTCCATAAAGTTTCATCCCACTGAGCAAGTGGCTCTTACAGGTAGGTAAAGTTTTTTCTTATGTTAGGTATGTTAATCTTGATGGAAAGTAAGTGTAATTTGCTAATTTGTTCTGGTTGCCTCTCTCCCTATTGCTTTGTCAGTATCCTTTTTGATTGAATTATTTTTATATTTGAAGGCATAACAAATCAGAGCTAGATCTTGCCATCTGTGTTTTTCATGTCATGTTGTCATTAGTGATTGCCTGCTCCAAACCAGACACTTGGAATCATGCATGAGGTGAATGTTCTGGAATTCATCCCAGAGTACTCAAAGAACTAGTGGGTGTTACGGCAGGATACCTCCTGATTACCTGCCAAAGTTCTTGGGAGTCTGGAGAGGTCCCTTCTGACTACTGTTACTCCGTATTACAAGAAAGGATGTAGGGAAAGACCCATGGAGCTACAGACCTGTTAATCCAATCTCAGTTCCTGAAAAAATTATGAAAATTATACTGGGTACTGCTGAAAGGGATTTAAAAAATAATGGAGTCATCAGGCACTGTCAGTATGGGTTCACAAAGGGTAAGGTCCTGCTTAAATAATTTGACATCCTTCTAGGATAAGGTCACCTGCCTAGTGGATGAAGGGAATGTGATGGATTAAGTTTTTCTGGTTTTTAGTAAGGGTTTTGGTACTGTCCTTCACAGTGTTGTTGTGGACAAGTTGTCCAGCTGTGGGATGAGCTGGTTCATGGTGTGCTGTGTGGGCAGCTGGCTGAAGGGCAGAGCTCAGGGTTGTAGTAAATGGGGCTGTGTCTGGCTGGTAAAGGATCACCAGTGGTGTTCCTCAGGAATCAATTCTAGGCCCAGCCCTGTTCAATAGATTTATCAGTGACCTGGATGAAGGAGTTGAATGCATTGTTAGCAAGTTTGTTGGTAATACCAAACTGGGAGGTGCTGCTGATTCTTTTGAGGGGCGGGAGGCCTTTCAGAGGGATCCAAATAAGTGAGAGCATTGGATGATGATCAGTGGGATGAAATTTAACAAGTTCTGATGCCAGATGCAGCAGCTAAAACAGAGTAATGCTGAGCACAAGTATAAACTGGGAAAGGAGTAGCTGGAGGGTAGCCCTGCAGGATTAGAACATGTTTGTTCTGACCATAGCAAGGACAGTCTTGGGTTTGCCCTTAGTTAATAATGAATAAGTCTATTTTAAAGCAGATGGAGTTAAAATCACGTGGTACCTTCTGAGCTGTAAACTGTTACTAGTTAAGCTGAGTTGTTTAAGGCAGAAGAGGAATAGCTTCACACTTCCTATTTTGGGTTTCTTGTTAAAACTATGGTAGAAACATTTAATGGAAGAAATCATTGAATAAAGAGCCCCAATATTTTGAGAAACATTAAATGAGTATCTGGCGATGTATTAAATGCCTTCTTCAAATGTTATGTTTTGAATGGTGGTGACACTCGTGTTCTGATGTGTGGCATTCAAGTGCATATGACACTGTAGGAGTGATTAACTTGGTAGCTGCTTATAGCTTGCATAATGAGTTACGTTTGAGATGTTGAGACTTGCTTACCATAAAGTTCATGATGGTGTCTGTTAGGAAAAGATGCAACTTAGACAGTATTGCTAAATGTAATATTAAAGCTTGTTTTTATTGCCCATGGAAATACTCTTATTTATTCACTCTTTTTTTTTTTTGCTTCTCTTCCCCTATGCAGCATCTGGAGATCAGACAGCTCACATCTGGAGGTACATAATACAGTTGCCTGCACCTCAGCCAACTGCAGACTGCAATGTAAGCAATCAACTTGCTGCAACTAAACTAATTGCACAGCAATTTCATCAGATACAGGTTTTATGATAAGACTGAATGTTAAGTTTACACATAATTAAAAAATTACATGATTTCAGGACTGCCAAAGATGGGATTTTAAGATTTTAGTTTAGCAGCTGTATTTCAGCTTTTCTTTGAAATTAGACTGCCTTTATGTTTTCAAAGGCATTTGGTGCAGAATGGAATTTAGAGCTTCAAGTAGATGAATTGACTTTTTGTTCAAGGTAGTGAATGTGTAAATGAACTGTAAATGAACAGTCGAATAACTTCATTTTTATAATAATGAAGTTCTTTTTAAACTGGTTAAATTTTTGTAGGGTAACTTCCTGAGGCACCTGTATTAGCTATAGTTGCTGAGGATTGAAAACTGATGGTAAAGACTTGTAATTTTGGCATTTATTTAATTGAGTTTTTATTGACTTCTAATCAACTCTTGCCAGCACACATCACACTGTCTGATTTTGTTGTCCCCAGGCCTTTATTTAGTCAGTATTTACTATAGCCTGTCAAATGCTTATTTTACTTAAAAGCACCCTTACTAAATTGTGAAGAAAACACAGTTTATAGCGTGAGCTTCTCAGTAGGCTAAGCAGGGGCAAGAGTTGACTGTATAATACAAGATAGATTTCTGAATGGAAAATGTCTGATTCAGTTTATTTGATTTGGCATTTCCATTTTGAAAGAAAATACAAATGTTATCTTTTCCACCCCCAAATAATATAAAAGAAAGATGTTTTTGTCTTGTGTAAGTGTAAAAGGAGT
The DNA here is from genome assembly GCA_910950805.1 of Acrocephalus scirpaceus scirpaceus. Taxonomy (NCBI): domain Eukaryota; kingdom Metazoa; phylum Chordata; class Aves; order Passeriformes; family Sylviidae; genus Acrocephalus; species Acrocephalus scirpaceus. The sequence continues at coordinate 143,101,666 of OU383773.1, read as the reverse complement.
TCAGAGAATGATGTTGGATGATGAGCAAAAGAATTTATTTTGCGTCCAGCTTACATCAGCACTGCATGATGACTGTGTATTGACCAACAGACAAATATTGCTGTATTGATTTGATTTTTTATTGATAAAAATATGTCTGTAAATTATTGACTTCCTACAGATTAACATAGTCAGTGTCCTGTTAGATGCTTCCTACCTTTAAAAATTGAAAGGAGAAAAGTCCCTTGATAATATGCTGCAGTGAAACTAGGGCAATACACTTAACAGGTAGTAAAGGGGAGTGATACTCAGAGCTAAAGAGTTTGGAGGAGATTTTAAAATGACGAAGAAACATTTCACCACTTCCCTGGTAGCCTGTTCCAAGGCTTAATAACTCGTTTAGTGAAGACATTTTTCCTGATAATCCAGTCTAAACATCCCCTGGTGCAACTTGAGGATACTTCTCTTGTCCTGTCACTTGTTCCTTGAGGGAAGAGACTGACACCCACCTGGCAGCACCATCTTTTCAGGGATTTGTAGAGAGCAGTGAGGTCTCCCTGGGCCTCCTTTTCTCCAGGCGGAGCAACTCCAGTTCCTTCAGCTGCACATCAGCAAATTGTTAAAATGAGTTATTAAAACTGCATTTGACTTACTGATTATATTCCTTCAACTAAGTTTGTGATAGTGAGTACTGAAATAGGCTGGGTGCCTATTAATTAGGCAGAATTAATTTACCCACATTCACATTAAGGGGATTGGGAACCATTTACACTTCAAAATGTAACTTAGAGACAGTCCTTTCCTTTTATTCTACATCTTTTTTTCGCTTGCATTTTACAGCAAGTGTCTGGAGAGGATGAAGTTGAAATCTCAGATAAAGATGAACCTGATGGAGATGGAGATGGTTCCAGTGATTGTCCCACTGTCAGAGCCCCGTTAAGTTCACTGAAAAGCCATCAAGGAGTGGTCATAGCAGCTGACTGGCTTGTTGGGGGGAAGCAAGCTGTGACTGCATCATGGGACAGGACAGCGAATCTGTATGATGTAGAGACTTCTGAACTTGTCCATTCTCTTACAGGTATTTGTTCACTCACAAAAAGAATAAAATTGGTGGGTTGTTTTTATATGAGGGATTATTTGTAGATACTAAAACGTTGAGAAACGTGAGTTGTTTCTCTGGAGCAGGATGTGTGTGTGTACCATCTGCTGCTCAGTATTGTAATAGTTTTTAAAATTGTGGTCTTGTAAATCCCCTGAGCATGAATTTGTCTTCTTTTAAGCTTACGATTTAACCTGTGAAAAAGTAGTTGTTTAAATTGAATGTACCCAGATTTTAGTTCTTGCAGAAGGCTTTTGCTGTGTTCATGGTGTGTTAAGCAGCAATAACCTACACTACTGAATGTGAAGTAAGTAGCGTGGTTTTTGCCTTCAAATACATTCCCAAACTTTTACAGCAGTAACAGGATTAAAGTTCAGAATGATCGTTACTCCTTTCTGTTTGGGAAAAAGAGAGAAAATCATCAGCATTTCATTCCAAGTGTATGTGGAAATGAAAAGTCTTATTTTCATTACCTTACATGTTCTCATGTGTGATTGTAGGGCACGACCAAGAGCTCACGCATTGTTGTACACATCCCACCCAGCGTCTGGTGGTGACATCGTCACGCGACACCACCTTCCGTCTGTGGGATTTCAGAGATCCTTCTATCCATTCTGTGAATGTCTTTCAGGGCCACACAGAGTAAGTGACAGCTCCTTCACAGGTTTTCACAAGTTCAAAAAGTTGCAAATCCGCCCAGAACTGTTCCTGTGCGCTTTTTGAGGTACTGAGTTCAATCCTGTTTTGTGAGACTGATTTTCACAGAAACCCCCAATTGTCCTCCTTCAAATGTAGCACAGCAGTACATAATTTCCAAAACAGCAGCCAGGGCTCTTGGTGTGCTATTGCTCATATGGTAAGTCTTGATAAAAATTGTTAGAATTAAAGGTGATTTAAGGTATGAGGTTCTTTTTGGCATTGGTTGTGCTTGCAGTTTGGGGTTATTATTGTGATGCAGTGGATCAAGCAGATTGCCTCTGCTTGTCTTGATACTCACTGTGAAGTAAAGATTACTCCTCTGAAACCAGTGGATAAAAAGGGATTAATTTTTACTCTTAAAAGCTTCTAATTTTAACATAAAATAAGAAATAAAAGTACAGGCATCAATTGCCATGTTCTGTCAAAACAGTGATTATGATGTAACTTTTTTAGTTACCAATTTAGGCTTAATGTTATTATACTGACTACTATTGAACATGGACAAATGTAGTCCTGAAGATCTGTGTTCTGGTGTTTGCTTAACTTTCTGATTTTTGGAGCTCTGATACATGGAAAATGCAGGTGTAACTTGGAAATACTTTACCCAAGGAAGCAAATCTTTTCTTGACTTGTGAATGTTTGAGCTTGACTGTTTCAGAAAAAAAATTCACCTTCTTTCTTCAGAAGAAAAGGTGATTGTTAATCCTAGCTCAAAATACAAATCCCAAGTATTTATTCACGTTTCTGTTTTTTGTTAATTCAAATGTGTAATTTACGTTATGACTGAGTTTCAGTACCCTCTTTTTCATTTTCTCAGCTATTGACTAGCCTATATATAAACTAAAACTTCTTTTACCCCCTCTGCCCTGGACTCCTGAGCTTGATAAATTACTTGGTGCTTCAGCTTCACAATCATCCTGTATAAGTGGCCATCTTCTCCTGATAGAGCAGTAAGCTTGATTTTTGAGGCCTACATCCTAGAATTGTTTCATCTCATCACTTTTGTGTTCTTCTATCACTTTTCCTAGAAAGTCGTATAAAGTTGGAAGGTTTTGTTTCCATTGGTTTTCATTTTTTCCCAAGCGAATTAACTCCTCTGTCTCAGGATGGTTTTTTAGAGAAGTAACCAAGTCTGTCATTTGTGTTTTCCCATATATTTGCTGAGACCAAATGATGTTGATCTTGAGTGATGGTGCATACTGTAAAAACTGTTACCCGGTGTTTTGGCTTCCATTGCTGACACCTATAAACTAGCAGAGAGTTTATTTTTTAGGAATGGAATAGACCTTGTGCAACCTCTTCAGTCTCTCTTACTCTAGCTTTTAATCGTCTTCATATTTGTGTTTGTCTGCTCTATCAATTCTCTGTTTTGTACTTTAAATGTGTTTTTAGTATTGACATAGGCTTTTTTACCAAATACACCCTAAATTTGACCGTCTCAAAACTGATTTTACTTTTCAGTGGCCAGGGCTGCTGAGGTCTCATTTGTGGAAGGAGTAATTCTGTTACAGGTGTTTCACTGATGAGTGCAGACAGAGCAGAGATTGGGGGGGTTTGCAGTTGAGAGATACTTTGAGGAATTTTATTTTTGTTCTTTTACTGTACCTGCCTACTGGCAAAATATTTTTAAATTACCCTCTCGTCAACACTGCAACAATCTCTTCATATTAGGCAGCATAGAAGAAACTGGGTTTTTTTTGTTTTGCTTTTCTGAATGTCTGTTTGGATAATTTGCCAAGTATTTAATATTTTGATAGGCCTTTGGCATCAGTTCTGTAAATTGGATGTTACAGTTGTTAACACTGGTGATTTAAAGTCTTCAACCATAAGTTTTAACACCCTCTGGCTCAATAGTGCCTGATGAGTCTGGCTCTCACAGAGCAGCTATTTTTTCACCAGATCAACTCCTAATGCGCTATGCCAATATAATGAGATGCCAAACATCTCGATCACGAGGCCAGCATTCCGTGTTGATTTTGTCCACCCAAAATCTCATCCGATCCCTGCGCCACCGCCGCTCACCAGCAGGTGGCAGCACCGCGCCGCGGCCAGCGCCCGGCCCGGCCCGGCGGCAGCGGTGCCATTTCGGCTTCCTTTAATTAGCCTTAATGAGCGACACTGAAGGTGTACTCGAAATCGCTCATTATCGCGTAAAAATTAAAACTGATGCTGATGTGTTTGAGAGACTAAAGAATTCTTTTGTAGACAGAGTATATAAAGCTTTTGTAGAGTTAATTGATGTCAAAAAACAAAGAGATGCAGTGTATTGATTGTCTTGTATGTCAGGGTATGTCATAACCTATGAGAGATTATTTGCATCTTAAGTGGACTAAGAAATCACCTATCACTTCGGTGTCCTGAACATATCTTTATTAAAAGCAGAATGTTTCTTATCATCTAGTACTAAGACAGTTTAAGAAAATAAATTCTCTTCCAGTAAGACCAGAAGGAATCGTTGTGATCAACCTGTCTGTCTTGAGTTGCTTGTATGGATAGCTGTTTTGAATTAAGAGGTAATTTTAGAATTGCCAACTGTATGTTAGCTTGTTTCAATGGTAAAGATTTCAGTTTATCTCTTGGCAAATTCTATATGTTGCTTGTTGCAGTGTTTAATTAACTTCCCTGTTAAATGTTTTGTACCTCCCTAGTCTGTCTAGCTTCAGATTTATCTTTTGATTTTTTATCTTCAAGAGCTTAGTTTCTTCTGTTAATTATAGAAGTTTCTTGTATTTTCTTCTTGTATTTTGTTCTTATTTACAGGTTACCTGTTTTGCCTCAAAGTGTGTTTCTAAGCATATTTTGTCATTTAGTACATTAATAGTACTTTTGCCCTTCAAGCCTGTATTCAGCTGGGTCTTTTTTGAAGTTGTATCTTTCCATTGAAGTTTCCAGTTCTGTAAACATTGCTTGTTTACATTTTTCATATATATATGTGTGTGTGTATGTATGTGTGTATAAATATGACTTTCAGTTCAATAAATGACTTGTTTGCCTGTGCCCTGCTCACATAGCAGTGAAAGTATCTTGTCACTTACTGTTTTAGATTTGCCATGCCCCTAGTTCATCTCACTTACTTATTCTTTACTGATGAAAAAAAAATTAAATGGTGTGGAAATAAGACTGATGTTTGCTTAAATATAAATATTTTTTATTGTCTGGTTCTGTATGTGTATCAATAGGAATTTGTCTTACTAGTGCTATGAATCCCCAGTAACGTCCCCATATGAAAAGTTTAACAGAGCCCTGGGAAAAGATTACATTTATGTTATAATCCAATAATTATAATTATGTTATAATTACGTTATAGTAATGTTATAACTTGTGGCCTCTAAACTAAATTGATTTCCTGAGTTAAAGCCTCCAAAAATCATACTGGTGACTCATATTCCAATATCTTTTTTCCAGCAGTTACTGCTTTGAAATACATGACTGATAATAACAGGTGTTCTCCTATTGAGAAATTATTCAATTTAGAGGTTATTGATTAGAGCTCTTCAAGCTGAACTAAGGTTTTGTTTTGCACAGCAGAATGGTTCTAGCATCTACATGGCAGTGTTCATTCCACTTCACTTGTGCTTTCCTTTGCTGACACCTGCACAGCCCTTCTTGTCCCAGCTGTGAAGGCCTTGCTTTTCCCAGCAAGGTGGCCTAGTTGATTAACTCTGGTGTTGACATGCTCTTGAATATCTGCTTGCTGAGTTTTTCTGTCCCTTTAAGCACTCTGCATGTGCTGGCATGTGTCTTGATGTGTGGAACCTTCTAAAATGGTAATGCTGGAAGTGTTTACCATTTGTAGCTTTAAAAAAAAGTCTTAGTCTATACAGGTCTAGCCCATACTTTACAGATTTTATACATTTGTTCTGACAGTTTAGTAACATGAGAAATAAATTAATCCCGTATGGGCAACAGAATGTTTATTAGCTGGTGGATTCATATACAGTGTTTAAACTACAGCTTTTGTTATACATTTGAAGTATATTGATACTTATATGCAACTGAAAAGTTACTTGGTGAATAATAAAGGGTTTTGTTTTCTTTAGTGACTGTCAGAGGTACACAGTGGTTGGGGACATTGCTCTTGAAATGCTTGAAAAGAAATATGCAGGGTGTCCAAGTCTGTACTTGCAAATACCATCCTTCAAAGAATAGAGTGATGTCTTCAGAAGCACCTTTGGGTTGCTGTCCTTAAGTGAATATCCTTTGTTAATGCTTTTTGATTGTTTAGTATATAGTTATGCACCACCTTGCCATGGCAATTAAATGCATTTTTGGCTTTAACAACCCCCGTAAATTGGAGTGGATACTTTTGTCCTAGCAAAAAAAAAAAAAAAAAATTACATTGTTTGTTTGTTTTTACTGCTTTTCAAACTTACTGGTCTTTGTGGCTAGACTGGGTCAGTGCATCAAGTGTGAATGTGTGTTAGCTGAGGAATCTGTATCTGTGTGTTACTTTCTGGGCAAACTCAGGAAAAAATTGCTCATCATGGATCTTATATTATTTCTCACAAAGAGCTTATAGCTCTTTTGAACTGCAGCATATTCCATGTCCTTTCACTCTGCTTGTGTGGCTCTAAGAGACCAGAAGGGAAAGTTCCTGTTCATTTGCTGCCTGTATGTCTCTGAATGTGCAGCTGAATGGTGAGTTGTGCTTCATCCTGAGAACTTCAAAATTAGAGAATTGCAAATATGTCTTGTTTCAAATTTACGTTTTCCAACTCCTATGCTTGCTGAAGAATCTGCATTAAAAAATACAAAAATTACTAAGCAGCTGCTGATTAGGATGTTGGGCTGAATTCTGACATTTAGTGAATTGAGAGTTAATGTCAAAATGGCATTCTGTTTCAAGAGACTAGTAATTGCTTTAGTTTTTGTGGACACCTGGGTTTGCCAAGGTCAGGTGGCTTTCTCAGATTCTTTGGTCTGCAGGATTTAATTCCCATGCCTTATTTGTGTCTGTCTTGACTATATTGTTCTTGAAAGAGCAAGTCATGGCATGGGGAGAAGTGCCTTTTCTCCAGGCAGCGATGTCATTAGACATCCCTGTTAGGAAGCAATATTGTTCTAGATAAGAATAACATATGCCCAATGCCCAATATTACAAGGTCACTGCTACGTATTCTTATTTAACCACACTTTCTTGGTGAAGTTGAAGTATGCGTAGATGTAGTCCTAAGAATGCAGGCTTTGTACCTTTGACTAAGTCTGCTTGCTTGGATTTTAGTCGAAACCTTTTGTGCCAAACAAAATGTAACAAGTTGGATGCTATCAGTGGTGTTTGATCAGTCTAACACGTTTGTTCTTTTCAAGATAGTCCTGTTCTTGCTTCAGTTATTAACGACTTCAGTGATGCTTTGTCTACCATTTTTCTGTTGTTTCTCATCAAAGAATGCCTTAGGCATTCCCCATGTGTGGATATCTCAATCTAGCTTCTGTAAGAAGTGCAAAATTTTTTGTGATGAAACATTCAGTTTTCTCCCCAAGTCTCACTGATTAACTAGATGGTTCTGATATTGCTGATAATATTCCTTCCTTGTTTAGTCTGCTGAGGGACTTTTTTTTCTCTTGCATTTCATTGAAAGAAGGCTCCAGACTTGCATTTCACACAGTGTTCTCATCCTACATTTGCATGTTGAATATTCTTTAAATGAAGATTATGGCCTAGGCTTGAAGCTCTAGGGTTAGCTTTTTTGAAATGCTTCTAGTGCTTCTGAACATTTTTTCAAAGCCTTCTGGTTTACGTTTACTACGTAGATGTAACAGAGCATGATAAAAAGTCAGTGTTTTTTTTTAGACTTGTTAGCAGCCTTAATAACTGATAGCTCAGGGACCCAGCTTTGAATATGCCTCACTTCCCATACTGAGTGCTTCTTCATAGATCTGTTTCAGGACAGACTAGGGCCTGCACATTTTACATGCTTTCAGCTGATCCAAGTTACCACTCCTTGCTCTCTTGCACAGCCTGAATTCCCAGTTTTCTCTTCTAACATTCCCCCAACCAGATACTGCCATAGAGTTATCAAAGTGCCACTCTCTACAGCTCCCTGAAAGGAGGTTGTAGCCAAGTCAGTCTCTTCTCCCAGGCAGCCAATGACAGAGCAAGAGGAAATGGTCTCAAGCTGCTATGGGAGGTTTAGGTTGGACGTTAGGAGGGATTTCTAGGAATTTGGAGAAAGGGTGATTAGACATTGGAATGGGCTGTTCAGGGAGTTGGTGGAGTCACGGTCCTTGGAGGTGTTAAAGGAAAGACTGGATGTGGCATTCAGTGCCATGGTTGACCTGGTGGTGTTCAATCATAGGTTGGACTCGATGACCTCAGAGGTATTTTCAAACCTAAAGGATTCTGTGATTGTGTAATTCCTTCATGGTTTGTTCTCACTGTTTCTTAAGTTGGAAAAAAGAGCTCTGCTCATATTTGGAGATAAATCCACAGACAGACTTCGGGAATTATGTGGGATTATGTGTGTAGCTCTTTGTGGAATGAAGTGAATTCTGAATAGCAATTCTGAAACCTGAATGCAGTCAAATGGGGAGGTACTGGTTGCTCCTTACCTGGGCCTCCTGTGGCCAGTGCCATATCCTGCTGAGATGGGCAGTGGGGTTGTTCACATCCGGAGGTTTTAAACACAATTCCTGGCTTCCCCTCAGGCTGCAGAGTGCTGGATGTGGGGGTATGCTTTGTTCCCCTAAAACAAAGGAAACTTGTGCAGAAAATGTGATACCAAGTTGGGCTTTCTTTTAAGTTTTGTTTCTCAATTTTACTACTTAAAATGAGAGGCATGTTTGAGCCCTCAAATTTTACTGCTTGCATACAACTGTAGGTAATTGTATGTATTCAAGTTACCTTGAATAAATTTATCTGAAAGCTCTGGTTTAGTCCATTTTTGTGCCACACACAGATTTATGCATGTAGATGCCTGTTCAAGGCCATGAAAACATGTTCTCTCCCAGTTCAATGGTAAATCCCATTTTAGGTTGCAAATCAAAATGGAAAGAACAGTGTTAACTTCTTTTTTTGGTGCATTGCCAGTGTGAGTTCTGCATCAGCATTTCATGGTCCAACATTTTCAACGTTTTTTCTTTCCCCCCTTCCCCTATGTGTGAAATTTCAGCAGATTGTTATGCAAAACAGTTTTGTGTCTCAGTGTGACTGGGGAGACAGCTGTTCGGCCTAATGAGGAGTGCGAGCACCACAGCATTTCTGGTGATTGAGACCCACGGAGGGAGCAGGATGTTCGAGGCCAGGCAGTGGTGTGTGGTGAGGAAGTGCCACGCTGTCAGCTGGAAGTACACGCTCGGCTGCTCCCTATGACAAGATAAATGAGTTTTGCTGGGGTTTGGCGGAGGCTGAAGCTTTTTTGGAGAATAGTTGTAGCACACCAAACTCCCTGTGGGACCCACTGTTTGAAGTGTCATAAGAGTGCTTCCTCTTTGCTTGTTTCTTTTTTTTTTTTCTTTAATGTCCTACAATTCCTGTCATCTTTTTGAGTTATTAAAAATCTAATGTCTTCTAGCATTCAATTAACATGGGGGCTGATGATCTTTTGTTGACACTTTTTATTAATTTAGCCGAGGGGATGTTAACTGGAGTTTTATCTGGGTTAGAACAAACTGAAGATGAATACAGACAAAAATTAAGTCTAGCCACATGAAAACAGAGAAAAAAGGCTTCTAATTTTTGTGATATGGGTGGGGTTATGGAGGCAATACTTTTGAAAGGTTATTTGTTTATTGACTGCTTCTGTTAACTTCTTTCTTCCCACGGACATTGCATCCCTTTCTTTCTTCTCACCATTTAGTTGTGTTGAAATCCTTGTTTAGTTTATAAGTAGGAAATGGCCTTTCTTCTTGTTACTTTTTTGTTTTAATTTAATAAAACCAAATAAACACAAAACCAAGAAGAAAAATTGCTGAGATGCATCTGTCATGTTAAGAGATGCCCCAGCTGGAGTATCAGAGAAGACAGAATGTAATTTGTGTTGCGTAAGATCTATGAGCGCAGCACTTGCTCATGTTTTAAGTCAGTAGTGTTGAGCATATTTCTGAATTTAGATGCATATGATTTTTTTAAATAATGAGCTCATTATGTTCCACTTTAAAATAAAAAAAATACAAACCTCAAATCCCCTTTGTCTTTACTCAGATGAATGAAGTGCTAGTAACTCTCCCCAGAGTTGTCAGGTTTGTGAGAATGATACTGTTTTGGCCTTTCTAGACTTGCTAAGTTACTTAAAACTTCAAGCCTTGCAATCCTATTTTGGAAATGAGATATCTTTGAGAGTTGAATTGAGTCTTTCCCTTAGAAGAGTCATGCTTCGATTTTGTAAAAGCACAGGGAATATTTTGCAGACATCCATATACTGTTTGGTTTGAAAGTGGGACCAAAATTCTTGGTCATAAACACTGGGTTCAGTAAGAAGAACTTTTATATTTAGCCATTAAATTCAAAGCTCCTTATGTAAAAGATTGTTTTCATAGTCCCGTGTGCTTGCAAATAGTGCACATCCCAGCCTGTGGGGCCTTGCAGGGCTGGGCTGAGGGTGAATGGAGGGCTAAGACCACTAAGCACCTTTAAAGTTGTCACTAAAAACAGACCAGCACCTTTCCCTTTGCCTTTCTATCACTTGCCCTATTTCCAGAGAGCTACAGCAGAATTTAATTGCATTTTTATTTTACAAACTTTTGCTTGGTGTATCCAGTAATATCTGAACGGTTAAGCTGAAAAGAGTAAGTTAAGCTGGAAAGGATTTTGTTATCTTTTGAGAGTCTTTGGAGGAGCAGGAAGGATTGAGCTAACCTGGGGTTGGCATTCTGTTTTCCTGGCAATAGTTTTGAATGTTTTCATTTAAAAATGATAAATCTAAGGATTAGAGAACCTTATGTGGTCAAAGAAACTTAACCATGTTTGAAAGTGATAAATGATAAAGCAAAACCAATATGAGATCAAAGAAGCTGGAAAGCTCTTTAAAGTTTTGGAAAAAAGCACCCAAAAGGGGAGGGTTATTTTAAGACAGTTTCACAATGTATTCCAGCTGTAATTGGAATAAAATGTATGATGGGAAAACAGATCAGATTTGTTGGCAGCAGAATACTAAAGTGCAGTATATTCACTTGCCTGGAGATTTTCTATGACTTGAATTCTTTATGCTGTTGTGTGCTAGGAAGTCTCCCAATGTGTGTGGAAATTATGGAGATTGAATAGAGAATTTTAAACTTAAACAAACATTGCTTCAAGTGTGTTGCAGCAGTATAGAGATTAGTGAAAGCCTGAAATTTTTTTCTGAGCTTCTTTGTGTAAAGAACATAGTGAGAACAGCAGATACTGGTAAATGTAAAGGAGTTTGGGCTGGTAGGAGACAAGTTTGGTGGTAAGAACGTGCCAGCTGTATTGTGCAGCAGCTTGACTGCATAAGTGAGTTTTCTTCACAAATAAGAAGGTGCCTGATGAAAGAGACTCAGCACTTGTGGTCTTCATGTATGTTGTAACTTTTTGACTTTTTGTTCATAAAGTCCAGAAGATTAGTCAAAGACCTCTTGGTTCTTTCTGTAATCTTCTCCCTGGTGGCTTAGCTGCACTCTAATAATGTGTTAGGAAACTTGGTATCATGAATAAAGTGGGCCTTCATCCTAATTAAAACTTAATTTGGTGTCAATTTAAATTAAGAGGCTTGCATAAACTGGTCCATTGTGACCTGGCTTGTGCTAATCTTAATCAGCAGCTTGGATAGGACATGAATTCAAATTTCTGCAGAACAACTAAAGTGACAGTAACAACTGACAACTTAAATTAAAATTACTAAATTCCAAGAAATTGATGTGCGCGACCCAAGTTACAAGATAGGTCATTAAATCAAATATGTAGAAACAGAATTGAGAAGCCTTCCCTAATGATTATAAGGAGAGACAAAAATACTTTGTTAGTACATTATGTGGGCAGAAAATCACTGGCTTTGAGTTGGGAATTCACTCAATTACAATGAAAATTGTAGTACAAAAGCTTTTAATTGGTTAATATGAAATAAAGGTAAAATATTTAAAAATAATCATAGAATCATCATGAAAATGAATTGTTTGAGCCTAGTATATTGATGATATACTGTTACCTGAAGCTGTAAAATACAAAGATAATAAAATTCTAAAATAAAATTTTATATAAAATAGCTTCTGGAAGTAATATGTTGCACTTTCAATTGCTAGAAATATTCTCATGAGTCTTTCTCTGACTGCCCTTGTGTATTTCTAGGCATAGTAGGTAAAATTTATACTATATGCTTGTGCTTCTTACTACTACTTGCCATTTCTTATCTGACTCAGACTTTAGCTGCTTGTAAAACAGGACTAGAAATCACAATTAGAGATTGTTAGATTGCTGTAGCTACTGGTAGTGGAGCTATACTGGAGACACACTGGTGTGTGGATTACAGCATGTTTGTGTGTGTACAGAATAGCTTTAGCTACATCGCAGGTGTTTGGGACCTCCTCAGTATCTGTGCAGTAAATGAAAATACCTGAGATAGTTCTACAGAAATCTTTGCTTGGTTACTGATCTCAAATCACTTAAGAAGAAGATTTATGCTCTATGCTACAAATTCGTTTGGGGTTGTGTGATTAACCTGCTGGACATTAACGCAGAACTTAAAAATTGAATTCAGGTTTCAAGATGGGGCCTGTTTAGCATGTGTCAGAATCAGTGGAATATGGAAGATGCCTCCTGAGTGAGTCTGCTGTTGGACTGCTTCTCTTAGCACTTGGGCTAGTCAAGCCCTGTTCACCTTAAGTGTCATAGTTTCTTGTAAGAGTATTTTTATTCAAAAATAACTGTTTGGAATTTTAAAATTTCAGATTACTCTGCTTAAAAAAAAAAAAAGAAGGCAAGCTACATATGCTAAAGGAAGCACAGGAACAGAAAGTAAAACTTTAAATTAGATGCTAGTTTAATAAAAAAGTTTAGAGTTTGACATCTTTGTCTTTACTTCTGATTGTTTAGCACTGTGACATCTGCAGTTTTCACTGTGGGAGACAATGTTGTTTCTGGTAGTGATGACCGTACAGTAAAAGTCTGGGATTTGAAAAACATGAGGTCTCCTATTGCAACGATCCGCACAGATTCTGCAGTTAACAGGTAAGCAGATCTCTGAGCTACTGCTTTGCTTAATTCATGCTTTCTTAATGAATTTTTAACTTTTTTCGCATGTGGGAATGGTTTAAAGCTGTGCCACAGAGGTTTAGACTGGACATCTCTTTCCTGAGAGGGTGGTCAAATCCTGGAACAGGCTTCCTAGAGATGTGGTTGGTACCCCAAGCCTTCCAGTTTTTAGGAGGTATTTGGACAATGCCCTTAATAACATGCTTTAGGCTTTGGTCAGGCCTGAATTGGTCGAATAGTTGGACTGGATGATTGTTGCAGATACCTTTCAACTGAAATAGTCTATTCTCTTAATTCACTGAATATATGTTTATTTTTTGTCCCTGAAATTAAACCTGTGATTTATAAGAATTTGAAAAAGGTCTGAAATGGTTTTATAAGTTGCAGGTGTGATCAACATTAATTTTTAGTAAGTACATTTCTTTTAATAATTTTTCTATAAGAAAATGCAGATGTTAAGGCTATTTGAGGCTCTAGTACAATAGAAAATAGAAAATGGTTCAATATTTTTTTCTATTTCCATTTGTGAATTCTAGCCAGGAAAAATTCAGCTGTGTCCCTTCCCGTGAGCTTAAATTTGCGCTGTCAGTTTCTATTTGCCAGGCTCATTTCCCACACAGGCTCCTTTTGTCCCTTCCCTGCAGGATTAGCGTGTGTGTTGGCCAGAGAATCATCGCCCTTCCCCACGACAACCGGCAGGTTCGATTGTTCGACATGTCGGGGGTGCGGCTGGCGCGGCTCCCACGCAGCAACAGACAGGTACCTGCAGAGCTGCACCTTCAATGTGTCTGTCCTTCCTCAGGCAAGGTTAAAAGGGGCATTTGGTCTCTCTAGTTTAGAGCTGAGCAAATGCTGAACGGCACTGGTCTGACTAAATATCCTGTTTGTTATTAGAAATAACCAACATGCCAATATGAAGCATTTTAAACTTTTTTATTGGAGTTGGAAATGGTGTTTCAAGTGAATTTCATCATGATTTTTCCCCTTACTAAAGGGAAGCATGTGTCTGCCTTCTCTATGAAATGGAAAAAGTGTGTAAGAGCATTTCAGATGTGTTTTAATGTCTCAATGTGAATTGTGTCAGAAGAACGGATCACTATGAGGTTTAATGGCGATTTTTCATGGTGGGTTTTTTTGATTTTGGTTTTTGTTTGTTTGTTTTGAATTACAATGTCTAATTGGTTTATCTATTCCAAGCTGCATGGGGCTCTGAGTAACCTTGTGTAGTGGAAAGTTTCCCTGCCCGTGGCAGGAAGGTTGGAACCAGATGATCTTTAAGGTCACTTCCAACCCAAACCATTCTGTGATTCTAAGACACAGAAACACTGAGGGAAAAAGTGAGGGTCAGTTGTGTGAGCTCACCTTGTTTGACTTGGTGATAAATTTTAACTTTTTCTTCTGTGCTTATTCACATACATTCTAGATACATCCTACCATGTAATAAACCATCCTGGCCACAGCCATCAAGTTTTGTGCATTTATGGCACTATTTGGTATGGCAAGCATCACCAATGGAGCAAATCAGACTAAGTGAAATTAATTGGATTATGTCACATAAATAGGCCTTTTTTGGGGTTGATCCAGCAGTTCTTGATGGAATTTAGAAAGGAGTTCTAAGACTTACTTAATCTCTTTTAGATTTTTTCCTAATTTAGGTAGGTTTTTTAATTTATTGTAGTCTTGAGGGGATTTTTTTGTATGTGTGTGTATGTCTTTTTTTTTCCCTTAGTAGTTCCGTTCAGGCTGACACTACTGAAATCATGACTGTGTGATTTTTTTTTTTTAACCTGAATGTTGGTCAGAACCCTATTTTAGACTTTTTTTTTTTACTATTGAACTATTTTCATCAGTATGACGTTCTTCCTGCTGCAGTATTATCCCTCCTGAATTACAAGCAATATGGACACTTAGTCTTGCAGGCTTCTTACAAAGTAGGTGACAGCAAGTAGCCTTAACTTAAGACTGCTTTTATAAATAAAAATGCTAAAATGAAAATTTGATTTGCTTTTCTAAAGAAAGTGTAACTAGATAGCAAACAGACCTTGGGAAACTCAAAAATTTTGATGCATCTTTTTGTATGCATCTGTCCTTACGGATGCAGTGCTGGTGCTAAGGAGTCACACCATTATGAAAACTTATACCTTGCAGATGCAGGTAACAATGACCTTCAGGATTCTCAAGGGCTGTTTGCAAAGAATAGGCTGAGGATTGGCAGGGTTGCATTTTGAGTTGTAGTGAGCTGTTGCCCCAGCAGTTCCCAAATCCGTGTCAGTAACGGTGCTGTCTCTTGCGCTGTGGCAGGGGCACAGGAGGATGGTTTGCTGCACTGCCTGGTGTGAGGACCATCCCATCTGCAACCTCTTCACGTGTGGGTTTGACCGTCAGGCCATTGGCTGGAACATCAACATACCTGCTTTGCTACAAGAGAAGTGAAATGCCAAGAGAGTTTCTGCGTTTGTGTTGCTGTGGACTTCTACACCTGGGCAGACTTTCTGAACACTGGTCTGCTGTCGCTGTAAAAGCTCTTCCATGAGGGGAGACTTGAGCAAATGTTGTTCTTGTTACCACATTGTGCACAGTTTGCATGGGTTGTACAGAGAAATGTGATTTTTTAAAAATTAGTTTGTCTCGTGTATGAACTTTTATATTTTGGCATCCACTGGTCAATATGTTCACTGTTGCGTAGAGCACATAAATGTTCATAAATTATTTAGCATTTAATAGTTACACAGTAGGGCATTACATTTGTGACATAAATGTGAAACTTATGTAATTACTGTAGAGAGTGTATACAGTCTGTTACGTTTTTCCATGACTCTACATATCTGCCTTGTGTTAAAAGGAATCTGCAGGGCTAAAACTTTGAAATGAAGTGTGAATTTCACTAGTTGTATGATTGTAAACATTTTCCTGTTTGCATCTGATTTGAATACCTTTTTTAGTGCTGCCGTACAGTGCAACTTCAACTCCATTTTTACTCTGGTCACTAGGAAAATAGAAGATTTGAGAAGGAAAATGCAAGCAACTTGTAGTGTGTATAGACTGCCAGGTTTATTTGTTATCTATTTGTACTTTTTATCTTGAAAGAAGAAAAAGATTCATTCTGCCCTTCTTATATAAAGTGATTCTGAAACCTCATCACATTTCATATTAGCAAAAATCCAGAATATTACAATTCTAATCACTGAAATCTAGTCAAGCAAATTCTGAAGCACTTTAGTTTATAGCTATTGTTATAAACCATTTATGAAAGTTTGACTTTACCAGGGAATGTGAGCTAACCTTTGTAATAAGGATTAATTCCTTTTGGTGATCTGCCCAGAAAGGAAATAGTTTATTTGGGGGTTGATGATTTTGTTTATGTACCTACAGTGAGCATACTTTTAATTGTGTTCACTTCCCATATTTTTATTTTGAGCCAGCAATACAAAGTAAATGAGTACTACCTCAAAAATGAATGTCGGTCAAGATGCATCGAATCTCTCTGTAGCCTAGAAAAAAGCACTTTTGGTCTCTGGCTGAAGTATTATCTCTGACAGGAGAGGAAAGACAATCATCCTACATGTGATCCTTTAGGTAGTTAACACATAAAGCTAGTGGAGCAATACTCTAGGTCAACATCATCTGTCACCGTTCTGTTCTCAGCCATGACAGGGGTGCTGCAGTCCCTATCCTGTTCCACAAGGGGGTAATTAGCATAGCTCTCCCTTCTTTCTCCCAAATGATCTTACTCTGGTTTTGCTCCTCACTGCGTTTAGCTGTTTTTTGCACTGGCAGTGGGGTGTTGCTCTGCAGTTGTCCCTATCAGTAAATGCAGGTGGCAGCTGGTGTCGTAGAAAGAATGGAAAGGCTGCTTCAGACAGACACTTGTTTTTTGGCTAGAGGGAGATGCTGCTCCTGACTGTCGGACATATCACAGTATAAGATGAAGGGTGGGGGTAAGGAAGGGTGAACTCTGACAGTGGGAATCTTGGGGTTCATGGTCTGTGGGCAGATGTATTAGGAGCTGTTTATCTCATCATCATGATTCTGTGCAACTACAGCTGTGCTCATGTCCTCTACAGCACTGTTTATATTGACATTAAGTTGTGTTAGCTGGTTCTCCTGTTAACTAACATTTGTGTGGCATGGGAGTACAGTGGGATGGGATAATGAAGGCATCAGTGAGGAATGGAAGGAAAACAAGGGTCCTAAACACAGATTTGGACTGTAACATTAAGGAAACTCAAAATATTTAATGGAGAATATATGTAGTGTCATTATAGTACACGTCATCAGAGTAGTTTGATCCCTTGTTTTTTTCTGTTGTGGAGTTTGGGATTTTTTCTTGAGATACAAGATGGACAACTGTGCTTAAGTAATCTTAAATACTAAAACTAGTGAGGTTGCAGAAAGCAGCTGCAGAGTTTTAAGTCTTCTGGTGGTAAGAGTTAAATGATGGTGACAATGTTTATTTTCACTTTTTTTTTTCTCCTGGGTTTTTTACTCTGGGTTAAAGCCATTTGATGTTGGGTTACAGATTTTATTCCTTAAGAAAACAAGACTCTCTTTTAGTTGGTAACAGAGAGAACTTTACAAAGGTTTATGCTGTTTTTAAAACAAGAGAAAAATGTCTGGCCAGTACAAGCAGTTTCTCCAGCATGGCCTGCATGTAGGATCTGGAGCAATGGCTCTCCTTTATTACCCGAGGCAGAGGAGAGGGTAACTGGTTTTGGTCCTGCTAAACTAAAGTGTCTAAGCTTCTCTCATACATATGTAATGCAGAACCACTGAACTCTATGCAGTTTAATCATCATTGCTGCAAACTTTTTATATCACCAGAGGACCATCCTCTGGCACCAGGAATGGGTGATTACATGGTTTCATTTTGAAAAGAATCAACCAAACAAGGTGCTTGAGCCACGTTCTTATGAGCAGGCTAATACTTAAATCAGCTGAACACAACTATCACTTAGTTTAGTTTTCTATACTGTAATGAAGGGTAAGCCAAAATGCCATTCCCCTTGAAGCAAAACATATGAGCAGGGGTAGTGAATAATACTACATTGACTAAATATGTGGAGAACATTTCATGGCTCTAAATGTTCTAAAGAGTGTTTTTTCAGCACTGAACAATGTCCAGCATTTCATTAAATGGAGGAGAGTTGCAGTTACAGTTTCAGTATTGTGCAGAATTTCACAGAAAACTCATCACCAGGCAAAACCAAGCTTCTGTGTCTTTCTCTCAAGCAATGCACATCAGTTTTCACAAAGTTTGTGTATACTTTACAATCAGAAAGATCTAGAATGAAACATCTTATTTGTTGCCTAAATCTGTGAAAACTACCTTTTTGGGGAAAAGAATTTATAAGTTATGTGGAACCACTTTTTATTATTCTGCTAATTTGTTTTTAGATGTAAACTGGTTTTCTTCATTACAGTTCAAAATGCATTAAAACATTAAACAATTTTTTTTTTGCAATTTGCTGTTCCTCTGTGTTGCATCCATGTTTTGTAGTCAAAGGATCTTCCTATTCACCTTCTGCTCTTTTCTACTCAAAAAGTTTGTTTCTGAGGCATTGATGAGCATACTTTGGAAGAGAAGGCCAAGTCTGTTTATTACAGTAGAACTAATGGTCACACTGCCAGTGAAGTATCTAGACTGAAAGGGTGTTCAGGACTCCATTTGTACGGTCTTCTCCCATTCTGTATGGAAAAAAATTGTAATTGCATCTTATGCAAGTTATGCAAAAGTTTCCATGTGACTTTTCACCCCACTCTAAAAACTGACATTTTAAAATGAAATTTGTACAAGTTTTTTTACGTTTAAAATATGACAAAAGTATTGCAAAACTACTCTGATGTGGAAAACCCACCCTCAGTTTTTCTGTAGGTTAAAGGTTGGTTGCTTGTTGCACCCGTGTTCAAACCAAAGCTGTGTAGTATTGGAATAAAACCCAAAGCACTTGGTGTTGTAGAAAGCCTTGGGTTTTAGAAGCCGAGGCAGAGCCCTGGCTGGTACCTGAGTGCACGATGTTGCTTTCTGTGCACCTTATTCTCCTTCAATGTGCTTTAGGATCCGTCATTGCCACATTTGGAATTAATCAGAGTTGCTGATGATAGGGACCAAAAAGAGACCGGAGTTCCAAGGTAGCACAACTGACATAAGGGCTGGGTTGAGATAGGTGCCAAACCCTGGGCTTTAGTTGATTTTATCTGAGGGCTTCTAAATCAGGCCTTACTAGTATTATTTTAAATAAACCTGTGAGTAAATACCATGCACAACTAGTGGTTTCAGGAGTATGTCTGTGTTTAAACCTGAAGATGAGCTGCAGAAGAACCACTCTGTCATGCACCATAGTTTGCTCTTTGGGCCATCATAGAAATTTTATTTAATGCTCTGTTGAGACCTGAGTATGTCACTGAAAAATTACTCAGCCTTGTGATACTTTATTTTTAAGAAGTGTTGTTACCTTTTCTAATTCCCACAGGTCAGAGTTTTCTGAACATAAGTAATTTGCAGGAGCTTACAGAGGAAATCCTGTTTAATTCAGACTGTAAATCCTGGTCAAAACATATCATTAACTGGAAGATGTTACATTGGAGCAGTGTGGGATTTTGTAGATGTGCTACTTGTCAATGTCCTCCAAGTGAGAATATTCAGTACTACCACGAGGGGCTGTTTCTCAGAGGTGTAGGGTTGGGGCTGGTGAGTATTTGCAGCATTGAACCTAAGTTCCTGAATTAGCAGCTTGGATGCCTCATACAGGTTTGGTTGGGGAGTTTCTGGGTACATGCTGTACATGGGTACAGCATGCCATGTAGAAGTTGGAGTTCAAGCATTCAGACTTACTCCAGAAAAATGGAAATGGTGCAAAGTGTCAGTGGTGGCATGTACAATAGAAGAGAGTTAATGTAGAAAAAAACCCCCCACATTTCTGCCTCTGCCTTGGAATGTTTTGAAAATGGAAGCTTCAGCCTGGCTGGTGACTGCTGTGCAGTGGAATGACACCACTGCATGTTCACTGTGTTGCTTTACTCTACCTGAAGCTTCATTTCCATTTGTTGGAAACTGTGCAGTTCTGCCTCCTTCCACCAAAACTTGTAATACTTGGCATTTATTTGAGTTTAACATTCATTTTGTGTGGTTCCTCTCCTACCTGTATTTGTGATCTTTCTCTTCTCCCTAGGGCAGAACAAAATTAGTTACATCTTTATTTCAAAGCCCTGTACCAATGAAACAAGATCATCCAGCAATCTTGTCCTGGGAGGAGAGAACTGACTGATCTCAATGTGCACTTTTTCATCTTCATGATTTTTTTTAATTGTTCCAATGAAAATTTTTAATAATGGAAGTTGCCTGAAGGCTGCATGCATTAATGGCCTGGGGTTAGTGAAGTCTGAATCAAGTCTGTGCACCTTAATTGATGAGAGAAAATAGACTTGCAGTGATGTTGTAGGTGAGCCTTAAGGATTTGGAAAGGAGCATACAGTGATTTTAAGTGCTGCAGAAGAGTTATGGAGAAAGACTTTTTCCTTAGTTTGGAGCTTCTGTGCTGCATGCAAGTGTGGTGACCCAGCATTTGAGAAGGAATTAAGATAATTTGAGAAACATAGAGGCACATCTGTGGTGAAAGCGTTTGGATTGCAGATGAGGAGCACAGAGGAAGAATAATGAAGGGGAATGAAAAACTGGAATAAAATTGGGACAGCTGAGGGAGGCAGGCAGAAAGAAAATGCAAAGTGGTTCAGAGGAGTGCATGTCTAAAAGATGGAATTTATTGGTCAGTTGGGGATAAACTGCTAGGAAGTCAGTGTCTAGTGAATGCCCCTGACTTAGTGAGGGGAAGGGAAAGCAGAGATGGGAGCAGCGCAGGGCCAGCCTGCAGAGGGGAAAACAGCAGGACTGAGCTCAGTGGGAAGCATGGATATTAGGATGTGCTTATGGCTAGAGCCTAAAATGGAAACAACTGGAAATTAATATTCCTTTGCATTTTTAAAATCAGTCTTCTTGGTTTCTATGTTCTTGATTTTGGAGGAAAAGCTTATAGCATATATATAGACAAATTTAACTGTATATATTGAATTTTCATTTCAAATGTTACAATGGTGCAGAGATCACTCAACAGCTGATGCATTCCTAGGATTACAAATTACAAGGATTTGTAATTTTAGCAGAGAAGTGCAGATGTTACATACAAACTCCAGGTATGGCAGCAGGGCATGTGGGTTATTAGGAGTCACACTTGGACTGGAAATCTCTTGAGTGAATAGTTGATTTGGAAGAAGGAGATGACATTTTGCACAATCCCCTTGAGAATATTTTGCCAGTCCAGAAAGAATCAGAGTGGTTTTGGTTGGAAGGGACCTTTAAAGGCTACCTGGCCCAACCACCTGCAATGAGCAGGGACATCTCCAACTGGCCCAGGTTGCTCAGAGCCCTGTACAACCTGCCTTGAATGTTTCCAGAGATGGGGCATCCAACAACTCCCTGGGCATCCTGTGCCAGTGGTGAAACACTGGCACAGGTGAAGTTTTATAAAAAGCTCCTTCCTTATATCTAGTCTAAGTTGACTCTCTTTAAATTAAGTTGACCCCTTGCCCTATCACAACAGGCTCTTCCTAAAATTTTGTCTCCAGCTTTCTTAGAGGCCCATTCAAGCACTGGAAGGTTCAGTATTTTAGGCCTGAGCAGTCTGAATTGACTAGGGAATCTCTCTAACTAAGCCGAAAGAGAGACATCCAAACATATATATTCCATAAGGGAGATACTGATGTGTTTTCAGTAGTGTCTTAGTTCTGGGACAGAACTGGCCTTTCCTTCAAATTTTCACCTTGTTGATCTGCCAAAATTTGACAGTCTTGTTCACAAATCCAAGTAAAAATATGTATAGATTTTGACTTCAGTGATCAAAATTCTGACTCCAGTTGGCCCCAATGATTTTGGTCAAAGTATAGATCTTAAATACAGACAGGATCAGTCTTACATGGAGATGGCATTTTGACAGAAAGGAGAACAAGTAACTGGCTGATTTCATCAAATTAATGTCATACACTTATGTGGGTACTTTTAAATTTTAATTAATTAAATACTTTTAATGAATCATCCTCCTCAACGTGCGTGATTTGGATAAAAGCAGAAATCTCAATTTTCTTAGTTTTTTTTAAACCTTATCTAAATCTTTGCTGTGTCATTGAGATCAGCCTTGTACAGACACAAACCCAAACCTGAGTATTTTGTGGAGCAATCTGTGTCCTCTGAGGCTGTGATGTTTGAGCATATAGAAAGGTGAGTAATCCTAACAATAAGAAAGAGTAAAATCTGACACACCACACAACAAACGCCACTAAAATCAGGCTGATGGTATGATAAAGACTTGAAGTACAGGATTAAGCATTAGAAGGGGAGAGATGAAGGAAAGACAAAACTTTTCAGCAGCACATTAAAGGGTAGGGGGCATAGTGATGATATCATTATTAATTAAGATTGTTTTTCAGTGTGGATAACATGTTGTTTTGGCCTCTTGTGTTTTATGAAGCTTGTGAAAACTGTCTCTGCCAGAAGGCTGTCAGAATGTTGGATGCTGTCGTTGAGTGGTGCCACCTTCAAAGGTGCTGAGCTCCCATCAGCGTTCTGCGCAGTCTGGCGGGTGGTTGCTAGCTCGGAAAATCAGATTCATGAGCCTAAATATGGATCTAGAAACTTCATTTTAGGTGCCTGTTTTTGAAAATGATACTCTAATTTTGTATATATTTTATATTGCCGCTGAATTAATGAGCTGAAAAGTTCTTGGCCACAGATGCATGGTTTACTGAAATATAAGAAAAACAGAGAGATGATTTTCCCTCCCAAATTATATAAGGCCACTTAGAGTTTACTGTTGGGAAACTGAAGCTACATTGCATCAATTCCAGATATAACTACTTACTGCTCAACGAATAAACACTTTCTTTCAGATGCTCATTTTTCATCTTGCAAAAATCTGACCAGTGCAGACGTCATAGCATGGCCTTTCCATGGCAAAGGAAACCGAAGGATTAGCTGTCTATAAATATGTATATAAATATATATATGTCGATATAGATCTATAAAAATCCCAGACATTTCTGCCATTTCCAGCAAAACTGAGGAAATCAAACCTGACTATATGTGTACTGCTCTGGCCATCCAAATTGATGCTGTGTTTCTGTGAAAACATGGTGTTTTGTTAGATCTCTCCTGTGCTTACTTGAGGACACTACTGGATGCCCATTTGCAGATGAGCTACCGAGGGGGATCTTTGATGTCCAGAAACAAGTGTAAATACAGGAGGTAATAGAGGATGTATGTACTTCTGTCTCCAAATGGTTTTTGACCATTTGTCAAGAAAATATTTTTTGGAGTGAGCAAGTGCACAGCATTTACTTACTTTGGTGCAGGCACGGGAGCCTGACCTTGACCTTGCATCTGAAATGGCATCAAATGAAACTTGCTTGTAACTTTTTTGTGCCAGCAAGAGATGGAGCCAATTCTTAAACCCTGAATTTTTTATTCTTTTTTTCTTGCTCAACTGCAGCATCTTCCTTATGTCCATGCAGATGTATGTTTGCAGTAGTATTTTTATTGATTTATTTTGTCAAACTAGTGTTTTGCTCTTAGAAAACATTCTGGCAAAGTCTTAAAAGAAGCGGGTATAAACAGATCATCTGTGAACAGTGAATTAAAAGAAAGTTTAACAAGAGCCCATTAGAGAGCCATATCCCTGTGGAGATTAGCTGTGCTACACATAAAGCCAGCAGTCATAAGAAAAATACAAGTATCAGCAGTCAAGATCATCCAAAATCCTGAAGTTTTGCTCTGTTGGAAAGAGAGGCAAGCAGAGCTGTTTTTCCTGCTCTACAGATGAATCTGTTAGAAAGCAAGTGGGTGCTCACAGACACACACAGATATTGGAGGCTTCTCCTTCACATTTTTCAGCCTTCTCAGCACTTTGCAAGTTCCCTCTTTCCCCTTCCACCTCTTCACACCAGCTTTTTGCACTGTGCCAGGCTGTGTGGGAACCATGGGGATAACAAGGGATTTGCAAACAGAATTGCCAGGATGAGGCACTGGACAGAAATGTTTGCTTGGAAAGATATTGAATGTCTGGTCAGGGTGGGCCTCCAAAAGCTGAGAGAGAGGTGGGAGGAAGCAGCTGCAAAGGGCCTTTGCAGTAAAAACAAGAATCTTGTGATGTTGTGCAGCCTTAACAAAAAAAAAAAAAAAAGAAACAACACTTGATGTTACAGAGCTCTTAAAGAGGTGTTTAATATGGTCAGAGGAGAAGGTCATTTTCAGCTGTATCAACTGTGAGACTAAAGGAAAAGAGTTTGCAGGAAGTTGAGGTGTGACCAGAACCATCATTTTAGTTTGGCTGAAGAGGGAAAGGTTGTGATTCACTGATGGTGTAAAATAACACAAATAAAAAATATTCAGAACTAAACTCTGAAATAAGTGCAACATCCAAGAGCAAGGCAGAACTTAGGGAGAAGCAGCTCTGCTCTACTTCAGTATCAGGTGAGCATTGGGAGAGATTAGGCAAATAGGCATTTGGGTAGAAGTGAAAGGTCTGCAGAGAGGCAGCTTTGTGTCTGAGCTCAGCTGGTGTTTGCAAAGAGGCCGATGACAGGGCCCTGTGGTGCTGCAGGAGTCCAGTGTCCAACAGTCTCCAGGAGCTCTGTGGGAGTGTCAGGGCTGGGATTGGTGGCAGTGGGTGGCTGTACAGGGGACTGGGACAAGGATCCCAAGGAAGTGAACATCAGCTTGACCATGAAATCACAGGGGAGGGTGAAAGGGTGTGAAGGCAATGGGCTTCAGTCACTAAAGTGAGCGAAGGAGTAGAGAAGATGAAAAAACTGACATAAGTCAGTGTCTGTGAGAGTAAAAAGAGGAGCAGGAAAGGTGACTTCATGGTTTTGTCACTTTTCTCTTGGAGGAGCTGATGTGATCCAAGGCAGTGAGCAGGAACACTGAGCATTTTAGAACTTGGCTGAGGCTCTGGGAGTGAGCTCAGCCAGATCCTGACTGGTGTTGTCACAGGTTGAGAAATCAAGTTCATCCGAATTTTAAAAAAGACCTACTTCCCCAAACCCCTAAAAGGTTTGCCTTATAGCTGAAGTTTAAGAAAGATGGGAATAATATCTTCCTTGCCAGGGAGGCCTCAGTTTGTGTTACTGAATACAAGAGGCTTTGCCACAAGGTCAAGCATTCATTCCAGTATCCTCTCTGTGCATGAGGTCTCCCCAGCAAGGTACTGTGTTTGCAGCAGTGATGTGCATTGCCGTGAGTGCCCCAGGATCACAGTGTTCAGTATTGCAGATATATAAGCATCCTATTTTTGGGCTCTTAAGTGTCCAAATGCACTCTGATTCTTCCACACCCCATCCCTCCATGCCATGCTGTTGGCCTCAACAAGCCTTCAGCATTCAAGTGTTTGCAAGAGTCTCATCTGCATTTTTGGCATTTCACCTTGAACCACCTACCACTGTCTTTGAAGCATCACTTATTTCTGCTCTCCCACTGGAGAGCCACAGCCACAAGGATGTCCCCTCCCACTGTTCTCTCTGCCTCCTGAAAAAGGGTTTTTCCTCACTGTGTTCAGCATCTACCTGTCTCAAAGTGACTTGAGGGGGCACAGAAAGGTAAAGCCAAACACACAAACAAAGATTTTTCCTCGTCAGGCTTTTTCCTAAGCAGCTTCTGTGATGCCACAACCAAGCTGCTCAGTCAATAGCCTTTATATTTGTTTTCCCATACTGAAGGCCAAAGATTAATTTATCTGGACGTCCATTCCACCTTGCAACACAGCCTTGTGTTATACTTGATAACACGTAGAGCTATTTTAATACAGCTTAATTTGATTGTAATCTTTAGTTAATATCCCTTTGATTTTTTCCTCTAACCTGTGTTCCTGAAATTTACAAGTATAAAATCATAGGAGAAATAATATCTGACTTCTGATCCACTTTGTTAATAAGCTGATTACAAGTATTTAAAGTTATCTCCTCTTCTCCAGATGCAACAGAACAAATGACCTCTAAACACCATTAGTCTTGCCAACAAGTTTCAGAGCTCTTGGTGGAAATAAACAATGTCAAAATGGAGGTGGAGACCTTGGTCCTGCAAGTCAAACGATTGTGCAATTCCAGCTGAGCTCGGTGGAGCCCTATCAAGGCATAGATTTTCAGTCCTGTAGTTCCATCAAGTGTGCAAGTTTTGATTTGGAGAAACTGCCAATAATGTGGGTAATTTACCGGAAATATTTGGTATTATGATTTTTCTGTGAGTACTGTGGGTAGGTTGTTCCCTCTGCTGGGGTTAGAGGCAGCATAGTCCAGTGCTCAGCCCAAGGATAACAAAGGTGCTGCTGCTGCCTATATTGCCTCCTCCCTCTGTTCCCTCATATCTTTATCCTTATTTTTTATGTCCTGAATTTTTGCACAGGATCAACCTCATTATGTATTTGGATGATGGCTAGTGAGCAGCAGCTTAATGTGCAGGCACTTTGCCTCTCTGGGAGCAGAGCTGTGGTTATCTGTGCTTCCCATGGTGTAGGCAAGAGTGGGATCTCTCTTGGAGGTGACCTCCAGCAGTCAGTGCAAATGTGGGTCAGCCCAATCTGGGGACACGGGACATGAATGCCTGATTGAGATCCTCCTCTGAGGACCTCTGGAGTCACAGGTAGATGAATGAGAATGTGGGGGTTTTAGTGCCCAAGTGCTGGGAGAGAGGGAAGGGGCTTGTCCTTTGTTTTTCAGGTCCACAAGTGATTGGTGAATTGCCAGACTTGTAGGTCAGCTCTGGCTATCAGGGAGCTGCAGACACTGGGACAATGTTATGTGGTTGCTGAATGATTGCCCCTTGCAAACGTGTTGGGAATAACTCTTGTCCACAGACTTTCCACAGCAAATGTGCTCTGTGCAGCTCCTCCAGGGCTGCACCATTTTTCCCTGTAAGGGAGCCCACCTCTTCTCTGGGACTGATTTTAGTAACAACAACAGCTTTGCAAGAGGCATCTTAGAGCAGAGACAGATTCTTTTTCTTATTTGGGAAGAAATCTTTTCTGCTTCATTAGGAATGGCTCTGCAGGGAAAAGATGGGCTTTCCTGCTTCTGTGGTCCCACGCCCTTTCAATGTAAAAATTCAGGACTCAACATACACTTAAAAAAACTTTAAATGAGGAAATCTCTGACACTGCCCCTAGAGCTCCATAAGTCAACAAATAATATGCCAGAATGAATTCTTAATTTTTGTTATTTATGTTCCATTTCTTTCCTGTTTAACTGATTTTCAAAGTACAAATCAGCACCAAGCTCTGTAAAAACTTGTGGAAAGAATGAAAGAAATGTTCTGGCTGTTTAAGGACAGCAGGTATGTTCTGGATTTGTGCCAGAACATGTTTTTTGTCAGTGGCTGCCAAACCATTTCTCCTACTCATGTCAAAGTCTTGCTGACAAACCATTGGGTGGGCATATTTGGGATGGGCACATTTGGGACCACCACCTCCAGCCACACCACCCACCCTTCCTGGAGCCTCTGTCTTAGGGCTGGGGAGAATAATTTCAGTGTTCAGCACATGATATGCGCTCTCATCTCGCAGCTCTACACAAGTTCTGCTCTATTTCTAATGCACCTGCCTTTATTTTCTCCTTTTTCTGTCAGAAATTTTGTATCATTTGTGTTTACCAAAAGCTCTCCTTGAGTGAGCAGAGCTGCTGGCCCCAGGTATTTTCCAGGGAGGAAGGTTTGGACACAAGGGGATGTGTTGTTAGGAAAAAATGCCAGCAGAGGGCACACCAAGATATGCAGACAGGAAAAAAATAAAAATAGGTCTCTTCGTTTTGTCTGAGGAGTTAAGCAAAACTCTGTTGGTTCATAATTCATGTGCCTGTAGGACATTGTAAAGGAATATAATTGATCTTTTAGGACAGTGGTGCTATTTTGCTTTGCAAAAGCAATCAGCAAAATATCTTAAAACATCTATGAATGTAACATGATTTCAGATGGGCTGATGGAAAGAAAAGATCCTCCCTTCCCCTGGCTCACCTGGTCCCCTTCCATTAACCTTTCCCTCACCACATTTAGAGGCAATAAATGCAAACACAATTTTCCTGTCTTAAAGGCCCAAATGCATTTTGGTGTTTAATAATTACATGACTTGTATTTTGCTATCATTTTAATTAGCTTGTTTCTGTTGCATTTCAGGGCTAGATTTATACTGCTTTGTGGTAGGCATTGTTTGCCAGCTTAGTGTGCTTGTCTGGGTGGGATTGTGCATGTGGAAATCACCCAAATGTGAATCTTCCTGGGGAATAGAATATCCTCAGACTTTTGTCCAACAGCAGATGCTGGCAGCTATCTAGCACAAATATAGAGCAGCCTGCAAAGGAAATGTTGATGACATCTGTGGGTACTCTGCCTTAAGGACCCCATGGAAAGTCACTGAGTCCAGGCTACCCCCTCCCCTCTCAGTCCAGGGGCTCTAGGTTGGTGTTTGCTGGTGAGGCAAGGTGGTGGTGATGGGAGCAGGGGCTGGTGGCATGAGCTGTAAGATGACTCCAGATCAACCCAGGTGCAAGGCAGCTGATGAAGGTGGATAGAGAATAAAAAGCCTGTAGCACTTAAAAAAGTAAGCTGTAAGCTTATTCTCTCAAGTATTTAAAGGCAATAAAGTATTTTAGCTAATCAGGTAAATTGTTTAATCAAAGTCTCCTACGCTTTTGTTGCTCATAAATTAGGAACACAACTCTCGTTTTGGAGTCAGTGAAATATGGTTTATGTGGCAGGTGGATACAGGAAGATTGGGTCTTACTTGCAGCAAGCTGACACCAGTCTGGAGACACTGCACTGCTCGGGGCCATGCTGCAAGCCCAGGGAAGGGTCAGACCTGGAGCTCCCTGCTCAGTCCCTGTTCACCAGCAGTGGGTCTCGGTGGCAGTGCCTGCCTGACAAAATGATCAGCAATTCTGCCAGAGTGCACAGGTGGTGTCTGCAGCTACCCTGAGGTGCCAATATGCAGGAAGCCTGAACCCACCAGGGGATGGCCAGGGGCAGCAGCACTGGCCCCAAGCCAGCTCCCCCTGTCTGGTGGGGTGGGGTTCACTGAGGGGTTTCCTAAGGGCAATCCTCTCCCCAGGGAGAACAAATCATGTAAAAAATTCAAATTCTCTCAAGAGAGTGAGATCCCTCCACCAGAAAAGCCAGGTGTGCTCTGATGGACACCTAGAATCAGCTGGAGGCAGCTGGCACAGCCCCAAAGCTCCTTTTGTGGGATGATAATTCCAAACCTCTGCTGGCTCTTTTTGACTACCATGGGCTTGAATTGAGCATTTTACTGCAGGAACTAGATAGGTAAAGCAGCCTGTATGTGATGTCTAAGCATGGTGGGGATACAAAATACACAGCAGTACCTGACTTAGGTTTTTCAGGAATTTTTCTAGTTGTCAGGAGGGAGGTTACTGGCACAAGCCCATGGGTGATAGCAGCTCTAGGGTGCTTGTCATTCATTTACGATTTCCTTCAAGACCAGTGTAAAGTCTTTGTCTTTGCTGTCTTTTTAGGTAATATTTCTTTGAGAAATACTTTGCCACCCAAAACTACCTGTTTTGGTTAAGGTTAACCAGCATAGTTTGCAAATACATCAAGTAATTTTTACCCCTGGAAAGTTGCACAGCTTTGAAATAACATGTGTTTTTTCAAAATAATTAAGCAGCTTTTGGTTCTTTTACCTAAGCCGCAAAAAGATTCCCAAATGAAACAAGTTTGAAGTCAACCAAAACGTCTTTTTCAATCCAGTCAAAAATTTTATTTTTCTTTTCAGAAAGAAAGTAACCTGACAGATATATTTGGATAGTTCAAACTGCCTGTAAAAGCAATGCATAGGGGAAAGGCATCATGCATTTTATGAGAAGATTTCTTCAGATACAGTAATATTTCCAATACTGCCTTTGGTGTCTGATCAATCTCCCAATATAAGCCTTCTGCTGAATTACAGAACTACAAAAAAAAAAAATCCTCAAAAGCTTGCTTTGTTTGGCCAAAACATGTATAAACACTACCAGAGAACTGGTGGAGCAATAAATAAACATGTTTAACACCTAAGGCATTGGTACCCTCCGCGGACTCCAAGAGTTCATTAAACCTTGCCCTGTAAACTTATGGACCAATTTTGCCTCACGCTGTCTGCTCTGCCAAGTTCTTGCTCTGTAATTCCCTAAACAGGATAAACTCCTAAACATTCAGCCAGCAGCCAGAAGAGCAGCAGCTGAACCATCAGTCCCCACCACCTCCATCGCTGCCGTGCCCGCAGCTTGCTTCGATCCCCGCTTTACGCGATCTCTGCAATCAAGGCAGCAATCAGCAATTCTTTACAGCCTGTGCTGCTGCCTGTGCCTTTCTGCCAGGCACTCCCTGCCTGCCCCAGGCCATCCCCACGGTCGGGATGCCTCGGCTCTGGCGCTGGGCACCTGGGATCTTGCTTGGAATGACAGCACACGGCGGCGAGGGGCTGTGCCTGTGCTGTGCTAACAGAAAATTCATCTCAGCTCTCTCCCTCCTAAAGGGAGGTGTGATAGCAATAGGTGCCTACACCCAGCCCACAGCAAATGTGTGGCTTGTGGATGGCAAATGCCACAGGGGATAAATTCCCACATACACTCCGGAGATACTTGTGCAAAGTTTTAAGCTGGCACGTTGTTCCCAACGAGTGAGGAAGGGAGGGCTTTAGGAGACATTTGCAAAGTAACAATGTTTAATTAAAAAGCCTGTTGTATTCTTGTGTCTCTTCCTATTATAGCAAAAAAATTCAAAGAAGTGGCAATTCTGAAGTGTAGGAGGCTGCTGTGGATTTTCTAGCATAAGAGAAGGGTTAAAGAAGCAGAGTATCTACCTATAATTCTTCCCCCCCCTCCCCTCCCTTTTTTTTTCATCCTTCATATACTTTTCTTCTTGGTGAGCTGGATCTGTGTTTATCACAACTTAGTCCCAGACTAAGGGGAAGCCACTATATGCTTTTAACCTAAGATATCCATATTCTTTACAGATTACAGATGTCTGAAAACAGGTCTTAGAAATTGAAATACTATTATTATGCACCTGTAGCTGGCAAATCATGCAAGATCCTAGAGAGAGAAAAATGCAATTTAGCAGTCACTTTTCAGCCTGCAGAAAGTCATGCTTTAAAGCCAAATAGCTGGTTCCCAGGGAGGGTGTATGTGGGGCTGTTGTAGAATGTAGCCTCCATTCCTGCCTGTCCTGGACGCCTGGTGGATGAGGGTTTAAATGGACATACAGCTTGTGCTAGAAAGACCTGAGCTGAGCAGGACCCAGACATTCCCCTTTCAGGTTTCAGGCAGAGAAGAGGGGATGGGTAATACTTAGTGGTGAGGGTGAGCAATAATTTGATGTTTTGTTTTACAGAGGAGGATGCTGTTTGAAACAGCTCAACTTTGCTGCTGGGTGTAAGGAGGTGGGAACCAGACAGCGCTGTCAGGGCCTGGGGAGGGTGGCCAGAGGCACATGGTGTATGTCTTCCCTTGGCTGCCCATCTCTAAATGCTCATTTCTGATCACTGGTCTATTATTAAAAAGTGGCTGTAACTCTTCTGCTCCCTCTGCTGTATTTGCAAACACGGTGATCACTGGAGCCCATCTGGTGGCTCTGTAAGAGGAGAGCAGCCTGGTCCTGCAACCCCCTGACTGATCAGAGAAAAAAGTTGGGTTTGGTGACAAGAGATGGTGCTGAATTAAGGGTATTTGGGATTTCCATGCTTCCTATTGCAATCAACACCAGGCTTCAGGTAACTTCAGTAACAAAAGCTGTAACAAAATGTAGAAGCATTTGTGTTTATCACTAGGTGGGAATGGAGCACTTGACTTTGCTCTGGATATTGTGTACTGTTCAGAGTTTTGCAGTAGTTACTTTTGAGCTGACACACATTTTCGGTACATTTCAAATAGCTGGAATAAATATATATACAGTTCTAGTAAATGGTTAATACAAATTATATGTTCCTACAGAGAAAGAATGATAACAAGTTCAGTAATTATAACTGACAAACTGCATGGGCACAGTAGAATTGCAGTCATGAATTTTGCTTTTGATTGATACCAAGAACACATGGTTGTTAGAAATTAATAATAATAGCACTGAAATATGCATAATCCCAAGCAGTAATATAACTTTGTGTACTTTGTCAAATTTAAGTGTCTGTCTTGAAGTATGTAATTATTAAAGAAATATAAACTTTGGTCTGCAGAGATCAAGCATGAATATATTGAAAAAGTGTGCAGCAAACTATTTCAAACTGGCCATCTTCTACAGCTAAATTAATAAATATAAACAAATTATTTTTTTTCAAATCACTTCTCCAAAATGTTCTTTCCCCAGTTTTTGAGTTTCAAAACTTCTGGTGCAGCATCTCATACAGTGATAACATGATGGCAAGGAGACCCTCTCAGACCACAGAGCTAGAGCATGATGAAGTTCACACTGTGGCTTTTCCATGTGTGCTGTCCAGGAACTGGTGCAGGGCCACCACAGCTCTGCCCAGCCCTTGGCCATCACCCCAAGGGAACAAGCTCTGCCTGGGCTTCCCCTGTTGTGGATCTCAAGCAAGTTGTCACATGGGGGAAAGGTGTAGCCCACTTGTGCTGGTTTGAAAGCAAAACCAGTGAAAGACTCCAAGTGAGAAACACAATTTAATAAGAGGAAAAGAAAAGAAATAAGAGAAAGTAAAATAAAAGTAATAGTACAAAAAAACACTGACAGAGTCAGAATACCTGGCACCCTGTTAGGGTGGTAGTGGCAATCCAGATGAGATGGTCTTGTCGAAGCAGTGATCCTGTAGAAACGTCTGGTAGCTCTTGTCTCCTCTGGGAGTCCAGTGGATAAAAAGCTGCCTGTGCTGTCCCAAACTCTGGATTTATCCAAGTGGGAATGCTTGGCTCCTCCCCCTGGGCAGAGCATCTCCCAATGGGCTGATCTCATTCTATGAGTCATGCAGTGGGTCCTTGATGGCCCATTAAACAGAGATAACTCCCCGAGGAAGTTATCTATGAGTCATGGGCAAGGCATTGTTAGGCTCGTTAACAGAAGATAAGGAAAACACTGCCCTACCTTGGCTCCAACGGCTCATGGGGATAGAATACAAACCTTGGGCACAATTTTACATTGTAACCTAGGACACCACTGCTCCTGAAAGCTTTCTCTGGACAGGCAGCCTGTTGTTTGTCCCTAAATATTTCTGAGTTTGTGTCTTCTCCACTCCTGCCTTGAGTGAACTGTGCTGTTCTCTTTTTTCCCAGTCCCTTGTAGCCCAAACTCCATCTCCACAGGTGATTCTCACCCCAATGTCAATGGGCAGGTGTGATTTGTTGGGCCAGCACATTTTGGAACTGATTTTGTATCCTGTCTTTCTTTAAACACTCTTTTGAAGAGCTTGCTGCTGCTAATTGATCTTGTGCAGGGCCAGGCTCACTCTTGGTCCTTAATAGTCAATAGCATTTGATCAATTCTGTACTGATTAGTGTTGGTCATCCCTGGCTTAAAAAAGGTAGCTTCTGTCTGAATCACTAATGTTTTGGTGCTGTAAAATCTCTTTTAGCACATTAGCACTGTTTTGTAGTGTGATATTTGATGGATGAATGTGTGTGTTATCTATAACCTATTTTCTCCAAGCTCAGCCCAGAAAAGCAGCGTGTTCTACTCTCCCTGGGAATATTGCAGCGTACCTTCATTTTCAGTTATAACCACATTTAGACATAGTGCTGCTGTTTTAAATTGGGGTAATGAAATCTGGACAAGTGGTTTGGACAAACACAACACAAGCAATAAAAGAAGCTTTAATAAAATGAAAGGATTTCCAGGGAATACCTTCATTTCTTCCATCCTCCAATTTAATTCTTTTTGAGAATAATCAGACCATAACATAAGACTAAATTCAAGAGATGAAGTTCAGCTGGAGAGGAAATAATGTCCATAAAATGTTTTCAAAGGTTGTTCATTTGTTTGAAATGAGTTCTGTGAGTTGGATTGTTGTGCCTTAAATACTTCATAAGCAAAGATGTGTTGCACTTGAAGCACATTTTCTTCTGGGGATCTCAGGGTGTTTTCCAGGAAGGGGGAAAAATAACTGATGCTACTGCCTGTTGCCAGCTAAGAGCAGATGGCTGAGTCTTTCAAGGCAACTCCTCCAGACCTGATTCCAGTGGGGATGAATTTGGGATGTCTATCCCATGACCTGGTGTATGCACCCGATGGGCACATCTGCTGTCCATGTCTTCCTCCCCACTGTGAGCTCTCACTGCAGCTTGAATCCATGATAAGGGAAAAGTACAAAGGTTTTGTGGTGTGTTTTAGGGCATTTGGCTGGAGAATCAGAGGTGTTGTGTCAAAAGAACAACTGGATTATTAAGCAAATTTCAGTCAGAATGAGCTCAAGTTCAGATGCTCAAAGTAACCTCCATGCAGATCCAGATGTCCCCCTTCCTGCACTGCTGCATGGTGAATAAATAGCAACTGCTCTGCATCACCAGGGCCATGCTGCTATCAAACCTCTGCTCTGAAGGCATGTGCTCCTCACCTGCCTTGGTGTCTGGTCATGGTAACCCTGGTGAGAATCACAGGGGCATGTCTGTGTCACATTTATTCAGCAGGGTGGATATGTGGTGTGACACCAGCAAAAACCCCCAAAGATGCAGTGATAAAAACTTGTCCCATAGAGAACAAGTACAGAGAAAAAAAATCCACTTTTCTCCTGCTGCTGGGAAATCTTGATCATCAGTGGCATATAAGGGAGTGATGGCTGGGGAGGGACTGGGGGCATTATGCATTGAAAATATCCCTCCAGCCCGGCTGGAAAGTGGCTTCCAGCTGTTCCCAGCTAGCCCTGGCTCGGGATACTTCCAGACTCAGTTGGTGGCAGCAGGCAGACCGGCCACCACCCCCCCGGTGGGTCAGAGCTGCACGAGAGATGTCGGTGAGGCTTGACAAAGGTAGGAAGCGAGGAGGCTACTTTGTGGCTAGATGGTTTTTATTGTCACCTGCCTTTCGCAGGGGAGCCACACTTCTCTCTGAACCTCTCTCGAGAGTGTCCCCACCCGAGGCGTGGCCACAGCTTATATGGGGTTGGGAGAAGGGGGTGGACACAAGAGGGAAAGCCAATCAGGGAAATATGGATGTCACACAGACAGCAAATGGGAAACGAGGGGTGGGGGTTCCCCAGCCTGCTCCAATCTGGGACCGAGTGTCTCTGAACATTCTGGAAGAAGAGGAGAGGCTTCCCAGAGAGTGACAGGCTGTGGAGAACAAAGGCAGGGGGAAACCAAATGGAGAGAAGTACAGGGGGGAACTTGGGAGAAACCATTACAGAACAAATTAATATTAACAATAAATCAAAAGGTATCAAAAGCGCCGCTACAATGTACCAGCTCTTAATGTGGGAAAGAACTGAGGGTTATTCCATATTTCCTTCTGGCCATTGGCTCACAGGGTGCTGACAGTTCTGCTTGACTGAGATTGATGCCTTAAGTCTTAGCTTTCATATTTTCCAGATTCTGTACTGCATTAGTATGTAACTCTGAACTTCATATAAAGTGTTAGCAAGTTCTCTTCACAGGGTAGTTAGACAAAACAATCCTTTTCCAGGATTGTTTTGTCTAACCCAAGAACCAAGGACACTGTTTGCAGCTTAGGCCCCAAAAATATGAACTACAGCAAATTGAGGAGAGCAGTCTGGGAGGATGGGACTTCATAACCTGAAGCTGTAATTGGACAATTAACCCTAACATGCAAATGGTCCTGTTGCTGTAGGACAAGAAAGAAAAATAAAGGACTCTGTCTTGGGTTATGTAACCAAAAAAAAAAAGTGTATTCTATTTCATCTATTGAAAGGAGTTTTTTCTTTATCTCTTGTAAGTCCAGGGAGGAGAGGGGTGGGTGCCTTCTGACAATGGGCCAGCCATTAAAACCAGGTGGGAAAGTGTTTCTTATCTCTTTCACCACCTGTCCATCCTCTCATTAGGATCCCAAGGGGGATATCTTCTGCTAATGGGCCATTAAGGCTCACCAGTGACATGACACATTACATCATCCCATTGTGAGATGCTCCACCGAGTGGGGAGCCAACCATTCCTACCTGGATAAGAACTGGGACTCAGGAACACTGAGCATTCTGGGAATCCAGCCTTTCCACTGGGCTACAGGAGGAAGACCAGACCTATCTTGCCACCACTGGACTTCTCCACAGGATCATCTCTATTCCACAGAACCACATCTGTTACTCCAGGAGGATTTCTTTGGACTGCTTCCAACACCCTGACCAACAGGGTGTCAGGTCATGTCCCTGACCCTGTCAGGGTTTCTTCCAGGATTTTTGTTTGTTTGCTTGCTTGTTTTTTTGTACCACTACATTTGTATTTTCTTTTTTTTAATATCCCTAGTTATGAACTGTTACTCCTATTCCCATATCTTTGCCAGAAACCCCCTAATTGCAAAATGACAATAATTTGGTGGGGAGGGGGTTTACATTCTCCATTCCAAGAGAAGCTCTAGCTTTTCCTGGGCAGTCAACTGTCTTTCAAAACCAAGACAGACTCCAAATATTTCAGAAGGCAATGAGCATAGAAAAAGCTTTATTGTCTAATTCTTACTACTATTTATAAGTTGTTCCGATACAGACTTAATATGATTGGTGAATAGGAATGACACCTCTCTAATCCTATTGGTTAAACTAGAGAAACAGCAAAACACTACCTGGCGAAGATTGTTTTGAGAAAGAGTAGATGTTTGCCAAGATTGTTTTGAGAAGAAGCTTTCTTGAGAAGTTTTCCCTTGGGAAAAGTTAACAGCTGCTAGCAGGCTAAAACCTCTGACTCAGAAACGCCAGGCCCACAGGACCAAAACTTATAAAAGTGTAAAAACATGTGACCCATTGTCCATCTTGGGTGTAGCCTCAGCCAGGCTCTTGTACGTCCCAAGATGTATCCTTTGAAGGCCTTTTCAATAAATACCTACTTTATTCATTTTACACTGTCTAGCCTCTGCTCTAGGTAGCCTTTCAAGGCATCAAGGTGGCCAGTTTTGAGTCAGGCCCCAGTGCAGGACTTTGCACTCCCAGGTGAGAGATGAGTCCCTTTGCTGGATGTCTGTACATCCCACAGTTTCTCCTGGGCACATAACTTTAGGCAGAGACTTAACAAAAGCCAGTCAGGGATGATGAGACTGTGAGCTTCATTAGTACTTTTTGTGTTTCATTGGACAGTGGGGCAATTAACACAGGGCTCATTACACAAGGATTTTGATCATTTTCTCTGCTTATTCATCATAGTATTTCCTCTGAGAATAGCAGAGGCTGTGATTAAGTGCAGGAATAATTCATGCAGTTTCTTCTTTGAGATTTTGATCACCTTTTTGGAGTCTAAATGCTTTACAGCCTTCATTCCTGAGATACTTATGGCAGATCTGCATAGAGCCCTGCACATAAACTGTGCTCTTCAGCTTCTGGCTGAGGTTATTTTCTGCTTCCAACACAGACCAGTAGCTCCACTTGGAAAAACCTCAAAGCTACAGACTCAAGGTCAAGCAAGGTCTAATAAAATATTATGAAAACTACAAAACAAATCAGAGTAAGCCCAAGGGGATACCTGGTTTGGTTCTGATCCTTAAGATTAACGTAAAAATATTATATGATGTCTTTTTTAGGCTAAGACCCCTCCAATTACCCCATTGTTTGTTACTGACAACAGAATATGGATGACAGGACAAGCAGGCAGTGGTGACTCTCAGCTATACTGTCCCAGCCTCCAGCAGGAGGACTTCCCTGAGATGTTTACAATATCTTTGCATTTCATAGCTTTAGATGGAATTCTCCTACACTAATTTGTTCAATATATGCATCATGGGAGGAGTAATCCACAGTCCTTTCTGAGGCCTGGAGATGGACATGTAAGATTCAATTCTACAATATGATGTTCTGCCCACAGTCCCAGCCTGCAGGCTGGGATATGTGAGGCCAATTTCCATCACTGTTACTGGGTGGGATTGGTGTGGATCACTGCTCTGTCTGTCCTGAGGCTGCTGTTTGCCTTTGTCCCCATCTTCCTCTCCCATCAGTTTCCACAAACTTGACTGCAAAATCTCACTCTTCAGAAGCTAGACCTGCTCTGCTGGAAATTTTGGACATGGAGACATAGGTTGCCTTTGTCCAAAATGTGCCTAAGGAAAACTCTAAATGCAACAAAGAAGGACACATCCAGAAGAGAAAAGGACATTAGATAGCTTTAGTTTTTGGGCAACAGCTCCTCTGGGCCTCTCTTTCCTGTACCTATAAAAGCCTCTCACTGATGTGATGTGAATGGATGCTATTGCAAAACCTCTGCCAATTGTCATACACCACACTCACTTATGTGAGTCTTTGCACGTAAGACTCTGCAACGGGTGGTTTTGAAAATCTGAAGAGAGGAATTGCATAGGAAAGTTGTAAGTACTTTTCTGTTGGAAAGCTGGCTTTTAAGATACATGTGTTCTGTAGGATTTTAAAATCTGAGGAAATGCAAAGACTTTTATTTCTAAGTGGCAGGATAATATCAGAGACAAAATATTGTGATCATTAAAATATGGGGAAAAAAACTTTGAGAGCAATTTTCAACAACTTTGACCAAAAATCAGTCTCAGGTTCCTAAGTCACTTAATCTTTACCTCTATTTCAAAATATTGACAGCAGTTATTGTGTAGCTGAAGGTCTGCACTGAAGAGATACGGGTCATTCCTGCTAAAATCCATGCAATTATTGAAGTTTTCAAACCTTCAGAATAAATTAAATGAGTAACTGCTGAACATTCACACAGAGAATCTTTTATTTTTTAGGAAACTGGGAATGCATTTTGCCCACTTTTTAATGAATATGTTAACAAATCAGTTTCCCATTATTTGATTAACATGGGCACTAATACATTCTGCCTAGGAAGCTGATGCAAAGAGGAATGCTGAGCCCAGTCAGTTCAGCACTGGAAGAAGCAAAGATTTAATTTCCTTTCCTGCTCAGCACCAAGCCGATACAAAGGCCTCTCAGTGAGAAAAATAATTGTGCTTAGGGCTTGGCATACGGAGGCACAGGGTGTAGAGTGTGCAAACATCCCAGCTGGTGGGAGATGTTAATGCCTGGAGAGGATCCAGGTTTCCAGCCTTATCCCTGATGAGAGCAGCCACCACCCTGCCTGCAGAGCTTTGCTTCACCGCTCTCCTGCCCCTGGCTTGGGCTCGTGAGCAGAACCACAAAAATGCCACCAAGCCCAGTCACTGGGACGGCTGCTCTTGGCTCAGCAGGGAGGGACCAGCTCTGCCCCTGGGGTGGCTACCATCTCCTCAGCCCCACAGGAATAGGAGTAGGCTCTTGAGGGAGAACCAGGACCCAGCTGTGCATGTTCAACAGCCCAGGCAAGGTCCTAAAATGATGCCCTCTGCTTGACCTCTGCTTGTGTCTGCCTATGAGCTCTGCCCTGGATGTGTGGTGTGGAGACCCCTGGGAATATTCAGATTCTGATGAACCAGCAGTTTCTAATTTGAAAAATATTTGTTTCAGTGTTTCATGGCTGGTGCTGCTGGAGTATTTTTGTCTGTGCTAACAGTATTATATTACGGGGAGGGGAAGCTCATTCCACCTAATTGTACTAAGCGTATAGTGATGGAGATGGGAACCTAATTATCTTCATCAAATTGATTTCATTTTGGTTACCACATGGCTATTAGAGGAATGACAATAAATTTTGGTCTCTTTGATCAGGACTGGAGTTTAACCAACATTTCTAAAGTCATTAATGTGTTATGCCTCCCCCAGGCTAATGATTTGATTACCATGTAAATGTACTGAAACCAAACACTTCAGCTATACATTATGGATGATGGATACAAAGTTTTGAGAAAATACATGTTGTACTAAATACACTGGAAACATAGAGGATGTCAGATAGCTACTGGCAGGCAGGG
Organism: Acrocephalus scirpaceus scirpaceus; assembly: GCA_910950805.1. Taxonomy (NCBI): domain Eukaryota; kingdom Metazoa; phylum Chordata; class Aves; order Passeriformes; family Sylviidae; genus Acrocephalus; species Acrocephalus scirpaceus. Next base: position 143,061,766 of record OU383773.1, on the reverse strand, counting down.
AGGGACAGAGAATTGTAGATTTCAAGTTGGAATGGTCCCATAAGGATCATGAAGTCCAGCTCCCTGATACTTGCAGGGCTACCTAAAACTAAACCATATGAGTAAGACCATCATCCAAAATATTTATGAAAAACTGCACAGGTGTCTCTTTGTAACTTATCTCTTCTCATGACTAAATCCTTGCCCTGTAGGGCTGTTGATCTCTCTGTGAGATCAGAGAAAGCTGTCTCAGCCCCTCAGGCCCAGAGTGGTGCTGTTAGCAGATGTAGAAACAAAGTACACCCAGAAGCTTTATTTTAGATCAGTCCTGAGCCTAGAAGTGTTGAGGAACCATTGAGAGTCAAGTCCAGCTCCCACCAGCTTGGATGCTCCCCCATGGCTTGCCTATGTGGTGGGGACTCAAGTGCTGAATTGCAACTGGGCAGAAACTGTCTGTGCTAGCTTTTGTTCTTATGTACCTACATATAGTTATATAGTCCCAAGAAACTCTGTGGGATTTTATCTTTGTGAGGTTTTAGTCTTTTTTTTCTGATATGTCAAAAAATATGGGTTATATCATGATATGTTAATATTTGTGCCTATGTATGTCTACACATGCTGATAGTATAGTTTTTATTAATGTGCTGCAGTTATCACATAACATTACACAATATGACAAATAAATAGATCTTAAAGTTAAATATTCTGCAATGTATTTTAATATGTTTTATCTTAAAGCCTTTCTGGCTTGCTGCCATCCTTTTTTTTCTTTCTCAGATCAATTTATATTGAAAGGAAGTACTTTTGTGCTGTAGCTCAGGAAACTGAGGCCAGCAGTTCAAATGATCCAATGTGCTCTTGCCACCATGCTGAGTCAGACATTGTGCTCCTCAAAGGTTTTTGTCTGAAAGTGCTGTAAAACCAAGATTCCTCAGCCTTCCCAGGCAATTGATTCTTCAGGGCAATTAAAGCAATTATGGTGCTTGAGCTGATCAGGAGCATTGCATACCATCTGTAGCTCACCAGGGCAGAGCCTTTCTCCTCAGCAGGTTCCACTCTGGTGGTTCAGGAAGGAACCTTATGGAGGAGGAAGGTGTTTGCCCAAAATATGCATGGCCTGTCAGAGGCACTGCTCACCTGCAGGACTTTGCTGTGGCCATCTTGGCACTCTGTGCCTCAGTCTTCCATCAGGAAGAGACCACCATCTGTACTGTTCACTTCTCTGGTAAGGACAGGGGATACATTGGATGTACTGCAGCTAAAATGGGTCTATTGGGAACAATAAACATGTTTGTAATTCCAGTGTTATTCGTAAGTGCTTTTCAGTTATGTGTGTTCACAGGGAGGTGCAGGTGGATGGTCTGAGTGTAGATAGAAGGGGCAAGAGGACCTGCAGTGTCACCATTACTGCACAGAGTGCTCCCATCACCTGCTGTCCTTTTAGCCCCCTCCACCCTGTTGTCTACTCTGAAAGCATATCCCAGGATAAAAGAGAAACGAAAGGGTACCGGGTGTTCAGCAGGATCAACTTTCTTGCTCTGCATCACTGGGCACCTGCCTGGACTCCAGTGTCAGGGATTTGGGGCAAATACATTTTTCAGAGGCAGTCCTGGCTTAAATGGAAGTAAAACTACTGCTTAAACATCAGGAAATACAGGTATCCCCTTTTCTGGGACAGGAGCCACTGCCCTGCTGACGGGCCACTGAGCACCAATGTCCTAGTCCAGCACACAGAATGGAGTACTTAAGCAAAAGTATATAAATATAGTATATTAATAAACATGTATCTATATGTGTATATAAATACAGGTATATATGAACATACAGACATACATACATGCCGAAGCTATCAGCCCATGGGCAGCAGAAGCTCCTTGGATACAATGAGGGATTTTCCCTCTGGAAAGCAGACCAAAGGCCAGCCCTGCCAAGCTGGAGGCAGCTGGTTTGTTTGCTCACTTTTCCTGGGCAGCTCTTGCCATTTCCCTGGTGCAAACTGCTGCTGCCAATGCTTGGGGAGAAGGATGAGAACGACTGAAGGGCTCTAGTCTGTTAATTTATATTAATGAATATAAATTAATGCAGTTTTCTTTTCTCTGGCTTGCAGATATTAAAGGCCACTATGACTCATAAGCACGATCTATCTTATCAGTGGTTGCAATAACATGTTAATCACGTCTGATGGAGGGTGAGGAGCTGGCATGCAGGGCTGGGGGAAGGCAAAGGACCCTGCACAGTTCTACAGCTGCTGCAGGCTTGAGACAGGCAGCATGTGGCAACCCAAGTAATTTCCACACCCAGCATCTCTGCAGCAACCTGTTCCTGTGTGGCTTAGGACCCCTCTAGCAGTAAAAAGGTCAGGTTAGAGGGTAGAAAGTGTCAAATTATGCAACCAGTAATAAGAGTAACAGTTGAACTATTGCAAACCTCTCTGTAAAAGATGCAGAGAACTGCTTTGTTTAAGATGTATTTTAGCTTGGTTTACTGTTTCTCCATGTGTTGTTCTACATTTATCTATATTAGCAGCAGGCACTTGGCAGTGCTGGCAGGGGAACACAAAAGCTCCTGACCTCAGTGGCACCACGGCTCTGAAAGCAGTTGATTTGGGACATCATTGTGCATCTTTCTGCCAGGTAAATTTGTAATGAGAGTTGGCAAGAAGAAAGACTCGGCAGCAAAAACTGAGCATATTTACAGAAAACTAAGTTGATCTTATGGACCTGGTCCTGGGACAGAGGTGCTGCACTGCAGTGATGGGGGGAACCACGCTAAATTTTCCTTTCTGTCTTCCCAGGAAAGTTTGTCTAATCTTACTTGCAGTGACGGAATAGAGCTTTTTTTATCCCCATGAAAACTGTGGGAAGAATGACAAAAGGGTGGAAATATTAGCAGCAGGACTAAAGTATGGCATTCCCTGGCCAATCCCATAACCACTAAAATGCTTCACCAGTTTAATGTCATTTCACAGGGTAATCTTCAGGCAGCCTTGTCTGGAGGCACTCGCAGGCTGATTCGGCGCCCAGTGGTGCAAATCATTGAGTTGCTCTGTGAAAGCACAAGGAGAGGGAGTGATGAAATATTTTCATGTACCTTTTTCCTGTGACCTTAACCCCCAATTCCCTTCATAAACTGAATACTGCTCAGTTGCACTACTCTAAGTCCTTTGAAATCCTTTGCATTTAGCTGGCAGATGAACAATCCCACAGTGTAGTGAGCCAAAATATATTTTTTGCATTTCACTGACATTTTTGGGATAGAGTTATCTCCACAGCCCTCCTTGAGTGAAAAAGGGGTTATTTTCAGAATGATTCAGTCTTCACTTTTGCCACAGTTCTTCAAGAAAGATCAGTAGATGATGAGACAAATAGATGTACAATTTAGCTACCTCTGATTTCTGCCTCACCTCTTAAGTAACTGCAAAAGATGATAAAAGAATATCTTAGGAAAGCTGCACACAGAAAACAGAGCTGAACTTGTACAGCAAATGTTCTAAATAATGAGAAAGGTTCTTCAAATGTATTTTCCCTTGTTAGAGGGTCAAAGAGGTACTGGGTCAGATGAAAAAAAATATAACTGGGAAATGTCGAGCCACCTCAAGGAAACTCTAATGCAAAGGCTCAGAGGGCAGTGATGTATGATTTTGGTTTTCCAGTGTGTACATAAGTGTCAGGTCTAGGAATGAAGATTTGGCACAAAAACAAGATTTCCATGGACCTAATACTCTTAGGTCTCAGGTTGAAACATGAATTTGGTATTTACCTATCTCTTGTTGCCAGTAAGTTGTCCCTTTCAATGTTTTCAATGACAGCAAAGTTATGTTAAGAATAAACTCCTTCACCAAACCTCTAAATAGGTACAGTATACGTTAATTTAGTCAGGCACTAAAATTTATGGCTGGAACAGCTTTTTTCCAGAATTTGAAAATGTTCACATTAATGCTAAAACCAGGTCAGTCTGTTGCATATGTGTGTGTATACATACATACATACATATATATATATACATATATAGGTATCCTTTTCTTAAAGGCTGATAGTATTAATACTCAAAAGATATCTTTCTGTGACAAGGAATAGTCACTGCTTTTTACAATGGAGAAACAGAAGGTCCCATGGCTTGCAGATACTTTGACTAGAGTCACCTGCCCATGCACTTACCTCTTAATGCAGGAGCCTGGATTCCCTTCCATCAGTGGGGAGAGACCAGATCCTTGAGAAGGAAAGTTCTCCACATCTCTTTGACACAGTTTTAAGTGGAACAAATTATTGGAGGGAATTTAGGAAATAAGCTAAACACCTATCCTCTGGGTGGATGAAGTGGTTAAGGTGAAAATGATCCTGGAACAAAGGAGGTTTTTCCTGTGCTGTGAGCTGTTGTCAGGAGGGAAAGTGCTGCCTCCTCTGGGGGTCTTCACTTGTTCATCTCTTCCTCACTTCTGAGGGTAAAATCTAGACAACAACCTAAGTCTGCTCTGTTCCCAGATGAGCATCCCCAAACTTGTAAACTATGTTATCAAATATTTTTTGTTCTCTCTCATGCCAAAAGGTTATTAAATTATAATCACAAATAATTTAGCTTTTTCTTTATATTGTGAAATGATACAAACATGAGACACATTCTCTGCACACAAGTGCCTAATTTTCTGGGGGTTACAATTCTTGCCTGTTCCTCTTGCCAGCAGCCTGAGGGGTTTATCAGTTGATAAACTCCCACTGAAACACAAGATTTAGGAGCAAGTCTCACTGTTCTACGTCATGGTCAAGATTTTAGGAGCCTGTGGTATCAAAAGGTTGCTGTTGTTATCCCTGAAAATACTTCCCTTTACCTCTGAGACCAGGACATGAACAAACCATTTGCTTTAGAAAAAAACCAATCCACTTTAGAACCCACAGTAGAAATGTATCATGTTATAGATCTAAGTGTTAACACTCTTAGGTGAGTAAACCCCCCTGAATTTACTTGTTAAAATAAAAAGAAATAAAAACAATTAGTAGCAAATTAGTCTTAATTTTTTCTGGAATGCAAAAAAAATATGGGTTATATTGTGCTATGGAAGGCAGGGCTGGGTGTAGTTGGGCTGGTGATGCTGGAAGGAAGGGCACTGCACCTACAGCACTTCCTTTAGGGTGTGTCAAACATGGCCTGTGCTAACACCTGAGCATGACTTTGAGGCTGTAGGACATGGGTTAGTCTGTCAGAAGAGCAGGTCAAACCTGACAGCATTCTTCACATCGTTATTTCTCTTTGTGGGAGGTATTTTTTGGTAACATTGTGTGTAAAGGAAGGAGCTGTCTCCTCTTGGATTGGGTCATTTAATGGCATTATAGGCTGTAAAGGCACCTGTTTGGGGCTGGAGGAGAATGAACAGGACCTTTGTCTTTCTGTAGCAGAACAATGCTTTAATGGTCTGGTGGAAGTAATTCTGTATTGCAAAGGAAGTTGATAAAATAGAACATAAACTTCTCTAATAGAGGATTTAATTACCAGGAAAGCCAGCTTGAATAAAGCATTTGAGCAGAACTATTTCATTGCTGAAAAGGCAATAATTATTAATCCCCCTTTTCCAAGGCCATGTCATTTATTCAGGAGGCCTTGAAGTAGAAGAAACTTCTTGTCTATATATGTGCATTTGCTTGTATGTCTTCTGAATTGATTTTTTTTTTTTTTTGCATCCAAGAAGGCTGTCACTATCCTTTAAAAATCTCAGATTTTCTCTGACTTTACTCAGATTTCCAGCTAAACTGGTCTATCCACATGATCAAGCTGAAACCAGCCAAACTAATCAGGTCTCAGGGCTGGGCAACAGGCACAATGGTAGTGAATCAAAAAGATTTAAAAGCTCTTAGCTGTTTCATTCTTCAACACTTGAGTGTGGCTATCAAGGTCTTATTGCAGCAGAAGGACTTATTTATTTTATTTCAGAAATAGGCACTTCTGTGAAGGCCTCTATTAGTCAATATATCAGCTTGTTCCTGTTTTATTCTGTTGTTTTTCCAATATACAGTTGAAAAAGAAATAACTATGTCTGGTGATGCTGGGGTGTACATTGTAAAGTTTTAAATGAAGTTCAGGTATTTACTCATTAAACTTAATGAGATTAAACATGGAATCCATCCCTACAGTTTGTCCTAATAAGTGATTTGTAGTTTGTGTCATGGTGTGTGCCATGGTCAAGCAAAAGCTACTGCTCAAGGCAAAAGTCCACTGTGGCTGTCATGGAATTGGGTCAGCTCACAGTGACTTATTTTCCACACAAGCAACTTCACCTTGCCAATGCTTTCTTCACCCTGCTTCTCTTTATCCTGCCCCAATACCTAATGACATAGATCCAAGCTGAGGAAATTAAACTGCAGCAAAGTCCTAGCTTGAAAATAAAGCTATGCATATCTCCTGCTGGGGAAGCAAACCCATGGGATGATATGTGAGGGTCTGGCACTTCTTTAACATGAGCAAGCAAAGACCTGTGGAACCAGCGAGCTGATGGGGCTCCCTGTGAGCTGTCAGGCTCAATTCCATCTTGGAATCAAATCCAAGGGAGATGGACAGGGAACTCTCTTTCTTGAAAATTTCTGCTGTTAGTGTATTGATATTTTCACAGCAGCTGCTGAAAAGCTTTGGATGTTTTGGTAACACCAGTGATCTCTATATGGACTGGCAAAGGGAAATCATCTCAAGGTTAAACATTTGTGGGAATGGTGTTGTTTGGGCTCAGTGTGAGTTTAATCTGCTGTGGCTGAATACTGATTGTTCAAAGCAAGAACAATCCAAAGGCACTCCATCAATGAAGCAGAAATCTGCAGAGATGTTCTGACCTTTTGTTCATCACTTCAGTTTTCTTAAGCAGCTTTGTGCAGCAAGTCCCATGTAGTGTGGGTTTTAAAAAATGTATTAATTTTTATTAAGAAAGATCTTTGAGAGTAACCCGAAAGGATCAAATTAGAGTTATATCCAGTTCACTCTTTTTCCAGGAAAATACTGTGTCCCGTTATGGCTTCATCTACATGAGCAGGCACATCCCTCTCTCAATACAAATGTGTGGTTCCCACAATGCATCACATCCAAACTGAACAAGAAGGTATCTGTAGATCTATGGTAGGTGTGTAAAAATACGTACTAGCATTCTGGAGCACATTCCAATTGATTGCTAAGTCATAGTGAAAAATGGTCAATAAACAGTGAAAGAACAATTTTACTTGGCATTTTATTCACTTAACAGAAACATTCACTTATCAGGTATCACTGAAGTGCAATTTACAGAACTTAGCAGCAAATTCACATATGTAAATTCAGATTTATTTTCTTTTGTTGTCTTTTTTGTTTCTTTTCTTTTTTACAAATATTACAAATGTACATCCATTAGTACAGTATTGCCATTCACTCATGCATGTTATGTACAGAATCTTCACTAAAGAATTACTACTGAGCAATTGTTCCTTTGCTTCAGGAAATGCTGTGTGTAGGTCATGTGTGCTTCTGGGATGGAGTCCCATCACATTGTTGTTGCAAATAATGAGAAGAAGTAGATATTTAAGGTCATATTCAACCCTAGTGCCAGCAGGTGCAACTCCATTGAGATCAGCTGGCACCCACTTGCAGCAAGGGACTCAGTTTGGTCCCCAGCACTAAACTCATTCTGGCAGCTGAATCCAGGGTTGCATTTATGTATTTCTTGCAATAAAGGATCATTCAATCCTGCCACACTTTTTTCTATGTCCTTAAAAATAACCAGGCATGATGCTTTGTTGTCACAGTAGCTGCAACACCAGCCTGGTGGAACCATTATGCATTAGTTGGGTTGACATCATGCCATGGCTGGAGGAGGATGGGTGAGGGCAGGGAGGTGTAAGGAAGAGCCATTGAGGTCTCATGTGTGCTAGACAAGGACTAGCTCCGAGAGGAAACACAGAAGACATGCTTCCCCCTGCCTTGTGGATCTTTGCATGAGAAACCTTGTCTTCCTCTCTGGCTGCCCTGTGGCTTCTCTTCCCTGGTGGGAACAACCAGAGCCACCACTGCCAATGTCCCCTGCAGCCTGTCCCACACTTCCAGCCGTGGGCTGGCCCTGCCCGCTGCCCCTCGGGCACATCTGCTGCCCAAATCACACTGGAGGTCTGCAGCAACAGCTGTGTTAGAGGACAGCACCATGTGCAGGTACCTGGAAGCTCCAGAAGGTGCCAAAAGTATTCAAATGTTAACCAGAAGAGCTGTCAAAGTGGTCAAAGTATTGACAAAGTGGTTACCACAAAGTGTTTCCATTATTGAAAAGTCTCAGGTTTTTTTGGTTGCCTTTTTTTTTTTTTTAAGCTATTTCTACTCTAAGGATATTTTTTAAAATATTTTTGGTACTTAATGTGGAATGTATTATTTTGTTGAAAAGGTTTCTGGAAGGGGAGAGCTTTGTTTTATCTAATTTAAAAATTCTAGTTTATCACAATTGTTTTTATACAAGACACTATAGATACATCTTGTAGTTTATAATCTAAAAATAAAATCTCATCAAAATACTGTAGCTATTCTATTGTGGGCATCAATAAACAATGTATTTACTGTATATGGCTCTCCAAACATGATAAACCCTATACAAAGAGCATCTATCTTTATTGATAGGAACAGTTTCCCGTGTAAAGGAAATTACATGGAAAAATATGAGCCTTGTGTTGTTTGAAAAGTAACTCAGCTTGACAGTTCTGAGAAAATACCAAGACAATTATCACAAATCAGTAGCAGCATGTTATATACAGATTTAAAGAGAATCACAGGAATAAAAAGAAAACAGTAGTTATATACCCGCAAATCCTGTCATCTAAAAACCTAGAAACTTAGAGAAATGTACAGGGTGTTTGAAGGGTGGTTTTGCAGTGGGACTATCAAAGCTCATTTCTCCCATAACTGTATCTTCTGCATTCTGATGAAGTTTGGGATGGTTCAAAGATGAGATTGTATCAGACCCAGCCCAGTTATGAAGAAAATATTTAAATGTTGGGTGATACTTGCCTCCTAAGTGAAAAACCCATCTGCTTTTCAGGCTGCAGATGAACATAAAGAATAATAATAACACTTGGCATTTACACAGAGCTAGAATCTGAAAGCTCATGCATTGAGTAAGACCTTACCCAAACCTGTGGTTGCATCTGCTGTGCTTATGTCAATTGGATTGTGTGGAGAGGTAAAACTCACTGCAAGAGTGACAAAATCTGTCTTACATTGTTGCATATGACCAGAGCATTTTGCTCCTGCCAGGTTCCTAAGATGTGAAGCATTTGTCATTATCCCCAATAGATAGGTGGAAAAACTGAGTCAGGGAAGAGCCAAATATCAAATGTGCTCTCTTGTCTGGGGATGTCTTACTTGTGGGTACCCAACCCAGTGATTGTTTGGATGCATGGAGCATCCTGAGCTCACACTCACTTAATTCAGAGCTGTGGGTCATCAGAAGATTGGAGATCTGAGGCTCTGGGTCCTGGCTGCAGCCTGCCTGACTTTAGGTAGCTTTCTGAAGATCCAGAGCCAGGAGCATGGCCACACTGGTCCTCACTGGCAGCCCCTGCAGGGCTGTGCACCTCTGCCAGCAGCACAGGGATGGATTGCCCCTTTGACAAAGATTTGCATCCTGGCTGGTGTCTGAAAGGCATGAGATGAACTGGGCCCAGACAAGTAAAATTTGCAGCATTCAAATTGTGACTAGAGCTGAAGATTTGTTGTGAAGTGGTTTGCCCAAGGTGTCAGAGGGAATAAATGTAAAAACCAAGGGCATCCTGATGCCTGGCTATGTGCTCAGAGCCAGAAGTGGAAAAATCAGTTTAAAAATGCTGCATTTCTTTGAGATCCAAATTTTTTGTCACAGATTTAGGCAGTTTACAGGATGATTTTTGCATAGAGGTTAGGAACCTTTTTTGGTGGCTGATTATGGATGCTCTGAAACCTGCTGTCATGCTGTGTGCCTGGGGTACTTCCATTTCTGCTCACTATTTTCCATTATTCAGTGATGAATTTTGCACTGATTCTGTGAGGGAAAACAAAGGCCTATTTTGGATCAGACAGGTGGCCCACTAAGACCTCAAATCAGTAATAACCAACAGCAATAAACAATAAAAAGCAGAATCTTGGTGGGGGTGGCATTATAATTTGGGCAGGTACATTCTTGGGAAGGGATCATGAAAAAGCAGTTTTCTAAAGTTGAGTTCAGTGCATCAGACACATTTCTACTTATGTATTTCCAATACAGGATTAAAAGCAAATATTCCCATGGAGGTTGCTATTAAATCTCAAACTGCTTCAATTCTCTCCGCTCATACGTCCTGCCTTGCCCTCTCTCCAGTTGGTGTGGTCCAGTTGTGTAGAAAAGGTGTGGAGTGATTTACACAGTTAGTAGGAACTGATCTTGCTCTGGGGGTTTCTTCACCCAGGTGCCCAGGCCAGCTTTCTGAAATGCTTTAAACAGCTGCTGCTTAACAGACTGGTATGTCTGAGCCACCAGCTTTGCCTCGCTGTACACTGATGGCATCTCTCCATGGCTTGGTACTCGTGTGCTCAGCTGCAGAACAAAAATCAGGGAAGGGGAAAAAAAATAATAAAAACCTCAACCTATGAGCCAAAAGAAACAGGAGGCTTCAGTAGCCGTATAATCTTCCTGTCTACATTTCATAAGCAATCACTGTGCTTTGTGTGTTTGCTTTTGGTTTAACAACCAGAAAACCAGGGAAGCAATAAATGCTGGTTTTGAGCCATTGTGAAGAGGAAAGGGGTGAACAGCTCTGCCTTGGAGTGGGCATAGGCAGTAGCAAGCCTTGGTATGTTCTACAAAGGCAGAATGCTACTTCTCAGTTAAGATGATTTTTATGGACAAAACTGAAAAAAACTCCTTTCTGGAGATCTTTAAAGCCTGTGCTCTTTTAAAGAAAGTTTAGCCTGGGAAGTGCAGCAGCTCAATGCTTCCAAGTAATGCCCAGACACAGAAGAAGAAGCCTTCCACACTCTCCCATTTCCCCTCTGTAGTCTGTTATTGTTGGGAATGCTGTGAACCATATCCAGGACAGGCAGAAATCAGGCATCAGAGTTTGTGGTGGTGTGGGAAATCTGGGTGTTCTGTTGGAACACTGGAGCCACCCATGAGGAGCTGCCTTGAGCAAAGTCACCTGCCCAGTGCCCCTGGAAGGACATGCAGGAGGGAGCACCCTTTGCTCTGCAGAAGGACTAAATAAACTCCTCTGACCTGCCCAAGTCTCTACCATGCCAAACCTGTAGGGAAAGGCACCCTCAAGACAAGCTGGATGAGCAAACAGCTCTTTTCCTCGTCTCTATACAGGAGAGATGCTGAGAGGCAGATTAAAGGAGAAGGTGCAGCCTGCAATGAGCTGCTCCTGTCTGTGTGTGCCAGCACTCCATGGGGCTGTACTGGCTGGAGCTGTACTGGCCCACTCAGTAAGGGAGGGTGACATTGCCAGCCTGGGTGTCAGTGGGCCACAAGCTGGCCTGGCAGCAGTGGCTTCTCTTGGGCTGCCTCTGTTTCCTTTGTTCCCCAGAGGTAGAGAGTGATGACATTATCAAATCCCTCGTTTTGTCAAGGGCAAAATGCCCTGCTCAGCCACAAGTTACTCTGTCCTGCTCACTGCAGCCTCGTCCCTGACGTGAGCCAGAAGCAATCCAGCTCTCCCAGCCATAGTTCCAGCCATGGCCCCAGTTTTGTTCCTGTGAGGACCCCTCCATTCTGGGGGTGGCAGGAGTGCTTCTTGCCTTGCTTCCTACCTGCTGTGCAGGAAATAGGCTGGGACTTGTGTCACCACACTGTGACAGGCCCTGGGCACAAAGCCCAGTTGTTCTCTTCTGCTCCCTACAAGGCTCAGGGTTGCTGCTAGGACAGACCATGCCACTGCCTGGAATGGGATGAGTCCCACCACCCTCCTTCCCCTGTGGTGTCCTGCAGAGCAGAACAATCCCTTTGGGCTGGTGCTCAAACCTGCCCATGCTGCAGGCTCCTTTGCCTTCACTAATCACTTTGTTGGTAGAATTGTCTCCAGACTTCCCTCCCCACCATCACTCTGTCTTGTTTGTGTCCACTCATTTCCCAATGAGAAAGAGTTTTTGGCACTTAATAAAATAAATTTTTCTTGTCTTCATCGTCTCTCACTCTCCATGGACTGCAGGACAACTATTGGTAAGCCTCTCAATGTCAGAATGCACCCCCACACCCGAGCAGGTGTTTCTGTATAAGGAAAATTCAGCTTACCTTTGAACATGTAAGGAAATTAAACTAGAATTTTCCATAACCTTCTCATTGTAATTTGCCCGGTGCCAGCACAGGGGCACTGGTTGGGCTTTGGAAATGTTTCTCAGAACCTATAGCTGCTTCTATTGGCAGCAGGCCAGCTTGTCCCTCATAAAACATTAAGCATTTATGAAGGTGCACAAAGCAGCTCAAGGCTTTTTAAGGTGTCTTAACGAGGTGTCAGAGGCTTCTCTGACACCTGCGCGGCCTTTGTTTTGTTTCTGTATTGTTTGTTACTTTGTTTTTTTTATTAAAACCTTTGCTTTACAAAACACACTTGAAGAGCCGTCTCGCAAAGTTATTTTAAGCCATTTCTCTGCGAGGGCTGGCCCCTCAGAGGTGATGGACGGACCTCTGTGGGGTTTGTCACGTCTGAGCCCACACAAGATTCCATCCTCTCCGTGGCCCAGCCCTACCTTTCCGTGCAGCCTGGCCCAGCGGGTGAAGAACATGTGCTTGCAGAGCCGCGAGGGGCCGCCGCAGCTGCGCTTGCCCGTGGTGGCGTTGAGCACCTCCAGCTCCGCGCTCCCAGCGATCCAGTTCACGCTGAAGCCCGGGGATTTCCCGTGCTGCCGAGCGTCAGCGTGGCTCACCCCTGCAGGGAGGAGAGAGGGACACCAGTAAGCTCCAGGGCTCACTCAGAGGCTGCTCCTGGCTTGTTGTGGCACAGGAGTCACCCTCAGTGAACCGCTGGCACCGTGCACTGCGTGTGTTCTTGTCACCTTTGGTTAAACGTTACCAGACCGAGTACCTTGGAGAGACATAACTTAGCAATTCCTATAGATTTTTTTTTTCCCACCTTGCAGGCAAACCTTCCATTAGCCTAAGGAAAGCCTTTGGGTTGGAGTGTGAGCTGTTGACAGCCGAGTGATGGTTGCTGAGTGAAATCTTTCACAAAGGCTTTAATGGGATAACAGGTTTTTAAAAAGACCAAAGCAGTACAGTGCTTTGAGTTCTTTCAGGTGAGCTTCCCACAGTCCAGCATATTTGTCTGCTGTTAACTCCTGGGGCCTTTGCTGTAAGGGGATGTCTAGGCCCCAGAGGAGAAAAAAATACAAAACCACACACTTCATCATCACAGAGAGATTATTAGATCCAATAATGATCTTGTAGACATCACAGACCTACACAGAACACCTTGTCCTCTTGTCCCCACCTTGTGTCTGCCTGTGAGATTCCAACCCTGTACTGGAGCACCAATTTCTTCAACAGCTAGTTAGTGTCCTAATGGCCATATTTGGGACATCTTTAACTGGAATGCATCATATGTAAATTTAGACAGCTGCAATAAGGATGTTTACAGTCACCTGGGATGGCTGCAATGACCTTAGTGTCATTCACGTGGCCAATTTTGGGCATCTGAGCCACATTCTGAACCAATGCCTTCATGGGTGAGATCTCCCTTGGCTCTAAATACAGACCAGGGCTAAAAGGTCAGGTGTGGGTGTGTACACGAGTTATTTTTAATCAGGTAAATTTCAGTCTCTTTTTTACTATTTAGTGTAGCTCAACCTTTCCATGACTCCTGTTGCTTTTTCATTTCTTGTACCTGAAATGGGAGAGGGATTAGTCTTTGCAAGAAAATAAGAGGAATAAAGAAAGTGGTTGGCTTATTTTCCAGCACAGTACAAATGCAAACAAGTGAGCTCTGCCTTGCCCTGCTCATTAGTGCATTTTCAGCGAAGAATCAACACTGGGAGCTTCCAAGGCTGGAAAACGCAGAGTGACCTGAAGCAGTTTGAATATTTTTGAAAACATGGGCTTTGGATAATGTGTCTGGATCCAGTTGTTGTGTCCCTCTCTGCTAATTTGCTGTGTGGGTCACTAGCCTGCAGACCTGGACAGCAAAAGCCACTGTGGTGAGCAGCAGGTGGGGACTGTGCTGGTGGGCAGGAGCTGCCTGGCACAGCCACCCCAGCACAGGCCAGTGCCAGCACTGGGTCTGTGTTTCCAAATGGCAGCTCCTGCCTGCAGCAGCTCCAGCAGCAGCTCATGGTTTGCACTGCTTTCATTGCTGCTGGGTGGAGGGCAGCAGAGAAAGTCCTTTTTTGCATTTTCTGCTGAGAGGGTTTTAAAGAACCTTTGCAGACAGCGAGAAGTACTGATATGGGCTGTTCAGAAAGAAGGAGATTAAAGAAAAGAGATCAAAGCCCCTCCTTTCCAAAGTGCCCTTCTTGCCCAGGATCTCATTTTCAAAAGAGATGCACACCATGAGCATCTGCCGGTCTGAGGCAGAATGGGAGGAGATGGGAGCTGGTGGGGATGCTGCATCCATCACTGACTGTGCTGAGCTTGGAAAGCTCCTGAGAGACACCTCGGGAGAAGTGGAGGGCTATGCAGGGTCTGTCTGGCCGGGATGCTGCCTCTGCAGGCAGCAGCTGCATCCTGCCTGGAGCCTCTCAGCATCATGAAAAGCAAGGCCACTGAGGGACATGTCCCTTCTCTCCCCTATCCCCTCTGCCTTGGGAGGGAGCTGCTAGAGCCAAATGGAACTTAGCATGCACAGAGAGAGAAAGGTGGCCATTGAAGGGAAAAAATTATATGGCAAACTCACTTTGTATCAGTGACAAAGCTGGAACTGCAGAAATCATCTCAGTCACTGGGACTGAACTCGCTACCATGTGTAGAAGAGAATTACAGCTAACTCATAACCTCACCCAGGATTTGTAAACACATTCATGTCGTATTAATACTTCTTTCAATTTTTTCCCCCCCAGAGATAACAGATCAGTCTGCATCTAAAACTCCAGCTCACCTAGGCAACAGGATTTAAACAGAGAGCTTGAAAATCAGATAGCTTTGCAGTGCTGCTTGAGCGTCTCTACACAGAACAAGATGCAAACAGATCAAAATCAGCTCTTTGACAATATGCACCACTCTCTGTCAAGATAGCACCCAAAAGCTTAGAGGATTTGAGTGCCAAAAAACATGATAGCAAACATCCTGCCATGCAAAATTGCCACAGGACACTAAATAAATGAAAATGTTGTGAAATACCTGACGAAAGGAAGAGAAGGAAAGGCTGCACAGAGGGGAGAGCAGGTTGTGGGTGCCCATCACATGGGGGCTGTGAGAGTAGCACTGGACCAGGCTGGTCCCAGTGCCTGGAAACCCCTCTGGGCTTCTTTGGCTTTCATGCTTTCTCTTCCCAGCTATCATATATAAGTACATGTATTTAGGTAAATAGAAGATGTTTTCACATCATTTTCTGAACACAAAAGAAGATGTTTTAAAGAAAAAAACATGAGAGTCATAACAGACAAATATAGAGCATGGATATATTCTCTGATTGTTGATATTTTTATTGTTTTAAAAAAATTCTTCCATATTTTTCTTTTGACAAATAGTTGTTGTGATTTATTTAGAAAGTAACACTCAAATAATCTAGGTTACTTTTTCTCCTCTATGTAAAACATCTTTCTTAAAACCCACACAACAAAGAGTACAATAGAAGACAGTAGGATTTGAAAGAAAAAGAAATGTCTTTGCACAAATAATATGAATTTGAGTGCTGTGGGATGTGAACTGAAATCTGTCCTCTCTCTCCTCTCTCTCCCAGCAAAACCTCATAACCCATCAGAACACCCTTTAAAACAGCCTCAATCTTAAGAGAACAGAATATAAAAAAGGCATTTCTTCTAAAAATTACAGCCAAGTGTAATCTCGGTGGAAGAGCGGAGTTCCATCTGGCTGGGACTAGTAGAAAACTGAGTAGAAAACCTCACTGATTATTTTTCAGTGGAGCCAAGGAGTTAATTTCAGTATACCTCATCACACACCATGACTCTCCTCTCCTCTGGAATATTTGTACTGCTATGATCAAGTGGCAAAATAATTGACACTCTTATAATTTAAGGACTCCTGCAGTCCTGGGCTGGTCTGATGTCCAAGACAAGTGTGGGAGACGGAGTTGCCTGGCTGAGATTGTGTAGTTCTGGTCTCTAATGCATTTGGAGAAGCTTTTTCTAGGTGCCCATCTCCTTAGTCACTGGATATACTGCTGGCAGGTTTTCCCAGGAAAAACAATTGCAGCATAAGCCTCAACAATATAAGTTTTAATCAGCATCACCTCCCCAAGATTTTTGGGGGGAGGGAAGATTACAAATAATGGCATTAAAGACAAAAAATGCAGAGAGAGAGCAAGAGAGAGAGAGAGATATTCCTCCCACTGCTTCTCCTGGGCTGAGGAAAATCCATAAACACAACCCAAAAGCAAAGCAAATGCTTTTCCAATCAGAAACCTCTGCAAAGGAGGAATACAGCACTGAAACATGCAGATATTTAAAGATACACAAGGCCCCCTCTGATGCATTTCTTATTCCCTTGAAATGTCTGGCAACAGCTCTTGGATATTCATACACAAACACTCTGGCCAAGTATGACCCATTGCTTTTACTCTGCAAGGCAAACCCAGCAAAGCAATAGCTGTTCTGTGGTGAAAACTCTTATAAAATTCCTTTTTGTGTTGTTAATCCTTCAACAGTTGAAGTGGGTTTCCCTGTACATCCTGCAGACACAGGGAAATGGTGTGTGCCTTTGATTTTAATGTATGGGTGCACTTACAGTGCTAGGGCTGGCACAGGATGAGATCTGCTTTCCCAGTGGAAGATGCAGTGGCTTTGGCAGCCAGGGTTGTGTTGTCAAAATAACAGCCAGATTTGGGAAATGGGGAGATATCTCCTGGCCTACTGTGAGTTCTTTCCTCCCTACCACAATGTCATGTGAGAAGGAAGAGGGGGCTGAGCCATGCCCATGCTGGGTGAGGGCAGGAGGGACAGGTGGGGACATAAACTGGAGAGAGAGCGTGGATCACAGTTTCCTGCTCACTTGCATTGCAGTCTTTGTCCAGCTGCACTGAAGAGCTAAAAAATGGAGATAAGCTGTTCAGAAAAGGATAAGCCTTTTGACCTGTTCACCTTACAACACACACATGCACATTACACTTGCCAGATGTACTAAACCACACAGAACCTGAGAATTTCCCCAGTGGCTAAACTATCACTTCTGCCTCAGCCAAACAAATTTTGTCACAAGGACATATTAAAAAAAAAAAAAAGTCCATGAAATAAATAAGGTATAAACCAGCACTCTTCTGACTGAGGAACTCAGAGGACTTTGAAAGCCAGTGGGCTACTTCACTAAAGTGTTCTGACCCCCCAGCTCTGTGACACTGACATCACATTGATGTCTCAGGGAATCCTCCCAAAGAACAATTATCAAAGATTAAAATAAGGATCTAATCTGGTGCAGAACTGGTGTCCCTTTGCATTCACATGCCTCGTGAGGACTTGAAGACAGTTAAACCCAAAATTTACTGAAAGCATCCTTCTGGTTTTTAGAAATCTTTTACTTCATCATACTTTTTTCCACTCTGACTGTCCAATGTACAGTGGTTGTTTTCCTAGTCAGCTTGTATCCACTAATGATCCTTTTTTGTGGCTGCTGCTAATGAAAGAGGAATTGGATTTAAACACATTGGTTTCTTCATTCTACAAATTCATATTCTTCAGAGGAATAAAAAAGACGTGAGTTAAGGGTCTACTTACAAACAAAAGCATTCCTGTTGGTAAGCAGCATGACTAGAGATGGGAGGGGAGATTATTTGTCTTGCAGGCAGGTGTTTGCTTACCACTGAGAAGCAGCTGATTGCGCCGGTAGGAAGCTGGCAGCTGGCCAATGTCTTCTATCCTATGGCTCATTACCCGGGAAAGGTGACCAGTGTGGTAGAGGCTTCCCACAATGATGCTGTGCAAGTACATGGGTTCAATGAAGGAGCTGAGGAGAGCACCTTGGAGCCCAAGGATGTTCCACCTGAAAAAAAAATCCAGGAGCAATAAGACACATGGGTGGAGGAATGACCATACCAGAGCAACCCTGGGAAAATCAGCAAATGCCAGCACATGGATTAGAGGGATGAGGGATGAAACTATTCCTGTCCCTGTCCTATGATACAGAAAGCATTGTTGGGTTATTATACAGCCATGGGCTGATTACCCCTCCAGGAGGATTTGAGGCTACTGTCGTGCTTTTCACTTAAGGGATGTATTTTCCATCTTGTATTGTTGCAAACAGAGCCTTCTTATCAAGACGTGTTCTTTCTGAAAGCATTTTGTGTTGTTTCATTTAGCATGTCTCTAGCAGAATTTAGTTTTTTTTTTCCTGCATCTATAGTGTTTCACTTGCAATGGTAGAGCTAGAATGAGAGCTTTTGTTATTCTACCTTTATTTGCTGCTTGTCATACATAAGTACCATCCTCATGTCATACAGCCAAGCTAATACATGACTTAGGTGGTCAAAATTCCCCCAAAATCTTTGAATGTCTCATAGACTGACATTTCTTTGCACAAATGACCATGAAGATATGAAGACATCCATGAGAATTAAATCCTGGTCCTGAATAGGAAAAAGAAGAGAATACTTAAGCTTTTAGGAAATTTATTTGTAATTGATAGCTTGACCTTCTCTAAAATGTTCAGAGTGATGAATACATCTCACCCTGTTGCTGCCTTAAAGGTGCAGCAGTGATGGTAGAAACCTTGGGACCTTCCAGCTGTTGATGACTGAGACCTCCATGCTACTGGTGGTGGAGTAGTTGCCAGAAGAGGTCTGCATTTTAATAACCTATGAATTTTTACATCAAGCTAGGCACAAATATGACAGCATGCTTGCCTCTACATTCTTCAGGGGACAGCTAATTGGTTAATGAATGGAAAAATTAAAAAGGGGAAAGAAGTCATGATGCAGTTATCTTCTTGGCAAACCTATTTAGCTCAGCTCATCTAAGAAGTTGTTTCCCACCACACAAATGCTAACAGGCTCCCTTACACTTGGATAACATTTTTACGTAAGTTGAACACTGTCAATCTGTCTGAGTAGTTTTGAGTTCAGGAGTTCAAACTGAAAATGCTCCAGAAAATGTAGTTTGGAGAGCATATTTTAGCTCATTAAAACCCAAAACACCGGCAACATTTGGAACTCGGTAGCTGACTGAAGGAATGGGTATGAGGTGTCTGCTATATAAGGCATCATCCAGTGGCTGCCATGCTAAATAATGTGTTTAAAGCAGAATTTCCATCAGCAGCAAGCATTATGGTGCTAATTTCTTACATCATTGTTCTTTTCATTAATTAACATTTCTCAACCGTTAGTGCAATTATTGCAGTGCCTCCGTACTGTATGTCTCTTTTCATGATTAATAAGGAGTCATTATATTTCCCTTTCCTGAAGCAGTCAATTAACACGGAATACTTTCCATTAATTACTGAATGTTTAAAACCAGCATGCTGTACCTGGAGAGCAATCTGCTCTAGGAACCTGTGACACCAATTGCTTTTAAAAGTTCTCTTTAAATTTTATTCCAAAAACACAGGCAATTTAGCTGGCTGTATTAATTTGCCTCCGAAGCAGGGCTGTGAATGAGAAACATCTTTTAATCTCATGCAAGAAAAGGCAGCCATCTGGCTGCCGAGGATTTCAGAGTCAGACTCTCCCTGTCTCCCTCTGTAAATGCAGGCCATTAAAGTAATGTGTTCATCTACATAAAACTCAAATGAAATATAAAAGGTAATATTTATATACAAACAATTTAGTCCCACAATTTAAACAGTCATTGGTTTTATGAAACATTTACTTTAGTCGATCAGATTTGCATAACTTCATTTGGGGAAAAAAAGTGTGGTCATTTCTGCAAATAAGATCACTTTAAAAGGAAAGAACTAGCTGCCTCTTTGAGCAAATAACTTATCATGATGCAAAATTAATAATGCAAGCTTAAGAAACAGAGCTGAATTCAGTTAACAGTACTATGCCTTCAACCAGCATCTAAGGTAACCAAAAAATTTACACAGATATCTTTGTCCAGATGGAAACTTGTAAGATATCAGTGCTGTTTTCAACATTTAAAATTTCCTTAAAAAAGCCTTACATATTTGATTGAAGGAGAGAAGAAAAGCAGCTAAACAGAAAACAACATATGTTCAACAATATTGGGAATTCAGCAATATGCACATCACAAGAAATCATCTGAGTTTTATTTACCAAAATAAGGGATTATGTTAAGGCCATAAATTACAAGGTAATAATGATTGTTTAATTTAAATGCATTACAAGGGACCTGCCTTTTCTTTAGAGATATTTCTCTACCTAATTCTGGACATATTCATCCTAGTATGAAAAGGGATTTGAATGTCAATGGAATTACATTATTGGAAATCACAATATAAACACGATCAGGTCATCCCCTATGTACTGAAAGCATTCCATAAACATGAATTAATCCTTGCAGTGCTCCGGTAAGGTAAAGTCCCATTTTTGCACCCTGGAGAATCAGGGCAGAATGGGAGTAAGATCTGCTGAAGTCTGTTAGAGTTTCTGGCTTCTGGATGCAATAGTTGTCATTTGAGAGAACCCTGTTTTCCCATTCCAAAAAAAGGACAGGAAGGTGTAGGGTCAATGAAGCTTTTGTATCAGCCATGGTGGGTTTTAACCCCAAGGTATAAATTTGACTCCAAGACAAATTGAACAGAGCAACTAGACTGAAAAAACAACAAGAGAGAAGAAACCTATCAAAGAATATGGGCACAAGAGCAAGTCCTGCCTGATGTGTAGAGTGTTGTGCAAATAGAGACTGTCCCAGAACCAGACAGCATCCTAAGGTAGCAAGGACTGAGAAATCAGGAGAGGTGCTTACTCTAAGAAGGCAATATTTGGTGGGGACCACTTGCCAGGTCTTTTTGAGCTGATGTCCCCCATGTGGTGTGGAAAGGGACAAGGGTGATGGCACTGTCACCTGTAGAGTGGCTACTTAGTGGTTCAGCATTGGTTTAGCAGCATCTGGTCGGAGAAATGGGATGAAGGAACAAAGAAGGAGCCTTGTTTTCAAATCTAGCCCAGGTTTGTCAGAGTGTTCAGACAGTTGTTTCTCTCTGGAAAGCAGCCCTGAGTATGTGTGAGTCCCATTAACTCAGCACAAGTCCTAGGAAAGGAAGGGTCCTGTACTGAGCTGGCCAAAACCAGACCCTTGCACTGCTGCTGATGTATTTCAGAGCACAGGAAAAGCACATTAATGTTGGGGAATATTTTCAGTTTCCCATTCTGCTGCTGCTCTGTGGATGAAAAAGCCTACCTTGGAGGCTAGCCAGTTCAGTATTGTAAAGAAACAATAGATTTTTCAGACAAATATTTGGGGGAAGGTCTCTTTTATCCTGTGTATTGTTCATCCCTTGACCAACACACATGGCTAATGTACTGACTTGGTCCTTTGATATATGAACATCTGTGGAATTACTTGTAGGTAGATAGTAGGGAAAGATCATTTGAGTAACAGTGAAGCTATCAATAAGGGTTTTAATTTTGAAGAAGCTATTTCTCTGTAGCCTAATTTAGGCCCATGAAAGTAGCTGTTCCCATCTGTAACAAAGGGCTCTCTTCAAATGTGGCTTTTTAAAATAAAATTATTATTCAAAGCAATGCAGTGTTACATTTTGGCTTCTCAATATATCAAAGTGACTTTTCTTGCTATGAGGAAATATGCTGGATCATTCTGAATTTTCCTAATTGTGCAAGATTTTAAGGGCTGTTTTCAAGGACACGCATCTCTCTAATAACTCATATGCTATGCGCTCTGTAATAACCCTTCCAATAAAGTGAAAATCAACCCACTGCTCCCTTAGTCACAGATCTTATTTAAAAATCCCCAAATCTTCAGCAGGCAGGATAAATAAAACAGAACATCTCTCCTTTTCACTCAAATATGGGAGCTTTTGGAGCTTTAAATGGAAGGAAAGTATACCCTTCCTTTTGTTCAAACAGCAGATATTACTACACTGTTTACAAAGACAAAATCCTGCGTCCAGTTTTCAATATAGATAATCCTTAAACAAATATATTTTTGCCTGTTTGTCAATCACAGAACTGCCAGTGACGAGCTGGGAGGCATCCCAGAGCAGGCAGCCTTTCTTTAATTAAATGCTGTGCTCCCCCAGCTCTGGACAAGTAGTGGGCAGGACATGTCCCCCTCTGCAGAACCCCCCCAGTTCCCAAGCTCCTGACATCTTGGGACCACTGCCAGGTGTGCAGGGAAATGTGTCCCCACTTCACAACCACCCCACAGCCTCCACATGCTGGAGCATCACCTCACCACATGAGTTGCCTAAGGCCCCCCTCCTTGGACCAACAGAAAAAGGGATGATGAAAATACTGAGGAAGGGGTTTGGAGGCAAACCCATGGGGATGCAAAGGGCTGCAGCCTTGCTCAGCTCCTGCCCATTGCTGAGACATGATGTGACAGCTGGAGTCCCTTTGCTGGTGTTCCTAGCATTGATTTGGACATGGTTAGACCAAAAGGCCAACATTTGAACCCCTCTGTAACTGAGACGTGGAGAAATTTGCCTGCTGCTTCAAAACGTCTCAGGGAACTGTGTCCTCCTGCCATGGAAGCTCAGAGACTCAAGTGTTTCCTAGGGACCTTTGGAAACCTTGCCCATTAAAAAGCATTGCTGATGAATTTCAGATCCCATTTTGATAAGACTTTTTGTAAAGGATTTTTTTTTTTATTAAGAGCATTAAGTCTTATCCACTTGGTGTGTTGTTAACCTCCTGTACCACAGTTTCTATTACCAATATTTCCAGCTATGCTTCACACAACATAAATTGTTATTCAGGGTGGCATGTGCTCAGCAGGACACCTGCGGTGTTCCTATTTATATGACCATTTAGCTATTATTGGTTTGGAAACTGGAACTAGTGCATTAGTTTTTGATCTGTATTGTAACAGTGGGTGGTTTATATATGTTTTCTGGAACATACCTTGTGGTGAAAGATTGAAATTGAACTCTCAGTCACACAGAAAGGGGTTAAGAGAGAGAATTACAAACCGTGTGCACAAATCATCTCTAATTGAAGATCTAGCTGTGTTAATTGATTTTCATTTGCATTAATATGTAGCCTTTGAAGTAGCTTTTCTTAAGAGTTACCTTGTCAGGCTCAGCCTTCTGTTAACAATGGCTCTGGTCGACAGGCTAACACTAAAATAGATCTAAGAATGCCAATTTCTAGCACTGACTTTTAGTCTTGCATTTTTATATGCTACATTTAAATACAGCTTAATGTGCTCAACTCATCTTATAAAATGCTACTTCAGACTCCCACTGCTAAATCCTGAAACAGTGCCTTAAGGCTACACTACCTTGTAATACTCTGAACATATTCTCAATAAAGTTTCCTTCCTATTCTCTAGCTTGTGGTCCCAAATAATCCACAAACCTTAGCCATAAGACATGGGTAGACTGCTCATGATGTAATGCAAAGTTTGGAGGTTCTTTGTTACTGTTTGTGTTGTTTTGTAGGTGAGGCAATTTAGATATTCAAGGACTTCTGGGCTGAATGTCATTTTTTTGTGAAGTTTGAGGAAGTAGATGACCATTAACCTGGTGGCAAGAAAATACACAGTCTTTTAAAGGTGACCTTTTGAGAAGTGGTAATAAGAAAATAATTTTAAGGCCAGAGCTTATAAAACAAACACTGAATTCTGGCTTTTATGTGCTGTTTAAAGAGAGTGTTTATGAGGATTGCTCCCTGCAAATCCTGCACAACGCAAAGTACATTCCTCAGCCTGCATCCTGCAAGGGGACTCTGAAAGAGGACAAGTGCCTCTGCTCATCCATTTATGAATAAGTTTATACAGTCTTCGTGTGTGTAGACGCAAATTTGCTGCACAGAAGGCTGGGCTCACTCCAAAGTAACTACGTGAGGCTGATATCTAGTGAGCCACAACGTGCTCTGCCCTGGCCAGAGTGTGAGGTGTCCAATCCCCTGGCCAAGGTCTATCAAAGAAGAGGGTTTGGGGAAGAGCTGTGCAATGCAGAACTCTTTCCTGGGACACCCAGATAGGAACTAATTTTTGGAATAAACCCTAGTGTTGAATGCTTGCACCAAGATCCTCAGAATAACTTGCACACACCAAGGTGAGGTGGTGACATGGGACCTGGGAACACCTGCTGATGCCATGGGTCTGCCGTGCTTTGGGGAGCCATGGTGGCCTCCTCCCTGTGCCCCCAGCACCACTGCCATTCTCAACCAAACCACTGGCAGTTGCAAGCACCAAACCTCTCTGTGCAGCTGCACAGGCCAGAACACCCTGCTATTTCAGAAGGGTTGGCACTGAGAGAAATAATTTCTCTAGTTTTCTGCATGGAAGAAGAAGGAACCCAGGTGCTGCTGATGAGATAAATAAACTTGAAGAGCTGAGAGCATGGAACAGGAAACTTTAATCAGAAGGGAGGTGTGTGTGCTGCTAAATCTGTTATGATGGGCCTAGAGGATGAGCCATGAAGGAAGGAGACTGGCCTGAAGCTCAGATAGTATTTCCATGAGTCAGAGGACAAAGTGTGTCAAAGGAAGGGTGGTTTCTCTCCTCTGTGACAGACGCTGAATTTCCCTTATAAGTCTGTCCAGAGGGGTGATGGACTTAAGAGAAATGCATAGATCTTTGATATTTTGCCCAGACTTTCATATTTCTTCTGCTGTAGCAACAAGAAGTAGGGACATTTGGAAATTCTGATTTTATATATGCAACCATGTGAACTGTTACCTGCAAATCTGTTACCAAAATCACATGTACACACTGCGGGGCTGTGGGAAGCCAGCAGGGAGGAGATGCTCAGTGCTGAGCTGGCTTTGTGCACCTGGAGACCATGTCACTGAAGGGGACACAGAGAGCCAGTGTCCCTGAGGCCCTGGGGCACCAAGGGGTTGCTGCAAATCCCACCCCTGCAGCTGGCACAGCTGTATCAGCTGAACACATATCAGTCCTGAACATTTCTGAGGGTCAGAGACAGAATGTAGTGCTGAGCCTCCCTAACGTTTGGTTACTGTGTTTAGATCCTCAAGGAATAGCTGAGTTCTAGAGATATCCGTTTCTTTTCCCCCTAACTGTGTGTGTTTGTGGGTGTGTGTGCATGCCTGTGTGTTGTATGTGTGTGCATATGACAATTTTCCTTCAAACATTTGTCTGCTCCCAAACAGCAACTGCAGAGATTTCCATTAGCAGCAGCATTAACCTTGCACTGACCTTGTAATAAGCAAGGTATGAGCCAGTCCTGCATCCAGCCTTAGTGTGAGACAGGGAGATGAAAAGAGGTTTAATTTGGCCCATTGTATGAATTTTGCTGTCACAAAAAGCTGAAATTCTCTTGGGGCTGTAATGTCTCTGTCGACATAGAGGTTTTAATATAGGTTATGATTAGCATCAAAAAAACATTAAATGACATAAATTTTTCCCCAAACAGATGATGACTTTCAAAATTATTTTTCCCCTGTTATTGCTGCTTTTTTACAAATGTATACAATGTACATTACAGATGAGAATGAAGGTCAAAAGGTGTTAGTGTAATTAATGAACTATGGGCTAAAAAAATGTGGTTTAATCCTAAATCCTATGGCACTGAGAGTCTGAAGTCACTCCAGCTGCACTGTGAGGCTCACAGGATTCATGTGTGTAAAAGCCGACACTCTCTTAGGGTGGTTTCTTTGGGGATTGACAGACCCGGAATTTTAAATTTACACATATAAATGCATAGGTTTTAAAGCCAGAAGGAACCAAGATCTAGTGTGACCTTCCTTATAACGAAGTTGCGGAATTTCACCTCATAATTCCCTGCCTGAGCCAAATAAAATGACTATTCATACAAGAAGAGCTTGTGCTTTAATTCAGTGAGGGAACAGGTATGATGCCAGGGTGTTTATCCTGAGATCTCAACAAAGCCACAGAGCCCAAATAATGCATACCAAGCATCAAATTCTCTCAAACTTGCTGTGATAGTAATAAAAATGGCTAAATGTCTTTGAATAACAAATAAATCTGATTAAACCACTTTCTGCTTATAGCTTTCCTGTGAGCAAGAAAGAACATAAATCGTTAGATACATGATTTATAGAATATTATTCATTTTTCTCAGTAACTCTGTGCATTCTTGGGTCTTTGATATTCTGATAGCAATGTCCTTTGCAAATAATGCAAAATGATGTATATTTTAGCAGCTACTGGCTAGATTCTCAAGAGGAAACATTCTCTAATAGCACAGTGCTCCTGAGGGACTTTTACAAGCAATAAAATCCAAAGCATACAAACGAGATGTTTTTGTCAAATCTTGCTTATACAAACATGAATTTCAGCTTCAGAGATCTCTTTTCTTCTCACTGCAAGACAAGCCCAGATAACATGCAACCAGATTCCTGCATCCTGCAGACGTTTAAAGAGTCAGCTACCTATGTGGTAGGGCAAATATTTGCAGTCTGAAAGGAGGCACGGACACCATGCACTGATCTCTCCAGTGGGACAGGACTGGGAAAGGGCCCTCGTAGAGAAATCTCCTTTTCCACTGAACTCTCTTCCTGCCTCTGCTCTCTATGACCAGACTGGAAGAAGACAGAAAACAGTCCTATATGTGCTGAAACAAAGGACAGGTGAAGAAACCTTTGATTTCTCCCCCTTACATGTGAGGATAATAATGGTAAAAATTTATCATGGCATTTAATGTAGTAAACTGAAATTTGGGATGAAGTATAACGCAAATTTTCTCAGCCTCATTTTTAACTGCACCCTACTGGTGAGAGTAAACATGCTGTTGAAAGCAGAGAATAATGATTGCTGGTTTTTCTTTTTGTTTTTTTTTTTAATCTATAAAAATCCCAAGCTCATTTGAATTACATTGAAAATAAGTAATATAAATTGCCATTTTTCTTACAATATTGAAATAATACTGTCAATGATGAGAGTTTCAGTTTTTTTTTTAATCTCGGAAAAACTTTGTGGTAGATTCTTTTTTTTCTTCACAGACTTCAGCACTGTTTCGATGTGTGTCAACAATGGAAGGATTCACTCAAAGTGCTTAGCAGATGTGCTTGGAGAAAACCCAACTCCCAAGACTGTGCACTACTGTCAACATCCCCATCAATAAGAAATGTAATGGTGTTTGCAAAGCTGATATTTAATTCACTGGCTAATGACATTCAAAACCACAGAGAGTGCAATATTTCTATGCTTGAACTTAAAATTGTTTAGTTTTTTGAGTCCATATGAGTCTGAACTTGGAAAACCCAACTGTGTCTACACACAGTGGAGGAGATCATCTGAACACAGTTTGGGTTTTCTGTTATCTCCTTATGAATAAATGAAAACACTACAGCAGAAGTTGCTCTTTATCCTTCATGCAAGCACAACAGTTGTGATGATTGCACTTAGCAGAGGGTGGATTTTGTGAGTCTGGTAGTATTTCCATTTGCTGGTTCACTTTTACATTTTTGTGACAAAATGGCAGGCTTTGCTAAGTAGACAGACTAATTTAGCTTTGGTAGGTTATCCAGTTAAAGCTACGAGCAGAATTTATACATTTGGATTAAACAAAATTTCTATGATTTTTTTGTCATGTCTATGTTGACCTTTAATAATTGGGCCAAATTTTTACTGATGTAATTTAACTGAGTTCTTAGGCATGATATTCCAGCAGAGAATTTGATCATAGAATTTATGTTTTTTTAGCTATAATGTGATTTCTTTTATATGTAGAACTGCATCTATAGACAATGTACATGAGATATATATATATATATGAAGATAAACTTATGTACATGTATAGATACATACTAATAGTGCAATAACTGTGCAACCAAGCACACATATTTTGATTTCAGTTTGTGTAAGCCATCACTCACTATTAGTTAACACCCTAAACTGAGAATGGTGAATATGTTTACATTTTATTTGTCACCAGGGAATAATTATGAAATATTTACTACATGAAAATTATTCCACATAAATATGTGTTTAATTTACAAGACAGAGCAGAAACCCACAGAGGGGGCTGTGACATGAGCGATCTTCAATGACATTCAAAATAGTATAAATATTCCTGGTGGCTTTTAGGGCACTTCATTCAATTGGGTGCAGATGAGCTAAGTTTATCTGTATGATAGTTGGTTTGCAAGTTTTGGGGTAAATGATCCAAGAACAGCAAAGTGGATGTATTTTATTTGCACAGTGAAATTCTACTGGCAAAAAAAGCTGCAAAGACAGTTTATATTTTAGCACACTGTAATAAGCAACTAACGACCCACAGGGAATTTGGGAAAATGTCCTATTTACATTCCCTCCTATTTATATGCTCTGCTTTTGCATACAAAGGAGGTCTTTGTTTCCTCAGGGCCTGTCAGCACCTGCTGGCTGCTTCCCACTGGTCTCCATAATCCTCTGTGGCATCGAGCATCCACATGCAAAGACTTTTCCTGTGTGTATCCATCACGTACCTGGCAATTTTGTCTGTGCAGGACATGGTGATGAGCTGCTCTCCCAGCAGGACGCCGTCCCACGTCTGCGCTGCATTGTGACACCGGACAGGAATTGTCCCTTCTCCAGACTCAATCTTTGTCCGCAGGTGCCCTCGGTATTTCCTCACTATGTGCTTGCTGCTGTTCACTGGGCAAAATAAACACAAGAACGACAATAACTGAATATTTTCAAAAGGACCTGAGAGGCTGTATTGATGCCATAGCTTGCATTTGCAGAACTACCTGTGAAGGTCCTTTAAATTGGATGCAAAATTAGATGAGATGACAGCCCAAGAAAGCAGTGCAGTGCAGAAAAGAAGGTGCTCCTAGCATGGTTTTCTTTTCACATCAATCAAAGCTTACACAAAGCACACACTGAGATCATGTTCCCCTTCTATTTCCCTTATATATTTAAAAAGAAGAGAGGTGCTCTGCCTTTTTAAGAACCAGTACAATTTCTCAATTTAGGACTGAGTTGTGATGGATGAATATTTGAAATAGCTTGGTTCAATGAGTGTCATCAAAGACTCAGCTGCATGATGCAGACCAGTCCAATGCTTTACTGTGATATTCAGTGACATTTCCTGAATAATTTCAGAAGTGAGGTTTTGATTTGTTACCATAAAATTTCACTGAAAAATTCTGAAAAGCTGAAGGTTTACAGTCTGGATCAAAGACAAATCAAAACTTGCTAGTTGTTCACTGCTGGCTGAAATTCCTACTAGAGTCTCCCTGAAGTGAGGTACTTTCCTTGTACTTGCCTTGCATCATACCAAGATGTTCTATCACTTCTGTGATATTATGTATTTGAGAGCAAGGCAGCGGCCCCTGGGGTGGCACAGGGCAAGCAGCTAAAGCACTTGTCCTGCGCCATGATGAACTGAGTCCTGCAGACATGCAGTAAATACAGAAGATAATGACATTTCGAAAGCACTTCACCTTCATTATTATGAAAAGCGAAAAACTGAAGTTCATTATCAAAATCACTCTTACACTCTTTACACTGCTACTTTACCCCTGGGTATTTTGGCTGTAAAAGAACAGAAAGGAGCAGCAAGGAAATCCTCTGGGTCTGCTCACTGCCTCACCCTTGGAGGGTTTGACTGGGGGTCACCTTCTCCCTGAAGCAGACCTTCCACAGTTTCCCTCTAGCCCTAAGGAAAATAACAAAAGAAAGTTCATGATGGCCTCTGCATTCAAGGAAAAGGAGTGAAGCTCTTGCCCATATTGCCAGCTGTCCTGTGCATTTTTCCATGCCAGCTCCTCATCTGGACCAGAAGGCTTCTGCTTTTGAAGGTGATGCTCCTCAGTGGGCTGTGGGGCTGAGTGCTTCTGCCATTGAGTAACACCAGTGTGTCAGAGGTGTGGGGCTGATGGCACCTCTGGCTGTGAGCAGCTGGCTCTGTGCACGATCCCCGGTGCTGGTGGAAGCAATGGATTGACTGGCGGCTGCCAATGGGTGGCTTGCAAAAAGGGAGAGGAATAATAAATTGCTTCAGCACACTGGGATTAGCAGAGATAACAAACACATGTAGAGCAGCAAAGTCAGCTGTGACCTACCAGCACATGGGCGGCTGGGCCCCCAGCAATCATTGTCTCTTCTCTCCATTCCTGCTTTTTAAGAATTTAAGATGGGTATGAGTGTGTCAGCAGTGTGCTGGGACAGGTATTGAATGGATTGCTTGGCCATGGCCAAAACCAGTTTCCACCCAAACTCAATCTCCATCATATGCAAAATATTGTTTGCAAATACTGTTACAGTAATGCTGCTACAGCATCTGAGTTTGGGGAAGAGTGGTTGTTGCATTGCCACCCCCATCAGCAGCTACATCATCCCAGCAGCAGGGGATGTGGAGGGTCCTTGTGCCCAGTTGTCAGCACCTCACATATCTAGACACTGCAGTAATCACCTGACTTGGAGTATTGTGGCTTTTCAAATTTGGGTTGTAGGAGAAACTGGGGCACTAGAGAAATAAAAAAAAAAATAATAAGCAAAAATACCAAAGTCTCAGAAATGTCTCAGATCCCTCTGTTCTCAAATTTTCTGGTTGTGCCAACACTGTCAGGAAACCATTTCTATGACCATGTTTGCTGATCCCTTGCACATCCCTCTTGTCTGGGATGCTAAGTGCAGTATCATTCAGAGGATGCTCTTTGGACTGTATTAGCTATCTGGGAACTG
Source organism: Acrocephalus scirpaceus scirpaceus (assembly GCA_910950805.1). NCBI lineage: Eukaryota > Metazoa > Chordata > Aves > Passeriformes > Sylviidae > Acrocephalus > Acrocephalus scirpaceus. The sequence goes on along the minus strand of OU383773.1, from coordinate 143,031,016 downwards.
GTCCATGTTTTTCCTGGGATTCTGTGAGGAAACATTTTTAAAAAACATGAAACAGTGGTGAGCAGCATTTTTTATTATTAAACCACAGAGTCATGGGAAAGGTACCATGAAATTTGGACAACAAAAGTACAAAGTGATCACTTCTGCTTAGCAAACACATGTAGCTGAACAACAGTGAGAAATGTCTACCAAAACCACTTTGCCTTTGTCTGCACATACTGAGAACTGATGGCACAGCAGAGCAAGATCTCTGCCAAGGAAGCAGTGAAGAGTGACTCAAGAGGCTATTGCTGTTTCAGCTGGTGGAAAAGCGTAACTTTAAGCAAACCAGTTCTCTTAAGCTTTCCCACAGGTATAATGAAGATAATGATGCTTCCTTCTCATGCAAATTCATTTAAAGGTACTGCTCAACAACTATTTATGAAAAACAGATGCTATCCTTCCAGGAAAGATCTACCACAGGAGTCTACCGGCTTGAAATCCCTTAGGATAAAATGATTTTTTTACTGTTTCCTTCTCCAACTTTTAAGAAAAATATTTTCTTTTGTCACACTTTTCCTATTTCCCATCTCTCTAGATTCTCCTCTCTTTCTCAGCTCCTGCTCTGAGCCTCCCCTGTAGGTGCCTTGATCTCCTAGATTATGCTCTTATTCAAGCCGTTCAGCGTGTTGACACACCCACATTTCCCATACAAGCAAAGACACATATAACTGCTAGGGAATTTTAGTGACTGCAGTATAAGATGAGCAGCCAGCCCATCATTTATGTGGCTTTGATTTCACTGCATGAATGTTACCTCAGTGAGGGGCAAAGCATCCCACAATATGCTGACAGAGATAAGGAGAGACTTCAGTGGAGAAAACATCAGCAGGATTGCAAACAGCTGTTGAGCAGCTGGGGAATTTAAAGCATAGGCAAAAATTTTTTGAGGAGAGGGACATGAAAGACTTCTGTGTGTTTGGAGGGGGGGTCTGTTTATTTAATTTGTCATTTGTCTATCTGATCTTTTCAGGACCGAAGGAAGTACAAAGGCCAAAGCACTCTACATCTGGTTGTTCTCACAGCATCTCAGACCTGGACTGCAAGTGCCAGAAACTGAACAGTAAAGTTTCTAAAAAGCACTTGGAGTTGCAAGTGCACTGATAGTCTCAGTTTCCAAATGCTCACATTAACTCGGCCATGTGTCCAGCTTTGCTCCCTGTCCCTGCGCCCTGCCCAGGGTGCAGCTGAGCAGCCAGCACTGGCTAATAGGATTCAGGCATTTCATTCAGGCCAGTGTACATTCACCCCAGGACACACTCCCACAGCTCTGATAAGGGGTTTTAGCTGCTCAATTGCTATTAAATTCAATGAATAGGGTGTGACTCAAACCTCACGCCCTGCTGCCTCTCTCAGGCTGCTCACATTGTTGGGGTAGTTAGGACACATGCTCCAAAGATCATCTGTGGCATTTATATAAAATACTAATAACCCAAAGCTCTGAATGTTTTCAGATTGCCAATGATTAAATAAATCCAAATCTGCAACTGGAACACACTGAGTTCTTCTTTAGCATGTCATTAAGTAGCACAGGAAGATATAACCAAAAAAAAAGATGAGGCTCTGAGAGTTTTTCAGAAGCTGCAGACAGACTCCAACACATAAGCTGCTTGTCAGCAGTAAAAAAATGTGGTCCACTTGCTGCCACAGCCTGCTATGGATCATTTTAATGCAGTCTCAGAAATACATTTATTTATGCATCTTAACGTCACAAACTACAGCCTACTGCTGTTCTGCTGTTCCGTATGATCAAAACATCAGTGACTATAAGCATTTCTGATCTTCACTGTGCTGCTTCTCCAACTGCTTAATCTCAGCTAATTGCAGGGGAGAAGGCGTCTGTGGATGCCACTTCAACCAGAACAAAATGTCAATTCAAATCGGAATTGGAAAAGACAAATTTAAAAATCATTTGGAGTGGATTTATGATGTGTGCTACACTCAGATGTGGAAATTACTCCTGAGAGTTCCTAAGATAAAAAGGTGCCGGATTAATTACTGGATTAGAAATGTACACAGACAGGTGCCTTGTATTTAAAATCGGTGAAACCCTCTGATTTCAAGCCTCACCCATTATTTTTGTATTTGCTCCAGGACCAGTTCTAGCTCATATGGTAATGAAAAAAGCCACTCCATATTTATTATTTAGTTAAAGAGTGAAGAGGAAATGGACGGTGATTAAACAGAATCACACGAGTCAGGCTCTGTCTGAAATTTTGCATGACTGCCTCAGAGGTTCATTTTCTGTTTCCTTGCTTCAGTGGAGGCTGTTCTCCCTTCAGGAAAGAAGAAATAAAACAGCCTATCTTGCATTTTTTTTCACTGCTGGATCCTCCCCTCCTCAGCATAGTTTATAAAGCTTCCTTAGAGCAGTGTGAGACAAAGGGGTGGAAAGAAGAGTGTTAACAATTGACTGACTTTGTATTTTGATGGTTATTAGAGATGCACTTTCCTCAACCAGATGCTGACTAAATGTACAGCACTACTATTTCTGGAAGTGTTGAAGTGAGAATCACAGCACAGTGAACACTTTGGATGTGTCTGCTCTACTGGGCAGGGTGGCTGGTCAGATAAATCCCTGCTGCACTCTGCTTTGGTGAAATGCCATGGGCCAGCTTTGGAAAACAAGAAACTTTAGGAGCATTCTGAAATAAGTTGGAATTTGTGAAAAGAAGGGTCTACAGAGCTGCCCCTGCAGTGATTTCAGGGATGTGAAAAGGAACACAAGACCCTGTCTTGTACAGGTTAAACAGGATAAAAGCATGTTGAGATGAATCCCTAAGAGTCTAGATATGACTTTTAAATATAGGCTGTTAGGGATATTGCATCTGAAGGCACTCCTGGGAGAGGTTTGCTTGCTTCCAGAGCAATGTGGCACCCACCACGTTGTAGCAGATTTCATTTCAGATCTATGGTTTAGACAGTATCATTAACCCCTGTATACAAATAAAAATGCTGAATATGTACTTTATATGACATTGTTACAAATCTGGAACATGTAGATTTTGGAACTGAAATTAACATTGGAGATTAAACTTTACCTTTTTCCTTCTCCCTGCCTCTTTCTTGGCTGAAATACTGTCTTTGGACAGTAGTCTCTAACCTGACAGAATCCATGACCTGACCTGATAAATGATGTTCCCTTTGGCACATTATTCTTTCTTCTTTTCACTAACCTTCAAATAAAAATTTTTACTCTTTCCACTTTTTCCATAATTTTTCATCTCCCAATAGTTTCTAGTGATGTACTGACAAGGTGTGATAGCAAAGTCAATTTGCCCATCCATAGATTATCAAAATGTGGCATTTAATCCAGAAGAAGCAGTGAAGAGAAAACTTGAAGTTTGAATCCACAAGAACAGAAAGGAAATGAAGGTATTATTTTTCCTTATCTGCTTTAAGTACCTATTAATTAATTTTTTTTTTTTTGATTGAATTGTGGTGTTGGAGACAGTAACTGTAGGAGGGGTGTAAGAACAGTATTCCTGCATTTTAAAGTTTATCAGTGAGTGTTTTAATGAAAACTTTTCATTTTGGTCCATCAAAATGCCTCCATATATGATTACTGAGGGGAAAAATTTCATCTGTTCAGATAACATAGCACTTTTACAATGAGTTTTTATTATTTTTGTAGGTTAATATGAAATGTATTAAAAGCTCATCCTAGGAAGAGGTGCCAAAATACTCTCATTGAACCTATGCTACAGCAGAGAATGACACTCTAACACATGAAATCCATTTTTCCATCAGACTAACTTCTAAGTAAGCCTGGATTCTCAGCAGGCTTTAATACCCTGAGAGGAACAAAAGTCTGAGAGAAATAGCTCAAAGCCTACAAACAGGTTTTCTCTAATGTCTGTCTTCAAGGAGTGCCTGGGATCAAAATGTGAGTAACTAGTTAAAATTCACTTTAAAACAATTTGCTGGCAGCAAAGTCATGCACAGCTCCCTCTGAGAGCTATAAATTACTGTTCCAGGCAAGGAGGAATGAGCACTACTGGGTCAGGTGTCAGGGAAATTCTTTGTGCCACCTACAAACCCAGGCTGTGGACTCCAGCCTGCTCTGGAGTAGCAAAGCATTACTATGTTGAAGTCAGAAGTACAAGATTTATCAGTGGGATTAAGATTCTGTGCATGTGGCAATCAAGGAAAGTACAACTCAAACACTTCAAGATTATTATTTTTAATTACTAATTGCTCCTCTTGTCTAAAATCAGACATGTCCCGCTGTGGCTTTGCAAGTGCAGCTGCTCCCACAGAGCAAAGTTTAGAGATCTGGCAAAGGGCTTTGGTGGGGCTGGGAACTTTCTGAGGAGAAGAGTTCTGCCTCTGAAGCCTCCATCAGGCTTGTCACCAGGCAGAGAGGGACACTAGCTGGTGTCCAGCATTGTACAGCTCATCTTTGACAGTGTGCAGAGATGCTGCTTGTTCCCAGGTCAGCAGCTGGTCAAAGCCAGTGGCTGGATGAGTGAGATGCTGGATCCATCAGAGACCAGGGGGAAGCAGCTATTCACCCATGTCCTAAGCTGTGCATCATTGCATCTTTCATTTTTTTGTTAATGAGAAATTTTTTCTCTTAAAGTTAGGCTTTATCTTTTAAATAGACTTCGTGGAAAAATATATCAGCATCACTGGAATTGCCTATTTGGTGACAATTCTCTCTCTTGCCATGTTTTAGTCAAGAAGTTTACACAAACATAAAGAGAATGTGTTATTCATAGTAACCCTCTTCCTTTTATCAACAAAACATGCTGTTATTCATGTGGCTTTGGGATTTTGTTACAATTGGGAAATTGAAGTCCTCAAGGATGATTTAAGGAAAATGTTGTGGAAGAAGCCAGCAAACTATGAAAACAGAAAATGAATCCCATGAGAGAGAAACAAGGACAATCTTTCAATAATGTTGACAGATATTCAGCCACACTGTGGTTGGTATGAGTCTGGAGAGGCTGTGGTTCTTGATGCATCACCAGATATATTCTAATTCAACTTCTGGAGCTCTGGAGTCCTACGGTCTTTGGCTGAAAAAATTAAATCTTGATCACCAGAAAATGATTCCTGTTGGCCTTAAAAATCTGGGGATTAAAGTTACTAAATTATTCTGAATAATTTTATGGTACTGCATAGAATATACAATGTTTTCCATTTTAGTATCCTACTCTTAGCATTAACTACCCTTTCCCAGAGCTGTGCTTGCTGGATCCCTTTAATTCCTATTTTACAAGTATAGGAACAGAAATTACCAGAGTGATGTGAATTACCCCAGACAGGCTAGAGAAGGCAGCTTGCAGGATCATGGTAAGAATTAAATTGTTTGCTACTCATACAGATGCCTTCAGATTTCTCTCCTAAGACTCTAAGAAACTCCCCACAAGTCTAAGGACTTCCAGAAATCCCATGAAGATCTTAACTGGACCTGGAGCTGCCTGATAAGCTTTCTAAAACTCAGCTTATGAGTTTTACCTGTAATTCCCACTCAGTGGAAGGGCAAATTAGACTAAATTAGATCTGTTTGGGTGTAGTTTTCACCCACAGAGATTCTTCCCAACTATGCTTTGATATTTTCCACCCAAAAAGTCTGTGCCCTCTTTAGGTGCATATCTGTAGTAGGATATGGGATGTAGGGGTTGAATGAGGGAATGTCCAGGAGCATGTGGTCTCTTTTTCCCTGCTGCAGAGGGCTTTGGAGACACCACCATTCCTTGGCCTGGAAAAATCTGGGGAGAAGGAGCTTTTCTTGGTGAAATTTTCTACTGCTATTCTGAAAACTTCTCAGGCATGGTCTTTTGCTGATTAATGTAGCCTTTTTATCACATCTGAACATTGCATCCAAATACAGTGTTTTACAAAGCAGCAAAACCCATAACAAAGCAGAATCAATAAATACAGTGCAATGCCCTTTGGCGATTCAAGCATTCTGTTAAAATTAGAATCTGATTATAGCTGTGGAAACCAGTTTTCCTGAATCCTAACAAACACATTTTGCTTTACATGAAAGCTTTTCAAAGCTGTGGCCAATGCTGGCTCTGAGCAATCCATAGTTTTTCAGCATATTCTTTCTCTTTTCCTGGATAGACATGCACTGCACTGACATACACTTCTAAAAATCTTATTTTCTACTTTAAACTCTCCCTGAAACAACAAAACTCAAATAAGCAAAAGCAGCCAAGAATACCACAAGGAGAAGGAATGGGGACATTTTTAATGCATTGTCAAAGGCAAAGAGTTTTCTCACAAGGTGTCTGTTCTGACAAAGTTTTAAAATGGAGAGTTAAAAAGGGAGCTGTCTAGCTCAGCTGAGAGGGAATTCACTGATCCAGGACTTGGGAGACAGAGAGTCAAGTTTTTATTTGATTCTAAATGGCCCTGAATGAAAAAGCTTACCCTGAACTAGGGTAAGGGAGGGAGGAAATGAAATAGGGTTTTTCTACCCCTTGTTACTGATGACCAGGAGATATGAGAAAGATAAGATGAGATCCCAGTTTCACACAATTATTTTCTTTTAAATTTTGCCTGACAGGTTTTGATTTTTTTCTCAGCTAGTCGGTACTTTGAGACCTGAAAACTGTCCATGAAGTGAAGTTGTTATTCACCAGTCAGCTTTAGCAAAACTTCACTAAGAACATAACTACCCAGCCTGGTGGAGATTAAAAATGGAATATAAAACAACAGCAAACTTTTACAGGTTGATTAATTGTACTGAAAGCTTCAGGACTCCAATGTAGTGAAATGAGAGCCTCTTTCCAAGGTGCGCCCTGGGCTCTAGCATGATAATACCAACAATAAAAACATGACTGCTTTCACAGCTCTCCTAAGCCTGGACACCACTGGTTTCTCTGGCAGGTTTAGGGGCTAGAACTGACCTTTGAGATTGGCAAAAGGTTTAGCATGACAGGTCATGTAAGGAATCAGACCTCTCCTTTGGGTTACCAAAAGTGATGGGATCTCCAAGCATGTGCACCATATATTTGCAGACCCTCTGGCACTGCTGCTCTGTCAAGATGCAACGGCTGCTGCTGCAGCTTTTCCCTCAGGTGCCTTCAGAAGGGCTCAGGGTTCACAGCAAAGGGCTTGAGTGCCTCACTGTCTCCATTCTGGTATCTCTGACAGGAGTTTTTCCTTCCTTTTCCATTCTCTCCCTTCCCTGCAGCCTTGGATGAGCAGAGAGTGAGTAGGAGAGGCTGGGGGAGGAAAAGTTTCTTGCAGCACTGGAGATGGCTCCAACCAGTGCCTGCAGGTCCTGTGTGGGTGTTGTGCATTGGAAGAGGCAGAGGGGCTTCACTCATCTTGAGAGTTTCCCCACCCCTCACAGGCATTATGTTGCTGTCTCTCACCCACTTCCCCATCACAGCTGAACATCACAGACACACTTTCCCTCAAACTTTCCCAACCTCACTGTGGCCCTCCTGTCCCAGGGTCCCACTGATTCCTCTCAGACACACTTTCTTCTCCGGAAATCCCTTTGTCCACCTTCCTCAGAAGAAGAAAGCTCCCACAGTGCCAGCATGGATTTGTTTTAGATGCTGGAAAGAAATCTTTGCACTGTCTGCAGCACCACTTGCACAGCTGGAAAGCCCTGAGATAACCAGATCACTGCTCAGACCTGCAGTGCTTGTGGGGTCAGAGGAACACCACAGCTGGGCTGGGCTCTGTTTTCATCTTTGCCCATCCTGACCAGGAACCAGGAGCACACTTCACCTCTGCTGCAGCCATGGGTGAAGTGTGTAAGTGAAGGAGAGAATTAAGAGGAGACAGAGGGAACTGTCCTGTGACCATGCTTTCCCTACCAAGCTAACTTGAGTGAAAGTAGTCACTCTGAAACAGCATTTCAGCAGCCTGGGAAGATCAAGTTAGAAAACAGGACAATTACATATAAACCCAGTGCATGCTAACAGGCCTGAGCAGGGACACAAGATCCTTGACAGACCAGCCTCTAGTCAGCTGTAGAAAGTTGCTGCATTTTCCCTTTGTTTACTTTGGTAAATTGAGACTGGGTCAATGGCACAAGCAGAAGGGGCCATCGCTACCATGGAACATGACCTCAAAGGAGGCTGACAAAGGGTGCTGGGCTTATATCTGAACCCAAACTTTTTGGATAAGACCCAGTTTAATCTTAATGAAGTGAAAGGACAATTTCCTTTCACCTTCTTTAATACTAATTCCCTAGCCTGTGAAGTAATGCAAGTGCCTCTTGCTCTATCTGCAATTTCTGCAGCATCCTTTATATGACAAAGCAATCTGGGCTGACCACAATAATTCATCCAGTGCTAGGATTATTTCTCCTGAGGCAGTATTCAGCACTACAGCCTACAGTGGTGTATGCATTTTTTTTTAGTTTCCTGTTACTTCTGGGCACGGTTCTCTATGATAATTTTGTTCTGAGATCCCCCAAGGTATTGTTCTGCTCAGTCACATGAGAAATAGGAAAATAATGCACCTTCATCCCAGTTCCACAGATGGGCCATTCATCAGCATCAAATCAACTATATAGCCCAGGAGGAAGCTGCTCCATGCACCAAATAGCTAGGAATTTCCAAGATAGTTTCTCAAGCTGCATCAGGCCAGCAGTTGTGACAGAGAGATGCAATACATGGGAGCACTTGTGCAATGGGAACAAAAAATAGTGTCCAAGTCCAAGGGATAACCTATGGTTATCCTCAATTTTTGTACTAGGAAAGTCTATCACTTTGTTAGAGCCTGAATTTTCTTGTAGTTACAGATATCTAATTTCTTTTCAGATCACTGAGTTACTTAGATGGTTCTTCTTGAAGGGCTTTCCCCTTTTACCATCTATTTACAAGAACCAGAGTTGTTCATTTAACCAAACATGGGACTGGCAAAAGAAAGGCAGAGTTTTCTTCCCCTTGCATATCCAGAAATGTTCACCAAACCCAATGGTTTGGGGAGTGATTCTAGCCCAGTTACTGCCATAAATATCCTCATTGTCTTTCCATCCTGATAACTCCCTGCAGGACACTGAATGCTGAGCTCTGGGGTTGAGACTTTCACAACAGTTTTAGGAGATCATCAGACTCCTTCGGGGGTCTCTGTGTGAATCTGGCCTTCTCCAGCCAGTCTGCTCAGGATATGACTTTCAGGGATCTGGTTTGGGGATAATACAACCCTGGCCACCCCATCTGAACACGGAGTGCTGAGTTACTGGTGTGAGCAGGGCACCCCTTCACAGCAGTCCTGCATTTGGGGGTGAACAGAGTATTTTTTTCTGAGAGTGGACTGTAAAATCCAGCAGCCAGAATCACAGGCAGGGAATGCACAGGTCTGCCTAGTGAAAGCACACTTGAAGCAGAGAGCAAAAGTGTGTTTTCCTGGGTACTCTTCAGTTCCCCAACTCTCTGCAAACTGCAGTGCACATCTTCTCCTCATCACATCACCTACCAAGGCAATGATCTGGCTCACGTGGTGGCAAGCGGGTCCTGCTTAGATGAGAGCTCTGTCAAATGTGTGTGCATGAGAGCTTCAGCACAGCTGTAGGTTAATAGACAAGCAGGAGAAAAACCCCATGTGGAGCAGATGCAATGGTGTGTTTCAGACCTAAAGGAAGTGTGGGATAAAACAGGAGCTGGGCTATCAAGGAATCAATGGCACAAGGCAATACAGCATGTTAGTGAGAGATAGAAAAGCTGCCCAGGGGAGAAGAACTGAGACAAGCCCTGGGGCAGAATCTATTTGTCTCTTTGGTGATCCATGTAGTGAAAAAGAGAGAGCACATCTCTAGAAAAAAGATGGACAATGAGGTAAAATACTGCCAGGAAAGTAGGAGTGGGGAAAGTAAAGGATTTTTTTAGTTCAAATTTTCAAGCAGTTCATTTTGCTTTTCAAGAGACTTTAAAAAAAAAAAGCCAATGAGTCAAGAAGCACTAAATTAGCTAGGATGGTGCTCTAGCAAATCAAGGGCTTGATTATTCTGTGGTTTGCCCTAGATTTAGGAGAAAGTGCAAAATATGCAACAAATACTACAGGGTGAGCTGCCCCCACGGCTTCACCTCACGCACTAGAGTGTGTGTGCCATAATGGGAAACAGCAGCCCCCTTAGGCCCTTCAGGAAACCCACATTAACTTGATGCTGTGGTACTGCCCTTGGGAGAGCTCAGAAATCCAGGCATCCCTGCCTCAGATGCACATGAAGGGAGAAGGCCCAGACTCCCTGACCTGCAGCACTGAACTGAAAAGGAGGGGAAGAACCTTGAGGCTGGCCTTGAAAAAAGGATGGAAAGGGTCTTGGGAGAGAATGACCCAGGACAAACCCATAAAAAGCATCTGAAACCCCTGTGGCATTTCCCAGTGTCATATTCCTGCAACACCACTGATCCTGGCTGGTCTCCTCTCCTGCTCTCAGCTGCTCTTGCCTCTTTCCCCTCAGCCTCTTCCCCCAGTCTCTCAGATTGTACCTTCCAAAGCTCTGACTTCACTTCCTGTAAGCTCACCCAACCTCCTACAGGCACCAAAAAAGAGTTTGAAAACCCCTCCCTCCTCAAAGCAACCTGGTCCAACTCTATTTTGTCTCTCTTTTAGAGCTGCCTAAGGATGTTATCAACAAACAAGTCAGCTTACCTCTGATTCAAGAAGGCCATTTCTTCAAATTAAAGTATGATTTTATCTCTTTGTCCCTAATCTCTTACTCTCCTGCATGAAGCTGGCATGGGTGTGGACTCCCTGGACCTCTCCTCTGCATTGCAGCTGTCAGACTTTTACATTTGTCACAAACTTGGTACTCTGCTCTATCCAGTAAGAAGTAAGCCAGCTTACATCCTCCCTTACCAGAACAAAGCTCCTAAGAAGGAAATGTGAGGCCTCCCTGAGGGTGCTGGAAAGACACGGTGGATAATAGGAAATTTTTGGAAGGAGATTTGAGAAGTGTATTTTACTCACTCCCTATATTGGTAAAGGCTTATCATATTCCTTCTCAAAACCAGGAACCACATGGTGAGACACCGTTTTTAAATGTTAATGCATCTTTAGAGAATAATCAGTAACGTTTGATGGCTTGTGCTAGCTCTAGGAGAGGTTTCTTTGTTGTTTAAGAAATGAAACAGCATTCATCTGGAGTTTCTTGTCATTACTGGATGAAAGAAAGGTTATTTCTTTAGGAAAAAAAGAGGAAAGAGAAGATCTGAATGATAAACATTATAAAATACTTATCTTCCCAGATGTCTCTGGGATAATGTGAGCTGAAAGGAAATGCTTATCTCAGTGAAGGACAGCTTTTGGAAACACGGCTTTCTACACCTTGCTGAATTATTTTAAGAGCACAGGACAAAGGTAGAGGCATCTGTTTAAAAGAGTGAATTACGAGCCAGGTGTAGCATCTCTTCAGGTCCTGCTACTGAATCACTGTGTAACCTTGGCTAAGCCACACAGACCTTTCTGCCTCAGCCTCTGCTTGGGAAAATAATTGGTGTAATACCCAACAGGAAAAATATTTCCCTGATTATCTACAAGTTTACTGTCTGTGTCATGTACTGCGTGATTATATATTTTTAAACACAGCTGCTTGTATATCTTGTTATCTACAGAAGCATTCCCTCATTAGCTGGGAGATTTATCTGGTCTGTGAAGAAATCCATGAGCCAAGCAGGGTTCACCTCCAGGGCTGGGTTCAGCTGCATATAATCAGGCAGCATGGGCTGTCAGCTGCCCAAAGCAGTGACTTCCTCATGCCAAGAAGAGCAGAATCCAGCCTGGACAGCCTCCGGTTGCTTTTGAGAATAGACCACATTTTAAAAATAATTACAGATTTTGGTGCTTCCAATTGTGATGTCAGCAAAGGAGTGCCCCAGGAAATGCACCTTCTGGAAAACATGAGTGCCTTTAACCAAACATAAGGCCTTTTTACATATCTCTTGATATACCTATACAGTGGGAGGCCAAAGATCAGTATTGCTTTTCATTATTCATAAGCACTCCCTTTTTTGTTTTTAATTTTCATTTAAGAGGATGCTATGTCTTTTCATTTTGTTAACATCAGGAATTTGTTGATCTGATTTTGAGTTTTAAGCATTTACTTGCTTTTGTTCATTTTATAAACCCTGTTCATACAAAGCAGAAATCTTGTCAGGCAAGGACCACATTTCCTTCCTGAATACGTGCATTCTGCTTTCTTGCCCCAGCAAGCTGCTGTTTCATATGTGAAAAAAATTCTAGTCTGGGCAGAATAATATCTAATCATTAATAAATAACTTATACAAATAAGAAAGCACAAAGGAGTGAAACTACCGTCTGATGGATTTGCCTGTGAGGAAGTGAGGTCGTTGTGTGACCTTGGGTGATTAATTTTACAGTCCCATGTCTATGCTTCCTCCTCCATCCATTCTTTTGTCTTGCCTGCCTCACATTCAAGGTAGTCAGGGCAAGGAATATTTCTCATTATGTGTATATTTGGCAGCCAGCACTACAGGCTTTGCAGCACTGTAAAATACGTGTATGAGGAGCAGTAGCTGGGGCAGAGATAAGAGAGTAGCATGTACCTTGTGCATTGGATCATGGGGTGACAGGCATGTGATAACAAGCCACAGACCTCTGGAGTCCCCTGCCCCTTGCTGGGGGCATTCCATGTGGCTAGGCAGGGACAAAGCTGGTGCAGTGGGAAAGCAACAAGGACGTGCCTCTGCCATGGCAGGGTAAGGACTGGGACATGTATGTTTGGGGAGTGACGAGGTGACAGTGCTGGGTCATGGTGCAGATGGGATTTGTCATCATGGACAATAAGTGCTGCAGGTCTGTTGGTGCACACACTGGCTCAAGACCCCATTTATCTCATTTGCAGGATCACCTCTAGAGAAGAAATCCCTGGAAAATCATGTGTTTGCTTGAATGCCATAGGTATGGTTCCAGGGACTCCAAGGCTGACCTGGTGGACTCCAACAAACCCACCTGGCATGCAGTGACCATGCAGTATATGGACATAGGCAGGATGGCTTTGGAAGGATTCCTTCCATAAGGGTCTTGCCATTATCTGCTGCAAGTGCAGGTGATATTTGGAGAGAGTCTGATGAACAAGCAGCACTACAGATGTGCTGTATCATATATCATATCATATCATATCATATCATATCATAGCAGTGCTCTACTTCAGACTCCAGCTGCTGCAGCCTGTTTTAGTGAAAATGCAACCCTTCAACCCCATACTCTGTGAACCCTGAGAAGAGCCTGTGCATCTCCAGTTAGAGCCCTGATCCTCTGGTCCAGCTTCTAGCTGTGACTTCAAGGATGTCTTTGATCATGGGGATGCTTTCCAAAACACTTATTTACTCTTAGGATTGTATGTATCAAGCAGAAAATGCAGGGATGTATTCCCTAGCAGAGCCACGGAGCCCCAGGTGTGGGGAGCTGCCTTGCCCAGCTCTGATTTTCCCTGCACACCTTCCCCCAGCACACAGGACCAAGCACCCGTTGCACAGACAGACACACACTCTCTAAAGCCTGCAGTGTTTTTGCTCTCAAGTGAAACACTTTCTGCCAGCAAAGAAAGAGAGCAAGAAGGACCTTAAAAAAAACCAAACAAACCAAAACAACCAAAAAAAAGACAGAATGCACACAAAGGAGGAAAAGCAGAGGGAAGATGTTTTCTTACAGTCGGTTGTGATTTCGTAGGGGGAGTTGAGGCGCGCGTCCCCGCAGGGTGAAGTGCTGACGTACAGATGGAACAGGATGTTCTCCCGCAGCCTGTAGCCTCCTTCTTTTAACCGCACAAAGATTGATCGCTCCCAGTCTTCTCGCCGTTTGCTATGATCACAAAAGAGGTTCAGGGTCATTTGTTACATGCCAAATCAGAAACATTTCTGTGCTCTCTCTCTCTCTCTCTCCTTTTCTCCCTCTGCTTGTTTGTTTGTTTTTATTAGCACCCAGCATCATATATTTTGCCTAGTGACAACGAGAAAAAAAAAAAGTGAAGAAATGTGTGAAGGAGGTCAAACTGCCAAAGGGCTTTTGGCTTGCTTACCTAAGATATATTCTAATAATAAAATGTGGATTTTTGAAGGATAACTCTCCTTCCTCACATGCATGGATGCATAAACACACAGATTTTAAAGTGGTTCTGGTGCACAAAAAAACGAGTTCTCTTAGGCTCTCATGTGAACACATCAGCTCTGCTGATCATTATGCCTAGGCACATGTTAGAATCCCATTAACATCAATCACCACAGCTGAGACGTGTGTTCATATACTCCACTGAAAAGGGCCTCTAAGGAAGCACCCAAATTTTATGACCACTGCCAGCCCTCCCTGCTCCCCAGGTGCTGCTTTTCCCCCATTCAACAAGAGCCATCTACAAGTGCTCCACCCAGGCCAGCAGGGTCACTTGGCATTTTTGGAAATCAGAAGCCATCTTTAAGAAGTGTGGACAAAACTTGTGCAGGCTTTTCTCAGCTGAGTTGAAAAAGACACTTATTGAGATGAAGCTTTTTATCTTTGCAGTGGTTCAGCAGCTAGATGGGGATACAGTGCACATATTCCATTAGTAACAGCTGCCCGGGAGGCCAAACCCTCCCAGTGCTGCCGTTTGCAGCAACAGCACAGCATTAAGGCTCTGCTGCTGTGCAGTTCCTCCAATGAGTTACATTTGAGAAGATACGGGTGATTTCTCTGACGGACAGCTGCCTCTAATATGTCTATGTGGGCGATGGCCACAATTATAATTTTGATGGTGAAAATGTGATTGATAAAATTATGATGAGACTCCTTTCCCTCTTGTGGCCTGGTCCTTCCCTCAAAAGGTCAAGGATCTTTTTTGGAGGAATATCTCTGAACAGAACAGCACCTGCAGGTAATGATTTTCCTGGGATGCTGTTAATAAGGTGGAATCCCACCCGTTTAATTCACTAGAGGACAGCCCATTAACCAAGATTTCTGCCTGTCTCTCTGCCTCCTGATAGTGCAAGCAGGGGTGCTTTTTACTCAGCCTTTGAGCGAGTCCTTGGCTTTCATCCAAGCTGCCTCTGCCTGTTTTCTCCCAGTGCAGCCTCTGTGCTATTGAAGCTGTTTGGCTGTCACTCTTCCATGGTTTGGGTGTTTTGTCATTTTTTGATGCCAGGATGCGTTTGCTGTCAGGAGGAATTTACAGGCACATTAGCTCGCCTGTCAGGGACAGGGAGACACACCGGCTGCCGAGCTGGGGCTGCCACATGCAGCTCCTTCATTTTCTGCTGGCTGTGGTGGAATTTCCCAACTGCACTAATTATATTATCGCCCTGATACAAGTCTCTGAAATAATAAAATCTCTGTAAGTCCTGCTGCTTGGACTTTAGAGCCATTGCAGGTAGTTTTAAATAATTCACTGCAAAATCAGCTGGGAGAATACAAAGCTGTGCAGTCCAAATGCCTGCTATTATTACATTAAATCTCACCAGAGTGTTGGGGGGGGCAGCTAACAGTACTTGGATACAGTTGCTATGTAGAGTTGGAGCAGTCATGCTTTGGGCTGGATTTCAGGAGTTCAGCTTCCATCCTGTTTTCAATGGTCATTGTTTTTCACTGATTAACCTTGCTCTCCTACCTCCTCATGTGCACCAACAACAGTCTGTGGCCAGTATGGCTGCCAGGCTGGGTGATAGACAGCTGCTCTAAAAATAGTTGGCAGGGCTGGAGGGCAAGGCAGCTTGACTCTACCCTCAAGCAGGCTGAGGTTCTTCATATCACATAGGGTCCTGACCTGCCTTTGGGATGGTTTTTTAGGATCTGAACTCAAACATGAGGTTCATTCCTGCGCTGTGGCTGAATAGGCTTCATAACAAAACTCAGAGTGTATTGTTGGAAAAGAGTTCGGGTTGCACCACCATCTGCCACGGCTTAATAAAGATTCTTGTGCATGGGATATTTGGTGTATTTCAAAACCCAGGGGGACCCAGGGATCTTGTAAAAACAGTCCAGGTAAAGCATGAAATGCACTTCTGCAAAGTCACCTCTTCTCTAGCACCAGTACCCTTGTGCCTTGCCTCTGGGACAGGAATTTTGAACTGAGAGAGAGGGAAGATGACTTTGCAGTAGCTGTTCTTTGCAATGTCCTTTGCACAACACAGCATGCACGAAGCAATGGAGAGAGGAGCCCACAGTGAGCCTACAGATCCCATTCATTCAGGGGGTCTCATTAAAGTGTCATTTTTGCGTGCTGGCAGTGGCTGAAAGAGCAGAATTCATCCCTAAACCTTTGCCTGTTTTGAATTTCTGTGGGAGTTAGGATTTGAGGCTCATTCAAGAGGAACATTTAAGAATGTGCTAAATTCTAATCTTTTGCTTAAGTTCATTATTCAGCATAACATACGCCGACGTTTTGAGTTGACTTCAAGAAGATACTTATGCACATGCTTACGGTTTAATATATATGAAGCATTTTGATGAAACAAAGTCTGACAAGCAGAAGAGCTGTTTTTAGCATGTAAATGTATGTACAGGAAGTTTCTAGTACTACATACAACAAGAGAGCATCCTAGAGAAATTAACATCAGGCTTAGTAGATGTGTAACAAGCAGCTGATTTTCCTGGAAAAAATAATTTAACTGGACTAGATTAACACTATTCCTTGATTTTAATGTATAAAATAAACAGTGGTTTGCATCTGACTTGCTGAAAGAGCTTACCTTCTGGTAAAATCATCTCTCTGGCACCTGAAGGGTGCACTACAGCAGTAAGCCTACTATGGTGCTGATTTATTTTAAGGATACTCTATTAATTTTATTTCTCTTTAAAAAAGAAGAGTTGTATTTTCTTTTCTCCCCTATTGGCCAGTTGGTATAAATAATATCACTGAAAATAATGTCAATTTTCCTTTCACCATTGCAAGAGAATCAGACTATCCTGTTTGTGCGCTTTTTGGTGGTGATTCTCAGAAAAAGCTTCTCAAAAGGTCTTTCTTGTTTTTCTGAACATCAGAAAATTTACGTCTTACTTCTCATCTCTTTAGTGAAAATCTGGAGAACTGGAGGATTATGGTTGTCATAAAAATGAAATCTGGGAAGGCTAAGGGTTTTAATCAGACTGGTTAAGAGCTGACAGGTTTTAGCTGTGCTTTTAGCTTTTATTTAACTCAAGCTCTAGACAATGAATTGTTGAAAGAAAGTTTCCTTTTGAAGTATTTGTCACTTGCTTCTTAGTGAGGATAAAGTTCCCATTCTGGAACTCTTTTCCAAGAAAAGTCAGGAAAGTCACACCTCTAACATTTAGCAATAAGAAGAGAAGGGGAAAAAAAGTGATTTGCATATTGCTGCAGCATTGGCTTGTGCATGGAATTGTTCATTTTGAACTCCCTCATTGTGTCACCATATGACAAAGCTCCCAATGATGGCAGAAAACTGTGTGTAGCAATAGATATTAAAATTGAAGAATAAATCATAACACACAGTTTTGCTTCCCCATGGACTTTAATTAAACAGAATCTGATTTGACAGTAGCTCCAACTCTGTCCTTTACAGGTGCTTAGCCTTGACAATTTTGGTTGACATTTTTATATAGTGTGCTGGTCAGGCAAGTGGTGGTGCCTGGTCTTGGCTGAACAGAGAGTGATTTGAAGTTATTGTGAACAGAGCTCACGCTGCACTGAGGATTCTCTTAACAAAAGGCTGTTAACATTGATCCAAATAAAATAATAATATGACTGAACATGTTAGAGAGGTGGATCAATACAATAGTTTAAGATACAGTGTTAGCACTTGTTTCCCAAGAGACCATAGCACGAAGCTGGGCTGCTACACTGCTGAAAACATAATAATTTAATGTAAACTTGAAAGCAATTCAGAATGAAATAGAGAGAATATTGTTTTTGATTAACCCTTCAACGCTCTTGTCCCCCTTTGCTAGCCAAACCCATGTACTCAATATTACTCTCGTCTTCAACTCCAGCCTGAAGTAAAAATGGCCATTGCTCCTGTTATTGTTGCTTAGGTGCAACAGTATCACAGGCACTTACAAGAACACACACTTCTACTTACATCAACCCCGTCTATGACCTCATGCAAAACCCCAAGTCAAAGGAAGTTTCTGCACTGAGTTTAGTGGCCTTCAGAAAAAGTTACATGAATATTGTTGGGGGTTAGGCTTGTTTCTTGTTTTTTTTTTACCTATAGAATTTTTTCCCAAGGGTTTCGAGGCAACTAACTACTCAGTACTTATTGGTGCTCAGGTGAAACAAAAGGATGGAGCATGGCACTTGGCTACACTCTTTCTTTTTGTCTCTGGGAGTTTCTCTCGGAGGGGAGGCAGGGGACAGGAAAAAGACGGGGCTGGGGGCAGCTTCGCTCTCTTGCGCTCGGCATCGGGGAGAGGACAGAGGCTGCTGCTTGCTGCGGGAAGAGTTTTCACTGGCACCACCAGGGTCTGATCCGGAGGAAAGACCGGATCTTTCATCTGCTTTCTACCATCATCTGCTCGGCTGTGCCCAGGAATCCTGAGCTCTCCTCCTGCTGTCCTGCCCCCACCGCCGCTGCTTTCTCGGCACTGCTTCGAAGGTTTCTCTTTCTGCTACGCTTCGGCCCTGCTCTGCTTCGTCCTGCCGGGACATCCCTTCCCTTCCAGTGACCACTGACAGAGCTCTGGATTTTATCCAATCCACCAGCCCGGGATCCCTCACCGTTCCAGCTTGGTGCTTTTCGGAGTCCCAAGAGACCAGACTGCCCCGAGTTTTATGAAACCAAGTCCCGTCAAGGTCCCTCGTTCTGTTCGCTATTAATGCTGTAGTTGTTGTTTGTCTTGCCTTGTTATACATATTAGTAAAGAACTGTTATTCCTATCCCTATATCTCTGCCTGAAAGCTGTTTTAATTTTTTTCCTAAATTATAATAATTGGAGGGGAGGGGATTTGAATTATCCATTCCAAGAGAGGCCCTGCCCCTCTTTAGCAGATACCTGTCTTCTTTCAAAACCAAGACAAATATGCACTCAAGAATGGAGGGCAGAAGAATGACCTATAGAGAAAGAGGTTTTTTGTTTGTTTTCCTTCGTTTCTTGATTCCTTCTATATAATAAATGCCACCTCACTTTCACTTCATTCACCTTCACTTCTGCTCAATTTTCACATCATAGGACAATTCAGGCTGGTAAGGACCTTAAATCTCTATCCCAACCTCCTTCTCAAAGTAGTTTGACAGATTGCTCAAGGTTCTATGCACTCAGATTTCGAAAATGTCCAAGACAGGGGGAGACTGTACAACCCTTCTGAGTGACCTGTCCCACTGCTAGCCTGTCCCCATGGGGAAAATTAGTTCTCATACTCAGACTGAGCTTCTCTCTCTGTTTCAGTGTGTGCCTCTTGCTTGTCACCTTCCCACTGCACACCTTGGTAAGGATGTCAGCTCCATTGTTGCTGACATGCTTTGCTGGCTCTGCCATCCCACCTGCAGGCTGACCATGTCCACATCTGTCAGCACTGCCACACAGCCCAAGTGCTCTGGCCCCTGAGACTCTGGGTAGCCTCTGCTGAGCCTGTGTCAGATGGTTGATGTCTTTCCTTTGGGGTGCCTAAAACTGCACACAGTGTTGTAGATGTGGTGTAATGAGTGCTGATTAGTGGTGGATGCACACATCCCTTGACAGACTCCCCATACTTCCCAGGACCCTGCTGACCCTCTCTGCTGTTAGGCACACCACTAGCTAATATCCTGCATCCTGTCTGCCTACAAACCCTGCCCCTTTTCAGAGCTGCTCCCCAGCCTGCATTTCTTTCCTTCTTTGTGGAAAGGAGGAAGGTCATTCTTTCCTTTTTGGTTGCATTTGTCCTTGCTGAATTTTCTGTCAAAGTTCCTGCTGGTCCATCCCTCCAGCCTGCTGGGGTGACAGACCAGCCCTCAAGCATAGTGACTGGTCCTTCCCACATTTTGGTGTCCTCTGCAAAGCTTATAACCAAAGTTATAAGCTTTACATAACCTCTTCCAGATTGCTGATAGACATGATCAGAGACAAGACAGCATTCTGAGGTACCTCACTTATTACCATCTTCCAGGCAGTGTATGACTGTCGGAACCCAGGACATCTCTCTGGGTGCCCTGGGTGATCCGAGACCCTGGCAAGGGTCCAGAGACCAACCACGAGAGTCCGATTAGAATAGTATTATTTTATCACTCGGTGTAGATAGAGAATTTAGGGGTCTAATGGAGGTTCAAGGAGGCAAGATGGAGGAATCTGGGTGTGTCCCTGTCCTTCTGCTTCTTCTTCTTGCCCTCCATCTTCTGCTGTGGTGGTGGCACTTTTGGATTGGTTTAGGGTGAAAGTACACTGTTTAATAAAAGTGATAGGTATTGGGATAATAGTAAAAACAACTAGCACGTAGTACATAGTATAAAAGATTACGACCGCCCATGAGTGGGGCAAACAGCCTTGGGCAGCGGTGTAGCTAGCACCCAAGCCGAGTGAGAACAAAATGTACTAGATAAGAAGAAATAAACAACCTTGAGAAACCTAAATGGACGCATCCTGACTCCTTCTTTGGGGCACGGGGCTGGGAAGAAAAGAAACATCCGCAATCTCGGAAGGCTATCAAGCCCAGGATCCGAGATATGACCCATTAACCATTTAAATGGTAACAAGGTGGATTTGGCTGCAGACAGGAACGATAATTCCACTGTAATGATTCTACATGTTATAACATTTTAAAACATCATAAAGAAGGAGTGAGCGATAGCATCTTACACTTTGGCACAAACTTTACTGTGCTGTTAACACTCATTGGTTCTCTGGTGAGTCAATGAAGATATTAATGATCAATAAATCACTTCTTTAAGATTTTTCAGCAACAGCAAGGAAGACAGGAAAATGGCTGCATTAAGCAAAATGACTCCTTTCAAGTCTCTGGTCAGTGAATGATGCTAATACGCCTGCACGTAAAGATTTGTACAAAATCATCAGGCTTCATAAAGCCCAGCTTTATGAGTCATATCTAATCGCTACTGAAAGAGAATCAGCTGAAGTAAAGCAGCTCATGACCCAACACTTTAGACTACCTAACTCTCAATTTTTTTTGTACACTGTATTGTTCCTTCATCACCTAAAGACTCAGAAAAAATGACATAAAGAAACAAATAGTTCAATTGTCTGGAGGATGGATCTGTTCCACTGAAGGCCATATAACAGTCCTCAAAAATCAACAGAATTCAGTTACCTTAAGTGTAGCTCCAGCTGTGAGTAGAGGAAGTGAACAAATGCCCTTCTTGCCACAATTTCTGCATGGCAGTCGTTGACCGCAAGCCCTTGGTCATTTATGTATTCCCCATTTATACATTTGGTACCCGATGACAGCACAATAACCTGAGCTTGCCTGATGTCCAAACCTGTAGGAGGAAAAACAAAAGTACTGTGAAATTGCTGGGGGTGAGTATGATACTATGATTTTTAAAAGTCCTCACAGCACACGCTTTGATGTGACAGCCAGACAGCTCTAATGGGATGCTTGTTAAGGTGATGATATGGCCTTTGGAATATGCAGGAATCTCACATCTCTGTGTTATTAGAATAATAAGGTCTATATTTCAGTCTTGCTGCTAATTCCAAGATAAGAGCTTGTCATGAAGTTTACTTGTTAAATCAATAACTACATCATAGCAGAGCATATGCTGTAGGGAGGTAATAAAGATCTCCTGCAGTGCTGATAAATGGCCAGGTTTTTATGAGCTGTTGAAGACATTTTCTGGTGGGAACACATACTCCCTGTAATGTTAGGTTTCATTGCTGTTGTACTCTAAGTACTAAATAAAATGGAAGTAATGCTTCTGGGGCCGCTCTTTAAAAATCATGAAGAAAATACCCCAACAGATTTGACTTTCAGTCCAGTTTCCTTTTAGCTTCTCCAAGAGCAGCTGCATCAGTACACTTTTCAGTGTGGTCTCAGGGATGGAGCATTTATCACTGAGACCATTTCGTTTATCTGTTGCCTCTCCACGTAATGGTGGTGGCAATTGAAAGATGTCCCTTACTTGGTCCAGACAGAGACTTTCAAGGAATAAATCCTAATTTATTTGGAGTCAGTTGAAAATGCTTAGCGACTTCAACAGGACCTGATTTTCACTCTAAAACATAGCTCATTCAGGCCTGTGGACAATTTCAAAGTAGAATATAGAATGAACTGAGCCCAAAATGAAATTATCTTTTGAAAAACACATCTCAGGACTCATCTCTCTAAATACCAAAGAACAAGGGAGCAGCTCTTGGGAAAAAGAACTTTTTTGCCTGATAGATGCTTCTTCTAGAACTGTCAAAGTAGCCTCTGAGTGTAGGGCTGTGCCTGACACAATGGCTGTGTGTAGGCAAACCCCTGCACAGGACAGCCCAGCAGCTCAGACTGTTGGTGCTGCTGTGGTTGTGCCCAGGTGGTGTCACCTGAGATGCCCTTGATGTCCTGCCCAATGTCTGCCTGCTGTCTGGGAGGTCCAGGAGGTTCTGCACACTCCCCACGCATCTCACATGGAAATCCATAAAGAGGCTCAGTGAAAACACATGCCCATGTTTAGGGAACTGAATCAAGACTTTAAAGTGTGACAAGTCAGTGATAAAGACAGGTCTGAGACTGCAAATACCCATAGGTGGAATGGAAACAATCTTCCCGTGGGCCATGGTGATGCTGTTTCTATGGTATTACTTTAGCTTACTTTAGAAAAGCCTTAGAAACAATTTAATAGAGTCAGCAAAAATATTTTTCCTCTTATGAGGTATACTGAATAGCAGAAAAACTGAAAAATTGCAGAGGTTTTTTTGGCTTGGCATGTTTGGGGCCATGTTCCCTTACAAAATCTACTGGTATTAAATGACTAAAGAGCTGATTGGAGAAGGAAATAACATTTTAAGCAAAAGGATTGGTGCTGCCAATGATTTCTCAGTTAGTAAATACCATCAACAACCCTTCATAATCTTCATACAGCACTAGGACTAGTAGTGGATAACATGTTGTAGCACTCTTGCCATGTTTAATGAATATAATTGCAAATAATATCAAAGTTCTTTCATGCCTATATCAATACAAAAGCTACATCGATAATCCAAAAGGTTTAGTAGCAATGTGGCATTGCAGCATTTTGGCATTTGTAGGAGAGGTGTAAGTATTGTGAAAAATTATTTTAATCACATCTGAGTCCCTGGTTGTGAGAGTCTCATACAGAAGTTGTTACAGGTACTATATGACAAAGTATGCATCACTGTATGCCTGTGCTGAGAGTTTAATCTCTGTTACTATAGATGTGGCCCTAAAAAAGTGTTTTGGAGTATTTATTGGGGAGAAAAAAAAAAGAGCTGGAAATCTTGAAAACCCAAGAAGTGAAGATGGGAACACATTGGAGAAATGGAGAGGAGAAAAAGCCTTTGCGTTTATTCCAGTTTTATTACTAGGTAAAAAGTTGAGGTGGAAAAATTACCCATTCCCTACAAAGAAAAGTGCCTATAGTCTGTACATTAAAATTGCTTTGCTTTAGGGTCACTGCTTTTATGAGAAAAATAATAGGTATCTTAGATAGTGACATGTCCATCTAGTTAACAGTGTCTTTCACATGGACTAACATCAAACATTTCATGGGCCACTGCCTGCCACTGAGGTGAGTCCCACTCAGCATCTCAAAAGCAATATATATTTTCCTCAACAGTATGTAATATTTTCCTTAGTTGGAAGGTCCATGAAAAGAATCAGCAACTTTTTTTGTTCTATTTTATTTATTTACCACTGCAGATAGAGCCATATTTACCTCAGCACAGCAAGACTACACCAAGAGGCAATTCCCTCCTAGAGAAACCTGTGAGCCTCTCTGTCTGCCCCTGAGGACCTCCCTCAATATTCCTTCTCAGGGCAGTGAGACCAACTGCTTCCTTCTCCTAACATTAGCATGCCCCTGGTGTGCCGCCTCCTCTCCCCCTTCACCTCACAGTCAAAGCACCAGGCTCTGAAAATACAGAGCAAGCCACCTGGGTAAGCCCTCCTGCTCTCTGGGATCTATGCCTTCCTCACCCCCCTCAATCAGCCCAGTGCACAGTGCGATGTCTTTTATTTTTTCGATCATTTTACCCACAAATGAATTTAACTCTTTTTCTCCTCTCAGAGGAGGGTAAGCTGATGAATACATTCAGGATTTTCTGTAAGGTCTGGATTTATTCACACATGAAACAGAAAGGCACTCTACGCCTGTCAGACACAGCAATAATATGAATCCCTCTGATGTTGTTTGCTATCACAACGTCCACCTGCACAGCAATAGCCAGTGTACTTGGGGTGCTCATGACTGGGTGAATTAACTCCATATGTTGGCTTTCAGTGATAGGGGGCCATGTGTGGACACAGCCTGGGGTGTTTGCCAGTCCTGGCAAGGTGCACGTGTTTGCAGAACATCACTTAGATATTGCCTGGGGCTGGGAGGCAATGGCTTCCAAGAATTTGCAGAACCAGTCTGAGTGTTAAACATTAAAGATCTTCATGTATTTTCCATTTGCAGAGTCAGAAAATAATCCATGCTCCTCTATGCTCAGAAATACCAAAGAGTTATGTCTCACTGCTGTGGCACTTGGAAACCCAGGTGTACATGACTTATGCATTAGCTCTGAAATATTTACACCTCACTGGGGAGCCAAATGGAGAAAGTGATCTGTGACCAATGTAGCACTGTTCAATGCTGCCTGTGAGGGCACCCAGCATGATGAGAAATACGTCCAACAACCTGAGAGTTGTCTGCTGTGTTCAGGAGCATACATGCTAACAGGTTGTCCTCTTGCATGCCTTGTTTGGTACATACACAGAGTTGGATGTTTATCCCCTGTGTAATGTTTGATATTATTGCCAGTGAACATGGGAGGAATTTTTCTCTGAGAACAAGACATGATGCCTAGCTGATGAAGGCAGATTTTAGCATTGACTAATCACACTGGCATTTTAGGCAGCATTTCCAACTCTGGAGCCTAGATATTTGCTTCAGTGATTCAGAATTAATAGGCACTTCTGTACATTTGTCTATTTTGCATTAAAACCAGTAATTACTAACTCTTGTTATTAATGTTTACTTCCCATTTTATTTTGCTTGCAGAATACTTCAAATTTCTCAAGCCATTTCTATTTATGAAAGTTGAGCTCCCTCATAAACACTGATTAATTTAACCTCAGACGTGTAGCAGATGCAGACTGTGCACATCCTCAAGCAATGCCTAGGAAAGCCACAGCTTTGTGACTGGCAGAATCCAACATGAACAGTAACTGGCACCACCAGCCCTATGGCACCTACCCTGCTTAGGGTTGTGCAGCAGGGTTTGACCCAGGACAAAGATTGCTCCCCACAAGACTCATGTTCTTACCGAGGGAAGTCAATCTCGGGTGAAAGATCCAGGGATGTAACTGCATTCAGGTTATTTGACAAACAAGGAGAAATGGACTACATTATTATGACCTTAACTCCTGACCCACTGATTATCAGAGTTCATGAGGCATTTCCTACCCTCGCTGCCTTCTGCAAAGTAATGTTTGAGGAGACATTAGGTTAAAAGTAACTATAGTGAACGATTTATAACAGGCACCTGCATTACGTTTCTATTATTTGCCTAAAGACTACTAATAGTTTTCAATTTGAAAAGGAAATGGAGCAAGGGAAAGGAAATTGGGAAGCTGTGTCAGCATAATGGCTGGGCCCTGGCTAACACTCTGTTGTTGAGGGCAGCTGAGAGAGCAGGGAGGGAATTCACTACATTTTATCTTGACAAATCCTGTCAATCAATTAGTTGCATTATGAAACAAAAATGTATGCATAAATGGCACATTGCCTTTGATCACAGATTCAGTCTATGATCCAGGGAGGTAACAATCTTTGCTGGTGCTCTGCTGGGAAGCCTGAGCCCATCCTGGGTCTACAGGCAGGAAGTCCTCTCACAGCCAGGCAGGGGGAACCTGGAACCCCCGATGTTCATTTTTTGTCTGTCAGTGATAGTGTGGACTTTCACGTCATAGCTGAGCTGTTGAAAAGAAACTGGGTTTATTATATATGCCATTTCCAGTTTGCTGACACCAGCAGGGAGATTCATTTCAGCTGTTCTGGATAAGCAGAGTTTAGATGTCTGTAGCTGAGCTAATTGCTGTAGACTCCCTTTAAAGTCAAAGGAGAGGAATTTTGCTAGGAGGTGATTCATCTGGCCTGCTTTAGATATTTACTTTTTGATAGTCTACATTCTATCTCAACGTTGCCAGCTTCTCTTCATGAACTCTGAAGACCTATAGACAGTCAGAAGAAGTAAACCATTCTACACTGTGGAGAGATGCTCTTAGTAAGATTTCTCTTCCAAGCAGCAAAATACTGATCAAAACTCCCCAAATCACAAGAGGGCAAGCAGAACAAATCTAGGGCCTTTACATTTTTTTCCCTTATGTTTAAACTTCTTCAGATAACTTTTTCCAGCTTTTTTCCCCCACAAGAAGTAAGGATAATTGTGTCAATGTTAGTATATTCAAGGATGGTCATTTTGCCTTGAGCTCATCTATTACACACAGAAAGCAAACAGGGCTCTCTTCCCTATGTGACTTCCCAAAACACCAGGCCTGCAGCCACAGAGCCTGCAACAGAAATGATTCAGAAAGATGTTGACAGAAGAGAGAGTAAGCAAGCAAAAATATGAAGGTTTGCTCAGCAGACAAGCTGGATGTGGAGAACTGGCTGACATCTTATGGACTACGGTTACGAGCTGGGCTTTTATGCCAGTTGTGGCCATAAACACAAAATGCCTACACCAATCTGCTGGGAGACACAGCTCTACCAATAAAACAAGTGAGTTTTGGCTAGTCTAGTCAATGCTTCCACCGATTTTAAAAGCGTTACTCTTCTAGTGGGATATGATCATCAGGACCTTCCATAAGAATGAGTTTGTAGCCTTGCATATTTTTGTGTTGGAAAAGGAAAATGGAAATCATGAGATAATTGCAAGAGGTGTAGACTGGTACCTTCAATCAGCAAACTGAATCACACTGGCTGTGTATCAGAGAACTGCAAAATTCAGTGAGCCTAATTCACACAGAACAGGATGGAGTTTACAACTGCTGATGCCAGAAAACAACTGGGATCACACTTTAGTTTCTCAGCAGCTGGCATGACACTTAGAGAAGCACCAGTCAGTATGCAAGTGACTATTGCACTGCATGTTTTAGATCCTGCTTGTGGTAGTAAAATCTATCTTCTTCTTTAGCATGACACCGTGAAGACAGCTCACTGCTCGAAATATATTCATTTTAAATTAGAAAAAAATAATCAGAAAAATCAGGTTTGATTAATTAAGAAAACTCACACCTCTTTTATTGGATGGGAGACAACTTATACAAAATGCAATGCAGTAAAAAGGAAAGCCAGAAATAATGATAGTGTAACATCAGCCCTTCTGAATAATTCATGGGATACAATTTCATGTTATTTTAAATGGTGCTGCTTGTCTCTCTGATAAGCAATAATTTTATGCTCTTTCTTTACCTTTTTAAACAAATCAGTCAAAAGGATTGTCTATTGTTATCTGAAAAAAAGTGTATTTGGAATAATTTTCAAGGCAGCTTAATTGAGCTCTGATCACAGAGGAGGCTTGGTTTTTTTTTTTTTTTTAATACACTCTACTCACAGCTGAGTAAGTTCAGGTTTCCATTTCAGGTTTATTTAGGGAAGGAAAATTTCTTGATGTTACATAGCACTGACAAGTCCTGCATTATTTTCTCTTATCTTCCCCCCTGCCAGCCCTATCACATTCTTAGAATGGCTTTAATTTTGTAATAAGAGATAGTCAAGACATGAAAGGGCAGTGATGCTGGAAAAGCTGTCTGCAGAGATGTGCTGTGGGCACAGTCCTGCATCCCACTGACCCAAGGCAGATTCTTGAACCTGTGCAGAGCCCTGTGGGCACTGCTGCCTGCCACCCCAGGAGTGGGCAATGTCGCACAGAAAATACTGCCAAAGAGGCACAGAGTTCCTCTCCCCATCTCCCTCGAAAAAACACCAGGAAAATGACACATTTCTCTGGAAACTGAAACCATTGCCCCTGTGTGTTAATGCTTACATGAGGGGTAGGTCTATGGTTAGCAGTGAGGGATGTGTTTACCCAGGTCCATCAGTCCATTTTCCCCACAACTTGGTGATGCATCTACAACCTCCTCTATTCTGAGGCTCCAAGAGGAGTGAAATCAAGATGTATGTGCAAGGAGGAAGCTGAGGATTGAGGGGCTGGTGTGTGGCCTGGTGTACCTTGCTCTTCAGTTTTGATGCAGGATATGCACTCCTGACACAGGGAGCTCTGCTGTCCCCAGCTCTGCATGGAGAACAAAACCACACTCATGACTTAAAAAAAAAAAAAAAAAAAAAGTGTAGCCATAAGAGAAGAACTGTGCACAGCAGGGATGATTAATAGTATGCATATATCAATTCACAGTATGCATTTATCTGCCAGCCATAAAGACTGCTGCAGCTAATTTTTTTTCCTCTCCATTTTCTATTGTACCTGTGGTAGCGATTGTGGTAATTTCAGTGACAAACAGGAACCTGAGACTTCAGTAAGCAACCATGCTGTAACCCCTAGCTCACACTGGATGTCCCAAAGAACACCCCTGAGGTGGATGGGAGCAGCTGATGTGACTTCACGGGGGTGGGGAGAAGTGGGGGAGTGCACTTGTAAATAAGTTCCAAATTCAGTTCCTCTGAAACAAAACCCCTTTCTGACACAAGCCCATTTTGTACTGTTTGATCACATCATGGGATGCCTGAGAAAGGATTCTTGTGCTAATTAATTTTGCAAGAAATTTTTGTGTAGGCCTTTCCATTAAATCTCATTCAAAAAGTGGATTTCTAGTGTGGAAAACGATGGTGAGGAGGTTGCCCAAGTGGATGGGAATCAGAAAACAAAGGCAAGACTGCTGGGGGCTGCAGAGAAGAGTGACCCAGGAGGAGAGAGCACAAAAATTGAATATGCAAACTATGAACATGGTGTTTCTGAGTATCTGGAAGGTACAACCCCCGAGGAGAGAAGTGGGCACTAAATTTAGAGCAGCAGAACTGAGGTCCTGAGATGACATCAAAGAAAATAGAAGTCAGGCTGAATATCTGGTGAAAATTATTAACAATGAGATCCATTAGGCGAGAACGGTCTTCCAAGGTACTGTTGAAGTACCTTGTTGAACAAGCCCCATTGTTAATTGACTTATTTAAATCTAGACTGGAAAGAGCACTTGGGAAAAATCTTATGCTTGCAGGAAAATGTACTGGACAACTCAGGGGTCTCTCCCAGTTCTAATTTCTATGGTCCATTTCTTCCCTCCCCTCAGTGGCCCAAAAGGATGAAATCCCATCAGCTTTGCTTCTGAGGAGTGTGGAAGGAGCCAGTGCTGTGTTTGTGAGCACCAGTGCCCTTTACCTTCCTCTCTTCAACATGGGCTTTGGAAATCCAGAGAGGGAGGAGAGTCAGTCAGCCCAGGCCCTTGCATGCTTCATCCCCATACCACATCCTTGAGGATGTTTTTTTTTTTTAATCTAAATTCATAGTGGCAGAATCAAAGTTATTTGAAAGTTTTTTCCTTTCATGTGAATTTGGATACTGTTTTTCTCCTCAGGAAGAGAACTTGCACATAATTCTTAATTTTAAAGCAGGACTGAACTGCACTTTCCTGCCATGTCCTGACTGCAGATATCTGTGTTTCTCTAATAAATGTTTTGCCACTGCTATCTGAGCATTAACTAAATTGACAGTTTTAGATGCTAGTAAGATTCTAAATTGCAGTGAGAAAGAATGAAATTCTGAATATGAAATTTGGCACTGAAGTGCAGGAGGAACTTAATTTTATGCGGGATTTATTTTTTATTGTATTTTTTTTTTAAATTCTTTGGTGTACTTGCATCTAAAAAGATCTTCCTATATGTTTTACTAGGTTGGTAAAGTGAAAGCAATGGTTGCCAAGTTTTTATTCACCAAACAAATTTCTTTTTTTAGGGTGAGATGCACTCTTGGTATTGACATTGGGACAGCTTCCAGTTTGCCTTATCACAGAGCAGAATGAAAGTCTGACCTTGCCAACTCTTAGCTTGACACACTTAGGAAACAGAAGTGCCTATTTTTAATTTCCATGTTTTATGCTAATTATTATACCTAGCCTTGTGCCCAATGCAATTTTATGTGACGCAGAGCCAGGGCCTTGTCTGCATCCAGGTTTTGAGAGGAGTTTCAGTCAGAAAAATACTTTGAACAGCAGGAATGGAAAAGTAAATCCAGGGGCAGTAAATGTTCAGGGAGGTAAAAAGACTCAGTGTCTGAGAAGAGATGGGAACCAGAGTAACCAGTGGGCACATGGGGAGCTGAAGCTGCCCAGAAGCCAGCAGTACAATGTGCTGGAGACACCTACAGCTGCTCCAGCTGGTGGAAAATCAGGGACTCAATTCCCTTCCCAGCTGGGTCACTTTCCTGTGGAAGTGCCTGAAACTGCTGATATGAGAGGAGTGTTTTGTCCTCTTCTTTCTGAACCTGTGCCACCAAACAGCTAAGAGGATGGAATTAGGTTGGACAATAACAGCAATGAGAGGCTGTGTGTGTACAGGTTGGGGTGCTCATCTCTAAAAGTGAAGCTCTGGTTCTGTACTTACTCCCAGCTGGTAAATGCATTTCTCCCTGTTTTTTTAGGCAAAACATATAACCTGGCCTGGAGAGTTGTCCCTGGACCTGTTTTTTTTCCTACTCTGTGCAAGGCTGCAGGATTGTGTCTCATCTCATATTTTCAGTTTTTAAGTAATCTCTCTTGAACTACTTTCTGTTCCTTAGCCCTTATTTAACAGAAATGATGAGGAAACATTCAAAGTTGCTCTTGTAGGGGGAGTACTCACAATGCCTAAACCCACATTTTAATAGAAGTAATGGCTCTGGTGGGGCCAGAGTTTTAACTACAAAACCTCAAATTCCTTTGAGCTGGAATTTGAAAACCTAAGTCTCTTGAGCAGCAGAAATATGAGATTATGCCCACTATAGGTGCATATTACAAAATCCAGGAACAGAGTTGCAGCTGGGGAAAAGGGATAGTCTTACAGAGTTCAAAACTATTTAGAGAGAATCTGAAGATTATTGGTTTAGAGTTTATAAGCAGAGGAAAACAGATTTCTGAGAAAGAGTGGCATATATGGTTCCCAACTACATTTCTATTTACCTATTTTAAAATATTTTGAGAAAAACTGTCATCTACTGGTGAGGTGTCAACCTTGACATACGTAAGAAGTCAATAATGTTTACAAGAATGTCCCATGACTTTGTGCCATGTCCTTGAATGCCTCAGGGAGCAGTAGGTGAAGAGACATTCTGAGATCTTCAAAAGGATATCAGCAGTTTGGGCACCCAATTTTGATTTCAGAAGTTTCAATTCTTACTGAATCTCACTGAGACCAAGCTTTCAGCATCCATCCAATTATGCAAATGGGATCTGGGAGCCTAAATTACTCCTGTGCCTCTCTTCCTGAAGGAATCTGCTCTGGACACTAATCTGTAAATCGTTCACATTTTCTCTAACTGTTTTGGCTACTCGAGTGCAGCATGGGATGGAGCAGGTTGACGCTCTATATATGACCTGAACGTTTTGCAACTTTCTTACTCATACTAAGAACTAGAAGTCAATTGGACAGCAGTATTTCTGATTGTACTTAAATGTCAGGTTTTGTGAATCTGAATGTGACTGTAGAGATCCATGGAGACATATTGTCAACTTTACTTTTTTCTGTTATTCCACTTAGCAATAATTAAGATCCATTCCATGAGATATGGATGATAATTTCCCATCTTTTATCACAGCATGAAATTTCTATTTAGAGCTCTTTTGTCCAGTTCATCTTTATTTCACACAAGATAACTGAGTAGACCTCATAATTTGCTTTTAACATCAAAATGATTGTCAGCCTTAAAAAAAAAATATATAGAAGAGAGAAAATTGAAGCGAGAAATCAACTCATAATCTTTTTCAATGAATGTTACACTGCCGTGAAAAGAACTGAACTTTCTTAATGCTTCATTTTTAACAGAAAACATGACAAAAAGTTCCTATCAGTATTTAAACTGCTAAGATTTGTCAAACACAAATGGGAAAATTGTGTTTAAATAGCAGTTTCATTTTGTCCCTAATGATTAAGGTTTTTGTTTTGTTTTGTTTTGTTTTGTTTTTTTGCAAAGAGGACCTCAGCAATAATAGATCATCTCTTTACTGAGTGACAGAAATTCTTTACTGTGCCTGGTGATTTCAGGTAGAGCAAAGGCCAAACCTTGTCTGTGGTGCCAATAAACAGTGTGAATGCCACCAGCCTCTAGACTACAGCACTCAGTGTGAGGCTCACACCTCCCACCCTGCTCTGTCCTGCCCTGGGACTTCCAACTCCCAGCTCTGGGGGACAGACAGCACTGCCACACTGTCCCCTGTGTGCTGGTAAAGGTGGCTGCCCTGCCTGCTGATCCATGGTGGGATCACAAGGGCTCCTCCTGTCACCCCACAATCTGTGACTCTGGGCGTCAGGCCCAGAGGGATGTAAGAGTGCTCTGGTTTTGCATTTGTTGCATTGTGTTAGAAAATTATAGCTTGTTTGCCCTTTATTTTTTCAAATGTATCAACTGACACAACAATAACAACAACAATATGGAAAACTACTTCTCCCGGAAAACTTTTCAATAGAAAGATACAGCAGACCAGTGAGTCAAAATAAGACGTCCAAATTGCACCTGAGAGACAGAAGGACGGGGAGCTGGTGGGTCATCTTTCCCTGACAACAAGAAACATCAAGAAACAGCTGCTGCTGAAATGCAATATTGGTTGATCCTGGCCAAGAGCCAAACACCCACACAGCCTCTCTCTCATTCCACTCTCCTGTGGAGCTGGGAAGAAACAGAAGGAAGGCAAGACTAATGGATTGGTATAATGATAGTTCATGGTTGCTTGGCAAGACATATGCCAAAAACCAGATTATCTCCCCCTTCCCCTCTCCTCAAATTTTTTACTGCTGAGCTGAGTGTCCTATGGCAAGAAATACTCCCTCCATCAGCTGAGGACACCTGTCCTGGCTATGTCCCCTCGCAGCCTCTTGCTCACCTCCAGCTTACTTGTTGGGGATAGGGATAGGAGAGATAAAGTCTTGACACTTTACAAGCACAGTCCAGCAATAGCCAAAATATTGGTGTTATCAACCATGTTTTAGCCATTAATGCAAAACATGGCGAGGGAAGTTAACTCCTTGCATCACATGACCTAAGTTCTGAGCTGATGGCTTGTGTTTGACATGGTGTTATCCAGAATTCTTTTCCACAGGTGAACTGATGTTCTTAATTTACCATGTGTTAATTCATCGTATCTTCAGAGAAATCAGAAGATCCACTGTGGAGAGTCAATGTGCAGTAAAGCATAGGTCCTCATATAAATATTACACTACAATAACAAGCATACTTATTGTTCTATTTGAAGATATAGTCTCTGGATTATAGCTTGCTCTATGTGGAAGATTTGAATGCACTTCTCTTACATATATTTTACTCATTAAACAATTTTTCTTAGAATCAATCAAACAATGTTTCATAGAACAATCTTCTCTTCAATGTGTTTCAACAAAATCAGAGTATGTTAGAGGACTGGCAGATTTCAAATACATTATAAAATTATACATTATAACTATTAAATAATTGACTTAAATTCTTCAATCTTTTGAAACATTTAGTTCAAGATCAGTTATGTGAGCTTTTTAGTTATTATTATATTCAATTATTGTATTACATCAGATAAGATCATATCAGCTGGTATTGAGTGTGGTAAGTTGCTCCTGCCTAGGCCAATATTTTCAAGATTATCTTGATTTCTGCTAATCAAATGTTTTGAAAACTTACTTTCACAAAGAAGCATGGAGATTTTAATTGTCATCACAATTCAGAGCAAAGCATTTCTAAATGCTTTGGACTGCCTGTTTCACTGACTAGAAATTTATTACTGCAGAACATTCTCAGTCTGTCAATAACATAATTTTCTGCATTTTTTTTTCTTTCTTACACATTGGAATTTGCCCCAGGTGCTACAGCATAAGTCAATTACAGTGGCCAAATGTAACTCTCTTTGGTTTCCCTGGGAAATTGAAATGACAGAAAAAATGTCAGAGTTCAGAAAAAGAAAACCAATCTAGCACACTTCTATTTTGTCTGTAGAGATCTTGCATTATCTTAACAGCAGTTATCACAGAGTCCCATTGTGCTTTTTACTGGCTTTGACTGAAAACTGTACAAGCACAGATAAATCTGCTTCTAGTCAGGATGACATTAAATTGAAATGAAGGTAAAAACAAATCAGTTTTTGTCACTTATGGTGCTGAATGCAACATTTCCAGATTTGTTTTTGTTGATGTCATTAGTAAATTGTTTGCAGAAATCTAAGACAGCTTCTGCCAATTTTTTTGTTAAAAACCCAGGGAATTGGTACTCATTTGAGTGCTTGATGTGGAAAATCTGCCTGTGCCATCTTTGAAAAGTGTGTGTTGAGGTCCTTGCTACTTCTGGGAATGATAGTGAAGATGAGACCACAAATCTACAACTTTAGAACAGAAAATAATGACACAAATGGCAGATGATTCATCTTGCCTTGGTTGGCTGAGATTCTTGTGCTGGAAAGAACTCAAATCGTCCTGGAGAATATGCTAAAATAAGGATGTTTCTAGCTTTGCAACTTCTGTGAATCACCTTATATCTGCAAGTTTCTTTTCTGGGTTCCATAAAACCAGTGAGATATTGACAAATTGGATGCCTGACAGATTGAACATATTCATGAGAGGGAATTCAGAATTGAAAAAGAAGCCTTGAGGGAAATAATTTGTGGATGTAAGTAAAATTTTACTTTCTCTTAATGCTGACTAAGATGAATTACAAAACACAAATTTGTAAAATCCCACTAAGGGCATGGCACCCACCAAAAGAAACAAACAGCATAAGGACACTTTTAGGCATTCCTTAAAGAAGAGACATAGCCCCAGTTGCCCAGAAAGGCTAAGAAAGTCTGGAAGTGCCCTTTTCTTACCCTACCACTGCATGCACTCAGCAGCCATGACTTTGGGAATTTTGACTCCTTCCAGTGGCTATTCTTCTCATCATATATTGTGGGTCTTTAAT
The DNA here is from genome assembly GCA_910950805.1 of Acrocephalus scirpaceus scirpaceus. NCBI lineage: Eukaryota > Metazoa > Chordata > Aves > Passeriformes > Sylviidae > Acrocephalus > Acrocephalus scirpaceus. The sequence continues at coordinate 142,995,904 of OU383773.1, read as the reverse complement.
CTCCTTCTTTGGACATGTAGAAATCAGGCTGCAGTGGCTCAATCATGCTTTATAAAGCTTGTCTAGACCTGGGCTAAAGAATGTAGGAGTAGTTCCTTGGCAAAGTAGGATGGGATGGAATTCCTACAGGCATTTCTTACAATACTTACACTGAGCAAGTGTAACCTCTCCTGTGCTCCCCCCTAAATGTGATTAAAGCAACAGTTCTTGGCTCCTGTAGCTTATTTTCTTATAAAAAGTATATTTAGATGTTCTTCCTTGTGCTTCTGCTTGGAAAGAGCTCCTCTAAATAAACTACAGCACTCTGTTTAAATCTGATGAAAGCCACAGTCCAGAAATCTGACAATGACAAGGCAGCTGGTATGCTGGGTCTAGTGTGCATCTTTCACATCCCAAAGTCAATTACACTTCCTTTTTATTTCCCTTCATACTGAATATGATTACTTATTCTTTTCACATCAGAAAGGAGAGTCTCAGCACAGAAATCTTACCTGCATTTAGGCTCTGTGGTTGGAAAAGATCCATCAGAAAATCCTGTCTCCATTCTGCTGTCTTGCAATATTCACAACTGTCCCTATTGAATCCAGCTAATGTAATTGTTGAAAGGAAGGAGTGAGACAAGCCTGGATGAATTATATATGCCTTTTCCCTCTGAGTTTATCCTCTCGTTTCTGTACTGGACCCACTGCTCCATGTGTCAGAGTGAGAATGAAGTTTATGGAAGCATCTCCACTGCTGACATCCTCATAAATACTGAGGTGCCCCAGCTGAGGGGTGCTTGCAAAGAAAGACCATCTATGCAACTGTTCCATCAAAGCACTGAAGATTTCCACATAGTATGTGTCAATCAGTTAAGTCTTAACAGCAGTGAATACCAAATTTTTGCCCTGCTGGTAAGTATAAGTATTTCCCACGGCTAGAGAAGAGCAGAACTAAAATTACACATACTCTGGGTTTGTTTCTTTGGCTGGAAAGCACACTTGTTTCGGTTACCAGCCTAAAGGTTTATGGTAGCCTTGTACAACAAGAACTTGGTGTTTGCAGACCTATGAAAGTAATTAATAAATAATACTACTTTTATTGATAACTAACTCTCTCCCCCATCTGTAAGGAAATGAAAAATCAGATAGGGCTGCATTTTGTCCTGTAAACAAAGAAATGTAGTGACACATTTACGAATAAATCTTCAACTCTATTGCCAATATTTTTGTGTGAACTTACTTGAAGTGTAAATATTTAATGTTTCTCTTCACTGCATTACTATTAATTTTTCTGTGTGGGAGTAAAGTCATACTTCAGTATTGTGAACCAGGTAAATAATGTATTACTTAGTCATGAAAAATGCCAGAGGAAAATAAATGAGAGGATATCTTACCTTTGGTCATCACAATGCCTGCAAGAGTTTTGTGGCGTGCATGCATGGAAGTGAAATTGTCTGTCAGTTCCTGGAACTTCTGTGCAACCATTTGATATACGGAGTCAGCAAAATCCTGAAAGAGACAGTCAGAAAGAATTTTTCACTTCTTTGATTGAGGAACTTGGGCATTTCTGCAGATTAGTCACCTGATGTCAGCTGCTGAGAGGTCCACTTTAGAATTAAACACCACCTATCTGAGCAAAGATAAAACTAATATCCATCTTCGACTTCCTAAGTCATCCTCAGAAATGGCAAAAATAACTGCATGAAAGCTGAGACCCATATTGAGTAGGACTGGGGGTAAAGGGAGAAGATTTAGAGGCTGAACCTTTTTCCAGTTTCTTAAGACATTGGTTCAGCACCAGTTCACAGGAACTAAAGGCACTTTATTATATAGTAAGCTAAAGAGGTGGACCTGTGTCATACAAAACCATTTATTTCTCTGACCCCACTGAAAATTTCTATCAGCCCACTGAAGACTGAGAGCTGAGGTGAGGCCTGCTTTTCAGTAAAAACCACCTATTTCTGCATTCAGAGTGAGTTTTTAATGACTCACAGCTACTAAGGCAAAGCAAACAGCTCAGGAGTCTGTCAGAGGAGCACCATGATCTGTCCTGCTTCTACCTTGACAGGAACTGGGATGATGGAGAATCTTTGCTTGCATATCCTACTAAAGATGTTGCTTGCAGTTCATGGGTGTGCAGTAGTCTGGGAGGGACTGGTCTGCCATGTCTCCTCCTGAGCATGGCATCTTTTTTGAAAGGTCAAATTTTCCCATGGACTGGGCACTGGAGAGGTGTGGTCTGAACCCTCAGGTGTGAATGAGTCCAACCACCAGGGAGAGTCTTGGGAAGCTGATTACTAAAACAGAGCAGGTTAAAAAGGTCTAAAAAGTGAAGTCTGTAGACTCTGCCTGGATGAACATGAACCTAAACCTGCTCTGGTACTCCTGAGGACACCACAACTTGGAATGATTCCCTGCTGCAATGTTTGGTATCTTTTCATTTACTTAATCTCTGCTCCTTGTTTTGCATTGAGCCTCTCAAGCATACATTAGAGATAAGTCAGTGGAACACTCTTCATGAGCATGAGTTGTTCTTAAAGGGCTTTGCAAGTCTGAACATAAAAAAGCAACATCCAAAGGATTTTTTTTTAGACATATGATTTCTTGTAGAGAACCAAGCTGTAACTACAAATCCTTCTGAAAGCAGTTCCTGGGAGCTGGAGCTTACTCTGGGGTGCTGACAGAGACCTCCTGGCATCCTGAAATCTGGCTAGCCCCAAGTCATTGTGCCTTTGTTGGGAAAAGTGGCTCAACCAAACAGCAATTCCATTTTTTTCTTCTGGTGTTGGGATATACTGCCTGGGGGAGGGCCTGGTAAAAGAGGCCCCCTTTAATTCACCTGGTTTCATTAAGTGTGTTCATTGCACACATGGAGGAGAGCCTGAGTCTGATACACAACTTCCCTCACCCTGAAATATCCACAGTTAAGTGGAAATAAGGAAATGTATTTAAGAAGATGATATTCATTCTTTTCCACCCCAAACTGTTAATAGCAATGAAAAAAGGTTGGTGTAAAACAGTGCTTTAAATTGGGAGAACACACAGCTATTTTTCAGAGGAAAGCAGGTTCTAACTCACAAATATCAGTAATGCTACTGCCATTAAGTGCCTCTGCAGGCTGTACACCATATGTTTCTACAGTTTGTTGTGGAAATTCAGCTAATTTAAAAACATTATTATGGCAAGTATAAAAAAAATCTAATTAAATAAAACATAACAACACTTAGGCAAACCCCTTTTCATAAAACCTGGAATATTTTTTTCTGTGTACAATCCTTGTAAGTGATTGCAATTTGCTCAAATACATAGAGGATAGGATTTCTTTGACACAATAATTTTTCTTTGTTTCTCTAAACCTGGCTTTCCAAGGTACTGTTCTGGGAACAAACCATTTGCCCAAAATACAGTTTAATATAACACAGAATAAAATATGGTGTCTTGTTGCAGAAGAAGAAAAGAGGCATATAAAGCCTTTCTGGGAGATGCATGCAAAATTCCACACTAGAATTAGATGAAAACTAAGAAAAATTATCAAGAACAGTTTGACAGTTCCTAAATGGAATTTCACTTTCACTGCATTTATACCTCTTCTAATCTAATTGTCCACAATCACTATGTGAGCGAGGTACTGCTCATACAGTGCTTCTGAAGGATGAATTTTGGGTCAATTCTCATTTGTCAAGCATCAAGGCACCCTTGTGATATAAATGCAATTATAGTCGCTTTACAGATGAATGAGTGAAGGCACTAAAAGGGTGAGGGACTGGTCCAGGGGAATAGCACAGAGCTGGGCACAGCCAGGTGTTCTGATTTCCTGATGCTCTGGTTAAGTGCTCAGTGCTGGAACACTGCCTGTCTTTCATAATATGAAAGTTTGTTTCTCAGCTTGTTTTCCCTGCTGAAGAGTGACTTCATCCATAATGGAAAACTAAAGTGTATTTGCAGAACTGATATAACTGGGCCCCATATGGTGGACTGAAAAATCTGATCAGCTTTATTTAGACTAGAAAGACAGGGTGGGGGGAAGAGTATCTCAATAAAAATATCTGCACCATCATTTAAAAAAAGAATCAAATCATAAATTTCATCTGCTGCAGTACTGCAGTCCAATCTATGTCTGCAGTGTACCCTCCAAATCTGCATCCCAGGGCATTTTGCGCTCATTAAGAGTTAATTAGCTCAGAGGCACATATAATTCCTAAAAGAATAATTTAAAAAATGCTAAACAGAACAAATAACTTTTAACTTTGGATTTAGAAATTCCCCATAGTCAGAGCTTTCTTTACTTCATTTGGCAGTAGGCTCCAAAGCCAGAGAGCAAAGAGACTCACTAAAGGCAAAATAACGACATGACTTCAGATAACATTTAAGGGCGATAAGAAATTCGGCATTTGCTGATCTCAAGGAGTGACCTGGGACATTAAAGAACAGCAAATCCATTAAATATGAAGCCTCTTAGCTAAAGTAAGTCAGGCGAACATTTTTTTGTCTTGATTCCATTGCCTAAAAGGATGCCAGTGAAACTAATGGAAGCAAAGGAGTAACAAAGATGAATACATGTAAGATGCTGGAAAAACAACCAAGAAGAGTGTCTAATCTGAGAGGTCATCTCCAGGATATCATATTGCCCTAAATTTCCAAATGGATATTCCAAAATAAAAGGGAAAGGAGGAAAAGGAGCAGTTTATTTTTTCAGATGCAGAAAAATAAGGAAGAGGTGCATGGCTCAGCCCCGTAAGAGATTTGATACCCTGAAGATGCTCCTTGTAGTGCAGCATTAATTTCAGAGCTTTGAACACTCTGGCCCTGTAAATTGGCCCAGTGGCAGAGCTGTGTGGCATTGGGCTCCTCACCTATACCCATCCATGCAGCACTCTGCCTTCCCTCTAGCGCACACCAGAGCAGCTATTTGGTTTGACCTAGTTCTGTGAAATGAAATCATTGACAGCATTTCTGCCTATTTAGAGTCTTTAGACTGGTTCTCAATGCTTCTTAGGAAACTTTAACTGGTCACAGACGTATCTAATGCACACAGGACAGATATGATGGAGATAAGAGTGTCTCGATTTACCCCTGCTCAGTAAAGAACCACAGATTTCATTCCAGATATTCTCTAGCTTTACTTTTAAACAATAATACTAGACTACTAAAAGATACATATCCAGATGGTTACTCCTGAGAGGATATAAACCAGAAAAATCCGACTATTTATGGCTATTGTGAGTCTTGCTGAACTTTTAGGATCCAGGGTAGACTATATTATCTGCCATCAGAAGTAACTTATAACCATATGCAAAAGTAACAGTTCTTTTCTTCTATCAAAACAATCTCAGAGAAAAGTTGTGTTTGGTGATACCACAGTTCCTCCTGCCAGATATGAGTGAAAATAAAAGTCTCCATCTGGAGTAAATACAAGAGCCAAATACATCTTGGCAGCTTTTGAACAGCTATCAGGTTGGTAGAAGAAAAAGGGAAAATTTCCAAAGATGAGGGAAAAATAAGAGCAGAAACTTACCTTGTGAAAGAGAAATTCAGTGCAATTAATAGAGGTGCATGCAATTGCTCTGATCATGTAATGTCAGAGAAATTGCAGCTCGGGGCAGGGGGACAGGGGTAAAGAAAATAAAAAGATATGGACAGTTAGAAATTTGAAAATTTTCTCCAATATACATGGGAGAATAAATGCTTAAATGCTTCTTGGGTGCTGAACCTAGGAGGGACTTAATGCCTAGGGGTTTAATCCCCTTGGAGCACTGGGGTACAAACCACCACTGAAGCCAGTGGAAGTATTTCTGAGTCTTAGATGTTCCAGACAAGGCTCAGGTGGCAGAGATGGGAGCTCATGCGTGCCCAGGGTGGCCAGGCAGGGTGAGCTCCATCACTCTGGCTTTCGGAGGATGTTGGGAGTAAAAAACATGACTTGGGAAGAACTAACCTTCAAAGTACTGAGTCTTTTTAAAATGCCCTGCTTTGATTTGCCTGCTATCAAAATCTATTCATAGGTCCTCACATATATTCTTCCGTACAAAAAAAAAATCGTCTCAGAGACAAAATGTCAGTCTTGTGAATTCAGTGAGTGATACAAGTAAGGCAAAGACAACTGCTTGACCCCCATCGAGGGGCAAATCTGCCCCAGGTTGCACTCAAACCTTGAACATTGCCTAAATGCCCCCTGCCTCTGATGGAAACAAGTTTCTTGTTCAGGCAGCTGGCAGAAGAAAGAAAACATAATGCTGAGTTGTTCACTGATAGACCCTACAGTACCTAATGAGCTGTATTTTAACTTATACAAGGAGTCTGTAAAGATGAAACATAGATGTCATTACTATTAAAACTGCACTGTGTTGTCTGAAGTATTCATCTGTCCTTGATTACTATATCAAATTACTTGTGTTATTCACAAAGGAAAATCAAAGTTTAGATCACAACATTACAGAACCGAAAACTTTTAGGGCTTTCTTTGCACTAATATTTCAAATGGTATAAATAATTAAATGTGTTCAAGTTTGCAATGGGAGTCTTCAGGGTAAAACTGACATTCAACAGGAATAGTAAGGATATTAAAATCAATAGATTATAAAGGAGAAAGCCTTTAGTAAACATTTTCTATTGAAATCCTGTCTTAGGGTTTATAGGGCTGAAATATCAAAAAGGTTAGATTTGCATATGGATGGGAAGAAATATTCTACTATACAGATATCACTAAGGGCTCTGTTTTTGCTGTCTCCCAAGTACTTTATTTCCAGAATCTCACTGACATTTGGGTGCTAAATGTTGAACACGATGAATGGGGATCAGGTTGAATTAAGTTCATAACTCTCTTCACAGATAAAAGGAGTTGCACACCTGGTTCTTTTCACTGTCCAAGAGGGAAACGCACTCATTGACAGTGGGAGTTTGTATGGTTTTCCTGCAGAGAGCTCCCACTGTCTAAACGGGAGGGGAGGAAAAAACAGCACAGAGATCAATCCTGAAGAGCTGCTCCTGGTCAGGGTGTATAGCAAATTGCTACACAACACATTTTTTTTCCAGGTTTGTAAATAAGTTTGCTGTAGTTAGTTGGAGATTCACTGAGAAGTGACTGTACCCTCAAGTCAATGAATTAGTCAGGCTCTTCCCAGGTACTACATCATCTTCAAGATGCAGCCTTGAGCAGAGAAATAGCTGAGGGCTGTGGGTTGTCCTCCATCATCAGTCTTCTGAAATCAATTTAGTGCCAGGGGCTTCCCCAGTACAGTGGAGAGGATTGAACAAGGACTTAGAGGAATGGAGGGGCAGGATGACCATGGGCGGAAGGAAGGAAGGAAGGAAGGAAGGAAGGAAGGAAGGAAGGAAGGAAGGAAGGAAGGAAGGCAGCTGGTCACAGGCAGGGGGCTGGAGACTGGGCTCATTCCTTGCCCTCCTTCCTGGTGGCCTCGGTGCAAACCACCTGCTTTGCCATGAGCCCTCTTTATCCAGAGGTAAAAGGGGACAATTTTTAATCACCTTTCAGGGAAACTGTGAGGCAAATGGCATTGTCAGTGATGAGACTCTCCAAGCAGAGTCACACAAGGACTTCTGCTGCCAGACTGGAGGCTGCAGTCCACAGCTTATCATAACTCAGCTTTCCTTCAGCATGTGCAGGCATTTGCAGATTATTACTCAAACAACAAGCTTCTGCCAGGGAATTCATCGTGGTTCTTTCCTTGAGATGTGCAGTAATTATTTCTCTCTGATCATAACTCCTACAGTATTGATCATTATGTCCAGTTCTGGCTTACCCCTCAGGGTCAGTGTATATGGGCTTTGTTTTATCTTAGATGGCCCTGGTTTTATTTTGTCTGGCTGTACGTTTCATTTTAGCTGAAGGTGCTGATATATCCTGTATATCCTGATTCAGAGAAGTCTTCTCAGTCATGCTTCTTAGAGGGGGATGGGGCATGTGCTGCACGGGCTGCATGTGGCAGCAGCTGGGTACACATTTCCACATGGAGCTTTTAATGAAAACTCCAATAAAGCACTTCTGACACTAACTATCCTCACAGTTTTCTTATCAAGATTGATGAGGAAGATCAACTGGTCCTATTGATTCAGTCAAAAGAATCACTTTCACCACCCTCTCCCATCTGTTCATAGTCCTATTACAAATGTTTTAGCTACATATGATGCTGAGCTACCTCAATGAATTTCTGTGATCATCAAATGCCTCAAATTTGCTCTGCATTTATAAAGGCTCCTCAGTGGTTTAGCTGACCCTGGCTGACTTGGCCAGCTTGTCCAGACTGTGATCAGCTCCTGGGCTCAGAGCGATTATTTGCTGTCTACTTCCCTCTCCTCCCTCACCCTGGCTGGAGGCTGATTGCTCTGCTAATTTCCCAGGCCCCACAAAACATATTTGCCTCCACGCTGTTGCTTCTATCATTAGTGATCATTTACTAAATATCAGCACTGTGCTGGCTGCTGTGTGAAGCAGACTTTGAACATAGTCCCTGTGTGGCAGACAGAAGAATGATGAAATGCCCCAAAAGACTCAAGAATGGGATTAAAAAAAGAGAATTCCTTCTCTCACCCATTTTTGTTTTGTGCCTCACTTAGTAAACTTAAGGCTTTATGAAAATGATGGCACTGCCTGTGCTGGAGTTGGGAAGGTACAGCATGCATGGAAAAATTAAGATTAGAATGGGAGGATTGGTTAAGGTCCATCTTTGGTAAAACTTGGCATTAGGTTTCCCAATGACCTCTTTAGGTTTTAGATTTGACCCTATTTTAATGAATGGGAGGTCTGCTAAAAAACATATCATCAGATTTTGATGAATTGATGAATGTTTAAAGGCTGCGGTAGATTTCTCACTACTTATGTTTCTTGAGTGGCTAAATGCCAGCTGAATGACCTCCACTACATCTGAAACTCTTTTACTAGGGACCACAAAAGTCTTCTGATGAAATTTGTTTCAAATATTCTCAGTGAAATTTTTAGTCATAACTGGCAAAGAGGTACTGTTCAGAAGTTCACAGAAATTTTCTTAAAATATTGAAATTTTATACACAAATATCCAGTTTGAAATCGGGGAAACACACCTCAAGTTTTATTGGGGTATTTGGGGGTGATGGGAAGGGACAAATTTAGAAACCAAAAGCTATAATGCAAGTTCTCCCATAATGAAAGAGTTTCTGAATTTGTACCTGAGTACCACTATGGGATCCTGTAAATGAGATTAAATAGTGTTAAATATCTTAAAAGAAATGTGTAGCCACAGTAGGAAGTATGAAGATCAAAGCGAAATTTATTCTACAAGCTCAGTGAAAAAAATTGGTCTGTTTTCTCAATATATCCCTTGACTACAGGGAATCAATCAAACAATATAACATATCTTTTTATTTGTTTCAGAAACCCCTGGAGTGACTGAAAGAAAATAGAACACATAAAATAAGCATACTATTGAAAAAGGAAATGCTGTCAAATTCAAATGCCTCAGCTCCTCCAAAAAGTAAGGTCTTCTATTTAGTAGAAAAACATTTTGCACATAGATTTAATTAGAATCTTTAAATTTACATTAGTGTGCTAATGTTAGGATGCTAATGTATGGGCCCCTCTATTTGAGGTTGATTCATTGCTGTCTGCATTCATCTTGCTCTAAAGAGATGCTACCAATAGGTAGCATTTCAATGAATTTAGAGGAAGCAAGCTTTTCCACTGACATGAACAGTTGTTCCCTAAAGGAGGCCATGCAGGGTTGCCAGCTTAGCTCCTTCTGCATACAGCTCTGGTAATGAAGAATGTCCACACCAATTAAGTCAATACTGCACCTGCTAACAAACACCAGAAAGGAATGGTTGTTTGTTTGCCTTTTTTCTTTTCTTTTACTGATCATTAATCCAAAAACCTTCCTAGAGAGGGACACATAAGGTTGGCTGCAAGTGCTGAATAATTCAAAAAATGAAGTAGGGTTTGCTTTGCAGCCTTGTGCCTGCTTTAGGACAAGCCTCAGGTGTCAACCTGTTGTACACTACAGATAATAAATTAGCACCAATGGGTTTTCTTTAACGTGATAAAAACTCTATAAAGCCACCAGTGTCCAGGACTGGCTAACTGTAAAAATGCTTTTATGGTCTATAAAAACCCCTAGATTTTAGATTCATAATATGAGTTGCCTCTCTTTAATAAAATCAGTCCTTTATCTGAGAAATATCTTTTCAGTTTTCAGTTTCCTTGCTTTATCTTGCTTAGATGCATTAAAATGAATATCCTTTGGAAACTGATGGTGGCAAAGCCCTTGTCACATACAATTGTCTTGGCTGTTCAAGGTCTGCTCTCTTCCCAAAGCCTAACCAGTTAGCAGCTCTTGGGTAAATGCTCAGAGCAGGGAGAGAACAGTGCCTGCTCAAATCCCTTGAGCATGATTTTGAAAATCTATGCCTGTGTGTTTATGGTTCTCATTAATGGCCTGTGCTATTAAGCGCCTTTCCCGTCACACAAGGGTTTTGTTAGATAAAGCAGAGAGCAGCCAGTGTCCAAAACAAATTTAATCTATTCTGAACTGCTGATCCCAGCAAGGCACAACACAACTCAACTTTCTGAATCACTGCAGAGCATGGCATATAATACTTTGTGTGGCAGTTGCTGTACAGACATTGGATTTTTTCCCTTCTTGTTGTTAAAGATCATGCTGTCATTTGCTGTAATGATTCTTGAAATCTGGCTGTAACCTTGCTAATAAACTTTCTCTTGGCTGAGAGGGGTGGTAAGGGAAACTACATTTCATGTTACCTCACCTTTCTCTGGGCTTCTTCTCAAATGTGTCATTAGCAGGGATAGTTCTCATCATCCATGGTGGCTTTGTGCTAGGAGAGGCAGAACCATGATGTAACCTGAACCTCAATTGCCACTCAGGCACCCTCAGAGCCATTTGGGACTGGTGTGTGCCTGGTGCCAGAATTAAAACAGCCCTTCCCTTCAATGTGCTGTCTCTTACTGCATAAATACAAGTAATTAACACAACACTGCTGAAATAAAGAGGTTTTTTTTTTTTTTTTTTTAATACCTGCCAAGAACACGCACGTGAAGCTAAAAAATCAATCTTATTTTTACCCCATGTTCTACATCCCAAACATTGCCATCCCATCACCTTCCCCTCCATCTCCACTCAAGAAACTCCTAACCAAGTGTTCACACCTAAAACCTGAGAATGTCATTTTTAAACCTTGTGACCCGTTGCCTCAGCAGACTTGCCATTAAGCAAGAACTCAGGGCCAGGAGCATGAGGCCATGAGGCACCATGTGGGCTGTCCTCCACAGGATGACCTTCCCTTGTGACCATTCCTGTGAGAGAGGTGTAAAATGTCTGCCTGCAGTTAAGTGCAAAGTCACAGTTTTCAGTTAGAGCTCGGATTTTTTACAGCAAATAAAATATTTTAGAAAGATTTCTCACCATGGGAAAGTTGTTTTAAGTGATTTATTCTTGTTGGGTAGTAAAACGAGAGCTTTTTGTGAAGAAGAAAAGGAATAAATGGATAAAACCAGTAATTAAATTGAAAATTGTTATTTCTATTTATTTATGTACTTACAGAAAAATATCAAAGCAATTTACCTACAAATTGACCAAACCCTATAAAACCCTCTTACATATCTTTATGTAGGACATGTAAATATATTTATTCTCATAAATTGGTCATTAAATTGAGAGACAATCTGGTCCAATATTTTGCTCAGGTAAGTCAGTGTCAAAGCCAAGAAATGTACACTTCTTCTTCTATAGAAAGAAAGAAAAAGGCTAATACAACTATGAATACATTTCTTTTATCAGCACACTGTATTTGAGGAATGATACCTAAAGGATCTCTAAGGGGTCTGGCATTACACATCTGGGCTCCTTTTTACAGGGTAAGAAAAAATCTCCTGAAATTCAGACAGCAATTTTGGAGAGAAAAGACGAATACCCAGCTTCATACCCAGCTCTCAGAATATATAAAACTGTCTTACCAATCTGTGTTTCTAAGGTAATCGCTGGTTGTTAGCTCACTTCTTAAGCTTCACATAACCTAAAGGGCACTCCAATAAATTACTTTCAGCATGTTTCTCTCTCCTGCTCTTCTCACAGGGATCCTCAGCCAGGAGGAGCTGGCACACAAGCCTTGTGCTACCCTTTTCAGTCTATGAAACTGCCCTGCCAAAACCTGAGCAAGGGGGGTGTAGAACACAAAGGGTACACAAAATTCTTGGACTCAAGAACTGATTATTATGGACAGCAAGGTAAAACGTTCTGCTTGGAATTTCTGAAAATAATGCAAGCAAAAATATGAAGGATTTCAAGGCTGTCTGTCGTTGAACCTTTGTCTTCCTGTCTTTCTTCTTCCTTTCTCCTTCTATGATTGTTGTTTAACCATTTTCTTCACTTCGTCTGTTGAGTGAATCTACTTTGCCTCACAGAGGCATTGCATAGGTGGTCTGGAAACCCAGACAAACTATTATACAAATCGAAGGCTGTCCAGTTTCTGATAACACCAAAACTAATTTATTTTTTGTTTATACTCCACTACCTTTGACAAAGCTTCCTCTAGAGATTTATATCTCCATCCTTACTGCCTTCCAACTGTTTGTCATTTTTTTTGCTTTGCAACTGACAAAGAAAAAAAAAACACCCTGACATCAACCTTGGAAGAGGTACTGAGTACAGAAGGTTTTTTTTTCAGATGTGATAAAATCTTGCCTAAAACCATGTCCAACCTTTTCAGCAGAAAGTCCAGATGGCTTTGCAGCCTGTACAACAGACTTTATTCACTGATGCTTCTCTAAGTGTCAGCAGGGTGTTGTCTTCCAGAACTAGTAAATGTGCAATGAAAGGCAGCTCTGAGGGGAGAAATAAACACAAACAAAAAACCCTCTCACTTAAATCCCCCTGCCACCATCCAAAAATCAAATTAATCTGAGAATTTCTACACTGACTGAAAGTTCCCTCTGGGTGGAGAAAGGCTTTGCAAACAACTGGAGGTGTAAGGGATGAGGTCGCGGTTCTGGCGGCTCCGGGGTGAGCAATGATTTACACTCTCACTGCTGGCCTGGTCACCCTTGCCTGCATTGCAAGTATTTCATCTACAGCATCAGGACCCTTCCTGAGTCTGTATATGGGCTTCAAACTGCAACACCTCATAATGCTGCTTTTGCTCTGGTCAAACTAGCACCAAGAAGCATGACTGTGAACGGCAGGCAGGGAATGTGGTGGGTGAAGGCTCAGGGATGTGGGGTGAGTTTCTGCCCCTGTGCTGGATCCCCTACAGCCTGATGAGGCCAGGCATGCCATCAGCCCCTGCCTCAATTTCCAGTCTGTAAAGTGGGAACACTCAAGAAGTCATGCATCTGACTTCTTTGATATTGGTGAAGGTCAAAGTACTCTTACTTCAGTTTATGTCCCAGCTCTGTCCTGCCCATCCCTCCACTCTGCACAGCACCTAGCTTTAGATGTAGGCAGTATGGGAGGACAAGCAGAAAAGCCACAGCCAAACACTGGCTGTGTGGCCATGCTGAGCCCTGAGAGCAGCTGGATCCTGCACTCAGCAACGTGAGCACAGAAGGTGTCTACACCAGGAGAAAATCTGCCCATTCTCGGTATCACTTCTGACTCGTGTGAGGGAATCAGGAGGAATAAAAAAGCTCCAACTGCTAGCTCATGCAGCTATTGTCATTTTATCCACCACCTGTGTGATATGGTTAACACTGCAGCCACTTCACTGGTATTCCTGATTCTGTTAGATTTGTGTGGCTTTGTGGTTGGCAGCAATCTTGCTCCATGTCTCTGCAGAGTTTATCCCAATGCAGGAATGTTCCAGTGCACCTTGGTATGACTGCAAGGCAAATAATAAGTGATAGCAATAGTGGGAAAATTCTCAGAATTAAAAAGAAAAGCAAAAAAAGAAAAAACCTGGTATACAAAAAGCCCTTCCAGCATGTCTCCAATTTTGTTTCTCGTTGACATACTATCCTTGTTCTGAGCTGACAGCTGCGGTCCAGCCTTTGTCAGGTAATTAATCTGGGCAGTTCATTTCCACAGGTGAGTAGCAGGTTGGCACAGTCTCCTCTAGCAGTGGTTTGTGGGTTTGCTTTTTTTTCTGTTTTCAGAACAGTGTGGGTATGAAAGTGTGTCTGAATATGGCCCACACCACATTGACCTGGCCAGTCATTTGCTCCTTTCTCTCTGCAGAGTTATATGCTGTGGGTCTAACTCCTGTGCTTTGCAAGGTGAATGGAAGGAAACCTCAGACAGGAATTTAAAAGCATCAGACTTGCTCTCATTGATTACAACTGACAAAACATCAAAAACCCCTGGGTTTCTTTGCAAGCTTGAGCACCGCTGGTCTGATTCACACAACAACTTCTGTGTATGCTCAGAAATGAAAGTGATTAAAAATAAGAAAAAGAGACTGTGAGAGGCAGAGAGAAAATCTCTTGACAGGGAAATGGTGAGTGATCTACTGCATTTTAACATTTGGTTAGCTGGGAAGTAATGCAGTTATAGTAATATGTAAGCACATTTTCTTTTATGCAATGCAGACAGTGCACTGCAAGGTCATTGATCTGGGAAACGTGATTCTATGGGTCTAGTGTCAGTACAAACAGATCTTTTCACCAAAGACATATGCCTTCAAGCCCTCCCTGAGCTTCACAGAGCCACTTTCTTCTGTTTGATGGTTTCTCACCACTCCCACATTGTGCCCCAAGATACCTATGTTGACAAATGGTTGGGTAATACATGGCTGGGCAACACAATTGTATCTCAGTCTCTCTGTCTCCCATGGCCAATACAGACTTTCTTTATGTCTTCTTTCTCACATTCCTTCTCCCTTAGATTTCTTCTTCCATATTCTTACAATCCAGCATGTTCTTAAAACCTAACCTGCATATCAGTCTGTTTTAGCTGCGTCCTAGGGTACCACACCCCTCTGCTGCCATGGGCAATCAAGAGATGGTTCTGTTCAGATTGTGCTGAGAAAAGATGCAATTTATGTCACAAATGTTTGTCTCCTTGATTAGAAATACAAACAGCAAGGTGAACTGTAACATGTCTCTGTCAAGGATAAAAAGCTTTAGTCTGGAGGGGCACTCTGATGGAAAAGCAGTGCAATGATCCCTAGGGAGAAGGCTATACTGGGACAAGCTTGTTAGGAGAGTTGGATTTAGAAAACAAGCATTCTTCACCTTTTCTTCAGTGTTTGGAGTTGTTATTCCTAGATGTACACTCATGAGCTACCCTCATTTCCAGTGGTCAGTCCACAGGGTCATACAAGACCCCTGAGTGAAGGCCATATTTTGGTCATCTCTTCCCATGCAAGATTATTTCTCCCACTGACTGTATGAAGAGCCCTGATCTACTGGCTCAGAAGCAGATTAAATGGTTGTCTACCCCTTCAGTTTGGGTGCTGCAGTAATATTGAATAGGTACCAGTAGTAAGAGATCAGAATAAAGCGATTTCCTTACACCTGGAAATGGCATAAAATCCCCTCACCTACACAGCATTTAGCTGTACATTCATCACAGTGCCATGATTTTGTAGTGAAATGTTCAGATGCTATTGCACTGTCCTAGATATTAATTTTCATTGCCAGTAACAGGAGTCCTGTGCACTTAACACTGTCCTTGGAACACAGTAAAAATATGTTTCAGCAGCTAATGAAATTATCACAGACCCTTTGACCTGAAAAACAAACAGAATAAGAAAGGCTTACCCTTGCTGGCTAAAATGATGTGGTGCAGCTGTATTTTGTAATGTACTTTATATATATGAGCATATATATGTGTGTATATATACATCTATATATATATATGCATATGTCATGCCAAATTGTAGATTGCCATTTTATATATATTAAGGTGGCCAAGGAGGCTTTTTATAGATGACATTTCCATCACATCTCAGCAAATGTTTTGCTAAAATCTATGCTATGTATCATGTATTTTATGGTTTCTTTAGCACATATAGGGTTTAACTGCTGGCAGACTGACACCAGCTTCTAACGGAGATGTAGCGATGCTACCATTTTTCTCTAACCAAACTTCCACATCTCAGACTTCACTATTTGTTTTTTGTCCTTAATGTTTTTTGTCCTTAATATTTTTTGTCTAGTTTGAACTGAAAAAAACCTACAAAACAAATTCATCAAAGAGGTGCACAGAAACTTTTCAAGGCAAGGATGATGGCAAATCTCTCATGGGACAACTGGGAGACTTGAAGGAAATTATTGTCATTGCAAAATATATTGCCATATCACAAAAAAGGACAAATCATGAGCTTCCCTTGTGTTTTTTAAGTATCAGGCTTGCAGAGGGAGATGGTTGGAGGTCTTTGAAGAACTCATTCTCACTGCAGGCACAAATGAGATGTAAGGTTGTCCTTTTATGTTATGAGATGTTAAGCATCTTTGGTATAGGCATGACAGACCTGAACAGAAGCTGCAATCAATTTGTTGAAGCAGCTATGGAACTCCTGTGCCTCAGCTTCTCTACCTGTATTTATCTGTCTGCAGTTCTCCAAGGATCATCTCTCCTGTGGCCTCAGTAAGTAAATCTCTGGGGCAAAGCAAAGCATTGCAATTACAGTGTTGGCATGTCAGCAAATGGGACAGGTCATCAAAGAGACAAAATCAACATTTTTTTCCTTTGCAGGTGAAATTCAGCTATAAAACCAATAATACAGCACATTCAACACCAATGGGAGATGACGCCCCCAAAATATCCTTTTATCTTTGTCCTCCTGAGTTTAAAATAAACAGGCTATGGTGCTAATTTTGCCTTCTTGGTTGCCCTACAAGGAAGGCAGAAGACTGCATGGGCTGTCACACCTTACAGGAGAGGGGACAACCACTTTTCACTATGTAGCTCCAGCAGCAGCCGCTGGCTTTGTGTACTGGCTGATAGAAAATCATCATCCATGAGCTCTCCAGGGAGTCACAGACCTGTCCCACCAGAAATACAGCAGACTTTGACCAGACATCACTGGTCAGAGACAGCCCCTTGGCAACCATATTTGGGCATGGGGCTCCATCACAGCAAGAAACACCAGTGCCATTAAGGACTATTTAAGGAGAAAATGGCTTTCTTGGTTTTATAGAGACTGTAGGCCGATTCTTGTTCTGGTTTAGTGCCTGGCAAGAGTGTTTTTGCAGCTTGCAGCAGCTTCACAGGCATACATAGACGTGTTCAAGGCCAGGTTGGATGGGGCCTGGTTTGTGGGTGGCATCCCTGCTTATGACAAGGGGGTTGGAACTGGATGAACTTTAAGGTCTCTTCCAACCCAAACCATTCTTTGTTTCTATGACTGTACATAATGCAGAATACAGGAGGAGCCCTCTTAGCTGCTGATCTTGTTTTTTTTTTCCCCTGGAAAGTCGAGGATTCAGGAACATTCATAGCACAAAATTTTCTAACAATCTCTTAAGAGATTAGCAAAGCCAAGAAACACTACACAATCTACACTGAGAATTGTAGTTTAGAAGCCTCAAATGTAAAAGCCAGCTCAAAAAGCATGGACTAGCATTACACGAAGAAGGAATAAGCACTTATTAAGGAGGAACATGTTTTTGCCACATTTGGCAAAAGAACCACAGCTGTTGACGTCCTCAATTGGTAAGAATCGGGTGAGCTACATTCATTTTCATGTGGCAAGCCCAGTTGTATGTGGCTGAGACTGCCATCCAACATGCTTTAATTTTAGTGGAGAAAGCACTCATAAAATCAACTTCTAAATCCACCATCACCGATAATTTCAGAAATCTTTTTCTTTCCCCCTCCATCAAAGCCTTTCTGCTAGAGTGCAGTCATTTTACTAAGGAAAGAATTAAGAATCTGAGCCAAACTTTGGAGAAATCTATTTAGACTTTTACCTTTATTTACCTTTTACCTTTTAAGCAGGCTTTGGTTTAGACTTCCTGTGTCTTTAAAAATGGAACACTTCTGCTATTTTATGAGTCCAGCTTTTTATGCAAAGCTTTAAAAATTTTTTTCTTGTGCATTTAATTTCAGTTTACAGCTGTAGAAATTTGGAATAGCTAGTGGCTATCAGTGATGCCTGCCAATACAGTTTTTTTCAGGCCAACTAGCATTGATAAATACCTGTAGCATGTCTTCTGCTAACTAATACTATTTCTAAAAATCTCAATGACTAAAAATAAGTGACTCAGAACTTACTGCAGGGGATTGCAAATAGCAGCTCCCAAATATGGATTGCAGAGACAATATAAACCACGATATGAAAGGTATTGAAACAGACTCACTCAAGAAGAAACAACTTCACAAATGTCTCTTGAAAAAAGCAAGAGGAGATGACAGCCAGTATTTCTTGTCCCCTACCTTTCCTTACAGATTTTTTCCTTCTTCCTCATACTTGCTTATTTACCATTCTTTTTCCTCTACAGCTTTTTACTGCTTCTTCTGAATAACACTGATATTCTTTACAAAGGTTTATCTTGTTATCACACACAAACTCCTTCCCCTCTTACCCTCCAAATGAGTTTTTTCATTTCCTTTTTCTCCTGCTACTGTTTCTAGTCTGCTTGGAGTAGAGGAGGATCTTGAGCATCACAGGTACATGGTGTAAGGGAATGAGAGGGGAATACTGTGATGCTGGATCTGGGTGGTAGAACCTGGAACTGGACAGAGACAGAACCTGCCACACATGGACCCAAGGATGATACTCAGAGCACACACTGGAGAATGTGATCATCCCTGTTATCAGTCATGAGACATTTCCAAACAGATTAATATCATGAATATTGTTGGTCCTCAAAGGAGGTCTACCTGCTAGCAAGCCCTGGCTTTGGATCAGTTTCTGGATGAGGAGGGACAGAATGTGACAGGAATTAAGCTCATTTCTTTCAGTGACTTTTCAGCATTATCCCAATTTCAGAGTCAGCTCACAGCTCCTCGCTACCACCATTGGTGAGCAGAAAAAAAGGCCAGCAGCAGGAAAGTCATTGCTCTGTAGTTTACAAAAATTGGAAAATTCTGTCCTAAATCCTCCCTATCGTGCTTTTTTGGGACACAAGGAAAAAGTTGCAATCATGTTTGAAGATTAATAAGAATGAAAAGTCCTGAAGTCCAAGGTAAACGATGTGGGTTAGATAGATGGATGGAGGCAAAGGGGCATTTTTGCTGAGACGTGCTACAAAAAACCCAGGTATCTAAGACTGCACAACTTTACCATTTTTACTTTGTTTTTAGCTCCCTAAGACCCTCCTTTTACTTTGCCCTGAGGAGTGCTTAGCTGAGGAGCAGAAGGGGCAGCTGTACCAATCCAGAGTGAATCAAGATGCTCAGAGTTCCAGTATGGATGTACCAATTGCACAAGCAGATGGGTGCACGTGTGCAAATAACACGAGTTTGGCAGTGGTTGGGAAAGAGCCCTGCTCTGCTGCATGGATCCTTCCATGGATCTGTAGGCACATCCCACCTTTTGGGGCACTGTTCTCCCACCCCTTCCCACACATCTGGGCATGCACCATGGCTGGGTGAGCACGGAGCACCCAGGTGTCACCTTCGCCAGGGCCAGCGTTTCCAATGCCTGCCAGCAAGCAAGCCATACATCGTCAGATATTGACACGGTTCCACTAGACTGCCACTCCTGACATTTAATGTATAGCTTTAGGTGCTCTTGCTTTAATCTAAAGAGTCAATGAGGGATCGAAGGAAATGTATTTGTCCTGTCCATGTGCAGTGTGACATGCCTTGAACCGGTCGGGGGAACTTACAGGGCTGCCAAGTTCCCACCAGCTCTTTCCTTGGCATCATCCAGTTAAGAGGATGAAGCCCAGGATTTTAGTCAGCAAGTGAATGCTTTCGCCTGCCCTCCAACATTTAAAATATTTATCATGTTAAATATCAACTTGGAGAATATTGTGTTCATTTAAACTTTTCACGTTCCAATGATTTTTTATTATTTCCATTGACCAAAATAAATGAAGAAAATGTTTCACATTATACATGAAAGCATGTAAAAATCAGTAACTGGATTTTAAAAGATCTAGACTGTCTTGAATACATTCATTTTTCAAACATTTTTCTCTGATCTTTAAATAGCTTTTCTTGGAGCATAACATTTTTTTTTGAAAAGTCAAATACAGAGCATTAAGAGTATAATTACCATTTTAATTATAACTCAATCATCCTATCTACTTTGCATAGAAATTACAGCTTTTATGTCAGGATTTTGGGTACTCACAAACATTCAGGAGTAATTAATGCTAGAGATTTTCACTGTACATGAACTTTACTTTGTAGCACTTATTTCAACTGGACTTCATTCAGATTGTGTAAATATACTGAATTTTATATTCAGGATTTTCAAGCAAAAATCTTTCTACATAAATATCTTTAAAGCTAAGACAAAAAAATCAAAACTCGACAATCTTGAAAACCAAATGTATGTCTCCCTCTTCAAAGGTGATCCATTCATGTAAATATGGCCAGATGAAATTCAAGGGGCAGCAATGAAAAAATTCCTTCCAATCACTCTCTGACTAGACTCAAGGAATATTTCTGATAATTTTACAAATACTTCTGGAAGGTATTTAAAATTCAAAATTTTCTTTCCAGACAGCCCTAACATCTATTTTTCCTGTTTGAGATTTTATTAAAAAAAACTTGTTTTAAAAGATTTATTTTAGAAAGTGAGTTTACCTCACAAATTTTCCTGTTGTATCCCTCTGTATTTAAAAGCATATGTATGGGTGTGGGTGTACCCGTGAAATTGAGCAAAATCAATTACAACAAAGCTGCTTTTCATATGGTTAACACCACAATATCAGAACTAAGCTACTTCTCCTTTTCAGTGTCAAAACAAGAAATATAGTATTTTATGGATATAAACACATGGAAATAAAAGGATACTCCATTTACAAATGGCCACTTTTCTTCCTTTACTGACTTTTGGTCTATTCCTCATGTCAGAAAACACCATTCTGTGCTTTTATATCATCCTCCACGTGTTTTGTTTTGCAGTGTGCTGGAGCAGCAGATGCCTTTTTTCTTTCCTTTAAAAGCATGATAAAGCTATACAAATTTTACAGATTCTCAAAGAACATGTCCTCTGTCTTTTTTTGGACTTAAGGATATAATGACTCTTTAACATTCCTGGCTCAGGTATTTCAGAGGAGAAAAGACTGTTCTCATAAGAATAAAGCTCTGGCTCAAGCTGCAGTGCTTCACCCCCCAGAAGTCGCTGTCTTTGTGTAGTGCAGTGGGCTCTTCTGCACGTGGAATTGCTTTTGCCTTCAGTGAAAGCTTTGCATGAAAGCCCAGGCCAAATCAAACCCGTCATCTGGGAAGTGCTGCAGGATCTGGAGGGAAGATTCATGATGCTTATTATCAGCTGGCACTTAAGACAGATGTCTCACACTCTCAGTGGTGCAGCTACAAGTAGGTTACACCTGAAATGCATGTGATTAAAGCATTTGTGCCAAATCACACTGGGCATTCTGCATATATATGTGTAAATAGCTCTAGCTTTTTTGATGGATGAATGAAAAATATTTTATTATACCCATCAACGGTGTAAAGTGAAGGTGAATAGCTTTTACACTTGGACTGTTCTGTGTTCTTGACAGTTTTACAAACAGCCCTCTCAATCTCTCTCCATCCCTAACCTTTGCCAGATAAAACTAGGATCCTGAAGTAATTTTAATGCCAGTATCTGAAAATAAAATAAAAAGAAAGGAGATGTAAAATGGGAGGCAGAAAACAGATTTTATCAGAATCATCCAGCTGGCCTGACTCGGTGTTGACCTGCACATTGTATAGTCACTTATCCCAGGGCTACAGAATTTCATACTGCCTGGAGCCAGGGAAGAATTCAGAAATGTCTAAACCCATTGATTTCCTATCAACTTGAGTCTTGTCCACACAGAAAAGTTGCACCTGCTGAATTTAAATCAGCTGTTAATCTCTGTATGAAGCTAAACCAATGTCAGCCCATGTGCGGCTGTGTTATTGTCATGTACTTACAAACCAGTGGGGAGACAGGAATGGGAGCTCTGTTCTCCCCTCCCCTTCTCATTTTTTAAGCAAGAGTCAATCATAATTTCACCTTCAGGCTCTGGAAAGCTTGTATTGGGCTGACAAGGCTGTTATCCTAGAGGATGACTCCAGTTATGCTGCTGGGCAGGTTTCTGTGTGTTTGAGCACTAGCGTGAAGCAGAGCCCACTGGCCAGTGGGAGCTCTCCCAGTGCACAGGGACTGGGCAAAACTGCTTCCTGTCCCATTCCTGTCCCTGCATACAGACCCTGCTGATCCAGCACACCATGGGCGATAGGAACAAGCTAGACTAAAGTCAGATGGCTTGCACCACCCAGCACAGCCTTAGCTAGGGCATTCTGCTTGGTAAGGGACAGAGGGACAGACTAAGCCAGGGCCCTGGCAGAGCCTGTTCAACACGTATCCCTGTCCTGAAGGGAGTGGGCTTCGCTGGAGCCTGGTTTAGCTAGTGTTTGTGGAAGGAGCCTGCTCCTGTCTGCTGCCCAAGCCCTCACACACAGTTCCATGGTGGCACTCGGCCAGGACCTCCTGGGCACAGGGACACAGAGGGGACCGCAGCCCCTCTCAGTTGCCACAAAGCTGCTGGGAAAATGCTGGACTCGGTTGCAAAAAGGCTAAAAAGAACATTTTTCCTCCCTGGAGCTACATGGTGTGGGCAATAACATGAGGTGGAGTGATGGCCAGGTCTCCTCTACCAGAGCCAGCCATGCTGGCTGGAGATGTCCCCAGCAGCTTCCCTGCAGTGCCAGCTCTGCTGGCAGCAGGACCTGTCCTTGTCCCAAAGCAGAGGTTTCAGTCACCTCCACTGTGGGCACTTGGTGCACCCCTGCTGTGTGTCTCAGCAGGAACAAGATGTGTTTTCCTTTCTCCTCTTTGAGTGGACACCGTTGTTTTAATCTATTGTGTCTGTACTGGAATTAAAGTAGGTAGATCTGCTCTTCTGCATTACAAGTCTGCTGCTGATCTCCTAATGAAACAAAACACCTTGCAGTGAGTCTTTGGAGTACTAGGAGTACCTGAATCTTTGTATTGTGTTTATAAAGTTTCTGAATATTTATGCCTTATTAAAAAATAGGCTCTTTTCTAAATAAATTATGATATTTATCTTAATGGGTTGATTGTGATCATTTAGACCTATAGCAATTTCCCATTAAATTTTAGCAAAAATGCACTTTCACACTGAGATCTAGGTTCTTTGCTACAGGAATGAAAGAGCAATACTAGAAAACATCTGAAATACTTAATTTTTATTTTTATGTCACTTGAAAATTTTAAAAGGTCCAGGCTCAGCCTATAAGTACTTAAAAATATTTTCCCTCAAACAAGTATGGATTGTAAATGAATCCTGGTCTCAAGACTCATGTGGAAAACAGGATTTATAGTGAAAATACTAGGTCAGCATAAACCATAATGGTGCTCTAATGATGCTGAGGGCTGGATTGGTTCTTTCAGTTTGTTTCTAATAGAAGGGGAAAAAGCTTATATCCTTACCTTAAGAAAAATGACCATAGAACAAGCAATAATTCTTGCATTCTGTTTTGGTAATACTTTCAATTTAACAACTGTCTGTGAAAAGGAGTTTCTCACAATGAGTTATTTAGTCACTGTGCCATCTAGGGTATAACTGTCATTCTGAAGGGAACATCCATGCTATGATTTGCTGTCAGTCTGTTGTACACTGTAAGTCCATTCATATTTCCCCCTAACAGGTGAAGATAATGATATGATACACAGTAAAAGATAGATGATAAAAACAATTCTTTAAGGGAAAAAAAAAAAAACAGACAGAAAGGGTTTGGCAGGAAAATATAAAATGTTCTATTCTTCCTTTTAAAGTACTATAATAAAACATGTCTGAAGTGAAGTACAGATAACAAAACAGCAGAGCATGGGTCTGCAATCCCAGCATGATATTGCGGTAGGAGCAATCATGAAGCATTCCCATCACAGTTGCCTGTCACACATTATTAACAAGAGTGTTTAGGACTACTGAATAAGCATGCTAAAAGGACATGATCAACTTACAAAAAAGGTGCTGGTTTTTTATCAGTTGTGTTTGACTTGACAGTAATTTCAAACCCAAAGATTTAAAGTCAGGGAGGGTTGTTTTGATCTCCTCATCCAGTTTCCAGCACAGCACTGACCACAGAAGTGTTGTCATGTTGAAAGTAGCTCAGTAACTTGCTGCTCAGAGGAAAAACAAACAAAAATACCCTGCTCTATCCTGCTCCTGGCAACCGATGGAGCTTCCTGAAGACTAGAGAAGAGCAAATGTCACTCCTATCTTCAAGAAGGACAAGAAGGAAAAACCTGGGAGCTGCAAGCCTTGCAGTTTCACCTCCACCCCCAAGAAGGTGGCAGACAAAATCCTCCTCCAAAGTTTCTCCAAGCATGAAGGGCAAGAAGGAGACTGAGGAACAGTATACATTGATTTATGACAGGGCAAGTGTGCTTGGGAGACCCTGATAGCCTTCTATAATGAAGTGACTGGCTTGGTGGATGAGGGGAGAATAGTGTATGTTGCTTGCTTTGGCTGTATTAAAGCCTTTGACACCATCTCCCACAGCACCACAATGCACAAGCTGACAGTGTATGGGTTAGATGGTTAGTGGGCAGTGAATTGGACTGAAAATTGGCTGAAAGACTGGGACCAGAGGGATAGGAACAGTGTCACAAAGTCCACTTGTAGGCAGGTCACTAATGGTGTATCTAAGGGTCAATACTAGGCCCAATGATATTAAACTCTTCATAAGTCATCTGGATGATGGGACAGTGTACCATCAGCAAGTCTGCTGGTGATGCAACATTGGGAGGAGTGGCTGATACATCGGAGGGTCATGTTGCTATCCAGGGGGATGGAGGCCCAACAAGCTGGAAAAATGGGCTGACAAGGACCTCATGAATTTCTCAAGGAGATATGTCAAGTCCTGCATGTGCAGAACAATGGCCCCAGGTACCCAGACAGACAGGGGGCTGACCAGAAGAGCAGATTTGCTGAGAAGGACCTTGGGGTCCTGGTGGATAACACAGTGACCATGAGCCAGCAGTGTGACTTAATGACAAAGAAGGCAAACAGCCTCCTGAGCTGCATTAGGAAGAGCACTGCCAGCAGGTTGAGGGAGATTATCCTTTCCCTCTGCTCAGCATGGGTGAGGCACACTGGGAGTGCTGGGTCCTGTGCTGGGTCTCCCAGTAAAGGGGAGAGATGGACTTACTGGACTGAGTCTGACAAAGGGCCATGATCAAGAGACTGGAGCATCTCTCACAGGAGGAGAAGCTGCAAGAGATGGATTGTGCAGTCTGGAGAAGAGAAGATTCAGTGGGATATCATTAATGTATAGTAATACTTGATAGGAGGGAATGAAAGGCCAGACTCTTCTTGGTAGTGCCTAGTGACATGTCAAGAGGTAATGGGCATAAATTAAAACCTTAAATTCAATCTGATTGCAGGAAGGTTGCATAGAGAAGTTGTGGAGTCTCCATCTGTTGTCATACTTAAAACCACAGGTAGACATAAACCTGGACAGCCAGCTGTAGTCGGTCCTGCTTGAGAAGAGACTGGAATAGATGGTGTCCAGAGAATCCTTCCAACCTCAGCTGTTCTGTGATCCCATTTATCAAAACTTTTACCAAACAACTTCATACTTTCAACAACTTCCATATTAGTGTAATTAGTGAACATATTTCCCTTTTTTTTTTTTTAATTTGAATCTTCCAATAGCAATTAGGGAGAAAAGAAAGCTAAAATAAATAACACAATCACAGGCTACATCCCCAAGATGCAAACTACTCTATTTAGAGCTACACTAAGTTCTGTGCCTAGGCTTCCTGTTGATAATATCCCTTTAAACTAAAAAAAAGCAAAACTAGCTGGTGACACAGCCAGTTACTTTTTTGTCACCCTCTCTTTAGGCCACTCAGAGATATCTGCATTGACATTAAAAAGCCATTATAAGCAATTTAAACTCTGAATTGATCCTGACACGTACATTCAGGTCTTTCTCATATGTCCTTTCAATAGTTCTCAATTCAAACTGAGAACAAACATCACCCTATAAACAGAGGAGATAATTATGCTTTATTGATTAGCCTCTCAAAGTATGAATGGAAACCAGCCAGCTTTCTGAGAACAGCCATCAATGTGGGTTTTAAGTCGCACTATTTCAGCATTTTCTTGTACAAATGTTCCCTAAGTGTAGTTTTTTAACATTGAACCTGTAACAAGCAAAATTTTTCCACTGGCTTCAGTGAAATGTCAATGTAGATTTATAAATGGTGACTTTATATACCTCCCACAGTTGTGTGCCTATGCTACTGTTATGGTTTTAGCCCTGGCAAGCATCTCAGTCCCACACAGCTGCTTCCTTCCTCTCTCCCTCCCAGTTGGAAATGGAAGAGAATCAGAAGGGTAAAAGTGAGAAAACTCATGGCTTGAGTTAAAGACACTTTATTTGGTCTAATATTAATGCCTCAGCTCTTGAGTGTTCACCCTTCCTTCTTTTTCTCCAGGCTGTTATTGCTGAGTATGGTGCTACACAGTGTGGGATACCCCTTTGGTCAGTTGGGATCAGCTGTCCTGGCTATGTCCCCTACCAATTTCTTGTGCACCCCCAGAATTTTTGCTGGTGGAGTGGGATGAGAAGCAGAGAAGCCTTGATGCTGTGTAAGTCCTGCCAGACACAAGTAAGACATTGGTGTTTTATCAACACTGTTTTGTTCACAAATTCAAAACACAGCACCATACAAGCTGCTATGAAGAAAATTAGGTCTATCCCAGCCAAAAGCAGGCACCCACTCAGTTTCTTCCTAACACTGGCTCATTCATCTCATGATACATGGCTCATAACCCCACAGATGCATTGTGGACTGCCCCCTTTCTCTAACAAACTGCAACTCCCTTCACAGCTGCCAAATGCAACAAATACTCCTCTTTAATCCAGTGTCAACATTGATTTGCTTCAATTTTGCTAAATAAGGATTTTAACACCTGTCCCATCTATCCTATAACAAATGTACCACAGCAGATTCATCAACGGACATCTGACTAAGGATATTTCCAGTTTACAGCTGAACTTCTAATCAACCATTTCTCAACCTTTCTGCTTCTTGCTAATAAAGCCTGTCAGGAATCAGAACTAGTTATGTTAGAAAAAAAGGATAATGTAACCATTCTATGTCTGAGTTTGTTTTACTGTCTGAGAAAAGGAGAGATAGCTTTGTTATGATTACTGATAGTCTTTTGAACTGGCAGCACACTGCATTGAGAAACAGTGAAATTGCTCACAGCTGTTACTACAATACTGATAATTATTTAATTTAAACTCTGATGATCACTTTTGTGTTACCTACACAAGCACAAATAAAAGAAGCACTGTTTGTTTTTCTTGCCTGCTCCCTTGGCCCCACCAAGCAAGCACTGAGATGACTGCCCTCATATTTGCACTTTCAGGTTTTGTCCCAGACCAACATGGGCTCAGCCTCTCCATCCACCAGGAACACACTACCCTCTGAGATTCTTCAGGCTCAAATTGACTCTTACCTCTAGAAAAGAGAGTGCACAGGCTCTCTGCACTAAGAAGAGAAGAAAGAAGATGAAATGGAGCCACCATAATGTCTCGATATGTCTTGCCAACGTGCTGCCTGGCTTGCTTGCTGCTGCCTTGGGGATGACTGCATTGCCCCCAGCAGGACTAGCTTGGGTTGCTCTCGCTCCTTTGAAGCCCCTATTTTTAAACTGTATAGATGAATGAATGCCTTGAGATATCTTATGCTATCAAATATAGTTGAATAGTCTCAAGGATTGCCAAGAGCAGCAGAAAGTTGATCACACAAAGCTAATTTGGAAAGCAGTCTGAAAACATGCACAGAAACCTCTTCTGTAGAATATTCACGTCACATGAATGGCTGCTATCATGAAGGGAGATAAAAGGATGGGCAAACTTCTCTGACTGCTTCATTGGCCCTTCTAGATTCTGCACTGCAACCGCTCAAAAATGCATACAAAAACGTGCAAAAATATTTAGTTGATAGCTCCACATCCTAAACAAACCACAGAGTTCCCATGTATTTCATTAAACTCACATAAAGAGGCCTAACTTTGGACTTGCATAGCAAACCATCCATTTGCAATTATTTTTAGTTGTTTTAAAAGCTTCCTGTTCATGAAATACAAGATGGAAAAAAATTGAACATTTTGTTGTACCTAAAATTATCCCACTAACTAAATGTATGAAAAAGCTGTGATATACAGGGCATATTTTCCCCAGTGATAAAATAAGAATGACCTCTGTGACTTCATTTAGGTTCCACCTCTCCTGAGTTACGAGCCACTCCTCACTTTTAAGGTATATCCCATATCTCACTCAAACCCCCAGTGGACCACAAAACTCCCTTCCAGAAAAAATTATGCTTCCCTCAGTCTGCGGAGGATTACCCATGTCAGGCAAAGTTATATTATTGTTTTTAGTGCTGCTAGGAATTACTTGCAGGATGTTTCAGCTCATTACCTCAAGTTTTCATCAGCTATTTTCTGAGCGTGGTAACCTTTGTGATGCAGGTACTGTATATATCTACAGTATTGATTCTGCCTCTCCTGCTACATTACATGCAATACATGTAAACAGAAGAGTGTTTCACTACCAGCTGGTAAGGTGCAAAATGGTAGCTGATCTTGCAGCTACAAAACACAGATAAAACCTTGAAGTAATCAGCTGAACTGTCATGGAACTAATTCCATGATATAGTGGAAGCAATTATTTGCAGTTATGTGTCTTATTGGAAAATACAATCAGTGCTAAACCAATCCTGTTAGTGTTGTCAAGGACACATTTAGCTCCAAATGCTCCCCTTTTAATCAGTAACCAGTTATTAATTAATTAGGTAGTGATCATGTTGCTTTTCATACATGTGTATTATTATTGCACTTGATATTGTGCCTCTGCACCGATCGCTGTTAATTTGCAGCAAGTGCAATTGTGTTAATGTGCTCTAATGCCAGCTATTATCACAAGGACAGGGCACCTAACATTTAACCCAAAATCGCACTGAATTGTTCTCACAGCTGCCTCCTTCCAGCTCCAGCCTGCTGCTGCCTGGATGGGGTGTGCTGGAAGAGAGATGGCTCTTGATAAAGGAAATGTCAGAAAATGGAAACCAGCAACAGGACAATCAGCGCTGGGAAGGGAAATAAGGCTAAAAGTACTTCAGAAGACAGCTGTGAGCCTGTGTCCTGGCAGGGGCAGAGCTGCCCACTCCCTGCCTACAGCCAGATTGCTGCCTGACACCAGCAGGGAAAGAGGCTGCCCTAAAGCAGAGGAGCAGGTAAGCAGAATATGCAGCAGGTCGAGGGTGTCTCACAGCTCTTGCTTGTCAGCTGTGGTTCAGGGAAAGATGTAGCTTCTCTTTGGTCACAGCTCTGCAAAATCACCAATTTTAATGGCAGGGGTGAGGCTGCAGGTGGAGAGCAATGTATTTGTTCACAGCTAATACAAAAGAAATCCTTTGTCCTCCTAGTATTAGTGATGCTTAGTTATGCTTACTAAAAAATGTGTTTTTCAGACTTTTCTTCCAGTCTGAAAGCTTTAAGCATACCAACTGTGTCAAGAAAGAAACAAATACTAGTAGAAAACAGAATTTATCTGAATTGCATTTAATAGAGGCCAGGAGCAGTGAACTAAGGATATTCAGCTGAAGTAGTTCAGTCAGAGATAGCTAAACTTTTTAGTGTGCTTATTTAAATAGAGAGGCCTGAACTGGAGATTAGCTATTTATCAGCTGCCTGATGGAATGAGAAACAGCTGCAACATATTTCAGTGTAAGTTTTATTTGCTATAAATCCACAGGTTCAAATTCTGCTCTGGTTTATGCCTGTGGGAATATGGAATAAAGGCATTATCTGCCCACATTGTTTTGTGTCTTCATGCCTACGTATATCAGAGAAAATTTAGTTTATGTTGGTTCAGTTATTCACCATAATCTTCCAACCACAAAAAGGACTTTTAATATTTGCAATGGTAGCAGGTATATGTGCAAAAAATAAGCGCCCAGAATACAGTACATGGCATAGGTGGCAAAACACAGCTCAAATTACTGGCAAAGAATTTCCCTATGCATGCCTTTGCAAGGATTTCAAGACTGTGCTGTAACTCCAACATTTTCCTTCTCACACTTGTGGTTTTTGCCTGATTTTCACCAAGGGGGTCAATTCCACCCCTCACTCCATAAAAACTGTTTCCAGGTCCTCAAGGGAGTAATTTCTGTATTATAAGCTTCTATCCCTGACTCCAGCAAGTGCCCTCATCTCTGCAGCTGGGAGCAGCCCTGCTCCTGCACAGCAGATACCACAGCCTAGGAGAGGCGAGTAGGAGCATTTTGTTTGTTTGGATCAACTTCTGTCAAAGGCAGCCTGGAAGGTATTTTTTTTTTTTCCCTCCAGCTTGTCTTTGCAAAGTTTCTTTCTCTCCCTCCGCTCAGTTCAGCCTCATTGGCGTTCATCTGGTGACCAATTGTTATCAAGGGCTCCCTGACAGATCCTTTGGATTTGCACAAGTTGCTCCAGGTCTGCCTCGAGGAAGCTTTGCTCAGATATCTGCTAGATTTTAGCTCTGTTATGTGGCAATGATGTTAGTCTGCCTGTGAGGACTATCTAGTTCGGCTGGCTTGATTTATTTTTGTTATATAAGGGGGAAAGCTATTTTTAAAACTTTTTTTCTTTTGGAGAGATTAGGGCTTAAGGTCTCTCCAAGTTCACAAATGTCCGAGAAGAGATACAGGCAAAGATATAAATTTAGGCTCCTGCTTATTCATGAGGGGAAAAATTTCACAATATCTATATCAAAGACAAGTAAATTTGAAAGTCATGTTACTTTTTTTTCATGAATCTAGGATTTAAAAGGAAAATCTATGCACTGTAGCTTGTCAGTGTTTTGGGGAATGCTATTAATTTCTTCCCATCAATGTTCTCCAGAGCATGGTGACAGCAGTAGCTATCCCTCTTGAACTTTGATCTCTCTCAAAGTCAAAATATAAAATATGCAGCTGAAGGCTTTTGCCCTGCAAAAGCAGAGGGCATGTCCTATCAGTAGTATTATGATTGTGACCAAAAATATCATACATTTAATTAAAAAAAGGAAAAGAAAAATAATTTCTACTTGATAGTTCACATGGCAGTACTTTGTAGCTTTGTTTTTCAGATTTTTTTTTTGTGAATTTGAGTAAAATAGCTTATTTAGCAAAAAAAATATACTTTAAGATGTCTTGCTTTCTCTAATTAATAGCCAGCACCAGGTGGAAGGGAAATACAGTCCACAGACTCCTCTAGACATGCTGAGATACTTGCCAGAGTAAATGTTGATAGTTTAGGCTATGCCCAAACCATTAGAGAACCATGAATTATGATCAGCAGGAATTTGCTGCAGCACTGAAGGTGCATTTTTGAAGAAGTCAGGCACAGAATGGACGGAGATATCTTTGTGTCAACAGCTCATGCCCCCTGTTCTGGTAATGTCCATGTAAATCCATAAATGAAAAGGTCCTAATTGGATTGAATTGAGTGCTGAAGGGAGAACATACAATGCCACAAAAGGCAGCAAAATATGACAGTGTTTTAATGTGTTGTCAGTCCTTGCTGGGAATAGCAAAACCCTTGGGCTGAGTTGCAAGCTCAGTAATTCATAGGATCCATAGGAATCAATGTGCCATGACTTTTTTTGGTTTTCTTCGGTGAGAGCTGATAGCTGCCTTTAGCATCTCTGAAGGTGTTTTCCAGACTGGTGACCCTCATGGGTAATTCCTCTTCTCTCCATGTGATTGTGTTATGAGATGCTATAAACATTATTATGGGACACTATTTCCATGCTGCTTTCCAAGCGGTACCTGCTAACTTTTGGCTCAGACAACAGTTTTAACAGCTACGTGGTATGTTTCTTTTTTTGTGAAAATTGCTGATACTCAGGCACAAAAACTTCAGTGTGTCTCTGATTTGTGTCCTGTAGTGAGCATCAATCAGCACATCTGCCCCTCATTGGTGCCATAACCATGAGCCTTCAAGAAACTTGACTGCTATCTTACCAACCACTGCTCCCTGCTTTTTCTAACTTGCTTTGTTTTTGTCTGCTCCATGTTGATGGCCACTGGCTTGGTTTGCAGAGGGTTTCTGTGTAGCTGGGTCAGGATTAAACAAGCATTCTACTCCTCTCTTGGACACTGTTCCTCTGCAAAGACCAGGACAACCAAGGCCTAACAGTATCTTTGTGGTGCTGTTCTGAGTTGTTCTCCATAGGATGGGTGTACAAGAGTTATTAGGCACTGGGGGTTAGAATGATGAGTGTATTTCAAGGAGAATAGAAGAAAAGAGGGATCTCATTCAGGAGTAATGAGTTTGTTCTCCAATATCCCTGTGAGGATTATTCCTTAAAAGTACAGGGCAAAGTTGATTTGGATAAGAACTAATTATCAAACAAGAAATGAAGGCAGTGTAGCTGTCTCCACCCTCCCCACCAGACCTTGGGGACACACATTATTCCTTGTGTTTAACCTATTAAAGCAATGACCCATATAAGAGGGAAAGGAGTTGATTATAATTATTTCTGTGAGCATTAGTGCCCAGTTCATAGAAGATGGCCTAAAAATAGGAACTCAATTAGAAAAGAACTCAATAAGAAAGAAAACTTAGAAATCATGGGATGCTTAGATTATTTTTCTGAACAAACCAAAGTACATTCATTTTGTTAACTGACTTTTTTCTCAGAGAATGTACTCTTTCCACCTTTTGTTTTTAAATATGAACTGGATAAAGAGAGCAAGAAGACACAGCACAAAAGGAATTGCAAACTGGCATGGCTTCAGTAGCGTGGGCTCATTTGGATGACATCTCATTGTGGCACTGATTTTAAGGTACATTGTGTAAATTCAAGTCTATTATGGGCCTGGTGTCTGCAGCAGAGGTGATGACAAGTAGGTTAAGAGCAATCGTGCTTAGGTATTTTCTTATCAAATGTCTACCCTGGTTCAGAAGACAAATAGGAAATAACAGCTCGATTGGAATAGACTCTGACTTGTCAATTAGAAAATCAGAAAGGATGAAAAAGGAACACAAATTCCTCTAAACACAATAATATTGCAGTATTAAAGGTAGAGGAGAAAAGTTTAATGGATTCATTAATATTTTATGTGTCTTAGAACACAGTCTAAGAGGTTGATGGATATCATGAGACATAGACAATCTTGATTGCTTTCACTGAATAAAATGTGATGAATAGAGAAGGTTAATTTACCCACTTTTTCAGTGATTAGGTGGATTTATCTCTCCTTTCTAGTTCTCAGAAATTTGTAAAAATACTTTATCTTAACAAAAGTTCACATCATGCATCACGTATGTGCCAAGCAAAAAAACCAACACCCCTGCCCTAAAATTTTGCTCCCATTAAAAATCCAAACTCACTTTTAAGATATTCATATTAAGAGAGCACTATATGAACAATGAAGGATTTTACTATCTCAAAGAACCTCAGCCACTTCTCTCTGGTTGTATAAATGTCTAAACACGTGAATCACATTTTACATCTAGTATAACAAGTCCAAAGTCTGTTCTGTCCATTACTTCTCAGCAGTCCTAAGATTAAGCCCTAAATATTTTCCCCCTAGTGAATTTTATGACCTGCATACTATTTTGTGTGTATGTACACAGTCCTTTCACATTGCACTATGCATGGACATTTAGGATAAAGAGGCAGGAGAAATGTTGCTTTTCTCCATGACTACTACACAAACTCACTATTTTAAGGCTAACACTTACAAGAAAAATAAAATGGACAAAGGTGTTCCCTTTTCAGCGGGAGGGAGTGGTCCCTCAGCTACATGTGGCACTGGGATTCTCAGCAGCATCACTGGGAGGCTCTGGACCACTGCCCTGCAAATATGCATAGGCATTTTTTGTTGTTAGTTTTCCCCTCACATGGCGATGGATCTGCCTGCTGGCAGAGGGCTGACACAAGGACCACAAGAGGGAGGTAGTCATCGTAAAATAAATGCTAGGAGCTTGCTTACATTGTACTCTACATAGGAGGAAAAATCTGCTTAAATAATTAAGGCTTCCTAGATGTAAATACAGATAAAAACAGATAAAGAATGTGATTTTGGCATGACTTTAACACTCCAGCTCAAACAGAAAAGGCTTTGCATGGAAGTCAACCAAAGAAAAATTCACTCCGGGCGCTTGTATTACAGCTCCATTTAGTGGAGCAGAACGATCATGGCTCGTATTTAGTAGGTAATAATGAAGCATCATAAACAAAGTCAGGATGCAAGTCCAAGATTAAGTGGCAGCTTTAACGAGGTCCAGCTTGCTGGGAGCTTTTTGAAGTGTCCCTAGCTCACTTACAAAGCCAGAAAACAACAGAAGCAACTCCGACAGCTGCGAGAGTGTCTGGTTTAGAAGAAGGTTTTATGTCTGGATGACACCAGACTGGGATTCAGCTTTCATGTACTAACTAGGTCTGCTGGTTGCTAGAGCCCTAATCATTCTGCACAAACTGTCTCATCCTAATGAGTTGCACAAATAATAACTCTTCACAAATCAGATCCACACCATCAGCTTCATGGACAGACAAAGCCGGTTTATTGAGGTAAATAGCACAAGTCAGCAGAATCCAGGCTGTGTCTCACTAGCCATGTTTAATATGCAATCTAGAATCTGAAGGGAAGAAATCAAATGCTGTTTCTGTGGATGCAGGGATGGTATGAAGTATTTTCCACTACTGAAGAGCTAAAGGAGCACCCAGCAGCCAATTTAGATGGTTAAATCCGATTTATCCTACTCTGAATGCACTGTAATCACCATGGACCCTTACAGTCTTTGTAAGGGAAAATTAGATACTTTTGATTTTCCTTTCTTTTCAGAGGAAGAAGAGGTTTGGATTGCTTATAAACTTAAATTACATAGAAAAATACCTTTCAGCCTTATAGATTTTTTCCTTGAAGGTATTACAATTATTTTTTCATTTATGTAAATTAAAATTGGCCATTCATTAACTAATTACCATGATTATTGCAGTTCTAAGTATTATTAATTAGGTGAGTGGTACATTTAGGATTTCACATCTCAGTTAGTAGAGTTTTGTTTAGCATGCCTAATGCTCTGAAAGCCCTGAGCATGCTCTATATCACACAGCACTTAAAGACGAGTGCAGCGGAGTCTTTTGGGGATTGGAGGTATCTGTGGCTGGGATTTGCACAGTACAGCAACTGAGGAGCAAAAGAGAGAGGCAGGGAGTTTGGAGTTGGATATATCAACTTCTTTCTGCAGCAGAGAACTGCAGGATTATTGGAACCCAGGATGCAAAGTTATGTGTTGTCTTGCAGTGATGACAGGCTTTCATGTGCAAACCCCTTAATGTGTCTACATATATGTGCTGACACTGTGAGGGCAAGCGACCAGAGTCCTTTCTACCCTGGTAATTTATTTCCTGTAATTCCATGTAGGTAGCCATTCTGCATCTCTGATCTTGCATGGATTATACAAATTAAACCAAAGTAATTTCTTCGTCTGAGACTCAAACTGTAGTTTCTCTGGGGCAATAACTATGTTTTATATTGCATTTGTATGAAGGGTGAGGAGGTGGTCCTGGTTCCTCAACTGTGCCTAGAAGTGACTACAATCTAATTAACAGCCAAGATAATAATAACAGTATCCAGTAAACTAATGCTGTGCCTCTAAATTGGCTCTTTTGCCATTGTTTTGCTTTAGAAACTGTAATCCTATAAATTTCTTGATTGCCTGTAGCTCTGATTATAAAAGTAACTTTCCCCACCTACAGAGTAAGAAATAGATGACTGCAAATCAAACGTTATTTGCATTGCAGAGGCATCTCTCTGGTCCCCACCATTTCTCTTTCTAGTATTCTCCTGTCAGGTGCTACACACACACACACACACACCTATCAGCTGTTTCTCTGTGCAGGAGAAAACTGAGAAATTTATAAAACTATGTACCTGCTCAGTTGACCAGACAAAGCTCTTCAAAGAAACCTGTTGGAACAGCTTCTTAAAGCTCAATGCCTGCTCCCTGTGCTGCTGCTCTTCACACTGGAGTCAAATATATCACTGCTAACCTCAGCCCTGGCTTAACTGTGACAGCAGCGAGAGGCCACAGTTGCCAGGAAGTTGGTGAATGAGGATAGTGGGAGAAATAAGGTTAAGGGAGCAGAAGCAACTGACACTGCATGAAAATGAACCAGCTTTGCAACACAGGGAAACAGGTTTCTGGAGGGGAGTGGGTGAGAAGTGTGGGGTATGTGGCTTTCCCTGACATGGTGGTTGTTCTTCCCATGATGATGACCAAGGTGACACTGAAGTTAACTGGCGGGAATCCTTGCTCAAAGTAAAGAATCACTGCAATATGGGATTGAGGTTGCTTTAGTCTGCAGATGAAGCTTTTGGCAAATAGGGGATTTAACTGGATCCAAAAGGTTAGCTGTATTTGCCAAAGAGAGAAACCCTGCTTCTTTTTGATGATATACACACACAAAACACAATGAGGTTTTGTTAAAATAAATAGACAACCACTGCTCTGGAGGCTCTGGATGTGAACGAGCAACAGCAGCATTAAACCATTTCAAAGCAGAGTGAATGCAATTTTCACACCTATTCTTTTCTAATTTAGGTTCATTTGAAATCCAGGCACCCCTCTTTTATTAATTTGTTATGGCAGTATTAATTAATGGTATTGCTCTACAGCAGTAAAAATGCCATTTAGACTAAGACGCATTAGAAGGACTGCAAGATTAGAAAAAGAATTGCAAGTTGGTCAGATGCAGCTGGGGGCCACCTTGATCTCCTGAACTGAACACACTGCACTTGGAAAGCCTGGAAGTGTGTGAACTAATTTCTACCAGTGCAGACTCATTAGGGCTGGCTAGGTCAGCATCCTCTGATGTTGTGTTCTGTATTGGAATGTAAGAACATGAGCTTCCAAAGTGGGAAGAAACAATTGTCAGACCTCCATGAAAGCTGATAATTGAAGAAATTGCATTTTATTTGGTGGAGAATATGAGTTCAGACCAAGTATGCCAGGAAACAAGGAGTAATATTTAGTGGCTTATACAAGGTACAGTGAAGAGTTGTAATTTCCATTCTCCTGATTCACTTTATCTCTACCCTGAGTTTTGCAGATCTCCAGATCCCTACCTTAGCTACTTCAATCAATATTGTGTGCCCAGTGTCCAAGCATCAATAGTATTTATCTTGCACTTCAGTGCCTAGCACAGATCAAATATCTGGTTGAGGAAGAACTGGCAAGTTGATGGGTAAATCTTGTGACCATTTCAGGTGGTTCTTGGATTTTCTCAGCTACGTTCTTCTTCATCCTATACATGGGTAAGTGCACATGTCTCCCTATTGTACCTGTATGACACTCACAGAAGGGGATTGATGCACTGCTGATGGCAGTAAGGAAGGCATGATCTCAATTATCTTGGTTTTAAATTATGAGATTTTTTTTCTGGTTAAAGTTGTAATACGCTTTTTTTACCTTTTGTGTATAATTTTGCAGTTAGTCCAAACATATTGTGCAGCAATCACAGGAAAGAAAGAGTCACAGCAAAGTTCTTTTCAGAAAACACAGGTACTGTAAAGTGCTCAGAATTTCATGATGTTTTTTCAGTGCTTTCGTGGTGAGAGGCAGCTGAAGTAGCAGGTTGGATTGCAGATGACCCAGGGAATTTATCTACTTCTGGCTTTGCTATTCTTGCAGACCTTTGTTTCACCTGAATCAGAAGAGATCAAGGTGACAGGGCTTTACATCCATGCTGTGCATTTCCTGGTGGTTCAGGAAGCCTCTTGTGTAGACAGCACCTCTCAGGGCAAACTGGACCATAGAGAATCACAGAGTCACAGAATCATTAAGGTTGGAAAAGATTTCCAAGATCATCAAGTCCAACCTTTAACTGAACATCAATATGCCAACTAAACCACATTACTAAGTGCCACATCCAATCGTTTCTTGAACCCTTCCAGGGTTGGTGACTCCACCACCTCCCTCAGCAGCCCATTCCAAACCTTGTCCACCCTGTCAGGGAAGAAATTTTTCCTGATGTCCAACTGGAACCACCCTGGCACAGCTTGAGACCATGTCCTTTTGTCCTGTTGCTGGTTGCTTGGGAGAAAAGGCCAACCCCCACCTGGCTACACCCTCCTTTAGGTAGTTACTTTTATTGTGCCTCTTTTAACATTTTACATTGAATCTCCCTTAGTCAGCAGAAAAGTGTCTGTCTGTCCGAGGGCACACCCGAGGCCCAGTCTGAGTGACACCAGGTCCCCTGGGAGCCCTGATGAGAAAGGCAGAAATGTCAATAGTCTGAAGACTCAGCTCGTAAGGACATCTGATTTTTTTTTGAAACTGTCTTGGATGCTGGGAAATCCAAAATTTCAGCACAACTGGACTTTAGGTGCTATATGACTTTTGGCTATTTCCTTTTTCCAGTTAGGCTGTAGCCACAAAAGATTATGGCCTCCTAATGCCACTGATAACAGCAATGCAAACAGGAGCAGAGACATGCACAATTGGAATACTCTTTTTAAAGGACAAACACATAGATAAACACACCCCTGGATTCTACAAAATATTCAAAATATGACTGAAACTCTTAGATCTGATCTTGTTTGCCTGTTGCCACTACCAATGAGTTAGCTGTTTGATACTCTAACAAATACAATGAAGCATATGAAAAGAGTGGATGGTTGCATAGGACAGTAGTTGCTCCTTTTCTGTGATGAAATCAATCCCTCCTAATATTTCAAATCCTACTCCTAACCTATTTGGGTTTCAGGGTGCTCTCCTACTTTTAAACACCTATGGACGTAAACAAAGACTACTAAATAGGAGTAATTTTGAAAACATGGTTGAAGCATGTCTCTGAAAAATGTGGTTCTCACAAGATCAGGGGGACAAGAGGGAGCTGAATCAATGCTTGGAGCAGCTGGCTCTGACCACAGCTATTGAGAGCTGCACTCTCCCCAGTACAGTTACATTGACCAAACACCAGAGGGGCTGGATGGGGCAATGAGCAAACGCAGTCACTTGATGAGGTACTGCATAACACAGTGAGAACAAGAAAAGATGCTTCTGGATTTAATGCTTAAGCAGAAGTCAGTGGAAATATGCCTGTTGGTTTCTGTGGAATTTGAATTATGATTTAGTGAGTAACACAAACTCAGGTTTTGTGTCACAGCTGCTATATCTGTTGATGAGAGCAGCTTGTAAGGAGGTCAGCAGAAATCAGTGTTAAGGCTTATCTCTCAATTAATGTGCTGAATGCTGGCATTAAAAGTAATCTTTTAGTCGGACAATACATAACCACTCAAGAAATACTGACGGAGAAAGTTCAGTGACACCTTTTCACTGACATTTATACTTCCAGAACAGTAAAGAGAAGTAGATAAGGAGGGCAGCAGTCTACAGAAAGGAGAAAAGGCCATAAAAAAGGGAACATACACTGGAGAATATGTCGCTTAATGAACAGTTGGAGACTGAAGTAAATTGTGATATTCAGGCAGAAGGTGAGCGTGAAGCCAGGGAACATTTCGGAGAGCTCAGGCAATGATCCTTGTGGTGCAGTTTCAGAACATGACAAACCAGAGGTCAATAAATACATGGTATTTACCTGCTGACATACCCAGCAAAGTTCACTGGGGGCAGCAAAGCAACCACCATAATGGGATTACTTATAACCAGAATTCATTTGGGTAGGAAACACTAGAGGTATCTCATATAAAACCGTGTGTACTTAGAAGGAGCACTGGGAAGGTGAAACTGCCATGTTGGCTAAGGTTTCCAAAATACCTGCAAAGCACTCTGTGAAGATCACTGTTATTATTGAACTATGTTATTATCCCACTGGTTCATGGAGTTTGCAACCTGGAATTAAAAGAAAAGTGGAGGATTATGGTGTATTTTAGAATTTCTCACATTTGTCATGTTTCCTTTTTGGAAACATAGAGAAGAAACTTCTGGGTCACCAAATATAATTCTTGGGTCCTGCAGGCAGTCATGCTACCTAGAGGATTAATCTCCTATCAAACTCCTTGAACATATAATGACCGTCTTTACTAATGTTAATGAGAATTGCTACTCATAATTTGCATTTACACACTACTTAAGGATCTTGAAGTGTTCTTTCATATAATATGCTCATTTTTATTACAGTCATATTGAATTTAAATGACTTGCCTAGGGTCTCACAGCAAGCCAACAGCAGAATGACTGTTAGTGCTCCTAGTGCTTTGCATTAAATCCTGGACATTAACAGCTCCCTTCGTAAAGGGAGCTTTGTAGCTGTAGATCACCTCCTGGTGCTGATGAATCAAACCTTTTCTGATAGCGCAAACAAATCAATAAATTACTTGAACCCATGCAATGCTTCCCAGTGCCTGCAAATCTTGACTTCTTGTGAGTTTATAAAATTGACTCAAGTCTGAGTAACGCTTAGACAGCCTTTGGCCTATGACCAGCTACAAAATTTTCATGTGATAAGTATGCACCTCAGATCTATATTTTCTATATGAATACAGAAGTAATCTCTACACTTGTTCCAGGAAACCTTCAAAGCTTTCAGTGTACCTTGTACTGCTGGAGGCATATGTGAAAACAAAAAACAAAACAAAAACACTCAAGCCCTGAAATCAAACCGACTAAACAAAAAAATGACCCCCAATAGTAAGACTATAATAAACAAAATTCCTTAACTTTTCCAGTGGCCGAATTGCTCTGACACAGGCACATTCCTTTTCATTGATGTCTCCTCTGAATAGCATGGTCCTCATAAAAAACTAACTCTAAAACGAAGAGATGGAGCATCCCTTTATATATGGGCTCCTCTTTGTTAAGAAAGATGCAGTACCACAGAATTACCTGAGTTTTCTGCCTGTGTCAATATTATAATTTTCTATAGCAAAGTGAAATGTTGGTACTACCCCTTATATTTTGCCCTCTCCTCTATGCCTCCCTTGACATGAGCTTCAAATTGTACCCAATGATTTCAGGATACTATTTCCAAGCTTTTGCCTGTGGCTCTTTTCTATGGGAAAAGAGTTTTTCTGTGGCATGACACTTGCTGTAACATCAGAGGAACCATTGGCCAGACCAGCAACAGCTACAGCAATACCGATCCCACTCATCGAAGGAGTTCCTCCAACATGGTGGCAGCAGCTACCCAGGAGCTCTCACCTGTGGCAAATGGTGACATTTACTCCTGCTGGGAATGTGGCTGGGCAGACGAATGTTAAAGAGGGCCTGCAAGGCTGCCTGCGCCGCTTGACCCTTGGCCAACTTCTTGCTACGTCCTGAGCCTTCGAACGTTCTCCCGTCCACCCGCACGGCCATCACGAAGCTCTTGATGTGCTGCTTCTCCACCGTCTCCGAGAGGCAGACGTAGCGCAGGCCGGAGCGCAGCTCGTTGAGCAGCACCACCGGGTTCTTCTCGCTCTCCGCTTTGGCCAGCCGGTGCTTGCCGGGCTTGGCGTGGCCCACCAGGTCCAGCGTATGGCAGAGCAGGCGCCCGTGCCGGTAGGCGGTGGAGAGCAGCTCGTTGTTGACGGGGTTGTAGACTGAGAAGTCCTGGCTGTGTGTGGATGGTTCGAACTCCTTGAACAGAGTGTCTGGGAAGTCCGCCTGGTCGGAGGTGAAGTCTGTGGATGGGCTGATGCAGTTTCCCATGGCGAAGTGGGCTTGGCAGGCGTTGGGGAACTGAACGAATGACTTCAGAGCCAGCTCTGCGGCACGCATTTTGGCTTTCTTTTTTGTGGGGCCCGTGCCTTCAAACGTGAGTCCATTTACTTCCACGGCAACAGCAAAGACTGGAGCGTGCACTGGACCTGTCTGGGAAACCATTTTATATTGTAATCCTGGTTTGAGTTCGTGTAGCTGAACCAGAGCGTTCTTTGGCGTCACTGACCATGAAACTTTCTTCCAGATAAGCTGAAGTTTGCAGAAATGGCCATTATTGCCTTCCTCTAAGGGTCTTTTCCTCTTACTGCTAGTTGTTCCCCCTCTTGCCCTATCGGTAGATGCGATTGGATGATCCTCCAGGTTGCCAATGTTTCGATTTTCCTTTACTTCTGCACTGCTGGTACCTGTCAGTAAAGAAAGGAAATTACTTGCATTACAGTTGTCATCATTGTAGCTGACATTATGCCTAGGGCTGTCAGAATAGCCAAAAAAAAAAAAAAAAGATAGAAATAGTTGCTAAGCCCTTTTTAGGAGTTTTCCTTAAATATCTGTATAATGGTTGGTTTATTATTTCTAGCACAGTTTCTTTGCATGTTCTGAATGTTTACTTGTCCCTAAAGGTCTGCTTCTATTAGTCATTAGCCTTCTGTTTTAAGAAAAGATTACATCATTCAAAGATGAAGCATAATGGATGCCATGTTACTTAAATGAATTGCTTGATAATTACTAGTAAAATGTAAATAGTTTGCAAAATTCCCTTAGGATGACGATTGTTCCATAATCCATGTGGGTGAATGCTTATGAACACATTATTAGCAATCAGAAATGATTCACAAACAGAAAAATGAGCAATGCATTGAATAATCTATTTGCAATGAATACATTGACCATCTCTGCTCACACCATAGCCTCTTGTGTTGTCAACATCATGAATCCAGACTAGGAAATGATCTGACAGACCTTCATACCATTTGAAACAATAATTTAGTCTGGACTCAGATCCCAGTTTAGTGAGTGCCTTTCTGTCAAATTCAATTGCAGATGCTCGTAGTTTCTGCATCAGCAACAACTAATATTGCAAAAGTTGTAGATAAATCCAAATGAGCTCAGAAGAAGCCAGAACATTGTGATGGGAGCAATTACTGATGTAAAGGATGATCCGTGTCACAGAAAAGCAATGGGAGAGAGTGACTGCCAGGAGTGCCAGGAAGGGAATGAAATGACAGTGGGGAGCTA
The DNA here is from genome assembly GCA_910950805.1 of Acrocephalus scirpaceus scirpaceus. Taxonomy (NCBI): domain Eukaryota; kingdom Metazoa; phylum Chordata; class Aves; order Passeriformes; family Sylviidae; genus Acrocephalus; species Acrocephalus scirpaceus. Next base: position 142,952,971 of record OU383773.1, on the reverse strand, counting down.
TGGAGGAAGCACTCAGTTGTTGAACCAGTGAATCCCCCACTGCTCTGGACCATGCTTGTGTAATGTGCTGCAAGGCAGTGCTCTGTGCCACAGCAGAGGCATGGCTGAGAATGGAGAGTCATCTCACTGATGTCCTGAATGAGACACAAGAGGTGCTGCTGGCTAAATAATCATCCTATAAAATTTCTGTAATTTCTGATGAGTTTGTTTAAATGTCTTGCATCCCTGACACATCCTCCAGTCCTGTGCATTCCTTGGGACAGAGGCAAATGGAGGAAGTAAATATGGGTGTAACCCACCTACAAGGCAACCCATCCCAGGAGTGATGTACCTGATCCCATTCCAAGCAGAGCACTGTGTGGCTGCCTGCTCTACTTTGGTTTGTTATTGTCAGACATGATCTTCCCACCTGCACAGACTGTGTCAGTGCCATGCACAGAGAAGGTCCCTGTGGTCCCTAGGGCACAGAGAGTGGTCCTCCCACTTTCTGTGGGGCCTTGGCCATGTTTGGTTTTCTCTCTCTCTGATAATATAAGTTGGCTGCAAGGATGTAAGGGATGAGCTGCTGGCTAAGCTTCGAGAAACTTCTGCTGGAGCGCTGTGTCTGTGCTGCACCCCAGAATTAGGTTGGGCCAACAGAAGCACAGGAGCCTGCGGAGATTATGTGGAACCAACCATCATGATTAAAAACTTCCTTCATATCCTGAAATGTTACACTTGTATTTAATATCAAAAGACCTTTCCCCATCAGACCACTAAGTCTGCACTCATGTAAGTTGTTCCATAGGAAGAGGGTTACTGCTAAAACAGGAGAAATAATTATGGCAAAAATGGGGGCCCATTTGCAGAACTGAATCTTTAGGTTCCCTCTCCTAAAAACCCTGCAGCACACACTGAGCTTCCACCCTGGGTCTATGTCTCACCAAAGTTATCACCAAAGAGCTCTCTTCTGTAGTGCTTTGCTGAGGCAGAACATGAACTGACAAATTAAGGTTTTAGTGACTAGTTAATTTTTACTTTCTGAAGCTAAGGGGACAGAATGAAGACAGGTGAGGAAGGAAAGAAAAGCAAAAGACATACATAATAGAAAAAGAAAAGTTTCATCATATGGTATTCAGCTGTATAAAATATGACATCTTTAAACCAACCTATCCAGAAATAAGACATTTAAAAGATCATGATAACCAAGGCACAAGGATAATGTGCTGTTTTCTCATTGAGTTCACAACTCTATTTCTAGAGACTCTGCTCTGAAGGGAAAGGGAACATCAACTTTAACTTGCTCTATCCAGAAAATGGCCATTGTCTCTGGCCATTTTCTGTCATGACCTTTTCTCATGTTTTCATCCCATCCAGAAGATATCTCTTTAGTTATATGTATTTTTTAATGTAAAGGCAAAATATTTTGACACAAACATATATTTTTAGCATGAAACAGGTTTGGTTCTCTATTTCACATCTCCTCTCTCATCTTAACCTAATAGGTTTTTACAGAGCCAATTATGGTACATATTGATACTGTAGTCAAGAAGCATGAAAAGAAAGATAGCTTCTTCTTCACACAATATTCAGCTTTGAAAAGAATTTTATTGATTATGCACCGCTGAATAGGAAAAGTCAAGAAGCTATTTGTGTTTATAATTCATATCGTCTTATTCCACCTGTTTTTTCTTCCATGGTCAGAGAACTGAGGATTTGTGAACGTGTGACCTTAATGTCTTCCCTTAACCACCCTCAATAAAACAATTGTTATCTAAAATCATAAAATAGGCATTACTTATTTGTCTTAATTGTGTCTATAAAATTGTCTAGCCCATATTTTGGTCAACAGTGAGTTTGCCTTGATGAAGTGAAAAAAATGCAGAGATGCAAGTGTAAAACTTCCAGAGATCAAGCACAAAAGATATGTGGACAAACTTTGGCATGCATGGTGATGACATGCCTGTATTTCTGCTGTGTTTTCACTCATCACAGTGAAGAAAATCTGTGCAGGTATCCTTACAGCCAACCTGATTTAAGAGCACCTGGTCCTGAAATGCCAGGAAACAGCTCAGTTCTGCCCAGATCTTAGTAGGAGCTGCAGCAGCCAGAAATCATCATGGCCTGTAAACCAGAGGCAGCCTAAACTCAGTGAGTGCCTCAGAAAGTCTGTGAGCCTGATGGATTTGTGTGATCCCTGGCAGCTGCCAGGAAATGTGAAATTACTTTATACTTTCAGGTATCTTTGAAATAAGAAGTCTTTGAAATGTGTCTTTTATGAGACCTCTGAGTAGCAGACATAAGATTACCTCTCTAATGCTGGCACATGTACTTCTATTGTGAAAATCAGACAAAGCAGGCAAATGACACCAAACTACACAAGATAAATACTGTAAGCAGCTGTAATAGAACAATCACAAGCAATTTTAGAAATGAAGAGCACTAAAAGGAAAGGGGTAAGTCAGAGGATACACACAGGGGAAAATGCAAAACTGTGGATCATTTTCAGTCTTGTTATTTCTCATAATGTCTTTGTTCTTGACTTTCCCAAATATATTCTTTACATTTGGGGGAAAAAAGGTAATAAATTATGGTTCCCTCATGATGAAAGGTTGGAGAATAATAACATTGAAAGGGGATGGAGTTAAAAAACAGGAGGAAGAAAAAAAAATATAGGTTTTTGGCAATAGTTTCTATTTTATTGTGTAAGATTTCTAAAAATGTCCCACAGCTTTGCACTGTAATATCTCCTCAGGTAACTTGATTAATTGATTTTTGCAGTTTCACAGGCAACAGGAGACATTTTGATCTTGTATTTGCATCAGTAATTGAATGGGAGAAAGGAAAGCAGTTAGTGAAATATATTTATTTATGCACTATTCCTCAGTATTTTGACTGCTCTTTCATGTTTTTCTCCTTTTGGTGATTATGCACAGTAGAGTTAACCTAGAGAGTTTGCATCATCAAGAGCATTTCAGAACTATAATGCATCACTAATAATAACACTGACTATGTCTCTGGGTCTTAAGGGCTCTGCAGAACTAACCATCCAATACTCCACACTACATTTGAAGAGATAATATTGTTCCTGTTGAAGGTTATTCTGCTGCCAAGCCAACTTCTAGGGAGGATGGGAAAGGAGAGGTGGTAGGTGGCATCTTCATTTTTGATGGCATCTTTACTATTGAATTACAGTGGACACTACATTGTTGAAAAGCTGTGATATTAAAAAAAAGAATTTGCAATATCTGTAGTATAGCCAACTCCTGATTCAACTGATAGCTCTGAGACAGGCAGAAAATTCAGTAAACACTGGGTTTCTTATCTAGAGTACATTTTGGTGTTCATCTGTATCACATTGCAGATGTTAGAAGGATTGACTTTCAAAATTCCTGGAATACTTGAAAGCGAAAAATCTTGAATAAGGAGCAGTAGGTATGAACCCAGGAGCCAGAGCCATGGCACCTTTGTTCAAGGCCAGCTCGGATATCAAATGCAATGTAGGGCAGTCTCCTCTTACAAGCAAGATGGCATTTTCATACACTTATTGATTCCACAACCAAGAATTGGGAACGCTTCTGCTGGGATTTTTAGATTGATATTCTTGGCTTTGGAATGATAAACTTGAAGCTAACAATGGAAATCATTCTTTCTCTCTTACATGAAAACACACTTATGCATTTTTAAATCATCATGTAAAAAGCCTAGGTAAGCTGTGACTTCCCTGCTGCTGTTGGACAGTCTCTGGTGGCTCACAGGGTTCAGGTGGTTAAAACCAGTGTCATTAGATTTTGCTGGTGTGTAACACCACACTGCAGAGAGAAGCACTACCAGTGAAAAAAGTACAGGACTTTGCTTAAAGTGAAGATGAAAAGTTTGTGGAAGGTGACTGCCATTGTCTTCAGCTGTTTCAGAATGAACATACTCTACTTTGCCCACCTATCTGAACTGTGAAATCCATGTCTAGTACAGATCTTACCAATGAGGGAAATTATTCAAATGATCTAATGGCCTGACTTTGATACTCAAATACTCAAATGCTCTCTGCCCAAGTTCACAAAGAACTGCATGTAGCACAAAATGTGGGCAGCCCAGGGCAGAGACAGACTTTGGAATGTGCCTTTCTGAATCAGAGCCAGAACATTTTAGGCCCGGGAGAAATCCAAATGATAGCAATAGACACAGTTTTCAAAATAAAAATAAGGGAATAGTTTTGGTGAGAGACTGCTTGTAGCTCTGCCTCCTGAAATGAGATAGTCACTTTTTTCTTAGAGACAGGGTTGTCTGTCTCACAGTGTGAGGCTGTATCTCGCACTGTGGAAACAAAAGCTCTGGGGCCTCATTCTGTCTGAAGAGGAATTTGACCAACATGCTCATAACTGATCATGCTTCAGTACATTGAATCTGAGTCTGGAATGTGTCCTGCAAGACTGCTGCAGTGGTTGAGATCAGCGTGTTGGGGACCATCTGCAGACACTGGGGAGGTGTGTGCTGCCCTGAGCCTGTGCCTGTGGCAGCACTCCATGATGAGATTCCCAGTGCTCCTGCTAGAGGTACAACCTGCATTCTGTATCTGTATCTGTGGCTGGTGATAATCTGTCTTGATCCCATGGCAAAGTGGGGATGGCACAATTAAAGATGAGGGACAAGCATAGGCTTGTAACATCATGAAAGGCAGACAGGTTTAAGCAGTGAACAGGGAATGATTATTCACCATTTCATGCAATCCCAGCACTAGAGACAGCAGGCTTGAAGCAATAAAAGGGTGCACTTTTTGACAACACTGAATCACTCCTTGTTCCTGGCTGTTGTTGAGATCAGAAGTATCAGTGGGCTCTGGAGAGGACTAGACAGTTCTGTTGATGTCTAAGAAATATGATTCAGGTGCAAGTTATAGCAGAGCAAATTTTTGATAGGTGCTAGAAGGATATACCAAGGGGAGGATCCCCATTTAAATGTCCTTATTTTCAAAGCATCACTAACAAATTCTGAAGACCATGTACAGAGTTAGGCTTCCTATTTCTAATCCTCTGTGACATTTCTTACATTCTTAGGTACATCTGCCTTCTGGGGATGAATAGGGTGGTCCTTTCCTTGCATGTGCAAGATTAGACCTCCATCAAAGACAGATGATTACTCACAATTCCATTCCAAAGGTGTGTAGTGCCTTTGATAGGTTTTTCTAGTATTAGTTCATTGATCATAAACCACAAAAATCATGTCTGTATGCTAATAATCACCTGTTAAAAGTGCAGGTGTAGTTAAACTGCATGGCTCCCTTTGTAAAGAGGGCCTAAGGGAATGTGAAACAGGATTTGTATCCATTTCAGCTGGTGGAGCTCTGCCCATTGATACAGCACAGTCGGGGAAGCAGTGCTCTCACAGGATGCTCAGTGAGCAGGAAACTACAGGGATAAGCAACCTCATTCTCTACTTTGCCAGCATTCTCCTGGGCTCCTGGTAAATTGTTAACACAGGAGAAGGTTTTTCCATTTGTTCAGAGCAAATCTCTGAAGCTCTTTAAAATGTGGAATTACTGCAGAAGTACATGTGTGCTATAGGCTTTAGTGGGATTTAAGCCACTACACTGCAAGTGAACAGAGAAATATGGATGATTTAAAATTAATTCATATTAAAAAAAAAATAATTTAAAGATTCTAATAGTAACACCTAAAATGTTTTCTGTGTACCAAGAAATAAATAGCTGCCTTTTCACTGGAGCATATGTTTGACCAAAGGGAAGACTGGGTAGGATGACCCTGAGAACAGTGACATTTGCTGTTTCTCTTTCAGAAAACATAGCTTAACCCTGTCCATGTGAGCTGTTTTACAGCCCACGCAGACACAAAGCCGTCATGGTGTTACAGTAGCAATAAGGAAATGGTGTTACAGTGTTTGCCTTGTACAAACTTCCTACATTACCTAAAAATAACTAAGTAGCACATTTGGGAACTATTACGCAGGAGGTGCCTGCACAAACTCATGGTGTGCATAATATGTTTCCTCTGTGTGTGTGTGTATACTTCTCATATGTCTTCCTGAAAATACAGCCTTCCTGGGAGCAATTCTGAAGGATTTTCAGGATTTTCTTTGCCTGTTCTAAGATCTGTAATTGCCTGCCTTCGCTGTGCAGCAGAATAGTGTGATGTCCATGTGATGCTCAGCAGCAGAAAATAGCAGGCTGTGCTTCTTCAGTCAGTTCTTCCCCTTGGTGATGCACCATGACCATGGCAGATCAGCAACAGCAAGGGAAAAACACCAAATTCCTCCCACTAAGTGGCTCTGGTAGGGCAACATGGCAGCATGTATCTGGCTGGAAAAGAAACCAATCTGGTGGGTGATACTGTTCACTTGGTTCAGAAAGCTTCCCTCCCTTTTTTTAAAAAAAGATTCAAGTTGTGTTACAATTAGCAGGCAGGATAAAACACAATAATTTCTCCTAGGTGACAAATGGAAGGGCTTACAGAGGGTTATTAATTGTTAACTGCCAGTCTCGGACTTCTTGGTGTTTGGAAGACTCCTCAACTCTTTCAAATCTAGGACTTTCCTCCAGCTCTACAGTCATAGGCTCAGACAGTTGGTTGAGGTGTAAGGGCCCAAGAGAATACTAATTAGCCAAGAGTGGTTAATTTTTAGGCTATAACTGGTTTATTTAAGCCTGTTTAATCAATTCTCAATTTGATGTTTTTGTGCAGGGCCGGGAACTGGACTTGATGATCCTTGTGGGTCCCTTCCAACTCCTTTCTGTGATTTCACATGAGGACTTGCCAACAGTTGCAAAACCACCTCCTTTCCACAACTGCTCCTCCACTGTAGAGATTTTATTTTTGAACTTTATTGTTCATCTATAGAGAAAAGAGACTGCTTACTTAAATTGTCTTCATCCTCCATGGTGGTCGGGCCAGGACTCAGGTACTTGAAGGGTGCTATGAAAGTTGACAGTATGCTTAGCTTTTCTAGAAGAAAACAGAAGAAAAGATACATATAAAATCAGTACTCAAGTCAATGCATTCACATCTATTTCACACTTTTTCTCAGGTCAAAATGTCTTGGTAAGTCTGTATGGTTTTTTCTGAAGGAATGGCCTGAAGTTGTATCAGTGAAGGTTCAGGTTGGACATTAGATTCTTCCCCAGAGGGTGTTTGGGCACTGACCCAGAGCAGTGGTCACAGCACCAGAATGAGAGAGTTCCAGAAGTGTTTGGACAATGCTCTCAGGCATGTCCCCTCTTGGGGATGGTGCTGTGCAGGGCTGGGAGTTGGACTCAATGATCCTGGATCCCTTCCAGCTCACACACATTCTGTGATTCTGTGACTCTACAGTACCACCACAGTTTACTGAACCTCGATGCATTTATTACAGCTGGCACATGCAAACACCAAATACACTTTCCTCCTGGTTTCTGCCCCCATGTAGTGTTTATTGACTGTGCTTCCCAGCAATGGTGCCTGACCACTGCAGAGTAGGGGATGCTTGAACTGGTCCAGCTGGGAATGGGGTAGGCAGTCAGCCCTGGGAGAAGGGACATGAGCACTGCTCTAATGGATGAGACCATCTACTTCACTTGTTTCCTCTCCCTAATGGAGGCTGAACCAGAATTCTTAAGAGAAAACTCAGTGGTGGAGGGCACAAAAGACTAATGTGGTTTGTAATTCTACCAGTTTCTGATATGATTTTTGGAAAACCCTTATGGTGTGCCCAGGAAGCTATTGTTCACACAGTAAGAACATTATGTGAAATCTCTCTTGTGCATTCATATTAAGTGCTTCTGACAGTGGTTTCTGTTTATCCTGCAGATAGTGTATGGCAGAGACATTTACTTCCAGTGCCATGATCAGACTCTGCATTAGAAGCCAGGGCAGATTCAGCAAGAAAAGAACTGATACTGACTTTTATACTATGTCAATATTTGGCTCAGGATTTATCTATAGGGAAAAGCTGAAGTTAATGCAAGCACTAGAAACAGACATATATTTAAGTGTTTTATTTCCTTTGATAACTACTTTGTTTAGCTGAACATTTATTTTATTTAGGCTGAATTCCTTCTGATATACTATGGGCACTTTATTGAGGACCAACAATATCAGAGTGTCTACTTGGCAGAAGAAACAGAAACACACCTAACAAATGTGATCCACTGCTTTGAAGAACTTCTCTGCTTAGAAAGCCTCAGCTGTGGCTGAGGAAATAGGTGGCTGAGGCTTGCCTATTTCCTCAGTGAAAATGCTCTGCATCCTGCACATTGTGAACAATGTTGGCCTCTCATCCTGTGAAGCATCAAAATCAGATCAAGAATGTATTCTTTGAAGTGACTCAAGAAAAAATATTTCCATGGGAAATTTCTTTATCATTGAGAAAATATGTATCTAAATTTCCTCAAACTACCTGTCTGCTAAAGTACCACTGGTCTAGAAGGTATTTCAGCTGAAGAGCTCTTAAACTTTCTCAGCAGCACATCTGCTAGCTTTTTGGCCTGGTTCTTCCTACATTTGCAAACAATCCTTGCTCTTGTTAAAGACTGTTATCAGAACCCATCAAAAATGACTGCATATGTTTGCCCTTGGCTGGGTAACATTACAGCTCAACTCTATTACGGGAATTCACTGTAAAAGCTGACTGCTTTTTGTTAAGTAAATACAATAAGCAGAATAAAAGATTGCCTGAAGAAAACCTTTTTCCGTCCAGAAACCTTTCAGCCCAGACTAATATATAATTAGAGCACAAATTAGCCTCCTTCAATTGCAATTTCATTATGGGATTGCTGTGATGTCAGGAACCAAAAGAACGAAGCTATCTATGAATGTTATAGCCAGAAGATTTTCCTAAGTGAATCCTTTGACACTTTTTTGCTATGGCATTGCTCACTGAGAAATGTGGTGTCTCTGTATGAGACCTCACTGTGCATGAGACTGTTGGGTTGTGATCATGATGAAGGCTGGTATTCACTCCTGACTTTCTCAGCTGGTTTCTTTGATTAAAGTGAAAAGAGTGTAGGCTTTTGGGACCCAATCCAAAGGCTGCATTTGGTAAGGGAAATGCTTCAGATGATAGACACAGGATCAGGGCAGCCCTTGGCTGTAGTGCCAGCAGCGGCTGTTGTGTCTGGGTACTGAGGTCCCAAAGTGTGTGTGCTCCACCTGTGCCTGACTGCTGACAGCTGTCAGACCTTCAGGATTAACCCTCGAGAAACTGATGTCACACACAAACCTAAATCTTCTTTGCTGAGAAAGTATTCTCACTGCTCACAGAAAGATAACCCATTAACCAAACAATATGGAAGCGCTTTCTTGCTGCAGAGGCAATGATTACTCCTGCCACCAATCAAAATGCAAATGCATTTAGTTTTATACTACAGTATTGTTAGGCAAAGGGATATTTTATGATTTAATTTTGTGTAATTTATAGGTAAAATTTACAATGTGGATTTTTTTTTTAATAATCAATTTCATATTTATTTTGTCTTAAGTGACATTTTAACCATCTTAAGCTTTTGTTGGTACTGTTTTTCACCTATGCCCAAAGCCCTTGCTGGTGACTTCACTTTGTGTGGCAGAGAAATAGGATGTAAAATTTGCTGCATGCTTAGAGCAGCAATGGATGGGTTTGGGTCACCCAAACAGGCAGACACTAGTAACAGGATATATTTCTATCAATACCAATGATAAAGATTATAATTCAATATGCCAATCCATTGGCTAAGCAAGGGAACATTTAGTGCATGTCTGAGAGGAGGAGGAGGAGGGCAGGGTTTTGAGTATGCTTTGTAAAAAGAGAAAAGCTGTAGTATACACACTGCACAGATGAATTATTGACCCAGTAAAGGAGGAAAAGATAAATGACAGAATAATTAAATGAACGTGTTTACAGGGGAACAGTCAGGTTAGATTTAAAATTATTTGTATTATTGTGCACTTCCATCTTTTGCACATTATTGCCTGTTGCTGTACAGACCACGAGGCTCTTCAGCTTTATTACCAATGGTGAAATTCAGTGTTAATTGTCAAGATTATGAGAGTTGTGTATTTACACTTTATAGCCCCTGTGTAGGTTAATGCCCATCATAATTAGCCTTGTTTCCAGCATGAAATCTTATGAATAAGAATAAAGGACAAGGTTGGATTTTAAAAAAATCATAGAGAAAAACACCACTAAAGATTCCTTCTCTCACTCTCTTTTCCTTCCATAACTTTGCTTTTTTTTCTTCTTCCTTTTTTTTTTTTCTACTTTATAATTGTAAATGTTCTCTGTATTCATCTGAGGAAGCTAAGCAAAAAAAAAAAAGACATTTCAAAAACTCTTTTCTGCAGAAATGCAGAATATGTAACCCTATGTTTATGAGAAGTAATACATGAAGGTATTATTGCTGGCATTACAGTTGCACCCAAAGCCTCTGATGCCATGAAGAAGAGATTTCATAAGGGCCTACATGGACACAAAGAAAGCTTTATTTACAATGGAAATTGAGAGACAAAAGGCAGGTATAGTGGAATTTATCTCTAGCTGCCCTGGAACACTATCACAAGATGATAGCATCATATTTTGTAGTGCATTCATTATAAAAAGAGTCTTCCAAGTGGAAATCTGCTCCAGTACTCTAAGCATAAAAATCATAATTTCTTCTGCAGAAGCCTGTTATAGGAAGGAAACCTCTCTTCTGTTTTGGTGTGGAAAAGGATTTTAGTTCACTCTTCCAAGGATATATTTTTCAGCAACAGCAAATAGTTAACACAGAATCATGAACAGTGTTTTTACAGTATCCATAAAAGTAATTTAAATAAAAAAACCCATGGAACAAGGTATGTATTACATGAAATACAGAAAATGCTTTAGTACAAATGATGCAGCAAAGTCTGGCACATAAGGCAGGCAAGTTTCCACTAAAACCTGCTTTTTTTGTGAAGTTGCTCTTGCCCTGGGGATGCAGTCAGAAGGCTGGTCAGAGTTTCTGTAAATACACTTTTATTGTGAAGACAAGAATGCACATATACAGCTACAAACACATCCGTGCCCCTCATACCTATCAGTATTTGAAGGGCACCAGACAATGCTGCTTGATCATCAACTCTGTGGAAGTTCTTTCACTCTCAATCACCAGAATAAAAGCAACGGCAACAGCAGGAGCTCAACACTTTTAAAAATCAGCCCTTATACATGTTGGACAAATTGTTTAGCTTTGAGAAGAGCAGACTGAGTGGGGTCATAACAGCAGCCTGCAAGCACAAAAAAGCTGCTGCATGGAAGAAAGGAGCAAACTGTGTTCCATGTGCATTAACACAACTAGAAGTAATGGACTTAAATTGCACAAAGGAAAATTCACTTTAGACATTAAAAACCCCTTCCTAACAGCAGGGATAGTGCTGTGCTGGAATAGCTTGTCTGGTAGGAAGGTGCTGAAGGGCTGTAGGGAGACACTTGGAATCTGCAGGGGGGTTGCACTTCCTTTATAGAAAGGGCCCATCCTTTATACTGTCCCATCTCTGCAGACTCCAGCAGAAAAACTTGCCCTGACCATGAGATCCTGCAGCAGGTTCTAGCTCAAACTTGGGAAAGTGAGTAGTATTTGCTGGTATTTGCTATCTCTGAGCAGAAGTTTGTGGCATGCTCTTTTGCTTGGCAGCTAATGAGCATTATTAATAATTGTTTTTCAAAAATGCAACTTTCAAACACAGGAAGAATTAGACAGATGGATACCAGTGGTTTGCCAGATCAGCATTAACAATGTTTTACTAAATTAGTTTTATTCTCATATTCAAATTGGTTACCATAAGCTACTTTACTTGTCAGAGGTTTCTTCAATAGTATTCGTTTAAAAACACAATATGGACATTATAAGCCAGTCCTAAGTAATTAATTTGGTTTGTGTGGAGTATGAAATTACTCAGGAAGGGGCAAATATGATGCAATAGTGTAAACTCAGCTTCAAAATCTCTTGAAAAAACCCTTATTTTTTATTTCTCAAAGCAGTATTTGCAGCTACTTGAATAGTTACATTTTTACAGTTGTGTTTAGCCTTGATTTATTTTGAAAGGGAGGAGGGATACAGGGAAAAGAGAGCCTGCAAATCAAGAGATGATTCTTTATCTTCCTTCCCATATCTTAGTCAGTTTAGGCTTGGGCTGACACTGACTGACACGGTGAAGAGATTCTTAATGCAAAAGAAAAATATACCACACCTATGGGGAAAATAGCAAGGTCTTTAAACCACAGCACTTATTAATTAATTAATATTAATTACTTATTATTAGGCACAGCCTTCCAAATTATGGCTTGTATGGCCACCATGCTGTATTATTTAATTTAAGCAGCCAGCTTGTAGATAGGGATTTACTTGCATGATGTCAGAATCAACCCTTACAGCTGAGTTTGAGAACCAGCTGTTGAATTGAAAGTTTCTGAGTGTGCAGAGCTTAGCAGTATTGCCCAAGTGCTTTTTGCTTCACAGGCAAGTAGGCAGGCTCTGTGTGATGCTTTTATATCCACACTGACAAAGCTGTGCTGGAGTCCCCATGAATTACCACCTCAGTTCCGCTGGGCTGGGAGGGTCTCTATCCATTCCCTCCAGCAATGTTTAAGTTGGAAGTGTGGCTGCCCTAAACCTCTTCGTAGGGCTGATGTTTCTGTAGACAAAGCAGCAGCTTTGGCTGCTGCAAGAGCTTCAGTTTGGTGCCTTGCATGGGATAAGTTCAAACCTGCATATATTTGCAGGGGGCTACTGGCACATGCCTGTTCCTGCTTGGTTTGTGTTTTCTTCTCTCAGTCCTACACTGTGAGGTCTTAAACTGGAGCTGTGCTGACATCATGGACCCTTGAGAGCCACCACTCAATGCAACTGGAACAGCACATAGGGCTGAGCAGTCCAAGGGGGAAAAAGAGCCTTTGAACAGGAGACTATGAAAGGGTTAAAATATGTGGGACTGTTCCTGTCTGTAGCTGTGATGCTTGGAACCCCTGAGAGCATGGCCTTTGAGGTGGACAGTTACTAAAGGTCTGTTTTTTATAATTGGTTTTCAACCCAGAGCATTTGCCATGATATCCCACCCTGGCTCATGTGGGAACTGGTAAGGAAAGCTTTCCTTGGAGGTAGCAGAGAAATATGAAGAGAGAAAAACCTTCTGGTTAAATACGATTTTTGACTGGAACAATTTTCTTAAAAACAGGGACAAAAGGGACTATTCAGAATAAGGAATTTAGGATTTTAAAAGAAAAAAACAGTATTCAGCATTACTGTTTTTGTTCTCTGCTTCAGCAAGGACCTGAAACAAAGACGTAAAATATCAGAGCACATTGTTTTTAGTCTGATAACTAAAGGGAAGACAAAACCAGGGAACATTCTGGTTGTCAGTATTTCAGACGAAGGTTTTCAGCTGCTCAAAGCAGGTTGTGCCTTGAGTTAGAAGTCAGAGGTGTGAACCTGGAGCCATGAAATCTTCCTCTGAAACAGGGCAACAAGCTGTTCTGTACGATGCAGCGCCCAGGCACAGAAACACCTGCTTCTGTGCCTTGTCTGGAAGTTGAACATGGCCTGCCAAGTGCAGGGGTCTTCTGTAAATAGATCTACTTGCTGCCTGTATAATTTTTTTATGTAGTTCTTGGAGCAGAGAATATCTTTTTGCTCTATTCTTGTTCAGTGCTTAGCAAAATGGGATCTGTGTCCAAGATGAGAGCTCTGAAATGCAATTATAGTAAGTAGCAATAACAGTTTATGGTATTATGATACTGCAGAGAACATTGAATGTGAAACATTGGTTAGCTCAGGGGCCTGGCAGCTGGACTAATCCTCTGTGCATCCTGTCCCAGCTGTCTGCTGACCCAGAACTGCTACCCTTGGGAAGCTTTTGGGGAAGCTGTGTGAAATGTTTTACCAGGGCCAATCCAACACCTCACAGGTCCATGCCCTGTGCTCTGGCCTCTCTGCAGCCCTGCATCCCACCAGTGAGTCCACACATGGCTGCACTCATTTACTCTGAGGCCAAAGTAACTTCTGGCTTATCACTCAAGAAGCAGAAAGGACCAGCAAAACCCCCATGCATGTGATTTGTATGGATTCATTCAATATGGTCTGGTGTACATGGGGATATGTTTAATTGATCACATCATACATTAGGACATAATTTCATTCTACAGTGGCATGTCCTGCAGCTCTCCTGCATTTCTGGGATGGAGACAGTGGGGTTTAGCTGCAGATTTACCATATGAATCCAAGGACTTGCATAGACAAATCTCAGTGTTCTCAGTACTTCAGTGTTCTGTACCAGGCCACTCCAAACTCCTTCACCATGAAAGACCTCCATGGAATGAAAATGTTGTGTTGTGAAATATTAGTTTCTTATTACTTCCAGTAAAGAGCAAAGTAAGTAAAAACACAAGGTGACTGATGGATTTTTTATGAGAAAGGCAATGTCTCTGTGTTTTGTTCTGTGTTAGATTCCTTGGAAATCAATTTGAAATCTAGTTCAGCCTAGTAAAATTAGATCTAAAACTATTTAATTTTGTTGCAAGAGTGTTTCTCTCTCCTGATGCCTTGCTTGAGGACACATAGAGATAAAACCTCTTGAGTTATTATCAGTTTATGTGCATCTGTCTGCCTGTGGAGTGTACTATATTATGTATTTCTAAGTGATCTGGCGGTGGCTTGGAGATGGCAGTTTAAAATCCACATCTTAGCAAGCTTCTTATGTTATTTGAACATTCATTTTGGAAATATTTTTATTTTGAACTCTATAAACTGTGACAGGCTTTTATTTCCCATTTTTTTATCCCTATTTTTTGAGATGTCATCACTTTAGAAAATAGGAGAAGCACAGAGAAAATAATAGCATGAAACCCACCAGTTCCCAACGTGTGCTGAATAGAGATGCAAGAAGACCACAAAAATAGCCAGAGGATTTATTAAGCATACAATAATCAGTGTGATTAACTATGACTACTTGATTGTATGCCAAACAGTATTATCAAACAGTATTATCAAGGAGAAAAGCCTTCAGTCATATGGGTAACTAGTCTGGCCAGTACTAGGGTGAATGGGGTAGTTTCTTATCAGCCTGTGTCTGCACACAAATCTGCACTACTTAAGGAGACTTTGCTAAGCTGGAATGGAGAACTATATGAAAATTCTCGATTTGGGTTAAGAGAGGTTTGCCTATCACTAATTTAAACCTGTCAACTAAATTATGATTATGAGAAACATGAGTGGTCTAACCCAAAGTAAGAGTATCACATTTAGTAAAGGTATTTAAAAAGATGCCTGGAGCCAGTGGAGCTGAGGGCTGGGGAGCAAAGCAGCTGTCTTTGCAGTTGTACAGACTAAGACTGTGCATGCAGAATGACAAGGAGGATACAAAGCTTTCTGCTGCACCATCTGATTTTGAAGGGTTTTGCCACCTTCTGAAACCAGCAGTCCACTCAGGTAGATAAATTCTAAGGTGGAGCTGAGCTGTTAACATCAAGTTCCCGTTTTCCAAACTCTGCCTCCAAGTTCAGCCATTATCTGCTGTAAGACAGGCTGAACAACCCTAGGAGGGACTGATCTCATTGGCATGGACACGTACAAATAAATGCCAGTGAGATAAATGCAATAAAGCCCTCCCAGCAGGTGCCTATTGATTTTACCTGGGACCTGCACTATTGATTTAGGCTAAAAGACTAACTTGTAGATGTTCAAAGTTGGGAGACAAGATTCCTACACTACCTTTCTGGGAAATCTTGCCCTGTGTTCTGCTGGGTGTTGCCACTGCCTGTGGCTGGATTACAAGGTACAGACGGGGATGTCCTGATTCCTTGAGCAATGCAGCCTCTGCAAGATTTTCCACTGACATGTTTTCTTGATACTTTCAGTCCTTGATCTACCACAGATTTGGGTAATGAACTGAATGGTATGTTAGTGAAAGGGGGATCAAAAATCCTTTATGCTCGCAGAGCTCCCACTTAGGGCACCCAAAGAACTGCAAACACCGTGAGTTACTAAATGGAGAAACTGTAAAGATATTTGTGTAGGTGCAATATGGATGAACAGCTAAGTATTTATTTTATACTCTGGAAAATGATAGTTTCACTGTAAAGTAGGTCACTCAACATGGGCATAGCAATGTGCTTCACCTCAACACAAACAGCTCTTTTAGTTCTTTTAAGGTTTCACTTGCTGATCTGCAGTTAAGCCCACAAATGCAGATGCAGATAGAGCTGTCCATCTCCTTTCCAAAAGTGACTATGGGACTGATGTGGAACAGCCCCAGCTGCGTGCAGACACTGCCTGTGAGCACTCCTCTGTGAGCTGTAACCCTCTCCCTCTCAAACTGAGTACCTGCTAAAACATTAGGAAGTGAATGGCCTGCATCAGAAAGCTCCTGCTGGCAATTAGTGATGAAAGGCTTTTTTAAATCTCTTTGTTCATCTGCTGTAAGCAGCCAAGTATGACCTCTCCCTCTTGTACTTCCATAATAATAATAATGCCTATTTAACCTGATTCCTGCCCTGATTTATCCTTAGTAACATGAGGCAGTCTTGTGTTAACTAATCTGTCTGTGAACAGAAAGTTAAAGGCATTACTATTACAGTTTAGGGTGATATAAGAGGGCTTTCTCAAGCAAGATGCTACTGAGAGAAGTCAGGTCTGCTAACTGAGCCAGTTATTTATGTATTAAAGTATTTATTTGACCTCTTGGGAGCTGAGACAGCTAAAAGGAGTAGGGCTTCTGGGTTTGTCCTAGGTGTTGCTGGTATTACAGTGCCTTTGACTAAAACACAACTCCTCCAATTTCACCTGTTAAGGCATGAGCCTTCAATATTTATTAAACTTTCTATCACAGCTTGTAGAGAATCTTAAAGTCTCAGGTTCATCACTGCTGCTTTGCAGTATTTTCTTTTTACTTTTTCGGTCTTTATTCAATCCTAGGACAAATGGCTTCAAATCTTTTCCTCAATTAAGAGTGATGACAAAGGAAAAGTTTGCTAAGGCTTTACAAAGAAGGCCAAGTTTTCAGAGTGATGCAAAGGGAACTTGACACCTGACTCCCATCAACAATAATAATGGGGGTTGTGCATCTAACTCTTTCTGCATTGTGCTGACATTGTACCCTTGAATGTTAGTACAGTTCAATAATTCTCCAAAGATGAGGCAGCTTATTTTCTCTGCCATTGCTGCTTTGCTGGCATTTTTATGGCATTCCCAGAAGTACTACCTGTCAGAATTAGTACTTCCAAGGATGGCATTGCTTTGGGGTGATTGAGGATTGATGTAATTAAGGAGAAGGCAATCTACTGCTTGCCCATGGGTATTTTATATTAAGCATTTCACTGCACAGCTACGATTGATGATTTAAATGATGACAAAGTTGGACTGCTTTGTATGGGCAACAGTGATTCAAACCATGAATTCAGGGATGTGCGTCCTCTATATTTTATGCTCAAAATTCTGAGAGTGCAGAAACAGAGCTTTCTAGGAAAACTGCAACCTCCTCAAGAGCCATTTAGCAAAGTAGGTGTTCCTGCCCATGGCAGGGAGTTTGGAACAAGTTGATCTTTAAGGTCCCTTCCCAACCCAAATCATGATATGAATAACATTATTGAAAACTTGCAGAAACTTGCCACAGGAAGGGATAGTCCCAGCCACATCTAGGGGCAAGTAAGATCATTATTTGGGAATAATCTGGAAAAGAATAGAAAAAGAAAATATAATATTACATCATTAAATAAATCCCCTGGTGCAGTTGTTGTTGCCTTAAGTGGGATTATCTGATTAAATCTACATATGCTTCTGTGCATATCAGCATCTGGAGCAGGCACTGTAGGCTTTTTTTAGTAGTCAGTGAAGACATAGTCAACATAGCCTATGGCATTGAAAAGCATTAATTTCCTCCTAAGGTAAGTATGTGTTAGTTCTGCTCTGTAACTTGAACATATTAAAAACCACATGAAATATCAGACATATTATTATCTCAGTGTTTACCCCTTAACAAAATAATGAAGTGTTAAAATCCAACAGGAAGTCTGCTCTTTAACAGTGCAGACAGAGTTTGCTAAGGATAGTCTGGGAACATAAACCAGCTCTTTGTGCAGAAAGAAGAGGAATCTGTTTCTTCTCTTCCCTGCTATAATGTCCATAAAATCCAATTACATTTATAACTTTGCATTAAATAAAATATGTTATTTTACACAAGCACTTAAAACTAGATATCCAGTAACAGTTTTCTTTATTCCCTTGTTAGCAGCTGCCACGGCACCAGGACTCACACAAGAATGAAAGTGATTTAGTGCATTGATTTGCAGTTGGCACAGCCCTCTGTTCTCAAACAGAACTGATTAGCTTAGCAGGAAAGTGCCATTTACTTTTTATTGTGTTTCTTTCCTTCTCATCTCCCTTCAGTGGCTGCTAAGAGGAACAGAAGAGCTGTAACCTCCCGAGCAGGTTGCTTACTTTCTTCAGCTCCAAATTCTGCAATTCTGAGGACTAATTTGTCTGGATAGTGCTGTAGCATCAATACAGATGCCAGGGTTACTGCTTTGGTGTACTGAAAACAGGTCCCACTGAGCTCTTTAAGGTTATTTCTACACAAATTAACCCTGACTATGAGAATCCTGTATGTGTCCAAAAGTGCCATCTAAACCAGGATTTTAGATGGTTTTTCACCATTTACTGGTAAAGCTAATAGGACAGCAAGGCAAAATGTCTAGCTGGGAAGGTTTCTCTTGAGTATCTCACTTTTGCTTCATAAAGTGACCGTAGGGCTTGTCCTCTAATACATAACATTTGAAGGACTGTGTTCACACTTCTGCACCTCTGATCTTCCATGTATTGAAGCTGCTGGGGAAACCCTTGATTCACCAGTTAACAGTAAAGATTTTTTGCAGTGCAGAATGACCAGCAGCTGCAATAAAACAGTGGGAGTCATTGAATTAGCAATTATTTTCCCTTGAAGACCAATTCATGACAAAAGTTCAGTTTGCTTTGGCTAAGACTCCATCATTTCAGGGGTCAGATCCTCAGCTGCAGTGAGTGTCTGTGGCTTTATTGAACTCCATGAACATACATGGAGTCATGCCAGCTGAGGTCAGTGGAATAACACTGTTTCAAACCAGTTAAGGTTCTGATCCCACAAACTTGTCATGACTATTCAGTCTCATTAGCCCTTTATAGTTTTCCCTCAAACTTGTCAAAAATTCAATGATGCCAAATCTTCTTAGGGGTGTTAGATATTTCCAAGTCTGTTTCTACTAAGAAATAATAAGAAAAACAAAACAAAACAAAACAAAAGGAAAGGAAAGGGTGGGAGGCTGAAAACCTGGTTCAGAATTATTTCTGGAAACAAAGATTAAAAGATGAAGAAGGGAGGGAGAATCTCCTTCCTACTTTCTAGCTGAAATTCACTATAATATTAATCCTTTTGGACTCTTTACAGTTAGTAGAGATGAAGAGGCTAATCTCTGTCTCTTCTACACTGTAGGCTCCATTAGTTCTACCTAATAGCTGGTGCAGCAGCAGAGAAAGAAGTACATACACATTTACCTCCCTTCTCCTTTGATCTCAGCAAGAGATTATAAAACAGCTCCCATATTCTGTTCTTTCATTTTAAAATGCAAAGCAATCTGTAACTTTCTTCCCTCTGGCACAGGAAATCCTGGTGAGGAGAGGAGCCCTTTACTAGCAAATGTATAGCTCACAGTTTTCAAATGTATCTAACTCCATTAGTTATGTGAATTGAGTCTCTTTTATTCCCTCGTATGAACCTTCTTTCCTCCTTCTACAACAACAAAGAAAATCCTCTTTTCTGGTAAAGATGGAGTTATTTGAACTTCACTGATTCAAAAGACTGCAGTATCTGCCATAGATTATGAACTTCTGGCAAACCAGGGGTGTGCTGACAGGGCAACATAACCACAGTCCTCTCCTAAACCACCAGAAAAAAAAAATTACCTCTTTGCAGGACTTAAAAGTACTGCAGATGTGGGTGTACTCACTCTCAGCAAAACCTTACTCTCTCGGTGCTGTATACCATTTGTTTTGCAACTAGTGGCACACTTTAATAATCATGAGTTGAATTTTAGGATAAAATGACTCATGCCTTAAACTCCATTGATTGCAAAGGGATGTGTGCCTGGCTCAGATATAAAAGTAAACATTTGGTCAGGTAAAACCAACGTCATACATCTGGTCATCTGCAGCTCTCTCACACTTACATCTTTGAAATGTCCTCCTTGGTTGTATTCTGGGTTTTCTTCCTGTGAAAACTCAGACACAAGGTGAAAGAAGAAGGGAGAATAATGGCACCAGAGTGCAGACGAAACATGATGTCAGAAAGTGGCTGAGGGTCATTCCTTCAGCTGGATGGCATAGAAATAGAGGCACACAGTTGTGGCCTCCAAAGTGGATCCTGTAACCCTGTATCCGAGCTTAAAAAAATAACTTAGGTTTGGAGAGCATCTAGCATCAGATGCCTCAAAAAGGGACACACAGGTGACAGCCTTCTTACTGTGGTTTTCATGAATGTATTCTGTAATAAACACTGAAGATTTGAGTGTATCCAAAATCTATCCCCCTTCAGGGCTTGGGGAACTTGCTTGTGGTTACTGGGAGGGACCGCTTCAGTTTGGGAATTTTTCCTGAGCACTGATGTCCAAGCCCTGTCTTTCAAACTGGTGGGAAATGGGAGCAAGAATCACAGTCTTTTAAAATGGGGTAGCTGTGGATGACAGTGAGGGTAGACCCTTGCACCCAGGTGACACAGTCACTGCATTTATCTAGAACAGGACTTAGTCTGGACTAATGGCCCTGGAAAGGCTGTGGGTAGGGTGGGGGGAACCCATCAGTGCCCTCAGGAACCACACAATCAGCACACTTTCAGCACAGTTTGGCTACCTGCACATGCAGTTCCACTTTTTTGTATCTTTTAATGCTGCTCTACACACATTTTAACTTTTAAATTTGACTAGTGGGTTTTCAGTATAGGAAAAAACAGTAACAGAAATTTACCGGTCATCCTACTCTTCCCCAATGCCAGTGGAAGGCACTAATCCACCCAAAATACAAACACACACTTAAGGACCATGCTCAACGAGGCCTCGCTTGGCTTCCAAGCCCTTTGATTAAAATATACTGGGTTCTGATCCACAGCAGAGGCTCTGTGAACTGCCACCATGTGGCTTCCCTGTGACCACCGTGCAGCACAGCCAGGGGCACACGAACACAGCCACCCCCACTGGCACTGGATCACTGTCCTGAGCACAGCCCTTGGCTGATGGGTGACAATGAATGCCCTCAAGGAGCTGGCACGTTTCTGCTGGCAGCAAGTGCCAGAACAGGGAAGGGCTCATGCTGCCATCTGACAAGCCCTGATGGGCCAGTCTGCAGCCTCGTGTCCTGCAGGTGGAGGGTTCTTTGTTGTGCTGCTATATGTAAATGCTAGGCCAGTGTAGCAAACCAATACTTCTAACCTCAGTCTTCACCATTAGGAATAGACTGTGCTCTGATTTGTTCAGTTTTGTAGTATTGTTCAAATATGGAATCCGTGACAGGGGGATATATTTGGGGAGTCACATCTGGAGTGCCATGGCTAAAGACCAAGATATTACAACCATATATATTAACTTTTCCAAGGCATTTGATTGTCTAAGACTATTCAGAATGTCCAGGAGCATTTGAGCTAAGAAAATTGAAGCACTTTGGCCTTGGCTGGGTTTCAACAGGTAGATTTGCTTCATATTTGTTAACGTAAGTGACCACCATAGAGAGAGGGAGAAAGAAAAGGTGACAATTTATCTCCAAAAGTAGCCACACAGTAAATCTCCAGTGAAGAGTTTTATGGGAAAAGGTTGATTTCCACTATTCTGCTTCCAGACCTTACAGATGGTTATCAGGACAAAGGTAATTATATAACGCTGGTGATTTAAATACAAACAACACAATCATTCATTTCCTTGGCCCTGAGTGACAAAACTTCAGAGTGCAATGTGACCTCTGCCACTTCCACAAATTACTTACTAGCAAGAAATGAACTTCTTCAATTCAAAAAGAAATGGAGAAAAACAAATCCATATCTTCCCTCCCCAAAGGGACAACAAGATCATAAAGTCATGCTCCATATGGCCCTGACACTGGCCAGGTGGTTTAGGCAGTAGATTGAGGTCTGTGTCATTGATGTTTGTACACCTCAAGATCTGCCTAGCTCATGTCTACTGCTGAGAGAGCGATTTGTATCTAATTTGTTCAGTAGTTTTTCTGTTTGTATCAGACTTTGATTTTTCCAAATATACTTGTCAGTAGAATTTGCTCAAATGCACTTTGCAAACATATTTTAACCTATGCAAACTATTTGTTTTGACTGCTCACTACTCGTGCTGTGTAACCAGCCACCTAAGGCAAACTGCAGTTTTCCACTGGTTTTGCAGATGACTGATCCCTGAAGTGCCCTGAACTCCTTTTGCAAATCTCTGCTGTAATCTGTCTCCAGTCATTCAATAAGGTTACCAAAAGCTATTTTTCAGTCACATAACAAGCACTACTATCTCTTGTCTTTTAACAGATATGCTTAATGTCCTGACAGAAGTGAAAACAGTGATGGAAGTGATTTGCACACACACAAAATGAGTTGGAAAAGGAACATTTTCATGATTCTTTTTAACCCAGACATATTTAAAATGTAATATTTAGTTCCAAATCACAAACTAATAAAAAATGCAAATGCTTGCTTGCAGAATTCTTCACTGAAAATATGCAAAAGAAAACTTCTAACATGGATGCATCTTTGCTTGCCATACCACTTATCAGGCTGCTGCTGAAGAGATCTGGAGGTCTGGACTGCACAATTACACCCACAGTTTGAATCCATTGGGTAAGTTATAACAACATCTCATTTTTTTATGCTGGAAAATGGGATGTGATTGTTGTTCCTGATGAACGGCAGTGGACATACTTTCCTAGAGAATAAAACCAGAGAGTCTCGCAAGACTAAATCACAATCTCTTGACTGCCCCTGAGCCTTTCATCTGGTCAGCTTGATGCTTAGCACGGTAATGGCCGAGGTTAGATGAGATGAACCCCACTCTGACTGTTCTGACTTGTAACAACTCCCAGTGCCAGGCTGATAAAAGCCTCGTGTGTTCGTACAGAGGTGGCACTGTGTTTATTTGCAGACACCCCTATGGAACAAGCGTGCTGTTTTTATGGTCAGTTAGCACAGATTTAAGAAGTGAACTGCAGAGGAAATCTGGCTGCTAATGACACACCTGTGGGCAAAGGTGCCACAGCCCTCAGAGTGCAACAGAACAGAGTTCCCAAACGTGCGTCACTTGGAACAGCCTCATCAGCTCAGTGAAGTCCCAGGCACCTCCTGGGGCCATGTTTATTTCTGACAACCTGCTTAGAAACATATGTTATGGATCAGAGTATTTTGCATTTTTTAATGGCCAGGCTGGGGTCACATGCAAAGCCTTCCACCCTCTTGCAAATGTCAAAATCTGACTCAGACTGGACATAACCCAAAACATCTTGTCATGACTCCTTGTGGGAACACCATTACATGTGACAAAACGAAACTAAAATAAAGATATCTGACCTAAAATAGGTAGCATGTATTTTTGTAGAGGAAGGTCATTCCTTGCTGTTATTTTGAGTACTCTGCTGACAGAGGCTTTTCTGTATCACTCTAATTTCAATGCTTCTATCTATAGCTCTTTGTGTAGATTTGTCCTTTCAATGTGCACTGTTGTCAATGGAAAGATACTGTAAACTGGTTTTCAAGGTGTGACTCAGAAAAAGCTGGCAAAAAGATGCTCTGAAATTTTCAAAGCCATGTTGTGCATATCTTCGGTTTGAATGGATATGCATGCAATCTTTTAGTTTGGCAAATCTCATCCATAAACTGCCTCCCACCTTCAAAACAGAGTCAATGTCATCCAAAAAGGTTCTAGCACATAACAACAATGATTCCCAACTCTTGAGGACAGCCTTGCATCTTTGTTATGGCTGTTGTCTATGAGAGAATGTGCATATACATCAAGTTTGCATACATACAGACATGCATTTACAGGAACCTTCGTGATTTTCCAAACACAGGCACCAAATTTGTCAGAGCCTTCCAAGCACCTAGACACATACAGGAGCCACCTACACCTCAGAGTTCTTGGCAGCCAGCTAAGACAGTCATGAAACAAGGTTCCCTGTGTCCAAGAGAAAACTTTCATATAAGGCTTAGAAGACTCACAGGTTTTTATAATCGTTATGGTGAAGCTTGTAGAAAAGAAATCAAGGACAGAGATCTGGAGGGAGGTAGATCTAGATGAATAGTGGCTTTATAAGGACTAGCACAGAATATATATTTAGAAAGAAATCCCATTATGATTTAAGATGCACAACTACCCCAGATATTGCCTATAAGCCCATCTAAAGGATAGGATTTACTGGCTCACAAGGATGATTTTCTTTTTGCAAGTCTGCTCTACACTATTATGGAAAGAGCAAAAAATATCATAGCTTCTCCCAAAACAATTTAGAGCAGGAAAAGAAAGGCTTCCTTCCATTCTTCCCTATTTCTTACTGCTGCCCTGTTCTGACAGGTTGCTCAGGAGGACAATGGGGATTTACTGTTTGCTCTGTGGCACACAAAAAAGCATTAAAATAAAAAATCCTCCTGTAAATAATTGCATCAATATTGCAATCAACCAGAAAACAAACAAACAAAATCCGGTGAGGCCAACACTGAATGCACTAATCTTGCCAATGCTCTGTATAATTAAAACAATTTCACCTTGAAATCTGGCATTCATTATAACATGGAGTACCTCCAGGCTTTAGCATTTTGGTTTGTTTTTATGGACCTAGCTAGAACAGAGGTTTGTACATGAAATATATTCTAGTCTTTTTGCTTCTGATACATTTAGCAATTACTTTATGCCATCTATTTGCTACATATTAGTTATCTCTTGTTTCTGTTGCTGCACCTATATGACTTAGGAAACACCTCAATGCATCTCACTTGGCAGCAAAATTCATCACAAAGTCACTGATATCAGCATACCAACAAAACCCAAGTAAATCCCAAATTTGTGTTTGCATTCCATGAACACAGCACTGAAGAGATTTGCTGCTGTTGTCCTCTTAGGCAGTGATAGAACAAAATTTTAAAAACAGTTCTCAATCTCAACACTAGCATTTCAGATTTTCCACTGTCATACAGGGGCTCAGTTTACAGGAGATGTCTGACAATATCCTGAAAAAATGTTGATATTTTTCTGGAAATCAATTTACATAAGCTAAAAGGGAAGCACTAAAACTTACAGGCAAACCCCTCATCTTTGCCCTTAACTTCAACATGAGAAATGGATCTCAACTTCAAACTTTAGGAAAATGCAGACCTTATTTTATACTTTAAACTTTACATCTGTGTAATTCAGGCTTCTTAGTCAAAATCTAGTCTGGTTCTAGTACCAGTCTGATTCCTCACTTAAATTTAAGTCTTGCCACCTGGGCCTAGCTTTAATTTAAATACTGAAAATTTATTCAGTTGCCTTCCTTCTTCTAGCATCAAGCAGTTTCAGCTAAAGAGATTTGTACTTGAAATGTATCTGTTCAGCATTAGTACTGTTAAATTAGTGGTGATATATATGTGTTTGTGGGCAAAGTGACCTTTATTAGCTCCTCATTATGTTTGAAAATAGTTCTTGTTATCTGACTGAATGAATTATGCTGAGCATTGTTATGGCTCAGATAACCTATGGAAACTAGTTATTTTTCATGGTATGTTAAATGTTAAAACTAACAAGCAGTTAGTTAAGCATTACACTGGAGACTATCATCATGTCTTACAACTTGGAACACGCACTTTTAAGACTGTTCAGATTAAAGATGTATCAAAGTACTTCAGCTTCAGGGATAGAAATAGAGGTGTACATCCCTCCAGACAGAACTGGAGTGTAAAATCCAACACAAATTGCTTTTAAAATTTAATAATTCACAAAATCTATGGTTAAGCACAGCCTGGCTGGGATAGATAAGTAAAATAAATACTGCAAAGTCAATTTTTAATAATCTGTGGCATGAAATTTAAGCACAAGAGAAAACATTTCACAATCAAGTCAGAAGCTTTTTGTAAATGATCAAATGAGAATTTTATACCCCCTCACCTACCAATGCAAAATACATCCAATTTATCCTTTAGTCCTCACAGCACACTCCTAGATTCCTTTGTTTAAATGCCTTTTAATTCTAAGAGAGCTTTTATTGTAACCCCTTTTTAGAACTAGACTTATTTACAACAACCTCAGAAGAAGATAGATTCTGGAGCCTCTTCTTTGCTGATGAATTGGTGCATCAAATGCAGTTACAGGAAATAATGTAGTTAGTTCCTGTGCTAGTCTGGTACCAAGTGGTCTGGTATATTTATCTAATTATTGAGACAACACATTTACAACTGAAGGGATTTTGTTATAAGAGGTTTATAATACTCTGATTTAGGCTGATCTTCAGTCTCTTAATGCCAAGTAAAAACTGGCCTTCAAGCAACATTTTTGTATGATGAAGAATAAAATCCCAGATGGATTATGACAAGTCTGTGTTGTCCTAAAAGAGAAATCAAAATGAAAAGCTGGGAAAATTAAATGGCAAGGATAATATATATACACACACACTCATTTGGGGGAGAGAGAAAATGTGAAGATTTGTACGTATTTTATGCATCTGGAATCAGTATGCTAACATGCTGTTTATGCTAAGAGGTGTGCCATCTGCAAGGAATAAAGAAAAGGGAGAGATTATACTATATTACAGGGAAATCATATTTTGACTTTATTATTATGGCTGTGGCTATTTTATGAAAAGGAGGAGGATTAATAATTGTCTAACCAACCAAAAAGGAAGGAGAAAGCAAAATGGATTTTTCAGAGAATATTTCTCATGCAACAATAAAGGGCTTGTGCAACAGAGCAGAAGGAGGAAGGGAGGGCAGTGACAAGAAAGGGAGACTGAGCCTCATGGTGGGAGAGAGGTGAGAGCTTGGGGGCCTGCAGAGCTGAGCATGGCTGCAGAGAGAAGGGTGAGTGTGCATCAGCAGCCACAGGCAACATAACCAGAGACAAAAGAGGTTGTCTGGTGTCCTGGACTTCTGCAAAGACGATGACAAAGAGCCACAGGACTTGGCTGTGTGTCTCCTGAGCACAGCTGCCTCCTGGGGTGCCTAGGCATGGGCAGAGGAGAGGCAGGACAAGGGGTTGCTGCAATGCAACCCTCAGTGCTGATCAGAGAGGGGATCCTGAAGCCATCTGGGATGGGATGTGGGCCAGAGTGGCTGCATTCTCTCACATCTCCACGTGAGACCTAGGGGACATGGGCTGGTCAACAGGATGATGACACTGGGAGTCAAAAGTGGGTCCCTGAGTAGTAAGCTGTTAATTATTTTCTGGTAGGAAACTGTAGGGAAAACACACAGCCTTTCAATCTAAGGTAAAGGAGCTAAAAGCTGGTAAAACTCAGCCCTACACTGAGGATCTGGACCAGACCTCCTGCTCCTTTTATTTACGCTCTCTCATTATAGATACTTGGCACATGCTATTGCACTTCTTCCCCCGACGCCCTGCTCCGACTCTGGGCCAGAGGCTTTTTGTTCTGAATGGAAGGACAACCCTCACAAAGGGCCTTTTTCCTGAGAGATATTGGTTTCATTTACAGTGAGCTAGAAATGCATGTGCAGCCATGCTCTGGGCCTTTCAATCACCCGCCAAGAGCACTCACTTTTCATTGTTTCCATTTTAATGCTGCTCTTGCAGCTGCAATTGCAGCCACTTTGAATTAAATCTGGGTTAACAGTCGGAGGACAGATAAGCCCCAAGAGAGGAAATGATGTAAATCCAAACAGCAATTCTTTAACCTATTGCTTATTATGACAGGCTGGAAGCCCTGTGTGCGATTGGAAGCAAAGTGCATTTCTGCAGTCTATTCTCATTTGCATAAACCTTTCTCTTGGAATTTGCATAATTTTTCAATTAATCACCAGGACAATACTCTAACTCTTGAACATCCCTCTCCCAGGCATTTAAGGTATTCTTGCTAATATAAAAGCTTTAGACAACAATGATGAGGCCAAGACCTGGCGTTTTCTATTTATTTCACACGTAAAACCCCGTCCAAATGTTTACTGTACCTTATACTCCACAACAAGTGCATCACTGATTACTGAAAAAGCACAGATGGGATGTAGACAGTTTTTCATTCCTTGTTCCATATGATAGAACTCAACACATCTGGTATGCTATGAAAAGCATCTTTGCACTAATTTGTTTGTCAGTATCTATTGAAAGGACTATCTGTCATCCTGTCATATTTTGGTTGCCCTGAGATGGCTGAAGACAAGACTAGTCACAAATTGCGACTGCTGGCCACTGGGGAATAACTGGTAGAAACCACCAGCTGTTCCAAGAATCATCAGTGGTGGTTTATTTATTTTTTTTTTAATTTTGTAAGTGGAAATTTCAGTGCAATCTCTCCTCAGATATTTTGTGTTTGCAAGAAGAAACCAAATCACTTGAGCAACCAACAGTTTGCTTGTCCTTGCTGTCCGTGTGCACATTTCCAATCTGTTTCTACAGCTGGCTGTGTTTTCTCTGACTGGACAGGAATGATGCAGGGGGCAGAAAAAGCTCATGCTGCTGGTGTGCATGGGGTGATCTTAACAATCGCTACATCTTTTATGTCAGGAACTGGGCCATAAATAGATTGGTTTGTCAGGGAAAAGTAAAGTTCCTAAAGGAACCTTGGTGTTTATATGGGTTAATCAATAAAGATTGAGAATGTTTTTTCCCATAGTTCTTCATGCTGATCATCGTCTTGAAAGACAGTCCTGTGATTTATGGTTTGTTATGTTTATTTTACCTCATCTCCTTGCCAATGAATCAAAATGTTGGATGTCATTCCTTTTCCAGTCTTATTGTTGTACTTTCTTATTGTAAATGCTTTATTGCATTAAATTCTGATTGTGTGGCTAATTTAAACCATTTTTCATCAGTCAAGAGCTGTTCTGGCATGAGAGTGCAGATCTGATTGAAGGTATGAGTTTCAGATTCTATTAATGGCTGAGTAATATATATGAAGAACTTCCAGAAATATAAGAAAACTTATGAAACACAGTAGAAAGATTCCCATGGCCATTCAATGGGCATATAATTTCCAGAAATACTGGATTGAACTGCTTGTAGTTAATTCAGTATACATGCATTCTTATAATTAATCTGAATGATCTGCAATATACCAGCATAACTTGCACTTAATGCCAGCCATTTCAAAATAATTAAAATACTTTTCTACTTAATGACATATAACCCTTTGAAACTGCTGATCTGAGTAACAAACCATACCTTGTTTTTCCAGTATTAAAGGAACAACCAGCACCTCATCTGTATGGGAACAATAATAACATCACGTGTGTTTGCCAGCTCTTCACAATGCTCTGAGTGCCTAAGTTGGGCTCCTAAGCTTTGAACACGAGTCCCACATGACTTCTGTCTAAAATGAATACTGTGTTGTGATCCAAAGTACTCTATAATTGTCCTTATTCTTTCTCTCTGCTAATTACTGAATTACATATGAAAGATTTAAACCAAAATCAGGAGGGTATTGAGTGACAGCTAACAAAACTAAAGATGCATCATGATCCCTGACTATGCCTATTTGCCAGAAGGTCCCCGCACTGTGGCTGAATGCTGAAGGTACTGGGCCCAGAACTGGCATTTGGATGTGATGGAAGAGGATGTTCCTCACTCCTGCCAACACCTAGATTACAGGGTATGAGAATATTGCCAGTGTGTCTTGTGTTCTTAAATCCATTTCATTTCTCTAGGGTATGCCAGACATTCAGCTTGCTATGGAAAAAACCCCATAAATCAAGCAGGTTTGTAAACCAGAATAGATATGCTGAGGGAATCCTTAAAAATTAAGACAGCCTTTCATGACTGCAAAGCACATTTTGAGCTGAATAATTTGAGGACTAAACAGCCCATAATGTAGCTGGTTTCACATAAAGTATAATTTGATAATGAAGTGTTCTTACACAATTTAGGCTTTTCAGATGGCTGCTTAAACACAGAGGTGTGGCGTGCTCTAAATGAGATTATGTTCTAAAAAATGGTTGCAATGAACGTGTAGCTGCTGTGGAGAGCAGCAGTATGGTGATGCACCTTGCATTCATATAAAAATTTATTTCTTGTAACACTCAAAATCAACCAACTGCTTTGACTATTTCCTCTTCCACCCTGACATTAAAACTGAGTGTCTTGCTTTTTGGTCTTGGCTTGAAAATCAGCTTTGTAGTGGCAGGATTCACTACAGATTGGATGATGTTGATAGGGATCTCTGGTGACTGTCTAGTCCAGCTCCCCTGCTCAAGCAGGGGCAGGCACAGTAGGTTGCCCAGGACCATGACCAGTTGGGTTTTGGGTATGTCCATGGGTAGAGGCTCCAAAACTAAAGCTGGTTCAAGCGGCAGCAGAAGGTGTCCAGAAAGAACATTGTGGGTCTGAATCAGAGGTTTTAGCAGACAGCTAAAAGAGAAGAATTTACATCATGTAAGATGTGCAGAAGTATTTTGCCTTGGCTCTCTGATTTCTATCCACTAATTTAAGAAAGATCTTCACATAGGAAGATTATATTTCCCCAGGTTTTCAGCAGGGACATACATCAGAAAAAAAAAATCTTATCTCATCTGAGAACCCCAGTGGAGCAGCTGGAACCCCAGGAACTCAGAAACTTCACTTTTCTCCTTCACTCTTTATTCTTAAGGTCTTTCTATTACAAATCCTGTTTCTGTACAACTGCAAAGACTTGGAGGAAATCTGATGAGAAGAGCTTTTACCAAGAGACTTTCTGTATGTTTTACATTCAGTGCAACAGTAAATCAGAGTCAATTTAGAAAGAATTTGACTGATTCTGCTTACAATCAAAGCCAAAGCTAGAGAGCACAAGCCAGGCACCTGAAAGGCAACCCAGTTTTAGAATCATTTGATTTAAACTTCATAGGATATTGCAAGTCTGGGCAGATTTTTTTTCCCCCTGTGTCATACACTGACTCCATCAGGGTCAAACAAATAAAACTTTATTTGAAAATTCCTTACTTGTCTGTTTCCGTTTACCTTAGTGTAAAATTGATGTGACAGAGATTTCTGAGAACCCTTTCTTCCTGCAGGGATTAATTCTGGTGGTACTGTATGTGTTAGTTTTTTTTATAATCTCTGCTGGCTGTGAAAAAGGACTATAACACCTATGGAAATGACCATGCCCTTTGCTTCTGTCAGTTTTCAGTCAATATAGAAAGTCAAAAGTAAAACAGACTGAAACAGGTGCATGATGGGAGAACTCAGTGTCGGATTTTTATTTTCTTTTCAAAACTGCCACATTTCCGCAGTTTCCTACTTCACCACCACCTTCATTCCCTTAGGCCAAGCAAGAGATGGGAGATGAGTGGGGAGTGTACAACAAGAAGAATCGATCCAGAACTGTTGAGCCTGACCTCTGAAGGGATAATATCCTAAATGCCACTCCCAGGTTTACCCTGAAGCAGCGTTTGAATGCATGTTGCAAGAGGCAGCTGTACATACCAGCAAGAATGGATGCAGAGGCTGGCTCTGCCTGCCTCTACTGGCATGGCCATCCAGAAAGGCTCTAGGCAGTGCCTGGTGGGTTTTCACTCTGCTCATGGGTCTCCTTTCTTGACTGGGTACATGTGTCCTGTTGACCAAATCAACGCCAGCTGAATTGGCTGCAATGATTTATTAACCATGGAAAGCCAGGGAGAAATGTTAAGTTCACTGCACCAAACAGAATCTCTTTTGACCTAACATCAGTTTATGGCAGATATAAATCCTGAAAAATTCTCAGCATCTTTCATGAATGGAATGAATACTTTTATACAAATATGAGCTATTCTGCTGAAGTCACTTACCTTTATGAAATACCCCAAAATTTCCTGAAGGTTGGCAGCACCAGGACACAACAACAAGCCAACAGCAAGTTTCATAATAATGATCTGTTTTTGAGACAAACATGAGACCTATTTTGGAAGAAGCTTTATGTGCTCCTATAGTTTAAGATTTTTATTTCTGCTTCAGAGATCACCCACAAGCTACCTAAGGCTGGTATTTGCAATCCCATTTACCATTTGATAAAGGCAGGTGAAAAATAAGCCACACTCAGGTAACATATACACACACTTAGTGTTACATAGGTAACACTTGACCTCTCCTATTAACGAGTCCAACATGGATGACAGTCTTCAGAAGAAGGTATATGTTGACAGCACATTTCCTAAGTTGTACCTCTGAACCTGAGGGCTGATCCTGTGATTTCTTACAAGGAATGTAACACACAGGCACTTAAACTTATTCTGCTCCTATGACTTCCATGTGCTTCTTTGGGACTGCCACATCCATGCCCAGGCAATTTTGCTATGGTCTTTCTGGAAACAGTTAAATTGTTAAGGTTTAAGGTTCTTATGAGAGCAGCCACAAGGGAACCTTGTCCATATCAGAGCTGACATGAAATTTGTTAGTGACAACAGTGTGGACAGGCTTTTACCATCTGTCAAGACAGGTATGCTGGTGGGAAGTAACACTTCATTTGCAGCTTCCAAGACTGTATATCTTAAATTGCAATGGCTTTGAGGAGGTAAAAAATCATTGCTGGAACTCTTAATGCATCCAGGTACATCTAAATTTCCCCTGGGGATGGGATGACTTAACTGTCATTTCAAGTTTTATATTCTTCCTTTAAATCAGCTATTTCATTTAAATAAAAAGGTTCTATATTCTGGGATGGAAATGCAGCTGCTTCAAGTAGCCCTGCAGCATGTTGATTTATTACTGACTATATACTCCTTCAAGGAGAAGATTCCTTAAGAAGACATTCCACATCCAGCTCCATATTTCTTGCTACGTAACATTTTATATTAATCTCACCACATCTACCATGAAATTTGAGAAAAAAATGGAAAATAAGGTAATTACATATTTGGATAAATACATTTGCAGGATTTAATGCTCTGTATTCACATGAATAAACTACTCAACTGTCTGCTATAAGAGATGTTAAAAGTAAAGTTATATATCTGAAAAGGATCTTTTTTGCATAAATTGAGAAATGACAAGTCTCCACTTCTACTTTTATGAAACTGTATATAAGTGTCAGTAAAACTAGGCTTAGGATGTACCTTAAACCCCCCAACAAATTCTGAAGGGAAAACCATATATTTTTGCTGAGAGTATTTATTTACATTTGCTTTTTATGTGATGAAAAAACCACTCCCATCTGCACTTTTTCTGTTAAACTAAAACTTGAAGGCCATAATATTATGTACCTTTGTATGATCATGCTTTCCAAAGGGTTATTATGCAGTAAAATTGGATGAATTCTCCTAAGGATGGCTCACATAGCTTTTCACCAAGACTGGTTTTGTCCATGCACAAACCACACTTTGTAAATTCCAACAAGCACACGCAGAGTAAAATCTGTCTTTGTGTGGAATGAGTGCAAGTCCCATACCTGGAGCTCACATCAATTTTTAAGGAGGTGTCTGTCCTAACAGTTCCACTGTTGCTAATGTGCAGTCAAAATCTTATTGAACTGAGCTCCAACAGTAAACCAGAGATGGACACTGCTGGTGGAGTATGGCTCTCTGAAGAGAGGGAAGAAGGAGAAAGTTTTCTAACACTACATACTTACAAAATCAACATTGCTGTGATGGATACAAGGCAGATGCTTTTTTATCTCAAATCGTAAATATATTTCTGCTCAAAAAGATCCAGGAGTGCTGAAGAAGGTTGCACAGACTCATAAACTTTTACTTTGTTTGGCCATCGGGGAAGGACCATGAGCCACAGGATCTTGAATACAAATTAGATATGGATTGTTGGAACCAATAGACATCTAAATAAATACCTGAACCTGAACTATGTTAATACTCCCTAATGCCTAAAATTGTTCCACAACAGAATGTACTACCAAAATCAAGGTACAGGCTGGGGTACTAACCATCTGACTGCTACTTTGTGCAGGTGCTGTTGGGTCTTCTAGTACTGCTCAGGACCAGGAGACAGAGACTGAATTAGAAGGAAAATCCACTGGTTCTTCTTGGACACCACTTCCCTCCTTTCTTGTTTTGAAGGAAACATGAGAAGTGAGCAGGGATGGCTGATGGCTGAGTGTGACTTCTCACACGGGGCAGGCACAGGATTCATTTCTGGATCCCATTTTTCTCCTGGGAGGAGAATTCATGCAGTTAAACAAATTACCTGCAGCGGGGCAGTTTGAAATTCACGAAATTTATGCTCATATATAACAAGAAAAGTTAAAATGGGATACAGGCCATTAATAGCATCATCAGCTTGGCAAAATCAGGGAGCCATCCTTACTGCTGCACATGAGCACAGTGTGGTCTGCTTCCAAAAGCAACCTCAGAGAACTGCCTTGCTTTAAATAAATAACAAAACTTTTCCAGTATTATCAAGCTGCTGGGTTTTGAATATGTCTGTACAATATAAGGGTCTGGGATGTATCAACTGTTACTGCAGGATCAATATTATAAAAGAACTCCTTCCCTGCTCACACCAAAGTCTATTTTGGCTTGAAGACAGCTGAATGGTGGGAGATAAATATAACTTAAACAAACTTTAGATTCCTAGCTGCCATTTTAAATTAACAATCTAATTTTAACTAAATCACTCTTTTCACTTTCACCTGGAGACCTGAATTTAAAATCATAATATCTCCATGTAAAAGCTAGTTGTTGGAATAAGGCCAGGCTATTTCTAAGATAAAATGTTTTTATACCAGTGTGCTAAGATGCAATTTTCTCCTTTTATTGCCTGAACAAGGAAAAAAATAAAATTAAAAAAGATAAATGAGATACAAATTCCAAACAAAATGTGTCTCTAACCGTACATTTCTGTAACAAGATGTATTCTAGCACAGTATATATTGAACTATGGTATTTTAGGGTCAATATTCAGCATACTTTATGCTCAGTATTAACAAAATATGATGCACTGAAATAAAAAAGGTTTTTTACTGCTGCAAACACAGGCCAAATACTGCAAAATGCTGAATAGGGCAGACATTACATATATTCCATCTATACAGAGCTTTAAAGAATAAAACTTCCCTCTACATGGTGTGACTGGTTTTTAAGATTACTTGGTGGTGTCAGTTGAATCACTGCTACACACAAACTGTCAAGTGTAGCAGACAAGCAAGAGTCTGTATCCTTGTTACCTGGTTCCATTTGTTATAGACTGGTTAATAATATCCATCCCATACATCACTTTTTCCAAATGTGTAGGAGAGGGACTCCCTGTGTTTATAGAAATTCAGAAGGATGTAAAATGACATCCCTCCCTTTCTGTGCACAGTTTATATTATTTGCTTTTCATAGTATGGATCCTATTATATCCCTTACAATAAACTGCTTTATTGGGTGTTTTTTTCCCCAGTTACTTAAAAGGGCTCATGCAGAGCAAGTTAGTATTTCTGTTAAATGAGATGGGTAATTTTAGGAGAGGCTGCTGCTTGTAATTTACTATTATACAATTCTTAATTTTATAAGACATGTCAGATAATAAATCCTCATTTACATTCATAACCTCTGTTTCTAGATTTGAAGAAGCATCTTAATCTAAACAACAGTTGAGATGATGATGATGATGATGAGTGTCTGTCTTGGACTTCTGTCTCACTTATCCTCAAGTTTTGATCAGTAATCTTGCCACAGCTGAGGAAAGTGCCTTTACTTCCCTCCCATCATTGAGGAAAGTGCTTTGCCTTCTCTTCCATTGCTAAGTAGGGCAAATGGCAGGAGGTGCTCATCATGTTACAGGTCAGAAGTCATCTGGGTCGCTAGCAGGACACTTTGAGGCACTCTAGCAAAATCTACAGAGCAGAAACTCCAGTAGGAAGGCTTCCAGGTGCCCTAGATTGCAAAAAGTGACTGGGCTCATTTTCAAAAACCACTACATAATTAAGAAAAGAAATGTACATTACAAATTGTGGATGACTTGGATCTCAGAGATGTGGACAGTGAAAATTTAATTTGCCTTCCATGTGCAGCTGAGAGAATTGTTATTTGTATTATTAAGAAGCTGAAGAGGTTATTAATTAACTGGATATATCTCTAACCAGATCTTACATGATGGTATCATATGGAGCAGTGACAGAAACCTCTCAGAGCCCTGCACGCTATGTCCTGTAAGTTCATTCTTTTTCATTTGATTTCTGTGGATGTTTCCTTCCATGAGAGAAAAACACAAGAAATTTTAAAATGACTTAGTGGTCTGACTTAATATCAGAGTAGCTCTTTTTATGCAGAACATCATTCTCCCTCTGTTTGCCTTCAGAGGAAATACTGGACCGTGTCCTCCTGACAAGCAGCAGCAACTCCTCCAGACATGGCAGTGACACAAGCTGTACCCAAAGAGATGGTCCTGTGGATTTCACAGACATCTCCCATCCACAGCTTTCTGTCCCATCTGGGCCTGGATATTTACTGTATCATTGCCAGAACTTTGACAGAAAGAGAAGCAGTTCCACTGACACAGTAGATGAGAAGATCCTCCTGAAATGTTTTAGCAGAACTCCTCATGTCAAAAAGAGCCAGAAATGGTGGATGCATTTTCTGAATACAAACACATATTTCCTGACAGACTAGGGGTGCCTTGCTGGACAGGTTGCAAAAAAATGCTCATGCTGAAGCACTACCTCCGACACAAATCCTTAACTGCAGACAGAGGAAAGAACATACTGCCAAATACAATCACACAAGGCACAAAGGAGGGTTGGTAGCAGTCTGAATGCTCAGACTGAAAAACTGGGGTAAAATGATGTACCACCTTTCAGCCTTCGACATGGACAAACTGCAAAATGTAGGTAGCATGAACTCACCAAGCCCTGTGTGCAGTTTTTGTGAAGCTCAGAGGCCATTAGCTGAAGCAGTGTTCCCTGCCAAGTAGTCAGACTGCGTAGGGTATGTAGGACTTATCCTAACCTGCTGTGCCCAAATTCTGATCCAGGCTTGGAGATGAAGGGCAGGAGTTCTGTATGCCACATACAGAATCACAGAATCACTCAGTAGGAAGAGACCTTCAAGATCCTCAAGTCCAACTCAGCTCTAACTCCTCAACTAAACCATGGCACCGAGTGCCACTCTCAATCCCTTTTAAACACATCCAGGGATGGTGACTCCACCACCTCCCCAAGTAGACCATTCCAGTACTTTATCATTCTTTCCATAAAAAACTTTTTCCTGATATCCAACCTGTGTTTCCCTAGGTGCTTAAGACTGTGTCCTCTCATTCTGCCAGCTGCTGCCTGGAGAAAGAGACCAACCCCCACCTGACTACAGTCATCTTTCAGGAAGTTGTAGAGAGTGATAAGGTCACCTTTGAGTCTCCTTTTCTCCAGGCTAAACAACCCCAGCTCCCTCAGCCATTCCTCACAGGGTTTGTGTTCCAAGCCCCTCATCAGCCTCGTTGCCTCCTCTGGATGTGCTCAAGCATCTCAATGTCCTTCCTGAACTGAGGGGCCCAGAGCTGGACACAGCACTCAAGGTGTGGCCTCACCAGTGCCAAGTACAGGGGAAGAATGACCTCCCTTCTCCTGCTGGCCACACCATTCCTGATCCAGGCCAGGATGCCGTTGGCCTTCTTGGCCACCAGGGCACACAGCTGGCTCATGTCCAGCTGCTGTCGACCAGAACCCCCAGCTCCCTTTCTGCCTGGGCACTGTCCAGCCACACCACCCCCAGCCTATAATGTTGCCGGGGGTTATTGTGGTCAAAATGCAGGACTCGGTACTTGGATGTATTAAATATCGTCTTACTGGACTCTGCCCATCCATCCAATTGTTCCAGGTCTCTCTGCAGAGCCCTCGACCTTCCAACAGATTAACACATCCTCCCAGCTAAGTGTAACCTGCGAATTTACTAAAGAAAGACTCAATACCCTCATCCATGTCATCATTAGATGTACTGAACAGAACTGGCCTCAGTACAGACCCCTGAGGAACACCACTGGTGCCTGGCTGCCAGCTGGATGCAGCACCATTCACCACCACTCTCTGGGCCCGGCCATCCAGCCAGTTCCTAACCCAGCAAAGTGAGAAACTTACTCTGACTCGAAACTGAGTAGCTGATAACTTCCCACCTGGGCATAGAAGTAATCTGTAGCAGACAAGAGCTTGAAGGAGTTGTGAATTCCTTCAAAAGAGTTGAAATGACATGTGCTGATTCTTATTTCATCTTCTGGAACACTGGGGGAATAAAAATTGGCTACATCAACAGCACTCTTGCAAATCATTAACCAGAAAATCTCCTTAAAGGAAGGTCTACTGATTTTCCATGGAGTAAACTCCTGATAATATTATGAAACTATAAAACATTTTGTTCCTCTGCTCATGTCTTTCCAAATCTTACTCAGACAGGCACCTTTAAAAACAGAAATATAAATCATTATAATCAAAGTAAGGAGTAATATTATATTTTAATAGTAAAATAATATCAAGACTGCAATAAATTTTATAAAAACAGCATTAGAAAACCTATCTAAGATGTTGAATTATTATCTGAGGTGAAGTTGTAGAGTTATAAGTTCATAAATAATAATGAAGCTTCTGCTGGTAACATAAGTAATGTTTAAACTGTAGGGTTTAAACTCTGTTTTTACTGAGCTTAAAAAAGCTTAAAAAGAGGAAGGGCAGAGTGGAGAGGGCACAGCCTCAGATAAAGCACCTGTTATCATCCACAGGCTGTGTGGGGAATGGCAGAGTCCCCCACAATTGAATTAACAAAATAAGAATAAGCAAATGTTGCATACCCTGAGCCATTGATAATACCATCTCTGAACAAATGAACCCAGGAAGCCCCTGGATTCTGGAATATCTGGTAAAACAAAAACCAAAGTGAACTTGCATTGGAAAACAAGCTCCCATTTCCCTTTGCAAACGACCCCAAAGAATCTGACCTGCCATAGATGTGGTAATTCACACTCGATAAGGTACAAATGGCACCTCCTTGAAGTGTCTGATGAAAATTTAATGTTGCCTCTGAAGTCCTAACCATGAGAAAAGGCCAAGCATGACCCAAGTGCTGCACTCTTGTAAGATGATGTTGCTGGGTCAAAAGAGCGTGCTGCAAATATCAGCTGGTCCCTGCAGGATCCTGCTCCACCTGAGAGGATGATCCATCACCTTGCTTGTTCTCTAATGCTGAAATACCAGGGGGAGAACACTGCCAGTGCAAGACTGAGGCTGGTAAGGCCACCTTCAGCTTGTGAGGCTTTACCTGAAGTTCGTTTCCATCTCTCTCAAGGGACACTGCAAAGTGCCACAGCAAAGGATGAAGCCTTCCCTGCTCTGCTCCCACATGCCACCAAAGGATGGCTCTCCTCTCCTGCCTCCTGCTCAGCTCTCATGACTCTGAGACTGGGAAAGCCAAAAAAATATACCTGGGAGAGCTAAAAAATTCCTGCGAGGCCTTATCAGGGTATCAGCACCGTGTTTTGCTAATAAGCTTCAGATAAACTATGCCTACAGCTTGCTGAGCTGCTTGAGCTGATAAGTGATTGCAAATGAGTATCTGAATAGCAAATATACTGTACTACTGAACACAGATCTGTTTCTAATAAAATAATAATAATAAAAAAAGACAAAGGAGGGATGAGATAAAGGAAAAAGGGTTCCCCTGGCTGGAGAATGGAGACTTAGATCAGTCTGGTGCCTCCACAAGAAAGCAAACCAGTTTCTACAAAGACTTTTGTTACTTCATTTCCACAAAGGTTTTAACAAGGTGTTTCAAATATCCATACAGGTTAGCCTGCTCAACCAATGGCAAAACTCCATATAAGGAGTTACATGATGCTCTGTGTGTCTGTGTAGGTTTGTCTACTGATCTATGTCTATATAAAACATTGTTTAATACAAGAGAATGAAGTCCTGTCATGCCCTGGGTAAGCAGGTAGGATTAAACCCACAGTAAGTATAGCCCATGTAAGCCTGAGAGAAATCATATGTCCTGTTGAAGGATGATGGAACTTACGTAAGGACTATCAGTCTATCAAAACCTCTTCTAAATCTCCATCATTTAGAAGAGGTTTTGATAGACTGATGATCCACCAGAATTTTGAATATTCAATCAGGCATCCATGTATGCAGACTAGAAAAGTTTTTATTCTGGGAGCAAAAATTTACACTTTCCAGCTTTTCAAACTCAGTTGATTTTTCCCCTAAAAGGGAAATAATTTTTAGGGAAACTTTGGTTTAGGTTAGATTTAGAAAAGGCTGGACAGACTTCGAATTAGATTGTTAAAAGTTAGCGACCTTGATCTGTGCCCTCAGATGTTCTGAAAGAGGAGAGAGAGTTCATCTCCTGATAAGCGGTCTTTTTAAAAATAAACACTCTGAGCAATGAGGAAGTTACTGTTGCATTTAAATTACCTATTTATTTAAAGTAACCTTCAAGACCTGATATTTACTTTTGCTTGAATATAATTTATCATGAGAAAGAAAGTTGCACGGTTAGTGAGAATACATGGACATTTAGCTATTTTTCCTATTTATTAGTGTAAATATTTTTATTATCATCTGTTTTGTTGACTAGCAGCTTGCCAGGAAGGAAGAAGCCACAGAGTATTTTATTATGCAAAAAGACAAGAAAGCTTACACTGGATTTCTGACTTCAAATATGTCTTTTGCCAATAATCCAGACAGCATTTCATCTTTGCAGAGCTGATCATTATCTGCCGAAAGAAAAGCTCCTTAAATAAAATAAAAATTGAATATAACTATTTTTGCCTCAGCTAGCCATGAGCTTTTGCAACATTCCTTCAATTAATGATGATACCACTCAGCAGTGACTCGCAGGGATTGCTTCGGTATTTGTGATGGAATTATATTTTCCTAAGTTGCAATGGAAGTATTCTGTGCTTAGGCAGAAAGCTTCCCACCAGAGCACCACCAGGTGCTGGAAACCTGCTGTCTTGCTTTTTAATCCTAACTTCATTAATAGGGTGTCTGGAGTGATGGTACAAAAATGAGATGGGCTGCAGGGGGCAGAGAGTGGTGCCAGGATAGAAGTGTGGGCACCAGCCATGGGAAGAGCACAGCCAGATTTTCCCAGTCCTTTATCACACTTGAAAATTACTAGGGAATCTTTCTGTGGTCCAACTACCTTTTCTCTTCTGTTTTGTTCTTGTTTATATGTGTTCTCCATGGCACAGGTTTTGTTAGTTCAACAGCCTGATACTGTTGAATCATGTATCTGCCCAAGATCAAGCTGTGAGACCTTTGGCAGCCCTGAGACTGCTGGAATTGCTGAAAAAATGAGACATTTGTTCCTGGGGCACTCGGGAGCCAGGGCTGAGCCTGCTCCCTGTGGGGTTTGAGGAGGAGACTTCCCCAAGCAGGCTGATGCCAGTGGTGACTGACTGCATGTTGGCATTTGGGGTGAGGTAGAACAGGCAGAGTTTACATGTTAGTGCTGTTGTAGGCAATCTATATCAACAGCCCCTACTTCTTATCTCACATGGTGATTCTCCAGATGTACACATTTGCAGTTGATGTTCCTCAGATTTTAGTTGGGTAAAGAAAAGCAGGAAGGGCTTGAATCTCTTCTCCTGTGGACACTAAGTTTCTGGGTTCTCTTCAGCATTCAAAAGCACTCAAAAGGCCTTCCTAAACCACAGATAATGCCTTTAGAGACAGTGAGCACAGTCCTTGCTCCAGTCATTTCTTCTGTCCTCTCAAAATCTACAAAAGTTTGGGGACTCAGGGCAGCATGTGAACCAGTTTCTAGGAGTACATTTGATTCCCCAACTAATCTAGCAGCCAGCAGCAGAAGGCTAATAGCACTCAGGGTTATCTCTCATCAGTGGCTGTCAGGACAGGGAGAGGAGAAGGCTGGTGACTACACTGACACTGGCAACAGATGATCTGAGTTTGGGCCACAATAACCTTATAACAGGAATTAGTGTGTAAACATGGAACCTTGAATAATTTCTGGAAAATTTCTAATCTACTTAGAAGTCAGATTTTTTAGATCTTAAATGTGCAGTCTGGAATAAGCTTTGAGATGGTCTCCAGGAAGGATCAAATCAATTCTTCTCTACCTAAGGTTTTTTGATTTTGCAGTGATTAAAAAGCACTCCCATTTTTACATCCATAACTTCTGCCTATACCACAGCAATTAGTTTCCCTCAAAAAACCCTGTGTTATCTGTGTTTTCCCTTTTCCTTTTTTTTCTAAATTCTCCAATGGCCTCTGTCTTTTAAAGGCCTTGACATAAATGGTGTCCACTTATTAGAGAGGCTGTACAAGTTCTAGGTTAGCACGACTTCAGTTTATATCCAAGTTGAAACTCTTCTTGAAACAATTTCCTGAAAGGGTCCTTCCCTTCTTTTTTACCCTGTAGAGGGAAGAGCTGCACCACATCATTTTCACAGGTACAATTTATTTACAAGCAAATCCACGTCCTGCTTATCCATACAGCCAGCTGACAGATGCTTGTTAGCAGGTGAAAAGAAGGCTACTTGTTAAAGTGCAGCTGCTTCCATATTTTTTTGCCAGCTGCATATCAGACACCACCTGGCAGGAATTTATTCATTAGATATTACTTTAAAAAACAGCAATGAAAAGCATTTAAAATGTTAATTTGGAATGTTTTAAGGACTAGGTCATTGATGAGGAAATACAATGCTAATTTGCTGTGACTGGTATTGCTGGTGGCTATAATATTTGATTACTTTTTTAGGTTTGCAAATGAAAAAGCCATTGTCATTCTGAAACAATAAAATAGCAACAATCCTTTCCCATCCCATATTTATTAGTAAATAAAAGACATGGTGGATTCTAGGTCACAGAGATCCAGCTACACTCAGGCTTTTGACAAAAAGTTAAGCTCCTGTTGATAGCTGGAAAGAACCCCTACACTCATTGTATTAACATTTTATCTCAGTATAATGGGACAATCTGATCTCTTAAGGGAGTTGCTCACAGTGCCTTCATTTTACCTCCCTGGGGTTGTATTTTTTAATGAGTCTACTTGTCCTTCCTCAGTTTATTGTAAGTAAAAAAAAGGTATTGTAGCAAAACCATAAGGAAATTTCATCCAAGTTATAAAGCCTAATCATTGAGAATTATTCAAAACAGAACATCTGGGTTTAAGTGAAACATCTCACATATAAGTTACTCAAACTGGAATAAAGGAACACACTTCATTAGTGGTTTAGGTTTTCCTTTCCTTTGCCTCTTAAAAATATAACAATCCTCTCTCGCAGAGGGCTGATCTGAATCCATATATCAGTAACAGTGAAAAAATAAAATTTCAGGAAAAGAGTTCATTTATAAGACTGGGACTCAGGTCCCAAAGAACATAATTCAGTTCTGATTATTACATTACTGGATCTCTTCCTGGATAATTAATAGATGGGATAATCTGTAATACAAAATTACAAGAAGTCCAAAGAGTTTCAATCTAATTTATTGACGTAGTATTTAATGAAATGGAAGTTCATTATGAAAAGGAGGAAGTATTTTTTGGTTTGACCTTCTCTTTATTTAATTGATACTCCACAGAAACCTTCATGTCCATTTATTTTGCAACTATGTCATATGTGCTCTGGGAAAGTGGGTAAAGTCACACAGACTTTCTGTTATCACTTATTTACAGTAGCAGTGTAGCTCCAGGGCTTCAATCCATAAGAAGTTTTAAATATATTG
Organism: Acrocephalus scirpaceus scirpaceus; assembly: GCA_910950805.1. Taxonomy (NCBI): domain Eukaryota; kingdom Metazoa; phylum Chordata; class Aves; order Passeriformes; family Sylviidae; genus Acrocephalus; species Acrocephalus scirpaceus. The sequence continues at coordinate 142,909,269 of OU383773.1, read as the reverse complement.
ATCCTTTATCCTTTCTCTTTATTCTGACCCCTGAAGGTGAAACAACACCTCCTATAAGTTAGAGAGATGTGGCTTTAGAAGTGCTCTTGCATCACAGCAGTGCAAGCAGGCAGCTGGGTAAGATGTAAAGTCAAGGGAAAAAAACTTGAGGGAGAGTGAAAAGAAAAGGTTTGCCTGAGGTTTTCAAGAGACACTGAGCCTTCCCCTGTCAAATCTTTCCTTATACAAGAGAAAATACAATGTTCTCAGTTTTGCCACAAAGAGGATAAGGCAGCATGTCTTCCAGGTTTCACAAGCATGTGCCACAATAAAAGGCATGGTGTTGGATTTCCAGGTATGATATTTGCCTGGAAATCATGTCTCACCAACTAGATTTTCCTTTCAAAATTCTTATAGTCCTGATGTATCCTGAAAAAAGTAACAATAAAAAAATTGATAAAAATAAAAATAATAAAAAATCTTATGTCTGTAGAAAAAGTGAAGTCAGGCTAAGGTTTCTGATGACATTCAGGCCTTTTGCTTGAGGAAAGCTGAGACTGTAAAACCCAGCATGACAGCGGATGCAAGTCCAGTCTGGGCAGGGAGATGTGGCTGTGCAATGTGTGGCTGTATGGGGGGTGCTCAATGCTGACAGAGGTGGAGGAGAGGAGCTGCTTGGCCTCTGGTCCTCAGCCACCTGTCAGCACTTGCTAAAGCAGGAGACATAAGAGCTGGAATTGCCAGTTCCCACACCAAGAGGATGCTGCCTGTGAGCCTGTCTAAAGCTTGTTGTTGACAATAGAAATTAAGAATTTAAAACTGAGGATTGTGAGAAGCACCAAACCTTGTGCTGCTGGATGGCTTGACATTCTCCAAACCAGGGTCTGCGAGGTGGCACATTTGGGCACTACTGATACAGATGCTTGTAATGGCAAAGCAGAACCCAGAGCATTTCTAAAGCAGCAGCCATCTTTAGATTAACAAGGATTTTTAAGGTCTTTTTCCATTTTCTTTCCTTCACATGCTACCATTATAAAACACCTTAGCTAGCCTCTGGTTGGAAGACATAGTAAGATATCAGTGCCTTTTGAGATTCACTGTTATATCCTTAGTAGATACCTGTGACTCTTTGAATCTCTCCCTAACAACAGCAGAGTGCATCTACACTCAAGATTTCATGTAAATAAATCCCATGGGCAAATCACGCACTTTGTACCCACCTGCTGCTAGGCATAAACCACCTAACAGCAATAAAATGTTAGGGATGTAAGTGAAAATTCCACTCAAGATTACAGCTTCATATAGTGTCATGCCTCCTTTTCCCTAATTTCACTTTTTTTTTCAAGAGAAATAGTTGAGTTTTTAAAGTTTCCAGGTATTTTCTGCGAACAGCACCATTATATTTTCATTGATAAACATAAATGGTTAAGGAATGAATGACAACCATTCTCCTCATAAAATCTGATCATGCAGTTACATTTATTTCAATTTAGATTTTTTTGCCCACATTTATATTTATTCCAAATGCCCTTTTATGATCACCACTTCTCTGCATTTAAAGGGTTTGTTTCTGCTACCACCAAAGTCATTAGTAAGAACAAATCAGTACGAAAAGTAGGACTGGTCCTCATAGGGACTATCAACTGTATAGTAAATTAGTTACTGAGGGGTATTTTTTCCCACTGTTTGGAATGGGAACAGTGCAAGAGAAACTTTGGTGGTTTCTGACAAAATTAAAGGCATTTTCTTTCTGTATGTTCATTCAAATATTCCAATGCTCATTCCGCATGCTGCTTAATTACAGAGATCTAATTAACCAAACTGAAAGAGATGTGCAGAACTGAAGAGTGCTAGTGGAATATTAACTTAATTTCTCAAAAATTAGGGGATCTGGATTAAAAATAATATTATTTTTTAAAGTTGAAAAAAGAACTAATAAATGCTTAGCTAAAGGTCATTAAAAAAAAAAGACAGCAGAGAAAGATGATGGTATATTTTTGTATCAGTTGTTTCAGCATCTTATCAGCCTGAGCTGCTCATAGGACAGTAGTGTGGGTATGAAACAGATAATATCTCATCAAATTGTGCTGCTGGCGCATCCAGGGAAGCTGTGCAGGAGCTCTCCAGCACAACAACTATTTATCTTGCATTCAGCAATGTGACATAGCAACACCTTCAAGCCCATACATGCTTAGAAAGTGGTCTGTATGCACACCTATCTATCTGCACACACGTGCACATTTATGTTTAAGAGATATAAAGATTCTATAGGAATTAATGGAACAGATTCTTGTTCTCCTCAGGGAAAGGAACATGTTAGCCATTGTAGCGGCGCGTTTTCTAGTTCTTACTTATTGTTAATAATCATTTTTTCTATAATGGTTCTTCCCAAGTTCCCCCCTGTACTTCTCCCCATTTAGTACAATCTCCTGCCTGGGAAATTCCCTTTGTTCCCCTCTGTTACTATATGTTGTCAATCATCCACTGGTCTCCTCCCAGTGCCTGCCCTCCTCCGGGAAGCCCCCCCCCCTCATTCCAGAGGCTTCGGAGAGGCTCGGTCCCGGATTGGAGCAGGCTGGGGGTGCCCCACCCCTCGTTTCCTATTTGCTGGCTGTGTGCCCTCCCCGTTTCCCTGATTGGTTTTCCCTCTTGTGTCCACCCCCTTCCCCTAGTCCCTGATAAGCAGTGAGCCTCCCCCTGCTCGCTCTCTCTGCCTCTCAGCCTCTGCCTCGGGCTGGGGCTTCGCTCAGGGCCCAGGCCCCTGGGCCTGGGCCTGGCTCTGGCCTTGGCCCTCTTAGCTCTCTCTCTCTCCTGGGACACGTGAGTGCCCGCACCATGGGGTGCATGTGACAATAAACTCTATCTTGCCACGAAGCCTCCTTCTTCTTACCTTCGTCGAGCCTCACTAACAGCTCTCGTGCATCTTCTGAACTACTAAGGAGGTAGTGGCCAGTCTGCTAGCCACTGCCCAACCAGACTCGAAACAATTCCCTGCCAGGGCAGCCGGGATTCGCTGGAACACCATCTCCAGCAGGAACAGGGAATTATTTCAAGCCATGTGAAGAGACAATGGAGAGATACAGGGATTTGGAGCATGTCGTTCATTCAGCCAGTTAAGTGGTTTATAAAGAGAGGAACTGCACTCTGAAATTATTAATTTCTCTCTACCAACTGCAAATGAATTTAGGCCAGGTGTTGTTAGCTACAGTTGTTCTGATGAAATTGCTCAAATGTAACATGGAGGAAAAAGGAACTCTGCTAACAGGATAGAGGATTCTGTCCTAAGAAACTGTATGTCAAGAAAACATTTGGTGTAAGCCATTGGTATGCTGATGCTTCTAACTAGTAAGGGTTAAAGAATTACCAGGGATAATTCATGAACACTGAATAGGAGGGTTGCAGTGCGTATTTATATGGTACAACCAGTGCCAGGGAACGTCAGTAAAATCTGGTGTAACGTGGATGATATCTCAAGCAGGTTCAGAGAAGAATAATGAAAATGATTGCAAGACAGGAAAGAATGCTGTATTATACATTATTTAAGGAATGAAAGGTATTTGGTTAAGTAAAGAGAAGAGGGAATTATGGACAGCAAAAGTTGTAAGTTACAGCATTTCTGACCCCATACAAAGAGAAAACAAATAAAACCACGGTGGAAACATTGTCAGTGGAGATTTTCAAAACTTGACACGACAAGGCTCTGAGCAACATGAGCAGGAGCTTGTACAAGATGGCCTCCAGAAGTCCCTTTGAATCTAAATTATTCTTTGCTAAAATTCCATTAATTTGGGGTGTGTGTTTTAAATACAAACTCAAGCTTAGCCCTATGGCGTGATTAACTCATGCACTTTATCATCAAAGGTAGGTATTTTCAATACATAAAATGTCATTCATCTTGTGGGTAGATGCGATTATTTTCATCTCATTCACCTACTCCATAAGATATGCTGCAATGAAGTGGATATTTTCCTTGTATTAACAACAAAATAAAATACTCAGCTGTTTCCTTCCTTTCCCGAGCAAGATCTTGCTTATAAATTCAAAGCAAATTCAAAATCACTGACCTCAGAAACAGTATTAGTCCTCTTACCTTAACAGTAAGAATTCTTTTGCCTAGCTTGAAAACATGTATACTGAAATCCTAAAAGCCTGGAATTTAATCAAATAACTCTTCACACTTTCAGAGTACTGTGGAATAACTATAGGTTTCCCATCTTCCTTCCATTTTTACATACATGCTGATCTAGGGAAAAGATGCTTTTTTTTCCCTGCAAATGTAGTTTTTTCTGTACAGAAAGGCAGCAGCTTTTGCTGTGCTTCTTCCAACAAAGCCAGATTAATAGAACAATGAGGTTAGGAGCACACTGCAAAAAACAATTCAATCTAAGAGCAAAAGAAATAAGCTCCCAAGCCTATTTTAATATGTTTAAAGCCAATATGTACTTATTTTAAAAGGATTAGGGTTTATTCCCGACTTAACTTTTTATAGGTAAAAAGACATGTTTCAAACTGCAAGCAGCCACCTACATCTAGAATAATGCTGTGATCCTTTGACTTTGACAGAAAAATATCAAAATATCAAAAGACCTTTCATGTGAAAGGTTATCCAGATGAACAATATTGTTTCATTTCCACATACCACAGAAAATGCTAGCATAAAAAGAAAAGAGCCAACTTCCTCCATCAAAGCAATTGAAAATTAACTCACCAAGCCCTGTTTTCACCACTGCAGCTGTAAGAAAATAGGCACCTTGGTCATATATGTCCTGATTATTATCTCTCTTAGTGTGGCATTTGTCCACAAGCACCTGAACATGAAGACTAAAGAAGCAAATTTCTGTGTTTATTGGCATGGATGTTTTTGACACAGCTGCCCATCTGGTCTCAGCTGTGGAGAGAAGAGTGTACAGCATACACTACAAGGTTATTCTTCACAGAATCTGAACTGATACTTAGCTTCTTCATGGCTGAAATGATCTCACAACAGATTGGCCATCTTCATCTTCCAGTTTTCCTGCTCAAATAAGCTTCCCTCTCATTCCTCTTAAAAGGCATCATCCCACAAATTTAAAATTCTATCTAAGACCTCTTCAGTTTCATAACTGAGTTTTTCATTTTTTTAGATTATGTTTTGCATTACCCTACAGTCATATATATATTTTTTAATAATTCTGGTGAAAGATTCAAGATATTGACTGACCTTAGTAACCACTGCTTCTTGCATATAAACTTCATATTACTGTAAGACAGTGAAAAATATCAGGCATGCTGAAAAATATGTGTCCTTAGCTGAGCTTCCATCTAACCTAATCTGGTAGACTTTTTTCTTAAAATAGATGTCTGACTACTTAAGTCCTGGTATACTGGCCAAAAATTCCCAAGGAACTTTCTAGTTTCATAGACAAGCTCCACAGGCACTTAGGTTTTCCTGTGTCTTTTAAGAATTTTTGAATATGTTTCCTCATAATGCTGCACAAATGTCATGTGAGCACCAAACTAGTTGTTCCTTAACCAGCTCATCTCATTGCCCAGTTAGTTCTTTACTTTCTGCTGAGACAAAATCATGATTAAAACAAGGTGGAAATACTTTTTTTCCCCAGCAAATACATCCAGAGCACATTTGCCTTCCATGATCATTTCAAGCCTGTGTACCCTCAAGGCAGAAGAGCACAGGCTTGGGTTGGTGATACCTTTCCAAGAGCTACAGACAGAGCATCCAGTATGGAAAGGGCCACCTTACCCACATCCTCTGGCATTTGAATGCTGCTGATCTTATATTCACCCTAATGTGAAAATCCAGGATGTTCAATGGGAAGTTCCCCATTGAATTAACCCAGTTATGTATTAGGTAGCTACCTACATATTGATTTAAGACAGTACACTTCTGTACTAATGCACAAATCTTGAGTGGACACAGTACTAATATGTCTTTTCTCAATCTGTAGTTATATTATTGTCAAACATTGCTTCAGACAATGGCAAAAGGATTTCATTCAGACAACTTTGCAGTGCTTAAAAAAAGTGAAATTAACCTCTGGGCCTAATACCTAGCTTTATTTTCTTTCACAAACAATCCTAAAGGGATGGTATTTTATTAGAAGATTAGACTTGTGAGAATGAGAATTCACCCAGTGTTTCCTGAGAAGGGGGGCAGGGGGTTGTGCTTGTTAGGATTCCTACTGACAGAATGGCACTTTGAATCAAATGCCCATCAACAGGTTCAAAAGGCCCAAGGTGTCACCCTCACAGAAGAGTTAAACCCATTACTGATACAGCGTCCAGTGAAACTAATAAAAACAATCTATTATCTGGTATGTTTTGTTCTTGGGGATGTGTAAAATGAAAATCAATACCAACAATGTGAACATTTTGAGGAAACACAGGTGCCGCTTGTTTTTGAAAATAAGAATTGTTGCTTATGTCGGCACATTGTAAAATGTTCTGGCATTTCCTGTAGCTCATTTACTAGTTTTAAACAGAAGACAATAAGCTCACTGGGAATTCTGTCTCTGACACAACACTGAATTTCTCTTTATGAACTGAAAGCAATCTGTCTGACTAGGACATTGAGGACTAGCAATTTACAACTTCAGCTATAATTTTAAGTGCTCACCCAATGCAGGGATTGAAGCTTTCATTCTATAATTATAGAGGAATCAAAGAGTAGCACACTAATGTATTGAGCTACAATGCCAGCTATTTATAACCATCACTTGTCAGGCAATATGTTTTTAATATGTTAGGATGGTACGGTTGTCAAAAACAATCCTTTTTTTTTTCTAACATAGGCTCCCTAAAATGGCTGAAAAATGCATATTATTTTTAAATCTTAAAGTATTATAGTATATTTAAAGAAAAGATACTGTGAAATTTACCAGGATTAGAAAGGATTAGTTTTGGTGCTTCCTCTGTAATAAGGTACAAGGAACATCAGAACAAGATATTTATGTTAAAAAACCCCAAACCAAACCACAAAAACCAAATCACCATGACATGTAATGAAACTAAGAGAGTAGGTTTGGGTTCAAGGTCAGTCTACCAAGCCAAGGCACTCTGCACCATTCCATTAGTCCAGTCACCTCACTGAAAATGTCCTTTTAAATTCTCTTCTTCAAATATAATAATTTGGCTACACTTCTACAGTAATAACCTGAGTCTCAAGGATGGATTTGTTGTTTTTTCTGATCTGATCACCCATCAGCTACCCAGATCACTGGCCTTTCCTCTCTCTAGATGAAATATGTGTTACAGATGACATTTGTTAGGCAGTTAGCTCTAGGCTCTAGAGAAAGCCGTGTTTACTTCTGTTTTTTTAAAGTTTGGCCGTTAAGACAGCATCGTGTGCATAAAACCATCACCTGGGTAAAATCAAAGCTTTCTGTGGGGATAAACAAAATTAGGCAACACTAAACTTTCCTTCAGGCAAGTTTTCTTGGGTTCAGTGCAGTTTACAAACAAGAACGGGAAAAAAATATATGGAAGAAGAGGAAGATATCACTAATAACTGTAATGCTTCTGTTGCAAAATATCTGCCTTATGTTGCATTTCCACCTTCTAGTCTATATTGAGCCTTGCACCCACGCCTGACAGCTTAGGGACCCCACATCTCCCGTTTTATCAAAAGCTGGTTTTTGCCCTCATGGCAGTGCCATGTCCTGACCTTCTTTTTGGTATTTGTGGGTAGCTTGGAAAGGCCTATGGTTCCTCTGGACCCTTCATTCTCAGGCAGTTCTACACTGAAATCCTGTTATGGTTAGAGAGTTTTTCCAGGTAATGCTGATCAATTCATCCAGCCCACTAAAAAGACTTATCAGCTTGTCCCTTATTATGTTGTTTGTAGAGTGTCCAGCACAATAAAACCTTACATTTATTAGGGCTTTTGATGTCATATTATTGTACAAATAATTATTAATAATGGAAAACCAGGTTGAAATTATTCATGAATAACCTGTTATGAAGTTGATTTAGTGTCTGGAAAACCTGACTTGCATGGCCAATTAATTAATACAGTAGCTCAACATTCAAGAAACGCAGTTTTCAGCAAAAGCTCTCTGCACTGTTCCCGTGGTCTGGCTCTGGCTGAGGCTAATGCTCATTCAGCAGGCAAGAGGGTTTGCTGTGCTTTTCCAGCTCAGTGATCTGACGACACTCACCTTAACTAGTTTCTTGTATCAAAGATTGACTCAAGTGAGCATTTTCAGGGAGGAAGCTGAAACACAGGCAGGGGTCTCCAGGGCAGACTGACAAGACACCCCGGCAGTCCATCACACTTACCCAGAAACATCGAGGATGGTTTATCCTCGTCTGCAGCCAGCTAATGGACACTTACAGACTCTGACCCACACCTGTTTTCTGTGACTGTCTCCATTTATCCCTGGATCTATAAAGGATGGAGGCACAGAGGAAGCCTCTTGTGTGTTTACACACTCAGCTCCGCAGGGGTGAACCGTTTACCTGGTGGAATTGACGAGCCCAACACTACTCGTCTCTCTTCTTGCCTCACACCATCTAGATCCCAGGCATGTGAAAACACACAGAGCCTCTATCCTCCCCCTCAAAAATTTTATCCAAATGTCCATTCCCTTGGCTGGGTACAAATTTAAGGAACCTACATGGGTTCAACTGCCAACCTCTTACATTCATTTCTCTTACTTTTTTCCCTTGGTCACATCTCTGATATCACTGACTGATGTGGGATTGTCTGCACATACAGTGCTGACAGCCAGGTTACTTTTTGACACCCAGGAGGGATTTAATTGCTTTCTTATACACTGACTGCAGTGTAGAGCGTGCCCTTGATAGCAATATGAGTTTCCGGATAAAATAAAAAGCCAAGGTATAAAAATTCCTGCCAGCCAGCATGAAAGCAGAGACAAAGCTTCACCCCTACCCCACAAAAAAAGAAAAAAAATCAGTTGATTTTTTTTTTTAAATGAAAAAGCCATTTTGCTGTGTTATTCAGGAAAGAGAAATATTTTATATGGACAGATCTGTAAAAATACCTTTATTTTGTCATAAAAGGATATCAGAAGGATAAATATGAGTTGCAGCTAATGTGAGACATTACATTTATGAAGGCCAGTTCTCATATTCAGCACTGGTTCCAATACAGATATATTTGTAAGAAGGATTTTTCAGTGTACATGCCATCTCTATCCATTTCTTTTCTGTCCTGTTCAGTGTCTATTTTTGAAATCCTACCCTACTGTTTTATCTAGCCTTATCCACCTGAAAGGTCAATGTTTAAGCTAATTGCCTTGAATACCTCTGGCTCAGGACAGGGCAGACTCCCTCTGGAAGTGTCTGTCTCCCTTATCATTTCACTGCAGAAAGTTCTTCAGACCCTATGCCAGGCATTAGCTGAGACAGAGCCCGTCACAAACACATAAAATTTCATACACTATCAGCTCTAGTAATTTATTTCTTGTGGTGACAAGTTTTCCAGTCTATTTTCCAGTGGTGACATGGGCCACTTTCTCAATGCCATATCCTCAAACTGTTGAGTAGCAGGTAGAATTTATTTTTCTCTGGCCCCTTAGAAATATGCCATTTTTTCCATGGAATGAAGGAAGGAAGAATGACCAAAGGTTGAACTTAACTGATGATGCAGGTGGGAAGTGGTCCTAACAACTGCCCTGCGTGGTGCAACGACCCTGGTCTGGAGTAATTATTTTACTTCCAATGTCAGAGTAATTTGTCTCTACTGCTGAGCAGTCAAAACTACAGCACTGTTATAACTTGGTGCTGCTCATGTTGTATTGAATCATATTTCTTAGTATGCTTCTAGAGCTGAAGACAGATATGTAAGCAAGAGAAAACTCAACAGTTAAGTTCAGTTAAGGTTCCCTCTGTTAAATGACATGTAAACTATGGTGTGTGTGTCTGTGTACACCCACATGGAGGTGTGCTACATAAATAATAGACAGGAATAGAACAAATTTACTTTCTTTTCTGTGAAAAATGGACAGCAGAAAGATGAAAAGAAGGTGAGATTTTAAAGTAATTAAGGAAAAAATATCCCCTAAACCTTTCTCCCATAATCTGACCTTGGTTTCCATGGAAACAGGATCAGACACTTCAGTAGCAGGAAGAACTCTCATTTAAAGGTGTCACCTACAGAGAGGAACTACTACCCAACACTGACACACAGCCCAGCATAAACACTCAGAGAGATCGAAGTGTCAATACAGATCTGCTGGCAGTGGTTTGAGGCAAAATATTCAGCTTTCAAAGGAAAAACAGGAGAACCAGACCTTCTGCCCTTTAGTTACTTTTAGTTCCTTGGCTTTAAATATATATATATTTATACACACATACACACATATGCACACACAGAAATGACACCAAAAGGACAAAGTTTCTAAATAGGAGAGGCTTTAATTGCATGCTGCCAAGCCCCCTTGCTGTTGAATTAGCTTTCAGAATCCTAGGAAGGCTCCAGCACAGAGGCAGGAGAGGTGGCTATGGAAACATCTCAGCCAGCTGCAGTAGTAAGTCTGAGGTCCCATCAATGGTATGTTCCACAAGTACAGGAAATCTTAGATGGATCATAAATAACTTGCAAAACAACAGTCTTCTTTGTTACATTATAAAACAAGAATGCAGGGAGTCAGCGGTGGCATCAGGGTTATTGACAACATAGATACACATCAAGTCTATTATAGAACCTGACATTCCAGTTTATTGTCCCTTTTGATTTTTTTAGCACCCTATGTTTCTTGTTTAACAAATTGTTCTCAATATGACGTATTCACAATAAGCACATAAGCACAAACTGAAACACAATTTCCTGCTAGCTTCAGTAGAAATACATTAATCCACTCAATATTTCCCAGGACAATATTATCTCTCATGTGCAGGCTATATTTCTCTCACTCAGCTGCAAAGGGGAGAAAAAAATCCTTGAAAATCTGCTTGAGAAGTGACATGCAAGAAAGTCATAGGTAAACTGCCTCTTTCTCATGTGAAGACTTCCCTATCTATATCTATCTATCCATCTATCCATCTATCTATCTATCCTATCTATCCATCTATCTAGCACTGATCATGCATGACAGCAGCATGACATTTACTAAAGCCCTCCCTCAACATGACAGTGAAGTTAAATAATGAAAGAAAGACACGAAGGTAGCTAGGTTGCTGCACTCCTGACTGCTTTGAAATGCTGCTGTCATTTGTTTCTAACTGCTTTGTATCACTGGGGCATTTTGCATATCAGGAAAGCAAGAATACTGTCTGTTTCTGTTAAAGACAGGCCTCTTTTAAATACCCACCGCTGTTTTTTCACCCTCACATTCTCAAGGCCACCTATGCTGCCATGCCCTAAAAAGATGCAATATTAAATGCTACCAGGACTCTAGGGGTGGTTGATTACTGGCCTCTTATGATGAGCAAGACTAAAAAGCTAAATTATTTTTCACTGACTTGACAGCTGGTAAAGAGAAATGCTTTCCTCCAATAGAAAAAAAAAAAAGAAAACTTTAGAATGATTTCCAGTTTTAAAGACTAGGAAGAAATTTTTCCATTTTTCCTTTTCCTTTCAAGTTTCTGGGGGTTAGGCTTGTTTCTTGTTTTTTTACCTATAGAATTTTTTCCAAGGGTGCGGGGCAACTAATGACCGAATACTTATCGGTGCTCAAGTGAAACAAAAGGATGGGCATAGCACTTAGCCACACTCTTTGTCTCCGGGAGTTTCTCTCAGGGGCGGGGGAGAGGCAGGAAAAAAAGACGGGGCTGGGGGGGCAGCTTGTCTCTGGCTCTTGCTCTCGGCATTGGAGAGAGGACGGTCAGGCTGCTGTTGCTGCAGGAGAAGTTCCACTGGTACCACTGGGTCCGATCCTGAGGAAAGCTACCACCATCTGCTCGTGTGACCAGGAAATCCGGAGCTCTCCTCCTGCTGCCCTGCTGGAGCTGGGCACTGTCCCACCACGGCTGCTCTTTTGAGGCCGCTCTGCACCGTGGCCCCGCACTGCCCTCCCTGCTGGACATCCCTGCCCTCCAGTGACCATCGACGGAGCTCTGGATTTCATCCAACCCACCAGCCCCGGAACCCCTCACCGTTCCAGCTTGGTACCTTTTTTCAGAGTCCCAAGAGACCAGACTGCCCCGGGTTTTGTGAAACCAAGCCCTATCAAGGTCCCTGGTTCCGTCCGCTATTAATTGCTGTAGTTGTTGTTGTTGGTTTGCCTTGTTATACCTATTAGTAAAGAACTGTTATTCCTATCCCCATATCTCTGCCTGAAAGCCGTTTTAATTTTTCTAAATTATAATAATTTGAGGGGAGGGGATTTGAATTATCCATTCCAAGAGAGGCCCTGCCCCTCTTTAGCAGATACCTGTTTTTGTTCAAAACCAAGACAGATTTTGGTGCTTCATGTGAGGAGCTTGAGGGCATTGAGAGAAAAAAGAATAACAGTTCTTAAGTGACCTAATTTCTTGTTCACTGGATATAGAAACCTTGATAGGTAACGCCATGTGGTCTAACTTATCCTGGTTCGGGTGGCATGTGGTTGTGGCTTTATTTTGCCCATTTGCAGGCCCTTACCTAAACATGGGCCCTATAACAAAAGCTACTGTGGCTGTTATCCAGTTTGTTTTATGGGCTGATAAGGTGAGGAATTCACTGATTTTTAACTTGCTCTGGAAGGCAGGCACATGGATACGTGGCTATCACACACTAAGTGGGTGTATTTGGGGTTACTTTAAGAATGGTACTTTCTGTGAGGAAATGACAGTGGGGGAAGTTTTCCAGACCTTTTACCAGTTCCTTGCGCCTACTCCACCAGCTTTTGAAGAGTTTAAATTTCCTCTAGATACTAACCAAATGTTGCTGATGATCCTAGCTTATTTAGCTTTCAGAGATAAGGTGAGGTCAATTTGGAGCACGGCACAGACTAAGGATATTGCTGTGGGGCCTGACACTGCCCCAGAGACTAGAGATACTGCTGTAGAGCCTGATACTGCCCCACAGATTGGGAATACTGCCATAGAGCCTGATACTGCCCCACTGAATAGAGATATTGCCTTGGGGCCTGACACTGCCCCAGAGGCTGGGAATGCTGCCATAGAGCCTGATACTGCCCCACAGACTGGGGATGCTGGCCCATCGCCTGACCCTGCCCGGCAGCCCACCCCAGAAATGAACCACCCCAATTGGGTGGGGGTTCTACTGAAAGAGATACGTGAGATGGGCCAGGTGCTGAAAGAATACACTTCCCCAGCTGGCGAGAAGCCCTCCCCTTGCCCTAAAAAGGGAGAATCCGATGGTGCAGCAGTAGAACCCACAGACATTACAACCGTCCAGGTTCCAGCTGGACCACAGGGGCAGTCACAACCAGCCGCAGTTGCCCCTGTGGAAACAAAGAAGTATAAGATGAAATCAGAGCACCCAGGTAATAAAGATAAGAAAGGGGGGCCCTCGCAGCCCACAGGGGAGCCAGAGGTTGAGATTATCACCGAGTCCCTGACATATGAAAGTCTACGTAATCTGCAAAAAGATATTGCATGACGGGGACATGAGGCTTATACAACTTGGTTACTTCGGGTTTGGGACCTTATGGGTACAGGCGTGCAACTGGAGGGTGGTGAGGCAAGGAATTTGGGACCCTTGACCCAGGACTCAGGGGTGAGTCAAGTATTTGTAAGGGAGCAAGGGCCCCTTCCCCTCTGGGAGCGACTTTTAATGAGTGTAAGGGAGAGGTTTGTCCACAGAGACAGAATGCAGGAGCACCATCATAGAAGTCACTGGAAGACCCTTGAAGAAGGGATCCAACAGCTGAGGGAAGTGGCAATATTAGAGGTACTCTTTGGGAGGGGTGGGCAGCATGATAATGACCCTGACAAGGTCAGGTGCACAGGGCAGATGTCATGGAATCTGGCAAGTAAAGGACCATCCCAATACACCACCTTCATTGCAATGATCAATCCTGATAGCAACCGAGAGAAAGTGGGTTCTGTTGCCAACAGGCTCAGAAATAATGAGAGCATGATCAGTGGCCCAATGCAGGCTCAGGTCTCTGCCGTAGCTAAAGAACTCAAAGAGGACATAATAAGGGAGGTGAGAGGGGAGGTGAGGGAGGAGGTGAGGGAAGAGATGAGGAGAAACTGTTCCCATGCGGCACCAGTGCGAGTCACAGGCCCCAGAGTCAGAGCCCAACGCCCTCCAGCTAGAGAGAGAGGGTACACCCCAAGGGCTGACCTGTGGTTTTTCCTGCATGATCATGGGGAAGACATGGGAAGGTGGGATGGAAAACCCACTTCCATCCAGGCAGCACAGGTGTGTGAGCTCAAGGAGAGAAACACTAACCGAGGGGGTCCCACTAAAATGAAGGTAGCCTCAACCTCCCATGACCGAGCCACCAGGTTATTATAGAAGTGAAGATGATATGTCAGATCCCCTTGAAGGAACCTCTACTGCATATGCCCAGGAAGGGAATAATAACCAGTGCTAGAGGGGTCCTGCCTCTAGCCAGGAAGAGGCATGGGAAAACCGAGTCTTTTGGACTGTGTGGATTCGATGGCCTGGCACATCAGAGCCACAGAAATATGAAGCTTTGGTAGATACTGGTGTGTAGTGTACTGTGATGCCATCAGGACATGTGGGGGCAGAACCTATTTCCATTGCTGGAGTGACAGGGGGATCACAGCAACTGACTCTGGTGGAAGCCGAGGTGAGCCTGACCAGGAAGGAGTGGCAGAAACATCTGATTGCAACCGGCCCAAAGGCCTCGTGTATTCTGGGCATTGACTTCCTCAGGAATGGGTATTACAAAGACCCTAAGGGACTCAGATGGGCTTTTGGAATAGCTGCTGTGGAGGCAGAGGGCATCAAGAAATTGAACACCTTGTCTGGACTGTCAGAGAACCCATCTGGAGTAGGACTCCTGAAGGTAGAAGAGCAACGAGTACCAGTTGCCACCTCGACGGTACACCGCCGGCAGTATCGGACCAATCGAGATGCTGTGATCCCCATCCACAAGATGATCCAGGAGCTGGAGAGCCAACGGGTGGTCAGCAAAACCCACTCACCCTTCAACAGCCCCATCTGGCCTGTGCACAAGTCTGATGGAGAATGGAGACTGACTCTGGACTATCGTGCATTGAATGAAGTGACACCACCGCTAAGCGCTGCTGTGCCAGACATGCTGGAACTCCAGTACGAGCTGGAGTCCAAGGCAGCGAAGTGGTACGCCACTATTGACATTGCCAATGCATTTTTCTCCATTCCTCTGGCTGCAGAGTGCAGGCCTCAGTTTGCGTTCACATGGAGGGGCATGCAGTACACCTGGAACCGACTGCCCCAGGGGTGGAAGCACAGTCCCACCATCTGCCATGGACTGATCCAGGCTGCACTGGAAAAGGGTGAGGCTCTGGAACATCTGCAGTACATCGATGACATCATTGTGTGCGGAAACACAGCAATGGAAGTGTTTGAGAAAGGGGAGAAGATCATCCAGATTCTCCTGGAAGCCAGCTTTGCCATCAAGAAGAGCAAGGTCAAGGGACCTGCCCGAGAGATCCAGTTCTTAGGGGTAAAGTGGCAAGATGGACGTCGCCAGATACCCACAGAAGTAATCAACAAGATCACTGCAATGTCTCCACCGACCAGCAAGAAGGAAACACAAGCTTTCCTAGGTGCCATAGGCTTTTGGAGAATGCACATTCCCGAGTACAGCCAGATTGTGAGCCTTCTCTACCTGGTTACCCGCAAGAAGAATGATTTCCACTGGGGCCCTGAACAGCAGCAAGCCTTTGCCCAGATCAAGCAGGAGATCTCTCATGCGGTAGCCCTTGGCCCAGTGAGGACGGGACCAGAGGTGAAGAACGTGCTCTACTCAGCAGCTGGGAGCAATGGCCTGTCCTGGAGCCTCTGACAGAAGGTGCCTGGTGAGACTCGAGGCCGACCACTGGGATTCTGGAGCTGAAGCTACAGAGGGTCTGAAGCCAACTACACTCCCACGGAGAAGGAAATCTTGGCTGCCTATGAAGGAGTTCAAGCTGCCTCAGAGGTGACTGGCACAGAAGCACAACTCCTCCTGGCACCCCGACTGCCTGTGCTGGGGTGGATGTTCAAAGGAAAGGTTCCCTCTACCCACCATGCCACCGACGCCACATGGAGCAAATGGATTGCCCTCATCACACAGCGCGCCCGTATTGGAAACCCAAACCGCCCTGGGATTTTGGGAGTTATTACCAACTGGTCGGAAGGTGAAAGCTTTGGTCTCATGGACGAAGAGGAGCAGGCACAAGTGACACAGGCTGAAGAAGCACCACCGTACAACCAACTGCCAGTAGAAGAGACACAGTACGCTCTTTTCACTGATGGTTCCTGTTGCATTGTAGGCATGAACCGGAAGTGGAAGGCAGCTGTATGGAGCCCCACACGACAGGTTGCACAAGCCACTGAAGGAGAAGGTAGATCGAGTCAACTTGCTGAACTCAAAGCTGTTCAGTTGGCCCTGGACATTGCTGAAAGAGAGAAGTGGCCAAAGCTCTACCTCTACACTGATTCGTGGATGGTGGCCAATGCCCTGTGGGGTTGGCTGGAAAGGTGGAAAAAGGCCAACTGGCAGCGTCGGGGAAAACCAATCTGGGCTGCTGATGAGTGGAAGGACATTGCCACTCAGGTAGAGAAGCTACCTGTGAAAGTCCGCCATGTAGATGCCCATGTCCCCAAGAGCAGCGATAATGAAGAGCACCAAAACATTATTTATTATTACATTACATTACATTATTATTACATTACATTATATTATATTACATTATATTACATTATTATATTATGCAGAGTAAGCAGTAATCTCTGCAATTCAGAGAAGTGATAGAGCTTGTACTTGGGATATAGCCCCATGCAGATGACAGTCCCTATGAATGCAATTTCCTCCCTGCCTCTCCCAGTCATTTTGAGAATATCAGATAGTTTGGAAGATGTGCTGGTGAGCTCCTAACAAATTCAGCTTGTGCTGACCTTCCAGAGCTTTGTGTTCCTGGTGCATACTAGGCCAACTCTGGCAACTTGTGATCTTAGGTCTTCCCAGGGAAAGGTGTGATCTGTGAGAGGTGGGTGCCTATCCCCAAAAACTGCCATGCATTGTCTAGAGACATTCTGAGGACATGACCCAGAAATATGCTTGCAAGAACCAGCTCCTTATAATTGCAGCTGTTATAGTGAAAAAAAAAATCCAAAACACTGCAGACATGCAGTAGAGGAAAGAGGAAGGACAGATAGTTGGGAAATACTAATCTTTGGGCAGAAGTATTACTGAAGTAGTGTGGGACTACTCATGGGAAGATTTCACAGAAAATGATTATTTAGGGATATTTCTGGCTATGAAGGAAAATCTGCAAGAACATTTTTTTTCTTTAGTTCTTAGTAATTTCTGCTTTGGGATGGGGCAGGGCATCAGCAGTGCTGAGAACAGACATGAGAGAGTGGAGGAAACATCACAGCTACTGAAGGCTTTGGTTTCACTCCTCCTCCCCCACGAAAGCTGCTGGTTTCAAAGTGGGGAGACAGAGATCCTCCTGTCTTGTTGACAGCTAATTCCATCTGAAAACAAACTCCACGCTCAACCTGCCACACGGCCTTGATTTGAATCTGCCTTGTAGTCCGTGTGTAGGAAAGAGGATCAGTAGTTGTATGAATTTTTCTAGTCCCCTGCCCCTAATTCAAACGTCCCTAATAAGTCAATCTTTGACACTTGAGAGCAATGTCTGGGTTTGGTTCGTGTTTAATTACACCATTCACCCTCTCCACTAATAAGCATCTCTGTCTTCCTCACTCCTGGCAATAGGATTGAGGTTTCACAGGCAACCCATTAACAGCAGGTGAGTACTTTTGTTTTTCCATGTTATGAGCATTCCTGAGTATATCTGAGCAGAAATTACTTTATTCTTGGTAAGTAAGAGCCATCCAAAATAAGCTCCTTTTCACTATGAAGATAGCTTATCTAAGGCAGGAATTAAAGTATTTATTTGGACAACGGTGCATGGACAGAAGCAAAAATGGAAGATCTTTTGTTGAATAGAAATGAAAATTTGGAAACTTGAAAGGGGTATCTCTTATGGTACTGTTTATAGAATCAGAGAATTGTTGAGGTTGGAAACTACCTCTAAGATCATCAAATCCAAATGTTAATTTAGCTCCGCTGTATGGTACCACTAAACTATGCCCCCAAAACCCACATCCACAATCTTTTTGATTAGCAGGGTTGATGATTCCACCACTTCCACTGGGTAGCCCATTCCAATGTCTAACCACTCTTTCTGTAAAGATTTTTTTTCTCATATCCAATCTAAACCTCTCCTAATGAAAGTTGAGGCCATTTCCTCTCATTCTATTACCTGGAAAAAAAGACCAACCTCCACCTGGCTACAACCTCGCTTTCAGGTAGCTGTAGAGAGCAAATGATCTTGCAGCTGTCTCTGAAGAAAGAGCTTTTGTGGGTATGTGCAACCTCTGGAAAGCATAGGGGCTCTCCCATAAAGAACTGTGGGGGAAGGTTTGCAGTGAGAGTGGAAGGGGTTAAAGAGATGGACTCAGGAATGTGGTACTGAGTAGGTGCTTTTGCCTTCGAACATAGCCAGAGCTTTGTGTGGCTTGGAAGAAAAGGGCTTAAAAGTTCTGAATTGGAAATACATCCACTCTGAATGTACAGGCTCGGCAGGCAGAGAGGATTTGTCCTTGGTTTGGGAAGGATAGCCCTTGGAGCTCCAGAGGGAAAGAGCAGAAAAACAGATGGAAGGAAATTAATTCAATAAAAATAAATTAGACCTTTTAAACAGTATTGTTTTTAATATTTATGATGCAAAGGAGATTTGCATTTTTCTTTCAGTAAAGTATATGTCTCCATTTGACCTTCACTGCCTAACAGAACCCTTTATTTAGCCTGAATGGCAGACATTTTTATATCTTTTCATGGACGTTTCAAGAAAATCTGGATGCTGCTAATTTTTTTATTCACATTGTAAAATGATCCTTGATGGTAAGAAAATGGTAATATTTGCTCATACCACATGACTGGATCAAGGTAGCCAATGATCTGTATCTGGGTTGCTACAGTGTGATGTATTATACTTCATACAATTTGCTGCAGGCAGAAATCTTAATTAAGGCCTTTCCTAAAGAGTGACCTTCAGGGACTGCATTTTTTAAATTGATGTAAAAATAGACAAATGCCCTAACAGCATTAGGGGAATTGTTGAAAAGTGTTAAATGTACATTTCCCCATCTCCTCTACACAAACAATGATTATTTGCTGCTTTTATCGAATGAGTTGTGAGGTGTTTTCAGCAAACAATCAGCCTTAATGTGTACAGAAGGAGATTTCCACTTGATGTGCAGAGCTCAGTTACTCAGCTTCTCCTCCAGTTCCAATGCAAACTGCACGTCTGATTTGAGAATATACTCCCCTGGGTTCTATTCATCCATATTCTACCACGCTCATGGATATTCACTGTTTTGGGATCCTGCTAATTAGCTTGCCACATGTGGTGTCTTGCTCAGCTTTCATCAATAATCCCCCACACCCAGCACGCATTGGCATCTGGGTGGGTTTGGCTGGGAAAGGAGGGGATTGTAGACAGCACTTAGGAAGCAAACTAACCCTACTCACAGTAAAGGGCTTTTAACAGTAGGTACAGCCATGCAGGATGCAGTGGGATGTGTACAAGTGTCTCCAGGCTGTTCCACTATGAATTCTAAGATGAAACGCCCTTATGATGCCAGGCATGGATTTTCTTATTTCTCCCACCCAAACCAAACTGCCAAACCTCCTGGCAGTTTGTGCTCTTTTAGCACAAGGGCTGAGATAAAAGCCCACCAACCTCACCTCCTGCTGTAGGTCCAGGCTCAGATTTGATCTCCAGGGATAACAGGAGAAGGTATGCAGTGCTAGCACCCCTACACCCTTCACAGGGCTGTGGCATGTCTTGGCACACACATTCTCAGCAGTGTTGGCTCTTCTGCTGTCCCCAAACTGCTGCCTCAGCTGAATTTTTGCGACTAGCTGAGGGACACCCCACATCAATATAAGGAAAGCTGATTCCAGTTACCACAAGTTGGATAAGCCACTTAAATTTTGAAGATGAAATATGCTTTCAAAATAACTTTTAAAAAGCTTTTGACACAAGTTATCCCCACCCTGCTCTACAATACGGCTTTCTTCATGGGCAAAGTTGAAATGAAACAGCTGCTGAAGCTTATAGAGAGCTCTTGTCAGAGACGGAGCTTTTGTCTGCTTTTTCTGACAAGCAGAAAAACTCTGGCTTTTTAAAGCTAAAGCCTATTGTGAGAGGTACAAACCAGACTCCTGGCTAGACTCACACAGCCTATTTCCACTTAAATAAGACTGCACTATCAGTTTACACAAGCCAAGGGACTGGCTGGACTGAGGATGATGATGTGTTTTTAGGGGATGCCAGGGTCCAGGAGGTGAGGGCATGGCACATGCAGAGAAGTCTGAGCTGCCCAGTGGCCGACCCCTCCTCCAGTCCCTGTGGGGATGTGCTAGGCAGTGGTGACACTGGTGGCCCTCAATGGGCTGCGTGGTGCACTCTGAGCACCAGCTCCAGTCCAAACAACTTGCATGAAACAATTCTAATGTCCTGTACTCACAGTTCTTACCATCATGCTTTTCCATAAATAAATATTCACCCCTAGGTGCCAGAGTCTCCACTCTGGGGGAGGGTTCATTCCTGGGGTGGTTGGGATACGGTGTTAGGTGCGACTAACCCTTGGTGGGATTTCTCTTTTTATTCCCAGTTCTGCTAATGCTCTTCAAACATGACCTGAGGAAAATAACCTCATCTCCCTGTATAGTTTCCCAGTCTACAAAGCAGAGATAATTGTGCTTATCTGCAGGAAGCAGGGAAAGGCCTAATCCTTGCCAAAGAGCTTAAACTTGCTAAGATGCAAGATGTAATAGATGATCAGGATCATCACAGCCAATCTTTGCTCCAAAGAACTGGACTCTAGAGCCCACTAATGGCCCCAGTAAAAGCCTTGGCAGAGAAACACAGATGGCAAGCCATCCATCCTTCCCAGTGGGGTGTCCTGTGACATCCCTGACCTCTTCCCCTGCAGAGGCAGAAGGTGAGTGCTCCAGCATGAATGGAGACCCTGGCAGTGCCGTGATCTCACACTGTTTTCTCCATGTGTTGAGCCGTACCCACAACAGCTCCTCGGCTCTGCTCCAGGCTGCTTGACTGGCAGAGCCCAGAGCTGAGGAAAAATAAATAATGAACCAAGGAGACAGCTCACTCGCAGCCTCACACGTCGTGGAGGAGATAACAGGCCAATGCGTATAATGATCTGCACTGAATCATTTGCCACGTTGGTATCAGAAGCTCTCAGCTTCACTCAAGGGCTCTCTCATCCAGACTGCATCCGAGATGACAGTGTTAATACATCAACACAGCGGTAATGAAATCTGTCAGTGTTGCCCCTGCACCAAACACTACTTGAAAAAGCAGATGTGTAGCTCAGATTCAGTTTATTACTGTCTGAGCCTTCCTCACTTACAAAACCAAAGGGTGATTAAGAGGGAAAAAATCCCTGTGCATGGAAAGTTGTAGTGGCTACTGCATGCAGCTTGGAGCAAAGCAGAAATACTGTCTGGAGACTGTTTTTGTCTTTGTTATTATTATTATATCATTATTATTATCATCATCAAAGAGCCCCCTAAATATTTCAAGATCTTTTAAAGGAACCCCATAAATAAAGATAGCTGGACTATTCCGCTATTACACTGTTTAGACAGTCACAGATCACAGAAGTCACAGATCACAGAACGTTCTGAATTGAAAGGACCCTCAAGGATCATCAAATCAAACTCTGAAGTGAAGAGCCCATAGAGGGATTGAACCCACAACCTTGGGTGTTATTAGCACCATGCTCTAACCAATTTTGCTAGCCTCAGGGTCAGTGTGGTTCCCCTTGGAGAACAAAGCCACTGTTTAAGAAGTGTGCTATGGCTCACAGCTATGCTTGTTTTATCATTTGCCCAGTGCAAGTCACCATAGGTAATATTTTTATAAGTGTTTTATACCTTTCAGAACATAAATCCTACTGACTGCTAATAACAAATAGGCTTATATGTGCTTAATGCATATCTGAAAATGAGACAAAGTCTCCTAGAAAACTGTGACATTTCAAAAATGAAAGCTTATCTGAGCTTGCTGTTCTGTCTTTACTGTTACTGGACAGAAACAGGGTGTAAGTGTAAATGCAATGCATCTGTGTTCCCTGAGGTTGTTCTTTGCATCCTCTCCCGAATGAGAAAGAATTATCATAGGCACTAGAAGTGCCAGATTCTTCTCATTGACTGCAGACAGCTCCAGTGGTGAAGTCTGCACTGCAGACATCTAATATTAAGTTAAATGCAGTCATGCACTTTGTGTCCTGCTGTGCAACAAGGATAAAACACTTCTCATCTTCCCAGCATCTCCTCTTCTCTGCTTAGGCCTGTCCAGCCCTGTAAGTTTGCACCATGTGTGCTCCACTCTTGTTTCAGGTTCTCCAGGGTACAACACTCAAAAGCAGCATGAACAAGTCCTGTCAGACAGTAAGGACAAGGCATTTCCCATCCCAACCTACACTCCATCACTCTACCTCTGTTTCTGTGGAAGAGGCAAAACTGCAAGCTAAGGAAATTCTCTTTTCCTTTCTCCTGTCCTCACAAGGCAAAACAAAGTCTCCAGCAGCTCCTCTGTGCTGCTGAATATGGAGAAAAGCATCTTGGTGGGCCATCTGCCTGTCCTCTGCTGTGTGTGAAGAAAGGCTTGCTCTCCATCCTGAAGGAGGATAAGCAGAAAGATAAAAGAGATTTTCTTCTCGTACCTTGTGTGCTCTGGTAATTACAGCAAGTCAAATGGATGCAAGTAGAGGGTTATTTTGGTAATTGCCTATCTCTAAGGTATAAAACAGTATGTTATGTACCATCTACAAATTAGGATTCAAAAGCAAAAACATGTGTTTAATTTTGATTTTAATTGCCTTTTTACTTCAAACATCTATTTTTCTCCCTGGTGCAAACAGACCTGAGCAATCTTGCAGAGATCAACAAAATCTTCCACAAATGCCAGGCATTTCTCTTGTGGTGGTGGCTTGGTCCTGTGAGCATTTAATCTGCTAACTTTGACAGAAAGAGCAGTCTAATTTCTACAGCCTGCTTATTTTCAAATCAACAAATATTTACTGCATACTGCATTCTAAAGGATCCAATTATTAGTGTACCTCTGTTTGATTATCAATGACACAGTAATAATACCAGCAGCTGCTGAATTGTAAGTGAAAATAACCCTTTGTTCTCATTTTTCTTATCTGTAGACTGTAACAGCACTCATGGGGACAATAACCTATGAAATAGATTA
This sequence comes from Acrocephalus scirpaceus scirpaceus, assembly GCA_910950805.1. Lineage (NCBI taxonomy): Eukaryota > Metazoa > Chordata > Aves > Passeriformes > Sylviidae > Acrocephalus > Acrocephalus scirpaceus. Next base: position 142,885,920 of record OU383773.1, on the reverse strand, counting down.
AAAGCCTGTTAAATGCTATTTTCAGCTTGGCAGATCACCAAACCCTAGCTTACCCTTAAGCTCTGTTTCCTTTTAAATATTCCTTTTAGTATAACCATGTGACAACAGTAATGTGCTGTTTCACAGTGATTAAATAACTGCACAAACAAGAGGTTTTAGATTTACAAACAGAGTGGAGCTCGTCTCACAGGTGACCAGGACTGTACTCCACCAAAGACACAAAGGTTTCTGGTAGAGGCTGTAGTGATTTTCCACCTGGAAGAGTCTAGTGGCTGGTGACTTTGAACTAAACAGGAGGACAATGTTGGTTTTCCATTTCTGTAAGTATTGAACCCTCTTTTTTGACTCTAACTCCCATTTACAACACTAGAAGTATTGTAAATGTGAACTCTTGTTAACACATTTCCCTGATTAGCAGGGAAATAATTCATATTTATTCACTGAATAATTCTGAGGAAGTTTCAAATGTTATGAGTCTGAGAGGGTTACCAGTGAGAATGATGTAAACTAGGCCCTTCCTCGGTGTGCCAATCTGCTTTTCCAAACTTCTGATGACTTGGGTCTACTTTATCTGTCTGAACAGAGGAACAGGATAAAAGGGAAATCCCTCTCCTAAATTAGGACTAAAGGAACCAAAGAGCTTCCAATACTGTTTTTTTTTTTTGTAGGAAACAGATAGGGAAGACAGGGAAACATGGGTCTAGGAGCAGGAGCTTTAGTACCAGTGAGGGAAGACGGGCAAAGGAACCAGCAGCCTGGCACCGCTCTGCTGGAAGCAGCTGCCATCACAGGGTAGACTGTGCTTCTATTCTGACATGGGACAAATCTGTCAAGTGCAGCACAGCAAGATTTGTGTCTTCTGCTTTCTGTACTCATTTATCATATTAGGTTTTGACCAGAACCTCCCTCTTGGAGCTCAGGAGCTCTTCCTGTAGAAAGCTTGGTAGGAACTGTAACCTTTAACTCGTGTTACACCTTTTTGCATCAAAACAAGCCTGTAGATAAAATCCCTAATCCAACTATTTCTGAATTCAGCTGATGGGACAAAACATAAAAATTATCCCAGCTCCTACCACCTATTCTAACTGAATAGTTAGAAATAAAACTAAAAGATATTTTTGTGTTTATGTACGTATTTTGGATGTTTCTTTTAAAATTTAAATTGGAAATTATCATCTGACTTCCATATTAAGAAGGAAAAGCGTTTCCTCTTTTTGATGTATAAAGTTTCACCAACCTCTCACTGCAAGGACATAAGAGCACATGAAATTTTAAGCTGTAAGAAAAAACACTCCTCTATTTGAATTTCAGCTTGCTAAAGGCACAGAGACCTCTCACACACCTGAACATTTCAAGAAACAGGAATGTACCCAAGACTAAGTAATTTTCCTGTTTATCCAGGCAAAAGTCTGCTGCCTTCAGAAAACCAAAATGTGGGAAGAGGACCAAGATCTAAGAGCCTTTGAGACACTTTGTCCTCCTCAGCAGCAACCCACCTCGCAGTTCCTCAGCCCCAAGTCATTCCTGGGGGTGGTTACTCCGGATCCTGAGCTGGAACAGGATCTTTTTGCTTTTAGAACTAGGCCATTATGTTCTTTAACTGAGCACACATAAAACATTATTCTTCAAATCTCTTTGTATTCTTTGCTTGCTGCTGAACTGTGATACTCCCCCACAGACTTTTTTCTCCCTTCCATTTATCTCTACATCCATATTCAATGTGATATGAATTTTGTCATGGCACTGGATGTCATGCTCAAATACTCTTTCATTGTCACCAGTATCACGATACAGCCAAAAAAAAAAAAAGTTATCAATCCTTCATGCTTATGTAGAATTTGTATTGCTACTGAGGTATTTTAGCATTTATCTCATTTGCTTCACCAATTTCAATGTACCTAAGACAGAACTGCAGTAGGAAAGGAAGGAGTCAGTCCTGCAGCCTCATGGAGGCCCAGTACTGGACAGGATGCTTAAGGCTGGAATTTCAAAGAAGTCTTTGAAGGTCAAACTGCAAAACTCCATTGTAGCTTTAAAACGGATGGTGCCTTAAGGCCTCAACTGGAATATTTCTGCATGTGACATTTCAATGCACATCTTCAGGTTTTTGCTCATTTTCCCAAATCCTAGAATTTCACTTTGAGCTGTGGGTTGAAATGAAACAAAATATAAAGTGAAACTCAAATGAAAGCTCTAACTTTTACCTACTTTCAGGAGAAAACTTCAAATCCCTCTAGACTCTTCTGTGAAGAATGTTTTTGAAGCAAAAGCTTAGTTCTCTTTCTCTGGTGTATGCTATTATCTTTGTGCCTTAATTTCACCCAGTTGCTTGTATCCCATAAGGAAGAACATGTTTCTATACATTCAGATGACCTGGTTAGGGAGACAGTGTTTGCAGTTAAAGCAACAATACCACAGCTCTGAAAATGAGTCCTATTTTAAGTATATTCCTATTACTTTCTGAGTAAATTGAAGAGAATCTTTGATTTTTCTGTGATTTTTGATACCAGCACCCTGGATTTGTAACCACAAGGGTGCTGGGAAGTCACTGATGATTGCTGAATACACTAAGGTTCTGCAAAGGAGTCAGGGAAAACATGCAAAGGTTCATCATAAGGAATGACCTGGAGTATTGGTACAGGAACATAAGACATATCAGCTATATTCTGAGCATGACTTCTGCTTTTCTGATTCACTATAATTTTTTATTCAGAGCCTCATGAGATTTTTCAAGAAAAAAAACTGGAGGAGCCTTAACTCTGAACTCTAGCTATTGTATAATCACAGAGCAGGAGAGATGGACCATGAGAGGTCACCTAGTGCATTTCTCTGCCACCTACTATTCCAGAGTAAATTGCATTTTTCTCAAATTATTTTTAAAATACTGTTCCAAAAAGCCAGAGCACATTGGCTCCTACATTGCCAGTGCAGGATTTTCTCATAATGTCACAGAGATCATAGCAGCACTTTGGTACCTGCGTGATGCTGATGGCTGGAATGTGAACATTGTAGTCAAACTGTGAACATTTTTAATTTGATCCAAAACAGTGGGTTATCTAGCCACTCATTCTTAAAAATATAAACCAGCAAGGAAACCCCAGCCCCAGATGACTGAGATCAGTTTGCAGCTTCCTTTCCTGTGGAAAGATAAGCTTTCCTTGCCTGAAATGGGACAGATGGAGCCCTATGGGTTGCCACTCCACAGTGCCTCCGAGCACAGCTCTCTGTACTGTAGCTGTTGTTACAGCAGCATATGCTTGGGAGATGCAAGCTGGTTTCCCTGAATTTAGCACTCTAACACCGCATGCCGGGCATCCACGATTCATTGCTTGCCTCCCAAACCTCTCCATGTTTCCTTTTTTTTTTCTTCTTTAAAGTGAACTTTTGTTTACCAGAGATAGAAAACCACAATTTTGCGTGTATAGACAGATGTGTTCCTACCCTTTGTATATTCTATAATATGTGTAGTTGTGTGGAGAATTTTACAGGTGATGTTCTCAATTTAAAATCCCCACAAAAACAAATGGAATCACAATTGCTAGGCTCTGACAGCAGTGTTGGAAATTCATGACCATCAGAGAGGCCACTGCAACACCAGAGAGCACCCACTCTCTCCTGTTTATTACTGTGAGAATAAGAGCAGATCTCTGAATAGCAGCTTGACCAGGAGGATAGTTCTAGCTCCCAGAGGCAGATGCAGTGTCCTATCCTTGGGTGTCTGGTGTCACTATGGGCGCTGAAGTATTTCCTGCCTCATTCCCAGCATAATCCCATGCAGATGAATTGAGATCAATTGGCTCTACTCACCAGTCAATATACTCAAACCAGGGTTGGCAATGATTTGTCTCCTCTCAAAGAAGTCAATTAAAGTAGATGGGATGAATTCTGCATGAAAAGTGCCTACTCCTTTTCACTGATCACAGAGGAAATTGTGGGTGAGCTGTCACCCAAAACTAAGGGGACACAATCTCAGCTCTCGAGATTCCTGAGGTGGATATCTAAAGTTAGGTGACACATTCAGTGTTTGCTATGCAATTGCACATGGATAACTGTCCAGACTTGTGCTGGTTACCCAGAGTGATTTTTACCCCATGTTATCTCAAAGCAGCTTGGAGTTACTGGGACCTACCTTCATTAACTGTGACCAGAACAAGTATTTCTGAAATGTCCTCCAGTGCAGGGTTTAGTACAGGTGACACTTGCTAACGCATCCCCTGAGAAAATCTAGTCTAGAAAGAAATATTCCAGTGTCTCAGCCAGTCTGAGCAATAAAATGCTGAAATACTGTACTCCCCAGTGCTAACTTCTGACCTTGTGACAGCAAAGTTAAGGCCCAGCACCTTTAGCTGACAGATAACCTTTAGCTGACTAAAGCTCTGGTACGTTTATTTCTGAGCCCCAGAAAACAAAACTGGGCTTATACAGATTTGCAAAGGCCATGAACACACTGTTCCTGTAGGTTTTTTTGAGCAGGGTTTTTTTTTTGCTCACAAATGGTAGCAAAAGTTATTATGTGAAAAGCAGGACATTAAATTGGTGTCATTTTACTGGATTAGTACTGTCACATCAGCTGCCACAGGTTTTTGCCTGTCATCAACAGTGCTGCTGCCATTCTCTGCTCCCATCATGCTGCAGACTTCACAGTAAAAGATGGAGTCAAAGGCAAGACATGTTCTAAATAGAACTGAATAAATAAAGAGGGAAATGCTATTCTTGGAACTACAAAAAGGAGGGCTGGTCTGCTAAACTCATGGGTTTTGGGTGGTATCAATGCTACTGAGTGTTAGAACATTTTTTCCTAAATGCATTTATTTGCATTGAAACAAAGTGGATTCTGTATCCCCTGGTTTCTAAATGAGACTAATTTAGCTTTCATGAAACCACAAAAAAGGACAAGTTTGATGAACTGTCTCATGCTTTCTAGGTAGGAGAATATGAAGCATTTTCTATGGCATAAATGACTAATATCTTCTAAGCTGTGTCCTGTATCCTACCAGGGGAGTCGTTGTGCAGCCTTGGGCATGTTTTTTATGCGTCAATTGTCAAAAATGTGAATGACTCATGGGGGAGTTTCAGGTCCTCAGAAGGGCTAATTATCCAGCTGAAATTCCTCCAATGTGTTTTGACTCTCCTAGTATCAGCACAAGAGTCTTTCTTATCTATCTTTTAAGATTCCAGAGTACTGGGAATAAATGAGTGCAAAGTATTATTTCTACAGCATAAAATTCAGGGCGCTTATATATAAGAAGGAGGTATGATTCCCACACATATTTATGATACCTTAAAATAAGACATAAATTTTTGGACTTCACATTTGAGCAAAATATATAATTTTTAACCTAAATGGAGTAGGAATTCTCTTTGGGCTAGAAGGAAAATTCCTCTTGCAGACTGAATGCAAGCCTTTCAACTGTGCAGTGAGCTGGAATAGAAAGCTGGCTGTTAGCAGAACAAGTCTTTAGGCGAGGTGGGAGAAGAATGGAGGTGGGAATATCTCATTTCACATAGGGCTTGGAAACTTGTTGAAATGATAACTCTTTCTACATGAGTATTTTTCAAGCAAACTGTTATGATATGAAAACAAGAGCTTGGCTGGAACACTGCCATTTATTTTGATGAAGATTTTATTTAGATACAACTTATACTTCTCAGGAACTTTCTTGACTATGTTTCAGGACAAACTGATAAAAGGAATAGAATTTTTGACAGGATGAGAAGAAATGGCCTCAAGTTGTGCCAGGGGAGATTTAGATTAGATATTAGGAAAAATTTCTACATAGGAATGTTTTTCAAGCATTGAAACATGCTGTGCAGGGAAGTGGTGGAGCCATGATCCCTGGAATTATTAAAAAATTGTGTGGGTATTGCACTTGCAGACATGATCTAATGGTGAATGTGTGATGGTGCTGGGTTGACAGTTGGATTTGATCATCTTAAAGGTCTTTTCCAATCTTATTAATTCTGTGATTCCATGATTGCATTTTGACATCCCAGCCTAGAGGCCAGGAGAGTAGGAGCCCTTGGCTTCCAGACTGTTAAAACAAACAGCATCACTATTTCCAGAAAAGCCTAGCAGAGACCTGTAATGCTGGGAAAGGTGGATTGCAAATGGGTTCAGAAGCTCTCCTCACTCTGGTTCAGCCACTCAGTATGGTCAGTACTCCTCAACCTCATGGCACAGAATACCAATTCTTCATCAGTCATGATGTTCACTCTGTCTTACTGAGGACGATAAAGTTAATTTCTACTTATGAAACTTGAATTAGGAGCCCAATTTGGCTTAATCAATTGAATTTTTAACATTTAAACCAGACTTCTTTTTCATGAATCTTCAAAAGCAATCCTCATTTCCTTTTACTCAAACCTGTCTCCTATTCCTATGTTTTAGTTTCTTTTTTTTGTGCTGCACACAGTTCCCAGAGGACCAGTCTGCATGTTTTAATTCCCTGTTGAGCCCAGCCCATACGACTTCATTTGTTATTACCCTGTTCAGTCCATCTGAGACACAAGATTATGTGACTTGCCACAGTCCCAGCTAAATGCGTATTTAGAGAAGTCACAAATTCCATGGCATGCAAAGGCCCTCAAAAAGATTTTGAATTTGGATATATAACCCTCTTGTGTTGTTCTTCTCTTAGCATTTGTTTAAATTTTTTTCTTATTTCTCATAAACCCTAAAAATTACAGTCACTTTCAGTTAAATAGAAGAAATAACTTTCTGTAATTTCTGGTCATTTTTTTCTGAGGAATGGAGTGAGGAGAGAATTTAAGATCTGATTTACTGAGTTACATTAAGCCTTAAACTTAAACTTTGTCCTTATCTTGTCTCACATTGCTTTCTTCTGATTGAAGAAGTCCTATCAAAATTATCAATTTACTTTCCAGCTCTGATGCAATTTTGTGTATGTTTTTGTTTTTAACCAGAGAGGTATTCAGCACTAGGAAGTTCTTGCCACACAGACCTAGGCACATTGACCTCTGTCTTGCAGACAATGTGATGAATTCAGAGAAATCTGCAGGACAAAGATGGATATCCATCTCCTATGCCTGAAACAGTAGCCAGCTATGGATCTATGTTCCAGTACCTGAACACAGCAAGGCCAATATTATTGTCGGACAGGCAGTTAATGAAGCTCTTGAATGCATTGTGAAAATTGTCTTTGGTAATGACACATGTCTGAGCCAACCTCTTGAAGTGCAAATGATGCAATGCTTTTCACAGCACAACACTGTGCTGCAGTAATAAAGTGTTAAAGCAAAAGCCTCATGACAATCTTTGGGAAACTTCTATTTAAAAATGCTTTTACATCTTATGTTTTCTGTATTTTCTAATCCTCTTAATTAAGATATACAAACCAAATTCTCCACTACACAGACACTCTTACATGGGGTTTCACCTCTTGAGCTTTAAGAACAATAGTATTAGAAGTCAGCAGATTCTCCTATGTTCCTCTAAATCACTTTTTTTTTTTTCTTCCCCCCCGGGAAGAACTTTCACTTTGCGTATCTGTTTTTGAATAATATTCAATTTTCTTCTCTCACTTCCTTCCAGACTGTGAATTTTGGAAGCCACATCTTGAAACAAGTATTATTCTAGATGTTGTTGGGAGCATGGCTGATTTGATGTTCAGCCTTAACTCGGGTTCAAGGTCCATTTAGAAGGTCCTGTCATCTTTGTTGAAGTCTTATTCTGGTGTCTGTCAGTTGTTGCACAGAACTTCTTGCCATAGATGATTATTGCCACAGGTAATCAGCACAGTGAGAAATGGGGTCAAGGAAAGAGTCAAGATCCAGACAGTGGAAAGGCACAAAAATGAAGATCTTAATAATAAAACACTGTACTAAACAAGAAGACAAGGGTGATCAGCTCTTATAAATCTGTGCTGCTGATGTGACAGGTCACCATGTGTTGAACCATCTGGATTCTCTTCATCTTGTTCTCCGCCAACCCCTCTTACAGTAATGTTCAGTAATTTAGTGCAAAGGTGACAAACAGGGGGTTGGTTGGTCTTTCTGCCTCTTGGCAGGAAAAGATGTAGTCTCTGTATTAGCTAGAATAAAGACATTTCTACCGTAGGCATGTCTTGAGCACTCAGAGGCAGCAAAGTACATGGGACCTGGCTGAGATGGAAAAATCTTAGCCCCTTACATCAAGCAAAACTCTTGTCTTAATCAGTCCTTTAAAGTTTTTGCTTCTTCTCACCTGCATCTATGTGGTTCATATTTAATGTCTTATTTATTTCAGCCAAGCAATGATTTAACTGGACCTTAATGCAGAAATAGGGATGATGACACAGAAGTGAGTGAATAATCAAGAACTGTGATCATTTTGACATTTAATACCATCAGTAAGCTAAGAGAAAGAGAAGGCTTTAAATACACCCCAAATCCCAAAGGTATCCCTTGAGACGTGACTCCTCCCCAGTCCTTCCAAGTTCTGCCAGACACATCATCCTGTCTTGCTCCCAGTGCCCATTCACACACCATCATGCTCCAAGGACAGCCCTCCTGAGCCCATACCTTTCTCTGTCCTGCATGCAGCTTGGGCTGCCCTCTCCCCCGCCCACCCCACTCCACATGTCCACATGGAATGACTGAAGGTCTCTCCATGAGGGAAGAGAAAGACTCAAAGAAATCAAGGAAGAGAGCTTTATGGCACTAACAGACCCACTTTACTTGGCTAATCATTGAGCAATTACTATTTGTGAAAGCTACATTGGGAAAATACATTTACATGAAGGCCCCTCTCTTGCAGCCATGCCAGTCATGCTGGCTGGTTAATGGGGGACAGGACAGAAATGGCACTGGGAAAGCACAAAAGATTTGGGTTGTGTTCAGTGGCACTGTGACACACTCTAGGTGATACTTGACTTACGTATTTAGATGGCAGATGAGCTGAGGGCTAAAAGTGGTTCAGAAATGCATAAGTTTGGCTTTCCTTCCTTTTACAGAAAATGTAGATGAGAGTGAATCAGAGCATGGCAGTTTCTGAACAAGTAGCTCACTAGTCCATCATTTGAGAAGTGAGTTATTAAAATAGAAAGTATGCAATCTGTCATGTATGCAAAACAAAATTTGCTATTTTCATCCAAATAATAAATTAAGAAACTGGAAAAAGAAGTAGAAATACAGAAGCTGAAGCAACGGATTAAAAAATACTTATAAGGGAGAAAAACTGCAACAAATCAGAAGGACTCTCCAAGAGGATGCAACTGCATGAAACAATGTGTGTCACCAAGGCTTTGTATTTTGAAGAGTATGAAAACATAGAATATGTCCCAAAGATCACTCCTGAAAACCCCAACAGTGACTACTACAGAAAGATTGCCCAGCATGGTCTCATGGCACTAGGAGAGGGATTCTTTCTGGGCCTTGCCTTGATCTTGGGAGAGTCTCTTCCTTAACTGTTCCCCCTTCTATTCTCAGTCTTCTTGTCACTCTTACCTACTGCAAACACTTCTGGGAGAAATGACACCTGTACAGAACCCAGCACAACACCTGGAGTCATGGCTATGACCTTTGGCTCTCTTACATAGTGCTGGCAACACTGCTGGTACAACAAGGGAGTTCAGGCTGTGAGCAGAAAAGATTTTTCCTCAAAAAGCTGAGCAGGACTTGATAATTGCATCCCCTTTCATACATTTCCTGCTTGTCATACATTAGCCCATCAGTATGCTTCTGTGACTAGCAGTAACAGTGCATTGAAGGGAAATGCCACTTTCCAGAGAGAATGATCAATCTCTTTGACTTTGCCTGTAAACATGTTTCATCAGGGGGTCACTAATATGCTTTTATTGCCTCACTGTCAGAGATGATGCCATTACCAAGCCTGATAAAGTATTCTGTAGAGAGCTGCTTTTAATTTTATTTTTTATGCGATCATGAGAGACAGTAACCGATAAATTTAGTTCAATGTTTTCTCACTATTAACTAATTCTGAGTAAATCCATTGGGGCAGACTGGATACAAACACTTCAAAGAATTTTTACAGGATATTGAAAATGATATTCACCATGGGACAGAGGTTTAAGTACTGAGCTGCTAGTGTTTTCCTTACCATTAAAGCTACAACACTGTTAAATGTCATTTAGTCAAAACACTGTATTCAGAAGGATTTGTAGCACAAGATGACTATTTGCTTTTAATAAACTTGTCGCATCAGGGTGGTTATGTTAGCTTATTTCTGGGGGGAAGGGAGTTTGAGAAAAGATGGTACTTCTTCCCTCAGTTTCTTTCTTAGGGTCCAATCCAGCTCCCACCAAAGGCAATGAGATTTTTGCTGTTGCCTACAGCAGGAACAGTCTCATGATCTCTCAGGGCTTTGAAGTGTTCATATCCAAATTAAAATACAGGTTTTTTTTTTTTTTTCAGAGAAAGGGGGAAAAAAGAAAAATCAACCCAAAACCCAATCAAACAAAAACCCCCAGCTCTAGTAGAAACAAAACAAATATGGAAACTGAAAAAAAAGTTTTTCTCATGAAGGGTTTTTTTTCAAGCTGCTTTCATATCCTATATAGCACCCTAAAAACTGGAACACAGGATGTGAAACCATGGAAACAGCTGGATGCTAGAGGATTTTTGAACTACTTTTGTCAAGGTTTAGACTTTGGGGATTTTTTTTTTTTCTTAAAGTTTAATTGATTTTTCTCCCCCTACTAAAATCCATAATATGTTGAGCTTGTTAAACTATGTTAGAGGTCACAGACTAAATTTAATTGGTAGTATTTCTTTTGAGCCTAATTTAAAGGTTGATTTGGCTTTATGGACAGACTCTTAGTTGCAGTAAATCAGTTCAGCTGTAATGGGACTCTGCATCAGTAGAAAATATGATCATTGGAGACTCAAATCCCATGCAAAATTTCAGGAAGAACATGAAAAAAAATAAAAGAGAAAGTTCCTTTCTTGAAAGACTGTTTTAATGAAACTTTATGTAAAGTTAAAATATTTTGGAAAGATATTAAAATGCATCCATAATTCTATTTTCTTATAACCCAAAAAGGTAGGGCTGTCCGGAAGATACAGTTACATCTGGTTATATCTGTATATATCTGGTTATGGGGACTAACAGGAAGCAAAGGGTTTATTGGCAAATGCAATTTCAGTAAAATGTATTCAGAAACTACAGACTCTCTGTGCAAATGTGGAGGTGCATGGTCAGTGAAACCTGACAGAAAAATGAGTGTGAAAGCCAGCCACACTCATTTTGTATCAGGTTGGCTGAGGTTGTTTCTCCTGAACCAGATGTTCTGGAAGAAAGCACTAGGAAACCAGATAAAACAATAACAAATGCTAGTTCATCAGCTTTTCTAATTTTTAGGTTTTCTTTTCCCCAAGCAGCTCAGTAGATGCAAAAGCTGATAAGCTTTTGACTGAAAGAAATAAAACTCCTAATCTTTAGGGATTCTCTCCTCACCAGTAAATGTGCAAAGTATTGGAAAGCTCCATGGAGTAAATGTTAAAATAATTCATTAATACCCAGTATTGACAAAAAATGTAGTATCAGTAGAGTGAGATATAACACTCAGCCTCAAACTGAGTACAGTGGGTGAAATAAGGGAGCCTGTGCAGGTCTGAGATCTATGGTCTGTGCAAGAGCACCATATCTTCAATCTACTCTGGTATTTACATGGATCCTAAACAACAGTGCAATAAATCTTTCACTGGTGATATGGCACTTATGTCCATTTTTCCTTATTTCTATTAACTGAAAAAGTCATTTCTGTATACATCATGCTTGAGTTAACTCATCTTGACAGTAATAATGTGAAGTGATGATCTCCTGAATCAAATCCAAACTTCCCACCTCTGGAATATGTACTGGAAACACTCTCTCCTTATTATACTTTACTAAACACACACTTTGACAACATGAGCCATAGGATTGTGGTGACACAAAAAGCACCATAATGCTCTAGAAATGCAAATCAACAATAAAACTTGTCCTTGAAGCACTGCTTATTGCTAGAGGAATTGACTTAGAACAGGATTTTCTGCTGAAAGGAAGTATTAGGAAGATCATCATTCAGGCAGGTCTTGAAAATAAGAGGAAGATGTGTGGAGATACTTCCAAAGATGACAATTGTAGAAAGGATGAGCCTCATCAAAATGAAACACGACAAAATTATCCTGTGGCATTTTTCCTCATGGGGAATTCTGATCTCTGGGGAGGAACTGAAGCCTTCACAATGACTTAAAAGGACTTTGGTTATGTCCTCCCAAAAACAATAGCAGCAACAAATGTGTCATAAAGATAGAGCTTTGTCTGTGTTACAGATGGGAAATACCATCCTGTGGGCTACTTTCTCATTAAAGCAGACATTAGATACACACGAGCTAGAGCTGAAAGAAGATCTGAATAAAATATTGAGCTTATAGCACACAAGGAGAAATTTTCTCACTGTAGCTGTGACCTTCTGTCCAAATGAAGGCAAAGAAATATTTCCTTTGTCCTAGAAAGTTACAATACCTTTACAGAGAAGAAAATACCTGAGGGCAGAAATTTGGTTCTGGAAGAAAGCCCTCAATGAAGAAATGAAAATTTGGTGAAATCCAGTGCATGGTGACTGACCTGTGAGCAGTTGAAAATTGCCATTACACATTTGGTCAGTACTCGTACAATGTACTTCATAACCAAGGCAAGATGCTCTGAAGAGGCTCAACCCTCAAGTGACAAAACTCATGAATTTAAGTGAAAATCATTTGCTGAAACTGAAAGACCACAATCCAAGATACTACAATGAATTACATTCTACTGCAGCCCTACTCTTCTGTCAGCCATGACTGCAGTACTCTGTGTGTGCATGAGCAGAGCCACAGCTACACCTTTGCATAATTGATACTGAAATCTCATTATGTTGTGCCTGAATGCCATATTTCAAGGAACCATTTTAAGATACTTCTTCAGGTGTCCATCTGAATATTTTCTAAAGCTTTAGACAGTCAGTACGAATTTTAAATGGTGGTAAAATAAGTGGACAAGGAAGTCTTCCTTTCTTCAAACTTTAAGAGTTTGAATGAGTTACAAAGGGTGTGTGTGAGATCCTCTCATAGCTTTGGCTGACCAAATAAATAAAATAAGCAGCAGTCTAACTCTCAAAATAGAAAGCAGATTTGTTACCAAAATTACTGAATTTCACTTAGAAAAACTGAACTTGGATGACACGTATGACTGTATCCCTTTTCTGCCCCTTGCATATCTAGTTGTTTTCATTCTACAAAATGTCTTCTCTGCTCACATCTGATTTCAACCAATTATTTCACAAATCCTGTGAAGAGCAATGGGAAGTATAATATTTAAATGACAAGGACAAATATTGTACATGGTTGCATAAGGTCCAAAATTCAATTAAAGTCAGCAGAAACAATACTCAGATAAATTGCAAATGTACCAGAGTGAACAACTATGAATGTGCATTTGCTTGTTCTTTTGCTTAGTCTTAGTCCAAGTGTCCCAGCAGTATAATCTCACATGTTTCAGCTGAGTTGGTGATGTCCCCCTGTGATCCCTTCTTGTTCTCAGGGCTGCTTTCTGGTGGGTTCATGACTTGTGCCAATAATGGTAAGTTTGGGAGCTGTGCTGCCTGGACACCAACACACTGTCATTTCAGGCAGTGGCGTTCTCCACCAGAGAACCCTTTGTTGCTCTGCCTGTTGCTGCTGCCAGGGGAACAGGACAGCTCTTCCCATCCCTGCCACTCTCTTGCTTACATGCAGTGAATTAGCACCTGTTTCCTGACACCAAAGCAGGAAATTAGAAGGGAAACAGAAACCTGAAATGATTTCCCTCTCTAAAGTACCCCTAGGTCTGTGTAGCTACATGCTGTCTCTTAGAGAATTGGTGTTTGATATGGTTTAATTTTGAACAAGTCTTTATGGATGTGTGAAAAGCCCATTTAAGGAGGAGAAAATCTGTCCAGATGGTGTCAGCATAGCTGGATGTGCCTTTAGGAAATGAGATGGACTAGACGACCTTTTGAGGTCCCTTCCAGTTTTGTTTTCTCTGACTCGATTTTTTACAATGGAAACTAAAGTACTTTAACACTATTCACAAGTGAGCACAACTGCCAAGAAAAATACACACTGAAGGGAAAAAAATCCTCTTTGACTCCTCTATTTTTTTTTTAACCTAATGTACAGCTAGATCTTCTCCCAGAAAGAGACTAATTTTTTACTGTTTTTTGTGAGTACTGGCTATTTTTACTACTTTTATATATCTCCTAAAGGCATTTCTTTCAGACAGAATACTCTCAGCCCTGTTAAGTATTTGATCCTTTTTTTTTCAAAGCAGACATCACATTCTAACCTCAATGCTTTGTATTGCGATTTTGCCTTTTTTCCTTTTTTTTTCCTCAATTTTTTTTTATTTTGTTGGAAGTCTCTGTAATCTAAATATGTCTTTATTTCCAAGAGGATGACTGTTTCCTAGGGGATGACACTGCTTCTGGCCGAGACAAAAGCTGTTCCACCCAAGGAAAACTTCTGAAGTGCTGAACACAAGGATGTACTTTTCATTTCATCCTCAGTGCAGGTAGCTTTCCTCACCCACAGGAAGGCCTCAGCTGCTGTTACCAGGTCTTTATCTGTTTGGCTTCGTTTGTTATTTGCATCCTGGGCATTTCTGCTTTGGTAGTGATTTAGCAAAGGGTTCAAGATGTAACAGCAAACCGGATGAAATTCAAAAATATGTGCTCTGAATGTGAGTGCAGAAACCTTTGTTATGGAGCCAGTCAAGCACGGAGCTGGTCAGTCATGGAGCTCTCTGGAGGAAGCTGACTGCATGCCATAGAGGGAAGGATCTGTTACTACACAGAAAGTGCAGCAAGAAATTATCTCTTGACCAAAGCGGTTCCTGTCAATCAGACAGTGGGTGAAACTTTGCTGGTATGATGGGAGCTGTAGATGTTCTTGGGCTGCAGCTTTGGGGGGTTGGAACTAGATGATCTCTATGGTCACTTCCAACCCAAACCACTCTTGGATGATGGCCTTGAAGACGGCAGGATCCAGACCCAGATGAGCAGCAATGTTCCTGGCAAAACTGAGGAATGGAGGCACTTTCTTGGAGTTGGCACTCCAGGCTGGGCTCTCCCATTGACTTGTTTCTGGGAGGCTGGTGGCAACCTGTCTGGGCTTCGGCCAGTGCTGAATGGATTGAGACTATTTCCTCCCACCTTGAAGTGTCTGTCGTGGTGTAGGAATGGTAGCCCCCAATTTAGTGGCCATGCTCACAGAGCTCCTGGTTCTGCCCCCTCACAGCTACTGCAAAATATTTACCCTGTCCTTGTCAGAAACTAGGACAGGTCCGACACCCCTTTCCAGTGTCTGGCAGTGGAGCACTGAGACTTCCACTCACACTGCTGGGTGTTGAGTAATTTAAGGGTTCACACTCAGCTCTGACTTGGGTTTAACATGAAATAACAGAGCAACTGATGCCATTTTCAAGAAAACAGTGTCAACAGGAATAGAGGCAAACACTGTTTTCAGATAGGGAATGACTGTTAAAAAGAAGAAATCAAACACACAAAAATACCAGCTGCTTGTGTTGGCTGGTTAACTGAGGAGAGGGAAATATCTGTGTAACAGACCCAGAACCAAGAGCAACAGTGCTGTACATTTTATTTGCACTGTGCTGACCCGCCCCTTCTGGGAAACCTGGTGTGACAGACTGAGCCCTGATTGCTCAGGAGTCCCCAGCTGCTGCAGAGATGGGTGACAAGATTGAAAGCCACACCTTTGAACAGGGACAGAAACCCCTGGGTGAACAGGTTCACAAACTGTCTTTTCTGTCAGTAGGGCAATTTATAATAGAGAATACATTAGTAACAGGATAAAATAAGTACAGCAGGGGAAATTTTGGCATGCCAAAAGAGAAAATTCCTTGCAGCAATCCTGATTTCTGGAAGAGCCCAGTTGGGTCCTTTGGAAACATGCAGGCTGCTCAGTGCTACCCAAGTGCTTGTTAGTTCTTGATCATCACTGAGGTCTG
The DNA here is from genome assembly GCA_910950805.1 of Acrocephalus scirpaceus scirpaceus. Classification (NCBI taxonomy): domain Eukaryota; kingdom Metazoa; phylum Chordata; class Aves; order Passeriformes; family Sylviidae; genus Acrocephalus; species Acrocephalus scirpaceus. Next base: position 142,869,938 of record OU383773.1, on the reverse strand, counting down.
ACGAAATAGAGTGTGATGAATAACCCTGAAGTGTTTTAACCATGTTAATTGCCAGAGGAGGATTCACTGTGGCAAGTATCAGCATAAATTCCCCTAACTCTTTATTGCACTCAGGAGAGAAAGTGTACATTTTGCCACCAAGATGAACACAATGTTTCTTAAAATTTAGGGAAAGAAAAGATTAAAAAATGTGAAGAATTTGAATTTGTTAGTTTTAAAAAGATTTTGTCTGTGGAAACCCTTCAGAGGTACTTCAGAGTACTGAAATTATCTCTTTCTGAGTGATAAAAGGATGAAATGAACCCAGCTGGGATTTAAACCTGTGGTTTCATGGAGTATATGTGTTTCAAATCAGTTGCATATATCACTAAATCATCCCACAAAATACAATACTTATGTTCGGTCTTTGTAGTTTCTTTTAACCAAAACTTGTGAGCTTGGTGGGGCTTTGTGGCTCTGTCTGAAATGATTAGCTCAGCAAACAGCACAGTACAGTGGGGAATGGACAGCCCTGCCATATATTCCAGTGGACAAGGAGGGTTTTATACATAATTTACAACTTGCTTCAGCAATTTCACGGAGTTAATAGGTCTGCTTAATTCACAGAAGGGTTAAAAATGCTTTTCTGTTTCCTCCTCCATCTTCAGTCTTTGGAGAGGGGATGTGTCAGCACATACCTGTGCACATTTCCCTGAAAATCTATAGCTCAGCACATGTCCAACCACACCCTTGTCATTCATTTCATGCCATTTTCTTCTGCCCCAACTGGAAAGCCAAAGCAGGCAAGTGTTTTGTTGCATGTTTAAGTCTTTTTCTTCCAAACTGAATTAGCAAACCTCAGTGGCTGTGTGGGCCTGGCTGACTGCTCTCACACGAATCTGGGATATTACTGGATTGCCCCAGGAGTGGTTACAGACCGCATAGCACACATCTCTTTGCATCCCCATCCATTAGCTTAAACTGATGAAGTAGCATTAGCTCTGCAAAAATCAGTACATAGGATGACAGACACATAGGTTATCCATTAGTCATATTTATATAGATTTTGATACATGGATGCAAGCCTAGGGGAGATTTGGGTTTGAAATTGATTGAGGAAGAGATTTTTTTTATCCCATTCTTCCTGAGATTTCAGAATTCCTCCTCTTTACCAGCAAGATGAAGCCAAGTTCTGCTGGAGGTGTTTCACAGAAGCCAGGGATCCTGACCCTTGTATATCAGCCAGCCTGACACACACAGGGGAGTGGGGGACCCTGGTTCAATGTGCCGCTCTGTTTAATTCACTAATGAGATACTAATAGGGCCAGAGAGCAGAAGTGATTGCCTTGATAGCTCAGTGATTTGGTCACTCATCTAAAACGTGGGAGAACCAGGGTCATGCCCCTGATCTAAATCAAGCCAAGCAAGTAGCTAAATGTGTGTCTCCAGTACTCTGGCTGAAGCCCTCACCACCAGATCAATTTCTCCTCATGAAAAAAATCTCTCTGGAACTGAGAAAACACAACACAGGAAATAACTTAGTTGAAAATGCTTCAAAAGGGCTTTGGCTGTCAGACTGCAGTGTGGGGGGATGGAGACAAAGAGGGGCAGTTGGGAAATGCCCAGGGCTGCAGGCTGCACACAGCCTGTTCTTGAGCTGTGATTGGGGACCTGGGAGCAGCAGTCCTTCCCTCCAGCCTGCTCAGCTGCAGCACAGGGCACAGGCACTCATGGATGGGGGAGTTCTTTGTGCTTTGCTTCTTGTGCAGGATTTTAGAAACATGGAAGTCATTTGCATGAGGTGCAGGAAGCACAATGCAAATTAATTGCAAATTCTCTATTCTTCCATTGTCTATGGAAACAAGGAATACTATATATATCGTAATTAATACTTGAAATTAGGACTTTCTTGGGAAAAAAGTGCCTTGTTTAGTGAATGCTTTTCATTTGTCCACTTTAGTTCCTTCGATATTTATTGATCAGATGTGTAATGAAGACAGCTGGGTCATGCAGTTAGGAAGAACTGATGTGTTCCTGAGAGCACAGAGAATATCCTGGTCAGTGAGAATCTGTATAGACTGTGACACCAGATAATGGGGAGCAACGCAAAAATATTCTGTGAGAGACCTATAAATGTGCATGTGATAGATACAAAATGAGGAAGAGAAAGAACAAATCCCACATGGAACCTGATCACATGTCTTTCTAGTCTGGGCTTGTTTCAACATAAAATACTTGAGAGTAACAAGCTAAAAACATCCTGTAGAAATCCTACAATTGAGAATATTTTTCTTAAGATTTCTTTCTAACCTTGATTAATTAGACACTGGCTTGTAGCCCAAGGCACTGGGATTTGTATTAATTCTAAAATCTTCTAATATCACTGGATGTTTGTCTTACCTGTATAAATACCAAAGATATATATATTTATAGTATATATATAATACATTATAAATAGAATTATATTATATACATTATATATGTATATGCACCAATATTTTTCAATCCTGATATATTCTTGACCAAAAAGCTACAATGACAATGAGTCTTACAGACTAACCTGTCATAGCTTGGATGCAGTATTTATCCTTTTTTTTTTTTTTTTTTTTTTTTTTTTTTATCTTATGAAATATGCATTTTTTTAAAATTATGATACAGGATTTTAAAGAAAAGTAGCCAAAGTGTTGCATTTTATGAGCACCTTAGTGATTCAGGAATAAAAGTTATACAGCAGAGATATCTTGGAAATTTAATCCTAAAACTTTATTTTTTCAGAACACTTAAAAATACTCCTGGTCAGTTACAACAATTTACACAGACAGATTAATAAAACATACTTCTAACTTCTTCAATTAAGGAGGAGCCTATTCCTTACTGAAGACTCACAGCCATGTAAAATGTATTGAAATCATTCAGTTCCAACTGATCTTGCTTCAGGCAAGCAATTAGCTAAGTACTGAGACGGTTTCGGCTTGCTCTCACATCAACATCTTGTGAGGTAGCACCTCTTACACTAGTGGGCAAAGCAATATATTCATGATTCTTAAGAGGTCCTGACCTTAAGAAAGCAGTAAGATCAAGTGTATTTTAGAAGAGATCTTCCTTGCCGTTTCAGATGCTTCTGTGGCTAAGCACCAAGCCTGTATATAGGATGTACCTTGCACACATCTCTGCTGTACTGCATAGTATTACTGTACCCATTTCACAAATGAGGAATTGGGAATCAGTGATTTGCCTGGAGTCACTCAGTAGGTTCTTGATTAACATCTATCTCCTCATCAGCACAGTAACTTCCTTTTAAATGAGCCTCTCTCCTGCTTTAGTCAGAACCCCCCTGCATTTCAAAACAAAATCCTGTTTCTTATGTTCTGCCTATCCCTTTCCCACTGCAATCACAAACTCTTAGCCTGCCATTACAAATCACTTGAGTTTTCTCTACTTTTACAATCTTTTCTAAATCCTCCTAAACTTTTTGCAGCTTCTGAACCTAAAATACATTGCCTTGTCACCAGACCACTGGGATTCAGATTCCCAGAGCAATTTCTCATTTGCCAGAAATGGAGAAGTCTCTGCAGTGCAGTGACAAGGCAGAACCCTTGCCTGTCCTGTTATGGCGAAAAGCTGTGACACTGACATGGTTTGGGAGTAAAACTAGGTCCTTTTTAGAAGACAGATATTACTGTAGCTATGCCCAGGCGCCTGCATATGATCAAACAAACACTGTTGCTCAGAGAGCTGTTGTAAATAAACTAAGCTGTCATAACCAACTGGGGCAGGCACCAAGACAATGGCAGGCGTGAAGTAAAACATGTCAGACTAAACCACTCTCATGGTATTATAATAGCAGCTCTACTTAGAGACTCTGAACGTACCATTTCCTGCCTTTGAATGTTTTCAATTGCAGGACTGGATTGAAAAACAAAAGTCCAAGCTGCTTCCTCTATTAACTTACCCACTGCAATAGCATCACCTAAATGGCCACCTGAAACTTGACAGGTATGTGCAATGGAGATGTAGGACATTCAAATGCTTCTTTTTTTATTGCAATATACTGAGGTATGCGTCTCACAATAAGGCAATATGCCACAAAGTAGATTATATTGTTTAGCTGTCAGGAGGCTGTGTGGAAATAGAAAACTTATGAATGCTCTCCAGTGTCTCATCATCCTTTGTTACACCACAGCACCAAGCAGCTATGTGGTTATGTTACACAGGGTAAAGCACCACTGTCTGCACTGGTTGGCTGTTAAGCTGAGTTTTACTCAATACAAATATTCTGTTACATGATACAACCATTGGGTTATTGTACTGTTTTTCAGTCCAGCCCACTGAATGAGGAAAGGCTAACAAGGTTGCTAGAAAATTATATCTACCATCTCTCCAAGGACAAATGCAGATAGAGGCATCTAATTTAACTACTAATTAGCATTTCTCTGCTGGGTTATGTGAACAATACTGACTCAGATGTAAAAGGAGCCATTTCAGCCTTTTACTTTGCAGAAGCTCTGCAATCCCAGCATCACTGTGTGGTTCAGAAAAGGATAGGAAGTTATGAAGCCTGTCAGAACTCTGTGGTAATGGATTCAAGACAATTTTTTGATTTGCCTTTGGCTAGCACAGCGCAATCCATTTTCAAGGAAAAAAAAGCATTCTTCACAATTTCCTTCCACACACCAGTGGATGCGGTACAGGCTCGTTAGAAGTGTGCTCTTACTGGAGTTAGATGACATGAGGTAATTAGCAGAAGGTAAGGACATACTGATTATAGGAGCCTGTCCACCTCACTTAAACATCAGGCTTCATTACATTTTAGGTACCTAATGAAGCAGCCTGCATACAGTGAGTTTCTAATAGAACCAATGGAGAGAAGCAGATTATTGTGTTTACCTTCTGAAGGACCTAAGGGGTACACCCTGTCTGCCTACCCAGAACTCGTAGAAAGGAGCTCCTTTTGGAGGCCTATGGGGCACCTCATTATCTCTATTGCACATATGGGGAATGTGAGCACTTATACAGCTGCTTCATTAAACTGGTGAAAGCTAAGCATGAGTCACATCTAAAGATTAGGTGTGCCTCCCTCATTTTTCCAAGAAAAGTAAAAGTTAGGGTGATAGGTCTAGGTGAACAACCCTTGTGCTAGCAAGCTCCAGCACATTTGTTCCTCATGTGCTGTCCCAGTTACATCGGCAGTGAATGCAGGAACACCAGGTTTCTACACCACCTTTCCACTACATTACGAACAACCACACTCCACCATCTTTCTTCTTGCAAACAGCTGACATTCAGCATCTCACAAAGATCAGTTCTTGCACCACCTAACCCTCTACTTACAGACCACCCTGACACGTAAAGGAATTTGTTTTGGTAGCTACGCACTAAAGATTTGGCACTGTCCATACTATTTTATATCAGTGATATCTTTGTCAATAGTTGTAATTTGGATGGAAATTTACCCAATCAAATGTAGACCAGAAATGGTTTGAAGACTAAAGAAAAATGAATGACTCACAGGCTGTAAAATTAGGATCAAAATGTGAAACACTGCAAGAACGCCGGGAGATTGTTACAAATCAACACAAATCTTCTGATTTGTTCCTGCTTTGGGAGGATAGAAAAGCACTAAAACACCTTGTCAGATGAAAAAGAAGAAGGAGGAGAAGAGAAGGAGAAGGAGAAGGAGAAAAAGAAAAAAGGAGGAAAAAAAAAAGGCTTCTGTGAAATTTCTGTTCTACACAGGTCATCTGTGTAGGTGCAGACGACCAAAGCAAATCTGTCCAAGGGATCCCAGAGAGTATTTTCTGATTTTGATGAAGCGTGGGGCATGCATTGCTAGGAGGCAGAAGCAGCTGTATGGTGAAACTGAGCTATTTAAACGTTGAAATAAAGCCATGCAGATGAATTTAGGCCTATACCATAAAAGCAAGACTCTTCAGAGTTCATGGATCTGCAAAATCAGTTATAATCATATGCAATGCTGTTTGGTCCACGCTTAATTATTAAATAATTCTATGTATTAGCAAGATACTGAGTATCTTTCTTTGGCACAATATAATTTAACAGCCTGAAGACTCAAATGTATTTGGCTGACCTAAGGTATTTGGCTCAACTCAGAGCTAACTGGAAGAAATTTAACATCCTGTGATATATAGGATATCAAGCTAGATGATCTTTTCTGGCCTGAGCTTTATAAATCTAAGAAAAGTGAGGCTTTGCCATAAGTTTCTCACAAAGGGCTGTCACAGACAGGACACATTGTCCTACTGGCCTTCTTTCACTGATATATGAGGTCTGGATTTAGTCAGTTCCTGGGCTTGCTGAGCTACAGCTGAGAACCCTCTTAGGCTTCCCAGGTATCCTTTGCTTTGAATTTTTTTCTTGGGATCTTGGCTCTGTATATAATTGTGCTAAATCATTTTGGCTCCATGCATCTTTTATAATAGGAGGCTTAGTCCTCAGGAACTCAGAAATATGGGGTGTAATTATTTATCCTCCACCATTATTCCTATTGAGAATTTGTACTTCTATATTTGACTACTTTTTAGCTTAGGTTGATATTGTAAGTTTAACCCATACACACCTTTGCTAGTACATCCACATCTTTGCTACAGAGGGAAGGACTGAAAATACACACAATAATTTTTTTTTTGAACAGGACAGCAATGGAGAACTGTGAGTGCTGAAATTTTCTGTCGCCCTCTATTATTTTTATGCAAGTGTCTTTTATTTCACAGTACAAAGCTCAGAACAATGTAGGAATTGTGGAATACATTTTAAGTGGATGCTTTGGGAATTATTTATCCCACTCAAAATTAGACATCTGTGGTCTTTATCTGAGCTAGTTGCCTCCTTTTGTCGCAGTATATAAAACCAAGTTCACAAATTTGCCTTTTCCATTTACAAACAATCCAGAGATGAAATGGGTAGCACTGAAAGTGTCTCTTGTTTTTGCAGACTAGAAGGAGAATCTATGATGAGTAGCTGAAAAGTAGATGCAGAAATTTCTAATATTAGATAGAATAAAATCCCAACATTTGCAAATTCTTAGGAACATCTGGTTCCTTAGGACTAAGATAATGACTTTGGGAGGATGGTAGGCAGCAAGATGATTACACTTCTACAGGAGTAATCCACATTTCATCTGCTGTGCTTACTCCTAAAGGTTAAAAGAGTTTTAGGAGTTTATATGTCTCCCACATTGACATGCAGCAACTTTTGCAGCAGAACAGGAAGTTTTCACCTTTCCAGCTCATTCTGTTGCCAGCTGTAGGAATTCAGAGGCCGAGTTACCCCCAGGATGCATCCAGTGCCACCACCCATGGCTACAACACTGCCCCAAGCCCTGAAACAGATCCTGTCATTGCATCAGGACATGGGCTCTGCACTGAGTTTGCAAGGACTCAAGAGAGGCTTGTCAGGCTGGCTCTGTGTGAATCTCTGACCTGCCCACAGCTTTGTTTGCCCTGGCTTGGCTGTGACTGTGGTGGCTCTAATTGATCACGTGTCTGTAGCTAATTTTTTTCACTTATGTTTATTTCTGCATTGGACAGCCACAGTTTTATGTAAATAACAGAAATAAACAATTATTCTGTGCAGAATGGGATTTTTATGACTACTACAATGATGGTGTCAAAAGTCTTAGTATGATATCAGAGGCCTTGAGAGGTGGAAACACAGACTAGGGCACATAAGAGGGCAGGCACAGGATGATAAGACAGGGCACAGGCTGGCACTGGGGACCCCACAGCAGTAAAAACTCACCTGTAGTCCCTGATCCAGTTCCTTGGGAACTGAAAAAACCTGATTTTAGGCATAGAAAAGATAGCAAAGAAATTATTTCTAACATATACAGGGAATAGCATATCTAGAAATTTGGATGCAACTTGGAGCTGCAGAAAAATGAGGAGAGTGTAAGATGCAAAGGCCTGTTATAAAACATGTGAAAATATAATTTCACCTGGCAACTGCTTATACTCTGAGTCTGTGGATATACAAGTTACATCAGGTATGGAACATTAAAGAATACTAAATTGACTTTTGAAATAGACTATGTTCCTCTTCCTTACATGCTCCCCTAGAATATACACTGTTACTTGTTCCAGAGCACTATCACTGATCATGATTTACACCTCAGCCTCACCTCCTAAACATATAAAAGTCCAATTATTTGTCATTGACTTATATATCAATGTCTTCCCAATGTCCCCTTCTCAAGGATGATACTGTATAGAGTAGAGAATAGATCTGCTCCTTCATCCTTCATTCCACCGCTTTCATGGTTTTTAAGTAGTGCCAGGCAAACAATGCTGCTGCTGCTGCTTAATGTATTTTGCAATTTAGATTGATTATTGAAAGATACAATGTTCAGGCAAAGAAACTATGAATTATTCTGAGATAGAATATCTTATTATTCAGAACATCCCAAGAAGCAGCAGTGAAAGTGAATGAACAAATCCATACTGTATTAGCTGCATATAATGAACATTTTGCTAATTGGATGATTTGCTGGATTGGAGAAGGATCTGCCAGGGGAAGTTTTGAAGTCTGACCTTTGGGGACAGTAAAAGCACAGGATAAACCAGTAAGCAATAAGCCTACACCCTGCAGGACAAGCAGACACACTGACTCACAAGAGATTATTCACTGTATGGTATGCATGTTTATGATACGTGTTGCACTAACAAAACTAAGTGAAAATTCAAGGATACACTAGAGCAGTCCTCTGAAATGGTGCTTGTGTTTCTGTAGTCGGAGTTCTCAGAACCAAAATACACTTCTTGTAGTTCAGACATGGATATTCTGCTCTTTACACAACTCATGTGGACAGACAGCACATAGAGAGAAACGGGATTCCCCAAAGAAAATGAACACTGCTGAAGTTCAGATTTCCAGTCATTTTCAGAGCAGAATATGCTCTTTATTATCGCACCGATGAGAGGGCACATTCAGAATGGCTGTACAATTGCTAGGTACTGAACTAGCCTTAAATTAAATTACAGTGAAATTGAGTTTGTCCCCAGAGCACAGAAAGCTGAGCAGGACTCCTTCACCCTTTGCCTTCTCCCCAGCCAGGACTGCATAGTGCGAACAGGTGAGCAATGGGACATCCACCACCAGATCTGGGAACTGAGCCATAGCCCCCTGCTCCTCCTTCTGCTTTCAAAGACTGGGCAGGAATCCTTCCCCCAGGGCATAGGGGCTTTCTGCGGATGAAAGAGTTCTCCCAGTAGACAAACTCTCCAGGTTCTGTCTTTGAACCAAGAAAAGGCATCTGGAAGGCTGGGATATCCCCTTTTCTCTCTTCGATTTCCTTCACAAAGGCTGGAATTGGCTCAAAAATGTCTTAAAGAGAACTAAAATTTTGTGGAGTAGTGCTGTGGAAAAAAGGGTGGAATAGAAGAGAAGAAAACCCAAGGACTTTCAGCTCTGAAGAAGGCGATGAGAAAGAGGTGCAGCAGATATATTAACACAAAGCAACTTCTTTTTCATCTATTTCATGCTGCAAACGTCTATCACTTGCTCTAATTTTCATTGTGGTGAGTTGTTCTAGGTTAAGGCTGTGGTCAATTCCCTAAATGTGTGTAAGGTGCAAAAATTGAGTAGTTATGGATAAGTGTCACTACTTCAACTCTAGACACTTGGAAGCTGCAACAGGTCACAGAACCTGAACAACTCCAGATCCTCTCTGGGCTAAATGCACATTGTCATATATGGGTACCAAACTATGAAATCACAACTACTCTTGCTTTTAAGGTCAAGGGAAAAAATAATCCTTATTGTCTATTATTAAGGGGGAAGTTAGAACTAGAAGACCTTTAAGGTCCCTTCCAACCCTAACCATTCTACTAACCAGAGTGCCAGAACACAAGAAAGATGGTCACAATTGTCTTACCGTAGGGGATGTGGGAACAGAGAGAGTGTGTGCTTATTCACGTTCATACAGTGGCACAACAGAAAAAGGAGAAAAAAACCCCAGCTGTCATTCTAGGCCCTTGCTTAATCCTGCAGATTGTTCCTATTTCAAAAATTATACAAATGTTTTTAGATTAATAAGGCCTAAGAAATGACATTACACACTGCCTCTGGCTCTGTCAAACCTGGGATATATTACTGCTTGCTGCGGTGAGAACTGGTAAGAGAAGCAGAACATATGGTGGCACAGGAACACAAATGCAGAAAGATCAGGAGATCACTAAGCAGGTGATTGAGTCACTGAAATGATGCTCCTGCCAGCAAGACCAGCAGGAGCTGGTAAAGCAGCAGACACCAACCAGCAACACTTCACAATACTTTCTCACCCTGGCTGCTCTGGAAAGTGCTGGCAGCAGTTCATGTACTTCTCCCCAGTCTCTCTCTTGCAGCTCCCTCTTCCCCTTGTTGACATTGCCTGTGAACCATTTCCACGCCTGAAGCAGCTTTACAAGGTCTCACAACAGCTTGCAGGAAGTGATACAACAGCAAGGACTTTGTTGTTGTTGTTAAAATACTGAAGACGTCAAGAACCAAAAAAAACCCCACAAAGACAAGCGAAGAGTTAAAGGTTATCTCAGCCCTGGGGAGGCCAGAGAGGAGGGCATGGCAGGGGAACAGCTTGCACAGCAGTGTGCAGGCTGGTGGCACTTAGAAAATGTAGCATTTTCTGCTGGAGAAAGGCATTGCTGCCCTTATCACCTTCCATTAACGGCCGTGCAGCACCTCGGGGTGCCCCAGCCAGTGATTACATCTCCCTCCCATCACACAGAGAAATGTCCAGCCACTTTCCTTGGTGAGCACTTACGGCAAAACGGATTGAGAGGTTTCCAGGATTGTTTTGGTAAGACTTGAAGGTTAGTGCAGAGGCAAAACAGTGAGGGAGTTTAGACAAACACACAAAACTCTTAATGTTTCCATTCCCCTTTGAGTCTCTCTCACTCCTAGTTCCTGCCAGAACTGCAAATCTCCATCCCACCCTGCCCACATCCCCTGGCCCAGGCACAGCCAGGCTCCAGCCGTACCATTCTCCTCTGCTAAACCCATTTTTTTCTGAAAGGAACTAATCTGCTGTGCAAACCCTAGCTACTCTTCAACAGCCCACTTCTGTGTGTCCCCCTGCTAGTGGAGTCTGCAGGTGCTGGGGGCACTTGCAGACCCTTCACTGCTCCTCTCACCCCACACCACTGCGCTGGGGTTAAGTGGTTATTGACCATCACTCAGGCAGTCTAGACCAGGCTGTAGTAAACAAGGTGAGACTTTTGCCCACCTGGTTCCTTGGTGTTTAGTTGAGCAGATGTTTCCGTGCTCACAGTATGTTTTGTGTGTGAGTGCCTTCTTAATTCTTCTTCCAGTTCTACTCATTGAAATAGTAAATTGGTGCTGATCAGTGAGATGCTGAACTGCTTACTTTCTTCTATTCTGAATACCTACAGGAAACAGTTTTGAACCTCTCCTGTGTTAAACTCTGCCTCATGATGGAACTCAGGTGTTTATTTTTCCACAGTGATATTTTAACTTCCTTTTCCTCTAAACAGAGACAGTGGGTCTTTATAAAAGGTGTGAAAAACATCTGAGAGCACTTTCAGAAGCAGAGCAGAAGCTACCTGTGCAGTTAGACTGAAGTAACTTTCCCATACTATTTATACATCATTTCAGCAGAAAAAAGGATACTCTTCCCTTTTGCTCAAGTGATTTTCATTCTGTCTAAAGCAAGATTATAAACCTATTGCAAGCCCCCGAGCATTGGCAAAGGCATGCCAGTTGGTGCACACCTGACACACAAGCCTTTTAGAAACACACCTCACTTTTCATGGGTAGCAGCCACTCATATTAGCTCCTCTTTTAAGAAACAAAATGAAAACACAGTGGTAACACAAACATGAAAATAAATCTCCCATTACCATGGCTATGTATTGGATGCACTGACAAGTGCAGAGCTCAGGAAATTAGCAACAAAGGTGCAACTCCTGAAGGCAATTACAGCAGGCAGAATGCAGTGTTAGATCTTAGGACATCGTGATGGGCTGAAACAAGCTTAACCCCATCCAAAGGACAGCAGGAATAGAGAAAGGCAGCAGTAAACCCTTTCTTCTTAAACCATACTAAAGTTACTTTCTTTTTGACAAGCTCAAAACACCTGCCAGTTCCTTCCAGAACAGCGAGCTGACATATTGAGAGCTCCGGCTAAGAGCGTGTTTTAAGGAGAGTGATCCAGTTTCCTCACATATGAATGACTGACTTCGCAGGCTGTGAGATTTTCATACCATCACACTGCATCACCAAGGTTTGATTTATTCAGCAGCAACTGCAACAACAAAATGTGTTTCATCTCTCTCTTGATAACACCCGAATGTGGAATGGGTGAACATATCATCAGCTACTCACTGATATAAAAACACTGGGATTTATGGAAGTAAAAAGCCAGGGCTTTCGGAAGGGTTATCTATGTAAGTGCCAAATCAGCATTTAGACCTATAGCTCTCTTTTTCTGATGTTAAAAAAAGAAACATTCATGCTATGCCATCATTCCTTCACCTGGGAAATAAAAATATTGTTATTAAAGTGTATATTGTTAAAAAGGACTTTGCATTTTTCTTTGGATATTTTACTCATGGACCACTGAAATAATTTTACAGGAAGAGTGAGGAAGGCTTGCAATGTCCTCCTCTTATGTGTGGGTAAATCATGGTACAGACAGGTTAAACAATTCACCTCCAAAAGGTAATGATTAGCAAATTTGTCTTCAGTTTCTACACTCTGAACACTCACATTCCTTTCCGTGTGTCACCTCAAGTGGTGTTTGTTATAGAGGAGACAAAATCGATGACCTAGACTGTGACCACGTAAATATCGCAAGGTAACAACTTCAGCTCTGTTTTTTTCCCCACAGCTTGTCTTCAAAATGCCTTTTCAGCCTATGCCATCATCAATGAAGGGAGAATAAAAAGTTCCAAGATGCAGCTTTTGGAAGTAATTCTTGTGATCTGGACATTTCCAAAAGGAACATTAGACTGGGGGGGGTTTATTAATTTAAGAGCTGCTAAACAGGAGCAACAGTGAAGAGGCATCTGAACATGTAGCAATGCATTACCTCTCTCTCTGGAATCCCACTTGTAAACCCACAGAATATTTCTGTTGTCAACAATGAGCATTGCATAATTTTTTGTTTTGAGGACATAAGTATTTCTGCTTTGTGACAGAGGAAGTACAAAATACACAGAAAATCTTTCTACTTCATTAGAATTTTTATAAAATAGTTTTTTGTTTTAAAGTTTAAAATAAAATGAGCAACCTGCAACACGATGGTATCATTGCAGCTAAGTTCTTGGTAAACACAGTATATACTGAGATGATATCTGCTTCTTCAGATTAAATATATCTCATCCTCAGATTTATACTGGCAGTTTATGGGTTCTGCAAATGACTGTCTCAGCACTGCAAAGTAATTCCACCCTGTCATATTTGTCTTTGGAAATTGTAACAAATTATGGTGATTTATAACATCAAACTCAACTCTTCCATTTTTTCCCTAGATGGGAACGTCGCTGATGGCGAGATGCTGGGCCATCCATTTAGGCTGTGTGGAGGGTGACAGTGAAACATGTTTCATCTCTCTTGCTTGACACTCTCTTTCCCTTTGAGGGGAGGCTGTCAGCATAACTCAAACTGTCAAGGCACCTTTGTAAGGGGCCTGAAACAAATCTAAAGCTCTGCTACCTGCATGCCTACTAATGAGGTGTGACTCCCCAGCCCTGCCTGCCTGGCCTCCAGGAAGCTCAGTGCCTCTGACCCCCTCTCAGTCAATAGAAGTCCAACCATCATTTGTCTTGGAGTGGGGACAGGCAACGATCAGAGAAGGAAACTTTGGGGAGACTGTGTGTACTCCTGCTTTGCTGTGCATTGTCCAGTAAAAATACATCTCGTGGCAGCACTGTGAGAGCTGAAAGAAAGCCCACCTGGGGGTTAAACCAACCTTGAAATACTCTCTTAACCACTTGCCTAAGGCAAGTATATTCTTTTCGGCAAGTCAAGCATTGAGATTTTTTCAGTAAAGTATTTCTTCCCATAAAAAAAGTGAATAATGGATTATGTCCTTTAACTGAAAATTTTCCTGGTAGCTTTTTAAAGCAGTATTGCAGGAGAATGCCAGATTAATCTCAAAATAAATATATTACTGTTTCTAACATTAAAAAAGCAGAGAAAGACCTGGCTAAAGCTGTGTGAGATAGGCGTAGCTTTGTTTTTGCAAAGTAACCCATGGACATTTTCCACTGGAATCAGGAAGATGCTCCTTACCTTTTGCAAGGTCCAGACCTCTATCTTAAGGTATGCCATTATATTTTGAAAGTCTCCATTGTGTCAAAGAAAGCAATTCCCAGGAATCCTTGCCTGCAGGGTCCTATGGAATGGCAGAAGCAATATATGACACAAATAGGCTAAACTAGAGCCAGCTCTCAGCCCACCTTGGGAAGATGAATTACTCTCAAGTTAGGAGCTCAGCAAAAATTGGTATTTATTTGCCACCAATGATGGTGTTACAGATCCCAGCTTATGGCAGAGATTACTCACAGGGCTGTACAGAAGGAAAAGTCAGAGAGGGGAAGGGGAGGTTTTAACACCCTCCATCAGAAATATTTCCTGAGCTGCCTCTGCTTCAGTAAAATAGATTTCACATGATGTGAATGGAAAAATGGAAAGCTGAGGAACTGAAACATGCAAAATCTAGCAGCCAACTTGGATGGAAATGTGTCATGTATTTTATCAGAGGAGTAGCAGTGCTTCAGTCATTCCAGCTGTGTAAGAGAGCCCTCCTGTTTCCTGCAGTGGCTGGGTGTGTTCAGTGATTGCCAGCACCACACACAAGCAAAGGGGAAATAAATTGATCAAGGATATCCTAGACACTTGCACCCTCCAAGATTAAGTAAGCAAGTAAATAAATACATAGAACAACTGTCAAGTGCAATCAGTCCTGAGATTATTCTTGAAAAAGTGGTTTTATTTCTCACCTCACTATGGTTGCAGAGAATTATCATCTGACAATTTTTGCTTATTTTTGCAGCAGATTGATAAAATGTGTGCAGGCAAGTCTGTATGTCTGTATTTATTTTTAACATGCTAAGTCTAACATGCCACACATAACATGGCAACAAAGGAAATAATTTCACCAAAATTACATAATGTGAAACAAATAATTGGAATACCTACATTAAATGCAATTTGCATGAACATTGCATTATACAATTGCTGACATGCTGCAGAGAGGTATTAGGTTTAAAGTAACTATGTTTAGAAAGCAATTTGCAGAATTTCTGCTCTTTTTGCCAGTTTGAAAAGCAGTGATAATATGTTTTTTTCAGCTGACAAGCGAACAAAAAACAATAATTGAATGGTACCATTTTACCCACAAGGCAAGCTGATAATTAGAGGTTTAACAGACAGTTTGGATTTAATCTGAGCAGTGGCAGCTACTCCTTTTGATTTTTTCTTGTTGTTGTTTAGGGACCAAATAAAGCTGTGTGTTTTGTTGTCCTGTTCCTCCCCTCCCCCCCATCCCGCCCCCCCTTTTTAAGAACAATGGGAGAAACAAGTTATTTGTTGTCCTGGCTCATGTCTAACACTGCCCCCCCAGACTGCAAACATGGAGAATGGTTATGCACCACAGGGCAATGCCTGAAGAATATGCATGTGAAAAAAAAAAGTAAGAGAAAAAGGGGGAAAAATAACTTGGGCAGGGGACAGGCAGCCATGCCAGGCCACACCTTTCAAGGGCTCAGGAAGGGGTGGGTGACCAGCCCAGCCTCCTCCCTCTCTGCAGGGTGGTGAGTGGGAGGTCACTGGTGGCACTTGTGCTGCCTCAGCATGGGGCTTGCACTGCAGGATGAAGGTGATACACCTGTTGGGTGCATGCTGTCAAAATCCCTAAAAGTCCTGCCAGGGAGAGGGAGGAACAGACTGACAGCACATGTTCACCCAAACAGGGTGCAGGGCACAGCTCAGTGATGGGAAGTGCCCCAGGTCACACCCTTCAGGTGTCACCCATCACCACAGCGGATTCCCAGCCCATCCCAAGTCACATGAAACATGAAACCTGGGCCAAAAATGAGGATACTTTTTTCAGGTCAAAAGGTGCAAGATGATGCCCCAACTATTTCGTACTCTCCTTTTCCAAGAGGAATAGCAATTCTTTCAGTCCAATGAGGCATTTTGCAACAGCAGGTTTTACTTTGCTGACCCACGGCTGAATTTAAAGGAGTTATATTACTGATCTCAACAGTGAAATAAAACTACTGCTGAAAAATACAGTCTATTAAACACTAATGAGTATATAAACCTATTTTATAAAACCACAGAGATTTCCTGGAGGGCTAGGCAGACCAGACAAAGAGTGAAAACTATGCAGGCCATTCCTTTTCAAGCAATTTCCAATTTTATATCATGTCCAAAATTGGAATTCTGGTTTTGATTTTGGCTTTTGGGTTTTGCTTCTATTGTGCCTGAAAGTGAGATCAATTAAAGCATCTTCAGAAATCTTAGGCTTAATTGGAGGCCAATTAAGAACTTCAGCAATATACAGATGATAGTACTCATTATTAAACATGTTTATTCATCAAAGAATTTACATTGAATAAAAGTGTTCTCATCACTTTAACCCTGGTTTACATTTGGGGATGTAAGCTGGAAACTAAAAAACTTTACAGCTCACTGCTCACCTTGGAGATGATTTATTTTCTTTTAAAAGATTTGTAAACTAGGCAGGATAGGTGAAGTTTGAAGTATCAATTATTTTTCTTGAAATAAAATTAGAAAAAACCCAGCTTTTTCATTTGAAGACTATATTAATACCTAATGCATAAGTCATTATTAATATTACTGTAATGAGTACCAAGTGAATTAATGATGGCTGGCTGCTTATTTTAAAATTATTCAAATTTTTTTATGTTTATTCTCAGCTCAGCCATTATGCCCTTTTTATAGGACATGTGCTTAAAGAGCAGTTGAATTCAACCAGTAATAGAAGCACAAGAAAAAGTCATTGGGAAAGATAGTTCACATGGGAACAATTAGCTTGCAATATTCCCTATTTCACCCCTTGCTTTAAATGTGTGTGTCAGAGTGGACATTTTCCATTCCTCTGTTAATTGACAGAAATAGTGGCTCGTGTACTTTCAGAGGCTGCCTGCTCAGACTCCAGAGCACTCTTTTCTCTAGAGATGAAAGAAAAGAAAATCAAATGTGATTCTCCCAAATAAGAATGCAGTGTATTACCACTCGGTTATTAGGGAAGAAAAGTACTCCTCTGAATGCCCAACATCAAGGTCTAATTCCTAGACCTACCACAGTAATGAAAGTAATGAAAGACCCACCTGAGTAATGAAAGTCACTGACAAAGTCATTTAATCTCCCCATGCCTCAGTATCCAAAGTCACACAAATGAGTCTCAAGGCTAGAGGGAACTCAAACTATGCCTCATGCTAAAAATAATAATAAATTTGACATCAAATCTGCAGTCTGATTTTCTGAGACTGTGGCAGGACTTCTGGGTGAGTGGTACATGCTGAAATTCAAGCCACTGCTTCAGGTTGTAAAATCACATTATGGAGACAGAGTTTGGGAACAGCTGCCTGAAGGTTTTGTGCTAAGTTTCCAGTAGTGCTCCCTTCCAACCAGCCTAAAGGGTGTCTTCTCTGGGCTACTTATAGCCTTGACTTGTTCTCCACATCTTGAAGTTCACATGGTTGTTTTCACATCCACAATGAATCCCAACATGTCTAATTTTATGATATCCATCATTGTGGAAAAGAAATCTCTTGACTGAGCTCTTCAGAGACATCAGGGTCATTCTCAGCCCCTTTGAAGCCCATAGGAATATCTAATCAGGCAAATGTTCTGGCATGTGTTGCAGACTGAAAGGACCCAGTTTTGGTTAGCAATAGGACCACTGTGATCTCTGATGAACCACATCCAACACTGGTTTCTTTATGTCAGCAACCCAGAATTCATCATGGAACTTTTGCAGCCCTTGAAACTGCTGTCAACAACTCCAGAAAGAACAAACGATACATTAAGAGTTATTTAAAAACCCCAAAAGCAACTATGCATTTTATTATGGGGAACTGGTGCACAGCTTCTTTTACATTCAATTTGTGATGGCAAGAGGTTTAGTAACATGTTGCCTACAGTCACAACCCAGAATAGACTTGCCATTTTCTCACAAGTCCTTTTCTGGAAAAGAAATCACCACATAGGGTATTACGTATGGAAGTAAAAGGATCTATAATGTATTATGTATGTAATTTTTTTTGTGTATAAGGATATGTATAAAATATTCACTTCACACTTCTGTTGCTTGAGGGATGGCGATATGAAAGATGTAATTCAAGGAAAAAAAAAAGAGTAGAAATAGGGCAATGCTGTAGTATTTTGTCAGTTGTTCATATTAATTTTTTTGGTCTTAAGCAGCACACTGGACACCCTGGGCACTACCAAGCCCTGACTTTTCTCAGCAGTTTGAACGTCTTTTTTCAGCAACTTATTACACAGCCAGATTGTCTGACAGCACCCACAACAACAAGTAGTTAATACTTCTCCTGCAGTCTCAATTCACCCCATTGTGTTTGGGATTGCAGGGATGGAAATGATCACACAGTGAAGTGCTGCAAAATACAATCTCTCTAGACACAACGGGGTTGAGTTAAAGGACATGAAGCACTTAACTCTGAAACCCCTTGCTTTCATCCAAACACTCTTACTTTAACAGCATGTTTTTGTGGTTTAGCTTCTTTTGGTTTTATTTTATGACATAGAAAAAGTTAGATGCTTATCTGATGCACAAAAAAGTTGCTACATGCCTTCGGTTCCAGGCTGGAATGGGTTTCTATATCAAAAAAACTATATACCAAAAAATAAAATGGGAAAAAGGAAGCTGGATTTAGTAACCTTCCCTTTTTGCATGTCACTTTGGGCCCACAGAGATGTGCTCAGACAATGAGAATGAAGTGGTTCTAGATTAAAGTCCTGGCAGAACACATTAATGAAAGCTGATTTACATGTTAATAACTTGCAGCAATGATTTTCCTTTCCTAAGTGTGTTAATTTCTCTCCTTATCCTTCAGCACAGTTTTTAAGATGCTATGAAGATTGGTGTTATCAGCCCTCCCAGGATGGGCAGATAACAGGTTTTCCTCTCTGTGGCTGTCAGATTACAGTGAAACTAGATTTTTCTGTTAACAACACAGGCATGTTTATATGAAGTCAGGTCCCATACAGAATACTCTCTCAAAACAGGACAAATCATCCTTAGCTTCTATATCTATCCTTTAAGGTCTGAGCAGATGGCTTCAGGATGCATAAGTGTGAATGAATTCTAGAGATATCAAAATATGCTCCACATATTGACATAGAAATAGGCAACACTCATGTTAAAACAGCAAAACCTCATAGAAAATTATTTTCTTATGCATATTTTCTGTGTCATGTCCCAAGCCATGTCCTGCCCCTAAACAGAGAGCCACAGCAGTCAGCACCTATTTCTCCCTGGGGACAGGACCTCTATGTCTTTCCATAGAAAAATGTTCCAGCTTGCTTCAAGCACTTCTTGCACCCAGATTTCATTTTCTGCAGAAAGGACTTTCCATACAGGAAACCCCAACTGAAATTCCCAGCCTCCCAGGGGTTCCCCAAGGTAGGCACCTGTACAGTATCTTAACTCAGAGTAACCCTTTAGGCACATAATTTCGCCCTTTGTAATGGTGGATGGCTCGAAGGAATGCCTGTTCTAATTATTTGTTACATAATAAATGTCCATTCAGTAATATAACTGAAGCACTGATTTATGTTATAAACTGGCATCTGCATTTCATAAATAATTTCATTTTAATGGCTTATAATTGCTACATATCTGCAAGTTATACAGTGCAAAAAATGCTGGACTGGATTCAAAATATGTTGGCATGCATGCAATTACTGAAAATGGGGAGAAAACCCAGAGCAAATATTTAATTTAGTATTTGCAGCACTGTAGTGTTATCAGCCTGCACAAATGCTATAATTGTCATCTGTAAAAAGACCAAAGCAAAGTGTTCTGGAAATAGAAAATACATCTCACATGTCATGGCCTAATCCATCAGTCACTGTATTCCCATGTAATCTTTGCCCAGCCGAAGTCAATGGTGTTAGTTATCAAACTGGGCTGACAGGGCTGAATGGAAGTGATAAAAAATGAAAACCTTTTAATGAGAATTTTTAGTCCCTGGGCCTGATCCTGTCAGTATTTTCTACTGGACATGCTGCTAACTCCTGTGAGCAGCTGAGTTTACTCTTGTCCTGCCCATTTGGAAGTACTGGCAACACAACTCTGTGCTTTAACAAAACCCAGAAGTGACAACCCAGAGGACAGCAGCCTTAGCAGCCCTGCCTGTCACACACCTGCAGTCCAGCCTCCTGCTGTTATCCCTCATCACTCAGAAACATTCCAAGCCCAGCAGCATCTCCATTCCTGACAGTCATGCCGAGGACATGTCCAGGACATTCCAGGACATACCTGGAGGTATGCCCATCACCTTTCCCCTTTGGAGCTGGTGTGCCTGCTGCAGAGGGGATTCTTGTGGGGGAACAGCACTGCAGTGTCCCACCTAAAGCTCTTCCTTGATACACAGCACTGTTGTGCCACTCAAAGGATTTTGGTCTGGTTGGAAGTCTTTCTGTTCATGTAGTTTATTGTAACTGTTAAGCAGAAACAATTTTATGTCAAAGCAGAAATCACTTGGTGCTTACAGTTTCTTTTAGCAACTTTTCAAAGGGTGAGAGTGCCAGGGACAAGCCCAGCTGAAGCCCATCCTTTCCATGGATGCTCTCCCATGCTCACCTCTCCCTGATGCATGGCTCACTGTCCCTACCTCATCCTGCTCTAATCACACCTCTGAGTTAAATACAACTTCTCTCCTTCCCTTGGAGCTGTGCTTCTAACCTGGACTATGTTAATGATTCAGGTTACAGGACAGTCACTCTGCCAGATGACTGGCATGGCCAAACCAGGGTGAAGGCTGTGGTGGGAGGAGAAATCATCTCAGAGTGATGCTATCGTGGTTTCCTTAAAGTTTTCACAACAGGGTGAATCAATGGGAATAACCTCAGCAATGTTTTTCTCATTGGGCTTTTAAAATCTCATCTCTTTTTTCATCTAATCTTATGGAGTAGGAAGACTCCTTCATGTTATATACAGAGGAGAAGAAGGAGGTGCTGAGAATATGTAACCCCCCTGATCTTGGTGTTTGATCCCTGCAAGATCCTTTTGCCTTGGTGGATACTGTAGGTCCTTCCTACTGTAAATTGCAGCATTTTCTTGGGTTCATGTGGGCTTCTCTCCCAGCTGTTTTGGGGGCTACCCACCCTACACTAACCTGTTTGGACAGCAAACATGCTGATGAAAAAAGATTAAAATATGAGTGCACTTGGGAAGAAAAACTATGGAAGTTTTCCATAGGAGAGGGGTATCACTTCTTGTGAGATATATTTTAAAAGCATCCACAGGAGTATTTTTTGAAAGCCATATGCTACTTATTCACATGCATATGACAGGACTCATACATGAGGAGTGATATGGAACACAAACGTAGGTGTTGCACATTTCATATGTGCATATGTTCGTAGACTATTCCCAAATTCGGTTTCTGAAATGCTTCATTATATGTACACCATTTTCAGGTTCAGTATTTGATTACCTTTGGCTTAAGAAAAATGCATTAAGTTTATGATTAACTTGTCCAAAAAGATGTGGAATCTAAAACTTTCTTACTGGCAGAATTACAGCAGTTGTTTTTATAAGAAAATGATGTCTAAGTAGGACTAAATCCTTAGGTTTATTTAAGTAATCTTTGTATGAGTTGGGGCACCACCAGATTGGAACACCATAAAACGGTGCAAGCTCACCCTCTTTCATCTCCATTGTGCTTCATTTTCTTTCCCTGGTGATCACATCTCATGAATTCCAGGGAACTGCAGTTCATCTGCAAGTTGATAGCATTTACTTTTCTTAATTGGCAAAAAAATTGACCCTCATCCTACTTGGACTAAAGCAGAGTGTGAATCATTTATATGATGTAATTTAGACTTACTGAAACTCCTAATGCATTTATAGCAATCCCAGGGAATGTGAGGGATGAGGCTACTGGAGCAGGAGTGAAATGGCAGCCCAAGTTGGGCAGTCAAAGCAGAGGTGTCCTGGCCACAGAGCTGCACCACGGAGCAGATCCTGAGCCTTGTGGTCAGCAGGGGATGCTCAGCCAGGGCAGCGACTCCCCCACTCCTCTGCTGTTGCTCTCAGACAGAAAGGCCTTCCACGGGCTTGTATGGGAAAAGTTACTGACAGGAAGAGCAACTGCTTGAGCCAACTGAGTCTTTTGGTTGCTCAAGACATTACCCAGAAAGTAACAGGGAATCAGCCAAGATTAGCGGGTGACTGCCATGAGAGGACACATTTTTTTCTTTAATTCGCAACTTCCTCAGAGGTAGCTATTTTTGACCATATTTAGACTGTAATTATTGTAACCACTAAGTTACAGATTTCAGCTTTTGAATTGTCAGCCCTCAGAAAAGCTTAATGAGTTACAGAAGGACATAAACTTTGTTCTTTTTCACTGTTGAAGCAAAGCAGAAGGTAGACAAATCAATGGTTTGAGCATCTCTGCAATTATACTACTTAGCACATGAAGACAGACCTCTGTCTTCCAGAATTTGTTTGCCTAGCATTAAAATTTGAAGAAAACTTTAATCCTCCATGGAATTTTATCATGGTGCTTTACAGGATCTTGCTCTACCTCTGGTCAAAGGCTCAGTACCCTCCACTCCATGGAAAATATTAAGCATGTATTTGAATGCTACATTAGATGGAAAGACAAGAGAAATTCCAATCGTAAGTAGAAAATAAAGTCTCTGTACTAAGGAGGTGGTTTAAAATAAACAGTGTACTTTTTCAGATGAAATATTATTAACCCTTAATCGATAATAAATTACATAATGACATGCTCTGTTCCCTACAGAGAAAACACAAGTGGCTTTTGTGGGGTGAAAAAAAAGCAAAAAAAGTTTAAAGGCAGTTATTGAATGTAAAATACAGTAAATAAGTAATGCACCACTTTACACTGAAAAGACAAAAATCATTTCGAACAACTTGTCAGAGAAGAAAAAGAAGTAGTCCTTCATGCCAATACAGATGTGAGTTAGAAAGAGAATAGCTGATAGAAACACTTCATCACAAAAGAAGTGAGAAAAAAATAGAATAGATCTTTAAACAATTTTTAACTTTCCTCCTTTTTTTCAAGCAAGAATTATACCCAAGAACAATTTCAGTATGAGCATTACTCGTCTGTATTTATAATGTTAAGGTACACTTCATAGATCAGTTAAACCAGCATTACTTGCACATGGAATGGCTCTGGATAGCAAAGGGACTCCATCATGAATCTGTTACCGAGAGGTTCATTTAATTCAAATAGGAAAGGCAAGAGGAAAAGCCTGGCTGGCAGATTTATTGATTACATTTCACCAATGACCAGCAAAAGGCAAGCACTCTGAAAATCCCCAAAGGTGATCATTAGTACTGAGTAACTGTCACTAAACATTAGCACCATCAGCAGACTGGAACTAAAAGAAAGTGTGATGCTTTAAATGTGAGGCCCAAGAGGGATTGCCTGTGGTCCAAAGAAAAAATGGGACATCTTACAACATGGCACCTGTGTTTGAGACAAATGAAATGCTTTATATATATATAAAATACATGTAATACATATATAAATTCATGTGTATATAGAGAGACATAAAATTGGTCTAGCATAGTCAGGCAAATTGGGCAGGTCTCCCTACTATAAAACATAAAATTAATGTGTCAAGCTAATTTCGCGGTCCACTTGCCTGGAGCTGATTAGGACCAAATGAAACTTGGTCCTAATCAGCCTGAGTGCTTTGCAGGTAATACAGAAATCCATGCGATATGCTTATTACTGTAAAAGCACACGCACATTATCTGCAAAAGCAGTGTAAGAACAGGTTTACCCAAATAATATGTGGTTTCACACTTTATAACGTATTAACTCACCTGTTTTTGGTGGATTTTTTTTTTGAAAGTCCCATGTTTCCACTGCACAGCAGAATCAGACATCAAACAAATGATTTTTTTTTTCATACTTGATCTTATGATCCTTGACTTGACCAAAGGAGCACTTTCTGTATCTGAGGCAATGAATTTAGGTTTTACAGGAAGAGAAAATATACCAAGAGTTTTTCCATTTCCTATTAGCTATCTGTCCCTCTTTTTTTTATATCACATCCTGTGATTCCCATATGTGTGCTTTTGTTCCATGGGAAACAGCAGGAACAATACCTTTTGTACTGCTGGCAGACAACTGCTTCTGATACAGATACACTGCTGCCTTTTGTGCACTTGAAGCATCGCCTCCTCCAGGAAAAAGAGCCTACTTGAATTCCACCCTCTTGGTCAGTCTGAAGCCCTCGCTCCAAACACAATATCCCAACAGAGAAAGTTATTTCCTCCAGTGACCCAGCACCAGCCCCTTTCATCACAGGGCCACAACAACAAAGGCATGATGCTGTTAAAGGTCCTTCCTCCCCCAGTGGTTCCTGGCAGTCACAGCAAAAAACAGGAGACGTGGGAATGGGCTCTGGGAAGGCACATTCACCAAGAGCATCTAATCACTGTGAACCCTCTCCCACCTGGTGACTCTGCATGAACAGGAACAGAGGCACTCCATCATGCTACACACAGGGCTGTCTGCAGTGTGGAATGCAGTGAGCATTAAGGGTGAGAATTTTCTGACCTTGACAGACTCATGTCTCATGAAGCAAATCTCAGCACGAAAACTTGAAATTAGGTGTGTGGCCTATAAATAGATATCTTCTATAAAACAGTGTCTAAAGCAGCAAAAGGAAGATGAACTTTGGGAAGGTTCAAATTCCATGGTACAATGAAGAAAGCAAGCCAGCAGTGTGGTTTCTGCCTGCAGCATGGGATACTGCATCAAGGGATGAAGATTCAGATTTGCTGCTCTTAAATGAGCTTGAGTCACTTCAGGGCCTTCTGCTTCCCTTGTCCCATTTCTGCCATCAAGACAATGAGTCTGGTCATCCCTAACCTGGATGACAAGTTCTGTATGAGAGATTCCTGCCTGAGTGGACACTAATGCAATCTTTCTGGTAAACTTTATGGACAGTTTACACATCAAACAGGACTCTGCTAGAAATCAATTCTTTAAAATCAAGATAACAGTTATATACAAGAGTAGGTTCAAAAAAATGTCATAATTTGTACTGGGAACGGGAGCAGCTCTGCAAGGTCCAGCTCAGTTGTCTCCAGCTGTCTTACATTCTATTTTCCAATTCCTAATTGTATGTCTAGGCTTCCATCCCTAGAGAGACGGATAAGAAGCAGCTTTACAAAATCCCTACTTATATGCCAGAACCTGGTTTTTCATCTTCAGAACCTATTAATTTTGTATCTATTTCAATGAGTTAAGGTTCCAAAATGACCACTGGCTCAAAAAAAACCCAAACCCCAACAACAGATGATCTCCATTTGATCATCTTTTCTTTCAGTGTGTCTGACAGCACCTCATCTCAGCATTTAGGTGATGTTCTTAAACTGTGACATTTTCACTCAATTTTAGAAACACATTATTTCTGAATAATGAACTCATGTTTATAATTGGTGCAACCTTAAAAAAAAAAAAGTAACTTTTTAACACTTTTCAATGTCTTCTCCCCATATTTCCATATTGCATGACGATATTGGCAATTATTATTTAAGTCAAAAGAGAAAAGCAAAATAATTTACATCATCCATCACAGCTCCCTTGAATGAATAAATTACAAGACACCATGGCAAATCAATCGTGGGGAAAAGAACAATCTGCATCAAACACTGTATTTGTGTGCATAATCTTTTTAATATTTCCTGACCTCGTATATCAAACCAGCAGATTGAATTCTGTGAACTTTAAGTAATACAAATCTGTTTATCCCAAAGTCCTATGGGGAAGCTCTAATCTAATCAGTTAAATTCAGGACACAGCCACAGGAATAAAGAGAACAGACCTCAGCAAAAGTTACAAAATCTGTTTGCCATTCAACTTAGTTTGCAGAGTCAGTAAGGTTTTAGTACAGGAATCATCTAAGCTTGTATGGTTGACTCTTATGCAAAAGGACCTGGTTACTCATACTCCAACAGTGCTGCATAAGGATTTGTCAGCAGAGCTTTGCCAAGAGACCTTTTGTTCACAGAGTGTTCACAGAATATTCACTGTTGGATCCATGAGAATCATCAAGTCCAACTTTTAAGTGTATGGCCCATACAGGGATCAAACCCACAATCTTGGTGCTACTTGCACCATGCTCTGACCAGCTGAACTAATCTCAGGGTGACCTTTGCCTTCTTTAGGAAAAAAATTAGGCAGCCCATCTGCTCATCCCTTTTGAAAGACATCTTTTTACCTTATTGTCAGTCTCAGCCAACATGACAAGGAGAAGTTTTCCAGGACAAACCCATTGCCTTTTTGCTTTTAGAGGCTGCCAGTGCTCCAGGGCAGGAAGGCATGGGGTGGGAGAAAGGATATGAATGAACTTGTCTTCAAAAAGACCAAAGAACCCAAGTATTTAGTCTGAATTGACCAAGGGAAACACATTTCCTGTTTGTGAGGAGCACCTATATGAAGAATTACATGTGAATCTGAATTAGTGGAGTTCACTTCAGGGCTTCCAGAAAACTTAGTGATGCAAAAGCCTCCACAACAGTGGTCTCTCCAACATGCAGAAAGTTTGTGTGCCAAGACAGGCTTGGTCTACTGCAGAAGTAGAAGCTGCACTCATCTACTCTCTGCAAATGTGTCATTCTCTAGGGAACAGAACTTAGGTTGTAAAACTTCAGCAGGACTCGGCTGCCTTTCCTAAGGGATGCAGCACATGCTGCCCTCCTGCTGAACAATCACCCAGTATCTCCTAACATCTACATATCCACTCTTATTTATTCTCACAGTTAAATCTTCCCTTATAACCTCCTGCTTCAGGGTCACAGCTTCATAGAGACTGGTATTAAGGGGATTCAAGCAGGCAGACTGAAAAATAAATAGACCTCTGAGTTAATTTTGATGGTCTAGCAATGCTTCGGAGTGTTCCTGAGTGACGACAATAAATGGAGACCTGAAAGAAAAATGATCTTGTCCTGTTTCACAGATGAAGGATAGTAACCCTCGAAGTGGTAACTCCTGGTTGACTTGCTCAAAATCATAAAGGAACTCTTGAGCATATAGAAATTTGAATTCAGACCACTCACACTCATGGTAAAATATTTTGGTTTAGGGCTTTGGTGGATTTCCAGGGGTAGAAGAAAACATGATTTTTCTTTCTCCCTGGGGAAAAAAAAAGAATTTATAAAACTCACGAAGTCTTAGCAATAGACACAGAATTGCCTATTGTGGAAAGAGCCACAGCACTACCATTTATCCAAAAATTATTTTTCATCCAATTTCTTTACTGTTTCTGCATGTGTGTTGAACGCACATTACACACGTTATACCCTTGCCTCACTTGCCTACTCGATTTTCCTTCCTCTCATATGAACTAAGTGTCCTAAATTTAATTTACCCCCTTACAAATTGGCTGCCCTTTCATGTCAGGAGCAAAAACGCCCACTCAGCATAGCTTGAAAGGAACCTGTCTGCGGTTGGGAGGGAAAAGTCGAGGTGCCGCTTTAACTAACTAAATTAAATACAACTGGAGCTCGGAGCAGCTGGCAGGTTTGATTTGGACGTAGGATGCTGTGAGATAGCGATAAGTGAGTGCTCAGGACCAAAGGGAATTAAAAGGCTGTACTTGGGTTTAATGGAGTCACTCTCTCTCTGTGGCGCATCCATTAAGGGTGCCGTGCTGGCACGCGGCGGTGCCTGCACCACTTACCCTGCAAAAGGCCAGCTTCAAATGAGCCTTGGGCTCCAAAGGACATGAGCACGTGGGTCTGCAGGGAGGCACAAGGAGACCCTTGCTTTGCTGTCCTTAGCCACCTCAGAGCCTTTTAAACGAAGGGGCAGCTTCTGCCAGTTCAGAGGTTCGGATCCTGCTCTGGACCACGTGGGAATTATCTACCAAACCACCCAAGAGGTGGTTCAGAGAATGCAAGATAATCACGTTACCCTAAATGAGAATTTTTTTTCTCTCTATTAAAGAATTCCTTAAAACTTGTAATGAAAAAAATTACAGAAAATATATTTTTTTCACCCATCTTTTCAGGTTATTTAATAGTGTATTAGACAGCAGTTTGCATGTAGCCTGCATTCCCTTGCTCTCTTCTGGTATTAGTATTTCTCTTGTTCGCATAAGCTCTTCCCTGAGGAACAATGAAGGTGGGAAAACATTTTTAAAGATTATGATTCAACTGTAAAACCTCTATTTGTCAGTGTCACCAACAGGCAGGTATAATGCCTGAAAGTGTCTTTCAACTCTGCTTTCTAATGGGACTAAAAATGTAAATGAAACATTGATTTCATAATTAGTATCATAGATTTGACACTTGTCTGCCTCTGGTAATGAGGAGAACTTCCCTTACGTTTGCAAAATACTGTGAAACCTCCTCAAGGAAGATGTTGCAGAAGTAAGAAGCTGTGACTGGGTGCTGTAATATGCTATGTTTCAAATGAGCTACTCAGCAAGACACCTCTGCAGGCAGAACAGGCTAAATATTCAATTTTAAGGCTTTTTATTATTTTTCTTTTAAATTTATGAATTATTCTGTATCTGAAGAATTTAAATTTTAAGTGCTGTAGCATGGAAATATTGGTCACTAGATGCTGACAGTGTTTATTAACATAAGCAATCCCCCTGAATGTCACAATTTCAAAGTAATATTAGTTAGAACACTGAACACTAGAGTAATTATCATGACTATGACTCTGACAAGCCCCATTTCAAAAAAACCCCAGTCATTATAGAATCCTTGGTCTTTTGCTCAGTTCAAAGTTAATCTTTCATTTTTTTTTTTCCTCTTGTGTATATATGGCAATCTAACTTATGTGGTAAAATGACTCAAGAACTCAAAATGACTCATATGTAAATATGTTTGTTTCCTCATGCACAGAGATGCATATATACGAATAATTTTCAGTAAAAGATGTGCCAAGGAAAATGGAGAAATTGTTTTGGATAATATTTACTGATTCTGAACAGAGAAAAAAATGTATTGGGTTAAGGATAAATGTCACATAATTTGACTGATAATTGATTTCAAAAGGAAAACCACCAAGTCACATGAGACTATACATGTAGTACAGGCAAAACCAAGAGAGATTGACAGTAAAGAAAAGAAAGAAAATCCCTCCGAAGATGATGACTCTCCAAGCAAATTCAGACCTCTTCTTCACCTTTAATTTATTTTATCTGATAGTTTTTCATTTGTCCTTTCTTGGAGGTGAGGTCATTACTAGTCTGCATTACATTAGCAGCCAGTAATCACAGCTGTAATCAAGATCCCATTGTGTCAAAATCTATTGTGGAAGGAGACACTTTCACCAAAAATGTCTTGGAAAATGTCAGCTGTGTGACTAAGCACTAAATGCTTTACTTGGTATACTTGCCTAGGTGAACAGTGCAAAAATATAAGCTGCATTTATGCAATTAGAGATTACAATTATGCTGTGAAAGCCATGATTTCAGCAAAACTTCTTGCTTTAAATTGCCAGGATTATGCCCACTACTGCACTGTAATTGGTAAAGATGAGAGACAAAAGTATTGGGAAGGTGTGATAGTTATCCCTTTGGATGCAATTATTTTAGTCTATAACAAAGATATTTTATTATGTATCTGTGGGAAGTTCTTAATGAAGTTTCTACACATCAGTTCTAGAAAATGGCCTTGTTAGATACTTTATCTGTTGAATTTAGATATCAAGATATTTCTGGCTACTTATGTCATACTATGCTCTAAACCAATGAAATTATAGTGATTTAAGTATTTTCACCGTAGATATATATTAAAAAACAAGAAGAAATGAAAGGCTCTTTGACATTTTGTAGTTTATCAGGCTTTTAAATGGCCATTATTTTCCCAACTAATTTTCCATCATAAGTGTCAAGACTTCCCAAGATAGAAAACATGCAATTTTGCCCTACTTCATGTAATCATGACAAAATAAATAACCAAGGAACCTATGTTGGAAGAGGAAAATTAAAGCAGGTGAATCTGAGTCTGTCCATCCAGAAATTATTTTCAAAACCTGGATACAACATCCTGACACATAAAACTAAACATAGCCTGCAAAATAAGTGACTTTGGCTCTAACTGATTTAGTAAGAGCTGGTGGTATTCAGGACACATCCAAAATTTCTCACATCTTTTGATACCTGAGGATCTCAAATTAATGTACAAGAATTTGAAAATCTGGGCATTAAGTGAAAAATTAATTTGAGAGCTGATGCAGCAAAGGATGTTCTCTTTTCAGAAGGCTGGATCTGAAATAGCTCTGCATGTTTGGATGCCTTTAGGTATCAAACCTGACCACTGCCAGTGCTGTGTATTCAGAGCCCTGGTGGTGAATTTTTAGCTGAATTACCTGTAATTTAAGAAAACTGTTCACTCCTGTCCTCTCAAGAGGTTCCCAGCCCCTTTGCCAGAGCAGAGGGAGCAGGCGCTGGGATCCTCACCATGACAGGCACAGCCATCACAACACTGTGACCATCTGCCACCAAGCCAGAGAACACTGTAATCCTTCTTTCACAACCAAATAAAGGCCCTTGACACCAAGATTACAGGGAGTGGGTCCTTAAGGGAACACACACATGTGCCTGGGGTATGGCTTTGGAAGGGAATCACTTCCCACAGCAATCATGGGGTGACATCTTCCCCTCTTACCCTGCAGGGTACATCCATTCAGTGCTTTGAAAGGTCATATTCCCTCACAGAATATGGCCTGTGATGTGCAACCTCCACACTCCTGTTTTCACAGCAACACTGAAGGGATCCTGGGACAGCTACCACAGATTGTCTTTTGGTTCAGAACTGCTGTTAAGCCTAATGGGCCAACTCAGTGATATAATTACAAATATACTGGTTAAACATGTGTAACAACCCTTGGGGATCTCTTATTCCAAAGTAAAATTGCTTTGTCTGATTATTTTTATCTTATTTAGCTTGTGAGGTGTGAACCCTAAAGTATTCTGTAAGAATCTCAGGAATGAATTCCTTTTTTTTTAAAGCCAAATACTGTCCCACCATAGCCCCACATGACAACCAGCAGTAATCCTTTTCTACACATTTTCTCAGAGCTTCCACAGCAACTTAGATGTGCAGGGAACAATGATAAATTTATGGAACTAATATAGTGCACAAAGTAAAATTCAATTAATAAAGCAATACTCAGGAATAGTTCACTGTAAAACAAACCTTGTTTTCCATAAGAAATAGAACTACAATTTTCCAAAGACACCTCCACAACTACCATACCTTCCTTGTATTGGATTAAACTTGATCACAGAAAAAGCAAGCAAATATAGTTAGACTTGAAGTAGAAACTTTCTTTCTGGTGGCATTTGTCTTAATTTCTGCTGAATTATTCACTGCTCATTTTGGATAGTGTAAATATTCCACTGAATCTTGTTCTTATCAGTGTTTTTAATATGCTTAATAAGACAACAATAGATTTTCTGCACAGTGTCTGAACATTATTGTCAGATGCAGTTATACATCAGGTGAAAACATGTTGACTTTTGGTTTAGTACTGAAAAATTTTATAAGCATCTGTTTGTGGTATTGAGCAGTTATTCAGCTATCAGAAGTAGTTTTATAATATGTAGCAATTTATATGGAATAATCTATTTCTTTTGTTCATTCTGGAACTGTTTCACTTCCTCCATTGGCTAAGGTTTTTGGGTGGTATCTTTAGAATCAATTTCTATCTGTCATTACTCCTTCAAAGGAACAGTGATATATGTTCTTACTGCAGAAATAATCAGCAGTAACAATGCAATATCAAGTTGCTATCTCTTCAGTGAGCCAAGGAACATAACCATTAATTTATTGTACTTTCTTATGTCACAACAAAAAAAAATCCCATTTTATTTTAATAAAGTCAAGCCCATTGAAACTACCTGTAAAACACACTAATAAGCACTTGATTGAATTTATTAACATCATCTGTTATTTCAATGCTCTTGACGAACTACAGACCATGAAGTCCAGTGCAGTTTTATAATTCCTAAAAATTACTTTAGAAAATATCAAATCATAGTAATCCCATTAGAGAATTACCTGCCATTTTCCTGTTGTGTAATTATACCAATGAAAAAATATCAGGAGTTCCTAGGTAGGCAAAGAATATGAAGGCTGAAATACTTGGAAGTTTAGAGGTGTCCAAGTTTTACAATATAGATGTAAAATACTGAAGGCCAAATTTTTAAAAGGCATTTTGGTGTCTGAAGGTGCACACCACTGAGCCGTGTTTTTTTCAGTTATGCCCCTTTAGTTCAGGGATCTTGAACACACAGTTCTGAAAACATGTCTATGCCATCTGTCTCTTTACTACCCTATATTTAATATCCTATAACAGCATTATGCTTTGAAACTAAAGCTTTAATGCACCATTTCCATCCTTTTCCCTTTTTCCTTGGCTTCAGCTGCTATTTTACATTTTCACACAAGCCGTACAAGCCTTCCCTGTGCTCATGCAGTGACGTCCCCAACTGCCCAGATGTGTCCTACCAGCAGCACAGGCAGGATAATGCCCACCTGGAGGGCTGTGGCTCAGCTTGGCTGTGGAATATCACACCATCACCAGGACACTGCCAATCTCCCAGATGTCCATTAGCAGATACACAGATGTTGAGAGCATTCTCTCAGCAGAAGCCAAACGCTCAGAGGGCAGGTACGAGCGGAGGCCCTGACCCACGTGCACGGCTGCAAGCAGCAGAGGCAGCCAAGCTGACCCTTCCTTCCAAGCCTTCCCTCCTGCTGCCTCCCAGCATGACAGTGGGAAGGAAAATGCACAGCTCAGAGGAGTCTAAATTTGAACAGCTGAGCTCAA
The DNA here is from genome assembly GCA_910950805.1 of Acrocephalus scirpaceus scirpaceus. Taxonomy (NCBI): domain Eukaryota; kingdom Metazoa; phylum Chordata; class Aves; order Passeriformes; family Sylviidae; genus Acrocephalus; species Acrocephalus scirpaceus. Next base: position 142,836,918 of record OU383773.1, on the reverse strand, counting down.
ATGAGAGCTTTTTACCTCCTTGGGGTCGTTTTATAAAACTATTTGTCTTTTTTTGTTGAAGATGAACAAAGCAACAGTGGAAAACACCAGAAATATTTCAAATTAAAACCAATGCTTAAATAACTTTATATCACATTTTGTCCACTGTTTCTTCACTCTGAGACAATTGCTTTTTCATCAGAGATTTATGAATGCCTGAGAAGAAAAATATATAGAAATACTGATAGAGTAGCATTATTACTAAGTTATTTACCTTTTTATATCAAGCCTGGTGAACATGCTGCTCTATATCTTAACAGGCTTCTCATTCATTCTGATTCATTCCTGATTACAGTCCATCAGTTTTTTCCTATGTATCTTCTGTAAATAAAACGGGAAGTATGTTTGGAATCTGAAGTCTATGTATATTTACTTACTCTAGTCAAGTCAAAAATACATGCCTTAGCAGTCTCATAGCCTCTCAGAGAAATATGCCACATTCATTTACATGATGATGTGATGGGAAAATGTCTTAAGTAGTGGCTGATCATTTTGGGACATTGAGAAAATGATGGAGCCTCCAGACACCCTGAACACTTTAAGTGCAAAGGGACTGACCCAGTGCCTCTGCTGTCTATTTAGGGGCTTCTCTTGAATAGTCCACCTTCACCCTGCTCATAATTTGTACCCCACAAAAGTTCATACACACCTTGGCAGATGGGACTATCTCTCCCAGAAGGAGTTTCATTCATGAAGTCCCACTTACCCTCCAAACCAACCAGACCAGTACCAGGATGCTGAATTATGAAGTGCAGGACACCTACTTGTTTTGTCCTGACCACAAATATTTTTCTAGACCCACCATATTACTCTTATTTTGGAGAAATATCATGAGTGAATTTATGCACAAAGTAGTGTAACTTCTGCCTCAGCAGCCACTCTAAATCAAATGACTGATTTTCCTCTTTTACTCTCTCAGTCACAGTGACCACACAGTCCTGGTGGAACAGAGGAGCATGATGTAACCCTTTGAAACACCTACACACCAGCTCACTAATTATCCCAAACCAGCCTTTTTCCTCTGGGACAGCAGGAATCCCATTACTATTCATTCATGGAGGAAAGAGAAGTTGTCCTGAATTGGCCATAATTTTAGTTCTGTTCATGCTCAAGTTGGAGAAATGTCCTACCTGAGATCTGAAAACTCCTGGGTGGCCTTTATTGTCTACTGTTTGGACACCTTTACCACCTGAAAGCTCATTTGGTTCAAACAAATGAGTTCACAGAGCTGGAAAAAATTTTCTACCACTCTGGGAAACGTAAGTACTTCCATGCATGAGAGGCAAAAAAGTAGCTGATGTGTGAGGTGACATTCAAAGCACTGCTGCCTCTGCAGAACAGAATTATTATTTTCTGCTGCTGTTCTCTGCATGTGAGTTGAGGCCCCAAGCCAGGCTGCTGTCTGTGGCAGGGAAGCAGAAAGAAACATGAACATGTTTCCATGCCTTATAGCTGAATACTGCAAGGCATGGCACATCTCTTTGGAGGTCATGAGCCTCCCCAGCTAAGTCAGATCAAACACCTTTGGGGTTTGCACCCCTGAGGAGAAAATATGGTTTTTTATGATATAAATGTCAAAAGAGCTACGGCCTGCTGAAATGTGTTACTGCCTTGTGGGTTATTTTACACTGACTTTAATTATGCTCCATCTTCATTTGAAGGCCTGATTAGTGCACGGTTCAGCTGAAGCCACAATTGCTGCCCAGCTGTGTGCAGACCCATGTGTACGGAGATTTCAGAGACATGCCTGAGACAGCAGATACTGAACCACACCAGGAGTATCTCACACCTGTACCAATTTAGTGCCCAAAACAAAAACTAACAGCCTCTTCTTCTCTCTCAGATCCTGGGATGTCTTGACAAACACAGCTTAGATGCTAGAAATCTCATTCTGACTTAAAACTATGCAATTACACCAAATTTCTCATTTCTGTTGCCTTATTAAAAGTAAGAGACTTTTTTCAACAGAACTGTGTCATTTAATGCATAATGAAGACTAACACAGGAGTTTAAAGCTGTGGACGATGTATGATGGTGTGCCAGGAATAAAAATATGCAACTATTTTTCCTTAAGGTTTAGTTGTCTTATGCCAAGGTAGGGTACATTTTTGTTCATTAATACTGAACAAACATTTGTTTCACCTGACTTTATTCTCAGCTAGTGCAACACTGAAGCAGAACACAACTCTAGATCACCTTCAATCAAACCAGCTTCTTAATATTTATGTTTTTTAATGTTAAGGGCAGAATATGCCAGGATTGCTCAAAAAGGAATACAAGCAAAACAAAGTAATATATTTCCACCTAGCTGTGACACGCAATTTTTGTTAGACATCATGCACTAGGACTAGCATGATATCCATGCAGTTTCTTCTTCCTCACTCCAGAATGCACTCAGGTTATTTTTAAATGCCTGGTAACATGTTTTTGAATCATTGCTCATTTTTCACAGGTCTGCAGCTCCACGCATCCAAGTTTTCTTACAAGATGACTTTTGCATATGTTAGATACTACTACTGTGCTGAGTTGCGCCAAACCCACTTTTTTTCCATCTCCATGTCTGCTTTTCTTTAACTGCCCACTTCTGAGGTGTGTAGAGCCATGGGGGGGGGCCTCAGTGTTCACCTGTGCCCTGTCTCTTATCACCTCAGGCCTGCATGTATCTGTGCCTATCCTGTTTCCATCTCTCAAGACATCTGCTGTCATTCCAAGTCTGCATTTTTCTGTATGACATTGCTCTGTTAGAACCATAAATATCTTATTCTACACTGCTATACAACTGTTACTTCTTATTCTATACTTCTACTATAACTGCTTGTTACTGTGTCTGTATAAGTCTCTAGGTGGTACCAAACAAAGAGAAACAAATTTTTAAAAAAATTAGCCAAAAGGTACCTGTTCAATTGAAGAATTTGCTGTCACAGATAACGCAGGGAAATAAAAGCTGCAGGCAAGTCAGTAGAAGTTCAGATATAATAAACCTATCAAGCCTCAGTCCTGAGGCCTTAAAAACTCAATACAGAGCCTATGGTCTGTTTTAGCCATGGCAACACCTGTTACAGGGCTACAGTGTTATCAAACTGTGCTGGGCAAAAGGTGGCTCTGAATGGAGAATGGGCACTACCACAGGCAGATCATGAGAGGTGGACCCTGATGAGATGTTTGCTTTGAGAGCATATAGCAGAAACATGTTCTGATCAAGTGAGATATGCTTGTTGAGTTTATACAACACTGTTTTTTAAAAAAATATTTTTAGCAAGAGTGGATATTTTTTCTTAAGTATACATGGTATATAAAACAGTGAGCAACTTGCATCTAGTCAGTGTTAGAGAAAAGGATGTGACTGAAGTACCTTCAGTCACCTGGCATGTTGAGTCACTCAGGCAAATACAAATCCCCTTGGTAAAAATATTTCTTGAATAACAGTCAAGTTATGACAGCATGAAAATTTAACATGTGTTCTTAACTTTCCCCCAGGTGAAATCTAGTATTACTGAACTGGAATATCACATATGCATTTTAAAAACAAGCTAACATTTGAAAATTGCTTTTAGGCTAGGTTTTAGACATTTTGGACCTAGCTGGGTCCTAAAAATGCAAATTTGTCTTCTCCTTTTATGCTGTCAAGTCTCCTCTCCTCTATCCCACCCTATAACCCTTCTGAATGCTCGAGTCCTCAGTCTGACTTGGCTCCCTGTTCCTTCCCTCTCCCAACCCTCATCACATGCTCATCACACTCATCCCCAAGTTCCTGCCTCTCACAGTTCCACCACATGTCCCAAACTAAGGGCAAAGGTCTTAGCTTAGTCTCTACTTTAAAATAAGAGTAAGAATAATAAGAGTAACCCCATCCACTCTGCAGCTGTTACCTCTTTGGTCACCTTTTGCATCTTCAGAGGAGAGTTCTCCCCTCCTAGGGATATGACCAGGTGAACTGGGTATATGGTCAGGTACCACACAATAATCTGGTCAGGAAAATGGTCCTGATGGAGTGGAAATGCCTGCAGGGTGCCAATCAATCCCTTGGCTTTTTTTTTTTTTTTTTTTTTTTTTCTTTAACCTAAGACTGCCTGTGTCAGTGTACTTGGCTATTTATAAACAGAATCTATCAACCTTGTACACAATAAGTATGAATTAAATGACAACGCACAACTTATCACATTCACTATATAACAGAATAACAGTGCAATACACTTTCTTATCTATGCACTCTCATATTACCTGCTTATCTTCTGGCTATCAACATAGTCATCTAAGCCCTTACATGTGTATCAATATGAGCAGCAAAGTCCCTAGTGGAGCATCACTGACGGTTCCTTAACAGCACCTTACTCCTCAGTAAAAGAAATACTCTAATTACAGGAGAATTTCAGTTGGAGAAAAGAAGCTTTTAATTTTTAGATCCAAAACCTAATATCAACACCAAGTCCAGAAAACAACCCTGCCATGACTAAACCACATGTAAATTCTAAATGCCAGAGAGATCTTCACTGCTGCAGATTTTTGAGAAAAGAAGGGACCTGTGTGCAACACCTTTGTGTCAACATTTTATTTCTTTTGATAAATTCTAAAATAAACGTAAAACTTGTGTAGAGTATCAGACCTGGCAGTGCTGAGTTTCTTCAATTAACTATGAGTCAGGATGGCATGGAGAATGCTGGTGCTCCAACTCTAACCCATCCAGGCAAACCACTTTTTAGGAGGGGGAACCCTTGCAGTAAAGTAAGCATCTGCACATGATGGATGATCTAAAGCCTTAGGTCGTTCCATTTCACAGACATCATCAAAATGCCATCAGTCATCTCAGTTTTCAGTCAAGACATCAATCAAAGACATACTTTAGTAAATTTTAGCAGAAACAATTTGCATCTTGAATTATCAGATCTCTGACACTCAGTACTTATGATACTGTCACATTTTTCACTGAATTGCTTTGGAAAGAGCAAATGTAAAAGTTCCTGGAAGTGAAATGAAATTGTGATGGCTTATGCTTAGACAGTAACTTCTAGCAACCCTCTGCAAGAATTTATAGCTGAAACTTATGTTTCTATCTGGTTAAAACAGTAACTAGTAAACAATTTTCAGTTAGAGTGAATGTCCTAAGCCCTCATTCAGATGGGAAGAAAGGCTGGATTTCAGTCTTTTTGGAAAGAACCAAATCAACCTAGGCAATTCTTTAAGTTTTATAGAGTTCAGAAAAAAGAGAGATTTTCATGCAAAGATCAGAACTAAATGGAAACATTGCACAAAGTGAGTTTTGGAAAATCTGTTTTTGCTATGTCCTGCAGAGAGGATAAGCAGGGACATAAAAGACACAAGGATGAGGATTTGGTGCTCACAGTCCACAGAAACAGACTGCCTTGTGCCTCAGTCAGGACAGGCAGATTCAGACCCTGCCCATAAACTGGATCTCAGAGGAAAGTGGGCGTTTCTCATTTAAGAAGGTGAAGTTTGTCTTCATTTCTAAGCATCAAAGAGGTTCAGTAGGTATCACAATCATGTGATGAAGTATCAGTAGGTCTGACCAAACTGCCCCATCTTTGAATTTTGGGGCCAATTAATTATATCTACATTTCTAACTCAGATCCTCCTATACAAAAGGTCATGTCATATCTGAGGTGCTGGCATAGAGCTGCTTGGCTACTGATATGGACTAAGGAATTTGTTTGAAATTTCTGTCCTTGGGAAATGTCAATTCATACCCAAAAGTAGTAGTAGTAATAATAATAATAATAATAATAATAATAATAATAATAATAGTAATAGGAAGCAAGTGCTCACAAATCCAATGGCATGTTTCAATATAACATCATTATGAATGTCTTTGGCTGTAGGTAATTTCTGGTTTATAACTTAAAAATTAACAACTTGTAAAGACAAAGCAACATACATGCAGAGCTTTAAATAATTTGGTATGCTGCACTTCATTTTTGTGTCTTTTAATAGTTCTTTGCAACGTATTCTAGAGCATATCAAGACAAAGTCCTAATTTAATGTTATTCCTGAACTAAAACATAGTCTTTTTTTGAAGTTAAACTTGATATCATATTTTCTTGAAAGCTGTCATCTTAAAAATATAGTGGTGTTTCAATTTAGCTGAGATATATTGAAATAAAAGGAGAACCCTGTGCTCAATCTTAATGTGTTTTTCAAGGTCTACTGATGTTTTCTATATTTGTTTTTAGCTTGTAAAAGGAAAATGAGATAGAAAAAGAAAGTTGAGCTGGGTGAGCGATTCATAAAATTAGTTTGAACTTGCCTAAACAGAAATTCTATGCATCCCAAAACTCATTTTTCTACTAAATGTTCAAGTCTGACTTTCACTTACACTACTCTTCTTTGTCTTACCCTGTCACTCTAAAATATTATTATTCTTTGTGTGACTACAGAGAATAAAATATTTCCTTATTAATACAGCAATTTTCCTTTCACACTACTTGGAAGGGAAGTCAACAGAACCACAATGATCTGAAAGTAGTACGAGAGAGACCAGGCTTGCTTGCCTCTTGGTAGCTAAAATTACAGTATGGATGGCTGCAGATGGCAAAGTGAGCACTCAGTTCTGTTTCTCCTCCTGCACACAAGAGCCAAGCCTCACTGTTTCCAAAGGAGCTACACTCTCCTGGTACCCAACTACCCTAAAAATTCAGGAATCCTTTTTGAATTCAACTCAAAATTCACAAATTTTTTAAAATTCTCTCTTAACAAAGCAGTGCCACAAAGCAACATGAGCTGCCAGTTTGACTACAGAAGCCACAAGAAGCTGCCTGTGGAGATCACCCCCACAGGAGCAATCCCTGCAGATCTGCATGGAGGTGAAGCTGCCTGCACTCTTTGGCCAACATTGTCCATGTCCCAGAACTCTATTGGTCCTTTTATCAGAGCTAAAATTCACTTATTTTTTTTTTCCAGATGTTTACCAAACATATAAAATTCCTCAAACATTTATATTCCTGGAATTGCAATTGCCTTGCCTGACTTCATGAGGAAGATGACAGGACAAGGGCTACTGTTTCCAAACTAAAAGAATGTCAGTTTAGACTAGATATAAGGAAAAAAAAATATGATGAGAGTGGTGAAACTGAAACAGGTTGCCCTGAGAGGTGGTGGGTAACTCATCTCTGGAGGTGTCCACAGTCAGGTTGGATGGGACACTGAGCAACCTGGTCTTGTTGAAGATGCTTCTGTTCATTGCAGAGGAGTTGGAACTAGATGACCTTTTAGAGACATTCCAAACAAAACTGTTCTATGATTCTGTGATATGTGTGAAAATCTTTCTTATAAGCACTTATAAGTGTTGCAACTGAGACAAGAGAGAAAATGCTTATCATCATTATTTTTAAACAGAGAGAAATGAGAAAAAACTATTAGATAAAAGAGGGTTACTAAAATTACGCAGAAGATTAATTCACTATATTAGTGTTCTGAAAATAAGGATAGCTGTTCAAGTGTTAAAACCTACATAAATAGAAGGAAAGGTGGCTAAGAAATCTTTTGTTTTTATTCAAATACACAAAAAGATTGCTTTGATACTGATGAAGGAAAATGTTTCAAAGATATGATGAGGGATATATAATATTCTCCTACTATCTGGACAAAGATGGGGTATTTGGATAAAGTAGTTTAAGAGAGCATGAAGGACACTGAGGCACTGAGAATGTACAGCAAAATTATGGTGGTGTTTTCTTCCAGTGTTGATTTATCTTGCCAGTAATTTCTAAAATAATTCTGAAAATCTCAAATAATGCCAGAAGCAGGCATGGGGACTGCCCAAAACAATGCCAAAGACACAAATCAAAGCCTTTGGCAGCTCACTGGACACCTCAGCCTTTCCTTGGACAGCTTGAGGACAAACATTTCTGATGAAAATCTTTTCATAGTGACTTGTCTCTCCTGATACTTTGATATTTAATGAAGAACTTTCAGACCTAGTGGAAGGGAAGTGTTCCAGGCTTTCTAGCACTGTTTGTTAAAAACAGAAGGATCCACATTTTGATTGAATCCTGAGGCTGGGACTAGAGATGTTTACTAAACTATCTCAGATGAGAATTTTATCCTAACTAGTTTGCAAGTTTTGCATCAAAGAACATCTGCTAAAGGCAGCATAAAGCATTCATGGCACGATCAGGGAGAATGACAAGCACGCTGGTAATTCATCACTGACAGAGTGCTGACGGCTCTTGTCCTACAGTCTAACCACATTTCCAAAAGGAAGCAGGTGGATACAAACCAGCAAAGAGCCTGAAAATAAATCCTGAGAGGGATCACATGCACTGACTGTCCAGCCCTCAAGCTACCAAGTTACCCAGGACAACATCATGCCAAGGTTCTGCAAAAGTGCTCAAGCTAACTTTAAACAATGATGCATAAGTCCACCTGCTCACTCTCCAAGAGATTCCCTCCGCATATGCAACCTGCCAGCAGATTTAACAAGCTAAAAGTAAATCTGACTCGTGGCTATGGTATTGGTGAAAGCACCAAGTCAGCTCATCCCTTTGCTGTCATCAGCAAACAGTAAGACACAAAAGAAGAAATGCTATGTGACTGTGCAGGCCCTTCAGGACTGTGTTCTTGCTCTCCAAAACTCCTAGGAAAAGACAGTCGTCTGACATGCAAGCACTCAACACTTCACATTAAGAACCTACCTAAAAAAATATTTTAGTCAAAGGTGATTTTTACCCTCTTTCCTACAGGTAAAATGTCAAGCATACCTGCTCTGCTCCCAGAAAGTGATGAGCATGAGTGCCTAAGATAGAGGGAGAATGAGAGAGAGAGAGATCCAGAAAAGATTGGGCAACTTCATTTGTTCTCATCAACTAAGGAAGATGTAGTCTAGTCTCCCCTGGGATATTACTGGTAAAATGGTAACCTTATAGGCAGAAGGAAATTCTCAGTTGTCCTGTGACTAACAATGGGCACCTGGCCAAGCTGCCACTTCTTGTCCAAGTAAGCCCAGATCTGCATATGCATGCCCTGAAGAGAGGTTGAAGTCCACCTGCATTCCTGAGGCGAACTTTGATTATGCAAGCCCTTTGTTTCTTTATAAAGTACAAAGAAAATATGAGCTTGAATCTTGCCAGGACTGAAGTCTGCTGACTGTAAGCACAGGGGAAAGTATAGGCATGGTGTCTTCCTCCAGCCTTGTGTTTGCTCCAGTCTGGTCTGTGTACGTCCCTTTCTGAATTATGGCACTTCAGAACAGATATACTGAATATTCACTGAATATGCACTGGAGTTGACATGAAGTTATTCAGATAATTAGTTGCCAGATCACTTTCTTAGCACAGGCTGAATACTAAAATACACAGTCTGCAGAAATTTGAAGTAAAACCCTGCAGTATGCTAGCAGTAAAGCTCTTGACAAATGCCCAGTGCTTCCTCTTAAACGCTAATAATGTTTCACTGAAGACTTTTGGTACCTAGATGGACTGGAAAGGAATTTCTTTAAAACAGAGGAAAATTATGGTACTTATTAGCTAGCAAGGCTCTAAAAAGATCAATCCTGCTCTCTGAAAGTCATGACTTCTTGATACAAAAAATGAAACCTTTTAAATAATATTGATTGCTATTGTTAAACTGTGAAAGAAGAGATTATCTACTCATGCAAATAAGGAGGAAAATAATGTCCAAATTCAGAAGAGTTATACAAAGAACAATTCTGCCCTACTGTAAGAGGTTACAAGGAATATGTCATTTGTATGTTTTTTTTCATTATACTTTCTGCAAGAAGAAGTCAAGCTATGTGTTACATCATGAAGACTGTATGACAGCAACTTCTTTGCCAAATATACCAGTGACTTCTGGTTAGATTACCTGATATTCTTCTGCAGAACTCAGACAGAATTGCATCCTTGCAAATGATTCTAGATTAGGGTGACTGACTTGTCCTCCAGCAGATAAAGGTTGAAGAACCCAGACTTTGGGAAACCTGGAGAAGCTCATAGGGTTCAGTAAGTGAAATGCTCTGTACAATGCAGGATTAACCACTGAGAGGTGACTGGCTGAGTAACAGCCCTGCTGGAGAGGACCTAGCACAGTGATGGATATTGAGGTGCAAATAATTTGCAAACAAAGCAAAATGTACTCAAGGCTTCCTGAAAAGGAATTTGGGGAACTGGGGTCTTAGGCCAGGATCAATTGTTACTGCCCACCTCCACTTGGCGCTGGTGAAGTTTAACAACAGAAGGTTAACCTTAGCAGGTTTCTGTCCCCTGCTCAGCAGTGATCCTGGAGAGAGCCCAGCTCAGGCCTACACAGATGGTCCAGGACCCAGAGCATGGGACACTGACACCTGGGCTTGCTTGGTCTGGGGAAGGGAAGGCTCAGGGGTGATCTTGAGGCATCCCATGACTACTTGAAGGGGATTTACAAAGATGACAGAGCCAAATTCTCTGTGACAGGAAAATAAGACAGGACAAGGCTGTGATGGTGACATCCTTGGCTACACATCCATTCTGACCTAGTCATGTCCTGGCCATAAACTTGTTTTGACTGTGGGTTGGACTGAAGGTCTCATGAGGCTTGTTTCAACTGCATTTTTTAAAATTTTCCTAATACAATATCCTAATATAGAAATTTTCTAATATATGCAGAAGAATGCTGAAGTGAGAACCCTCTATCATAGATGCAGCTTCATCATTAAGGTAGTTACTTCAGTTGACTAACTTGACTTTTTAATTTGTGAATGGTTAAGCATGATTTATTCTGGCATATTAACATTGCTCAATGAAGAAAACTGAGAATATCTTCCACACATGTTAGGCCAGTATTTAAAAAATTCTTATATGAAACATTATCAAGAAATCCTGAAGTAATCAAATTCTTTTTAGAAGCAAAGTTCAGTTGCACTGGATAATTCCCCAAATCTCTTCCAAATTATGGCAAAGAAAAATAATGACAGGAATTTTAATAGCTCTAGTGTGAAGCCAAATGTGAACATTAAAAACTGAAGGAAGGCCCACAAGAATAGCTGTTAGTGTTGACCACACGATTTTCATGTTACTAATTAATTTTAAACAAAAAATATCCAGAACTATTAAATGCAAATATCAGAAATGTTCTTCTTTCTCATTTACATGACATATACTCATCCTATTGGTTTTGCCTCCTTGCTCATGCATTCTCATCTAAGAACACCAAAAATTCTTTTGCTGATACATGAAATTCAGAACTCCTCTGACTAACTTAGCTGCATTTTTCCTACTTTGAATTTGGATTACCTGAGACATATCTAGATTTTTTTTTTAAATCCGATACATTTCAAAGGAGTATTTAATAATGAAATAAAATTACTTGGTTAAATTATTTTGATTTGAGACCAGATTAATAGGGGAACCAATTTGGCTATGAATTTCCCATATTTCTTAGACCATCAAGCTAGGGAAAAAGACAGCATTTTGTGACATAAAAAATTATTCTGCTAATTAAAAGAATATGACTGAAGAGTACTCAATCTTCAAGCAAATGCCCCCAAAAATGAAGTTTGCAAATTTTCTATAAATTTAAATGCTGTTAGCACAAGATTTCTGATGAATTTGAAAAATATGCATTTATACTTAAAGGATCACCACTTCACTGTAACTCGTAACTGTTTGCCTTCCAAATTGAAATTAATATGCAATAAGGAACACAATGAGTTTTCCTAGCAGGGCAGGAGGGGATTTCAGGTTTCCTAAACTAGTGGTTCATTGTGATTTGCTATAAAAACTCTACCGTGTCCTTTTCTGTCAGCCAGAATTTTTCTTAAGACTGCTGTCATTTACATCACAGGCATGAAAGTCAGTTCATTTTGGAAACAAATTATGCTGATATGCATACACCAAAGAGGGGAGGTAGTGACTGGTTAGTAAGGCACAGCCCTCTGCATAGGAGCCTTTTGCAAAGCAGAAATGAATTAATTATAATCTCAGAAAATGTCTCTCTCAGTATGAGGTTCAGTGGAAAGCTTTCAGGGTCAGCACAGTTTTTCTCTTCTTTCTCTGGGAAAGTCCCATGCCCTACTCCTGCTCTTGGTGCCATTTCCACTGCAGAGATGACCTTGTTCTGTTCTTTCTGAGTGCACAGCCCTCACTGCCATGTTAGGGGTTAAGTGGCAGTGCTCAGGAGGGCGTTAATAAGGTAAGAGATACATTTTTGTTCTGGTGTTTCAGTGTGTGTCTGAACACACACAGGGTAGAAATTCTCTAGCTCTGCCCTGAAAAGTGAGTATTTTAAATGGATTATTCAATGCATCTAACCATTTAACTCAGAGAACCCTGACAAAAACCCCTCTAAATTGCTAATCCAGTAGACTTACTCACACAATGGCAAAGAGTTCTGGAGAAGTACCAAGGACAAACTAAAATGACGAGTCTGTAAACCCCAGAAGGAGAGGAACTTGTCAGTTATCCCAGCTGGTACATTTCCCACTGTGCTGCAGTATCTGCAGGGAAATGTGAGATGTAGGATCAAAAAAACCTTAACTGATGGTTTTTTGAAGAAGTAAAGTCTTTCAGACTTTGATGATGAGGGAGCACAACGCAAGACAAGGGAGACAAATGCCAGTTCCATTGCTCAGTAACATGTAATCCAGTTCATGGAGCAAAACTGGGAAAGACATCAACAGGACATGCCTGTCAGTCCTGTTAGTAGGAATGGAGATGTTAAAGCTGGTTCAGGAGAGAAGAGATAAAGTAGAATAGCAAAAAGAGTAGCAAAAGAAATAATCTAGCTCAGTGGCAATTTTTTTTTTTTAATATCACATTTCGAATCTTTGAACTATTTTGGCAATACCTTCTTTGGCTTATGTCAGATACTTGTCAGATAGAGAAGAACTTATCTCCATGGCAACACATTATATTAAATGTAGGAAGCAGATTCTATCTATCTATCTATCTATCTATCTATCTATCTATCTATCTATCTATCTCAGCATCTAAGCTTATTTAAGCTCAATAAATGGTAACCCATAATAAGAGGGGAATAGAGACCTGAAGCATTTGTTTAGGGAAAATAAAATACACTAGTAGATACCAACCGAAAATGCAATGTTACGTACATTTAAGAGGTAGAAAACAGTATCCAGAAAGATATTTAACTAGGAACAGCTTTCTAGGTAAGGGAAGATCTGCAGGTCTGATCTGTGCTCTAAAAGTAATGTGTAATGTAGAGGAATGAGATGCTGAGACACTTTTTGTGCCTCTCAGGAGGTAAGATGGGAGGAACAGAACAGGAAGTTTTCTGAAACGGAATCCATGCAAAGGGGTGAAACATACAGTGAATAATAATAATAATAAAATACAGTGATCACAGAAACTGAGATTAGGAGCTAAATACTTCTGGTAGTGGGTGACTTTGACTCGGACTCAATTAACAACGACTGAAGGACATTTAGCACTTACAGGAACGGGCACATAAATCAGGCGAAACCTGGGAAAACCGCACCAAGGCAACTCTAGAAAGAATAGTTCATATACAGCAAACTCAACAGTGCTGTGAAATCAATGGACTCTGGTTTTATGCTATGATACAAAATAGTCTTCAGGTGGACAATTTCTGTACGCTAATCAAGTCATTTACCTTACCTAACTCCTCTTTTTTTCCCTGTAACTCCTGCAGTGGAAACCACTATGTGGAGCTCAAAAAATGCTTCAGCTGCTGGTGAGTGGTTGGTGAGAGACTGTTCAGAGCAGCAGTGCTGTGCCCTCATGCCCATTGTCAAAGACACAGGACTGAGCTCCACACACCTCTGCTGGGAGCCATGTGGCCACTCCTGGTTTTCCACAGTAAAAACAGTACTCACCAATCTCAGTCTTTTCATAAAATTTACAAGACCAATATTTCTCAAGTATACATCCCCTTTTATACTACAAAGGAGTATTACTGGAGTTTTGCTCTGTGCTGTGTACATCAGAAGATCAGTTCAAATGTTACAATGACAAGCTGCTTGCTAACAGTTGCATATCTGAGATTACAGACACTCTTCTGTTCCAAGTGAGTGTTCCCCATTCAGATGAGCCTTTGTGGCTTGTGCTTGGTGAGCCAAAACCCAGCTTCTCATGTTGCTCTCAACTCCCAGCAGACAGGTGTGAGCTGTGTGTGCTACAGAGGCTGCTAAATACTTTGACTTCCAGGTGCATTCAGCTAGCATGGCATAAGGTTAAAATGAACTCTTAAATCTGCCAAACCCTTTTGCACAACCGTGGTACCCAAGAAACGTGAAAATTAATTAATAACTTTCTCTGTCCAGCTGGTTCATTTTCACATGCTTCATTAATGAAATATCTTTAGGCTTCCTGTCCACAGTGAGCATCAGGAGATAAACGAAAGTACTAAAATGAATGAACAGGGGCTTGTTCAAAAGAGTTCACTCTTGTTAGAAGTTAACTGAGAACGAAAGCAAAGAGAATAAATGGAACAAAGGCTTGATAAAAAATGAAGCACACTTCGTCTGTTCTTGCACCTTACAAACTGGTGGTGGAATTCCAATCACAGGGAAAAACTTATTTATATTAGTCCTCTAGAGAGATTTAGTTACATTTTCTGGTGGGAAACACAGAATGGAAATGTAAACACAAGTATGAACAGGTGAGGTACTTGAGTGAATTTTAGTCAGCTGAAATCTGATGCGTCCCACTCTAGTATGGGAAAAACAATCTTGGAGACAGCAACCTTGGAACTTCAACTATAGTACTGTTCCAGGAGTTGCTGAGCTCCCCCAAAGCTGTGCTGTGCTTGCCCCTGTTCGTGGCCAAGAGCAGCAGCAGAAGCAGCAACAGCTCTGAGATGGGTCCTCCCTGGTGTGGTTTTTACCAGATGGACTCTGATGCTGAAAGATGCAGCTCAAATGGTGCCTGAGCAATTTCCTGTCACTCACACATGTTTTAATGTTTGTGCTTTGTGCATTCCTCTGGTACAGTGATGCATGTTTTTGAGCATGTCTCACCTCTCACCTCCCTGGACTCACTGTGGCTATAAAAAGGTAAGCTGAAGTCAGAGTGAACCAATTATGTCAGAATAATTTTCAGGAATAAGGAGAACATTCAGTGCTATAGTGATCACTCCAATTAATAATGGCTGCAACAGAAAATCTACTGATCAAATTAAATCAGTACTATCTTAAGACCCTTTTGGTTCTTAAATACAGGCAGCATTACATAATATGTCCCTCCATAGACACAATTCTATTCAGGAAAAATACGACCTTTCTTTCCTTTAAATCAAAATAAACATGCAATCACTTTGCCAAAGCTCAGTCTTATTAGACAGGAGCAACACAAGAGTTACAGCTACTATATTTTCTCTGTCTGTCTATAACAGTTGCATGAAATTCATCTGTCTGAACAAGAAAATTTTGACATTGGGGTCTCAGAAATATAAGTCATTATCAGATACTACTGTCATCTTTTCAGTATCATTTTAATTTATTAAGGAATTTTTACATGACCATATAAATACTTACAGTAGTCTGCAGACTGGTGGAACAACATTGCTTTTCTCAGCTTTTCATGGGTGTTTCTCTATGGTATAAGCCATAACAGTCAGGAGACAGTGTATCACTGAAAGATCTTGCCTAAAGGACAGCGTTCTGATGGAGCAGGGAGGCGAGACAAGACACTTTTTTTTTTTTCTATTATCTTCTTTCAGCTTCTAATTCATTAAAGGAAAAATGCCAATATTCTTCAAAAGTTCCAAGACAATTTCTTCCTATTTTAAAACCAGCTATATGACACTTCAAAGGAGTTCTCTAAAGCTGATAACCTGCAGGAAATGACAGCAGAGGACTAATGAGATGCACTTTTTTTTTTTAAGGAGGTAGAATTCACCATTGTTTGGGGATTTTTGCAACAGTTCAGTCCCATCTCATCAGACAGACTAACTCTTTTTCCTCACTACCCATCAAAGCATTACAAAAGGTACATTTTTTTAAAGCATGTCTTGAACTGCAGTTCAGGTGCAGTTGGTCAGCAAAACAAGGAATAGAGAAAATGTATTTGAATCTAATGTACTACTGTAATAATGAACTTTTAATAAAACAATAAAATATAAACACACCTAATAATAACCACTTTGAAATAGTGCTATGTTGCATACAGCATTAGTAATCTAAATATACAGATGTGACCTTCTGGGTGACCATGTCAGCCTATGACCTCTGTATTTCTTTAAGAGCCTCATGCTCTAAAAACTATGATGCATAAACACAGTTATCTTACAGAATTCAAACCAGAATCCAGAAAAACTCCTGCCTAGAAAAGATCCATTTTTCATGTTGCTGCTATGTAACACACTAACCTGCACAAAAGGTGCTCTGCAACCAGTGTAACAGGGCAGATATTTTAGCATACACAGACCACTTTTGTTTGCACAGAAGACAACATTACAGGGATTAGTACTGGCATGGACATCTGTGAGGGTCCACTTAATGTATTTTCAGGGTGAGGTACCAAAATAAATATCTTAGCTGTGCAGCAATGCCTAGCTCTGAACATCCATAACATGTTCTATGGCAGGGCGATTTGCAGAGCTATAAAGAAAATTAAGAGATGCTACATATACAAAGTACAGATTTTTTTTTTTAATATATGGATAAATTATCTTTTTTTTTTTAAACTGCTTTTACCTTAATGTTTCCCAAATTATATTTCTTTTTAGACCCACAACAAAATTTTGGAATATTTTTGTTGTCCATAAAGAAAACCTAAATTATTTTCACCTTATTTTTTAAAAACCTTTATTTACAACCAGTGTAACATCTCAAGGTTTTTCTATGAGAAATCATGTGAGCTTGTAATTCTCTTTTTTCAAAAAACCCTTCAATCGTATATCTTGGGATTTGGTTGGTTGGTTGGTTGGTTGTTTCTTTAAGGCACACTTGCAATTTCAAAATTGACTGTGCCCCTAATTTTTCACTGAAACACATTTTCAGGAGAGAAGTCCAAATATTTTCCACTGAAACACAGATTCACTAAGGATGGGAGAGACTTTTAAGACCATCAAGTCCATGAATACAAAGGACAGAAATCAGCCCTTAAAAACACCTTGTGCTTTTAAAAATTATCCTGCTCTAGTGGAATGTGTCCCTGCCCATGGCAAGGGGCTTGGAACTACATGATCTTTAAGGTCCCTTCCAACCCAAACCTTTCGATGGTTCTATGATAAAAATACTCTACAGATAGTGATATTGCCATTATAAAACATCATTAAATACCATCATACAGCCGTTAGAAAGGCAGTTGTAATATTCTTGAAAGTATTCATGCACATAAAGAAGGGTTGCTACTTTGATACATTAGCCATTAATTAATCTAAATCGGGTTTTTTGAGGAACAGCACACCACAAACTGTATTTTTGAGGAACATTGCTACTGCACTGACAGAGACCAGTATGTATCTGAAGAACGTCAGTAATTGTGTTTCTCTACTTTCAAAAAAAAAAGTAAATAGGTGAGTTTATTGGAAAATAGTGTGGTAATTTCTACGAAGCACTTCCACTAGTGCCCTAAGAAAAACCACTGCTTTGGATCCCTATTCACAGAGCAGTAGAGTCAAAACCCTTCAACACAAATAGACACAGATATGGGGCTCCCTGAGATGTGAGATGAAAAGTAGGCAGAACTGAGAAGTTTTTCTCACCCAACACTCACTCTTCCACAACTCTGTAGCAGAGAAGTTTCTCTGCCCTTCGAGGTTCAACATGCCTGGCTCAGGCAGGGCCACAGACAATGTCCTGTGGAATCAGCACGGGAAACTCAATCCCAAGCACTTCTGCCTCTCCACAGTGCCCACCCTGCCAGACCAGTCCTGCCTCTTGGGAGCAGAGGTCTTGCTCCTTCCCTTCTCCCAGTTTGATTACTGGGAGGCAGCCAAAGCTGGTGCTGCTGCCCTGCCACCATTGGGCTGGGTGGCTCAGGTGTCCCTCAGGACAGTAGGCAAGGACATCACTTCTCACCTGGCATGGCCTTAGCCAGTCCAGATCCAAAATGAGCATCAGGAGCATCCAGCCCATCACTGTGGCTTGGATGGTGCTTGGTGCTGCTTGCGCTGTCAATCATGCACCATGGCGGGGGGAAAGCATGGAAAAAGATTTTAAGAGTCCTGCATGAAGCAGCACAACCTCTTTCTTTAACAAATGTGTTACACTTCCAGAAAAATTACTAGTTTTCTCCAGTCAAACTAGATTAATTTTCCTTTAAACCTATTTTAGTTTGCTCAAGGCATCTTAAGCACCCTGTGAAAATGAATTAGAAATGACAGTTTCTCCAGTAAGGGGATAGGTGACTATGTTCCTTTCTTGCACAGTACATACTTTTTGAGAACAAAGAATAAAAGCCAACATGTTATCTGTATGCATGTTATTTAAATGGCTCTCTACCCTTGCTTTGTGAGAGTTTAACATTCCCAGTGATGTGTGGAGAAAGACTTTGAAACATAAAATTGGGGGTATGGATAACATTAAATTACTTCTCAGCAACAAATGCACATGTCTGCCGGTCTATAGATGTGCTAAGTAAAGCACAGTGGAATTTTGCAAACAAATTTACAGCATGTCAAAAGCTTCAGTGAGAAAGTAGATTGAGCAATGCTCTGTAATAATGGTACCTGTCCAAGGATGCTCTGCCTGTGTTGCAGGACATCTACTGCTGCATAAGGACACAAATCTTAACGCCTTCAATCAGACAGAAAGTTATCTGTTCAACAGAATTTTCCTGGATGCCATGTTCTTGTAAATTCTATGATCTTTTCTATGCCTTTGAGAGAGATCCAGCAATTAAACCAGACTTAAGAAGTCCTAACAGGGTGGACATTTTTCCTAGGTAAAGGAGATTTCTGCTTACCTTAGAACATTAAATAAATACTTAGTCTTAATTCCAAATTTATTTAAGTTTGGACCGCACGGGATAAAGTATCCCCTGTGTCTCATCTTCTGATACACAATAAAATGCATGATAGGCTCTCTCTTATCATCTACAAGACAAGCTAATAACATGGCCAGATATCCTGGACCGATGGGCATCCCCCAGGACCAGGGCATGCAAGAAGGAGCACACAAGGCAATGACAGGAGAATTGCTGCAGAGTGCTGTGAGGCTGAGATGTGAATCAAGTTATCAGGCAGGCTCTGGGCTGGCAAAGCAGGCTGGGAAACAATTTTCAATTTTGTTCCTTTCAAACCAAGTGAAGGAGAACAGCTTCTGCTAAGAGCTAAACAAACTTCTGGAAAGTATTTATGTGCCTGGTTTGAGGTTTACCAGCCCCTGTTCTTAATCAAGGGATTTGGGTTTCATGTGGCTGATGCTTTAGTTATGGAGTTACTCATTGCAGAAAGCCGTTGCCTTGGTAGCTGGGTGACCCAGGGGGTTAATAAAGCGAATTTCCACCCCAGAGATCTGTGATTCATGCTTGGCTTAACAGACAGCAGTAAATGAGTTTGGTGGTCTCAAACTGGCCCACAGACTCACTGTAAAATCCCAGCATCATTTTAAAGGAATTTATCATAGCTGGGATTTTCTATTCATATGAGAGCTAAGACTGGAATAATAGGGTTATGTTTCAGGGCAGGATGAGAGGCCATTAAGTAATCCTAGTATATTATTAAGTAATGTAAGTTTAAATACATGTGCATAAAATGTCTGGAATTAAATAAAAAAAATAAATTAATTCCATTATGAGTTTAACTTTTGACCAAACAGTTGCAAGAAAAAAGTGAAATAAAAGCCTTTCCTACAGAGCGCTGAGGACAGTGCTCTTCCATTATGTATGCAGGGAAAGCTACAGCTCTCCAGGAACAATAGTATCAGTCCTTATGGAAATGCAGTCTTTTAGAAGTATTTGAAGCAGTTGTTTTTAGATTTAGTCCTATAAAGATAATTAATTCGTTCATCTCAAGAGGTGAGATGGTTTTTGAATATTTCTGTCAATGACAGTCCTTAAATGCTTGTCTCCTCCAGAGGCTAAAGGTTTAAAACTCACTGTGGACTGTTATCATTATCCACAGATATTCCACCTTCTGAGGGCAATGTGTACTTTAGTCTCAGGTTCCTTAGGCTACTTAATATTGTGTGTCATGCCAGAAGCAAGCTTGTCACAGATAATTTTGAGACAATTCCAGAACAATGTCAATACCCTAACAGAAACAGTGCTTTTGCCTCTTTTAGGGGAAGTCACCTCGTACACTTCACACTTGGTTTTCTGCTTTCCAAAGGGGCAGAAAGAAGGTTGAACCATGTTTTACCTCTGCCCACAGCTCTGGCCAGATCACAAATTGATTTAAATCAGCATCATTCCACCGTGGTCTTTATCTTCCAGATGAGGATCTGAATCTTTACTTACTCCCTGAGCCAGTGAGAAGTGAAGTCCAGAGCTGTCAGAGAGCCATCACTGGACAGGTTTAACAAAAAATGCAACAGACTGTAGTACATTTTCTCTTTATAAAGTATAAACAGCCCACATGTTTATGGATGACAGTGGTACTGGGAAGGAGGTGAGAGGGAGAGATGTGGGGAGTGACAAATAGACTGTAAATTAAAATTAACTGCATCAGAAACTTGAAGGAAAGATACAAGTTGGGTGCTGTGCGTAGAAAATATCTTATTGCAGTCAAGCCTGACCCTGTTCCTTGAAAAGCATTTCTCTGATTTGTTCAGGTCACAAGTGGGATGGAAATGAGCCTCCGTACTGCTTCTTCACACATCCGGATTTAATAGACTTTTTTCCACTGATAAAAGACCACTAATGAGTTCATTTTCAAGCTATTAAATTGGCTAGAATAGCTAGTTCTGCTGATGATTGCACAGAGACCTGACGGTCACAGTGGGTTTTGTCTTTGGCTGTTAACCATTTACTGTCTCCCTGCTGCAACACAAATGTTTAAATAGAAAAGATGGGAAACCAAGCAAAAGAAACCTTGCCCTGTCCCTTGTTCCCCACTCATCTCTTTGTTCTACCTTTCCATTGTGTGACTGTGTTTCTCAGATGCCTTTAAAAACAAATACTTCCTTCCCAGAGAGCTGTTGTACCAGCAACACCTTGTGATCCAAACAATTAGAAGCACATTCACAACAACATTAGACTTTGGTTCTGGATGAGAGCACAATTAGTATCTTCCTTTGTTCACTGAAATGTTTTAATTCAGAGTATGACAGTTCCTTCACCGGATATCACACTCATTTTCTCACTGGTCTGGAGCCTGTGTCCTTACAAAATGCCTACACGGGCTGCCCAGTTACACACTGCAGCCTGAAGTCTTAAGGGAACTACTTATTTCTTTAGCCATACAAATGATTGCAATTAAGGTAATGCTAAGTGATTTCTCTTTTGGTTTAGATACATATCACTTGCAGTATCATGCAGTCCATCAGACTTTTACAGGCAAACAACTAACTGCACAGCTGCTTGGTGCTGTAACTTCTGCCCCCAGTGCTTGGGGGAGCAGGAACAGGTTTGCCTGACACTTGACAGCCCCACCTCTTTTTGTTCAGAGAAACTGTTAATGTAATTGTGTGATATACACTAGAAATGGATTTTTCCTCAAGGTTTAATATGTACATCTCTCCAGTCCAAGGAGACGAGAAATAGCAGCCAAGAGGGAAAAGCAGTGACATCATGTAACATTTTGTACATGGGCCAGTAAGGAACAGATTCGCAGACATCTTTGGAGAGAAACAGCAAAACATATGAAAATGTAAGGTATCCCACCACTGTTTTCACAAAATTTGCTCCCAAGGATGGGTGTATCAAGTTTTGACCATTCTGTCAGAGTTTAACCAGTAAGTCACAGTCTGCACTTCTTAAAAGGGAAAATTTTTGAAGCTACTTTTTTTTTTTTTTTTTTTAATTGCCTGGCTGCAGCCACACTGTGTCTATCCCCAGCATCCCTTGAAAGGGGACTGCAATCAATCACCTCATCCAGAATGAGGTTGGCACACGAGTGATGTGTCAGTGTCACGGGCTGTTTGTTTGACTGTACACAACCACGCTGCCCGCAGAGCAGTCACAGCCTGGAGCCTTCCCTACAAAACAGAGGAAGTATTTAAAATCAGCCTTTTGTCAATTAAAATCTTCACTCAGAGATTTAATTCATTCTGTTAGCATCAGAAGGCAACCTACCCTTAATGAAAATATTACTTACCTCTTCAAAGATTTCAATCTAGTATCTCTTGCTGGAATGAAGTTGTGCAAGTTTAAATTTACTACAGGCAAAAAAAAAAAATCTTGTAAGTATTTGTAATTGCATCTCAGGAGAATGATTTTTGAAGCTCAATACCTAGTCAGCACCAAAAATGATGGTGATCTTATTATGAACATGGCAATAAGTAATAGAACTTTAAATATAATTATGTTCATGACTCCATTTCATATGTGTTAAATTTTTGTGATGCTTTATTTGAAATATCCAGAATCTGCTGATATTTCTGTTCAGTTAAATCCTGTTCTCTATGTGATGATGCAAGTTATTTGTGGATAATTAGTTGAAACTAAAATGTAGATTAGAATAAGTTGACACATGAAGAATTTATTTAATTTCAAAGAATGGGAGAAACACCTCTGAGCCAAAAGCATTGTTTTTAAGAAGCTTCAGCAGACAAGAAAAAACGCTGATTGGAAAAAAAGATAGCTACAAAGTGGAGAGCTAAGAAAAAGGAGTAAAAATCTAAATGGACTACTTTTTCGTCAGTTCTCAATGCACAACTGAAGAATGCTTCTGAAGAACGTTTGTCAAAGATTGGAGCATCCATTTAATTTTCTACCTATGGTGATTTTCTAAGTTATGCAGGCTCACCTCACAAAAGCCACTTCTTCTGTGACCTACTTACTCGAAATGCAAAGCAGAGCCCCCTGGCCCCGGCTCTGAGAGCTGACAGAGTTGTGCTGGGAGCGAGCAGCCAGCGTGGCTGGGTTTGGCTCTCTTGCCCTGTGAAAGCATTTGCAGGAGAGAGCCTGGATCACGCTGGAGCAGACAGCAATGTCTGTCATTCTGAGCTGAGTCCTGAGTACTACAATATTTTATGATGAATCTCAGTCACGAGGCAAGCACTGTTCAACAGAGGTAAAACACACAGCTGCTTCTCTAAATTCATTAAAGAACAGGTTTGGCACAGAGAGGCTTTTTATCAGAGAACCTGTTCTAGACAGAGAACAGTCCGAGCAGCACTCAGGAAAGTTAAACTGGAGGAGCTTTTGGAACTGACCAATTAAAATGCATTGCAATTCTGTATGGACATCTCTTAAGTGAATTAAGCTAAATCCAGCAAAGACCTCTTTCACTTTGAATAAGGGAGTTACATCGTGTGGTTTAACAATGCAGTTGAAATGAACACTTTTAGGCAACTTGAATTCAGATTTGCAGTGAATGCTGTATAGGCAAAACACAAATTGCAGTTCTAGCAGTGCACTGTAGCAATGAAA
This sequence comes from Acrocephalus scirpaceus scirpaceus, assembly GCA_910950805.1. Taxonomy (NCBI): domain Eukaryota; kingdom Metazoa; phylum Chordata; class Aves; order Passeriformes; family Sylviidae; genus Acrocephalus; species Acrocephalus scirpaceus. Next base: position 142,813,495 of record OU383773.1, on the reverse strand, counting down.
TTTGTAACAGGTGTGCAAGATTTCTGTCTCCATGACAATATTGCTTCGGTTTTCTGAATAAATCCTAAATGATATTTAGTATTATTTTTAGCACTTCAATGCAAGAGATGCTATTTAAAGTAATGCTCAGGACTGCAGTCTTGCCTTACTCTAGAAGTCAAGAAATGTGGCCAAGGGTTGTAGACTTCAACTTCTGACCATCAAACTGAAAGCAAGGTAAAATTCAGGAAAGAAACTGAAAAGGGTCACAAGAAAGGCATTATTACCAAAGCAATGTGACTATTGCAACTAGCTTCAGCTATTCTGAGACAGACAAAAAGCTCAACATCAAGAAGGCATCAATACACATTGCACTCACAGTCCTGTCTGGCAGCCTCAATTCCCAGCCCTTGTGTTACAGGTTAATAATTCAACTCCTCTCACCAGTCAGATTGTACTTTGACTCTAAGCCAATTCATAACAAATGCTATTACAAAAATCACAAAAACCTCAGGTTAATCTAATGTTTAAGAAGATAAATAACTGAGCACTGATGCAAAATTTTCCCCTTTCCTCTGGACTTTTCAAGGATTCACAGCTTTCACAGCTCTTTTGTTTAGACATACAGGTGTTGCTGAACAGTAACTGAGCTGGCTTATTCTTGATGCACAACAGGGCATGATTACTTTTAAAAATAAAATACAAGAAAACTTTAGAAATTTCATTTGCATGTAATCAGCATCCGTTTCCCACAAATGCAATGCCCAGTCAACCAGAAGAAAAATGACTTTTAAAAGCAGGTGTTCTTTCTAATTATTGTTGATTTGAGCAAGTTATTAACGCTTACATGCACCCAGGTTTACACTTCTGAAACCCTGCTTGCCTGTCAGCAGATTCCTGATAAAGAGTACCTTTTGGTTTAGTCCCCAAACCTGGAGTTTAGCAATAAATAGCTCAAATCAGCTAGTGCTGCTCTGGTATGAATAAGAGGTTATACCTTACCATACAAAGCTAATATAGGAGGGAGCCATATGAACAGAACAGCAATGGTTAAATGTGCACAGAGAACTCTGAAATATTCAAGCTGTTTATTTCTCCAGGCTTACAAATTTGATTACCATGGAGCACCAAGCTATTAAAAATATGACCTTTTATACTGTACGACTTGGCAAAAAGCCAAATAATAACTTTGTTTGATTTGGGTAGTATGATAGAATGCCTATTCAGCTGGAAATAAAATTACTTTTCTTTACAGGAAATTATACCTGGAAGACTAAATGTCCATCATGAACATGACACACATATGGAGTCATTAATTCACTCATGGCAGCCACTCTCAGAAAAGTAAAAGGACAATGGTTTTAGGTAGAGCAGAAAAGATGCAGAATTCTAATACTTGTCTGGCATTTGCTCTGTGATGAGGACAAGTGAAATAAATGCTGATAATAAGTGATAAGAGGAAAAAAAAACCCCAGGTTATATAACTTGTATGGCACTGATACTTCACAACTCCTTGTCTTGAACAAGCAGTTCTATTTTTACGCTTTTGATATGCAAACAAAGGGAAAATATGAATCCTATGGTCATGTTATACAGACAGACATTTGATCTGACAAAACCTCTCATTAGAGCTTCCACTAATACCAATGACAAAACTAATTGGTTTCAATCCAGTAAAGAGTAAAATCAATAAGATATGCATAGAAGAAAAAATGTTTGGCTAGCCCTCTTGTTTTCAGGAGTGCTACACTGAATTCCATGAAAAAAAAATCCAAAGAAGACAGAAAATGATAGGTGATAGGAAGGAAAATTATCATTTCACCTTATAGTTATCTTCACGATTAAAGATGTCTTCTACTTTAATTAGACTACAATGACACGTGACAAATACCATCCTTGGAAAAAACCACAAATGTGCATAATTAAATTTTTCCTTTACTCAAAACACCTTGATTGTTTGGCTGACTTCCATTGGTTTTACTGCTTATTTATTTATTTATGGGGCACAGGGGATTTTCAAAATATTTTTCTGTGAAAACAATATTTCAATAGACTTGTAGCGGCGCATTTTCTGGTTTTTACTTATTGTTAATAATCATTTGTTCTGTAATGGTTTAATCGAAGTTCCCCCTGTACTTCTCCCCATCTGGTACAATCTCCCACCTGGGGAATTCCCTGGTTTTGTTCCCCTCTGTTGCAATGTGTTGTCAATCATCTGTTGCTCTCCTCCCAGGTCTGCCCTCCTCCGGGAGGCCTCTCCCCCTCATTCCAGAGACTTCGGAGAGACTCGGTCCGTGATTGGGACAGGCTGGAGAATGCCCCACCCCTCGTCTTCCAGTGGTTGTCTGTGTGCCATCCCCATTCCCCTCATTGGTTTTCCCTCTTGTGTCCACCCCTTTTTCCAGTCCCTTATAATCACTAACCCCACCCCCAGCTCGCTCTCTCGCCCTCTCTTCTCTCTCTCTCCCTTTCTCTCTTTCTCTCTCCTCAGCCTTGTGGCTGCCTGCCATGAGGGGCAACAAACAATAAACTCCATCTTGCCACGAGGTCTCTTCTGAATCCTTCGTCGAAGCCTCACCAACGCTCTCGTGTAGCTCTGACCCACCGGGGGGTGGTGGCCGGTCTGCCTGCTACTGCCTAACCGAGTCTGGAACAATTCCTAGCCAGGGGCAGCCGGGACTAGCTGGAAAGCCATCTCCAGCAAGCACAGGAATCATTTCATAGGCTGACATTTCAGTCTTCTCTACTGGTTGTTTTTTATTCTGCTTGTTTATTGTCATATGGTACTTTCCCATCAAATTATTTCCATTGTTTCATGTTTGCAAAAAAGACCACTCTATTCAGAAATATGTTATTAGAAAAACCTCTCTGGAATATGCAGGACTGCTGAAAAATCACGAATACAAGATGATTAAGAAATTGGAATAAGGACTTTCTACTTCTGTGGAAAGTTATGTAGGCTCTGTAATTACCACCCATGCTCTGAAGTTTTATGTCTTGTCTGAAAATTGAATTTCCAGTGAGTTGCATTTTTCTATTTAGCTGTGAAAATCAGGCACAAGGGAATCACATTTCACTTAAAGCAAGGCATTAGGAGAGCAATGGCTATCTATCACTCTCCAAAGCACTATGGAGGAATGGCTTGAAAGAGAAATGACAATAAAAAAAAACAACCCAAGCATTCTCTAGAAAGAAATATTGTAAATCTTATTTCTTGCTTTGTTTTCTCAACTTTTCTTATGAAATTGCTTCAGGATGTAGGAGTTGACTAACTTTGTCTAACTTCAGAAAGTTAGACAGAATTTGCATATCATATAATACCCTACTGAAAACAACTGTTCATATCATACGCTCCAGTTTTGAGGAAATTCAACTGAGGAATTCTGGCCACATGAGAGTTTTCCTTTCCATTCCCTCACTTTAATACTGTTTTTTGCCTAAACCCCAGAAATTTGCATCCTTTTCAGTTTAAGTACACTCATTTCACGTGCTCCAAAATTAATAAATTAATAAATAAAACCCTCTACACATCAGTGCAGGTCTTCACTTTTTGCTGCAGTATCAGGTCAGGTATGGAATTCAATTAAGCTTTCACCTTAGGCAACTTTTTATGTTCATGCTCCACAGGCTTACTGTGAACTCTAAAAGAGACGTAGAGGCTTCTCACTCTGTAGCTGCGTCTTCATCACCAAAGGAGTTTTGAGAGCCCAGCTTCAAAGTCAGTCTTGAAAAACCCTTCTATCCATGTTGACAATAATTACTCATCTTTTTGACCTATTATCTTCTTTGCATTCAATTTTGAAGTTAAAGCAGACTTTTGTAACCAGGAGATATGGGTGGTCTAGGAATGCATACCCAGTATCCTTCAGTTTAAAAGTCACTATTTCCTTTGTTACCTTTCTTGGGCAGAAAGACTGTGAGTTGTGTTTAAACTGAGTTTGAAGAGATACAGTTCTAAATATTGAGATCCTCTTTACTCATCCATGGAGAGTTTCAGGATCATCCGTGAAGAGTTTCAGGACCATCCATGAAGAGTTTTGGACTGAAAATGTGTCCCAGCATGACAAACTCCAGTGCCCTTTCACTTGCTCTGAACTCACTTCAGGGTTAATAGGCTGGTCACCTGTCAAGTGCCAAACAGCCATTAGTGTGGACTGTTCAAGTGGAGCATGATGGCAGAAAAAAACAGAGCAGGAAAAGAATGAATTTTATACAAATTATAAAGTTACTGCTCTGCATACAGCCCTGATCATTGCTTAACCTAAGCAAAACTGTACAGAGAAAGGTTGGTTTTAAGTTGTGTAAAGGTACCCTGTAACTTACACTGGAACTTACTTGCCAGTTTGGGACTGCATATATATTGCACATTGTCTTGTCTGCTGGAAAGATTACAGGGATGAAGTGCTCCTGCTCCTCCATGATACTGCCTTCCATGGAGAATAGCAGCCACTAACTGCACAACGGAGTGATAGCAAACATATTAAGAAATGCAAGTATCAAAGCATTCCTTCTGCTTTCTTCTGCTTATGGTGAAGAGTTACTCTTAATACTTACACTGTGAAAGATTGAGAGGGGACCTCATCAATGCTTTGTAATAGCTGAGTATAAATCCAAAGCTCTATGGGTAGTATCAATGATTAATTGCATTCAGTCGACATTAGACTGTCATTATCAGCTACTTGCTGCTCAGTACTTGTTATGCTGTTAATTATTGCTGTGTGGCTCTAAGGGATGTTTTCAAAACATTTCAAATTTTGCTACTGTAATAGCAGAGGAAAGAAATCAATAAGTAGCTTTTTAGCAGAGGAGAGACGAACATACTTTTATTAATGTTTTGAATAGTTTTGCTTTATTTGAGATGGGATAAGTTATTACTGATCACAACTCAGCTTCTAAGACAGCACTGGAATTTGGCATCCTATCTAGACTTCACTCAAACTTTTTTGTTTTTCATCAACCCACACATAGAGCAATACCTTCTGGCACATAAGGAAAGTGAGAAGAGTAAAAGGGTTGCACTCCTCAGTTTCATGCAATGAATATTTTAATCAAATTTTTGCTAGCATATCCCTTGTGACTTGGAACAAACCCTAAACCACCTCATCCCACAATATTTTTAATTATTATTATGGTGATGGACATGGAACTCATTATCTTTTTACAGGACAGAAAATACTGTGGTACCAAACTAGAAAAAAAGCTGATAAAAGGTGGGTCACTTGCTCTATATTATGCTATTACTTCAAAGCTAACATTACCAAAAAACACACAACTTTTTTTTTTTCCTGATGTCCTTATATTTGTAATGGTCAGCCTTAAAAGTTTTATCCATGGTGCAGTCAAGGGGAAACCAGGCAGGATTGCAGTGGTACATGCTACAACAGTAATAGGCTGCTACACCCCGTACTTATCTGTATCAGTAATTATCTCTGATAATTAAAACCAAGATTAAGTTTAGGTAACAGTGCTAATAATAGAAATAATCTAAAAAAGAGAAAAAGACGTATTTTAATACTTTAAATTTTGCTTCTCATGAAATTTTCCAGACCAGGATGTTTCTTTAATTCTGATCTGCACAAACATTGAAATATGCTCTCTTCTGATTCAGAATTAAAGAAATTTCTGACATGCAAATATTTCCAGAGTTAGGACCTTTATTTAAACCAAGTGGAACAGATCCAATAGCTGAAAGAAATAGACTCCACACTGAGATTGCTAAAATACATACATTAGGTGTGGGAGAGCTGGAAGAACCAGCACTGGAATATGAAGGATGCACAAAATCTGACTTTCTGGTGCTTGCTTATTCTGGTATGCTATCAATAGATCCTTCTATTGATATGCATCCTGGACCAGGAAATTTCTCATCATCAAATTTACAGCCCCACTGGCCTCTCTCCAGAAAAAAGACTTTAGAGACTTCCAGTCAGTTTGCATTTTTCAGGTGTATGGGAAGGCACTGAGTACCATTAATTACCTAATTACTGTCCAAACTGATGAACCTTGTGTTTCATTTTTATTCCTTGTATTCTGAACTATAAAACTTCAGTCAGCTCCATATGGGAAGAGCTGCAACTAGACCTAAACTGCAAACATTTAAAAATAAATAAAGTGCATAAATGATCCACTTAATGAAAACATCGAGAGACCTTGTAAATCAACTGCTATCAGCTAATGCTATTATCTAAACGAGATGTAGTGCCTGAGAGCATCTGCATATGCATCCCTATGCCTGCACAATGAAATTATACATACAAGAGATGTGTACCTCCATGCAGAGGAGCCTAAAGCAATCCAGAGGCACCGGTTTCACAAGCCCACATTTGTGGAACAGAGATCTGGATTATGCATGTCTGAGCCATCAGTGATATAGGGAAATTGCATGTCGATTACCATCCTGTTGAGAAATGGAAGAATGAGCTCGGGAGAGATCGAAAGCAGAGTGTGCCAGAGGCCAAATGATTAATATATTTCCTCAGTATTAGCATCAACAATGTGCTGCCTCAGAGGAAGTCACGGTTAAAGAGTATCCACTAACTTGATGCAAAGCTCAATAGAATATTAGAATAAATAGGATAAAAAATCACCTTCATATCATGCAGGAAGACTTCTTGATCTAACATAGCTCTTATTGCTTTGCTGGGCTAATTTCAGCCTTACTTTATGATATTCATGAAAAATCAATTATGTGACAGAAAGAGTGAGAGACCTAAGAGGCATCCACCTCTATGCTGAGCATCACCACTGGCTGGAAATTGATGCTAGACAAGTTCTAATTAGGAATAAAGCACAAATTTGCAACAGTGAGGCTGACTAACCACTGGAAAAATTATTAAAGGAAGTGGAGGGGTTTCTGTCTTTGTGTCACTTCCAAGCAACCATAGAAGCCTTGCTGGAAAACCTGTATTGGCTGAGCACACATTACAGAGCTCAACAGAGTCAATGGGATCTAACAGTTCATAATAGACTGGTCAGTCTGGGCAAAACAATTCTCCCTCTCGAATTAATTCTCATGCACTTGCTAGCATGAAGAAGCTACCAACTCCGTCAGGAAGAAAATGCAGAAGACAAAGCTTCCTTCCTAAATTTGAGACTGCAACTGCGTAACAGCGTTTGGCAGATTTATCCATAAACAAATATGAGAGAAATATAAAAAGTTATGAAAATGAGCACGTTTGCCTTACACCTAAAGCAGAAATTCCTGTTAGCAATCTATTAGACATTTTGGAAAATGCAGCAGACTAAAAGGAGATTGTAGTTGGGCAGCCTCTTGCTATTTTAGCTCTTTTAGCCCCTATAAATTTGATAAAATATTAATAAAAAGTAGACATTTACTTTTACTCTCTAGGAGATAATGAAGAGTTAGATATTAGTAATGGACTTTCAACCATATCCTGAGCTGCAGCAAAAGCAGTGCAGCCAGCAGATCAATGGAGATGACCCTGTCCTGCTCTGCTCTGGTGACACCCCAGCTGGAGCACTGCATCCAGCTCTGGGGTCCCCAGCACAGCAAGGACAGGGACCTGTTGGGATGAGTCTGGAGGAGGCCACGGAGATGATCAGAGGGATGGAGCACCTCTCCTACAAGGAGAGGCTGAAAGAATTGGGATTGTTCAGCCTGAAGAAGAGAAGGCTTTGGGGTGACCTTCCCAGTACCTGAAGGGAGTCTGTGAAAAAGCTGGAGAGGGACTTTTTACAAGAACATGTAGTGACAGGACAAGGGGGAATGTTCTCAGACTGAGAGGAGGTTTAGATTAGGTATTAGGAAAAAGTTTATTACTGAGAGTGTAGTGAGCACTGGCACAGGTTGCCCAGAGAAGTTGTGGATGCCCCATCCCTGGCAGTGCTCAAGGCCAAGTTGAAACAGGGGAGCTCTGAGCAACCTGGTCCAGTGAAAAGTGCCCCTGTCGTTAGCAGGGGAATTGGAATGAGATGATCTTTACGGCCCCTCCAAACCCAAGTAATTTTATGATTCTGTGTTTCTATGGTATAACACAGTAGAGCTTAAAGCAAAGTCTGTCTTGTGAGAGAAGCTATGTTTTGGAACTAAACCAGTTCCCTAGGGTTTGAGTGTTTTTCTTTCACAGAGATGAAGAGTTTTAAGCAAGATACCAACCATTACACATCTCTACCTGTAAACAAGACAGCTCTTATGTTTTCAAAGCCTGCTAGTCAAAGTCTTTCAAGCAAATAGCTCTCATTTCTCTTCCTCCATTTAGATCTGAGAGATTAATTAAGCTCATCAACAGTTGATTAATGCAGGTAGGAAGCCTGTGGCTTCCTCCAATTACACTTCAATGATGTGGTACTCCTAGATATATTTATTTGGCTTTTAAGAAATATATCTGTAAGAATGATCTAGGCAATTGTTGTGTCAGATTAAAATACATTATAAAATCATTAGTGAACAAAACCAGCAGTGCATTCTGTGTAGCCATCTGGAAAAGATGCTACAGAACAGACCAAAATTTCTTCTGGTATGCGAAGGGACCCTGCTTCAGATGTACTTGCACTTCACTAATATCTGCTCAGTTATTTTATTACTGTGGAAGCAAGGAGTTGCTAAGCTATGGAAAAGGCATGTGGCAGCAGAAGAATGTTTATTACAAAGCACAACCTATGACCTACTCCTCACCTGGGGTAAAACTGTAGACCTAGGCCACACTGGTGCACTAGAGGAAACTATTGCTCCTAACTTTTTTTGCACCTCTGACAGTTTCATCTCCTGATGAATACAGTAGTCTCAATGGGTAAAATCCCAGCATAGGAAGTATGCTAAAAAATAGGAGTAGATAAAACCAGATTTTGGGTTGGGTTTTCATTTGTTTGGTTTTGTTTTGTTGGTTTTTTTGGTTTTTGTTTTTTGAGGAGGGGTGGAGAAAATGGTTTCAAACATAAAAAAAAAGCACTTTAGAGCTCCCCTAAGATAAGACAGAAACTTCCCAAAGAAAGAATGTATTGATCCTAAAGAAATGATCCCACACATGGAAATTAAAACAAAACAGGAATGTTCCTCAGCTTGAGAAAAATGCATTAATTTTAATTTCCTTCGCTAATTACAAATCCCATTGCAAAAACTCCACTAAAGCGAGAATTGGGATTGGAAGCTTCCGATGAGTGGAGTGTTATAGAATTATGGAGCTGAGTTTGGAGGACAAGAACAAATGTATTCAATTGCAATTCTCACCAGTTTTTTGAGCTACCTCCATATATGGATGAACATGGGGTTTCCTGAATTTGAGAGCACAATTCCCACGAGTTTGTGTACTGCCTGGACTTTGCTTTGAGCCTTTGTGTGCCCAAGGAAAAGGCGACTGGAGCAAGCCAGGCTCAGGCAGTGACAGGATGGCACCTGTTTGCTCAGAGCACTCCTCAGAGTGGTCTTGCCTCAGTCACAGCTGTGGATGCTCCTGCCTGGAAGAGGACAAAGAGCAGGAAGGTCTCACAGAAGATCAGCTCCTGTCTGTATTAAATCTTCTACTCTGTAATATACTTCAGTTATGTCTCTATTGTCACACATAAATCTACTTCCTAATGCAGTGAAAGCTATGCACAGGTATAAAACTATATAAAAGAAACAACATGTCTTGATTTTCCTTTTTTTTTTTTTTAATGACACTAGACTTCTAAACTCTTGCATCTTCTAGCTGGATTTGTTAAGGAGCTTTTACACATATATTAACAGTTTCAGCCATGTTCAACTAACATCTTTAATTGCTGCTCACAGTTACATATTATATAGTAGAAACAAACACAAATTGTACATCTAGAATATCTCCTCAATTCATTTATATTCAATCCTGTACCTGGGATTAATTCTGTGCTTATTTTATCAATTTCAATGGGATTATTCTTTTTGCATCAAAGACTTAGGTGTTACCATTACTGTTGCCAGCTTAATTTTTCTAATTGATATGGTTTTGCTGAACCCATTTAATTGAATTTGTTTCATTAACAGTGGAACTGATACTGATATATGGAAAGAATATGGTTTAAATAAATGAGCAAATATTCACCACTTTTATCCAACCTGATATGGCTTTTCACTGAAATCAGCAGTCACTTCTCAAAACAAACACGTTTTAATTCCTTCCGATTTATTTCTCCTTCTATTTACTACTTCTTTGTCACAGTTGGATGCATTTAAGTAAACCAATTGGTATTTATAGGAGCCAATTTTCATTTAAATCCTTGAAAGATAGTTTAAACATTTCTTTAGCACCCACTGCTCATTAACTGAAACGAACACATTTCTGAAATGTAACAGACTTGTTATCCTACTAAAGGATCTTATTTTAATGGTATTCTCATTTTTCTCTTTCTCCCAGTAATTTAAGCAGATCAATTTTTTAAATAGGACAGATTGGCTTAAGGTTTATAAGCAAACTTAAACCTCCACATACATTCCCTCACATTTTCACCAAGCTGGTGTTTCCATCTCTGATGCTTGTAGACTCCATTGGTCCAGGGATCTCCAAAACAGCAGCCAGAGATCAGGGACCACTGAAATGATCCTCAGTAATGAAGTGGATGCAGATAGCAATTCTATGTGAAGTTTACTTGACACATCCAGCAACACTTGGTTTTTGATTTATATAATCAACAGGACAGCAACTTCATGAGTTCAGGATTTAAGTCAGGGGCAGAGCCACTTTCCTACAAGGTAACAGACCCTGTGCTCCTACACAAGTACTAAACTGCGATTCTTAGGTAAGAAATGCTTGCTTTAAAACTCAAAGAATCACAAAGCTGTCTTGAAAATGTGAGCTGAAGACAACAATCACTTACAGCATGCAGTGCTGCCGTGATCTCACAGTGCAGTTTGGGTGCAGTGCATTTGAGTGCCAAACTGTCTGTTCAGGACAGCTCACCTGTCCCAGTGAGATGATCCAATCCTGCAGGCTAAATATTTGGGCTTCCTATGAAAGCAACTTCTCATAAGTTACTGGCAACTATAAAACTTAAAATCTGACTGTAGTGGAGTTCCCTGTGTATGATTTCCAAGTGATGCACAGATTTTCATGCAGAGTTTGGTGTGTAGTCAGGGCAGGATACACAGTGTCGTGATATCCCACTTTCTTTTCAAAGCATCCTAAATGCATTCTTTTTATCCTGGTTTTACCTGGCCATCTCTTACTTCTTTTTAACATTGCTTTATTACCAACAGCTGCATACCAATGCCATGCAGAAAAAGGTGGCTACTGTTCTATGATGTTTCTATTGAAATTTGTTCTATAATCTCTTTGCCCAGCAGGAATATATAAATTAATGAAATTTTCTTTCAAGTATTTAAAGCTGGTTATCAAGGATTCCAGAATTCACTCCACTTTCATGGATCAGTTATAAGATTTTTTTCTGCCCCTCCTTCTTCTATTTATTAATTTGGAAGTCAGCTCCATCTCTTCTAGGATTTCATATGAAGAGACAATCTTCCTTGAAGTGTATGTACAGCTGCTATTAATAATAGCCTTTAGTATGATAAAGAAAGAGCACATCCAGTAGAGCTTTGCTAACATTCAAGGTGATTTGAAATTGAAGTCCAAATCCATGGAGATGCCTTGTTCCTCCGACTTTCACAATGACAGAAGAGTTCCCTGACTTCCTGACACTTATTTACTCTCTGAAGCCATCAAGAAATGAGCTGAATTTATACACTGATTTTTCTGCATTACCTGGAAGGTGATTTCTGTATGGATTTCACCTATATAAAGGCCTGTGTGCCCTCATTCAGATGAAAGAGAAGCCCAAGAAAACAGTAACAGGATCTGTGATGATCCCTTCCTTAATTTTCACATTGTTTTGTTTCAGTTTCTTCTGCCCTTTTGACTTACAGATTAAATCAGAAATCCAGAAACTGGTAAAGTCTTTATTTCCCTCTTACTGTGCCCAAGATCCTGTCATCTTTGCTAAACTCCTTGCCAGCTGGTTCATCCCTGGGCATTGGTGACTTTCTGATTTTCTCAGGCATTGGATGAATTTTGGGGGGATGATGTTAGGATTGTATATGTTCCCTGCAAAATATACAGTTAATCTATGCCACAGTCTTTCTCATTTTTTTTTTTTTCCTTTTTTCCTACGGACAAAAAATTCCTGTATTTTCTGACACCAAGCCATCAAGAACCATGTTCTAGATGTACTTGGCCACTGTTGACTCAAAGGAACAAGGGAACCACAGCAGAACATGTAACATTATTCAAGAGAAATAGCTCCAAGCAGACAGAATTAGCACTGTGTCTATCATAACTGAGAAGCAGGGAAGGGCAGGCAGATTAAACTCACAGGGAAGGCTCAGTTTATAAAAAAAGCACAGGGTCATAAAATATTCCCCTGTGTCCTTCCACAAAGAAATTATTTCAGATACCAAATTCCCTTGCAGCTTGTAAAAGCTTTACAAGTAGTCCAACCCCCCTGCAGCCAAGTTGTGAGTGATGTGCCCATATATCAGGTACCAAGGTCAGCAGACAAAGGAACTGGGCTGGAGGACACCTGTAGAGCATATCGACCCCACAGCTGAGAATCTGCTCTTCTGACTTCAGCACAGGAGGAGCCAAACCTGCCACCTCCCAAACAACCTGAGCACTGCCTTGTGCTTTTGTAAATGCACCGAATTTATGTGTTTCTGATTCTTCATGAGACACTTCACTAAAATGCAAAGTTAACGATTTATTAGTTTAAATAATTTACTTTACAATTGAATTAATTTGTCAGCCATGTTGCACACTTTATAAGAGGAGCAAATCCTTTCAAACTGCCTCAGTAATCTAATCAGTGTGCTCCTTTTCTTTACGCCATGCTTCGACAGTTACTACATATGCCTGGACCTCAAAGCATCTCTGCCTTTGGTTAGATGAGGAGAAAATGGTTCATTTGGGTGAGTGAGAAAGGGAAGCTGTTTAGGAATCATCTCTGTGTCATGCTTTGATAAAAACTCAGCAAAGGTTTCAAATGAACACACACGACTGGAGCTGGTTTTCAAGCTGGCAGCTTCAAAGAAGATGCAGGATTGTATAGCAATAATGGCCATTAAATTACCTTCTCTCCAACAGTGTAGATCATTTGGAGTCAGGTCATAAACAGAATAAAGGAATCCTACCTTTCCACTCCTGGCTATACGGGCACTTTGAGACACCAGAAGACTCTCTTCACAAGTCTCATTAGCTGGCATTACCATCCTCAAAGGACTATGTTAAACTTGAAATTAAACATAAAAAAATGAACAGATTTCTAAAAAATTTTAATGGCAGGAATGATGCACTCTATTGCCACTGAGGAAAGCAGCTTAAAATATGGATTTCACCCTTAGAAAATAACAAAAACGCCAACATTTTGGAAAATACTGTCATTTTCTAAGTATTTATGTTGGCAAAGCATTTATGTAAAACCAGTAATGCTGTTTAGATCTATCCAAATGAACAAGCAAATTTAATAGTAATCTGCACAAAAGCTGTAATAAACTACATCTCAGGGTCCTGTACTCATCTTTTAATTGCTCCTTGCATTTAAAATCTGAACGGAGACAGACACTGGTTACCTTTTTAAAAATTGATTTTAATTCCTTAATTACAATTACCTGGAATTTTATTCAGTAAAATTAATGCATTTTATTAAAACCACATGAACTGGTTTGAGTTTTGTCTGTGACACTTTAAGCAGACATTTAAAGCCTTGTCTAATCAACATGTGGCATTCCAAACCTCAGTAGGATGATCTTTGGTGAATGTGACAGGAAGTATTGCAAAGTTACTGATTTGTAATTTAAATTTTAGTAGCATCTAGGGGCCCTTAAAAGACTGCAGCTGGCCAAACTAAGCACTGAGAATATATATGCCATAAGACAGTACACAAAGCTTACAGTTTAAATATTTAGGGCAATATTTTAGGGAAACTGAAAATGCTGAGGAACAATGACATAAACTTTAGGGAATTTTTCAGTTTTCCTGAGACCCAGGTCAGCGATTTAACTCTGATCATCTTTTATTTCTTTTCAATAAAACATTTGTGTTGTATACTGTGCACATGATATGTTGTAACTTTCTGCTGTTGTATGATTGTTGCTACTCCTTAAGCCTCCACAACACACAGAGCCTTAAAATATACAGAAAATAAAGTCCTTACACTGAATGGATAGTCCTCTAATAAGGGAACAAATGAAAGACTTAGAAAATCAGAGGAACTAATTCCTGCATGTAGAGAAATTGGACTACTTTTGTTGTCTCTAATGTATCTTCTTTGAAGCAGCCACTTTGTGTTGTCCTCCCTGTGCAATTTTATGCAAATTTAATGATCTGTGGTACATGTTATTAGTAATCTGCCATGGCCATAACCTTACCCTGGATGCAGTAACAATCAAAAGTTCTACTTCTGATGACAGAAATGATGCAGAACATGTCACAGGCTGCCCTCAAATTACTCTGGAAGATGGGGGAGAGATGCAGACAGCTCTTGTGGCTGCAGCCTGTTTAAATAAAAAGCAAAGGGCTGGTTCTGTGCCTCTTTCTCCCTGTAACAGCATCTCAGCATCCTCTCCCCGAGCCTCTTAGCTGTCCTGCAAGGACATCAGAAATGAGGCAGATGAGCAGGGGGAGAGGATGACCCAGCTGCCTCATCACTGGGCACCAGAGCTGCCTCTAGCAGCCAAAAGATGATCACTCGTAACCTGTCCTCAACTCCCTCAGACGAGTGGGAATTGAGATGAGGCACAGAGCAGGAGCAGGCTGGCAGGTGTGCTTGGCAACCTTCACCCATCCTGAGAGGGCATCTGAGGAAGGACACGGCGGTGGGGAACTGCCACCAGCACTGCTAAATGCAGCTGGGGCAGGGAGAGTGACTGCCTTGACAGGCGAATGACACCAAACAAAAACATTAACATAAAAACTGGAGGCATTGCTGGAAACATCCCACTGTACACAAAACAAGCTGTTGGAGGGATATCAGTCAGACTGGCAGGACATTGCTGTTAAGAACTAAAGAGCACCTGAGATTTCAGCCCACTGGAGGAGAAAGCACCTTGCAGGACATCAGGTGTCACCCAGTACTGGGACCATCAGTGTGTGAGGCACCACATTCCATGGCAGGGGCAGACGTGGGAAGAGCTGCCTCCAGCTCATGGCAGCTCAGCTCACTAGCACAGGACATGGTTCCCTTTAACAGTTATCAGGGAGCTATCCCTATTGATGCCTTGGGAGGGCTGACCTGAAACAGAGACTGCACAGAGCTAGAGAATACAGTCGGTATTTATTGAAAGGCCTCCAGGATCCACCTTGGGCAGGACAGGAGCCTGACCAGGACTACACCCAAGGTAGACTAAGAATGGTCACAAAATGGCTGCCCAGTCACAAAGTCTTACATTTTTATAAGTTTTGGTCCATTTGCATACTGTGGTTTAATTGTCCAGTTACAGCTTCAGGTTGTGAGGTCCCATCCTTCTTGCTCCTCCCTTCAGTCCACCATTGTTTATGCTGTTGGGCTGAAAGTTGTCCTTGGTACCACAGCAGGAAAAGGATTTGTTTTGTCTACCTACTCTGTGAAGGGAGCTTACTGGCACTTAATATGAGGCTCAGAACTACATCCCTAGGCAGTACAGAATCTGAAAAACATGAAGGCTAAAACTTAAGGCATCACCATCACCGAGCAGCTGCCAGGGGATCACAGGGCTTCTGCTTTGAGTCCCATGTGTGCTCAGCAGGGCCAGCCACTGGATGGTGAACTCTGCCAGCTGATTAAGTTGGTTTCTGTATCTGGCTGCCAGTGTCAGGCATGAGAGAAAATTAGCTAATTTCCAGGGTTTCTAGCAAGTGACTAATGCTTGGAAAAAGAGCAATGTGAGGTTAATTTATCATCTGATTTTAAAAAGGTGCAAGTTTAAATACTAATAATGTGGAACGGGAAATCTCACATAAAGACCCAGCAAACCAGCAATGTGTAAGTAAAGGAAATTAAATGCAGCCATTGCAGGCAGTGAGGCATCTTTGAATAGCCTGGAAACATGGATAAATGGAGTTCAACAAAACACCCCAGAAGATGTTGAGTTTGGCAAAGGCAATGACAAGGTTTGAATGAAGTGCAACCAAATGCAGACGGTATAATCACAATTTCATCTCAACTAATGATGTGAACAATCTAACACTAGTCTTTGCAGTGGCACCAGGTCTTTTGTTCACTAAAGCACATTTTAATAGGGAAATGGAGGGAAGGGAGATTTGTCTGAACTATTTGCATAATGAGGAGAGTGTGGCTATAGACTGCATTCATTATCCAGACTAAAGGATCTAAGCATCCTCCAAAATGTGGTTTTCTTGCAATGGTGGGACAAACAAACATGCTGGGTAGAAAAATTTTATCTCTTAGATCATATTGGTGCAGTAGGGATGGAATTCATACCCCATGACTCTTACAACTAACAACACTGGACACAGGAGGGGCAAGACACCCTGTCCCTGTTCTGTGCTGCCTTTTGCTCTCCATGAGCAGCATTACTGCCATCATCCCTCATACAGCAGATGTTTCCCAGCTGCTCCCTCTATGGTCCCCAGTGTGGCAAGCCTGGTGAGGATACATGAAATGGGACATGAAATGCTCCATCTGGGAGTGGGAATGAGAGGCAAAGAAATAGGAAGCTATAAAAGTTTTAAAAGAATTTCAAGCCCTCCAGGGAAACAATTCTATTCCTTATTTAGCGCTAAATACTTCTTGTAAAACTCAGCCTCCCCCACTTTCCAATTAGGAAGGCACCTGCTTTATTTCAGTCACATCTTCCTGGAGTCTAAGCAGACTTTCTGAAGCAACTCCATTATGAGGTTGACTTGATAAAAATACCCACTGCTCTGGAGTCAAATCTTTCCCACCGAAGTCAACAGGAATTTTGCCATTTGACTTCAAAAGATCAGGATTTCATTTCAGACGTTGAAAACTCCTCCTAGCAATAGTCAGTATGACATTAGAACATTAAATAATAATGGGATTTATGTTCACCAGTCTCAAAATGTAAATCTTTATAGAGGATTTCCTACTTGTTCAAAAATCATAGCACAAGCCTGTACAAAAGAACTGTCCCATCTGCTCTAATTGTATAAAATAACTTCCAGATGTAAGTGATGGTGGTATGAGAGATACAAACAGGAAAAGCCTGAACAGATCATGACAGCCTCTTCCTAGATTCTGTCCAGCACTCAGCGTAATTTTTAAACTTTCATGCCTGAAGACAATTACACTTGTGCAGAGATACATGTGGTATTTTCTAAGCTAGAAGCAGAGAATCTGAAAATCCAGCAAGCAGAAGCTGCAACAAGTAATGTAACAAGAACTATCACTTGTTACTGCAGGGTTCCCACGCTGTGAGGATAAATTATCAAACTCCTAGGATAAAACAAGTGTATCTCAAGTATAATTTTTAAATGCAGGGAAGAGTTTCCCCAGGGTTTTCTCTGGCTGCAGCAGCATTGGCAAATGTGCCAAGTAGCCTGCCACTGATTTAGTGGGCTGGAAGCTGCACTCCATCATTGTACCTCACCTGCCATTACCATCAGCTTTTTGCTATCCTTGGCATCCTGCTTACAGCAGAAAATTATTCACTTGCTAGTACGCTACAGAAAACCCACACTATTTTTAGCCACCTGCATCTATCACCACAAGTTTACATCAAGACTTCAGGGATGAGGGAAAGAGAGGAGGAAAAAGAAACCCCATTTCCTTTCTCACACCCCTGTGCCTGCCCACTCCCGTGCAGTGCCACAGGTCAGCAGAGCAGTGACACAGAAAGGCGCAGGGTGCTCCTGGTGCTGTCACTCCAGCTTTGTCTTTTCCTGGAGAGCACTGTGCTGAATGGACAGATGATGATCACAGTGGGATGAATGTAATTTTTCTTGTCTTCGGTGTCTCGACTCAATGGGATTTTGCAGACACAGTCATGGCCTCTATTTTTCACAATGACTCAGAAGCATTTTAAATTATTTTCCTCATGAAAGTGAGCCTTTTGTTGGCAGCTGGAAATCTCTGCCACAGACATTTTACATTTTTAGAGTCTAACTTTCTGACAGGAAGAGATCTAACATGCCATGTGATGAAAAGTGCATTCAAGGCCTTTACCAACAGCACTGTGCAAATATCTCCTCAAGCTATGCTCTGAGAAAAACTGCCTGGCTCATTTCTTGTCCCCTTCCCCAGTTCTCTACTGCCCCAGCACCCCTACTCCCCTCCTCCTGCCCCCTTGCCAGCCTGGTGATTGACAAGTTCAGAAAAATTTTTGAGTACATAAAAGCTGTCTACAGATCAAGTTGCAGTCAATACTGAAGTATCTAATCTAGTGCATTCAGGTCACCCTCTTAGTTGGAGGAAGACCAGCAGATCTTTATACCCAAAAGAGCCATTAGGTATTCAACCTACTGGACAGGTCATGGAAGGGAACCTTTCAGATTACTTTCTCTCTTTCAAAAATAGCAATCAAAACTTGAAGTTTACCCTCAAGACCACCAGAAGTCATGATACACTGAAGTAGCACACCTGAAAATTCAAATACTTTGCCTTGATACAGAAAGCCCAGCACAGACAGTAATATTGAAAGTTTCTATGTTCTGTATTACACGTCCACTGTTGAACTAAATGAACCATGTAGGCAGGAGTTTTGTTCAGTTTCTGCTGGAGACTTTCTAGACCATAACACAGCCAGAACAGATAAAATCCTAGATAACAGAATCATTAGTACATTAACATCCTATGGAAAAATGCCAGTGGTGTCTATTTCCACGCCAATACTCTCTATGGACAGTTTGCCTAGAAGGAGATGGCAGAGAGAATGGAAAATTCTGAATGGAAAAAAAAACCCAATCCAAAATGTTAGTTGATATATTTGGTTGATATAATGACTCCTCTGAACAGAGTCTTTCATTTATTCAGAAGTCCTCACTCTGCTTCAGCTATGTCAGTAATGATGCTCCTGCCACTGAAACACCTTCTGTTGGACCTTCTGGTGATCCTAGTGATGTTCTGGATTCTGGCTTCCTCTGAGGCTAAGGACATGTAACTGCTGGGCAAGGAGTGCTAGATTCCAAAGGATTTAAACCATAGAGGCAAGTCAAATACATACTGACAGTGTTTAGATGCTAAAAATCTGTATTAAATTCATGGTTTTGTTCGGCCCTGTCTTTAGGGGAGGGAAAGGAAGAGGGATATGCCATAAATGACTCACGGGGCTAGAGCAGACTGTGTTCAGATGGTAAGAGTCAGTTAGCCAGGCTCTGTGTATTTGTGCTCTCTAGTTTAATTTGGATAGTTCAAATCCTGCCTGACACTAAGAACATTTCTAAATATAATGCCATGGTGCCCTTGGGTTTGACAGTCTTTTTTGGAGCTGATAGCTTCTGAGAAGTTAAAATGTGTGCAAATTGTAACAGCTACATCCTACATGTGCAGAGGGGAGTCTGTGATTCAACAAGCCATAATGTTCTTGATAAAAACATAGAATCATACATTGAAAATACAGCAAAAAATGAACCCTCAAACAACTTCTCTGTATTAGAAGTTCTGCAAATCATTCTGCTGTGAATGCTTATGTCACTCCATTCTAGTACTCTATAAGGTTACACTGTGCAGAATACACCATCTCTAATTTTCAAATTATATAACTAATTATTATTTTTGTTGGGAATTTTTCTTTGTGCTCTTCAAAAATAACAAATCAGAATTACTGCTATTGCAAAGTGATTGGAGGGGGATACCTGCATTCTGCTTTATAATTGTCTTTATTATTTTTTTAGAAAGGGTTGAAAATTTATTTCAGAGACCTGACATTACATTTAGTAAAATGTATTATAACTGACTACTACTGGATTAGAAAGTGTAGACGTAAATCACAACCCAGTCTTATCTTTCTAGTAGCTATATCAAATCTGTTAACAATTGAGAAGCCATTAAAATGCTAATGAGTGTGAAGTATGATCTATGTTTCACACTCCAACTTCTATTTTTACAAAGGCAAAACATACATGAAAATCCCAACAGTATTCTCCTGCTGAAAGAAATATGAAAGACTGTTTGGCTTTTGAAATTATGACATTGCTGGTAGACTTGTCTGTAAGATAAATTGTTACATTACTGCCAGCATGACTACAAAAAAGCTTTAGGGCCCAAGTTTTACAAGAAAAAATCTTACCTAATTCTCTTTAATTTGCTTTCAAATACTAAACAACACTAAAGAGCAGTGAATTAGACAGCCCAAGCTGTGTCGAACATTAAGAAAGATGGAAGCTTCAGATAGATGCCATTCACTCGACCTTCTGGAAAGCAAATCTCTTCATAAAGGTCCTAAGTGAAAACCTCTCAAAGGAGGCTCTGTAAAAGTTATTATTTCTGATAATGTTTTCACATGCAGAAAATCTGGACCAGCACAAATGCTGAAGATCACATGCCCTTCCTAGATGGCATCTTTAGAGTTAAAAGTGAAAAAGATCCTTCAAAGTTACCTGAATTCTCTTAAAAGAAATATCAGTGCTTTCCCAATGTTCATGCAGGAACTTTATGCTTTGTGTGGGTGTTTTTTTGGTTGATTTTTTGTTTTGTTTGTTTTTTTCTTTTTCTTCACTAGTACATACACGCTAATAAACTCTGTTCAGGCTTTGGTGAAAGTGCCACATTTTTAGATGTGCTCAGGTGCAACCATGTGTGTGTATCTGGCACTGAATTTGGAAGCTTGCTGGTCCCTGAGTAGCAGCACATGCATCATACTAATGTAATCCTGCCATCTCCTGTATCCCCTTAATCAGCACGCAGCTGTGTTTCACTTGCTTCCAGAAACATCACCGTCTTGAATACCTCAAACATGGAACACCCCACACTTTTATGGAGGTTAAAACAAAGAGGGTGGGCAAACACGTTACAAGCAGCTCTCTGTGTTGTTCCCTTTATTGTTGCCTAATGTTATTTATTGCAGCACCATCTTTCTTTTGAAGCATAATTAAAAAAAGATAAATAACCATACAGTCTCCCACAAAGATAAATTGATAGCTTGAGCCTTTTCCAGTTGGATTGCCTTTTTCTAACACAGAAGAGTGAAGAAACCTTTGATACATTTATTCTCACTCTTCTTAAGAAAAATATCCTTTTAATCTGCTTTGGAGTTCCCTGAAGTAATCCAGTATGTTGCTCTGGGTCACAGTAAAGCAATCTATTGTCCTGCTGCCATTTTTGCCTTTCATTGCCTGTTAGGGCAGTCGCTTTATTCCCCACTTTTTTGGGCAGCCAGGCCGTTCTGTGTCTTGGGTGTCTGCCCTCCTTGCCTCTTCTTTCACTCTGAGTTGCAGTTCCCATGGAAAACCCCTCCTCGGAAAGCCACACTTGCACCATCCAAGCTGGATGTGGCTGTTGTGGTTCTTGCAGCTCCATGCCATAGCTTCAGGCTGCTCGCACCTTCCTGGCCTCCTTTCTAGGTGTCATCTTTACCAGCACAAAAATGATGGCAGATCAATTCTGTTCCAAATTCTGAAAACTACATGAGGCACTCCAGTGCTTTTTCAGGACTAGTAAGGCTGAGCAGTTTTAGTGGCATTTTATTATGAAGTATTTGTATCATGGAAGTACCAAGACAAATTCAAATTTAGACACTTGAGCTCGAATACAAGGAACAAGAACAAGACTGTCACTTGTTCCACATGGTGTTGACAAGTGAGACAGACGAGTGAGGAGAAATCTGATCAGCAGGAGTCAAAAATACCACTTAATACTAGTGAAGTGCAGATAAAACCTGAAAAGTATTTCCACTTTACCCACTGCCTCTGCCACTTTTGTAAACATAGCAGAATTCACAATGCAGCCAGAAACACAACGAGCTTTCAGAAAAGATTTGGCTGAAAGCAGCAGATGATCACAAAGCTCTTACACTGCGAAACATTTTTGTTACTATGCTTTTAGCTCTCTCAATATACATGTTCAGAATTATGTCTGGAAGAGACAACCTGGATTAGTGACTTTGTTTTAAGAATAGATAATCTCTTGGTAAATATTTGCACTGCGTGAGTTAGCTTTGCTGGCAAAATTGTCTTGACAGTTTATCAGGCTGAGCACAAAACTGACTTGCTGATTCTTTCGGGATGTTGCTAAAAATGATACAAACTAATGATGCTTGTACTTGCATATGAAGCAAAATTAATTAAAGGGGCAACTAGACTGGTAGAATTTTTGTGAACTGCATTAATTCCTAGGTTTGAAACTACAGACTGAGACTCTTTGAATTCACTTGTGAATTTTAAAACATGTGTCTATTCATTGTAAGAATTATACACAGAAATCAGCATCCATGAACTATGAATGCATGCCTGTGCATCTGAAATGGCATGCATACCCAGACAAGGTGAGAAGAGCAGCAAAGTCCAGTTTCACAGAGTCATAGAATGGTTTGGGTTGGAAGGGACCTTCAAAGATCTAGTCCAATCTCTTATCGTGGGCAGGGACACCTTTCAGTAGATCAGGATGCTCAAGCCCAATTCATGATATTCAAACACAGCACTTTGGCTCTGCAAAGTTTAGCCGATGTAAAAATCATACCATTAAAAAACCCCTACACTGAGAAAATGATGGTGTATACCACCATACACAGAAAAGTAATTTAAAGATACTAATAGTTTTTAGTATTAAGAGATCACAGTGGAATGTTCATCTGTGAGATTACTTTGAACAATCACTTCAGCTGCTTTCAGTTCTTAAATAGTAGTTCATTTCAATCTCTGTATTGTCTCAATTTTTGCTTCTTAAGGTATAGATAGATACCTGACATACACAAAGCTTAGTGATTTACTGATGTATAGATTTTTTTAAGTTATGATGCCTCCTCTGAGGCTACTCAGACTCTTCAAGTGCTATTGACTCTGCAAGTTTCAAGACCTGTCACATCATGAGAGATTCTGGAGCTGAGTAATGAACAATTAGCAAAACTAAGAAGAGGCAGTTGGTGATTAGAGGCACCCATCTGCTGCCCTGACAGACTCTCTAGAGAGGAACACTCCTTACCTAGGGCTCGTACCAGGAATGCCACCCTGAGACTGCCAAGCCTCACACCATCCACTGACTGTTATCCACTGCAGTTGTTTCATGTGGGCTGATACAGCCAGCAGCAGTTTGGGGAGTATCAAGAAGGATTACAGAGCCCATGGAGTGATAGTAAGGGCCTCTGGAGCCCAGGTAATTTTTCATTAATCCTCCTAGTCAAAGGAAAAGGGTTTGAAAGGGCCAGTCAAACCTGGTGATCCAGCACATAGTTACAGGACTGGTGCCACAGCCAGGGTTTGGCTCCTGAGACCATGGAACTCACTTTGAGAAATCTGGTCTAAGCAGGACTGATGGGAAAAGCATCTCAGGTCTTGGGCATGCCTAGGTGGTGAACAGAGCTTTAACTAAAGTTTCTGAGGGAGGGGAACTTCAGTCTATCCCACTCCTACCAGTCTGATGGCAGTGTCAGCCATAGATACCCAGAGCTTGGAGAGGGATCACAGGTCAGCAGGAGAGCACCTGATATGAGCTTGTAAAAAAAGAGCTGGTATAATATTTGACATATTAAGTGCTTTTGGGGTTCTCGAATAGGCAGTGAGTTGTACTAGATTAAGAATAAGTGCCACATAAATACTAGTGGATAGGAACAGTGAGATACAACTTTTGTTTGCATCTTGTCCCGTGCTCTCTCAAATATTACTCTTAAAGTGGTGGTTTTAACATCTTATAACGCTAATATCAACAGTAACACCAGATGGAGAAGAAAATATTGATTTTAGCTTTTAAGGCAGTTACTGTTAGCTTTCTGAATTCTTTTGCTTCTCTAGCTGAATTAACCCACAGTTTTATCAACTTACCTTACAGACTGGTAACAGTTGTATGAAGCCTCTGCAGTGCTCTTCTTTATTTGCAGCTCCATCACTGGACAGCGTTTTGTAGAACTAGGATTTCTTAAAAATAGCAAGTTCTTCCTATGCAAAAGGGAAATTCTTTTCTTTCGTTACACAGTAGGAGTGAAATTTGTAACTGAAATACACATGCTCCTAAACAGAAACTAACAGAAAACATTCTTCCCATATTGTCTTATTAGGATGACATAGAAGAGGGGATGTTGAGAAAAAAAGAGAGGAAAAAATCTGTTCCCTTTATTTGGGTTGGCTGACAGTGGCAAGATTGACTTGGCTTTCAGGGGCTCTGCCTGAATTTCTCTGCCGAGGTTATCTGAAGGATACTGTGCAATAGTCTCATTTCTCCTCTGTGTGCCAAGGTGAACCACACAAATGCCTCCAATAGCTCTCAGCTATTCTCATGTGAGACAGATTGCTGAGCTTCTGTTTGGCTTTAGAGATGCTCGCGTGCCAGTCACTGGGCCACGGGATGACAAATTACCTCTCTGCCAATATGAGAGCTGGGACAGTTCTCTCCACAGCCTCCACCAGATGGGCCTAATTAAACTATTAGCCAATGAGTGAGGTCTGATGGCTCCATTAGGAATCCTCCTGTGCTTAAATAAACAGCTCAAAATAAATAGTTTCCTCAATTACAGTTTTTATCACGTCTTTTTCTGGCATATTCATTAACGGAGTGCCTCCTTTATCTACTTTTTCCTAATGGGACGGGGCCTTCTTGACACTATGCAAGGGTTTTAAAAGGTTACAATGGCATCAGCCAGTTTGCTTTAAGGAGTCAACCCCCTTCCCACACTTCTCCTACAGCATCATTTTACTGAACTTTACAGCAAAGATTTGCTCTCCCTGAGGTTGTGCAGCTTCACCCTGACAGTAGGGTTGGCTGCCCTGGTGGGCTGGGGCTGTGGGTGCCACAGTACCACCCCTGCAGCACCCTACACTCCCTCCGGATCTCCTCAAACAGTGATCTCACATCCCATGCTGGCACAGAGGGACAACCACTACTCTTTTTTTGTAATTACTTCCTAGAACTAATTTCTCTCACCTTAATAATTACCCTTTGCCTTTATCCTTCCCCCTCTCTACTTGTTCCTGAAATAACTTTTTTTCCTCTTGACTCACTTGTGACCTGATGTATCTTATCTAGAAATCTTTACTTGATTTTAAACTACCCCTTCCCCTCTCTTCTTCAATTTCAAAAATTTCCCTGTGAAAGGCCCTGCCTATTCATTTCTTGGATTCTCCTTGATTCTTAGTTTCCCAAGGACATCTTCACAATCCAGAAAGTTCTCTCTTTCCTGCCCAATCAGCGTAAGGAAGATGAGCTCCGCAGTGAATGCTAGTCATGATTAAATACTTTTTTTGACTCATTCTCAGAGGAGAATTGCTGCTTGGGGGGTGGGTGTTGGTACCGCAGGAAACAAATTGGATACTTCACCCATTAACAGCGCTCCTTGACTGTTTGAAACGAGCAACCAGGATTTTACTTCAAACAAGTATTAGACACACTCTTCAATATACCTCATCTCAAGCATTGTATTATTCATGTAACTAATTAGGACTGTTCGAGCTCAAAAATAATAAGACGCTAGCACCACAGCTTCATGTATTTAATTATAACTCATTTGGTTCAGACACTGTCTAATTGCTCCAGAAAGAAACAGTATTTACACTTATAAGTTTTAAAACATATTGGGTTGTGAACCCAAAACTGTGTCTATTTAGTCCCTGAAAGGAAATGAAAAATTCAGTCATCAACTCTGTGAGAAAACAGGATATTCCAGAGGCAGATCTTGCGACAACTTGTACCAGCCAAGGACCTGTTCTTCGGTGACTTCATCCAAAACTCCTAGGTAGGAAAATTCTTCACCGTTCAAACGAAATTATTGCAATACCATGTCACCATCAACTCCTGAGACTTTTATTCAGACCACCCCTTAAACAGGCCATTTTCTCTACATTACTATTGCAATGGAGTGAATTCTGAGCCACTCACCTCATTCATTCTCTTGCACCTTTTAGGAAAGCAGATGTGTTCAGAAAAAAAAGTGACTAAAATCACAGATATGTAGAAGTAGAGGTATCACTAGAATGAAAGATTTCAATAACTTTGTGTCTAGATTGTCTTTTGAGGTTCTGGGGGAAGTCTGAAGGGTGTGACTATTTTGGAGAGGGGTGCTTTCTGCACATTCTGTTTCCTCCTGGTACTTCACCAAATAAGGGATGTGTCTTGCCTCAGAGGACCGCAGAGAAGAAAGGCTTACATGGAAAAGGGTGTGTTTGGATGGCTGCAGAGGATTAAAGAAGGGAAATTTTTAAAAGGTATGCAAGAACATGCATTTTTTTTCTTTCTTTTTATTGTTACTGTGTTGTAAAGGGCTCCTGGTTCTTTCACCTGATGAGCCATCAGTGGAAAGAATGAGACAATTCAGAAACAGAATACAAAGGAAGCAAGTATCTGATGAAAGTACATGACGATGCAAAAAGCCCCTGTGAAATAAAACCAAGAAAACCACAGAAAACCTATGATAGAGAAAAAAATACTCATGTTCTTTGAGGCAGAGAGCTTTCTCAGTCAAAATCAGGGCCATTGGCATTTAAAAGCTAGCCTTGTTTCTTTTATAAAGTGCATATGATTAAGTATCTTCACAGAAATTACCTAAGAACACATCCTTTCAACCCAAATCAACCAGAAACATGTTTTCTTAGGCTGCCCCAACAATTTGTCTTCACCCTGGTGTTGGCAGGGAATTTCTCAGTAGCTGTCTTTTTCCATACCCAAAGCCCTTTCTCTCTTGCTGAGCATCCCAACCCCATCCCTGCCTTGCATCCACCCAGCCTTCCCTGTGCCGGGAGTGGCAGTAACATTTTGTGGGTAACGCTCACACAGGAAATTCAGCCATTTGTTCAACCTGGGAGGAAGGTCAGACTACTGGAAAAAGCCCGGAAGGTCCCACCTGATTGAGCAGGACCTCTGTAATGCTTCTATTCACATGCTACCCCAGTTTGTATGGGATATGCAGAATGCTACTGGAAAAGCTACACAGATTTCATCAATGACCACAAAGACTAGAATGGCGTATTTTCTTTTTTCTTTGTTCAATTCAAAGATCCAAGGTTATGTTCTGGGCTGAGACTCTGTTGATTGGAGTTGTATGGTTGTTAAGTTTTCTTTTGGTCCTAGTCCTTAAAAAATAAAACACTTAAAGCCTAACAATAGCAAAAGAGCTCAGACCATGCATGTGTTTGGCACATCACATTTAATTGCATCTCTGAGCTAACATTGTTTAAACTTCAAGTATTGGAATTGTCACATTGCAAAATTTCATTGAAGTCCCACTTCTCTGCCTGAAGTGCCATAATGTTACCCAAGTGGGGAAAAGGGTTCTTCTGAGATTGATTTTTCAGACACTGTAGCTCTGTTCAATTGAATTCACTCAAGTAGTGGTTAACAGAAACACTGTGGAGAGTATGACATGTCAAATTAGCAGCTTTGCAAATCTCTTGTTAATTGTCAGCCTAATTAAAAAATTGCTAATTATAATGTTTATAACTTCAAATAACTGCTCAGCTATAAAGCATTGGCTGTCAGGTGTAAACAGGGGGACTGAAGGAAAAAAAATCAATCGACATCTGTTAATTTATCAGAGGCAGTACACTAAATTGAAAAATGGATTGCCTAATGCACTGTAAATCTGCATTACGATAAAAGACCAATTCATTTCAACACCTGTTTAATAAATGATAATGGCCATCTTTAGTGGCTAGCCCTAGGGTTTCTTCTGCCAATCAGACTTAGAATCCTGCCTTTACTAGCATCAGACAAGAAATTGATTGAACCATGTTAAGATGCATACAATATCTCCTCCCTTCTTTATGATGATTAAAATGAATAATCTTTACAGAAAATTTTTGTTTAAAAATTTCCTGGATTTTCTCATGTCATAAAGAGCAAATCTGCCTCATCCTTCTAAGGTTATTTTAGACAGACTTAAATGCACTGATCAACTAGAAAAAATTTATGGACCAGGTCCAATTATTCCCATCTATTGACTTACTTTAGTAAGAGCTATAGAGCTGAATAGTTCTTTTGTATTTTTTCCTTAAATATTTACATTGATCAGACACATGATGAACTTCTGTAGTTCACAGGCTAGTAAATATTACTAACAAACATCAGTGTTTCCAAACTGCTGTCTTCCCAGAACACCATTTTTCTCAAAAAACTGTAAAGCTTTAGAGAACGGCTGCTCAATTCCTCAAAGTCAGATGGTATTAAAGGTTATGGTTTTACATTTGTATATTTTACAGGGAACTGCAGACTACTTCTAATGACTAACAACAGCTCATTTTTTTGGGATAAGCAGGTAAATCTAGGTAGTTGGTTGTCATTTCCTCTATGAAAACTTGGAGACAAATTTGGATGGAGAAGATACATATCTCAGGAACGGACTCAGCTTCTCCAGAGTTTGAGAAATACATCCTGTGAGGATCCTGCTGCTGTTTGCAGGATCCTCAGATACATAATATAAATTGCTGCCTCTTGCCTAACTGTAATACTCTTTCCTGTTCATCTCCCCAAAGACACACTTCGCACCCATGTGCCTTTCCTGAACTCAGGAACTCCCTTTAAACCATCATCCTTGGCAGTGTGGCTGCAGCTGCCATCTCTCCCTCCAAACACGTGTCATAATGTTCTGCTAATGGCTCTCATTTCTGGTGTCTTTTTCAGCATGCAACACTGCTTCCCTTGCCCATTTAAGCACATTTTGAAGGATTGGGCAGCTCCTGTATTATATGAGAAAATTCATCAGTAAGTCTCTTACACGTTTCTGAGACTGCAGAGCTCTCATAGAATGTTGTTGCAGCTAAGTGAGAACTTAAACTGTTTTTAACTTGCTGGTTTGATGAAAGGGTTAGGTATAACTGAAGATGAAATTCCATCACTATAATCAGGTTTTGCTTCCTGAAAGTCTGATTCCCCTTTTCACTCCAAGATTAAAGCATGTTTTCATTTCCCATTAAGTCTTATAAGGCATTTCTTATCATTTTACAATTATGGTTTCATCTAAGAGCTTCAGACAGTGCTAAGATAAGTACAAAGACAAAAAAAACCAACAAAAAAGCTAGTCCTTTGCCCATGCAGGTAATGGTGAAATCAGGGTAGACTAAGAGAGGCGCAAAAAGAAAAAAAAATATTTAACACCAAAATCTACAGCCAAACCAGAAATGAGTGTAAATCAAATCCTGACTTACATGTCTATATATCAGATTATGCTGTCCATTAAAAAACCCAGCATATTTTCACAAGTATTAGATTATAGCAATGATTCTTTTAGTTATGCTTTTCCTCAATGAGAGACTCCTCCTCATAAAATAAAATTCAAAGTCAAAGGCTTTACAGTACAGAGGTGGGGCAAATTGGTGCAGGAGAAGCAGGATGCCCACAGAAACTGCTGCTTTGTAACTCACACACACATTCAAAGCTTGTTGTCATGAATCTCAGGCTGGACAAGGGTGTCTAGGCGTTGTTTTAAATGTTCAGTGTGCTCTACCTGTAACCCTGTTGTTAGGGAAGCAGTAGTGGCCTGTATTCCATTTTTTTTGGTGGTTAGAGTTCAGTTACAGTTTTTATTTTAGTTTTGGAAAGGAAGTCATTTGACTTTCACGTCAAAGTGAAGTACAAAATTTGGTTATTTATAGAATCAGCATTAGTAATTGCTAACTGGGTAAGCAATAAATATACATACATAATAACCAATTTTTAATGTCATGTGTTCAATTTCCATTTTAAACCATGCACCATGTACATGTACTGTCAGAAACATCCTTCATTAACTTGTAGGGAGGCAGCCATTGTCTTAAGTCATTTATTAACTAACTTAGTGTTCAAAATCTCTAAGGAAAGTTGTTTTGGAAGATTCTGCTTCTTACAAAAGATGATTCCCATATTAACATACAAATTTTTACAACCCCACACGCCTTAAAAACCTCACTCTTGTGTCTGGCAGCTTTTCAGTACTCTTTCTGCCTTCTCTTATCCCCCCCTCTTCCTCCTCCTCCCCACCCCCAACTCCTCGTGGGGGTTAAGAGGAGAAGTTTTGGCTAGGGTAGTGTTAATCTTCTTCTTACAGGAACTGGTATGGGGCTGTGTTTTGGATTTGTGCTGAACACTGGGGTTGGTAACACAGAGATGTTTTTGTTATTGCCGAGCAGGGCTCACACTGAGCCAAGGCTTTCTCTGCTTTCCGTATGGCCACAGTGGCCAGGAGGCTGGGGGTGCCTGGGAGGCTGGGAGGAAGCACAGCCAGGACAGGTGACCCCAGCTGACCAAAGGGATGTTCCAGACCATGTGACATCATGCTCAGTTTATAAAGTGGGAGGAAGAAGGAGGAGAGGGAGACATTTGGAGTGATGGGGTTTGTCTTCCCCAGTCACTGTTATGCGTGATGGAGCCCTGCCCTCCTGGGAATGACTGAACACCTGCCTGCCATGGGAAGAACTGAATCAATTCCTTGTTTTGCTTTGTTTGTGTGTGCAGCTTTTGCTTTCCCTATTAAACTGTCCTTAGCTCAACCCAAGAGTTTTCCAGCCTTTACCCTCCTGTTTCTCTCTCTGATGCCGCTGGTGTGGCAGTGAATGAGCAGCTGTGTGGGGCTGGATTGATCACTGGGGTTAAACCATGACACCCCAGAAGTAAAATATTATTCTTTCCCCATTGCATACAAATGCCAGGTCTTTGGCACACCTAAACACATACCTTTTAAGGCAAACCTATTAAAATTAATGTAACAGCATGTACATCTATCTGGTGTACATAAGTCAGCCAGAAGCAAGTCCTTTGATAGATTTAGTCTGCTTTGAACATCTTATGAATTCAAATAGTTAAAAATGTTGTGACCTTTATGCCCGGTATTGTGCATAATTTTCAAGATGATAGAAATGCAAGTTATCTATTTTTCTGAATTTATATTTGAAGCATAGCCTAGCAAGCAAACTTGAAAAGCATTTTTGTAAAATAATATTTTAATCCATTAAGAAGTGAAGGAGAATTTAATTTCACATCACAGATGACACTGTAATGATTGAAAATTCCATACTAAATATCCCCCCCAAATTACATTAAAAGCACAAACAACAGAAGACCAAGGTAATATATAATTTCCTGGCTTAAATAAACGAAACTCTGATGCTTGAAATGGAATCACTGAATGTGTTGTATAGCTATTTTTAAAAAAAATATTACAGGGGGAATGTGTCGTAAGTTTTACCCAGAACGTTTATATTTTAAGGTAGCAGCAGCACAGTCATATACTTAAGGAAACAAATTAATTCAGTTGACAGTAATAGTGACAAGAAAAGTAATTTTACATTTGGATAATGAAGACCAAGCATTTTTTTTATCTAAGGTGATAAACAGCAAATTGGTTCCAGAGCTAAATATCAAAGAAAATATTGAAAGTTTTGTAGGAAATCTGACACCTAAATTGTCCATCCCTCAGAATAATAACAAGAAATAATCATTGTAGGCACATTAGACTAATATTATTAGAAAAATAAGAAACAGGATGCAGGTCACACTATATGCCAAATAATGCTATGCTATGTTTTAACCATTTTTGCAGATGATAATCATGATTTCAGAAACTTTGGCTCATTTAGGAAATAAAATGAATAATATTCTACCAATACAGATTCAGAGAGGAAAGTGATTTAGTTTTCAGTAGGACCTAAAAGGATAAATCACTGTGATACTTACATTTAATTTTTTCTGGGAGGAAAATAAAGCTTGGAAAAATACCAAATACAATAGACATCCATATTTTACCATAAAAATTGAAAATGTGGTTTTGTATGAAACAAAGGACAGTATTGGTGAAGGCAGACCACCACATAATATGATTGAACAAAAATAAGGTTATTAAATATTTAAAATGCGGAAGAAAAAGATCATGTTTAGATTTTTAACTGGTAAGATCAGTGCATCTTTCCTGACTGATCTGTATCTCTGATAATGTATAGTGCCCCTAATAGCTGCATCTCTTTTTTGGCTTTTTTATTTATCTAAATATTGTTCTCATAAGTCTTAAAGATGTAACAGAGTTTCTCTGTCATTGTGACATACAATCAACCTTTTTCTTAATGTGCCGAGGCCCTCTGGTAGAATCTTCTATTTTAATATATATATGATATACCTACCAAAACAGAGTATAGATATTATAAACATATGTCTCTCTATACGCATATGCATATTGCTGTGAGGATATATTCCACATATAAGAATATATGTGCACACACAAATATAGTTAATTGCATCATGAAAATTTAGTCCGTTACTGATTACAAAATCAAATGTAAAGAGGCATATTTATTCTCATAGCTTTTTTTTTTCATCTTAATGTTAAAGGAGTGTTGAATACATCAGCTAGGGACATTATCCTGTTAGTCACCACATTTAGATAATTCATTTGCAATATCCAATTATCCACTGTGTTAATGCCACACATCTGTGTGCAAACCCTGCCAATGAGTTCACATTCACATTCAAAAAACACACTAGACTCATACTACTGCAAATAAATCCCCATCAATTCATCCAGTATTTTCAGTCACTTGGTCTTTATACAGGAAAAGGACAGTACAAACATCACAAAGTCAGGCTTATTCACTTGAAGCATAAAATAAAACCCCCTGCAATTATTTTTTGCCAATTTCCTGAATCCTCTGCACAGAAAGCAGAATTAAATATTTTGGATTCATTCTTCACCCTCCTATTTGATGTTCTGTACAAAACCTGAAGGTTAGAACTTTAAAAGATAAATGTTACTAACCTGTGTACATCATCATTTAGAGGTCAAAATAATGTTCAAGAATAAACTGGAAAAAGCAGAAGTGAGGAGCATATGGGGAAAGATAAAATCTTTCTGTTGTTAGTCTGTTAATAATAAGAGAAAGAAATGATTTCTTTGAGAACATTACAAAATAAAAAGACCAGACATTACCCTAATTCTTATATAACTGCACAGTCATACTGATAAATTTCCTCTTTTGCAATCAACTGCATGCTTAACTTTAAGCAGGTACTTTGCACACCAGTTTCACCGAAATTAAAGTGAAAGTAGCAGTGAATTTAAAGGGACTTGAAATATGCATGAAATCAGGCATTTGTGTTTGATTGTATGCATCCAAGAAGTAAAATACTATCTTGAATTTTGGACTGGGGGTAAGAATCAAGTAATAGACTGAAATCTAAAGCTAAGAAAAAAGGCTCCCAGTGAAACAATGAGGATCAGTAAACAAAAAATACCAAATAAACCAGAAAATATGAATAAAGAACACAGAAGAGTAACAAGCAGAATATAGATAAATGAAGTTTGAAGTACAGCTGAGGCACTTCTTGCCTAGACAGGCAAAAGGAGAGCAGTCTGTATGTCCTGCTGGAGGTCACACCACCAGTGTTACACAGCCTGATGAGTCTCCTGCTGATCCACAATACACCTGACAGGGCTTTCCCAGGGTTTCAGGGTCAGCATCTTAGAATTAGGACAGGTAATAAACCTTGCTCTTAGTTGTCCACTTTATTCCATCAACCTCAAACCACCACAAGTCACAAGACAGGACAGTACTGAACCCAATCTCAAGTCACTTCAAGTGCTGCCAAGACCATGAAGGCTAATGTGCCTCACCAGATGTTTGCTAGTTGGAGCTCACAGCCTGTCCACAGTGAACTAAATGCAGATATTTGAGTACACAACAATTAGAGAGGCTACCTGAAGTCTCCATTCCCTCCTTATGGAGTTTTCTAGTTCATGTCTTCTCTTCCACCCAAATACAAAAGAGATGACATGTTGGAACCCACAAGATTCTGTGTAGAACTGTGCTCAGTTCCATGACTTAGTTTTGTAGATAAGTAAGAAGAAAAAAATATTCACAGTTTTTTTGGTGTGTCTTCTCTACAGAAAAGAACAATGTTATTGCTTTTTTAGAAATTTTGTTTGCTGAAGAAAGGACACAACCACGAATATAGTAAAATATGTAACCCAGTATAGGAAGAAAAGTTTAGTACAAATATAGGTTCTTCTGAAAAACAAGGAAATGCAGGCAAAACTATATACTGATTTTTTTTTTCAGGTAAGTAATCATTCAAAATAATCCACTTAGCTATTTTTAAATTCCTTTCTTTCTCCTTCTTCGCTCATCCTTTACCTTTTTTCCCCTCCTAACTCCTAGAATTATCATAGACTGCTAAGTATTTTTGGGGGGCTCAACTCATATTTTTGCATAATTTACTTACTTAACCTTTTGATCAGATCCTTTGCAGATCCTTGTTAAGAAAACCTTATCAAAGGATGATGCTCTCCATCATGAAGGACATAGGAAGTTGCTTGCCTGACCTTTTAGAGGAGCATTCAGTCTGGTCTCATAAAGAACCTTCAAGAAACCCAAGGACATCAACAAAAATAGTCACAGAAATTCATTTTCTGCTCCTGTGGAATGCTATGTTACTAACTGAAAGTTGATTTTACCAATGTTTACTGTATATCAGAGGAGTCATGGCTTATGACTGTTGAGATTAAGAGAGGTAAAGGGCAAAATTATTCAGCAAATCAGCACAGATCCTCTACCACCAGTACTCTCAGTGAAATCAAGGGTTGCTTTTTCCATCACAAAACATATCCACAGACATCAAATCCCCCAAAGCTGTTTCTCTGAAGTCCTCATACATTGTTTTCATCTGAGAGCAGAAAAAACTCTACAGTACGGGAAATGTAGAGGAATAAAAATTAACAACTTGAGAAGCAAGCAAGATACTTGCATTGTATGCCTGCAAGTATCAAGTAAAACTTGGACATGAGGAAAGTGATGAGGGATACTTCATAGGCAGAAATACATTTCATTTCTCTTTCCAAGTAAAAAACATTATCTGGGCTCAGTCTCTGTGTACCTGCCTGAAAATGCTGTGAGTGGAATCTGTGTAAAACTGAAGGGGTTTGATGTGCAGGGAGAACCAGGTGGTTTTGAATACTGTGAGCCTATAACCAGGTGTCAGTGAAATAGTCACACTTTTCACATCTAGGTAAAGACATCCTGTTTCTTCTGACTGCCACAAGAAACAACTGCATCTCCATAATATAGCTTGCAACCTGCTTTCTCAAATCCTATGAGGTGAACTGCTGTGGGTTAAGGGGTGAATAATCATGTGGGCCATTGAGTAACAATGCAAAAAAAAAAAAGGAATCATGCAAAGGAGATTGCTGCTTAAATATAATTACAGAATTATTAAAATACAAGTTCCAGATGGAAATTGCTGTAACTGTTATTTTACTGATGCTTCCAGAGTACACTCAGAGGAATCAGAGCATTGACACCACAGGCTGGAAGGCTTCTTATTATGCAAAAGGTCAAAGTTTCCCTTAGATTATGTCTACTCTGTGAGTCATTGACTTTTATAGACTGAGGTGTTTAGAAAAAAGTCTCATGAAATTTATGGCAGCATAATGTTCTGGTTATAGTCTGTAACCTTATTTTAAAAGAAAATATAGCTCATTAAGTATAATATTCAGACTATATCATATATTATTGTTTTTCATTTAAATGGTACCATAAATGTGCACTGGGCTTTAGAGCCTGGTTTGAAAAATTGCCATGAGAAATTTATACCTTAAGGACCTGCTCCTTGAAATACCTACTCAAGTGACTAATACAATTGGAAGTCTGACAGATATCAAAGGACTTCTCATACAAGTAAGGACTTGAAGGCAAACATCCTACATCTTCAGAGCTGCTGAATGACAGCATGCAGTGGAAAAGGTTTTTTATTTTGGCTGTGTTTTATCTTGTTGCTGCCTTTGGACCTGCAAGTCACATGATCCTGCCTTACCACAGCTTTCCCACATTTCTGCTCTTAAACCCTTCTTGTCCAATTCATTCATTTCTTCTCCAAGGATCATACTCTGAGGATCTTATCTCCATTGTCTTCATATCATTTTTCATATCATCATTAAAATATCATCAGGATATTTTTTAATGATTTATTCTGTTTCTTTATATTTCCTATATCTTTATTTCTGAGTTCATTCCATCTCTACAACTCAGCTTCTCATTTTACCTCTCTGAAATCTCCGCCTGAAGATCTCACTGCTTAAATTTGGCATGTTTAGCCCAGAAATCTTCTGAATACAAAGAAAATTTCATAAAAAACAGGCAATAACCATGTAATGAATATTTTTGCCACACAGCACAGAAAAATATAGTTTCATTTTATGACTAAAGCTGAATATCATCAATCAAAAAATAAAATAATGAAATAAAAGTTCCTTATCTGGCACTTAGCACATGTTTTAAAAAAAAAAAAAAAAGTTTTTCACATGTCTGAGGCTGAGTCTCAGCCCTGTGAACTTCAGGGCAGATTTAAGGGATTCTAAGTGTGCATCAGACTCAGCCACTATAGTGCAAATGATTTGGCTGGATTTTCACAACTCATTTTTTAAGTATTGAAGTGCTAAAGCAGTTTAAGTACATTTGTGCAAATGAGTCTTGGCAGTTATACTGGGTAACTTAATGTACTGAAAATTAAATAATTTGCAATCATGTGTGGTTGCAGTTAGGACAGATTCTCCTTTTTACCTCTTGCCCCTCACACCCCCTCCCTTTTCTTTTAATAAGAAAATAATATAATACTTTGGTACTGGAAGCAGGAAAAGAGAACTCAAACCAAATTATGCGTTTTAGGGGAGGGAACAAAGCCTCTATCTTATTAATGTCTACTGCCAGAGTAGCTTTTCCTTCTTATTTAATGTGCTACTGACAACTAAGAGCTAAGGATGTAATTTTACACATTTTTTTCTTTATTCTTACTTTTAAAGCTCAACAAACAATTATACATTTACATAATTCAATTACAGTTTAAAAAAAAAATCTGCTCGGCAAGACACTTACCTGCCCCTTAAAATGAAAACATTATGTGCCAAGCAACTCCAATCCCCACCAATTAACAATAGCATATTCTAAATTTATAGGGTCTATTACAAGCCATCTGAAGAGCAGCCACTGTGCCAAATCTCCCTCACTCCCTCTCTAGGGAATCCTTTCTCAGATGCTCTTTTCACATCAAGTAAACAACACTTTATGTCTTTGGCACAGATAGCAGATAATTACCATATGGTTAAAAACATGCTTGCTTCATTCACTTTTCCACTGTAAACTTCCTTCATTATGACAGCTAAGGAGCATCTAGGGAGGTAAACTCTATAATTTAGCCTTCTATAGGTTTAGTAGTTTAAAAGGTTGGTGTTTATTACAATAAAGTTAGCAGCAAGTGTAAGCGACTTTGCAGGAAATAATTTTTTATTCCAGTGGGACCAAAGAGAGTAACTGGTGCAGGAATGAGAGCCAGTATATTTTCTTATTGCAGCCAGTACAGTTACAAATACATGCTCAGGAACAGGGCAGCAGTGTAGAACAACTAGGAAAGATTTGGGAAGGGAAGAGGCTAAAAGTGGACTCTTTCTTGGTTCTCTTGGTGGTTTCCTGCCTCGCTGTTCACTGCATAGTATGAAGCTACCCCTGGGAAAAGGAAACTGGACTGAGCCTTTGCATGGTAACTACACAAGAATGTGACCCTTTAAACCCTGCCTGTCAGCACCCTGGACTCTCAGATCTCCTGCTCATAATGCAGTAGACAAGAGCTGAATCTCAAAAGGAATAGCTAAACCAGATTCCAAGAGATCTGCCGGAGTCTCAGAGAAGCTCAGAAGCTGCATTCCTGTGGAGCTGCTTTACAGGAAAGCTAATTATGATTTCTCCCAAGCTGAATGATCAATTTCACCAGGCTCCCTCTCTATTGTGGTTGCTTAATCTGTGCTCCACACTGAAAGGCTGATTGGCAAATGCTTGGGAACTTGTGACCTCTCCAAGATTAATTCTTTGTGGCCTGGCTATTTACTTAGGAGTGCAGGCAGCAGACAGACTCAAAGAGAGAAGGAGCTTCAAGCACGTTGCATCCTTTAGGTACAACTTCTGTTGATTCTATTCCACAGTTCCTGGAATGCAAAAGCCTCAAGGACAAGGAGGGGAGAAGAGGATCCTGATTCCCTTTGAATTTTATGCTTCTAAGAACCATTATTTTACCATCATCACCAACATTTCTTTGAAATGCAATTTCATTTTATGTTTAAATTTTTGTATGCTTATTATATCTTTATTATTGGTTTAGGTGGGAAGAAGATTTTCATGTACATTTGAAGTTCCAAGTACTAAACTTTAATGAACCTGACATGACTAAATACCTGATCCCAGTTATTCCTACTTTATGAGAGCCTACCATATTATATATTGCATGCACTTTTTCTAAGCCTAGTGAAAGCAGTGAAGACAGCTGATGATTTTGAATGCTTTCATTTCAGATATTTAGATAATCACTTTTTTACCATGTCTGTTTAGCTCCTTTTCTTTTCCTTCCTTATTGATTACCATTTTATACTGTAACAAAGCAAAGAGCCCTCTAGGAAGAAAGAGACAACCACATCAAGAGCTATAAAGAAACACTCAGCATCTAATATGAAGGGCCAGAAGATTTAGAATTTCGGTACAACTCCCTAACAGTCTGGATGTGCTCAATATATAGAGTGGATTCAGACTACCCAGAAGTGCCTGGATAAATTGAAGTACGTTAAATTAAACAAGAACAAAAGTGGTAGAAGTGAGAAAAGAAGCCAGAGGATTAGAATAGCATAATTTATACCAATAAGAGGGAGGCCAAGGCAGGTCAATGTCCATAAAGTCAAATGCTGGGCAAGCAAAGGGGCAAAGACAGTGACAAAGTGGAGCAGTCAGAGCAGTGCAGCTGCTGCAAAGGCAAGTCCAGTGATAACACTGACTAATAGTTACTAATGTATTTCAAAGACAGAAGTGAGAATGATGATCCACCTGTTATAGACATATCATCCATCAGTGGAAATTGCTCTCTGCAATGGACATTCTGTCAGCATTTCATCTGCTCCTGTTGCTTAGCCTGAGGAGGGGGCAAGAAAGAACAAGAAAGG
This sequence comes from Acrocephalus scirpaceus scirpaceus, assembly GCA_910950805.1. Lineage (NCBI taxonomy): Eukaryota > Metazoa > Chordata > Aves > Passeriformes > Sylviidae > Acrocephalus > Acrocephalus scirpaceus. Next base: position 142,774,590 of record OU383773.1, on the reverse strand, counting down.
GGGCAAAAAACCCAGCAAGATTCAATGGTCTAGAAAAGAAACAGTTTTCTGATTGAGAAAAACTAAAATTTGGTATGTCTGTATGGCCCACAGGCTCAAGTAGCACAATACAGTGACTGAGAGTGAACTTCCCAAGATATCCCTTTATGTCTTGAGAAAGTCCGAAAATTTTAAAAGTCCTATTGCAAAACTTCTCTTTTGCACTCGCCTGGCCACTGTGTTCTCCACTAAGTTAGAAGGGCTTTCCAGAACTAATATATGGGTCACAGGATAAGAACAGAGGACATCAGGGGCTTATGCCTGACACAAAATGTGAGTAATGCTCAGATATATTCCTGGGCCCTTTAGGGTCTCCTGTTTTTTCAACATCTTGATTCAACCCCAATTGAGCACTTTCCTTAGAGCAGCACCCATGTAAGTGGTGCTTGATGAAAAATACTGTGTTTATACCATTCAGTAATTTGAACATTTTTTTTTTCTAAGCAGAACACTTATTGTGCACCTAAATGAACTTATGTTGCCATTTATAGACTTAAAAAGGAAGGATTTTCTCCTGGAAACACAAAGCTCTCTGTTTGAACAGCATTAGAGAGCAATTTGGGCAGCTGGTGCGCATCTTATTTGTTTTATAGATAAGTCACCTTTCATACGAAAAAAAGAGCACCTGTGGTTTTATCTACACGGAACAGGTTAAACAAATAGCAGTATAGTATTAGAACTGACTACTTGCTGATTTACTTAGGAAATAATCTTCATACTTTATTATTATAATTTATATTGCATTATAATGCAAGAAATCTGTCATGATAGGTATTAAATAATACAGAACAGAAAAGCTAGGTCTGTGTTTGAAGTCTTGTGCAGTCACACCATGGCTGTCATGCTCACAGACTTGTTACAGAACTAAGAAACTCAGACCTGGAAAACTTCTTCCCCAGAGAAGAAGGGTGTAAGAACAAAACTGCTAAATGCAGGACAATTTTGCTGCATCCCCATCAGAAAATGAGAGTGGAAAATATCTCACTTTCAAACCTATCTGTCCAATAATTAAGTTCAATAGGACAAATTTAATAAAAAAACATCCTTCATATTACTTAATAAAGAGTCTCTGGATGAGATAAAATCAGAGGGACTGTTGCAATTAAGTACAGGTCTCCTGCTGTAACAGAAAAAACAAAAGTGAAACAGACACATTTACTCTGATGCAGAAGAAACTGAACATTTAGCTATAAGTTCTTTTCTTTAGCCTTTTACTACATGACTAATAGAAATGGAGATGTCAAAAGGGTGTTGGCACAGTCACTTGACGTGTTAGGTTGGCAATGTTAGGTTAACAGTTGAACTCAGTGTTTTCCAACTGGATTCTAGGATTTTATGACAGGGGCTATTGAGCTACTTGTTGACTTCCAGAAGACTCTCAGTGTTCCCTTTAGGAAGACAAAGCTCTGTTGAACTATACAAGTAGCACAATGGCATATTTCTTTTGGCAACAAATCAGTTTCTGACTGCCCAGTGCCCTCCACCATAGGCAACCCAATCCTTCCATTCCATGCAGGGGGTTCTGCCCCTTGGCAGTGACTCCTTCTCAGCATCTTGGATGAGTATCTTAATGCCACCCCATACATGTTGGAGGTCAACTTGCTCTGAGACTCAGATTTGTTGGTAGGGTAAAATAAACAGATAGAGAAACACTCTGCCATTTAGGGAACAGCCAGGCACCAAGAGATTTGATGGACGATGGAGGTGTAACATACAAGCTGGTGAATCTGGAGAAGAATCATTCCAGAAGGTGTAGTCTTATGTAAAACTGTTTGTGTGGTTGATGGGCAATAGCAACAGAAAAAAAGTAAGTAGGAAAGGAGAAAAAGAGTTTTCTCAGCCATAAACTAGTTAGCGATGACCAGTATGACAGGTTTTGTAGGACTGAATTAATTTGAATTAAGTGTGCAGAGAACTGACTCACATTTCATTCCCAAATGAAAAAGACTAGTTTTTTCATCTGCTGAGTGCATGCAACCAGAATGCATCAGACCTAAGAAACAAACTTCAGAATAACTGACAATTGTAGTCACAGATGCCAGCTCTAAGCTCTTCAAGCCTTAATTTCTATTTATTTATTTATTTACTGCTCTCTGAGCTTTTCAAAAGCTAGCTTAAATTTTTATATAGCAATAAGAGGTAGAAAATAAAATTTTGAATCAGTGAAAAAACAATGGCATGTTGTCATGTCATTACACTTTGTAGGTTTTATACCTATCAAAATTTTTACTGGATACTTGCTGTCTGTGATGACATTTTAAATAACTGAGCCCTAACAAAGTTCTTCAAGTAATTGATTTAAGGGTGTATTAGACACAGCCAGGACCAAAAGATGCAAACTTGTGAAAAAATATATGAGGACTGTGACAACAATGAAATTAAATTAATAGTGTAATTGGAATAAATCGAGTAAAATGATAGGAAGGTTGCATAAGAGAATTGAATTGAAGCACTTTCTCAGCAATCTGTTTCTGCAGTGCAGCTGTTACACGTTTGTGTAATAACAGATGATGAGGAGCTCATTTGTATGAAACTGAAAGCAAGTTAATGTTGTTTGGGTTATGAAGGGAGTCTGCAGCTAATGTGCAAAGTGCCTCCATTGCTTTACTGCAACATGCTAGAAATGATATTAATGATAGTTTTGCCAGAGCATGATGTGACCATAATGGCAAGGTTAGCTCAAAGAAAGCTCAAAGGCTGCATTTCCTTTCTCCAACCTTGTGCTTTTCCTACAGCTTCTTTGGAAAGAGCAGGATTAAGGTGGGGATACAACACTGTGTTAAACTCTCTCCCTTTCCTCCATCCCCTGGGGCAGCCACACAGCCCCTGGCAGTGCAGGAATGGCTGAGTAAGGCTCAGCAAGGCATTGAAAGATGCCACCACTTGCTTTAGTTTGATGTTGCTTTTCCAGGGCCTCCTGCAGCACAAAGGCTAGGCAGGTGCTCAGGAAACAATCTGTGTTTTTAACATCTGTGGCCATTATGAATGTTTGCATTGACCCCGTCCACGTGCTGCATCCCACATTCAATGTGGTGGATGTTAATCCAGTGCCACAGCTGTCACTGCAATCACAGATGGGCTCCATTTATTTTTAAACTAGTTATCACAGGTGGAAGCCCAAGTCTTTGGAGCAGAACAGAGCTCAGACACAAAAATCCAACCAACCAACCAACCAAATGAAGGGTAAATCAGCCTGTGATATGGCTGTGTTAAAGCACTGTGTTACCAGGACCATGCTGCTAGGAATACTCAAAAAAATCCCAACAACTCCTCTTGGATACATCTGGATAAGCTGTAGGTGTCATGGGAAATGAGGATGCAGACAAAGCCTTAGCTTGGATGGAGTAGAATGAAGAGCTTGTTTTCTCAACTGAAAACATACAGATTTGACAAGCACAACTCTGTAAGTGTTCAGTTTTAAACTTTTCAATTTTGCACTAGTCTTATAATGGCAAAAAATAATTTTATTCCCCATACCATGTTTTGTTTCAGTTACCAAATCACTGTTTCTTGACAGAAACATATTTTTCCAGTTTTTCAATTCACCATAAATGTGAATAATGTGTTCTTCTTTGAAAAGACATTTTCCCCCCAAAATTTGAAAGCATAAATAGACTAAAAGTAATTGCAAGCCATCAGTAATACTCAATAAATCCAGTTCCCACCTTTAAAATACTATAGAATAGAAAATACTGTACTTTTAAAGAGGAAAGGTTAAAAAATGTTTCCTTAGATGCACGAGCTCTCTGAGTTAACAGTGTGCATGTCCATAACCTCAGTCCAACCCAGCTTATTAGAAATGTACATATTTTAAATTCACAGAGTACCATTTATTTTAACAGGTCAATGAATGTAGTCAGGTAACAACAAAAGACATTATGGCACCTATGGATGCATGTATACAGCTGGTCATAGTCAGCTCTGCATCTTATCTAAGATTTTTGGCAATAACAAAACATTTTTTTCCAGTCCAACAGATTTTAAAAAATCATTTGAAGGTATGGAGAAGTTGTAATCAGCAATGGAAATGCTGAGCAGCCAGGTTACAAGGATAATTGGATACAGGGTCATGTACAGGAGACCAGGTCCCCTGACACTGTGAGCTGCAGACTCTGAGCTGCTCGTGCTCTATGGGAAAATGACTTCTTTGGGCCTTGCCAGCTGGACAGATTGTAAAACTCTGGAGCTGATATAAAAAAGAGAAATAGATGTATTATTTTTCCTCACTCACTATGTTGTGGTGTTAAATAAAAGGAGTCATGAGAGCAGTAACTTCCAGAGTAAATGGGATTGTGCCTATGAATATATGCAAATGGTAGCATAATAGTAAATAATAGCAAAATGTAGTAAAATAGTAAAGTAAAAAAAAGTTGAGATCTCTTAATAGTAAAACTAGAGAGTAAGAGCTTCTTTTTAAAAATCATGGCATTTTAGGTAACTGCAACGCTGACATAAATCATTACAATCCACTGATCCCACAGGGGTTACTTTTCCACTGTGATCCCATTGATTCCTCACCTAAATCCCCGTGGCCCCAAGAACAATGGAAGAGAAGCAGGCATCTTCTGTGCCCATGAAACCCATCCAAGACTGGGGCTGTCACTGTGGCAGAGGGACAGAACTGCTTCGGTGCAGGGCATCCTGCAGTTCCCAGAGGCTGCTGGGGCATGGGACACCCTTCACCCGGGTTTCTGTGCTGGAATCTGAGGCCCCACATGGGGCAATAAGGATGCCCCCCATCAAGGCCATGATGGAAGGTCAAGGAGAGTGGATATCTCAGACCAAACCTGACCAGCCCCCACGGGCTGGCTTCAGCTTACAGGCGAAAGGAGAGGGGTTCAGAATGTGATCTCTGTTAAATTTTCTTCGTTTGTGCCACACATGCAGAATTTGGGGTGTGCTGAACAAATGTTTTACTGCTAAATAAAGAATTGAACAGTTAATTACAGATGTTAATCATCACTATACCTTTATCAAAGATGACTTATAGGAAAATCATAATTACAAGTACCTACCTTTCAGTGAACCCACTGGCTTAAGCAAGACTGTGTATACATTAAATTATACATGATCCAAAGGATTGAACTGATTCATGCCCACCAGTGGTCACTGAACACAGCTGTTCAGGTGTAACTTCTGGTTCTGGCATTCCCATAACCTTCTTGCTTTAAACATACAGGAAGGGAAGATTTCCTGCATACCTTGTACACTGTTTAACCCCTTCCTAAACATGTGACCTGATGCCAATTGCTGCTGGAGACTGGAAGCTGTCTGGCTCCCAGATCTGAGCTGACACAGCAAGTATTACTCTGGACTGCAGAATCTAAATCCCAGTCCTAAGACCAATGGCGAAGGAATAAGGAAACAAAACACTTTAATTGAGATTTCGCAGTGAAAAGTGTTTGGTGATCCTGAAATTCCTAATTTCTACCAATTTGCCGGACCAGCAGTAACATTTGCATAAGTTCTCCTATTGAAAGCTCAGAATTTTGGGGCCAAATTAAATGAGCTTTATTTGTTTCTTGCATCATCTCTAGCCAATTACGAACATTTCTTGCAAGGTGCCAGGCAGGAATGATGACTGGCTAATACAGAAACTATAGACAGGTAGGCATATAGTCTCAATAATCCAAGATCTGTATCCACATAAAAATGTCCTTGTTTGAATTCAGCCTCAAGGCTTATACATTCCCTTGAACTAAAATATCTACTCTGTTATTTACTGCATTACTTAAATAAACTGCTTCCCTATATTTAGAGAGCCTCATAAATGGCATACTTTGTTGTGCAATGTATGAGCTGGTGTGCCGAATCATACATCACTATGCTTTACCAGATGTCAGAATTTAAAGCAGATCACAGCTCTTTCTTCTCTAGGAGACAGAAGGAAAACTGGCAGCTCATGCCACAGCAAGCTGAACTACTATTTGTTCTGATTCATTTCACTGTGACTGCATAAACCTGTTGGTTTTAAAACCTCAATATAATTACCTAGGCTGCGATCTTTTGGGTTTTGATCCTCTCTCCCAAGCTTTTTTTGAATTATAATTTCCAAAACTGAGGCTTTATTGTCCCCTTTTCTTTGAAGAGGATACAACACATCTAGAGTTCAAACTACATAAGGTCTCACACAAATCCATCTGGGGTCAGTGGGAGTTAAGGAGAAATGCTGTGTTTAAAAGTTAAGTATGCAAGGACAATTCATCTCTGTCACAACACCAGATCCTTTGCATGACCACAGATGTCTAGGGGAAAGGCAGGGGGAAGCAAAAGACTGTCTTCTGAAGAAATAGATCTCATTATCAAAATTTTTAATGGGATCAGAATAAACACACATTTAAAATACTGTTGAATAACCCTAGGTATGTGCAATTTGGGAGTTACGCTGTGTAGGCACAAGTGCATCATGCCTTAGATGGTTCAGACAGTGCTGCAGAAACTGAAGCTACATGTGGCCTTCAGGCTACAGAGAATTCAGCAGTGAGCTTCCAACCTGGAGCAAGTTGCAGTGCTGGTGTACAACACTGTGCATCCTTCAAGACTATAGTATGTGAGAGATACACTGAATGGCAGAATCAAAGATTAATCATACAATCATAGGATGATTTGGATTGGAAAGGACATGAATTATCATCTCATTCCAACCCCCTTGCCATAGGTGGGGACACCTTCCACTATCCCAGGTTGCTCAAAGACCCATCCAAGCTGGCCTTGAACACTTCAGGCATGGAGCATCCATAGCTTCTCTGGGCAACCTGTTCCACTGCCTCATCACTCTCACAGTGAAGAATTTCTTCCTAACATTTAAACTGAATCCACTCTCAGTTTAAAACCATTCCTAACACTATGCTCCCTGCCTTTTCTGTAGGCTCCCTCTAAGTACTGGAAGATGCGATAAGGTCTCTTTGGATCCTTCTCTTCTCCAGGCTGAAAAACCCCAAATCTCTCGGCCTGTCCTCACACAGGAAGTGCTCCAGCTCCCTGATCATGTTCATGACCCTCTGCTGGATTTGCTTGAGCAGGTCCAAGGCTCTCTTTTTGCCGGGGCTCCAGAGCTGAACATAGTACTATTGGTGGGATCTCATGAAAGCAGAGTAGGAGGACAGAATCACCTTCCTTGATCTGCTGGCTATGTTTCTTTTCATGCAGACCAGGTTGTGGTTGAACACCACCTTGAAATCATGCATAAATATTATTATTTTAGGAATGGCTCACTTAATAAACTGAGAGACTGGATTAAGAGAACTATACTGAGTTCTCTGTTTCTTCTGAAAAAAAAAAAAAAACCCAACAAACTGAAAATACAATCTCTGTGAGTGTAAAATAAAACAATTCCTTCAGAAGTGACAGCAAAAGCTTGGGATTTTCCTTCAACTCTGAATTTAAAGAATTTTTAGAACAGAATGTCATACTAAGGTGTAAAATTAAAATGGTTGATTTCATTGACTGTCAAATAAATTCAAATGCCTTCTACAGTACCACTAATAAGGTCTAAGACCACCTGTATTCCTCCAGAGACTGCCTTTTCCTGTTTTACAAAAGAATTTAGTCTGCTTGTAGTTCATCCAAAATTTTGCCATCTCCCAATATGTGAAACGTAATTTCTGCCTTCCATGGTACCTCGTATAAAGTACATGTACTACGTTGAACCATGTCTTAGGTCAGCCACTGACGACTTCTACCTAGGGACTGGTCTTACTCTACAACAAAGCTACCCTGTAGGAAATTATGCCACTCGTTCTTTTCGATACCTGCCTGTGGCTTTCCGTGTTTCATAACAAATAACAGACTAAGAGAAGTGTTCTCATTGGTTTCCTGACCACTCACAGCCTAGAGCACCTGAACTGAATTTAGCACTGTGTGAAGTGCACACAGGGCCTTGTAGTTTTCCACTTACTAGAGTATGACCTCCTGAAATAACTCATTTCTCCCACTTTCTGGTAATTATAAGGATTCTAGTTGCTACTGCAGTATTTTGCTTGGGGACAGAGAAGAGATATCCTTAGCTCAGCATGCAATGGGGAATTTGACTTTGTTAGATGTAAAAGAATGGGAATTTTTTTCCTCTTAGTTTAGTAAAAAATAGCAAAGGTATGTCATGTCTGTATGGGTTCAAACAGAGTCTAAGGTATGTCTTGACACAATGTTTAGAGGTTAAGTATTTAAACTACCTTCAATCTTCTTATGCTAACCTCGTTTTGTTAGTTGATTTTGTTACTAATGATGTGCCTTTTTTTTTTCTTAATTTTGAAGCCTGGGTGGTGTAGGAGGGCATTGAAGGGACAAGGAAGACACCAAAAGGCTTCCCACACCCTGCACCAATTCCAGACTATAACCCAAACAGAGCTTGTGATCTGAGACTGGGACCATTCACAAGACCCTGGAATGAGTCTAAAACAAATGCACTAAAAAATAATAGTTCCTCAAGTGCTGCAATAATAGGTGTAGAATTTTAACTTGAACTAGTCTGGGGTACACATTAAAATGGTCTCAAGTATTATTAGGAAATGGCTATGAAAAAATGAGTGGCTTAAGGTACAGGATATGAAGGAAATCTATGCACTTTTTTTGTTTGAAGCTGAACAACTTTTTCACCCTTTCTGAAGGGTTTTGAAAGCTTTTTACTCTTTCACGAAAGATATGAAAGCATAGTCTATGCCTCAAATAAAAGCTAAAAAGCAAATAAAAAGAATCCTGATTCCTTCTCTTCTCATTCACCACATTCCAAGGCCCTGTATGAGAAATATTAAAGTGATTGTTTCTTAACTATACAAAAAATTGCAATATCATTAAAAACTGTAAAAGGCAAATTAAAGAATGCAATGGGATTTCTATGTGTGCACATGTGTATGCATGTTTACATACTTCTTTGATCTGCTTCAATAAACAGCCTTATGCTGGTAGCAGCAGATAAAATAACATTCTCCCTGTCTTTATCTTATAATCACCACCCAGAATTCCTTGTGCCACTAAAGATCCCCTCAGGCAGGCACCTGGTAAGTAGAAATTAATAGGAACCAAACCAGCAAGTCACAGCTAAAGCAGAACTGCAGAGGCCAGCACAGATCATAGCATTCTCAACTATCTGATAAACACTTCAAGAGTTAAATGGGAATCATGACAGGAATGCATGAAGCCCATTGTTAGCATCTCCTGAGTGTTTAATAGTTGATCTGAAGCTGAACAAGTACACAAGACATATTTTTTCTCATGTTCCAGTTTATTTGTACTTTAGTTGTTTAGAAATGAGAGTTTCAAAACCAGGGTGTGAGTTGATGTTATTTAACAAATTTTATAGGAACATCCCTGTGACGTAGGGCTTTACTTAAAGTAATGTTTCTTTACCCATTTTTCTTTTTCTAATTTCTTTTCTGATATGCTCTTCCAGTAATGCTCAACCAGCTATTCACTTTTATTAGTAAAGCTAAAATGAATGACACTAATGTGAACAGCATAAAACCTACACTGACCTACTTTTATTAAATGAAGGAGAATAGGCCTGATAGATTGTCCATTTTACTCTTCCATTGAAAATTACTGATATTTCCTTGACATGATCTATATATACAGGTTATGCTTAACTGTTTGAAAGCAATACAAATACAATACACAATATGTTCTTATTCATTCTCTGTTCTGAATTACCAGCAATTCAAGAAATAGCCAAAATAGGTGGTTCCAAAAATTGGAAAGGGAAAGAAGAAAATGCAACAAGGCAGCAGATCACCAGCTTGACACAATTAAATGCTACCTGTGAAGTCAGTATAACCCAATGGCATTTTTTTTAGAGAATGAATTACCCTCAGGCATTTTTCTGCTCAGTATTTTTTGCATGTTTCTCTTCTTCATGCTCTCCTGTTTTAATGGTCCAATTCTGACTGAACTGCTGAGCACTCCTCTCTAGCACTGGTTTTAGCAGAATAGAAATGCCCTTTAACCACCTCACTATGGTTTACCAAGAATCACAGTTAGGCCAAATAATTAACTGCTGTCTGACAAGACCCAATGTCACAGCAGGAACCTTCGGAAGTTCAGGTTGCACGCTCAGCTTCCACAATGCCTAAAAATAACACTTAATGCCATAGGAATATTGCTATTTCTTTTACAACAGCAACCAGGAGATCCCAAATCAGATCAGGATCACATCATCCCAGGCATAATTTAATGGTCCCTAAAGGGCTCACAGCACTAAGAGATTAGAAATAACAGTGATGACAGTTACTCTGTCTGTCCTGGCAGACCCAGTGCAGAGGAGGGGCAAGCAGATTGCCACAGTCACAGAAACAACAGCAGCAGAACCAGAAATCAAGCTTGGGGTTCTTGAATAGAACAAGATCATCTTTCTAGTGAGCTTCGCAAGCAAACAAGACACATGTGACTACCCAATTGGTTCTACTATATTTCTTAAGATGAAATTTAGGAGGAAAATGACAGAAGACCTATTCTGAAAAATCTGCCCTAAAAAATCCAGTCTGAGGTATCAAGAAAAATCAACACTCGCTACCTACAGCTACATGCTTTGGGGGAAAAAAAAGTCAAGCTAGTGTTCACAGATGATTTTTTAATAGTTCTGGCCTCAAAGCAGCAGCTCACATTCCCGATATTATAGGGAAGGAGGAAAGCAGAAACATATCAATCACTCAACAAAGAGGCTTGTCAGGGAATGGGTATTTTTCTTTTGTAGCATTTTGTTCTCAGAAGCTGCCCACGTACAGTCTATCAGGAGATATTTCAGGTGTCCATCAGAATATTCTTCTGCATTCTCTCCACTGTTGGTGCTTGAGCTTAATTTATTTGTCAAGTGCTCATTTGGGAGTAGGACTGGTTGGGGGGGAACAGGAAGAAATGTGTTTGTTTCATCATGATACTGGCCCATCTCCCTGCTTTCTGTCAGCCTGCAAATATTTACATCAGACCTGCTGGATTTCTGCATCTTTTAGGATTTTTTTGCAATTAATTCAGTCTCAATATTCTCCTCATTTCCATACTTTTCAAATGTCATTTCATCTCTTTTGATCTGCTTCCATTTCTTTTCTCCCTTCTCCCTCTTTGCTTTCATGCTCTTTCTGAATTTCGAAATGGATTTTGTTGGTTGATAGAGGCATTTGAATTGCTTTCAGAGACTGGGCCTTGGAAACATAGTATAGCAGCTTGCTTAATCATATTTCTCACCTAGAGCCCGCATAAAAAGGGTGATACATACGGTGTGAGGTTGCAAAGCTAGTGAAGATGAGCTAATGGACCCTGGCCAGCCTTAATTAGAGTTTCTAAGCCAAACCTGTTCCTCCTCTGACCATGAGTGTGTCAGCCTATCAGTTTTATAACAGCTGTCAACCTCCTCTGACTAGTTTGTCTTCATCTTTCCTATTTTATGTGTTGACACAGCACCAAAAGAGTAATTTCCCTGCAGCCAAGGGGTCCTTCACTCTGCAGGCAGAACAAAAAGTGCCTCTTCTAGAGGGCACCTAGAAGAGGTGGAGGGGCCATGTGTGGCATGAACCACTGCAACCCTTGACATCTTGCACCACTGGGATACAGCAATCTGACACTTCAAAATATACATGCTTTTATATGTCCATATACTTAAATACAGAAGTATATATATACATATATATATACACACACACCCCATCCCCCCCAAAAAAATGAACATAAAAAAACCAAAAACCAAAATACCCCCGACCCTCCCCCCAAAAAACCAGACCAAAACATGAACCTACAATAAAACAAAGCTCCCCAAACCATCACCGCAATAAATCCAAAGCTGAAGTGTTGGCACCCAACATGAATTGCCGAAGAGGGCAGAGTGAAACAACTTCTTTTTCTATTTCAAACTAGTTGAGGAAGGCTTATCAATTGTGTATGTGTTTCCCAGTGGAAAGCTTCCAACCAGCTGTGCAACATGTAAATCAAAATGTGCCTACTTAATAACAAAGGCTTGTTTCCATCAGGATGGAGGGATAAATTGCTTTCTGCCTGAGGATAAAGAGGACTGGGCTTTAGGTGTGTAAAAAATGGTAAATACCTCTCTTCTGCTTTTGTTCTTTCCCAGCCAAAAGCATCTTAAGAGAGCCATCTGTTTCACTGCCACAGAAAGCAAAAAAAAATTAGGGTTACCAGGCTGCCTGTGCTTATTCATCCAATTTTACCTTGAGTTAAATGTTGGAAAACTGTCCCCATTTGAAAGGTTTTAGTTCTGCCACTGGCTATGATAAAGGCTGCTTTTCTATCCGCTGCTTGGCTTGTCTGTCTCTGGATTTTTTATTTCAGCTAGAATTGCAAAAGAAATTACACTATTCTAGTGTAAAATGAATGGGATTTGCTCATTTTAGTTTATTATCTTCATCTGTTTCTCTCCACTAAAGAAGAGAGAAAAGTCCCACTCATCCTCCTGCCCTCCCCTCAACCCCCAGAGAAAGTGGCAATTGTACCATTAAGCCTGGAGTGCTTTACATATGCAAACACAAACACAGTGCTTACAGCAAAGATCTTTCCTATCCATATGTTCATCTCCTTTCCTTTACCTAAACCAGACGATTACCTCAGCAGCTCAGCTGTGTTATTGAGACATTTCAGCGTGAAATTTGTTTTTCCTCACTGAACTTTAAGCGGAATTTCAAGTGCCAAGTCTCCAAAGCCAAGTGGGGCTATTAAGAGATAATTACTAATTATGCTAATTTGAGAAGTTGTGCTATTTCTTTCCCTGGTCATTTTATCTGCAGCTCTCCTGAGAGAACAGTCCCCATTCAATGTTAATAACCTTTCCAGGCTAAGCATTCAATGGAGGACAGTGTGTCCTAAACCCAGGAATATTTTACGGTTAATCTAGATATGTGCCTGTAAATTAGAAAGAGAAGCAAGTTGCACTAATGCTAATGACTTACATTATTAATTTTTTGCAGTAGCAGAAATATCTGATTCCTCTCCATTCATATATTGATACAGCTGATGGTTTTATTTTAAACTGAATCCTCAGTGACTTGAAATATCCAGTACGCCAACAATATTTCTCAGTGATCATTTTCTAATCCTACCTATTGCAAGCTCCCATAATAATAGATAAAAACAAATATGAGATTTAATTTGCATTTTCTAAATGTCTCATTTATTTTTGCCTTATTTATGTAATAGTATGAAACAGATCTTTTCCAAACTCTATATACTTCTTTTTTCTTTTCTTTTTCAAGACAGTGGTTATTGGATTGATTACATTAGTCTGCAGAGTATGCTGATAGAATAAGAGACATTATTTCTTTAAAGAAAATAATGACTTTAGGTTTTATGTGATGTATAATTCCATCCCTGTTGGGTGGAAATACATAGATATTTTACACTTTTTACAATTTGTGGAGTGGCAGTAATCAGAGTCTTCTTGACTTGGTTGCCTTCGCAGTGCAGAGCTGCTGGGATAGCAACCCCTCGTGAGGGGTTGCTAAAATCCTGTTTCTCTGCTCCTTGGAATGTATCTCCCTGGTAAGAACACATGGTCACAGACAATGTCCAAGATCAGAGCACTCTCCAGAGAGCCTGTGGCTACTCTGACATGGCCTTGAGGGCCCATCCCTGCAATCCCTGGGCTCAGACAGCCCTTTGGATGGGAGGCATGCACACCTAAGGCACCTCCTGGTACAGGCTGCAAGGTCACCCTCTGTCTGGCCAGCACAGCATGAACCCCAGAAACACTCAGGACAGGTCATCAACACCTGTAAGTAGATACAAACCACACCGCACTGGAGAGGGCAGTGCAGGGCACCAGCAGGCAGGGGAAGACTGTCCCCTCCCCTTGAACCAGCCCTAATGGGAATAGGGGCTGTGTTTCCCCAGTAAATAAACTCCATTCCTCCCTGGAGTTCATCATCCTGCTGGACAGTTTCCTAAGTGGCATTGGCAGGTTTTAAATGAGCAGGGTTCCTCTGAACTCCTTGTTCACAGCCACCGGCGCTGACCCAGCTATCCCTGCCTGTGTCCCCAGGGATGCTGGCAGGGAGTCACACAGCAGGACAGGAGCTTTGGCCTTCCAGGGCAGGGCAACATCGCAGGACAGGGGCTCCAGCATCACAGGCAGCTGCAGTTCCTTCCCATGGCTTGCCAGCTTGCCCAGCCATCTCTGCCACCCTGGCTGTGGCCAGGTCAAATTTCTCCAAAATCTCCTCACTGCTGTCTGATGGCACCAGCTGGAACCTCCTCTGAGGGCCAGGCCCTGCCCTGGCTGCACATCAGCGCTCCCACCTGAACATTTCTAGCAGAGCTGACCTCTGGGAGCAGAAGCTGCACATGCTCTGACAGGAAGGCAGTGCTGCTGGACCAGGGCTCACACCAGCAGCTTGCTTAGAGGCTCTGGAGCTCCAAAGGAGAGGGCAGAGAACAGGAGACATCCAAATATTTTCATAGGAATTAAGCCTATATTCTGTGGGGTTTTTCTGCATTTTGCAGAATCTAGATGCAAACTAAGGTAAGTTCCACTTCATGCAACTAAAATAAAAATAGGACGTGTAGTGACAAAAAAACCGAAGGATAGCAGCTTCTACTTTAGTTTTTCACTGTTTTAAACTCATATATGCACCTAAAACCAATAGGTGCATTTTTTAAAAGGCAGAGAATGTAAATATTCAAAATCTTGGGTTGCACCTATTTCTGGAAAATGTAATGCACAGCCCTCAGACTCCAGTTCAGTACTCCCAAAGTGGGAGTGGGAGGACTGCGTTCACATGAGACATGAATTAGGGCCTAAAAATATGTCCTAGTAATAAAGGAGAAGCTAATTTTAACTTTCAGCTTTGCCAGTTTCAGAACAGAGCTTCATTTAGAGGAAATCCATTTTGCAAGTGTGGGAACCTGCCCCCAAAGCCCAGAAAATCATCAAGTATGACACAGGTCTTCCCTGTTGATAGTTCTGGGGGGACCAACAGCCCACTATGCTCCTACCATTCCACCAGGAGACACAGAAGAACCATAGCTGTGTGACTTCCAGAATTGCAGCTTTCACAGTGTGTGCAGCTCACATGTGTGAGCACATCCAGCAGAACTGGCTGCTGCTTGGACCATCCTGATCCTAACCCTTTAACAGCTCTCTGGCACACACCAAAATGAAGGCCCTTGACTTGCACCTGGACACACACACACATTTCATAGACTTCTTCATAAAACAGAGTTTTCTGGCCATGGAAAGTATGTGCACAAGGTGACACAGGCATGGGTCTCAAGTGCAAGTATCCTATCAGCTCTCCTGCCGGAGGACAGGCTGTGGTAGGTGGGGTCTTGCATCTCCCCTAAGTCCTATCAACTCTTGAGCCACCTTTTAAAGAAACTCAACCCAAAATTCAGCCTCACCAACCCAAGACATCACATTAGAGCCATCTGCTCCTTGCTGATACATTACTGTCCAAAGACACCAGCTAAGGGCAACAGCCAGATTCCACCTGTGTGAGAAGAGAGCAATGCATCTGGGCAATGCAAAGTTGTAAGTGAAAAAACATCTGAAAGAGAGATCTCTAAAACCAGAGGCAGTCAGCAGAGGAACATGCAATTTCTCCTGAAAGGCCTCCTGGAACATTTAAAAGTAGTTCTTCATGGGAAAGAAATGAGTGCTAGAGACTATTTCAAAATGCAACAGGGCTGTTGGTCTCAGCAACACTTGCTCTGTGCTCCAGAAACTGGCAGACTGGAGCCACAGCCCCAGAAAGGTGCTTCACATTGCTAATTCTAGCTGAAATGCAGCTTTCTGCACATGTTATTTCTTATTCATGTTTGAAATTACTTTTTAATCTAATACCTACAAAGATCACAGAGAGTTCTGAAAGAAACAAAAAAATCAGTTCAGAAAGTAACTGATATGAGCTGCTCATTTCCTCCTATAATTCCAGAATGAAAATATTTATATCTATATTTTATTACATTAGATATAATGATAATATTATATCTATATTATCATTCCAAAGCCTTCACTAATGCTATTACAACGTGTTTGTAGCTGCTGCAGATTTTGGAAGGCTTAGATAACATGAATAACAGAAAAGTGAGATTGCAAGAGGCACCAGCAGCTGAGTGGCACCATCTAATTAATGTAAGAAATTATGTATGGGAGAGCCTAAATACACTTCATGGCCCAGTTCAGGCCAAAGACAACACGGTCCTTTGGATGGACATGACACGTGAGTATCAGCTGCAGCAGAAAGGAGAAGCAAACTCAATTCTGCATAAATTATGTGACACTTGGAGACAGTTCCTTTTGGAGACAAAAAAAACCCTCTTGTGTGATGCTACCTGGTGTTTGAGATTATGACTAGGACAGTAGGAGGGATGAGCAAAGAAATTATTTTATTTGCCACTCTTCTACCTGTGCTGCCAAATGTACAATGTGTTGGGAAAATTTTCACTATCTCTTCATGCTGTGAGTCAGTGAGGGGGAAGTGAAAGCTTGCCATCCCAAGGTTTCCAGCTGGAAATAGGTAATGACAAACAGGTACTCGATCTCCCTTCAATCCCTCAAAATCTTAACCCCAACTATATAAAAAGAAATGCAAGCAAGTGCAGCAGGGAAAATTGCTCCCTGCAGAAGCTATGAGCAAACAGGCTTCACATGGAAATCTTGACAAAGAGTGGAGGGAAGCTCAGACTTGAGCTTCTGAAGGAGGATGGTCCTTTCACTGTCACCAGCAGCTGGTACAGTACAGGTCCCTTAATGGGATTTTCTGAAAAGCACAAATCTTGGCATCTGACAATTGAATGAAAATGTTGGATTTGTTTACTTATTGCAAGTATACAAATATGTGTATATCTCTATCCCACATCCTGGCAAAGAAAATTTTGAAAATACAAACTGATGAAAGATCTGCAGAAGAAACAATTCATCTATCATCTTTTCCACTCACAGTTTCTTGGAAAAAAATGGACACTTGAGGTCCAAAATTCTACAAAAAACCACGAAGTTATGGACTCCTTGATTTCTGTATTTCCCCATAGCCCATCTGCATGGATTTATTTTCAGGCTAAGAGCCCAGATAATGCAGAATGTAACATTTCGCCCTTAAACCCCCCAGTTATAATAAAGAACAAACAATAATCATGATGGGTACAAGATGCAAAGAGATTAAATACAAGGCAGATGTTCAATCTTGTCTTTTCAGCTGAGATTATAAATGGTCTGAGCCTAAGAGAAAAATTCAGAGCCTGAAAGTGAAGGTTTGCTAATTAATCAGTTATAATGGTATGGGGGATTAGAGAGCATGATTAAAACACACTGAAAAAAAGAGAGACAAAGGAGGATAGCAAGGGAGTATGGAAGCAGCTCTGTCAACACAGAAACATCTGTATACAAGCAGCTGAAAATGATGCAGCTTATAAAAAACCTGTGCTTAAGAATTAAAATCCAACTACAAAAACAAAAAGACAATGTTATGAACTAAACGAATTCCTGGAATTTGTTCCAATGTTTATTTTTTAAAAATATGGGGCTGGATCTAAGCTTAGGAAGCCTAGGACAAAACTTGCATTGAGTCCAGCCCCTTACATAAATATGAATGCACATTAATACAGGCGTGGCTGCAGCACATACTGGCACATTAGTGCATAGTACTAGAGAGTCTGTGCTTAAGTATAGAAATAGAAATTGAATATAAAGATATGGATTCATAGCTTTGAAGTTCCATTTGTAACAAAACAGCTTACAGGAATTATTAGAATTTTTACATGATGATTTCTGCCTAAGTCAGATACTGAAGTGCTACTGATACACACAAGGCATTCAACAGATGAGGAGTCTAGACTGCTAACTTCTGTGCTAGCCAAGTATATTTTTAAACCTCCTTTAACATTAAATTCTGATGCTGTCCTGTAGGGATGAACCAAGGTGCTTTCCCAAGTGTGCAGTTTCAACTTGCTTGTTTACTTTATGAAACTAATTTAGCAGTGATTCACTCCTGATAGTGCCAGTTATCACAACCCCAATCCCTATAAAAATTATCACCAAGATCAATCTGTGCTGAAGACAGTGTCACTGCCCACAGGAGAATGTCCTATGGGATGTAGGTCCCATAAGTGTTAGGGCCTGGTGCTCCTCAAAAAGATTCCCATGTAATAGGGTAGAATTAGGCTCCTATAAACTTTATCTTAATTCTGCTCTCAATTTTTCTCTTTATTCTAGTGGAAACAAAAGGGGAATTGTGCTTTTGTTTGCAACTTCTCAACAATGTTGATGCATGCATATTTGCTGTAATATTACCTACTCAACTGAAATTAATCTGTAACTTTAATGGATGAAAGTGAATATGATACAAGTGAAGACAGAAAAAGAATAATTTCTAGTTCTTCTCTAGTTTTGGAACATGAACACAATAAAATGATATCCTGTTAGAAATACCTTTGCTTATCATTTACACAATTGTAAAGTATATTATGAAGGTACCATTTATTTGTGTGGTTTATTGCTTGCCCTGAGAGACTTGAATTTGTTCAAAGTATGAACTTATTCTAGACTTAAAATTGTAAAATCAAACTAATGTGAAAACATAATGAAATCACCTTCAAATCTGCTTACGTTCTCACTTTTCATACAAAATTATTTTCATCACAAAAATAATCCCCCAAATTTGTCTGAGATTATTTCAGCAAATCCCACGCCGAACAAATCCTAAAACATGCTCCACCTGTTAGTGAAACTATCATAGTAATTGTCTGGGCTTTTATCTAATGAATATGCATTACAGCAGTCAAAACAAATTCTATCTTAATCTATATTACTGGGGAAAGTTTCTGAAACAAGCTGTTGCAGAGAAATTTATATAATATGTTGTCAACATTCAGCAAAGACAAGCTGTCTGCTTGCTAGAAAGGGCTGATGGAAACAGTTTCCTACATTTGGTCAGGGAGATGTTTTTGTGCTACCCTTGAGCCACGCTTCTGGCCTGAGCTGTGCTGCGAGCATCACATCCCCTGGTACCTTTAGCATGCCTGCCCACCTGTACAGCCTGACCAGGACTGAGAAGTCTCTTTTTGCCATGTGGGTTTCTGTGAGTGATCATCTCTTCTCCAATGTGCAAACTCACTGACACCTGTTGGGGCACAGGGAAATGACTGGTGGAAACTCAGCTGGCTGCCTGCACAAGGGCTATGCGTGACTGCACCTGCAGGCAGGTGTGTGCCTGACACCAGCAATTGCAACAGAATGGTATGGGGCAAGACAACAACAGGGAAAGGTACTGGAGACCAAGATTAACAAGATTTGTAAAATTAACCAAGATTAACAAGCCACTCTTCCCAGACAACTGCCCGCCTATGACACACACATTGCTTTATCTATAATGATCATTAAAAGAATAGTCTCAGCCTCTTATCTTGACTTTTTGCTGTTTCCCTTTTCTGCCTAAATAGCACAGGAACCAACTTTGTGTGCCAGCGTCAGAGAAACATCTACTCAGCTCAGGAACTGGTAGCAAGATCAGTTTAGATATGCTAGAACAGAACAAGCCCTAAGAAATATATGCTGTAAGAAGGTGCATTATGATTTTTTTTGTATGTAGGAAATCTTTAGGAAAATAACAGTAACTTCTTATCCAGTTTCTGATTCCACGATAAAACCTAAGCACCAGCACATTTGTACGCAGATCTTGTTACTTATTATTTACTGCTTTTCTGAGCAGCAATGGAATGACTGAAGAAGTGATTTTGCTGAACCAAGGCCATATGTTACCCCAAAGACCTTTGATGATTTATTGGTCCTCTCCAGGCACCAATCTCATATATACTTTCCTCTTCATAATTTGTATGAATAGCAGCTGCTTCAGTAGGTGAGGATATAAACAAGGGAAGTAAGATAGTAAAAAGAAGGGGAGGAAAGAGATGGGTGTTTTGGTAAATAAGAAACAAACTGAAAAAGTGCATTTATGTGGATTTTTAGGGTTACATACACTTTTATATTAGGAGTGAATTTTTGGAAAATTTGTGATTATTGAGATGGCTTCTGTAGTGTTTAATTCATTCTCCTGCTAAAACAGCACTCTGCAACACTCAAACCAGCGTAATTTCTTGCTGCTTGGTTTCAATTAATTTCAGAGGAAATTAACTTTCCTCTGAAAGTTTAAATTTAAAAACAATTATTTTGAGGAAAAATTAAGATAATAATGCATGAGGAATACTTTTTTTTTTTTTTAAACTTTATAAATTACTTTCCTGGAGTCAGAAATGAGTGCTTGGTTTTTTTTTCATCTTAGGATGTACCTGCCACACTTTAGTCAAAGAATTGTTGTTCAAGATTACAGTGAATTTAGAAAGTTTTTAGCTAAAGTGGAATAGTCTTTTGGTCTTCTGAAGAGCTTGTGCATAAACTAAATTGATGAACTACAGGCAAGGTACAAATGTAGGGACTGTTACTTCCATTTTTAATGGAAATGGCAGTGATAAAATTTAGAAATTAGTATTTAATTCTTGTGAAATTAAATCTAAAAGGATAAATCTCATTTTTAAAAAAATGAATCTGCAACAGTTTCAACAAATTCCATAAGCAAGTTCTTCCAGCATCTGAAGGAAGTAATATATATTACAAAACCAGAGTTATTGTGGGCATTCTGCAGACTTGTCCGCTTAATAATGAAAGAAGAGTTGCCTTTTAAATGTAAACTTTGCTACACAGACACTCACCCTCAGCACCTATAACAAGCCATTCTGGGAGAAATCAAAAGTCCTCCACAAGCTGAAGAGCAAATGTGATTTAACACCACAGAAGAACCAGATCCCATGCCTTTGTTTACATACAAAAGAGATAACTAAACACAAAGCCCTCTTCTTTCCAAGGCCAGCAGGAGGAATGCTTTGCCATGCCCTGCTCGGGCTGCCCTGCAGGCAGGGATTACCTGCTCCTGCCAGCTCCGGTGCCGCCGTGAGCCTGGCACAGGCTCACCTTGGAACGAGCTGCTCCCAGGGACTGCCGTGTCACACAGGCAGTGACACAGTCACAAACCCAAGCATGAGATCCAGCTACAGCTGTGACACAGCCACGGCAAGGATTGGTACAAACCAGGCCAGGTTTGTTGGACACTTCAAAGCGGAGTGACAGACTCCTGCATTCCCACCTCTTGCTAATTAATTCTGCAACAGATCAGCTGGTCTGACTCAATGTCCCTCTCGGAAACTGGGCGGATATGGCCTGTCTGCCTGTGAGAGTTAATAACTTTCCATAAGTAACTTGAGTAACATGTACCTAGCATGATTACACTGATGCATTTTTATTAACTCTGGGCAATAACAATCCTTGCTGTCTGGGATGAGTTGGAACTATCTGAAGAGAAGGATGATCTTACCATTGTCAGGGAAAAATAGTCCAATGTGCCTTACATCATAAAAGCACAAATTTAATAAGGAATTCAGTGTTAGCCTTCAGGAAAATCTGACAAAACAGCCTTGTCTATGGCTTCTTACTACATTTAAGCAGAATGTATCACTTGTTAAAAACGTTAAAAACGCCTGGGTTAACCAGTCTATAAAGGAGTGTTCTGTTAAACTACTTCTGTTACAAACCAGATTTCTAACTGCAAAAGACTATTTAATTTCTGACTACTCAAAAACTGCATATAATTTTTAAATCCCAGGATTTTTTGACACCTCATCTTCTGGTAATTGGTTCTGTTAGTAACTTACTGCCCATTTTTACCGTGCAGTTTATGCCTTGTACTGTAACATGAAAAGATTTCAAAATTCTTTTTTTTTTTTAAAACAAAATGAATGCAAAGATAGTCTCCTTTTAAAAGAATATAAGACAACCCAAGTTAACCTAGAAAGACTAGCTTTTGACTTGTTCTGGCAAAACTGAAATGCTTCACTTTTATCCTTGAACACTCTTGTATATTCCCTCTTCTTGTGTGGGAAATTTAAAGGATTTGCACAGTGAAACAGTTTTATTAAAAAAAACAAAACAAAACACAAAAAACCACAGCATCAAGTGTCTGGGTTCCAGCTGAAGGAACAAAAAGTCCTCTTTGTGGGCACACCAGCAGTTAAAGCAATTCTCTGTTACACAACTGTAAAAACTGATCATTAAAATGTGAATTGCAAACAAGCAAGTATCTTGATTTTAGAAACAACAGATTTTACAACAGACACGCATCAGATGCCTTAGCATAAATAAATGATAAACACAGGCCAATCAATAATCTTTGAAGCACTTGCAAGTAGGAGAAACCTACAGTCAGTGGTATTAAAGAAAATTCCCTTTCTTTTAAACTCCTAAATCCACATGCAGCAAGAGCTGAGCTCCAATTTAATTACTGTCTGCGCCGCTCAACAATGAGGCACTGCTGACCACTGCAGCCTGCTTCCCAAAATCACCATTTATATGGACATGTAAATAGCAATTCATGATTGTCAGGAAGAAGAGAAATTACAACCTGGAAATCAGCTACTGGAAGTTAATTTTGGGTAAGTTTTGTTCAAGCCCTGGGCTTTTTGTTTGGTGGTTTGCAGTCGGGCTGCTGGCATGGATGCAATATAGAGCATGAGCTCAAAGTTGGCTTCTGCTCTGTTAGTCCTTCTGTAGGATTCAGCTGGAGAAAGATCAGGACATAAAGAAACTTAACAAATTCACCTTTTTGGTAAAGGTTTGGGGTTTCCTGACATGAGTATAACAGGTTCCTACATACACATCTGTCTTTACCATGCTGAATTACTTAGCTCCTCAAAAAATATGCCTACACAAATGGAACGTGGCAATATACTAAAAAGTCTGGCTTATAAGCAGTGTCTTACATTTCTTTATTTCTCACTCTAAAAAAAAAATCATAATCCTTGTGCAGTTGTGCCTTTGTGATTTGTCTGTAAGATGACTGTTATTGCACAGAGAAAGATCACACACAAAAACTATGAGAATTTTTATACATATATTTTTAAAATTAAAAACTCATATAGTCTGGATGGATGAATGTGAACAAACACAAATGATAAAGGCGTATTTTATTTTTATATCACTAAAGAAAATACTTAAATGGAATATAAAAATTCTTCATATAATTTGAGCTCTACAAGCTTTAAGACCCGTTGTCTAATATAACCTGGAGTTTATTACAGTCATTCACTTCATACAGCTGGACAACTATATTTCACACAAAAATGTATATAGGTACCTATATATTAAGGCATGGACATAAGTGTACATAGAAGCACAGTTCTGCCACCCTGACTGATACTGAGAAGTTTCAATTTCAATTTTACTCTGAGTAAGTGCAGCAGAATTAGGCCTTATACAAAGGTAACACATTATTACAGTTGGCTTGAAAGCCATCATTTTACATTTGTTAAATCCCACTTTTTAAGGAATAAATAGCCATTTCACAGTCTCTGAGAAGTGGCAAGAAGCAAGCAAGAGCAGAAAATCAGTTGTGTGTAAATCCCTAAGAAGATGGAGATAAAATATCTGTCAAATTCTACTTATTTCTTCCCACACTTCCCAGCAGCTTTGATTCTTCACGCTGATGTTTCATTAGCATTTAGAGAAAGGTGATTCTGTTAATAATTCTGAGCACCATTTCTCTTGCAAGGAATAAAGAATGGGGGGAAAAAGTCACATTTTACCATGAAGCATTTTGCTGAGATGTACTTATTGCTTGTTCCTCATTCCAGATTCGCACAAAAAATGCCACCAGCATGTAGTGCAGGTTTCAGAAACAGCACTGACAAGTGGCACAGCTCCAAAATCAGACACAGTAGTTGGTTTAGAACTGAGACCAAAGCTGAACCCAGCAGAAACGCTTTCAAAAACACAGATTAGCTTGCAGGGGTAATAATCCCCTATGACACAATATTCATCTGATGATGATGCACTGGCAGTCATGCCAGTACCTGTGGGTTTTTCTGCTTAACAAATCATCATGTGTTTGTAAAATTTGTTTCCACCCACTTTTATTCGACCCTTTTGCTTCTTTTTTTCAAGAGAATAAGAAATGGGTGAATTAGTTTTTATTGTAATCATCCTAACCTCATCCTAACCTCACTTCAGAATCAAAGTAAGAGACCAGGAATCAGTCCCAATTTCCGTCTATTTTTTACATATACCATGAAGGGCGTTGAGTGGGAACAGAGAGGAAGGCGACTTAAAAGGCTGTCAGGAATATTCCAGGGAAATGTGCCTGCTTCCCTCCCAGCAGTGTTGCTGGTTTTGGGAGGCACACGGCAGAGGGATGCGCATTGCCACCGCCGCCAAGCCGAGCAGAAAGTCACCTCCTGCACCGCTGCCACGCCACGGCCTCAGCTGGGGAAACAGGAGAGTGCAAAACGCCTCACAGCGAGCAGGAGCGATTAAACTGCCTACAAATCACCTTTCCACCTAATCCAAGCAAGTCAGGAGCCAGATAATTTCCTGAAAAAGAGGATTCATATCTCATATTTAAAAAAAATTAAATCCTTCTTAATGTATCCTACCCAGAGCCACAGCCTACAGTCACTGAATTGAGCATCCAGCTTGGCAGCGCGAGTCTCAGCTGAGCTAATCAAATACCTTAAACTCCCTACAAATAAGTTTTGTTTTTCCATACCTTGAATGAACAAGTTTCCCAGGCCAGCTACATATAGTCTCAACAGAAAAAGTCCTTTCACTCCTATTAAACATGCTGAAATTTTCCTTCCTTAAAGGCCTCTGTCTCAGTAAATAAAAAAAAAAATCAGGAATAAATTAGAGTAGCCTGTTTACCTTCTTTATAATCTTTCTTCTTTAATATGATTTTATTGTATCCTTTTTTATATTTATCTCCAAAGTAAACAATATAAATCTTATCAATTTTCTTCTACCGAAATTTTACACGTCTCTAATCCCTTTTGCCATATGTTTCTGAATCCTCACTATTTCTAGTACACATTTGGGAGCTAGAACAGCCAGAACGAAACAGAATATACTCAGTGAAAATACACCTTTCATTCATTAATGTCAAGGTAATATCTTCAATATTAGCCATCCTGCTCTTTATGCACTCTGCCCTGCTCCGTGCTTCCCTTGTTATCACGCTTTGCTTAGCAGAGATTTTCATTAAACCAGCCATGGCAATGTCCAGTCCTTAGTCCAGAGTGTGTATTTTAAATTCAGGCTCCAAAAATACATCCTCATATTTCAAATCTGCTGTAAGAAGCAAGGAATTCGACACTGATTGAACGACAATAACTCCATTCATTTAATGCTTTCTGTTAAAGCATTAAATTTGGCTATATTTTGACTCAGGGAGGGTTGCCTATTAGTATGGGTTGACTAGCTGCTTCCTCCAGTTAACAAAGCAGTCTTTTTAATATGTTATATGTCACAATACGCTGTTAAAACTCCTCCGGGTTGGCTGCTTCGTTTCAAATTCATACAGCGGGGAACAAAGGTCAGCCACAGCAGAAAGGTAAGCGCTTCGTTTTACTATTGGAACTTACATAATTTGCAGGCAAAACAAGCTGTTTTACACAGCAGATGTCAAGTTCATCACAGATGCCTTGAGAATGATCTATCTACTGATGCATATCAACCTTTTTTGTCTGGATAACTAATCACTTACATGGAAAAACTGGTAAACTGCCTGAAAGGTTGTAGAGATAGTTAGCTGTAAACGCAGGGATCAATTCAGGTTCATTACTATTCGCAAAACCTTTACAATATTGGCCAGCAGTAACTCAAAAGTAGTACAATTAACAGAGATCAGATAGATATCCTCACGTTCTCCTTTTTGAGATTTGCTAAACTATAAGGCATTAAAGGAACCTAAGAATACAGTTTGCACAGACCTTTAGCAACTTTTGTATTTCACAAGGCAATTTCAGCTGACCTTTAATTTTTAGTGCAGCATTTTCCATTTGTAGGGTATCACTTCAGAAAGGGCTGCCTTTAAGTATTTTAAAAAACTCCATTAATACCACTTAAACTGGAACTTGTAAGCAAAGCTCTCGCCTTATGGGAGAATTTTCCTACGCAAGTCACCAAGAAGCTACAAAATTTTAAGCAATATGAAGTGATTTCCAACAGTAGGCTTCTTGGCCACTAGCTTTATATGCCTATATATTGCCACTGAGGAAAGAAAAACATCTGACAATATCTGGGTTCAGAAAGGTAAAAATTACAATATGCGTTATTGCTCATGTAAGATGTGGTCAATATTCATACCAGTGCTTTTTCTACTTACATAATTAATACTTCAAGATAAAGTTGAAGTATTTGTTCTGTTTGAAAGTAAAATACACCTTCTATTGTCCTCACAATTACATGCTGTTCTCTTTGAAAGTAAAATACACCATTCTATTGTCCTCACAATTACATGCTGTTGCAAGGAAGTTACAACTCTGCTATAACCTAATCATCTGCTATTTAGATATGGACTCATGAATCCCATATTTTTATTCTAAATTTAAGTTCAGTCATCGTAGCTAATGTCCTTGATGCTATCTCAAATTGCTGTCATTACACGGATCACTAGAAATTGGAGGTAATAGTAAAAAAGAAAAGAAAAAAGAAAGCTACCAAATTAGATGATGGATAAAGGTTTAATCAATTTAATTTTATCACCAAATCCATTCCCTTCCTCTTGAGCTGTCAGGGCACGAGATAAGCGGAACACGTCGTGAAGCACAACACAATCCTTTTGTGGGGAAGGAGTTGTGTCCCTGAACCTCGCCAAGATGAAACACGCTCATTTATTACTTTGGCATTGCAGAATGATGAAGAACCAAGCTGGTTTCCTCCCTTCATCTTCAGCACAATCTTTCTATTTCATTAATTTTTCATGGAATTTCATTTCACAATCATTTTGCCTCTCTCACCCACTTGCTACCCTTATTTAGTTTATTCTGTCAACTATTATTTCATGTCCCATTGTAGCAGCGGCGACTCTGGCCATGGCTTTCTACCACATCAGGGATACCTGATGCCCTTCTGTTTCCAGTAACGAACTTCACTCAGTAGCCCTATAAACGACATTGCAAATAACGTGGCTTATTTGTTGTCTTACACTGGAAAATAACTTGGAAGCGTTATCTATCCAATCCCCTATTTCATACTTACTTTCTGTGTGTTGATTCCTAAGCAGTTGCTGGAGGCTGCTGAAGTGTGGCCTTTTTAGTATTATCAGTAAATGGCAACTCTGCTTTTGTTTGGTCTACTTGTAATGACTTATCTGGGAAAACAAGCCTTCTTTTCAAAACCTATACCACAGGCTATGAAATGGGCACAAGCTGTGCTGAGGCTGCTGTGCAAGTTCTGCCAGTACTCTGCCATATTCCAGAGCCCTGAGAAAACACAGGAACCCACAAACACAGTAACTGCCTATAAACTCCTAAAATTTTAAAATGGATTTCTCTAAATCAATAGGCAAAATTTTCTCTCCTCTGGTCATTTTATACACACCCATTAAAAAAAAAAACCCCAGCAACTCAAAACCAAGCAAACAGAGAGGAAAATATAAAACATCTATTACTACTGCCACTTGAAATTAGTATGCAAATAATCTGTCAAGCATCCATATTTATTTTTCATCACATCTTTGAAAAATTAAGATATTTACTTCCCACTGGGAGTTATACTGTTCTAAATGTCAATGAAAATATTTCTACCTATACTAATTTAACAAATAGGTCTAAATAGCCGCATTTTAACATTTTAACACGCATTCTGCATAGAGTGTAAAACTGAATAAAATCACTCTGTGTATCTATGTTTGCAATATGATATTCATTGCATAGATATTTATTGTTAAGGCAGGATCTTCTTACTGAAAATGTTCCT
The DNA here is from genome assembly GCA_910950805.1 of Acrocephalus scirpaceus scirpaceus. Taxonomy (NCBI): domain Eukaryota; kingdom Metazoa; phylum Chordata; class Aves; order Passeriformes; family Sylviidae; genus Acrocephalus; species Acrocephalus scirpaceus. The sequence continues at coordinate 142,746,827 of OU383773.1, read as the reverse complement.
GGATTTCATAAGCATGAAAATAAGATGCCAGCAAATTAATTACTGGACGATGATACTGTACACTGGAATATTTTTCAGCGTCCTACACTTTTCAGTGCTTGATTTACATATATGGAAATTCTCCCTTTGACTCTTACTGCATGTGTTTTTTATTTATTTCTTTTTAGGCCAAATGCACAAGGAAATTCAGCTATTCCAAGAATGTTGTTTGCTTTCCTTGCTTGAACTTGCCTTCTGGCCCCAGGAAACTCCTAAAACAGAGCATTCAGGTATAAAAGAAATGGAGTGAAGTGCTATCCCCCTCCCCAAATTTATAATTCACACTAACTAGAGCAAAAAGATGAGTTAAAACATGGAAAGTAAAACAGAGGGGATAAGCAGCACTATTAAATAGAGAATAATAATTGTTTCTAGATATCCTAGATATTCTATTAGGTAATGTTGCAATCTTGTTTTAAGCACAGTTCATATGTAACATGTGTAATAAAATACAGTAAGATGTATAAAAAATTTGTTGAGTTCATATCCTTAAGGAGTGGGGATGTGACAGATAAATTCAGTTCCTTACTTTGTCTAATATTCAAATTTAAGACTATAGTGATTTTTTTTGCCTACTCGTGTTCATAGGTATCCCTGTGTATGGATGTGTAAACATATGTGCCGAGTTACATACTTTAAAGTAGCTACTAAAAGCATTCCTGCTGTAAACAAGATATGTGCTAGAGAATAGTTGAAAGTGTCTCCGGTCTAACTCTCTGCAAAGACTTTCTCACAATCTTTTAAACAGATGAAACCTGCAAAATAGTGGATATTCTCATAAAAATAGTAATTTAATAGCCTAATAAACATTTTCCTGACTAGTTTCCTGAATAGTCTGTTGGTTAACTAATGCCTGTTTATAAGATACAAAAAAAAACCCCTCACTAAATAAAATACTATAATAATAAAATCCAACAGGTTTTATACAGGGCATGCCTTAAGTTACAGGAATTTTTTGGCCAGCACAATTTTATAGGAATGTGTATTTTCATGAATGTATACTGTGATTACAAATAAAGGAAAAACAAAATCATACAAGCACAAGTCTGTAATTAGTATACTAACCAACAACATTATTTGAAAAGTGGTTACAAATAGCACATTTGGAAGAATAAAACATGAACACTTCAAGTGCACATTCTTATTGATGTTGGTCAGTTAAGCACTTTTTAGAATGCCATCCACCTCCAGCTGTGCATTCTGCAAATACCTTTCAGCTACCAAGTTATTGTTGAGCAAATTTTCATGTTCTTTTTTTTTTTAAGACACTCAACTGCCACCTTGTTTTGGCAAAACGAAACAAAAAACGATGCATCAGGAAAGTCCTATTGGAAAACCCTAACTTTTTTCTGCTCTTAAAAACACAACTAAACCAAGTACTTTTCCTCCATTGCATAGATTATTAGTTTACTCTTTTTTCCTGGCCAAGTACAGGTCGCTAAAGCTAGGCTAAGTTTGCAATTCCGTAGAAAAGTAGTTTTGCTAGAACAAATCAGCATAAAGAAATCTGCAGAGCACGACTTGATTACAGGGAAATTTAAAGGGAACTGAGTATGCAAGCGCTCCTTTCTGATAGTTTTAAAATTTATTCTGTAACGCCAAGTAAAAGGCAGCCTTTCTCACCAGGTGCTATAGCCTGCTAAAAACCCAGAGTAACAAGTTGAGGTTGCACACCTACTCGAAGTCCTGATATATCTGCATGTCTGTTGTTTCTTCTTGTGTGCAGGTCACTACTTGTTACTATGATTTTGAATATAGAGAGTTAACAGATGAAAGTAAAAATATTGACAATCAAATGACACAGCCTTGCATTTAGCATTTGGCCGTTTTCACCAGTTACTATACAAAAGCTGCTTTGACACCTTTCTAAAAAGTTATCAAATACTGCACTTACTGACTTCAACATAATCAATAATTAAAAGAGACACCTAGCTAATGGCACATATAAATTAGGTTTTCTAGAATCTGAAGGAGAAACAGCGTATCCAGAGCATCAGCTTGAGTGCTAGCTGACTAAAACTTGTGTGAGTACCACACAGAGATCATAATTACACGTTAGATTGTATTTACTGCTTGGATAAACCCTCGGACTTCGCATCTCTGCAGCTGAATGCCTTGCAGCTGGGCATCTCTGGCACTCTGCTCCTCGTATCAGTTTATTTTACTTTAAAGTGCTCACAGCCAGTTAACTTCGTCTTTTTCAGGCAAAACATCAAAACCCAGGCGGTAGCGTGTCATCCCCTCTACAGGAGACAGCCTTGCGAAGAGCTGTTATCTAGGGCATATTCCCTGTTCGCAATGACATCCTGTAGCTTCACTTTTCCTGCTTACGGCAATTAGCGCCTTCCTAAGCAGGGCTCGCTCACGGACGGGGAACAGCACCGAAACAGAAAAACTTAGTGTACCTCGTCTAGAGAAGGAGAGAAGCGCTAGTTTGGAGGGCGCGACAGCCCCGGGGGTCTCCGCGCCGCGCTCGGCCCCGGCAGCGGCCCCTCCTGCCCGCGGGCACGGGCGGGCACGGGCGGGCACGGGGCCGCGGCGGGAGGCGGAGGGCAGCGGGGCAGGCGGAGGGCACCGGGGCAGGCCGGGGCTGCCGGAGCCCCGCGACGGCCCCGCCGCACCGCGCTGCCCCGGACGGGGCCTGCCGAGCCCACCCCCGCTGCACCCCCGTGGGGCCAGCCGCGGCCCGGCACAACGCAGGGAGGGCAGCGTGCTGTGTCCGGCCGCGGGGACAGTGCCGGCCTCTCCCGTCCCCCGGTGGCCCCGAGCAAGGCACCGCCCGGCCCGCCCCGGCCGTCGGGGCAGCGCGGGGCTGGCGCCGGCGAGCCCCGGGTGCTGACAATAGAGCTGCGAGCAGCCGATGCCGTGCAGGTGGCAGGCGGACAGAGCGGGAAAAGAAAACAACGAGAAAATCACATCTCTCTTACCTTTCCTCTTCGATCTCCTCCTCCTCCTTCTCTTGGACTTGCATCTCAGCTGCCCGCTCGGCCCTCCCGACGCCCTGCCGCTGCCCAGGACGGATGTCATGCCGGTACCTCAGCGAGCAGCACCGCGCCAACGTGTTCTCCCGCGGAGTTTCTCCTCGTTCTGGAGGCGGCTTTTATAGGGCGGTGGGTCGGGCCGGCGGGGTGTGCCGGGGCTGTGCCCGGGCTCCGCTCGGCGCTGCCGCCGCGCAAGGGTCGCGCCTCCGCCCCGACGTGCCGGGCCCGGCCGGGGCGATGCCCGGCGGCGCCGCCGCGGCTCTGCCGGCCCCGCGCCCACTTTTTGCACCTCTGCGAGTTGCTGGGCACCGGCCGCTTTGAAGCCGATGGTGCGGGGGTAGGGGGGGTGGCGAGGGGGGCGGATTTGCTGCTGCAAAGTCTCCCGCAGCCCAATCGCTCCCGCCGCCCGGCGCTGACATCAGCTCCGCCAGCCCTCGCCCCCAAACTCCGCTCCCGCGGGGCTGCCGCCTGTGCCCGGCTCCCGGGAGAAAGCGAGGGAGAATGGCCCCGTAGGGAATAAAAACATCCTGCCGCCTTGTCTTGGAGAAGCCGGAGGGGCAGCTCGCAAGAAGGGAGGCTGCAGGGAGGATTTCAAGCCTTTTTTTTTTTTTTTTCCTGTCTGCTTTAGACCATGTGGACACTGAACACTCCGCTTCTACATACAGAGAAATGCCTCTGTTGTCCTCCCCAACCACGCAGTTATCAACTAGTTCACTAATTGCGATGCTTATTATTCCCAGTGAAAGAATATGAGTTACTGTTGAAGGATCCCTGTGTCAACAAACCTTATGCAAGAGGATAAGTGTAGCGATTCCCCTTGAATCTCCTGTTATTTTCAAGGTACGTGCTCTGTTACATTCACAATCAAGGGCAAAAGCTCTGTGAAAAGAGGAGTGTGTTGTCGCTCAGGCTCACACATTAACACTCTGCAGTGCCTCATTTGGGGAACTGTGCAATTAAAGTGTCGGGAGCAGAGGGGCTTTTACAGAGAGGAAAGATGACAACAGCAATCCTCTGAAAAGCTTGACTACAAAGCATTACATGCTCGTTACAAAAAGCCAGGGAACACAACAGATAAGATACTGCTTTAAGTTACGAGAGACCTACTGCTTCTGTGCTCTGTTGTCCTTACGTATAATTGCATTTAAAAACACATATCTGGAAACCTAGGTGGTGACTGGAAAATGGAAGAATATCAAGAAAAATTATGTTAAATAATGAATGTCATCATTAGTGCCTACTGCATTTGCAGTTGGCTGAAGGAGCTCAGCAAACCCTTGTTTATCAGAACCCCGTTAAATCTAAAACTTCCTCTTGTTGGAATGTAGGTTACCTGGCTCCTGCTGCTAAACCACTTCCACTGCAACCCTCCCAGCTATTAGAAACCCTCTGTGTTTGGCTGGTATGTAGGCCTCTGTAATTTTTGGATGAGGCAGAGCTACACGTTACAGATTTTCAAATTAAATAAACAAAACCACTTCCATGAAAGTCTCTAAAGGTGCTTATTAAACCAGGATATGGATAACTCAGGTGTGCCAAGATGATGTCACCTCTTGGACCCTCTATGCTCTACGAAGCAAGTTGCATATGGCAAGAAGGCCCTATGTACCCTCACTTTCAGCTATGTGGCACAGCACAAAGCTCAGGGGGAAACTGCCCTCCCATCTCAACAGCTAAAGTAAGAGAGCCTGAGAATCCCGACCTGCATTGCTTGAATGTCAGATGTAGTTCAGGAAGCTCTTCATGAAAGTAGGTTCTTACTTGCCTAGTTTTTACAGGTTACTGGCAGAATTTTTTTACAATATACACATCACCCAAACTGGTACATAGCTTAAGTAAACATCTCTTTAAAGTGCTTCTGTCTATTTCAGGGATAAAAGCTTGTCTGCAGGAAAACAGAGAGGCAATCAGTATTTTTTATTTTCAGCTTCAGTCTTTAACCTTTCTCCCCTTTTGCTTCTGATTTCTGTTGTTCTGACCACAGCTGACTCTCATCTATTAATGTGGCAAGAACTTGTATGTGAAGTAGTAACTGCTGCAGCAAAACACAACTTCATGTACAACTGTACATCAAAGTTCTGACCAGTCTGGAATTTAAGGCACTTAGTTTAGAAGCCAGATTTACACTTTTTTTTTACAGAAAAGTGTCTTCTGTATTTCAGTACCAATCTGTGTTCTCTCCATTATGGATCTAGAAGAGAAGCCAGATCCAATTAAAAGAAAAATGAACATCCTGGGACATTAATTCATTTTTAGGAGTGGCTTCAAGCTCAGCTCATTAAATTTTCTGAAGGCTGTATTTCTGATAATATTTTGTTAACATACTCTCAAAATGGCTGGAATCTAACATGTTAAGAAGACAGACTGGCATTGCCAGTCCCTAGAGAAGTCATGCTACCAAGCCAGCCTGAAAAGCCACCAATTCTTAGAAACTATTATTCAGTGATAACAGATTCATGAACTGCTTTTTATTTCTAGGCACAGTTCTAAGAAAGTATCAGCAAGGCAACAGTAGCAATGATGGATCTATACTGGTGGTGTAGCTCCCTCCTAGACTGGTTTCAGGACTGGAGAAGGCATGAAGACAGCTGAAGTCATGCTGGTGGTGAAAGGTTTCCTCTTGGCCTCAAGAAGGTGTGAAAGGCAGACTTTTTTTATACTATCTACAAGGTCAGTAAAATTCCTTAAATGTGCTATGCTTATTCCTCTTCTTCCCCACAATGGAAGGAGTTGGCTTCTCCACCCAGTGAAGGGCCCTGTTTCAGAAGCCTTTTTTAACTTGAATGCAAGATTACCAGTCCCACTCAACTGGGTCTGTCTCTCTGCTCAGAAAAACAAGTACATGTTTTCAGGCACTTTGGTAAAGTGACATACACTTAAACTAGGAAATACAAAACCAGTATCAATGAGGTGGGAAAAAAGCTAAATTATAAAATAACACCATCTCTCCCAGTTATGTGCTTATGTCTACCATTGGCCAATGCACTTGACAGTTTTATCATCCCACAGAAGTTATGGCTGTTCCTCAGTGCCCCGGTAATGATTAGTGGTGTTCTGTGCTCCTTTTTGTTTACTAAGAGTAAAGCATCTTAGGATTTTTTCATCTCCATGGGCCAACAGCCTGTGGAGGTTATGATTACTACCTTCAAACTGAAGTAGTTCAGACTGTTCTTTATTAGCTTCAAACTGAAGTAATTCAGACTGTTCTTTATTAGCTTCAAACAGAGGTAATTTAATTCAGACTGTTTTAAGGGCATAACTTCACACGCCTTGACTTACAGACTGTGAAGAAATGTACATCATACCAATGCACAGTTACCTACTCAGACCTAGTTGAGTCAGCCAGGTAGGAGAGTTTCAGGTGGAAGTCCTGATGTGAATACCTCTTCCCTGTGCTGTCTGGGAGCTGTGACTCTTCTCGTGAACCCATCGCAGCTACTGATCCCAGCCAGTACATCAAAAACTTCTGTCCTGTTCTTGTGAGATAGACAGGGCTCTCTCAGTGCTTGAGGTACCCAAGCAAGAAGTCCAAGCTTTACAGGATTTGTGACAATTCACTTCACTCAGGTTCTCTCAAAAGAGGAGAGCTGAAGGTCAGTCCAAATAGTTTATTAACTGGAAGACTGATGGTGACTATGAGAGTATGACGGGGAAAGAGTGTGTGAAAATGGATGCCAGGTTGCACACCTTAATTATGCATTACCATTTAAATTTCCGTGCCTAAGCAATATAGTGTAGAGTTAGTAATCAACAGAAAAGGAAAAAAATTAAAATGGATGAAGAGAAAAATCAGTCCACTCTTATTTCAGCTAAGGACTTCAGATCAACAACTTTGAGAAAGTTACACAAATCTGAATACTACGTCCATGAGTATTATGGGTGGCCAGTACTTTTCCATAAATAAACATATTTAGATGAAGTATAATAAATATGAGATCGACATTTTTCATTATCCTTCTGATTTTCAAAATTTAGAGTATCGTGACACAATAATACAAAAATTTCGGGTGAAACAATTTAAATGCTATATTGAACATACAGAAATGCAAATATGTAAAATGATGTTGAGCATCCAAGGTCTCTCAGGGAATGCCCCATGCAAGTGTTGCAGCATTTGCAGGGGGTGCTCCTCTCAGAGAAAATGGGTCCTGCTGAACAGCACAGCAAGTGGGAGAGGTAAGCTCCAGACTCTGCACTTCCCAGAATATGCACAAACCCTTGAAGAAGAGGCCATCTGGCTGCCTTATTCCACAGTTTGCAGCTGCACTGTCCCTTTCCTAAGAAGCTATGGATACTGCAAGCAGCAGGCCATGGTAAAGGTTTTTGCAATTTACTGCTTGGGAGCAGACATGCCCTGTAGGCTCCTGAGAGGGGACAGGGATGCAGTAGCCACCATCTATTTTTCTCCCATTCTCTATTTTCTCCTCACCATCCCGTTTTTGTTGGATTTTGCTTCCCCTGCCTGTGTAGGTAGAGGGAAAAAAAAAAAAAGCCCTTAGAATTTGGAAGATAAAAGATGCTCAAGGGCGTTAAAGCAGGACATGAATGCAATCGTGTGGCTGTGCAGGTGAGACTCCAGAGCCTTCTGCCGCAAAATGCCTGCACTAATCCACTCTTGCCCTACTTACAAGGAGCTGTCAGTGTGGTTATTTGCAGCAAAAAACCACTTTAGCTTTGGGGCCAAACATCACAGGGTGGTGATGAAGCAATGAGGGTAGGGATCCATATTCAGTGTATCAAGTTTGTCAGAAAAATACCTCACAGCAGACAGGTCCTCCTGTCTGCTTTGCATATTCTTGCACATGAAATATCCCAGGCTGGGTAACACTGTGGTATTGCATAGCTGGAGGTTAAGGCAATGCTAAAAGGATTTGCACCCTCACTAAATTGCAACAGAGCTGAAGGGATCTGGGATTCTGTGTTCTCTGCTGTGGGAAAGACACAGCAGCTAAGTTTCATCTCCCACAGGAGAAACTTCTCTTATCCCTCTCATTTCTCCAAGATCCCATACCTAGTCTGATGGAGGTTTAGTGCAACATGCCAGCAATAGGTGATGTCCAACTCCCTGATGAGCATGAGGTAAACACTTTAAAGCTGCTTAGACAATAGTCTCTTCAATGGGGAAAATACCTATATGCCAAAGGCTGCAAATCTTTGTAATTAGTAAGCCTGTATATGCCACACAAACCAGCAGCAGTCACTGGAGATAAAACAAAACTTTCTTTGAAAGATGTTTGTGTGGGCACACTAGATCATAATTCAGCAGCTCTGACTCTTGAGGTGGGTAGAAGTACAGCTCATCACCAGAACCAGTTTTGATTTTAATAGTGTTTCCTGTGTTTGTAATAAACTGAACCAAAATGTGGAATGAAAATGTCCCAAAAGCAGAGATATCTGGAACCTCATTCTGTCATAAGATGTTTCAACCCCAGGCCAGACTGGTCATAGACAATTTGTTCATACAAGATTAACTTCTTCACAGACCTTCTGTAAGGCCCCCATTGTACAGGTTTCTTTCTGTGCCCAGTATCCCAATCCACTTTCATCAACCAGTTGGAAATGCATCAAGTTGTAACAGATTATTATTAATTTTTTATTACCAGTAATTTATTATTATTATTATTATTGTAATTCTTATTACTGTTATTCTTTTTAAATAGTAATTCTCTGATAAGGAAATACTGAAAACACGTTTTTGTCTTCTACAGCCTTTGAATAAAAGCTTTAAAACAAAGACTCTGCCAGGGGAAAGGTCCACATGCTGCAGTGTGGCTGTGCAGAACACCCTGGGACAGAGGAGAGGGGCACCTCATCAGTGCTTGGTGAGGCAGGGGTGCAGTGTCACTGGTGGGTCCCCAGCCCACCAATGCCTTGGCTGCCAAGGAATTCCCAGGAGATTGAGCCACAGTGTCACCCTCCTCATGCAGTTGCCCCATGCTGGGAAATCGGGCACCTGAGAAGAGAATTGCCCCAAACAGTTCATTTCTCTGTGCTGACAGCTTTTTCATCAGTAAAATGCAGATGCAAATACTTATGTCAGGGGATTAAGGAAAGCTAAAATGACCATGGGCTGCTTACACACAATATACTTTTCACCCTAATCTTTTCAGTTTGGAAAACTTCCAAAAATTAAATGATGAATAAATTCTCCTCATAGCAGCCATGTGGATTACAAAGACTTGCAGAATTTTTGATGAAAGGCTACCGTCTTCTAAAATGAATGCTGCAAGCCTATGTCATGAGAAACCTTAACCAACTTCTCTGGGACTCTAAAAATGTTTTATAGAGTAATCTTGCAGTAGCTGCCTTGTAGAGAATTAAAGCAGTACTGAAAAATGCTACAGCATAGCTATTGCTATTATTTCAGTAATGTAATGTGCTACAGTTTAAAGAAGTTATTATGAAAGTATAATTTGACTAAAGTTTACATTTGCAGGCTGACATATGTTTAGTGTTACAGCCTTTTCCTGGAGACCTACAGCAGCAGTCACTGACCTTGTTAGGGGCAGTGGCTGAGGATAAGGTGTAATAATAGTCAGTAAAGGAAAAGTGTATTGAATTGCATTAACCTCTGGCTAACAGGTTAATCCCCTACCAGATTCATCAAGTTTCTGTGATATCCAATCACTTTACAAAAGGAGTTTCACTGCAATTTTCTGTTAACTTATTTTTGAACATACTTTTCAAAAGGCATTCAGATTTATGTGATTTATAATCACTGCAAAGCTGAATGCAACAGTTCAGAATGTAGATGCAGAAAAGTGTAGGAAATACAAGAAGGCTGCTGTAGAGGCGTATGTTTTCCAACAGCTGGCCAGCAGTAGCAATAGTCAGCTACAAATTTCTGAGATTTGTAAGGCCCTACAGCCCCTACTGAGCATCCTACGACAGATATCAGAGTAAGGTCACTGAGAAAATAAAGAAAATATTTTTTGGAAAGAACTGACTTATAAACTCTCTAGTGAAGACCATAAAAATTATTATTTATCCTTGTATATCCCTCTCATAAACCACCTGATACAATGGTTTTCCTGGGGAAGGTTGTTTACTGTGTGCAGTATGGCCATTCAGGAGTCATAGAAGATACGTACTGCAGGTAGAGAAAAACAAATAACACAAAGGCTGCCTCGTATTTTTAAAAAAACGTTTTTGCATTTTATTTCCTATATGATAGCTAATTGATATAGAGTGGTTTAAATCTAGCTCTAAGTTCTGACTCCTGTTTCTCCTGATGGTCACACTCAGCAGCTGCTGGGTCCTTTTTCATTTAGAACCACCTGTAGGACAGTTCTAAATTATAGTCTGTAATTGGTAAATGCAGATGGGCATCCCTTGATGACTGCTCTTGTAGACTTTCCTACTCTACCAGACTATCCTCATGGAATAAGTACAGGGTCTGGGTACTGTTGGTCTGATGTCAGATCTTAACTCACACTGAAGGGCCTGACCTTAGGTAAGTTACCTAAGTACTTACGTTGGTCAACATGACAGCAAGCCATATTGCTCCCTGGAAGTTTTGTGTCATTGGTTGTCAGTAAAATATTGAGGTAAATACTGTCTTTGTCTTGTGACCGGATGCAGCTCCTACAAAAATGGACCCCAAACTCTTGCTTGGGATGTCTTGATGATATTATAACCTGGATAAGGAAACGTCATGGAACTATGATTGCTATCACAGATCTAAATAAATACCCACCAGCACCGCTGAAAAAACAGTAACAGTTACTGAATTAAAAAATAAACTCCTTCAATTATCATGAGAGAGGGAAAGGTAGAACGCAATGAAGCCAATACTATTACTATTATAGAGGTTTATCCTCTACCTCCCAGATCCATTTCCCCTTAATTTTATTTCTCCTACACTACAACTGATTTTTCTTCATTGTCCTCAGATAGGCATCAGGAAAGTAGTGGTGCTGAAGCCTCTATCTGCAGAAAAGAGAGATGCCTAGAGGGGTTTGCATGTAGGTCCTCTACAACAACTGAGTTCCTAGAGTGGAATGATGTCCACAGCTCAGGAAAACTTGAGCAGCAGCAAAGACAGATAACAGATCCAAAACATGTATAAGGAGAAGTAGAGGTATCAAGAAACACAGAGAGAACAGTAATTAATCTGTGTGTCTCCCTTACCCTAGAAGTTCCAAAGAACCACCTGATATCTCTTGACGATTCATATGACCAAAAGTTTCAGTCCGAGCCTAACATACAGATGCAAGTCAAAGACATTATTTTAAGATCTTGGGTAAACCTGATGAAGCCCAATGTGTCCATCTCAGTGGTGAATCCTGAACCCTTCCTTTAGATAAGAAATAGATAAAATCATTGTACTTAATAACAATTTTGTCCAGAGTGACTTGGTGACTCTGCACTTGCCATTTTAGTTAGTAGTAGCTATGGAGCCCTTCAGATTTGTCTCTTCTCCCTGTTCAAGTCCTTCTTCCCTTAGTTTTGCTCACTGAATCTACATTCAGGCATTAATTTCTGTGTGTCATACCAGTAAAGATCAGTTTTACAGGATGACAATGACAGGCAACCACTGAAGCCTTAAAAGACAAGTGCTGTATCAAATAAAACCTTACCAAACTGACAAGAGTTATTTTAAAATAATGAACTTCTCTTTACTGCTGGACAGTTTTGGAATAAAATATGCAGATGTGAACTCTGCCAAGCTTAGTGATAGGGAAAGATTCAGTGGGGATATAGTTTAAAATCTGTTATTTAACCATAAGACTGGAGACCTAAGCCTGTATTTTTCCCACTTAGTCTTTACATTTGATTCAGGTGAAGACCTAAATGAAGAGTCTTGTCACCCAGCACTCCTTGGCACACAACTGGAGATAGATAGGCCTTCAGATGGTAGCATCAACTTTATTTTGGAAACAGATTTCTTATTTAAACACAAACGAATTGGATAGCTTCACTGAGTGAAGCTATGGCAACGTGGGATTTTTCAGTGTTTCTCTGAATCCTAAAAGTAGTCAAACTGGGAGAAGTAGACCTTCTTTTAATAAATGGGTAAAATTTTATGGCTGTGACTTTTTTCTCCCTTGGTATTTTTAGTGGGACAAAAGACAGTAAGATTGAAATGACACCAATATAAAGTATAAAGTATTCTCCTGAATCCTGGGGTTTAAAATATACATTTCCATTTATAGAATCAGTTTAATAAACATCCTTTTCAAATGCTCAATTCCCGTTACATCTTTATCAAAGGTAAACAGTTAAAGAAAATTATACATCAGTGCTTGACTGTTTCTTTTCTTTTTATCTAGAAGAAGTATTAGTATCATATGTAAGATGCCTTATTTAGAATCTGAAAATTTATTTTATGTTTTTCTGTTGACAACCAGAAGCACTGGATAGGAAAAAAAATAGCAGAACAAAGAGCTCCCTAGAGATATTTCACGTTTGCTGACTTACTACATCATCACATATGACACTGAATTATTAGTTCAGCAAATACTGAAATAGCACAAGAAAGCTCTCTTGCTCTTTTATCTTCACCATTGTTCTTGGATTTAAACAAGTCACATAAAAAGTTCTTGGAAAAACTAAAAATAATGAAAAATTATTATTTAGAGTGATTTGTTATACAGGATGCCTTCTTAATCATACTGAGGTAGAAGCCTAGCAGTGTAGTTTCCTTGAGCTCAGAGGACAGTTTGGATAGAAAACATGGCTGATCAGGTCTGTAGGAAGTTTTAGCAGGATTCTTCCTTTTTCTGTCTTCATCTGTGGAAGTGACTCTGCCCATGCAGAAAGACTGAAATGGTGCCCTGATTTGTATCAGACTGAACTCTGCTGTTGTCACAGAAGCCCACACACAGTACAGCACATTTTCCAGTCATGTCACAAGTTAGCTATTTTCAGATTCCTTTTAAAAATACAAATATTAGTGACTGTCAAAATTCAGGCCACCATGTACAACATTGTCTATGTGGGGTCTCAAAACAGAGGTGAACAGCTTGCCCTGCCTCCACCACCTGCACTTTGCGGTCCTACTGACACATGGATGACCTCTCCTCACCAACCCCTGCTTTCATGGGCTTGTTTGATTCCCGTGGCCTTGACCTCAGCTGTAAATTTTTAAAGTGACACTGTGTTCTTTACTGCAGGAATGGTGAAAGGTAAATGTCTGGGTGTATTATGATTCTCATGACCTTCCAACTGGGAATAGAAGTACAGTACTTCACCAAAAAATCCAACCATAACAACAGCTCCAGACTCATCTGTTTGTAGGAAGCTGTAGTTTAGTATCATCTATTTTGATGCAATAATAATAATAAAATTGTAATGCTTTGCATTACCATAGATACAGAAAATTTCTGAACTGAGAGTTGTTATGTATTAATGTTGAAACTTTGAAATCATTACCACCAAGCTGAGGCGTGATTGCCTTTATTCAGAACTAATTCTCAAAAATAGCTGTGATAATTCTTGTTGTTTAGGAATGGATACTTGATTTTTCTCACCCAGAAAAAAAGGACAAAATTCTAATTTACAAATATTTTAGTGGGATTAGATTGTTTTCCTGCAAGCTGTGACTTTCATTTGCATTGGTGTAGTCTCTTTAAAATGCTGTGTGACAGCAAGAGAAGACAAAATGAAGTAAATGGATCAGTACATTAAAAATGTCATAAAATGAAAGGAAGGGATAGAGAATGATTAGAAATATATATGTTACAATTTAAAATAAGAATAATTAGGATGGATTTATTTGAAATTCATGGTACAATTTACTGTGCTCATCTCAGACACTTCCTTCCCTTTCTTTTCTTCCCATACCCATTGAAAGATTTAAACATCTTACTTGTAAGTAATAAGCATTGATTCAGCATCCCTCATGAAATGATGCATGATTTTACTCCATCACAGATAATTTCAGAAACATTTTGCTGCCTGCTTTTATGTGCACTCTACTTGTGGAGAGGGTTTGAAAAGGTTTGCGTAGTTGCCTGCTCTGCAATAATGTGAGGATTTTGTTATCCCGCTGAGCTACCACCATTCAGATAGTTTGGATTCCTTCCTTCTGCAGCCAAAATCTCACAAAACCTCTCCCTGAAACACAAAGGTGCAGAAGAGAAAGGGCAAATGATTCACCAAACCTTTCAAGAGGCTATTTATATTCCTCCTGGAACAAGCAATTAGTGCTTTTCTTAGCCCCATCTGATCACCTTGTTGTCTTCTGCTTGTGCAACCACTTAAACAGTTTTTAGACAGAGATCTTCAGCTACTTCTGGTATCAGATCCAGTCCTACCTCCAGCCAAAGATATCAGACGTGTCCTACTGACTTAAACACAAATGGGATTAAGTATTGTATCTCATTAGCCCCAGAAAAATACTGACATCTCTGCTGGGTAGTCAGGTTCGCACATCTGTCGACGTGGTCAGAGCACAGCATCCCAATTTCAGGACAAGTTCACAAGCTCCCAGCTGTGGGATGTTCTCTTCCTTGCATGTGCCACCTGTGACTGCTGACATACCAGCCTGCATTTTCAGGAGACACCCTCAGACTCACAGACATACTTGCACCCTCTGATAGTCTCATTCATTATGACAGGGAAATAAAAAACCTAGTGCAGTACAGACAACACTGCATTCATCTAATACAATTTCCCTTTTTTGTGTCCTGTATCTCAGTCTTTCCTCAAGCCTCTGTGCTAAAACATCCAGTAATTGTGGAATTTAGTTCCAAATGGTTGGCAGAGGGATTTTGGGTGTCCAGTTCCTTGTGGCTATCCATGAAGCAGTCACAGTGACTTGAACCCAAGCATTGTGCTTGTTGCAGAGCCAGGACTCTGCAGTCTCTCTCAGATGCTCATGCATCGGTTTTCCCATGGGTGTGTCGAGATCCTTTTCTGGGACTGCCAGCTGCCGGGGGCAGCTGCCCGGAGCCCTCAGCGAGACCCTGCTGGCTGCTGCCCCCTCGAAAGGGACATGGTTCCCTGGCAGAGTCCTGGCAGAATCCCTGGCAGGGCTACCAGTCCCTCTAAGAAGCATCAATGCCTGTAAGGGGCATCAGTGGCCGTCAGGAGCATCGCTGCCAGCAGGAGTATCAGTCACCGCCAGAGGTGCCCCACTTCAGCGGGGTACCAGCCTCGACAGCAGCAGCAGTGTCTGTCGGGGACACCGATCCCTATGAGTGCCATCGGCCCCTGTGTGGGGGAGCTCTCGGTCCCTGGCAGGGCTGTCAGTCCCCGGGGTGTCGGTCCCAGCCGTGGTATCGGTCTGGCTGAGGACAGTCGCTAGGGATCCATGCAAATTGCAGCCCGAGTGCAATCAATAGATGTGACAAGCAGCCGGCAGCCGGGGACATAATGAAGGTGTGAGCGTGTAAGCGGCGAACAGATAACAATGCTATAGGAAATTATAGGGCAGCGCTGTATTGAATAAGTGCAGTGCAAAATGAGCTGCGGCTCGCAGGTCATGCTTCCCCGCTGCTGGAGTGTCTCCTGCTCTTGTCCTTTGTAATTGTAAGTGGCAGCAGTGGCGGCTGAATGCGAGGAGGGCGCGTATCCAGCCCTCATTTGTTCTGCATTACAATGCAGCCCTCGCCGCCAGCAGCTGATCCGGAGTGTCAGTGCCCACCTCCCAAGTGGACCAAGAAAACAGTGAAAACTCAATTTACTTGAGAATTGGGAAGGCTGTCGTTAAAACAGGGCTGTCCTTGAAACTACGCGGAGCAGCGGAGAGTGTCCTGTACGAAATAGGGTGAAACTTCTCTGTTTTCTTTTAAAAAAACCCCATGCTTTCACCTCAAAGAAACATAGAAGTAAAAAGCCTTTTCTTTCAGGAAACAAAAAATCGTACATAGAAAGTAGAAAATCCTCTAATTTTCTTATTTTTATGTTCAAAAAATATTTATAATATATGATTTTTTTTTATAACTTGGAAGAAAGCTTTTGACCACATAGTCATAACACAGAGTATTCTCCAGATGCTACAATTCCTTTTGCCCACTTATTAATATTCAAGGGGAGAAGAATGTCTAAAAAGTGTTCATTGATTTTTAATTTAATTTCCAAGTCCAATATGAAGTCCTTCTCTGTATTTTGTTCTGACATTTGGATCAAACTCAGCAGTCGTTTTCTGAAACCTCAGGTCTTAGAGACTCTTGGTTCAGAATCCCATTTAAAGGTTTACAGATTAAGTTTAACATTTGAACCTAATCAAAGACAAGGAGGTAACTCAAAGTGCTCTGCACAGTTCACTGCTATTTCACCATCACTGGTCGATACTTTCAGCTATTTATGAACACCCCATACGTCCCTTCCCCCCTCTTCATAATACCAGGCAATTTTATTTATGTTTTTCTTCACCTTAGCACTGAAATGTGCATTTTTATGGTTGAAGTAAAAGCTATACTAAACACAATACTTGCTCAATGTATTTATTAATACACTGCATATGTAGATCAGTATTTATTTTGTAACCTTGTTTTTAATCACTCAGTATGGCTGCTTGCTTTTATTGTTATATAGAATCAGTTTGGTTCTTGCAAATGAACCTACCTACAAATGAAAATAATTCAAGGCAAAAAAATTCAAACTCTTGATATTTTTTTTTTCCTCCAATAGAATGGACAAACCCTGTCTTTTTTTCTTCTGGTTTACTTAGGCCAGACAGCTTCCAGGTGAATCAGAGTGGGTGTATTTCCCAAACTCTGCGGAGTCCACAGTGGGGTTTGCATCCTCAAATAGTGAGAAAAATGCCACAAAAATCTCAGTTTTGACTGGTCACCACACTTCCTGACAAAGGAAGGTGCTGCAGGAGTTAAGCCTACAAGTGATGGTGGATTTGGTGTCTGTGGAATACACTGCTTTTATTTTCCCATTGTTTCCCTTGGTTATGTACGAGAAATCTTTGAGGACACAAATGAATTTCCCATCTTCTGCAGAGGCAGCACTGAGAAAGACCACACAGCAGCCTATGATGCCTCTCCACTGGGTGGGAAGGAGACATTTTGGGAGATCAGACTGGCTGCACTGTTCACACAAAGGGGCACGTGGGACGTGACCTCCACTGGGAACAAAATCAAGGGCCTGCCGTAGCTAATCCTGGGCTTTATTATCTCTCCTGCACATCACTGTGCTTCCTGGCTAGCCCTGGACTGCTGCTGCTCTGCAGAAGTGTGTAAAGAGAGATGCTATCTTCTGCTATCTGCCCAAGCCAGAAACAGGCAATACCAGAAAAGCCTGTCTTGTCCAATTTCCAGTTCAGCTTTGCAGACTCAAGAAGTGCAGATAGTTTGGACATACTTTAGATAAGGACTTGAATATCTGGGGTTTTCCTGAGCATTTAATGCCATGCTTCATACAGTTTACTAAATTGTGTCACTAAATTTTTACCTTTCCTGGTAATAGAGTTTTTTTTTTTCTTCTGCGTTTCTTCTCCTTACCTTCCAGCAATAGTACTGGTAAACGAACAAATATATATGTACAACCATCAGTGTGCACTCTCTAGTAATATTAGTAATAAAATGTGCATATTTGCTCAGTGCAGTTGGGTTCTTGAAAAATAAATGTGTGAAGCCAAGAGCAAGCTGCTCGCCCCATGCCTGCAGTGAGAGTTCACTTTTAAATGTAAGATGAAAAAACAGACCTTGCCTTCCTGTCTTTGTAGAAAAATCCCATGTATGTGTGTAGTACAAATGCACTCAGATGCAAAGATGAAAGTGGGTATTTGCTTCTTTCACGCACAGCCACAAAGGGAACCCTGCACCTTTGCAGAGCTGTAATTGCCAGGTGCTTCTTTTAGAGGCAGGATAGATAGCTGGTTTGGCATTGGGCTAATCTTTTGGAAATGTAGGAAGGAGAAAAAAAAAGGACTGATTACAGATTGCTTTGCTTCATAAACCTCTCTCACACAGTGTCTGAAAAGAAATGTTTGTGCTCATTGTTACATCTTTCCGCACAACATATTTAACCAATGGTCAAGAGGTAGGCTTTTTTTTTTTTTCTCCAGGGACCTTCAGCAGATTTTCAGCTAGTTTTCTCCTTACTTGCCTTTCTCACTGCTTTCTCCCTTACTTACCAACCCTGGCTTCCTCTAATGTCCTTCTGCTGAAGGATACCTCGCTTCTCCTTTTGTTTATCAAGTGAAATCAAATTGCTTAGGGATAACTCTGTTTGCACCCCAACTCACTTGCAAAAAATGTGCTAGTGATTGTTCCTGTTTGAATCAGGATCTCTGAAACACAAATCCTTTCCTTAGGACAGGGAGGCCAGTCTTCTGTTCTCTTCTATCCTATGAGTCGTAGGTCAGCATTTAATTTCTGGACAACATAATTACTATTCAAAATTGTTAAAATGTTTCTCAATAATTTTTAAAATTCACATCCGGGGACCACCTGACCAAGACTAGGAATGGGCAGCCTCATGATTAAAGTGTTTTAACTGTCCCATCTTTAATACCAAGCAGGTCACTGACAGCACACTGAAGGCATGGGAGGTTTGTTGCAAGGTAGAGTTGGGTGACCTCAGCTTTGGGCAAGAGGGGAATGAAGGACAGAGACATCGGAACTCCAGCAAGCATTTTTCAGTAAGAATTGCAATGACCTTTTGTCTTCATCACATGTAGCAGTTAAATGATTATCTCCTTTGTTATCTTGCTGTAGAACCACTTTTGTATCAGCAGACACAGCCTCAGTCACTGTTGCGTTTACAGAAAACAAAGATGAAGGAAGCAGGGACGAGGGCAGGGATCAGAGTGGGGATGAGGACAGGGACAGATGTGGGGTGAGATGGGGTAAGCAGACAGATCTGAAGTGATGCCTAAATCCTGCCACATATGCTCAGCACAGTTAGTGCTTGATTTCCCTAGTATGTGCAATGTCACCAGTATGGCAGCATAGTTTCTGTGTGAATAAGCATAATACAAATGCTTCTCAAAAGATGAAAAGTCTTCCAGTTGGTTGTTTTCCACCTTGTTTCCCTTGTTCTCACATTTGCTGCCCTTAAGAAGTGCATGCCTTCTCTGTGTAACAGTGAACCCTTGGGACCAGCAGCGTCCCAGCACAGACAAAATTCTCAAATGCACTGCAGGAAAATCTTGCAAAGGCTGGGATTTCTGTAATTCAAGCACATTCTGGTTTTATATTTTTCATGGAGTGTAGCGGCACGTTTTCTAGTTCTTACTTATTGTTAATAATCATTTTTTCTGCAATGGTTTTTCCCAAGTTCCCCCTGTACTTCTCCCCATTTAGTACAATCTCCTGCCTGGGAAATTCCCTTTGTTCCCCTCTTTTACTATATGTAGTCAATCATCTGTTAGTCTCCTCCGGGAAGCCTGCCTCCCTCATTCCAGAGACTTCGGAGGGACTCAGTCCTGGATTGGAGCAGGCTGGGAATGCCCCACCCCTCGTTTCCTATTTGCTGGCTATGTGCCCTCCCCGTTCCCCTGATTGGTTTTCCCTCTTGTGTCCACCCCCTTCCCCTAGTCCCTGATAAGCAGTGAGCCTCCTCCTGCTCGCTCTCTCCCCTGGGACGCGAGTGCCTGCACCATGGGGTGCATGTGACAATAAACTCTATCTTGCCACGAGGCCTCCTTCTTCTTACCTTCGTCGAGCCTCACTAACAGCTCTCGTGCAGCTTCTGAACTACCAAGGAGGTAGTGGCCGGTCTGCTAGCCACTGCCTAACCAGACTTGAAACAATTCCCAGCCAGGGCAGCCGGGATTCGCTGGAACACCATCTCCAGCAGGCACAGGGAATTATTTCAATGGAGATCACAGTAGATGCTGAAACTCCACATCAAATTATGGTCTTGTGAAATAGCTCTTTTCTAACAGACAGCTTCTTGATCAAAAATGGTGCTTTTTTGCCCCAATCTTTATGAACCTGAGCTGACAGCATATTCAAAACAGTATATTCAGCATCAAGCAACAGAAGTGGGAAGAAAAGATTTGTGTGGTTCATGTTTTGTGTGGGTAAAGACTAGGGAATACATTTAAAGTAATCACAAGCAGAATTTTTTTGTTGCTGTTTATTTCAACATTAGACAGTTTTATGTGCACAGTCTACCAAAAGGAATAATGTTATTAAATTGAATTATGAGAAATATTTCCTTTCTTTTCACATGCCAGTTCCTTCTGCTCTCGAAGTCTGATTTCCCCCTCAGATATGGAGTACTGCCGCGTGCCATAAATGTCTCTTTCTCTTAAGCTTTTTTGATCAAAATGTTCAGAGATGACAGACAAAAGACTCAGGCTCTAGGACTGAAGCAAAATTTTAACTAACAACTGCTTACAACGTGAGGAGCTTAGACATTGTAGCTGCTGACCTTGCCACCAGCTTCTCCATGGTGCCAAAGAGGAGCATCTACCACACATTTTACTTCCATGTCAGATTATATCCTTGCTATGTACAAATCACATGCTGACACAAAATGTCTATGAGTCAGTCTTTTTCTTCATGTATTACTCATGTAAAATCTGCAACAAAATCCTCTATTTTCTGCACACAGCAAAGCCTTCTTAGATTCATCGCAGTGCAAATTGGAAGGAAGAATTATGGCATTTCTCTTTAGAAGAATAAAAACTTTTGACATTTAAATAGTATATTTACCAAAGCACTTTGAGTTATACTGTCATCTATTTTTTGTCTATTAAAAAACATGTTACAGTGTAAAAACTGTTTTTATCTCTGTCTCCACAAAAGCATGGCAAAAATTGATTCTATTTAATGTTTTATCAACTGAACTAGAGAAGAGATATTACCTCTTTGAGCATCAGCCAAAGGTCTTGTAGCTAATGCTGACCTCTGTCAAATCTAGCACATTGTATAGGAAGGATTGACAATTATTGTTCTATTGTATTTTGCAAGACACCAAGGGTCAGAGCAATGGAATTGTTACGTTGCAGCAGAACAATAATTCAAAGCTTGTTTGCCTGTGCTGGGGAAAGCTACTAAGGTCAAAAATCATTGTTGTGTTAGTGTAAAGACAAAATGCTAAGGAATTTGTAAATAGGTTTGCAATTTTTCCAATTATTTTTACTGTTTGCAGGGATTTCCTTTGTAGTTGACAGGTATTCCAGATCAACCCACTGTCCTCCTATGACAGCATGATTATTCTTTTTAGAAAATGAGAAATCAGCCTTTTAATCACATAGATTAAGATTGCATTGAAGCTTAATCTAGCTTGCTGGAAAGGATAGCTGAACATGCAAGTAGAAAGGGAAATGCTTTGGAGCATGTATACAGCAGTGAGATGATATTTACAAATTCAGAAAATGCATTTTGAGTTAACTTGCTAAAGTTTTGAGGGTATGTAAAATAAAAAGTATTCCAAGATATCTGTCTGTTGAAGCCTTGATTGCATCTCCCTGTGGTGCACGGCAGTTTTTTACACTGTTAATTTCTATTGACAGCATTCTGCTTAGTTGAAAGAGCGTGAACTTACATTTTTGGCATTGAAAGTACTGAGTTTGATGTCTTCTTATCTTTTATGAATGCATCTATGGTTCATTGCAAATAGACTATAAAAAGAAAAGTATAATTGAGTGCCTCTATATAATCAACAGAAATGACAAACCCATTCCCATTGATGTTGAAGCCAATAAGGGTTTAATGCAAAAACTTTAATACGAACAAGATTAGATATAATACTGAACATAGTTACAGTTCATATAGATGAATGAGTATATATTCATAATACAGGGGAAAAAATGACAAATATCAATGAGCTTGTCTAGGTCATCTCTTTGCCTGCTGTAGGATCATTTTCTGGGGTTGTGTTTGCACTATTTTGGCTCAATCAGCCTCTGTTTGTCAGCAACATCACTCTCTGCAAAACAGGCAAATACTGTATTGAACTGTCTAAACAGGAGTACCATCTGCTGGGCTCAGAAAGCAATCCTTCTGACCTGCTCAGCACTGCTAAGTCCTCAGGTAATGTGTGGGATTCTGTGCACTGCCCATTTTGAAAATTGTGGACCAAGGGCAAAAAAAGCTATTTAATTGAAGAGAGGCATGTAGGGAATGCCTGAAAAAATGAATGTTTTTTATGAAGGAAGATGTGCAGTGGAGCTATAGGCTAGAATGGGAATGGCCTCAACAACTTCTACCAGATTGTAAATTCAAGTGCTATTCAGGATAAGAATAGACATCAGTGAGTGCACTAAGGAATATCTAGAATTTGGTTAAATTTCAGAAATTTAGTCAAACCATTTCATTGTTGTTTTCATGCTATGGACATTCATTTATCTGTAATGAACAGAACTCACAAGGTGAATTGAGACTCAGGATCAAGTTCTGTTGGCACAGAATCCACTACAAATCATGACCAATTTTTACTAGGCACTGCCATTACCTTCTGAAAAAGAGCAGCCAGTATGAATGGACTAATCTCTACACTAATGAATGAAATCACACAGATATCTGGGCTGGCTGAGAGGAACAAATCAGCAGTGGATATTTTCTTTCTTTGTAAAACAGGTGCTGTGGCAGACAGTCCCCTGCAAATACTCCAAGGAAGAGAAGAATCTACTGGATGAGAAAGGGGCCAGCAGTGTTCAGCAACAGACTGTGTGAATTAAAATAAGTTTTGATTTTAAGGATTGAAAAAGAGGAGAAATTAATGTAAATTTATGAAAGGGAAAACAAATCTAACCCAAATCCTAATCTTAGAACAGGGTGACTTTTCATGAAATTCCAAGACCTCCAAATTATTGCATCAGGACTTGGTGTACCTCTCATTATTTGATCACTCTTCTTGTACAAACAGTAATGTTGCAAAGAGATGACAAAAGTTACAGTTCAGTATGAAAGCATTGTTTTTTTCCAGCAGATGATCGTATGGAAAGAAGGCAGGGCACTTGCTGAGCATGAGATTCTGCCTCATTCTAATATCCTCTGGACTGCATAAATTAAAGTCAA
The DNA here is from genome assembly GCA_910950805.1 of Acrocephalus scirpaceus scirpaceus. NCBI lineage: Eukaryota > Metazoa > Chordata > Aves > Passeriformes > Sylviidae > Acrocephalus > Acrocephalus scirpaceus. The sequence continues at coordinate 142,723,933 of OU383773.1, read as the reverse complement.
ATATTCCCTGGACCATGTATTGCTTATATATAGGTGTCATTCCATCTACTGAGAGTGAATTTCAGTCTTCAAAGCAGCCACTGAAAGGCATTTGTAGCTACACTTCTCCTGCCCTAGGAATATATGAGAAAACACTTTAATGAAATTATTTTCCATTAAAATAAATCACAAAAATATGTGCACAATACAAAAACATTGTGGCAAAACTGTAGAAGAGAATAAAAAACTGTTGAAGAAGAGAAAAATCTTTATCAAAGCCTAATTTGTCTTCTGAAGTAAACAAATAAGCCAAAGGTGAGGAGGATTTGGGTAAGCCATCTCTATGCATATGTCTTGCAGGTCTCTTTCTCTGTAAATTATGGCACTCATAGTTTGTAAAAGATACATTGCTTTGGCCAGTTCTTAAAATAATCTCCTGTTATGTGAAAGAAAATATTTCCTATAAGCTCCCTCTAAATGTCACCGAAGAAAAAAGTTCCAGTGAGATGACTAAGGAAGAAATTCGAACAGAAATAGTTTGTGTAATGAGAGCAATGCAATTATGGCTGTGACAGAAATCAAACTCTGAAGTTACTTGTGAGCCTTGGGTGGGATTCACTCAACACCAAATCTGGCTCTGTGGCTGTTGCAATGTCCCAGTGTTGTGCTGCAGTGTGGACAAACTCCTGCTTGCAATAAGGCTCAGAGTATCAGGCAGAAGAGCAGAAACACCAGCCTTGACCCAGAATTCAGTGAAATGTCCTTCAAATCCTTGATTCTAAAGGTTCAGTTTGGATTTAATTCTAGTAAGCACATGGAGGAGACAAGGCTTAAAGGATGGTCAGTGTCCAGAGCTGATGGGAGCTGTCACCCTGTTTAGCGATGACCTAAATGGGACTATCTGACATTACTACTTAAAATCCTCAAAATCATTGAGTTTGTCATTGGCATGACACAAAATTAAGCAAATTAAAGCCTAGAAGCCTGAAAAATAACTTAATTATTGCTTTTAGCTTTCTTTTTTCATCAAAACAGTTGATGAAAAAGCAATACCTATAACTCTGGGCTTCTCCTGAATTAATTTACTTGGGGTATCTCTGATAGTATGAAGAAAGTGTTTTCTAAATTCTTGTGGAAAACTACTTTCTCTTTCATGTATAAGTTCAAAATCATGATTGTTTTGTGATATCAATACATTTTAATTAACATTAATTTTCATTTTCATCAGTCACATGCTAATAGAGATGGGGAGGATTATTCTTTCTTTTTTACAGCTTATCATTTAGAAGATCTGAATGTTTGTGGATAAACTAATAGAATGTATGATGAAATGGTTCTAGTGTTAGGCTGTTCAACATTGACCAACAAATTAATGTTATAAAATATGTACAAACTACAGTGTGATTTGTGCTTATTGAACCATGTATGTCCTTGCCAGATAAGTTGTCAGTAAATATTTTATCAGATACACGTGTTTAAATTAATGCAATTAAAGTGAAAAGCAGTTCATCAAAGCATTGTTACATCTGAGTAGAAAACAAAACCAACAGTAATTATCATTGTTAGATATAGCATGCAGTATATGACATTACACCAAATAGAATCCAAATCAGAAAAGTGTGTAGAGGTTTCTTAGGCAAGTGAATAAGAACAAAAGCCTTATTAATTAAAGCTAGCCAGGCACAATTCCTGCTACATAATGGCTTCATATATTTCACTTTTTTCCCCTGTACTTCCCTCATCTTGTCTATTTATAAGGCCTTTGGGGCAGAAAACTTTTTTTTTGGGCCCATGAATTCAACTGAAAAATTTAAAATCAGTAACAATTATATTTTTCATTGTCAGCCACCTAATATTTGGGTGTAGCTAGTGATTCCCAGTATTTGTCATTTCCCATTAGATGTCAGGAGTCTCAACTCAAGAGTATAGATTTTTCTTCCAAAGCAGCATCCCAGTTAGCAGGTCTTGCATGCTGTAGGTGTGTGCAGATAATATGTGCAGCAAAAAATGTCTAAGGTAGTACATGTGAACTGGACTTCATCCTTCACGCCTGTCAATAGATTAAAAACTTAAAAAAACTTGGAAAAAAAGCTGTATTCTTCCATCAGCCTGGCACTCTAAAACAGCCATGGTGAACTGTGATCCTCCTTTCAAGCCAGCCTCATCCTGAACAGCAATTCTCTTGTGAGGGTGTGTTCCCACTACCCTCACATTGACTGCTTGGAGACAAGTGGGGCTTTCCATGGTCTGGGACGGATGGGCTTTTGGCCCACACCACATCAATTCTTCTGGCTGCCTGCTTGTCCCAGATGGGGAGGTACCAGTTTTCAGAGGAGTTTGATGAAATATGAATCCAGGGAGAGATTGTAATTCATGCTTTTGGACCCATGATGAGATGCCTTAGCTACTGTGCCCTATTCAAATGATACTCACTGAATAAATCTGAATAATGAGTGAATGAAAGAGACTGTTATCTGGTCTGTAGGCACAAAGAGGCTAAGTTTGTCAAATTAATTATTCACTGTGAATTATTCACTTAGCTCCAACAACCTCTTCATAATCCATCTTCTTCTGTCCTTTCCAAGTGCTATGATCATGGTCTATGCCTAGTTCATATTTTAGCCTCATTCTTTGAGTTTAACTAACACAGACTCACAATAGCACTGGGGAACAATAATATTATTTTATTAAAAAAAATTAACCTAAAAGCTTGAAAGCAAACAAACAAACCAACAAACCATAAGTACCAATAGCTGTGAAAAAGTGGAAAGCACAGTGGACATATTTAAGGTCCCAGTCTCTCAAATATGTGGGCATGTCCTTTCCAAGCAGCAGCCTTGACAAGACCAGTAGGAGGAGGGATGGTGTCAGAGTTAAACAGATATTTATAAAAGGAGAAGCCAAAACATCTCATGGATTAAAACCCGAAAGCACTTACAGAGTTCTAATTGAAACAGAGCATTAACAAAGGTGAGTCTTTTATAGTTAAAGCTGTACTTTCACTATGCTCATTCTCATTTCCTATCAGGACCATTTACATTTTGCATTACTAAATCTTAACAGGTTAACCGATTTAAAATATTCATAATTTGCTCCTGCTATTAGTGCTGAGCAGTAGCTTAAAACTCTATTTTGCAGAGGAAGGATGACACAGTCAAATTTTTTTGCAATATTTTTCCTAATATAACATACAAAATACAAAGAATGTGGCCTATAAGAACTGAACTCAGTTGGTAGCTCAGAAGCTCTGCTGCAGTCCACCTAGTTTGGAGAATGTGTGAATCCCAGAAAACAAAATATTTTTAAGATTAAGGGCACAAATGTAGGCTTTATTTTTATCAAGTGTGTTTAAAGAGATATTTAAAGCTAATACTTCACTTTCTTTATGGCATACTTTGTTTCATGCTAAGCAGAATCCAAAAAGACCCTATTAATGAAGATGGTTTAATGCCTGTGCATTATTATAATGCACTCCTTTGTTCTACACTTTCTCTGTGTGTCATAGACTAAGTCATTAATCAATGGGTGCTGAAAAATAATTGTCTAGTTCTTAACAATCTTCTATTGTTGAAACATTTGGAATTTTAAGATAAAGATGTACTGGCTGCTCTGAAAAAAATGTGGTTTAAGATTACCCTTCATGGAAGTATGGGCTTATTGTTAGAAATGCAAAGCAGATGACCTGGTTTTAATGTGTTTTAGTGCACTGTTGTTCAATTGCCTATTCAAATTGTGCTTGAAAAGTAGACTTCATTAATGTCACAAAATAATGATTTTGTGTGTTATTTTATTGTACTGGCACATTAATTAAATGGAGAAGCATCATAGAATTACACAGGGTTTAAAAATAGAACTACAAAATCTTTTTGGTAGTAATAATAATAATAATAATAATAACTCTTAGTCCATTTAATACAATTAAGAATTATATTCTTTTTGTACATCTATCTTTGATGTCAGATATGCATAAAAGGCACATACTGATTACAAATCACCTGGGAGCATGTATCTATAACAATCTATTTCAGTGACTCACCTAGGAGATCTACCTGACAACCTTCATATAGATTGGGAAATCTTGTGGAAAATCTTCCAAATCTTCAGTTTCCCAAACACAGAATAGTTATTTTTCTTCTGAGAGGCATGCTGCAGAAATGGACATCAGTTAACTTCTACCAGCTGTTTCGGCTCTGCCGACACATTGGTTGGGTTGTGAGGGCCACAGAAGTTGCCCAGAACAGCAGTACATCTGAATGCCCTCTTGTCCACCTCAGGCTGTTTTAATGACTCCCAAAATGTAAATAAAAGCAGGAATAGTTCTTCAATCCCAGCGCTTCCCAGAAAGCCCAGTGACAGGTACAGCTGTTCAAGATGCAGGGACACACAAATCATGAAGAGAAAAAAAAGATGAGGCCTGGGAGTTTGTGCAAGGTGATGTTCCTTGTGTACACAGCATCATGTGATAGTGACTAATCCTTGGGTATATAGGTGTTGTAAAAAGTCCCCAAGAGGAAGGCCTACAATGAGAACAGAGGGCTTGAGCACACCAACCCAGGAAGGCAACTAACAGACGTCTTAAGGGTCAACGCTTGAGCAGCATAGGAGCTGTAGCTTTAGGGAAAAATCGAGGAAGTAAATCATCACATATATGGCAAGAAGGCAAAGGAACAAGCAGAAACCCACAAAAGACATTAAAAGCTTCCTTAAGGATGGAATGAAAAGAGGAAGAATGGGAGGGATTACTCCTACACTACTTCACTGGGTTAACCCCACAGATTGTGCATAGTAATATCTCCTTCATTGCCTTTTGATTTACTATTCACCATTGTAAACCCAGCAGTTATATGTAAACTATTATCCTTTATTAGATAACTGTGTTGAACAGGTGAGAATTTTCAAGGCCAGTGCATGTGTGTGATTTCTGCCCCGTCCTTCCCACACACCAGGGTGACAGGCAGTACAATACCAAGTCAGAGAAAAGGGGGATGGAACTGTCTTGTGCTACTTCAACAGCCTGTCCACACACCAGTGTTAGAGAGATGTCTTGTATATTTCAAATTGATGAAGGTCTGACAGTTTTGGCCTAAGGTGTTGTAGCCAGCTCATATACCAACTTATTAACATGGAACCTAAGAGCTGCAGGCATGATTTTAGTTATTATTAACTACCTTCCTCAGTATGACAAGCACTGTAGGAGATTATTGAGTTAGAAATGGCATGTGAAAAGTAACAACAGGAACCAAAGTAGGTGGAGGAAATACACAGGATATTAACAGTAATTTTTAAAATACTCTCAGCTTGGTGGTAGTTATTTCAGAGGGTGGGTAGATTATTTAATCTTATCAGATTTTTGCTTTTTGGTTTCCTGATCTTTATTCAATTAGAATTTTGAGGTGATATATTAATCCTTTTCAAGGAAATGATGAATGTTCACTGACCTTGATATGAAGAGAAGCAGACAAAACTACACTCAATTTCCTCACTTATTTTATTCATACTAAATACAACTTTACTAAAATCCTGAAGCCAGTGACTCCAAAGACGATCACAAGTATGTTCAAAATTTAAAGAACAATGAACTTCAAATTACATACGCATGAAAAAAGGAGCAGAGGGTTTTGTCAACATTCTCAAATATTTACTGCTTTTCTTCTTCCTACTGGCTGTTTATTTTCCCCTGATTAAATACTGAGCTCCTTGAGACAAGCAAAGTGCTTATTTCAATGCCTGGAAATCACATAGCACATTGTGCAGGTTAAGGCAAATAAATACTAAAGCCCATTATGGGAAGATGAGTCCTGCCGTTGCATTTTGTCTTCCTGTTTTAGCTACTCAAAGAATTTGTGTCCTTTATTTTCATTTTCTGCATATGCTTATATAAATGCTGGAGAACTCAACCATATATATGTCCACACCAAGGGGCAAACATGCAATAAAGTCAATAAGCTCATTTTCTAGTATGATGGCAACAATGAAGTAAATTCTGTGCCTAGTAAATAAGGAGAAAGGCAGGGAGCTGCCAACTTAAATGTACTCCTCCTCTTTAGCACCTCAAACTCTCAAGAAAAGGTCTCTCTCTGTGCTATAAATCATTGAAAAATGTCTAGTCCTTAATCGTCATCTATTGTTGAAACATTTGGAATTTTAAGATAAAGATGTAAAGTTTGCATTGAAAAAAAAGTTGTTTAAGATTATCCTTTCTGAAAATGTGAGCTTATTGTTATAAATGCAAAGCAGATGACCTAATGTTAATGTATTTTAGTTCTATTTTAGTTCTGCCTATTCAAACTCTGCTAGAAAATAGACTTCATTAATGTCATAAAATGATGATTTTGTGCATTATTTTATTAAACTTAAACATTAATTAAATTTAAAAATACTCTGGATCTATAAAACATTTGAAAACAGAATTCTACCACATTGCTGTAAGTGTAGAAGGGAACAGTTCTGAGGCTGTTGAAAGCTTGTTCTCTTTTTACTTTTTCCTAGCTGTAACAAAAAGAATACACTGCAAGTGGCTACAGCCCAGCTAGAAATACACAGGTCTGTGCAAATCTAGTTATAGTAAGGCAAAGAGAATAGCTTAAGAGGGTTCAGTTTTATTTTTCCTTCAACTTCAGTAGCATGACAGAACTTGAAACACAGAATTGCAGTGCAAGCTATTGATGCCAGAGAAAACTACTTCCAAACTAGTCAAGACTATTTATGAAAAAATAATGTGTTACATAACAGAAAGATCTCCTCTTTCAAGGCTGCCTTAATGGGTTACTGCAAAAATGTGGAGAAATGGCACCCTGTTTTGCAGAATAAATGACTTTGATACCAGAATCTCTGGCAGTAACAGTCATAATAGAGGAAAGCTTAGGTAAATTAAGCATTTCCCCTGCCCCCCAAGTGTATTATCTGCATTTATATATTGCATTTATACCACCCACATTGTGTGGAGTACAGCAATTCTTTCTACATGTAGCTCTGTTACAAGGAACAACTACTTAAAACAGAATGGGTACCTGATGGAGGGGATTCTGGTAACAGAAAAAAAATTGTCTGCAAAGCCTATAACCAGCCATACATAATTCTTGACCTGCTCCTGTTGCAGAGGGGGGAAAAAACCCCTGCAGCTTTAATATGATAAAAACTGCAACTATGAGAATGTAGAGCTCATTAATCAATCTGCACTAGCCCTTAGGGCTGGTGGTGGGGAACAGGAAAGGAAAGTTGACTATTGGGAAAGAAAATATCAACTCTCAGTCTCACTTATCTGCAATATAATATACGTAAATTTGGGGAATTCAAATGCATCCATGTGGTCTTGAAAGGAATATGACCTAGTGGGATAGAGATGCATATTCTAGAGAAGTAGGCCTTTATTGTCCATGTTTTTTAGTCTATTTTGTCTCACAAAAAGTAGTGGAACCAGGGTGAGCACTATTCACCTGATTATCTTAATTTAAACAGGATTTGTTCAAGTTTTATTTGTCATCTTGGGTCCAAAACCAAATTAGGGAGTGTGGCTATTTTCTACACTATCATGGGGGAAGAAACAGTGATACTTCTCCAGTAGGTCTCTAAAACCTGCCAAGCAGTGGCACAACCACTGTGGATAAAGTCAAGATAATTTTAGGCTTAAGCTTTTGACAAAGTAAAATGTAACTGTAAAATCCAGTCTATGTCCACACAGTTGCTGTCTTCTCAATACAAAATAATTCCCAGATTTCTTCTTAAAATTCTTTGGGGCTTGCTTGATGTCATAACAGGGAAACCAAATATTTTGTGTGCATTTTCGTCCCACATACAATATCACAAGTTTTAGATCTACCAGCTACATATACCTGTGATTTTATTTCTCCACTGTTCCATTAATATTCAAATTAATTTATTAAGAAAGAGGATTTTTCACTATATTAATAATTTCAAACATTGTAACTGGCCAATAACATTTGGGTAATATTCTGTTTAAATTTAACCATCTTCCCTGTTGCAAGCACCACTGCTGACCTTAATGTCATACAATATTATCTGCTCGGCAAATTGCACCAATAGTCTCATTGTATTTTTTAGCACGTAAGCTTATCAGGAAAAGTCAGGAAGAGAAAAATTCACAGTTCTTTGGAAAAGAATTTAAATGAATAAGACAAAGATATCATTATTAGCAAGTTTAAATTCAAATACAGGTATAGTAGCAGCAGGAACCAGAGCTGCTGCTTAGTCCCTTAAACAGTGTCTTATTAAAAGAATAAGCTGGTGAAAGAACTAGAGCAGCATGTGCCTTATGAGGAGCAGCTGAGGGAGCTGGGGGTGTTTAGCCTGGAGAAAAGGTGGCTCAGGTGGGACTTTATCATTCTCTACAGCTCCCTGGAGGGAGTTTGGAGCTGGGAGAGGCTCAGCCTTTTCTCCCAGGGAACAAGCCACAGGACAAGAGTTTAGAGGTTTAGATTGGACATTAGGAAAAAATTATTCACTGAAAGGGTGGTCAGACATTGGAACTTGATGCAGGCAAGTGGTGGAGTCAACATCCCTAGAAGGGTTAAAAAAACGTGTAGATGTGGCACCTGGGGACCTGTTTCAGTGGTGGAAATGACAGTGCTGGGTTAGTGGTTGTACTCTGATGTTAGATGTCTTTTCCAACCTAAATGATTCTCTGTTTCTATGTGTATCACTTAAGAAGCATAAAATTGTCATGCACAGGGAAAAACTAAAGCTGCTGGCATTCATAATATTAAAGAAACAAAATTTTTCTCCCCTGCAAGGGGTACCTGCCTCAGCACCACCTTACATAAATTACTGGCTGATACAGAGCACTGGCTGAGTAGAGAGTAGAAAAGTATGTGCCACATATATATTTCTAATAATTTCTTATTCTGGGGAAAAGAATCAAAATATTGCTACGGATTGTCTTATTTGAGAAAGCCCTTCATGCAAAGATGTTTTATGATGGTATGTAAAAGTTTGATGCTTACTAAATGGGAAGAGTCAACAAGTTCTGAATTCAACCATCCACCAGGTTCTTGAGTTGATCCTGAATGGAAAAAGCAAACTAGAAGCTTGTTTCATTGCTATGGGGTGTAATCCCAAAATAGGGATAAGCTGATTCTGTTAGCACCAAGTACTCACATTGAAATTGTCCTTGTCAGCTGTAACTTACTGGGAAGGATAAGCCCCTTGGAAAAATGGTGAAGATGGATAAAATTGCAGATTGAGCACATGGAAATTGGAGGAATGGAGGCCGTATGACTGAAGTTCACAACTACAGGACTTGGAAGTGTAACACAGTTAGCATGTGACTGTCAAAGCTTATGTCAGATCATACCTAACCCCAATTTAGTTCAAGTACTGAATTTGCACAAGTGACAGCAGAATGCTCAGGGCAGACTGAGCAGCAGAGAACTTCCAGAGCAGTCTTCTGCCAAGAGGAGAGGATCTGCCTGGATGATTTTTTCACATGGATTCATTTGTAATGCTCTTTCAGTCCCAGGTGGAAAGCATCACACCACCACTTCAACCTGGAAAAGTACTTTGGGTTTCCCAGCTGTCAGATGCTCTGCAGACGTCTGCCCCAAGAGAAGCCATAGATTTTGGAAAGCTTGGCTGGCAGAGAGAGCTGGCCCACAGGAGTGAGACAGGGCCTATATATATAGTGCATCTTTTCTGAAGTACTCTTTGTTATTTTATACCTTCTAGATGTAACTAGCTTTTGACATCAGTAAAGTCCCTGTCAGGGAATAGCTATATAGCTTTAGGATACTAGAGCCATGAGAGTATCATTTCCTTGAGGGGCACAAGCTGCTGAAAGGAGAATGGAAAATCAGGGCTGAAGGAATGTCAGTCTGTGTGAACTCACATAGGGATGGAAGAAGAAAAAAAAATATTGCTGAATCAACACAATGTGCCTTTCCATCCTGTGCTTCTGTCTCTGGCAGCTCCCTCATTAGGGTGTACATTTTAGGCCTAGAATTCTGAGTTTTCAGTGCTTTAATAGATAGTCAACCTCCTCCCCAGACTCAGTGATTTGGCTAGCCTGTGAACATAGTGCAAAATACAAATGATTTTCCATAGAATAATGAATGATTTTCTGCAGTAAAAATTATTGAACATGTGAAATATACACATAAACTCACATAGAGCAAGGTGTAGCTGTTGGTAAATTTGGACTTTTTAATAGATGACCTTTGTATTCCCACATCGAAGATCTGTCCTGGATATGAAATTCATACTGCACCTAATTTCACCCAGAGTGCCAATTCCATAGTTCAATATTTTTCATTTATTTCAGGTTTCCATGGTTTGTTTATACAATGCTGAAAAGCCATTTAAGTTATTCTTCATGCTACACTTCTTGTTTTGGTATTCATGGAAAACTTCTTTTCCAAACAAAAAAACCCCCAAATTCCTAATCTGCTTTTTGCCCCTCCAGGGTGTGAAGAAGAAGAACTCTAAAAAGCATTTGCAACTCAGAAAAGCCTGCATCTGTAGAAGCATATAAACTGAGGGGAGAAAATATCTTTCGTTAAGTCAGGGCAGATCTATTTTGTATTCTAGCCATTTACATAGAACAGGATTATACTTCAGCACTAAATAAGTGGTTAAGTAATGCTTGGTAAAGTATATATTATCTTCTTAAACATAATCTCATAATCAGATGTAGCAGTATCTTAAACAAATACATTTCTCAATAGGTGATGTTATACCATGCAAAGTAGGGGAATCGTTTCACAGGAATTTGATACACTGTTAGTGCTTTTATCTTGTTCCTAAGAGACGGCATTGTTTGGGCATTAAAAGAATATTAAGTTCAAAGTTGCAGTATTCAGTTTTCAGCCTGTTTCAGTGTTGCTTGTTATGTTTTTCATACTTTGGTATACAATCCCTTGTGATAGATTAAAAAAAAAAGTATTAACACAATCCTAATGATAGAGGACAGTTTATACTTCTCCGTATTAACTTAATACACATTTGCTTCTATTAAAGGGAACGAATTTTTCCAGGCTTAAGTCTAAGCATGAAAAAAACAAAGTAGATCACTGGTTACTAGATGTATGTAAGGAAATCAGATTTTATGAATAAAATCTGGGGGACACTATTGAGGCAGTTTTTTAGGATCTGAAATACTTTTGCAGTCCATTAAAGTGTATAAGAAACATGCAATGCCATTGCAGCTGTTTTTGACTCCTCAGCACCAAGGCCACATTTTCTGAGAAAAATTAGGCATGTTAAGTGTCTTCAGTAAATTTGTCATGAAACATTGAACAACTGGTTCACAGCAATGATTCTTCATCAGTATCTGCTCATTTGCCAAATGTTCTTCATTCAACTGATACCTTACACAAATCTATCTCTTCTCATTAAGCACAAAGCAAACTTCAGCATTGACATCTTCCACATTTTGTGTTAGTGCAAAAGATATATCTCAACTGATCAAACGAGGAAACGAACATTTGAAGCTTTTTTAAAATAAAAAGCACTGCATGAAAAATAAGGAACTCCTCTCAGGACCATCTAGGAGCCTTGGCTGCCTTGTATGGCACACAGTGGCCCTGTCTCTGTAGTCTAAAGAAGGAGGAGGTGGGCTGCAGCTGAGGGGGTATCAAAGTATCTGGAAAAGGTTGCCCAGAGAAGCTGAGGATACCCCATTCTTGGCAGTTTTCAGGGCCAGGTTGGATGGGGCCCTGAGCAACCTGGTCTAGTAGAAGGTGTCCCTGCCCATGGGAAGAGTGTTGGGCCTCAATGATTTTTAAGATCCGTTCCAACCCAAACCCTTCTATGATTCTATGATATCTTAAATACAGCCAATTTGAGGTTATCTGTGGAAACTTTATCTATGACATATAAGAAATAGAAATGAAAACAAAATGAGCAGACCAACTCACCCAACACTACAAAACTGCAAAACTGCAGCAATCCTTTCTCCATATCCAGAGATGTGTAACTCAGAAAATGCTCATTAAATCCCTCCCTCCTGTTTACTCCATAGCCTGGAGTAATTGCTGATTGTTGAAAAACTGATTGCTCCTTTACAAATCATTCCAGGAGTAAGAAAAAAGACAGTTCAGTTTCTGCAGTTTACATAATTTTTTTTATTATTCCCTGAATAAAATCCACACAGTTCTTTCTCATCAGTGATCTCAGAGTAAAGTGGCCTCCTTCTCATTTTCTCTAATTGCACAAAAAAAAAAAAAAAAAAAAAAAAAAAAAAAAAAGAGCAGGATAGGTGCAGGTCACAGGGTCACAGATTGCGGTTGGTTCTTCATACAAAATCTCAAATACACACCATGGCATTCACAGAACAGTGCCAGAAATCTTTTTTTAAATTTTAAAGATAAATATTCTAGTGTCGATGTTAACCATCTTGCTGGTAGTGGCCATCACATCAACAAGCTGCAGAAGTGCCCTGGTTTTTGGACCTACTGTAGTGACAATGAGTGTCCTGTGACAGAGCAATGACAATTACAGACAGCTCTTGGCAATTATAAGATCTGAAACTGAGGGAAAAGCATGAGAAAAGGCATGGAGTTTAAAAACTGAGTGTAACATATTAATATGAATGAACAACAAATCATAGTGTTGTTATTCTGTGTTGGATTCTGGGATTACTCCCAGAACATTGTTTTTAAAATCTGGGTATTATCATAACAAGACACAAATTTGTTAACCAATACATGGTTCATTTATTTCACTAATTATAAATTACTGAAACACATCTTTCCCCTCTGCCCCAATATAGAAGACCCTTGTTCTTTTTTTTTTGTTTGCTTGTTTCATGTCCATTTTGTTTCATGTCCATTTGTCCAAGCACAAATAGTGCTTTCTTCAGATAGGCACATATAGTTACAGGTAAATACGAAACCAACTGCTGTAGAAGCTAGACAGCAATGCAGGCTTTCTGTAGAGAAATGTTAAAAGTCTTATTTTGCTAACACAACCTGGTTTAATTTTAAACATACAGTTCTCCCATCAATTCTCCTATCACTACTCTCATGCCTAAAGATATGCAGATGCTCAAATGTTTGCAGGGTTGGCTATTTAGTTATTAGTTAGCAGTAAATTTATTCCACCAACTAATTAGTAAAGGAGGCACCACTGCATGTCCTATTTAAGAATCCAGTGATGAAGGTTATTTTGTTAAAAGGATTAATGAGATCTGTACTGGAAATTCCATATGATTTTCCTTGTTCCAGTGCAATGTTTTTTTCCCCAAAAGGAACTACATCTTAGAGGTAAGGATAATTTTAGAATCACAAAATTTGGGAATGGAAAGCTGTGGATGCGGAGAAGACAGCCTTACTTTTACTTTTCTCCAGGCTAGAAAAAATCCTTTTTAATTTAATGAAAAAGTGATTTCTGTAGAATAAGAGTCAATAGGAAGATAAACAAGAGATAAATAAAGATTTGTAAAGAATTGCAACCATTGCAAGACTACCCTACTGCAGAGGATCTCGATGCTCAGAGCCTCTGCAGTTTGGACTAAGTATCTAATTCTTTATCAAACAGCACTAACCTGTCTCCCTGTCAATATCCTATGGCTGCAAATTCTACAGCTTAGAGCTGTGTTCATTTCTCAGCCACTTTGAATTTGCAGAGGATTAATTTAATTGACTGTTTCATTAGCTTTATGATACAGGAAAGGATAAAAAGTAATCCCTAGCTGCCAAAAGATCATTGCAATATAAAATGCATTTGCATTCAAATAAATATATATTATAAACACATGAGTATATTCATGATATGAAGGAAAGATATAGTATCAAGACCCCTGTTCACACAGCATTTAGTTTCTCCCTGTTATGCCCCATTGTTCGCCCATCTTTACTGATCAATGGCAAGGGACTGCAGTCCTTAGCTGAGATATTCCAAACTGCAGAGCAGGGGTTGGTGAGCAGCATCTGCTCTCTTGCTTTGCAGGGGAATATAGAAGCTGACTTGACTTCCTGTGTAAAGTTCTCATTTGCAGATGTTCATATCTCAAAAGCTAGAAGAACCAATCATTAAAATATTAAGCAGTACTTCCATGAGACAGTCAGTAGCTTCAGAATTTTCTGAAATATGTTCATTTGTCTAGACTACATCAAAGTCATAAACCCAATTTTTTAAAGACTGATGTGTGTGACAATTGCATATCGTTCCTCAGATTCTCTTTTCAGATTGGAAATTGCTCAGTGGTTCAAAAGAAAGATTAAAAAAACAACTGAAGTATAAAGGGATAAATTAAGATTCTGTGTAAAGATTCCCACTGTATTTAGTGGATTTTGAAGAAGCATACATTTCAAATGACTTGCTAAACGTTCTGTCTACCAAAAGTAATAAAATAATAATTTACAGTGGTGAAATGAATCAAAGAATCAAAGAATTACAGAATGTGCTATATAAGGCTGGCAGTAAACTTATTTTGACTTGGAAGAAGTTAAGATACAAAGAGGTTTAGGTGCAAATGTTGCTGTCATAGATATGATGCTATTCTCTGACAGGATGCAAGAGGTGGACCCTCTTTACACTGCCAGAAAATGACAGGCATTTCCTTCTTTCTGATGCTTTGCATGGGGTGGACAGGACATTATACTCAGTGTGGGTGATCTGCTGTGGCAGGTTTGGGTCCCTCTGACCAGCACCACAACCTTCCCCTGGCCAGACACAAGTGATGGGCCTCCAGTCAGCTGCCACACAGCACCTAGGAAACAAAGAACAAGCTGCTGCTCACGTGCAAGGTGCACAGCATCACTAAGGGCACCTCCAGATGGGAGATCAAACTCAAAAACATCTCATTTACTCCTTGATGGATTAACAGCACTCTGGGGCACAGGAGGGAGCTCCCACCGCACCGAGGCTGCACAGGACATGATCCCAGGCTGCTTTCCTGTAGCAAGGTCCAGCAATCAGGAACAGTGAGACACCCTGCAAGGCTCTGGGGATTGAGCTCCTCTTGTGTCGTGTGAAATGTATCTGCTCACCAAGGCTTCCAAAGCAGATAAAAAGGAAAACTTTGGCTTTTACTTAAAAAAGAGATTTCTTTTGATGAATGCTAGCTTGAAACAAATCCAAAATGTCTTGCTTTTGCAACATTCCCGAAAGCACCAACCTGTGTCAAAGAGTGGTTTAACGTAAGAGGTGGGGAGATGTTCAGGAGTTTGTTTACGAGGAGGGGAGGAACCAGCAACCCTGTACAGTGAAACTTCATGTCAAGGCAACACTTAACTTCAATTGACTTCTACTTTGAGGACTAAAATTAGGAGTAAGCCCTCATGTTTAGGAAACTTACTTTGATTTTTTTGAGAAAAAGATATTTACTGCAAGCTGTGAATATGAAGGATCTCTAAAAATCAAGCCTTTGCTGCTGTCAAAATACATTAGTGCTTTTTTATGAAGCCCTGAGCTTATGAATTAAAAGCAGCAAATGCTTTTCCGCACACACACTAACTCACACACTTGCAGAACCCAGAACCTCAACCTTGATTGAAATACCTTTATCTAATTTTTATAGCACCTGAGTATTCCAGATAAAGATCGTTTTACAACTTTACTGGCATTATAGTATCTTTTTTCACCTGTATTTTGTCTATTCAGGTCAAAATTATTTATTTGCAAATGCTGGCCTAACATGCTTCTTAAATAATGTGAATGTTATAAACAAACTGAAAACATAGTTGGAGGCATTACAGGAATAAAACACAAGTGCAATTAGCTCCCTGAATTTCCCTATGCAGAATTAGCAAGACATAATCTGTTTAAATTTTACTCCCAAGCTGGTTTTTTTTCTGATTTTTGTTATTTTTCAACTACTTTTTTGCAAGTCATGAGAATACTGGATTTTTTTGTTACCCAGGTGTCCAAAAAGTCTGATGCATTATCCATATGGGAATCCTGGTGGTGCTTTGTAATGGAAAGAAAAACAAGAATCAGGAAGAGAAAAATCAATTTAGCCACCAAACATAAGGGTCACAGCCAAATTAGTTTCAGCACTGATGGCAAGATACTATGATTTGAATGGGAAGCCAAATAAAGTAAGAAAAAGGTAATAGTCAGCAATGTTTTAAATTATCTGGAAATAACTTGGGCCACGACACAGCACTGGTGCATTGCATGGGCACTACAGGCATTCTCTTTTTCTATCACAGCTTCACATTCCTGTCAGAAACTAGGTAGACTGAATGTTTAAAGACCTAAGTGCAAAGGAAATATGTCACACAGCAAGA
The DNA here is from genome assembly GCA_910950805.1 of Acrocephalus scirpaceus scirpaceus. Lineage (NCBI taxonomy): Eukaryota > Metazoa > Chordata > Aves > Passeriformes > Sylviidae > Acrocephalus > Acrocephalus scirpaceus. The sequence goes on along the minus strand of OU383773.1, from coordinate 142,707,770 downwards.
CATCTGCCAACTTTGTGTTTCTTAGCATTACCAGAGTAGAGGACATGATTTGTGATAGAGTAGAACGAGAGAAGAGGCCAAAGAGAACATGACCACAGCAATGAGACATCATTTATTCATACTTTTACTGCCAGAAGTAAATAAAGTTATGCTTGTAATTATTGCAGCATATGTGGAACTAGGAGGAAAACTGCCGAAGCTTTATTGTCCAGATAACACCGAAAGGTAGTTAATTTATACACAGACACACTGGAGAAACAGTACCCATTATCACTGCTGTCCACTCTAATACATTCCATCTTCAGCCAGATTTAATTTAACAAGAAGAGCTTCAATCTGCCACTGCTGCAGTCTCTCCCTCCTGCACTTCACAGCCTCTTTTATGTGTCTGGAGAGAGAAGGAGGCGCTGTAATTAGCTGCTGATATTAACAGGCCTTCTTTTGCTTTATGAAGCTGGAAATAAATGGTCGCATTACTGAGCAGGCTGCTGGATACTCATCATAATTTTTTTAGAGTTATTTAAACTGGGCGTGAGCACTCTTGTTTCCGAACTGCTTTCTTGCCTTTGTGTAATGGAGTTTTTTTTTCTGGATCAAGCAAATTGGGGTCCCAGTTCTGTTTATGTTAGCAGCACGGCTCCATCCAGGGAGATTACAATCTCTAACATGAGAATATGGAGAGGAGCAGACAGCACAGCAGCACAGAGATGTGTACAGATATTTTCTTCAGGAATTTACAAATCTGAGTCTTAAACAGTTAGGAGGTTTTTGCCTATTATTTTGTCTAGTACAAAATCAGATAAAGCTTCCTAGAAAGGAGGACATTCTCAGAAGTGTGTGGCAGCAGTTTCAGAAGAGTGTCATATTGCCATTGCATTTCACAGTACTTGTAGGAACTTGATTTTCTCCAGCTACTATCTCCAACCTGAAACCGGCCAGAGGGCTAAAAAATTATTGGACAGGTCAGGAATACAGAGAAAGGTGGAAGATGAGCAGAGGAATTCGTTTAATGGTAGAGAGCTCACTTTGATACTCAAAACAGTTCAGAAAACAGCACACTTGACTGAGTTACAAAAGTCTCAGCAGCCACATCATGGACAGATTTTTGTCAAATGCACCAAAGATAAAAGTTCTCCTTTAGCATACAATAGCAGCGTTTCCTGAGGTTTCTTTAAACACTTGCCACTGCTCTCCTCCAAACAATTGTACCAGCACATTTTTCATCAAGAATTCTTTTTTCTTCCTCTTCCCATTTTTTTTATTTAGAGAGTGAGAAAAACTGCTATGATTTAAATGGCAAGAAATGTTTTGGTAGTATTGAATGAAACCCAAATCTTAGTATTGCAGAATCATAAAATGGTTTGGGGTTGGAAGAGACCCTAGAGATCATCTCTTTCCAACTTCCCTGCCATGTGCAGGGACACCTTCCACCAAACCAGGTTGCTCAGAGCCCCATCCAGCCTGGCCTTGAACACTGTCAGAGAAGCTGCAGCTTCTCTGGGCAACCTGTGCCAGTGCTGCAACTCCCTCACTGTAGAAGATTTCTTTCTAAAATCTTATTTAAACCTACCCTTTCAGTTTAAAAAACATCTGCCCTTAGCCAATTACTTCTTACCCTTGTCAGAAGTCCCTCTCCAGCTTTCTTGTAGCTTCCTTTAAGTACCTGAAGGCTCTAAGAGTTCTACCCAGAGCCTTCTCTTGCCTAGGCTGAACTGTCCCAGCCTGTCTTCATAAGAAAGGTATTACAGCCCTCTGATGTCTTTGTGGCCCTCTCTGGACTCACTCCAGTTCAACATTCTTCTTATGCTGGGTTTCTCCATGTCTGTGCACAGAACTGCAGCTGGGGTCTCACCAGAGTGGAGGAGAGGGAGAGAATCCCTTCCCTCATCCTGCTGCCCACAGTGCTTTGGATGCAGTCCAGGACACATTTGGCTTTCTAGCTGCAAGTGCACATGGCCGAGACCTGTTGAGCTTCCTTTTCATCAATTCCCTCAAGTCCTTCTCCTCTGAGGGAAGGCTGCTCTCAATCTATTCTCTGCCCAGCCTGTATTTTCTCTTGGGATCATCCCAACGCAGGTACAGGACCTTGCACTTGACCGTGTTGAACTTCAAGAGATTCACATGTGCCCACCTCTCCAGCCTGCCCAGGTCCCTCTGGATGGCATCCCTACCATCCAGAGAGTTGACTGAACCTCTCAGCTTGGTGTCCTTGTCAAACTTGCTGAGGCTGAACTTAATCCCACTGTTCATGTTGCTGACAAAGATGTTAAACAACACCAGTCCCATCAGAGACCAGGAGAAAATCATCGGCACTCAATCTAAAACATACCTTGATGCTCATATTTGATTATAGTAAGTATCTAGGAAAGTTTCTTTCCAATTTTGTTGAACAAAAAGCACTGCAATCTTTCAGGCTGAGTCTCAGCAGTGGCAACCTTAAGGACAACATTAACTGACTTAATGGATCCTTGCATTTGTTTTAACATATATGCTCTTTTAACCCACTTTCTCTCATCTCAGTTAAACTCTATTTTTAAAGTTTAAGTTTTCTCTCTTGTTCATACTGCAATTATTTTATCCTGATATCTGCTCATCTTAAGACCTCAATAAGTAATACCTGATGGAGCAGCTTCCCCTGCAAACTGTTCATGAAGCTGCAGAATGTCAGGGCAGTTCTGCTTCCCTTTGCCAGCCAATCAGTGAAATCTCTCCATATTCCTGCTTGTTCCTGGCTTAGAGATGTGGGAGTGGCAACAAAAACTTGAGTTTGCTACAAGCATAGAATAACACTATCTACAGAAATTTTTAATAGACTGAGTCCCTATACATCCCTGCTTTTTCAATAAGTGATAGACATCTTTTCAAACCCCAATTTTTATCCTTAGTTATACAGCAGTACTCCAACTGATGATATCATCTACCCTTTCTTAGAGCATATTTTCTGTGCTAGAATGAAGAGTAAGTTCAAAATTGAAGATCCTTATTTTGCATAATTATATGTAAAGGCAGGAAATGTATTTCTATCATTTATTGAAGCTTTTACAAGAATTCGTCCCTGAATTCTGAACGAAAGTACATTTTATATGTATAGAAAATACCAGCAGTAGCAGTCAAGAATAGCTATGGTAACAAGTCTAAGAGATTTTGACTCATATCATAGTCAGTGAATAAAATCCCTTTATATGAAATATCTCTGAAGACTTTTTCTGAGCAAAATTATACAACTGTTTTTCCCAGAGTGTGATGGTGTATCACACAGATGACAAGACCCAGAAAACTGGTACACTGCTGAGGGCTCTTTTCACAACACATGCTTAGCAATGTGGATGCACACAGGGTCTAAATTCACTTCAAGTCTAACAAAAGATGTTGCTTTATTTAAAGAAAATTCATTCTCTAAATAATCTCCCTTTAGAAGTTATAGAAAAAATCTTGAAAAGGAAATAAAAAAAGCTGCAGAAGGTGCCACCGAAGAGTTGCTTTAAAACTGGGACAAAAATATTGAATAGCATGTTTATTTTACATGCATGGCCAAGAGTAAATGTTAAGGAAAGTGTCCTGTCTGACCATCTGGGAGCAGCTCTGACAGTCACACTTTCACCCCCTTGAGCTACAACTGAGGTCTCTTTGCAGCCATACCTGCACTCTCTTGCAGTTTGACAAGGTTTTCTTACTAGCTCAACTCCAGGTTTCCCATAGCAGAGTTTTAGATGTCTGGATCCTTAAAATAATTTAATCATGTGCATCAACTGAATAACAGCTCGAGCTGGTGTTTTTGAGGAGGGACCTGAACAAAGGAACCCCTGGAGTTTTATACCCTTAAAGTCTAAATATGTAAAGGTTTGGGCTCCTCAGCTCCTGCCACATGTCTGGGTGTCCCTCACCTGGCTGGCCGCAGGTCCCTGTGCCTTTGTGGTGCAAGGGACAGCAGTTCATGGCCTCTTGCCTTGGGCTCTGCCACCCAGAGCTCAACCTGAAGCTCCACAGAGGCTGCACATTGAGGTACCTGCCCTGAGTGTATTCCTCAATACACAGATCCTCAGCACTGCAGCAGCAGTGCACTTCAGCAGGGTGGTTCTCATTCTCAGGTCATTGCTGTTGTTCAGAACAGTGAGGAAAAAATTGTATGTGACGTTATTATTGACAATTTGCACTCCAAGGTCATCTACTACAGGGTTCAACAGGGGCCTAACTCATTGTTGAAATATCTATAGAAATTATTATTAAGTAAGCTAATGGGGAATTTTATAACAATAAGGTGATTATAGTTTTTTATCATGGGACTTTGTGAAAAGAGTTTCATGTGAATTTAAAAAAAAAATATTTGTTACATTCAGATAATGTTTCAAAGACTGAAAAATCTGTACTTTCACTGACAAGGGTACTTGGACTTTATTGGCTACTTAAACACTATCATGTTTTTAAGAAGGTTGCTTTGACTTCTGATAAATCTCAAACTAATGATAGAACTAATGGCAGCCTACACACATGGCTTTTCCTCTGCACACTTGACATTCTCCTGACTTATTTCCTTGGGGATTTGTGACTTCAACCACTCAAGTCTCTGCAACAGATTTGCCTTAAAAAGAAATAAACATCATCACATACTCCACTTTCTATCCAATGTCAGAAAATGAGAACTTGCGAGGAACAATCATTTTAACCCAAGGCTTGCTTTTAGTAAGAGATGTAGCAACACTGTTATGTCTTAAGTTGCATTTAGAGTGCCCTAATGGATGTGGGATGATCCCATGATTTGTGCTGTGATATGAGTAGCCCAGGAGGCAACTAGACAGATACATTCTGAGTTTTTCTCTTGCTTAGAAGGGACAGTGCCATAGGGTGCCACCTGCAAAATACACCTCTATGTTCTGTTTCTGACCATGACTGGAAAACGATTGTCTTCTGTGGAAGAGAAGCCTTCATTTGCTCCTAGTTCCCAATCCAACAGAGATCACTCTAATATGATCCCATAAGGTCACACTGGCAATTAGCAGAGAGAGAAACACAGTCCAGCCACATAACTCCAGACTGCACTTTGAATGAGTTCACACTCTCAATTTCCACAGCTTTCTGCCCCATCTAAACACCAAAACCAAGGTATCTTATTACCAAAAATGCTCAAAAAAGTCCTTATTGGGCAGATTTCATTCTGTTTTAATTTTAAAGTTTTCCATTGGAAAATGTGCCTGTGGGTCAGTTTAAACTCATTGCACTTTTCTGCTCCATCCTGTAGCAAGAGGAAAAATTACTTACTTAGTTTCCCTGCACCAGACTTCTGCCCTTTTCCATCTTCTTTGGATGTTCTGATATTCTGGAAGAAATTATTGCTGCAGCTTTCTGCTTACAGATTCTGCTAGAAAAGCAAAGGACTTCTCTCTTTTATCTCCTTCCATCTGTATCCATGAACTTAATAGGGAGATTTCAGTCTAATTCTGGTCCTCAATGATATCATAGCTCTTCACATAGCTCTGTTGGGTGGCACCCACAGGATCCTCAGATGCTCTCTGAGGGATCTCTCTCAGGGAGTGCTGTGTAGCCAGGGATACTCTGTTGATTCCTTCTTTTGAGCATCCCTCCTGTCCTTTTCTTCATTTGTTGTTGTGCATTTTTATATCAATTCTTAGTTCTGACCCACACTTCCTTTTTAAGGGCTCTTCATTATTCAGTATGGATTTCCTCCAACTCTTTTTATATTTTCTCCAATAAAGATACTTAGAAGAAGAATATCAGAACTGGGCAGGAACACAGCAACACCTTTTCAATGCTGCTCCCACCATGCTGAGTCTTGGTTAGATCCTAAGCCAGTATTACATTTCATATTCTTCCATCTCAGTTACAAAAATGAAAAATACACACTTTTCCAGGAGAAAAAACCCCAAGCAAGCAAACAAACAAACACAAAAACTCAGCCACATGGTGAATTTAACATGCCTTGATGTATCACCATGGAGATACTTCTACATTTTTTTAAAAGCCAACAGCACATGATAGTCCTCAATTTCTGTTACTGACCTCATTAAAACTTGTGGGGATCAAATACCCTTAAAAAGATGTCTGGGAAATTCTGTCTTTGAAGCTACAATTTATCCCTTTCCTCCAAATTGTCTGCTGCATTACAAAATTATTTGCTTTGCTTATGTAGACACCCAGCCACATCTCCAGACCTGCCATGGTAGGGTTTTTCTTCCATATGGACAGAGCCACACCTTTTAGCCACACTAAAAGGTCTGATAGGACAAGCTGAAAATACGTCAGAGCTCAGACACAGGAACTGCAATTATCTCATGTCTGAGCAATTCAAGAAGATAGTTCCCTTTGCTTTATCTTCTGAAAACAAGAACAGAAAGAATTTGTTCTTATTTTCCAGCTTCCAGTTGCATGTTACTTTCAGTGAAGCACTGAGGAGTTTTGCCAGAAAGCATTTAGTATGTTGTAGGAGAGGCTGACTGGCTTACATGACATAAAGGTAACCCGTGACACATCTATTTCAGTTCCATCCTGTCGTCTTGCAATTTCTGCATCCAATGCAAGGACAAGAAGAGTGTGGGACTGGCAGAGAGTGGATCAGCAGCCCCTTTTGGCAGCAGTATATCTCAGATGTGAAATGGAACTACACACTAAATTTACACATATGCATTTTGGTGAGCAGAGCTGTGTTTGAGTAATAGAGGGCAGCATTTGGTATTAGCTCCTCACATGCATCACACAGTGATGTTCATGTTCTATTTTTTTTTTGGCATAGCAGATAGAGTGTAAAGTCTTCTATTCAAAACATTGATCAAATTATAGCCATAAATAAAACTATGAGTTCAAAGTAAAGAGGAATTTGTGCCAGTGACGGATTTTGTCTGGGAGATAGATTTATCACATAGAATTTGATCATGCCAAATCCTTAACAGTAAAATAAGTAGTTCAGACTTATCACTCAGTATTAAAAAATAATCTGGATTTCACTATTCTTCATGTGCAAGTTTTCTTTGCCTCTATGGAGCTACATATTTGAGTTAAATGTCAGTGAAAATCACCAGTACAAATATAAAATGTGTCAGTGTGAATCATATCACTAAATTTATGTAGTAATTGACACTGGCACAAACTTCATCTCGTTCTTGTATGACCCAGACTATTTTGGGCAGTCATGTCTTCCACCCAGTTTCCTGAGAACTAGGTATGTATTTACTCCTCTAACTGTCACCTTTAAAACTTCTGGGATTCTTTGGCCAATTTCAGCTGAAGTAATAAGGCAGAGATTTCAAAGATATTCTATGCCTACATATTTTATGGAAAAAGGTGGCCACTACTGCTCAAAGACCTTACTACTGTGCTAGGAAGCAAAATGGCAGCAATTTGAGCCCTTTATTGCATAGCAGAGTATATTTTTGACCATGACTCACAGACCCAGAGGAAATCAAATTTTTGCTATGTTTGATGTTTGCACTATGCATTAATACCAGTAAGGATTACCTGTGTCACATGGTGGGCTTCTATATTGAAGTTCCACCACTGCACTTTCATTTTCCATGTCTTTGTTGGTGGTTGTTATAGAATCTTCTTTTATAATTATCACATAAAAAAAAATTAGATGCCTGTGTTATAACACTACTTTTATTCTTAAATAAAATCTGATTATCTTGTTAAATGTCTATTCATGCATTCTGTTGAAAATGATAATATTGAATGCTTATTTTTGAAATACCTTTTCATTAAAGCAACCAGTCCAATACAATTTTTTTTGCTGCTTACAGCCTTATTTCTGTATGTGTCTTTCTCAACCAATTTTAAGTAGAGATAATGTATGGTAAGGCAGGAAAGATAAAGGCCAAGTTTTGATTTTAGGGAAACAAATCCAAATTTTTCTAAGGAAAAGTATTCATGCAAATTGCCTTGTTTTTTTAAGGCAACATTATAAACCCTATGTATTGGATTGTTTATAAAATCTGTTGCTATTAGGGATCAGTTCCTTGGAGTCTGAGATGTCCAAAATCAAATTAAGTGCATTTAACTGATTTCAGCAGTCTGCATGATTACAGGTTTGTGTTTGTCCTGATGTACAGATGTCCAGATTTTAGGAAGAAATCATTCTTATTTATGGCCCATGCAATTTTCTTCTAGAGAGGAAATTCACCCACTTGAAAAAAGGATCAATTAATACAGTAGTCAGAGTGTAATAATCTAAAGAATCACTTTGTTAATTCCACTCTTGAGTTCTCTGCCTTTTTCATGGTTGTACAACCCTAAAGACCTCTTATTGAGTGTTTTTAAGTCTTCTGTAGTGGTCTTATTGTTTGGAGATGGGATTACCACATCATATAGTTCTATTTCCAAAAATATATATTTCCTGACATTGAAAGAATGGAAGTATTAGCAGCGACTCAATGCAGAGAAAGAACTATGAAGCATCTGACATCAGATCTAGATCTAATGATATGATGTAGTGTTTGAAGTGTGTCCAGATACTTTTCAATGGGCAAAACTTTTATTGAAGGAGCAGGCTGAGAGAAGAGCAGTAAATGCATCTTTTCTACCAGTTAATACTTCAGCATTAGAGATCTGTCTCAGGAGGAAGGAGCTAAGTGATAGGCTTAATATCTTGAGCTTTTTACACAAAACCAGTTCTGGAGCTCAAGATGACTCATTTACAGAAAAGGCACAATCCTGAATCACAATCCACTGAAGGCCCCTTACTTCCCCTAGCATTTGGTTAGATTAAGGTCATATGTGGAGCACTATTTACTGCTGGGCTATTGCTCCTGTCTTAAAGGAAACAGAAAGGGGAATTCATGTAGGAGACATGGAAATTCACACAGCTAATCAGTTGGAGCCTTGTGGCTCAATGTGTGAGCTCTCTGTTGTGACCTGTGTGCAGGAGTGGAGTCAGGGTTTCATCTTGTGCCTGCTGCTGAGAACTTGAAAGGCACAGGAAGGGAGCATGCTTTGTCAAGGACTGATGGGAATTGAACAGTCACTTGAACCTATCAGGGACTGAACAGGCAGAAGCTTGTTGCATGTTACATAGGATCATCATCTGAGTCACATTCAGCTACAGACATAAATAACATTATCTGCATTTATGCACAAGCAGATACCTTCACAGAAGGGTTTGTTCCTACATTACAGGAACTGAGGCATCATTTTCCACAGGAAGACATGCAATAGTTCTGCAAGATTCCAGTCCTTTAAAATATACTCTATATAATATAGATTAAAGGATCCCAGTTCTTTAATATATATTTTTGTATATAAGAAACCTCTCTGACCTCAGTGTGTTTCTTTGAATCAAAACACACAGACAAATAGGATTAACTGCTAAATGCGATGCAAAATTAGTAGAAGCTGGCTCTTTCATTGAAACACAACAATAATCTCAAGATGCTGTTGATAAGGAAGATTGTAATTTGCTGCATGATTATATGCACATCTGTTTCTATGCAACCTATATATTTATTTAGATTACCTCCATTAATGTCAGAGATTTCTTAGTAAGGCACAACCATTCCATCCTGCAGGACAAGTAAAAATATTTATGACAGCAGTGAAGAGAGGAAATGGAACGTAATTGTCATAACTACACAAAAAAAAAAAAAAAAAAAAAAAAAAAAAAAAAAAAAAAAAAAGCAATGAAGAAAACCCGAATTAGTCAGCTATGTGTGCTGTGTAAGCATCATGGTCCAAACCCAGTGGGCACTACAGAGTTCATGTTCTAGGTCTCTATAATAAAATTTTTCTATTGCATTTAATTATTCCACGTATTTATTGATGGCCATTGTGGATTCTCAAGTTACAATCACAGCAGACTGCACTACAAAACTACCTTAATCTTTAAAAATCCCCAAGTTATCTATTCTTATTTCCAAATGCAAGAGATAATGCTGAAAATTAAAACATTGAACTCTTAAAGCCTTTTTTTTTAAAGTAAACAAAGTAAGCTTGTCTCCATTTTATCACTAAACTATAAAGTAAACTACTTATTCCTTGAAGTTGTTTACCTAGTGTGGGAATGGACATGTGGGACTTTATCCAAGAAGAAGCTCTTCAGTTTGGTATTCTAGCAGAGAGAAGTCTTTCATAATGTAGCAGCTCAACCTCACTGAGATCATCCCCACTTGTGAGCTAGTACCTCACATGTCTTATTACAAAACAGCTGGGATTACTACAGGTAACACAGAACAATATTCAATAAAAAAAGGAGAAAAATGAAAGCATAGAAAGGTAATGTACAGAAATTTATTTGGCTTCTACAATCCCTATACTATGCAATAGAGCTCCGTTTGTGACATTCTCTAAAAATTTTGGAAGAAGGGTTTTCTTTGAAGGCTTAAGGGATGTAAATAGATTTTTCAGCTTAAAAACAAAACAACAAACAAATATACTAAGAAACAAATCCATATACTAGATCCTCTTGTCTGCAACACCCCCAGCAGTTCTAGAGCCAAAAAAATCCCTATGCCATTACTGTTTCTTCACTTTACAACATATTTTGATTCTGTTTGGAAACAGCATCCTGCTTTTTTTTTTTTCTTTCTATTCTGCCTACACCAAGCACTCTGTTTCCAGAGAAAATTCTCCTTAAGAATAATAAAAGATATTTTCCCAATTGCGTTTAGCCTCCCTTGGACCAAACTCTATTCTCCTGTCAGGTCTGCAGGGAATAATCAAGCAACATTCACTGTCTGAAATAAGATGTATAACATCCTGCAGCTGGACCTGCCTTTTTTTTTCTTTTCCAGGGAACAAAACCATTTCTAAACTCCTCACAAGATGTACAAGCCAGCAATTTCTTTATTAAAAAAGCCATGAACATTGGTGATTTGCTTAGGGAAACTGCACTCAGATATAAAAGAAACAAATGAAACTATAAATTATTCACCATTGTGTTTACTAAGTGTGTTGCGCTACATAGAGATATTAATCTGAGGGCAGAGTATGATCTACTTTTTTAACAGAAATGCATTCAGTGTTTTATTCAGTTAGCCCACTTCAAATCCCAACCTGCAGATATTATGACTTTGTTTTGTAGGATATCACCCTAGGTCCAAACCTCATTTGACCCTTGAAACTTCTCTTTTTTTCCCTTCATAAATACTGCTTTTCCTTACTCAGACATTTCCACTTATATTTGATGGAACTCTTGGCTCACTGACTCATCCTGTCCAGCTCCCAGCATCACTTCAGGAATTTCCCCTCATTTCTCAGGACTTGTTAGCACACTTCCTTATTGGCTTCAATTTTATTCCTTGCTGGGTTCATGCTTAGAGGCCACTTTACTTTCAGCATCCACTGAGTTGAAAGTCTTTGCTCTTCCATCTTTAGCAGTGAAATGGGGATTTTATTCTTTTGAAGAACATCTGCCCTTCTTTCTCCAACTTCATACCAATTTCACATCACCGACTGAAATTATTACTTTGTCATTTCATCAGCAGAACATTAAATGATGGGGAACTTTTCTCTTTTTGACAACCTTTACCTTAACCTTCAATGACTCTATTAGAAGGCAATGATCATTGCCACAGAATTTTTATCATATATATTCATATTTTATGCCAACTTCCAACTTTCCCTCTACCCCTTATTTTGAATTAAAGTGCTAAATATGAATTACTTTATGGCAATCTGTAACTAAATGAGGGTAAATAGATAGGTCGTGTTTTAAATCAGTACCTTCCCTGTGTAAGGAATTTCATGTAGATTTCAATCAGAGATGTTTCTGTTCAGGAGACAAGATTTTAATGTAAATGTTCTATATAGAATTTCATTAGATTTTTTTGAAATTACCCAATGGGATTGATTAGAACTTAATATTGATACGAGGAACCTGGGCAAACATAGGATGTATGTATGCTATTATATAGTTCAGAGTGAAACTGTCCTTATCTAGAGTTGTTTGGAAGGTCATGCATATTTATGGCTTTTAGGTAGAACACAAACTGGGCAACAAGTTTGGTTTTTGCTAGTTTTGCTAGAGTTGGTACTGACAGCATTTGAATCATGAAGAGGATGAATAATTTTAACTTAATTTCAAGCTTGGATTTGGGATTTAAGAGAATAGAACAATATAATATAGGAATAGTTAATTCAAGATAAGATAATAAGAATATGAACAAACTTATGTAGGCATTACAACATGCCAAAACAAAAATAAATTATTTTAATTTTCAAAACCAATGCCTCTTTTCACTTTGGAGATTACTTCTAGATGTGATCTGCCAAGGACTACTTTTTTTCCAAAACAAAAATAAAATATTAAGTGAAATTACAAGCTTTTGGAGTTCCAGATGTTCTTATTGAATATATTCCCTTCTGTATAGTATCCACATATGACATGAAATATTTCAGCAGAGATTCAATGTCACTGGTAACTCCTGGATTTTCAGTTCTATTATGTCATCGTTCATGAAGTAGAGGATGTGATTAACACCAGTTTTTTTTCTGCCATCCTCTTCAGGAAGTCTCCTGGTGCTCTGTCATCTCCTCTCTACACTCTCTGCCTTTGTCTCCATGGTCCTGAGGAGGGAAGACCTTGTCCTCACTTATACCTGGGGATACCATGTGGGAGGAGGAGATGTCACTAGTCTCTACCTTTAGTCCCAATGGAAGCTGTATTTTCCCTTGAAGAGCTCCTTACAGGGAATTGGATAAAAGAAATTTTTCGTTTTGGAGAGATAGTCTTCCCTCCCATTTTGGAAGGAATCATAGAAAGTTCAGGGTGGGAAGGGATCCTTAAAGGTTGTATAATCCAAGCCTCCTGCAGTGAGCACAGAAAGTGGAAGGAAGGAAAGATGTACTGATCTAAAACTTGCTCTCCCAATGGACAGACATTATAAAAACTACAGGTTTCCCACAGTCAAATATAAATATATGTCTATATAAATAGTCTATATAAATATAGAAGTACTGTTGGTTACAGTTAGAGCAACAATGTCATCAAGTTCATTAAGTTGCATTTGATAACACTAAGCCACAGTCCACTCTCAGGAACAGGTGATGTAGCAACTGTGCTTTAGCCAGGGTTGCCACTTGCTCATTGAGATAGTGGAAAGAAGGCTCCACCTGGTCAGTAACATTTCCCAATGCAAAATAAAATGCAAAGTATTCTACTTCAGATGTTATTCTGCACAGCAAAGAAGATGTTAGTTTGTAGTTGTTTATTAATGCTCCAAGTGAAGAGGAAATGGAAAATTTCATAGACAGTGTTTACACATAGACACTAACTGCTAAAACTGTTCAGTTCTTTTAAGATTTCCAAACCTTGGCTAATTCACCTATCACTACCTAGAGAAAGTAAAATCCCAAGGCTTTAAATGATGCATTTATGGTGGCCCTGCATGCAGTCTTCCTGTAGTAAAAAAATTTGATTGCGACAAAACTTACTGTCAAGCCTGAAGTCCACAATTTTTACTCAAAAGAATTACTTAAGCCTACAGGATGGATTGGTGTTTGTTTCTTGCTTTGTTTTGTTTTGTTGTTTTCTTTCTTCTTTAATTTTAGAAAAATCCTCATCATTTACTGTCTAGTAAAAACAGGTATAAAATAAAAGAAAAATCAATGGTTCTTTAGTTTAGCATAGATGTTAAAGGTTTTTGACAAATTTTAAAAAGCTTTCTATTCCATAATGAAAAACTGAAAGTGGATTATCCCTTAGCTCTGAATTTTATTCATATTGTGAATTTTAAGGAAATGATCAATTAAAAAATTTAAATTAATATTGCTTGAATTTCTGCTAGGTAGCAGCCACCCTCTGTGATTAGGATTCTATTCACTGTTGCCTTTTTTCAGGTATTGTAATTATAACTTGAAAACTGAGAGCACAAGATAATAATTATCTGCACATGTTTACACATTAAAGAAAATGCTGAAATATATTTTACCACTCCTCACGGGAAGTACAAATGTTCTCACACATTTGCTATCCAACTGTACTATAGCAATACCTGGTGTGGCTGCACAGCCTCCCGTCCAAATTTATTCTCATGCAATTTCTTGAAAAATCAGATGATATGCATCTGATCCTAAATATGCAGGTAAGAAAAAGCCATGCTATGGATTGCTATGAATTTTTCAACATGCAGTTCTGTTTGGTTTTGAAGCAGAGGCAAATTTTTACAGTTCTAGCTGGTGTTTGTTCTCGCTGGTGTTTTTGAGTGCACATAATTTGAATCATGGCTCTGTTTAACACACAGAAGTTGGAAGAAAAAAGTGATCTCTACAAATGCCATTCAGTTGCCTATGTCCCTATTACTGTTTGCTGACAAAATCCTAGAACATCTCATATGTTTAAGCCTATTCATTGGTTAATGCTGCCAGAATCCCTAAAGAAGATGTAGTTTTTCTAATCTTTGGGGGGCTGGGGGAAAGAAAGTGTTTTGGTTTTTGTTTTGTTTTGTTTACCAGTGCATTTGCAAAATACATGCGAGCAGACTCTTCAAAAAGTGGCTCCTAATTCTCATATTTATTGAATACCTACAATTGTTATACAAAAAATCCAATTAGGAACAAAACTAGGTGATCCTTTCCTTCTCACCCCTGCCCCATTCAAAAAGTAAGGAAGCCTTTATCCTCCAAAACAGAACATCTGTGTGAAAAGTAGCAGTCAGTAGTGTCAAAACATGTTTAGGCCTCTGATTTTAGTGGCATAAAATGACAATTCCAGTGGCTACTCATCCATCACTGCTCTCCACACTCAAACAGCGAGCCGCCAGCACACTTTCTCAGCTGCAGAACCATCTATTTTCTGGAGGGATGTGTTTATGTGTGAGGTGATTTCTTTTTCAGAGACATATGAACATGTCTGCTTAAATCAACCCCAGAGAAGATTTTCTCTGCTGTTCTGTTTGTCTCACCTGTACACTTACGCAAGGGCTGTATTCCACAATGAGCTGAGGCGTCAGGGGCAAATTCACCTCAAGGAGATTTGCTGTTCTCAAAAGTGAGGATTGAATTGATCCAAGGTAAGCAGAACTCCATTGTAGTATTTGGCTGATATATTTGGCAGATTTTGAACACTTCTGAGGCTGTTACAAACGTGCAGCCAGTGGGCTGCTGCTATTTTTATGGACCTTTTGTGAAGACCTTTACAGATAGCTTTTGGAAATGAAGGTACTTACACTATTAGAATAGCAGGTTTAATGGTTTGGGAAGTACTTTTAACTAATGTTCCCGCTGGCACATTGACTATCTATTTCTTTTCTAAGATGTTTAAAATGTAAATGGTCCTTTTTTCTGAGTATGGAGGTTGTGTGTTGAAACCTGTCATTCAACAATCCCAGCTGCATGCATGTTATTATCCCAGCACTGATTACAAGATTCCATTGACCACAGGCTGCCTGTTTGCCTGTCTAGATGTTGTGATTAAGGTACAACCAATCTTTAATCCAATCAGAAATCTCTCTGCCTGCAGCTGATAAAGGTCTCGGCAGGGCACCGATGAGGCTGGAGCCCTGGTATCTCTAAGGGGACACCTGCAGCATGTGAGGTGCAGAAGCTAAGCAGGCTGATCTAAGAGAAAGGAGTTAAGGTGGCCTGCAAAAAATCTGATAAACAGCATTCAAACAGAAAAAACCAGGAAGCTTAAATGTGGGGCTCATCAGCCTCACTGGCCTTGGAGTGCTGCTGTTCTAAATCCTAGCACATGGAGAAGATCATCTTTTAGCTCAGGAAGACCATGCAACACAGGAGATTTAGTTTCTGGTTATCAAAAGAAGAAGACAACAAATAATTTATCTCATTGTCCAGTTTTCTCCAGTGCATGGATTCCTCTGTACTACTTCAGCTTTGTACTTCATTGTCTGCTATTCCTCACAGGAGTCTGGAATAGAATATAGCTGTGACTTTCCAATTTGTAGTGCAAAGAAATAATTGCCTGTCCTTTGCTTCTTCTTTTTTAATTCCTTGACCCAGCTTTAATTTCTTTTCTGTCTTTATCTGAGTATTCTTTCCTAATTCTGCAGATGGGATACTTATAATTACAGGTAATATTAAAGCTGTTGAAAAATAGCACATTATTATGTGATAAACCTGGATGCTTTATTAATCCTTGCTGATCTGCTTCAGGGCAAACAGTTTCTCATAACTTCCTTTCTATGATATGACCTGTTCTTATTACATTAACATTCTAAATTAGAGAGAATGACAACTAACTGCCTTATTGAAAGCTAAAGAACTTCCAAAGTACCTCTTTTGTAACCATAAAAACATCACTTAACTGCTTAAATGGAAACCATTGTTTTATTTGTTGTATGATTATTTTAAACACAGTTCTATGAATTATCTTTGTTTCTAGAAATACAGATTATTTCCACAAATCCCATAGATTTGTTATGCTTTGTAACTCCTGGGTGAGCTATACTCCCACTTTCAAGCTTTCCAGGGCATCTGACACCCATCTGAGATACCTGCAGCAAAGCTTACATTTATCTATATTCACAATAAGCCTAAGATCAAAAGAAATATAATTATTCTGTCTGTGAAGCTTTTTTTTTCCTATATGACCATTTCAGATTTAATAATTTCTCTGATTTCAAAGTCTCTAATCAGTAAACAATGAACAGCATCACAGTGAAATAATCTAATTGTCACAGCTATGACTTTCAGAAAAAGCTTTCAAGACTACTTTAAACTTGACAATTTTGGCAAAACCTATTGTTACAACATTAAATGGCCACAGTGCATGCAAAAAGAGCAACAATAGAGTACATACAGGTATTTGAAACACACACTTCAAAGTCAGCATGGTCTACTGTAAACAGTCATATCATGTTCAGAGCACAGTCAAAGACTCACTGTGAACTAAACCAGCTTATACCCAATGATTATGCCTTTAAAGATATATGGAAAATATCTTCTCTTTGTAGAATATGACCTTCATAACTCAATTTATGGGTCATTCCCTCACTTGTGGGATATTTTCAATATCGTAATTGTAAAAAGAGAAAGAAGGAAAGGAAAAATGTTCAGTTACTCATTTTGCAGTGCCTTTTTATTAAAAGCAGAAATAACATTAGATGAAAATCATTTCACTGATAATTTTAATGAAATATGAAGTGCTTTGAATATATTTTATTGCAGGCAATATAGAAAAAAGGCATTGGCTGCTTAATGTGTCATTTAATGAATGGATTCCACATTGCCTTACTTTGCCACATTTGGAAGTGAAGGCCATGCAAAGATGATAGCAAGTGCTTTCAAAAAGGGGCTTCTTCCCACATTTTTAAATTACACTTCACCTAATGGAAAGTGCAAATTATAATGCAGCAGAAATGAGGCTGAACCAAAACATTGGAGCTACATACCTTAACAAATCTCACTGAATTTTATCCTGTAAGCGCATCTCTAATATGGAAAAAAACCTGATGTTGATAATGTCCTAGCATGCTGAAGGTCAGGCTGACATAAGAAGGATCCCAAAGAAACAGAAATCTGGGTTAATTTGCAATAAGCTTAGCAGTTGCTTAGTTAGCCCAGCAGAAGGTGAGGAACCAGGGTGGAAGCTCTGCCCACAGGGATGCAAAGGTCATTACAGAGAAGGCTGGTAGGTGTCATTTGTTCACACCTTCTCCAGCTCAGAGAAAACCAAATGTAATTGCCAGTGCTGCAGAAATACACCCTAATCTGCTCAATTTATTTTTCTAACAGAGACTCATTAATGGGTCTGACTCAGCAACTTTCCACTTATTAACCCTAAACTGCCTTTGGATTTCTCTGGTAGCAGCTACCAGCTGTCCCCTCAGGCTTTTTTCCAGTAAGATGCAGATTCATTAGTTGTGTCTAAAATGAACAAAGCATAAATGATAGCCATGCACTGGCCCTGAGGCCAGCAGGCTCTGGGTGGCTGGGTCTGCAGCATCTGCCCCTGTGTCCATCCCTTCAGAGCCCAGTGTCCTGTGTTCATGCAGTCCTCCCAACTGCTTAGGAGTGGACAGCCAAGCTCCAGCTCAGAAATGCTAACACTTGGGCTGTAAGTGGTCTGGGATGCAGAGATCAGGCTTATTAGCTGGCACTTTTATTCAGCAGTGCAGGCAGTACCTATTGGTCCACTGAAGCAGCCTTCCACAGCCACAAGCACTGGCTTTTAAACTAGCAAAGAAAAATTGTAGAAATCCATCAGAAAACCATGCAGCAGGAAATTTTATCATGTCATTACAAGTAGGCATCTTGCTTCCTGGGCATAATACCCCATTAGGTTAGAGATTAGACTTCGTATGGAAAAAGAAAGTAAAGGAGGTCTGAAGCTGGCATTACAAATGAAGGCTGTTCTTCACGCACCAGAGAAACTTCCATAACAAGCATGAAGAGAGTTCCACATGTATTTTTTGGTCATATTGGAAAAGCCCTGTGGCAGAGAGGAAGTATATCTGTTCTGCTGCACAGGACAGCATGAAATGGATGAATGGCAGGAAATCCAGAATAGAGAGAAAGGTGTCTCTGGCCTATGAATGCAAGAAGCAGACAGAGAGCAAACTTTCACCTCATGATGTTTTCCACATTTACTTTTCTGATGTCCAAGCTCCATTGCCAAATTACTGGCTCCACACTAAAATCAATGAATGATGCAAATAGGAAAGTCTGTGAGTAGTATACACTGCTGGTTAACAGGAAGAACACTTTTCTTTCAAGGCATGGTAATGAGAAAGAAAAAAGCCCATGTAGTAATATAATCAACCTTTTAAAATTGTTTTAAAATAGCTTTTTCTAAACACGAGACCTGCAAGTTTAACACCATATGGTCTTAGAACCTAAGTCAGTTACGTGGAAGTGTCAAGTATTGTTACAGGTCACATTATCATACAGATCCATAAACAAGCAGCTGCATAATTTCTCAAATGATTATCGCTCTTGCACACCTGGTGTGTGTTATAGATAAAAAATTAGCAAACAAGAGTGAGAATTTTACTATACTGCCATGCTGTCATGGCAAATTGCACCATCAAAATCCAATTGCACAACCCAGCTTAAGGCATCAGTATGACAAGAGAACTGCAGTATATAACTGTAGAGACAGGGCTCCATTAAATAAGATGTGAAACAGGGCAGTGTGGAGCCTGGAAAACCCAGGAGGTGCTGAAGGCAACGTAATAGGGCCCCATCGTCAACAGCATCAAAGGCTGCTGATAAATCAAGACAAAGAAAGGAGCTTCTCAGTTAGCTTGAAGCAACAGATCCTCATTACAAACTCTCTCAAGAGCAGTTCCAGCACAGTAGCAATATCTGAAACAAGACTGAAATTTATTAGAAGGATTTTTGTGCATTAGAGCCAGCCTGTAATGTCAGAGCAGCACTTCCGAATGCAAGGAAATCCAGGGGCAAATAAGGTAAGCTGAGAAATTTGCAGTAATTACACCTTATAATCTAATACAATTAAGAAAAATATTTTTTTGAAAGTGTTTCACTCTCAAAAATGTTTTCTTCAGGCTATCCAGTTTATGTTTGGTCTGAGCTTCTAAACAGGAATTGACATATAGGAAAGAATAAACACCATCTCCAAAACACCCAAATATTCTGGAGCAGTGTGACATAGACTGATCAGGTGGTATTAACTACATTTGGCCTCCTGATCCCAAAGTTCCCTCAACATCTACCTTTTTTGTTTGGGACCTTCAAACGTACACGCAAGTGATGGGCTCTGGATGTCTCTGTTCCTCATCAGGATGCAGGTAAGGAGTGTGAAGGGATATCCATACTTTCAGGCTCTGTCACACACTGGCAGAGTCAGACCTCATCATAATTGCTGTAGAAAAGGCAGCTGGCAGACAGAACTATAGACCTACTAGATAAGGGTCTTCACCAAAAGTGCTTCACAGGACTCCAAAGACTGAGTTACACCATCTATTTTATGGACAGGGGTTTTACCAAAGAGAAAATAGTGCTGGACACAAAAAAATCAAGCCCATAGCTCCTTTAGAACTACCTTATCTGCTGGGATGTAAACTTCCTTTCCTCTTAAGGGCCCTCCCTGAATTTTCCTCAGCATCTTTGCTTCAATAGGACAGGTCAGAATAAACAGTAAAGGCAGTTTTCTTGGCAGTGAAAGAGATGGATTTTAAAGTCTACAGGGTCCAGATCCCAGCCCTCCATCTTCCACGGTTAGAATAAAAACAATCACAAAAATACCTTGTTGAGTTCTCATCCCTAGAAGTTCAACCTCATTTTCACATATCTTCAAATGCAAAATGAAATCAAAACCTAAGCAGACCAATATAATTGAAGGAAAGTAAGTGGAATTAGAAGACCCCAGAACCACTTTTTATTCCACCCTCCAACTTTCTCATGGACACTATTCCAATTTGGAAAGCTCTGAAGATGAAAAAGGCACTTCTGGAACACTGGAACTTAAATTCCAAACAATTTAGGGCTTCACAAAAGTTTGACATGAAAAAGGTCTCATAAATCTGTACCATAAAATACAAGGTGTTGCTAGTGTGAGATTTGACTTGACAGACATATTCATAACTACACATAATAATACATTAAACACATAATAAGAACAAAACATTCTTTCAATTTCCTGTATTAGAGCAAGTCTTAAGTTTTACTTCTACAATGAATTTTTTAATTTAGGGTATCAAATTTTTAAATGGCCATTGTAAGAGGTTTTGAACTCTTAAATACAGATCACCTCTCTAAAGTTTAGTGTAATTTTTTTCTGTAGGAATTTATACCAATTTAATATAAAAATTAAGCTAAGTGTTTGCAATGAATCTGACTGAAACGTGGTAAGGATGAATTATAAATCCACATGACAGGGAAATACAAAGTAATAGACTAAATTCAAATCCTCTGCTATTCTAAGTTACTTACTGATAATGTTCATATGGGGTTCCATTGTGCCCGCACTGTTAATTTGGAACAAAATCTTGCAACAGGCTTCACATAATCTGGTAAACATCCTCACCCTCACTATAGACAAATATGAGCCTAGTGGCAATGATTTGCTTTCTTTGAGAGTGGTCTTTAACATGAAGGATTAGTGTCAAGCTCCCACAGCCATGCATTTCCAAGGATTTGTGAGTTTGTCTTAAGCATTATGCGGTAAATATAAAGGAAAGGTAACAGAGAAATTATACCATAGATATTCTTTTGAACGTATCTCTCACTCTACAACTTGCAATAGTTCAGAATTTAGTAAGCAGCAAATAAAATACCATTTCAGTTGTACTTAAGTTAGAGCTACTGCCAAAAGGCTTAGTTCAAAATATTTAGGTACCATGTACTATTTTATGAGTTGGGATATAATCAAATTATAAATAAATCTGAAGAAATGTTACTATACTTTTATTTGATGCCATACCAATGCAGAAATATATTTGCTCCAGTATATTTTGTATATTCTAAAATCACGTTCTGTATTCAGCTGTTCTGTTGTTTGGCTTTGTCAGCCCTAATGAAGTTATTTCACCTGGTGCAGCAGCCTAAAATTCCCCTCTTCATGCCTGTCTAGTCTTAGGAAAAAACCCCCAACATTCTTATTATCAAAACAGCCTCTCTGGCACTACAAAACACGCAGAGTTTACATGTATCTTTGGAAGTGGAATAGTAAATTATCCACAGTAAGCCAGATCTTACAACATTCACCCAGTTTTTATTTACTGCCCATAGAAATTCAAGAAAATATTTTGCGAATTAGGAGTCTTGTAAAAACTTGTCAAGCTCTTTGAGGAAAAAAATATTCAGAAGTGTTGACTAATAGCAGTTTGATGATGTTAACAGAAGATGGATGCAATGTACCTTTCTGTTCCTCTCATCACACAGAAAAAAGCAGCTGCTTTTATTTTTACAATAAAAAATTGTAAAACTATTGTAAACTAATAGTAAATTGTAAACTAATCTACATGTCTAGGTTGTGGCAGAGAAAGGGATACCCTTAGAAAGGCTCTGCTGATTGGAGGGCACTGAAGAACAGTGCTGTTCACTCCTCTGTCATGAGATGTTCCTCTCCGCTGGGGACTGCATACACTAAGTCACTTTTCTGAATACAGGCAAGAAATCATCTTTTATCTATGCATCACTTAATCAAGGCAAAGAGAAATATGATAAAAACTAGGGCATGTGACCAGAAGCTTACTTGTTAAACAACAACAAAAAGGGGACAAGAACCAAGCCCACCTTTCTTTATCCTTAAAAACAAATTAAAGTAACATGACCCCGTGGTCTGAAGTGTCATCCATCAGAAGTTGGCAACATTTTTTAAAGTAATAATGATTGAATTTGCTGTGACATCTTCCTTGCCTCTAAAATGTCAGAAATTCTGTTGCTTTCCTAAATTGCCAAATCATAAACTAGTTAGAAACTCTCCAGGGAGGTCAGCATTAAAACAGGCTGGAAGGAGCCAAAGTAGCATATTCTTGAGTTGAAAAATCTGTTCAAATTGGTGACTGAATGAAATAGCTATTTTTTAATGTGTAAAAGCAGTCATCCTTAGCAATAGTGTATTAATAGCGATACTCAGTTGGTCAGCTGAGAGTGTGTTTAGTAGGGAAAAGACATGACTCCAGTCTCCCTCATCCCTGGGAAGTCCTTGGGAAAAGGGTTTCCCATGCAATAATCAACATTCAGGTTTCAGCTGTTTGTTAACTTGTAGCAATCCTCTGAAACTCAAAGTTTGTTCCTCAGTGGAAAAAGTTATTCTTAGGAACCCTTGGAACATCTTAGGAACGCACAAAAAAAATACATATATCATTCACCAGGACTCAAAATTTCTCAACGAGAAACTGCCTGGTAGGTAGATGTAAACACCATTATAAGGACAATAATCTAGTTTGAATTCTTCAGACCACTTACCTTGATAATATGCCAGTATTCACATATAAATACATTTTTTTTGTTCCATAAAAGGAACAAAAAACCAGTTTTAAGTATCACTGCAAGAGACCATTCCTTTGAAAATTACTTTCATAATTTTTATAGGTGAAACCTTGGAAAATACAATGATCAACATCTTTTATTGCATTGTTGCTGTATTTGAACTGCAGCTTTTTATATTCCAAAGTTAATTGAAGATGATTTTTCTGTGAATCCAACTCCTTTTGTCATTTTGACATCTTAAAGTGGTAGTGGTGTTCAATACACAGAATTCTGAAGCAAAGAGATGCATTTACCACAGCCCGTCTCTTGTGTAAGCCAGTGGAGGTCCTTTTTATAACATTAGGATTTTCTCTTTAATTCTGATGGATCAAGATCAAGATCAAATATTTTTTCCAGACACTATCCAGGCAGACGAGTCTCTAAGGTACAGCAAAACAGCAAAATGTATGCATTTGCTTTCTCCTATAGAATTCAAGAGCAAACTTCAGCATAGAATTGTTCTGAAGAGCAGTAGCTGATGCCTTCCAAAGGCTGGAATAGGTAAAAATGCTATCATATGGTATAGCTGCATTGCTGTAGTTATCTGTGACACCAGAAAAAGCAGGCATATATCTAATCAGATTTTCTGTACTTCTCCAATATAATTTTCTATGCTTAGACAGATATATCAGAACAAAAGAGACTGGTAGAAGCTGTAAAATAAAATTCAGGTTCTTCTTATACCAGTGCCCGACTGACTGCTACACACTGACTTATCAGAGGAACCAGAGAAAGATGTGTCACATATGTACATCCCATTCTGAGCAGCAGTCAGTTACTTGTGATAGATAAACAGAAAAGAAACATCGCCAGAAAGAGCTGAGGTAAACCTTGCACTCAAATTAATAGGATCATGCCGTGCTGTTGTTACATGCTAAACTTAGAAAGGCCAGCTGTGAGATTCTCAGAATGTCATAAGTATCAGTCAGCACAAGCTGAATGATGGTGGTGCTCCATCCATAAAGCTCTGTTTGAAAAACTCTCTTGGTGTGACTTTGTCACAGCCTTCTGTGCTGTAGTCTGGGGAGGACTTTTACCACCCCCTGCTACAGCTGAGGGATGTGCAACCAGTAGCAGCTTCATCAAAACTTCCTAGCAGAAGGGATTATCTGCAGCTTACTCTTTGGCAAAAAATAAGAGACTTGGTTAAGTTGGAGACCAAGAACAGCAAAGAAAAGGACTGGGGAGGAAAGTGGGGAGGAGAAGCCTGGAATTCAGGCAGAAATGCAAGGAGTGGAAAAAGGAAGGGGGAGGAACAGGCACTTGCATGTGAGGGAGGAAGAAGCTGGGAGGAGAGTAGGACAGGATACAGTCAGATTGCAGGAGTGGGATCAGGGTGCAGGTAAATGTGGGTCAAGGATGGCTCTCTCACAGGACTGTGAGCTGTGTGACAGCTATGAGGGAAGTATGGACTGTGGACTAGATGACTGGGTATGTTAGCAGAATGAGCAGTAGCAAATGGGAAAGGGGAGGTAAAACATTGGTGTGAAATGCAAAAGAGGTTTGGGAAAGAACAGACAAAAATTTCTGTGTTGAGTGGGACGAGATCAATGTCATGGGACAGGAAGACATGGAAGTCATGTCAAAATCATCAGAAAAAGGTGAGGATCAGAGAGAATGAAGTGCAAGAAGTTGCAGTTTGTGATGTTCCCAGACCTACAGGAGCTACAAAATATGTCATATTCCCACAAAAACCAGTGTGTCTGATTCTTGTTTGCCCAGACAGCTCCAATCTGCTCATCTTGCACACACGACTCACTTCAAACTCACAGCATCTCCAGAAGTGCAGATGGTCCTGTAAGTGAGGATCCCTACAGAGTGGATGCTAATGAAAAAATACACCACTTTTTTCCTTCATCTTGAAGCATGCAAAATATTCTTTACCACCTAATCCTGCATTCAGCCTGTTACTTACAGTAATATTGCAGTAAAACACATAAGACTGGAGACCATCGGACTGTCAGGTTGTATTTAACATGTTTAATAAAAATTTAATGTGCCTACAATTGATTTTTCTCTAAGTGGCACTGAATTACTTATGAATAGCCTCATCACTACTTAAACAAAACATGCTCCTCTAATGAAGTACAGCTAAATGAAGATCAAAATGATCCATAATGCAGCATATACTTGGCAACACTCTGAATCAAGATCCTTCATATTTTTGGGACTAACAAACTCCAGAAAAAATGGATAAGAGACAAGGACGGTGAAAGTGGCTTCCATCCTTAAGAGTGGAAAAGGAAAGTGGTTGGGTTTGAAATGAAAGCTGTGACAAATCCTCATGCTAGAACTAGGGACTGCTTTCTCTTGTGCTTCCTCTTTCCTTCTCCCATCTGCATTTTATTCCTTTGGAAAGAGAGGATGTACCTGTTCCCATGCCTTCCATTTATGAACAGTTTCTTGTATGACTGTGCAGTAGAATGGACCAACTTCATGTGGTAGAAAGGAGATCCACCAAATGTGTATCAAAGGATGGAGTATCCTGATTTGCACTAATAAATATCTTGTGTTCTCAGCCCTTTACAGGAAAAAAGCCCCCACTTTTTCTAAGGGGCTTTAGTTCTCCTGGTGACATGGCTTCTACATCCTCTAGGAGTTTGGAGGCATCAAGGACAATTTGGTATTGATTCAATTAAAATTGCTTCCTAGGCACGATTTCTATTAGAAAATGACTTAATCTAAGGATATATAACTGAAAAAGTAAATTGCTCTTTGAGTCTTCCCTGAGGCTGTTGATTCCCACCCCTGGGAGCTGCTGCCACATCTTTGCTGTCGTGCTTGCCCATGGGAGGATCATTCCAGGCCAGTATTAAAGTAGTGATTTTGGAGCATACCAGAGAGGTGCCAATTGGCTGAAGTTCTAAAATGAAGGTTTACTTTAGGGTAGGTTATTGGGAAACACCAAGGTGAATGCTAAAGACAAAGGTGGAACAAAACCTAGAAATAGTGCATTTATAGTAAAAAATAAGACAAAGCTAAGTCAATCAGACAATAAGCATTATTAGAGCAGAAATTAATGTGCACACAGAGTGCTTTGAGAGAGCTGTTTACATTTTTCATAATGAGCTAGGTTCAGAAGATGAAGCAGGACTTTCACGGCTGGATTAATTAGGGTTCACTTTACACAGGAATGCAAAAGCCAGCAGTTAGTGTAATTCACCCAGAGAACTGGCAATCACTGAGCAAATTCCTCCCCTGTGACAACCCATTCTCCAGTAGTGTCGCTGATCACTCACAATGCACAAAGTAGCACAACTGTGCCAGCCACTTGAGAAGCAGTTCAAATAGCTCAGGTTTCAGTCAAGTACTCACTTGTGTATCAACTAATGAAAAAAGGGAAGAGCATTGAGGAATAAAAAAAAAATTAAATGAAAAATTTCTTACAAAAATTGTCTTCCCCATGTAGAGCAGAACAGAACAGAACTGCATCATGTTTTTCAGAACCATCAATCTTTAATTCTGGTATGTGAAGGTAAAACTCTGATCTGTGATTTCTGCACCACTGAGTATCAATATCTTGTATATTGACTAATTAAACTTCCTCACACTTGTCCTTCTGACAAGCTTATTAAACAATAATTTCCTGAAAGTGATGCTGTAGTGATTATCAGAGATAAAACCTGCTCTTTAAAGTATTTTTCTAACAGTAGATTACAGAAACGTAAAACGAGGAGATAGGGAGTCCATTGAAGAAGAAAAAGTCAGAGTGTTTTCCAGGACAGCTATGCTGACATTTTAATATATCCATACACATTTTACAATACAATAATTTTGCAAAATGCAACAATTTACCATTAAAATTATAATTATAGAA
This sequence comes from Acrocephalus scirpaceus scirpaceus, assembly GCA_910950805.1. Lineage (NCBI taxonomy): Eukaryota > Metazoa > Chordata > Aves > Passeriformes > Sylviidae > Acrocephalus > Acrocephalus scirpaceus. The sequence goes on along the minus strand of OU383773.1, from coordinate 142,681,117 downwards.
TTGATTCAAATTTGTATTATAAATTAATCCTACTATCTCAGATAACATGTAGGATGGAATGTAAAATAAGAAAAGAATAATGAAATGTTTTTTTGAAATTTATCTATGAAAATGCATTTAATTACAAAATAATGCCTTGACAAGACTGTTAGAGTAATTGTAGCAGAAAGTCTTTACTGCAAATTCAACATATCTGTAATACCATGTCTGTGGCAGCACTATTCACACATCAGTTCAGAATGTTATCTCCAAGAAACAAAACTTCAATAGGAGTTTAGCATAGCAAATGTATTTGTATAGTCAATCAGGGACACAATGGTTTCTTACTGGAGGTGGGAACTGCAAACCAGGAAACATCTCCAGCTTAAAGGTGCTCTACATTAAGATCAGCTTTCTGTACTGATACAAAAACTTTATTGAGTTTCAGCCCTCTGAAATACAAACATTTAATAGTATTAGGAATTAAACACAACAAAGGAATAAGGAAAAGTTTCCCACATCAACATCTTAGTAGGTTTAACTGATTCTGTCTATAGCCTAATTACTGTTACTTTAACCAAAAGAAATTAAATTCATACTGTGTTTTCATCAGACAAATTACAGTATCAGAATTTTAATGCTCTAGTGAAGGATGAGGAACTTTCAAGCTTGCTCACTGAGTCAGACATATAAAAATAGAAAATTAGTAAATTTTGGCTATTCAAAAATCACAAAATCATAGAGTGAGCTGAGTTGGAAGCAACCGACAAGGATCATCGGGTCCAGCTCCTGGCCCTGCTCAACACCATCCCCAAGAGTCACACCATGTGCCTGAGAGCACTGTCCAAACACTTCTGGAACTCTGTCAGGCGTGGTGCTTTGAACATTTCCCTTCCCACTCCACATGTGGCTTCCCTTCAAGGCCCTTCACCTTGAGGGGAATGGGGACACTCTCTCATAGTTTAAAGTCTTTTTTATATTTTGGCACCCAAAACTTTCCCCAGCAGTCAAGGTGAGGCTGCCCCAGTGTAGAGCAGAGCAGGACAATCTCCTCCCTTGCCTGGCTGGCGATGCTGGGCCTGGTGCCCCCAGGACAAGGTTGGCCCTCCTGGCTGCCAGGGCACTGCTGGCTCAAGCTCAACTCTCCATCAACCAGGACCCCTAGTTCCCTTTCCACTGTGCTGCTTTCCAGCCTCTCATTCCCCAGCCTGTCCATACATCCAGGGTTACCCCATCCTAGGTGCAGAATCTGGCATTTTTCCTTGTTGAATTTCATATGGCTGGTGATTGCCCACCCCTCCAAGTTTTCTAGGTCTTGCGCCACAGATGTGTCTTCCATGAACAGTGAAAGATCTGTGCACTGATATCTTTCAAAACTACAAAAAGAAAAAAGGGTTGGTTTTTGTTAGCATGAAAAATATGGGATGGCTTAGATTGATCAGCTCTGACTTCTGTTTTAGAATGCTGTCTTCACAATAAGCATCGACAAGAATTACAAAAAGATGTGAGAGAAAATGATCAAAGCTGTTTAATTTTGTGAAGAGTGGTTGCCAGAACAAAATCTAGAAGAGATTAGCCATTCTTCAAAACTTTAACAGAAAAGAAGATTTTTGTTATGGACAGTTCTGAAGGCAGTCACACATGCGTGGGAGACTGTCACCAACTGTACTTTTCACCACATCTCTTCCATAGTAGCAGGAGGGAACAGTAATTTCCCTTAATTAGACACTTAAAAGTTTTAGGCAGACTTTTGCCACATTTCAAGAAAACCAACAGGAACATCCAGTGCTGTTCACTGACTGTAACCAACTCATCTTTATGCACATATAAAACTCTCTCTATATTAGAAACCAGTAGGGAAATAGTGTTAATGCAGGAGTTCTGTGTGCAGAAACTAAAACAAAAACATCAGGCTAAGCAACTTCTCTTTCTAACAGCATAGAGCAGAAAGGCTTCAACCACTCCTTTCCTTGTAAAGAACTAAGAATCATGCAAAATATGTAAGCCTTTCATCAGATCATAGAGTGGTAATAGGCTAAAAAACATCTGTTGTTTGGATTTTTTTTTAGTGGAAAGGTCATTTTCACTTCATGGGCAAAACTTTTCATTCAAGCCCCAGAATGAAAATACTCCTGCTTCACATGCAAATTGGATAATCCTAGACACCAGATTAACAAGGCCAGAGTGTTAAGTCAAGCAGGAAATGGATTTATAGTTTTGAGGTTGTTGTTTAAATGAAAGATTTCCCCAATGCAAGTAGAGAAGAAATTTTGAGATGAGTGTGTGTTATACAATGATGTCCCAACACACAACACCAGATTTTGCTGAGAGCTACAGCTTGTACAAACACCAACAGCCTGCAGTTGTATTCTCTGTGAATATCTTCCATGTGTACACAGCACTGCTCTTTCCATTGCTGTGATGTGCAAACATCAACAATTTGACAAACAAAGCTCTTAATTATGAAAAATCACAGCATTTGATATCATAAACAGAACTACAGAATTCCTCTTCATTTGATAAAAACAGAAATTAAGCAAAGATTATGGAATAAATAGTACTTACTCAGTGCAAATTTTCATTTAATAAGAAGGGTTTTAAAGTTGAATGCTTGGAAATTTTTCATTCGGGACTGAGTGATGCAGTGCAGTCTTGTTTTCCTCTGTAAACACATCTTGCGAAGGGATGAGGGACAAAAGGATAAACTATACAGCATCAGACTAAAGAATGAATGGGCCAGCAGCCATCATGTTTTCAAAAAGTTAACCCTTGTTTATGCACCTTATTTTCTTCTTCCATTCATTCTTCTTAATTAATACTTGAAATCAGGTCTCTTTCGTGTAAGGTTTAGTTCTTATAATGTTAAAAGCAGAGTAAATAATTGAAAAATTGAAAAATTGAAAAACATGGAACAGAACAGGGACAGTTGAAGGACTCACCTTTCAGGGAATATATTCTGCCAGCCATCACTTCCCTACATATGCTCTGCAGCTTGCAGTCAGCCTTATAGGATGGCTGGGACAGGTCTGCAAACAGTCTGAGCCAGCTTTGAGATCACTGAGGTCTGCAGGTGGTCAGGTAGTCCTGACCATGGGATGGAAATGGTAAACTGCTGTTCTAGTTCTTGGGACACAAAAATGAGACACCAAATCAATGTTCTGCTCCCCTCCTTACAGCACCTCCTCTTACATCTCCTGTTGTCTTCATTCTGCCCCATCAAGAAAACTTTGTTGTTATGTTCCAAAAGCACTACCTTTGTATTTTGGGTATGTTTCCTCAATTTTTGTTGTATGTATCAATAGACTCACCAAAAGAACAGCATCACTTTTGTTCCCAGTGTCTGGCAAGGGTGGACTGAGGGACTGACTACAAAAGGAATGGTGAAAAACCTTGGTCTCCCTTCACGGTTTAGGAGGCTATCAAATCCTCAGGCTGCCCCAGAGGGACAGAAATACATCACATGCTAGCTGAAACATGTAATGCAAGAGAAAATTGGGAAATTTTACCAGTCCATTCATCAGTGAGGATGAAAAGACACAAGGGAGAGAGTTGTCTCAGAATAATGTAGAGGTTGTTCACATTTTACAGCAAATATTCACTAAGACTCCTACTAAGCCTCAAGTTAGAATTATTATGTGAAACCAGAAAAAAACCCATCTTTTTCCTTTTTGTCTTTATGTTACAATACAAGAAGTCCCTTGCTATAGTCAGTAAGGTTGTATCATTACAGATTTTCTCTGGACACAAAAGACATTCTCCATATCCTCCACTTCAGAAGAGTTCTTTTATGGAGAGTGAAAGGGATCAGAAACAACAGGCAGGACTTGTAAGCAGATCTTTGTGCTGGAAACCATGCTAGGGCTGCATTTTACAGCCTAGCACTGCATGTTTTATTAAATATGTCCCAGTGCTATTGGCCCTGGCATTGAAGCGGCAGTTTCTTCCCTTGGTGTGCACAACTCATTTGAGTGTCCTTGCAGCTTTGGGCAGCCATGTCCCATCTGGTTAGCAGAGTCTGAGGTGTCATGGGGTTCATAAAATTGTAAAGATTGTAGGTACGAAAGGGTGCCAAACCAGTATTGCCTGGACTGGCAGTCCTGGTCTTCCTGTCCCAGCTTCTTTCTCTCTTGGGAAAAAAAATAGTTAGAAACTCAGCAGTGGAAATACTAGATGGAAACATCAGTCCTGAGTAAAAGAATGCCGTGAAGTTAAACAGAAAGAAAATTAGTGGAGAAACCATCCTTTGAAGAAGAAATAACGGAAAACAATCTCCATGGAATGATAGCAAGCTGAAGAGAAGGAAAGAGATGCAGACTCACTCCATGTGATTCCCCTATATTGACAATGATGGTAGCTTTCCAGTCTCAATTATGATAACTATCACCAATCAAACAGAGTCTGTCTGTCTTTGGCCTGTCAGGACAAACATACAAATCTGGGCTATATGACTGATATGTTCAATATGTTAAGGACAGCATGAGTCTTGCATTTTAATGGCTAAAACTCCAAATAACATTTGGGAAGGTGCATTATTACACAACCAGGGATGAAGCTAGATGGTAGAAAATCAGAGCTGATAAAGTTGTCTGATTTCATGTGGTTAAAACCATAATTATTTAAAACACAGGATGGGAGCTCTCTGTCTCCTCTCACTTTCCTTTCAGGTCACTTCCTCCGATAGAAGAAGAGGTCATATGTTCTCCAGAAAGAGCTTTTTACAGAAAATCATCAAGGAAGGGTGACTGGGGACCAGCACCAATCAGTGTGTGTTGGTCCTGAATATGACTGTTTCCTAGGATTTATAACTTCCTCATAGGCCACTTGTTTTTGCCCAGGTTTTGCAGTTGTGTCACTGAGCTGCAAAATGAAGTGTCTCTGATGCAGGAGTGACTTCACCTTGCCTCTGTATGAAATTGCAGCTGCATAAAGTTATTTCAGCAGAGGAAATCTTGACCCCAAACCTCCCTAGATATGGCATTCCAAATCTGACTCTGATTTTTGTGCAGGAGGCCAAAACCAGAATTCTTTTCATAATTTAACAAGGGACAGATTTTCACAGATTAACAGAATATTCAGAGTTGGAAGGGAGCCATAAGGATCATTGAGTTCAACTCTTAAATGGCCCATACAGGCCTTGAATTTTCAATCTTGGTGTTATTAGCACCATCCACTAACCAACTAATCTCAGGGTCATTTATCTGTTTACAAATTCCATTGGCAAGAAAACCTGCAGTAACAGGATGTATCTTCCTTTTCTGAGAATGTTGAATACACAATATATCTTAAGTAGGTGCTGCAAAGTGACTAATTTTTCATTTGCAAATTTCCAAGTGTTTGCTGATATTTGCTAATTAGGCCTGCTAGTTTGTCAATCGCACCAGCAATTTCTGAGCTGTCTGATTCGCTTCAGTCAATCCTGGAGATGGAAATTGTAACAGAATTGTTTTCTGCGATTAAACAGAGGAAAGACAAACTGACAATAAGCCACATAATCCTTCCCAAATGATGCCTGTCTCACCTGCCTAAATCCCATGCCAGCATACCTCTGGGACTCCTCTGTATCCCAAATGCCACCTTCTTCAGCAAAGCGGGAAGGACAGAGGAAAACTGGATGCGGTTGTGAGCTGAATTTTAGGCTGTGGTGACAAGAAGCTCACAACCCTTGGTGCAAACCATACTTGTAATGCAAATGCACCAGATGCTTAAAAAATGAGAGCCTCCTGCTGTATATTCAAAACCCAAAACTGAAATTGAAAAACGCTGTTAAGATGCCTGTACATAAATATGGGGAATATGTTCAAATAAAAATTGCTCAGATTCCAGAGAGGTTTCAATTTCATCAATAATTCATGAATTTGTAAATTCATGAATTTGTAATACTTAAATGCTTCCTTGAAACTAAGTAGCTTTCATGTCTCTAGTTAAATATAGTGAGTGCAGGTTAATGCAGAGCACTCTGGGAGTCTATATTGACCCTTATTTCTTTATAATTGCTGCATATTTATAGAAGAACAGCTGAACTACATCTTTCAATGTCGATTTGAAGCTTTGGAACCACAGCATAGCTTTTGGATTTAAATCCTCAGATGATGCCCATAATACAGTGGGTGAAATGTCAGGGGGGAAATGAAAAACTTACGACAGAATAAGGGATTTGCTAAACAACAGGAGAGGATAAAATGTGCAGCATCCTTAAGAATGAGGCCCTTGTCTTCTGTGAATTGAAGCTGGCTGGAGAAAGGCAATTAATTATAAAGCAAATTGGAATATTTTGAGCAATGCCTAACTTGCCTCTGAATTACACCAGAAAAAAGAAGAGCAGTCCCAGGAATCTATCTGGCATCAGACAGTGCTGCTCACTGTGAAAGCCTGAAAGCTTTACAAGACTTTTGGTGATGTTACAGCACCAGAAATATCCTGTCAGTCATTTTTATACTGACAGTGGTTTTACCTTTCTGTCAGCTGCCATGACCTGTTTAATTTTGTTCTTACCTTGAATTTTGCATTTCAAATAGAAAAAGGAATCAATCCTGCAGGCACTTTGGTAGGAATCTTGCAAAATGCTAGAGAAAAAGCAAGCTTAAAGCTAAGCAAGCATGATGTAAGCCTGGGCTGGCACAAAGTCAAATACTAAAGCACCTGATGGGGTTGGCTTCATGGAGGAGTAGAGCCCATATGACACACAAACCTTCTGTGGTTACAGGGCCTGTGTCAGACTCAACTGCCTTCAAATTCCCTGTTGCTTTCATCATGTCATCTGACATAAGGTCAGATCTTTAGCTGGGAAAAGTTTCTCCACCTCCTATGAAGCTCAAGGAGCAACTTCATCAACTTCTACTAAACTGCTGGTTATAGATTTGGTTGCTGTCCTCAGCTGGAGAGAAGAAGAAGCACAAACACATGAAATTTCCATTTTTATAATCCTTTCACTGAAGATTTCAGTAAAATGCAATCTTTCAGTGACTATGTGATGGCATCTTAAGAGCTTGTTAAACCTGTAGATACACTTGCAGTGGAAAACTAGTATTAAGTTATTCTCATACAATCTTAAAATTGTTCTTCTGCGTCTTAGTCCATCAAAATTTCTATTCTTTAGAGAATGGAAATGCAATTTGGACAGGTTCAGATACTTTGAGTTGCACTGATGGCACTGAATACTGACAGAGTCCTGCACTTTCCCAAGGCACTGGGTATGTGAACAGATGTTCTTCATTCTGGGAAAGTACTTCTTAAACTGGTTTCAGTAGATCTTCTCTGTACTCAAAAAATATATCAGAATTCTAGAGCCCTCTTCCATATTTCTGGATCTACTTTGCTGTGTTATACTTACAAAAAAAAGAAAACTAAAAATGTAAACTTTTTTATAATGACTAAAAATTATCAACTGGTGCTATTTCAGTCTCCTTGCCTGTCTGAATTTTTCTCAGATCAAGACTGGTGTTAGTGACTGTGGTAAGTCTTCACAGTGACAGAGTCACTCAGTTTTATTTCATAGTTTTCAAGCTCTAAGAACTTTTAATCTGACAAGAGACTCTGAAGCCCATCTGAAGAGTTAGAAGAGATTTTTTCAAATCCAGAGAAATTTAATATGTCACTTTGATTTTTGGAAGCAATTAAACAATATATGCAATAAGAACCCCTAAAACAAGCTATGTAGCAAATTTACTATGGAGGAATTTGTGGAAGTCTCATTGCTCTAATTTTTCTCCAGTTGTGATTTGTAGTGTACTACTTTCAGCTTTTGAACATTTACAGTATACAATACAGTAATACAGTTACAATACAGTAACACATGTATTGGTCTTATAGAATGGGCAGGAGATTTGTTTGTTGTGTGTACATTTGTGCATAATTATTTTCCCAAGAAATTGGGAAATGTGCTGTCAACTTGTCATTCTCAGAATTCTAAGTGTTATCTCAGACTGCTGGTGAAATGTTTCAAACAGAAACCAGGTATTTTTTTTTACAAGATTAAAAATGCTCATGACATCAAGTATTTTAATTTTGTAAAAAATATTTTACTTTGGATACAGAAAATCCATAGACATTTCATCTCAGTTACACCAAACATAAAACCAATATATTAAACAAAATAATGAAGTAACTAAGTACATATTAGTGGTTACACAAGAAGAAGTCTTATGACACCTTTTTGTACTTACTTTTCTGTATCAATTTTCTTATATTTTATAAGAATTGCAATCTTACTGCAGGCTTTCAAGCATTGAAGGTCTTTCTTTTCTCTCTGATTTCACAGAGATTTTAAGAACTTAACTACACCGACATTTTCATTACATTCAGTCATATTTGTGTAAAAAATTTGGGGAGAAAGAGCAGGCAAACTGTCAACACAATCAAATAGTCCTTATTCTTCCAGAAGCCAGATTAAAACCAAAATAAGTCAAACAGAAAATCCAGAGGCAAAACTGTAACACAAAAGCAAAGTTGCAGAATCTACGCAACAGAAATAAAGGGGTAATTACTCCTGTAACTTACCCAGCCTACGAAAGGAAATTTTATTCCAATAGTGGTTTTGTCTTTGTTATTCCCTATTATTTGATCTTTGTATAAATTAATTTTACTATTTCTCCAGTGAGACCACATCTGACATTTTTTCATTAATGTATTTCCTACTGAAAGGGAAGACAAGCACATTAGAACTATCAAGAAATTAATACATCCTAAACTCCATCCCAGGACTGCCAGCATTTCAGATTTTGCCTGAATGAAAAATGGAGTGGCATTCTTAGAGTGTTTAATTCTTTGACTACTTTTCCTCTTGCTTCAGTTACCATTACTTCTTTTCTTTCTCAAGTCTCTTATTTATTTTGATTGGAAAAGATGGTATTTTTGAATGCACTTTAGTATATTTTCCAGCCTAGAATACCTGATGCAGAGTATTGGCTTCATTTTACTCTGGGATGTGCTCCAACAGAACTGATCACCTAAATGCCCTTATGGTCACTGAAGATCTGGTCACTTTAGTTAAAGGAAGGTAAGGGTGATTCACCCTCTGCTAAAGTAGGTCAGATGATTCATATCTTAAAAGTTTATCTGTTTCACAACAATAACCTTCAATGGTGATTTTTAAAGTCTGCATTTTTATAGTAATTATCTAAAATTATGTGAGAGGAATTCTGCCATCTTAGGAAACTCTAAGAATGCCTTGAATGGGTAAGGTTAATCCATTTCCATGGTGCATTAATTCAGAAAACATAATTCTTAGCACAAATTATGTATTTCAACATAGATGAGGAATTTTTCTCAAAATGCAAAATTTAGCACTTTCTCTGTGATATTCCTAATGGTGATAAGACATTAGAGTAACCTCATCACAGATATGCAATTTACCTACTAAATCTAGGATTTTGGAGGCCTGGCAGGCAATGACATAATGTGTGTTGTAAAACTGGGTGATCCAAAGTCTTAAAAATTATATATATAGTTTCTCATACATGGATTATATATCAGATTCTATCAAAAATACCTTTCAGACATTACATAGGATGGTCCTAATGGAAGGAATCTGTACTTTTCAGTAGTGCCATCTTTACAGTCACAAGGGAGGCTGACAGGTTATCTTTATGCCAACTTGGAAGCCACAAATAGATTTTCTATGAAGAGAAACTTTGGAAAAACCTAGATATACATATTTTTCTCTCAAGATTTTTTCCTACAGCCTTCTCAACTTACTCTTATCCCCCAAGCAGAGGACGTAGTGGGTGTAGAGGGCACAAACATGTTTTTTTAATGTTATCAAAATGTGTGTTTTATGGGAACAGATTGGATTTGACTGCTTATGTTACTGAGTAAATGCATAAAATGTAACAAAATGGCAGAAGAAATCCTGTGTTCATTAATGCAAAGTAGTACATGTGGAGAAAAAACTCCAGCATTATAAATAAACACAGTTTCTATATTGCAGATTGCAATGTGGGAAAAAAAATGTCAGGGAAGTAGTTGACAGTTTTATGAAAATAACAGCTCCATACTGAACAGGCAGACAAAAGAGCAAAACAAATGTTAGGAATTGTTAAGAGGCTCCAAACAAACATGACCACCACACAAACCGTTAAACATTATTATGTCACATGCAGCTCAATGACTTGCCCACTCTATGAGTATCTGAGTACAGTTCTGGTGTCCCTTATCACTAAAAACATATAGGAACCTATGAAGAGTAGATGGAAAGGCAACTGATGAGATCAAAGGTAAGGAATGGCTTATGTTGATTAGAGCTCTCTGTATAGGAAAAAGATGATTAAGAGAGAGATCAATAAAATCATGAATTATTCATAAGTTATGTGAACAGGGAACATTTATTTATTGCTTCAGGAAAGATATAAAGGAGGTTCAAGTAAAATAAGCAGGCAGTAATCTTAAAGCAAACAAAAATAAGTACTTTTTCACTGTGCATGGTAAAATCATGGAATCATTGCCATAGGAATGCTGTATCATTGCCATATCATACAATCAGCCAGGTTGGAAGGGACACCTGGTGATTTGTAGGAAAGAGAGACTATGTGAGATTATCTGGCACCCTCTCCAATTGCACACTGAAAATCTCTGGTTATGAGGACTCTACCATGTCCTTGGAGAGGTTCCAGGGAATGATTGTTCTCATTGAAAAAAAAAAGGAAAAAAAATTCTTATTTTGAGTTGAAGTCTCCTGATGTAACTTGTCTTCTCCATGTGGGTACTTGTGCAGAGAGAACTTCCATCCTCTTTGTAGCCACCCTTTAAGTACTGGAACACTGATGAGGTGCCCATAAGCCTTCTTTTCTGCAGGGAGAAAAAAATCTGTCTCCTTTAGTCTTGCCTTGTAGAACAGATTCTTCAGACCTCTCCTAATCATTGTGACCCTCCTTTGTTCCCGTGACAGTCCATGTCTTTCTTGATGTCTGGGGACCAGACCTGCACACATCACTCCAGGTGTTGCCTGATTGGTATGATGACAGCTCTGTCTCCATTATTAATGCCCCTGAGGCTGCAGCTTAGGTTCTGATTGATTTGTTGATGCTGTATTTAATACTAAAGCAAAAGATAGGTTAAAAAAAGTGGGAATTGGATTGTGTGTTCAGGGTTCAGTAGCAGGGGGCTAACAAGGTGTCTTTGAGAAGTTGCCAGAATCTCCCCTCGTGTCCAACAGGGCCAATGCCAGCCAGGTCCAAGTTGTAGCAGCTGCTAGCCAAGGCTGAGCCCATCCATGACAGTGGTAGCACCTCTTGGATAACATATTTAAGCAGGGGGAAAAATATCCATTTGCAAATGCAGCTGTAGTGAGAAGAATGACAATAGTGTAAGGAATCAGGGGTCAGCACAGAAGGAGGGGCAGGAGCTGCTCCAGGTGCCACAGCTGAGATTCCCATGTAGCCCACAGCAAAGACCGTGGTGAGGCAGCTGTGCCCCTGCAGCCCATGGAGGTCCAATAATTTTTTATCTAGGTGGGTGCTTGGTGTCCAGCCACAGTCAATCCATCACACCCTCCTTCGTCCATACATTATGATTATTTATGTAGGGACATATAAAGTGACTTGACAGGGTGATGTAAATGATTGGAGCTTTCCAGAATTTGCTCATTAAAATATTGCCAACTCTAGAATTTTGTGAACACTGTGGTTCTTGGATGACTGTTCAGTGCTCTGCACCCAGTATTTTGGTATTCCCAGTAGCGTTCCTGAATCACAACAAAAGATAGAAGATCAGAGATATAAAGTGCCACAAGTGAAGATAAGCTTTATACTTATATTAGAACAGCAGAAAAGACAAATACTGAAAAACTTTCTGTTCCACCTCAAGCAATCACCTCTCCTGCAGCCAAAAGTAAAAGATATTGAAGAGAAGTGCCAAAAAATCAAAGAAGTCATGAGGGACATGAAAACTATGCAGGGGTTAAGTGCTCAAGAGTATATGCACTCCTGTATTGATTGCTAAAAGGTACTGAATCTTTAAGTGATGAATCAAATCAAATTGTAAAAAAAAGGCCTTAGTTGATGGGAATAAATCCCCAGACTCACAGACAGTGAGAAATAACAAGCTCTTAGGCAGGAATGAATGGAGTCCACAGCAGATGATTCCCATTTCTGTCTCTTGAAGGCAGATTATGTGGCTCTAATTACCAAGAATTACACCATCTCAGCACATTCTCCAAGGCAAAGGCTTCCTTCCGCTGTCCTGAATCCTTGGAAGCTCACTTCCTTCACTATGCTTTTTGTGGAACAAAAAGGATTTGGATGTGTACTTGTCATTACTTCCAGGAAGCACAAACCCAAGAGCATTTTTCTGCCATGCCAGCAGCCATGCCACTTGTCTGGGGACAGTGGCAGGGCTGGTAGGTGAAAGATGAGGTGTTTTTGCCTTCAAAAAGACACAGGTTTGCCAGACACTAGAAAGAACATTTCAGTGCCTCAGCTCTCTGGAGATGGGGAAAAGGCCTTTTGCTTCATATCAAATAACAAAGCTGGGCATTTTCATTGCCCAGCCTTACAACACAAGTAGTACCTCTCTCACAAGCACACAATATGCCATCCACACGAATTGTTTCTTCCTGAAGGACTAAGTTACTGCAGTTACTACTATGCATGACTTAAACAATTTATAGTTTTAAGGAGCTCAATGAACTTGACTTTCTTAAAATATCCTGCAGCATTGAACACAACAATGAAGACCTTCACCTCAAAGGGTTTGTACCATTAAACCAAACCTAGTAATGAAGAGTGCTGCTCTGGGGATTAGAGCTGGATGTTCAAGGGGTACACGATATTACTCTTTACTGTCAGCCTCTCTTTCCAAAGTAATGAAATCGGCAGCTGGAAATAGCACTTACATGGGAAAACTGTTGGTCTTCAGGGAGAACATGGTACAGACACAGAGCTTCAATATCCAGTTATGTGATCTCCTCAAGGTTTAAAAAAATTGTCAAGAGGCTGTCTGGGTGAAAGGGATCACTGTGAAAGGTGCCACAGCCTCTCAGACCAAGTTCAGATACTCTCTGTTTGTCCAAATTAAAAAAAATATTAAAAAAGAAATATCAATTGCATAATATTTTCTGGTGAAAGCAGAAAAAGAACTGTTACCCCACATTCCTAAGGTTTTCAATTTTCATCTGTTTTGCCTATACAGCTTCCATGATTTGGTTGTTCTCGGTTCAAATATTTTTGGTTTAGTTGATTGAAACCAGAGAATTTTTCATGTTTTAGAGGTTTTTTAACGAGTTATCCCAGGTAGAAATGCTCATGAAATTAATATTTTATTATAGCTGGTTTCAACTAAACAGTTTCAAATGTTCTTTCTAAGAATGACAGGGGATAATTTCTCTAACAATATATCTCATCTCAGTACTTGTCCATCTTTCCATTTCCTTTCTTTTTTTCCTTTAGAGCTCTTTTCCATCTTTCAGTCTAGTCAGGGAATTGCTGCCAAGAGTAAAATCAGAGAAGCCTACACTGGTATCACCTCTTATACAGAAAAGGAGGTTCTTCAGCTTTAACTTAGCTGAAAGCAGTATTTTTAATACTGGTGTATCTTAGAATCAAGGGAAACTGAAAATTAGACAATATTTTCTTTTAGCGTATCAATATTAGGTATGCATTTTTGAATTACTCCAGGCTTCATATAGCTATGGCTTGTTTGAAGAAGCACGACTGCAAAAATATTTAGCCTTATGTTTATTTATTATAATCTTGTTTTCTTAGCACTCTTTATACTACTTCATTGTGTGTGAGCATTAGAATTGCCATGGAATCAGTATTGCATAGCTGTAAGGAAAGGAAATTCATGAAAGAAATTGCAGTCTAATGTACCAATGTACAATGGAAAATATCTGAGAGCCATTTGTCAAAGAAAATTAGTAATGCTCTTATCACCCTACATTAGCCACCTTTCCTGGTAAGCCCTAATAAACATCATAAACAAAAGCTCCATTCTCTGTGTCAGACAAAGAGCTCTTTTCCAGCCAAATATATAATTTCACATTAAACACTAGCATTGGAGCTGTGATGCAGTTTTTTTGTCCTTGGGCACTTATCTGGAGTTTGCACCCAGACTGACTGTTTTTAGCAGCATCTTCGCGGTTCCAAGCAATGTTTTCTTCCTTTATCTAAACTCATAGAAGTCCAACTAATACCGAGACACCTTTCCATTCACCTATATTTTCAGACAATACCTTAAATCTGGTTAGTTTATTTATTTATAAAGAAGTTACATTTGTAAAATGGTTGCTCCACTGAACTTAAAAGTGCTTTTTTGCCCCTCGTGATGGGCTCCAATGCAAAGAGTTCAATAGCAGCATTAGTCATAACCCCTGACCTGGGCATAGCAATGCTGCAGTGCACAAAACAGCTTCCTAAGCTCACAGGGGTCACTCCCATCTTATACAGGAAGCAAAAGGTGCAGCCCAAATTTTACAAATCTACAGCTTCCAGCCATTTCTGCTGATCTCTGGAGGCCTATCCAAAGTGTAGACTGCCTCACTCTCTGCTCCTGTAGACAGAAAGTGATATTCAAAATGCAATCTATAAATAACTACAGCATTCTGAACTATTGACATCTTCTTGACTCTTTACTTCAAGAAAGGTCCAGTCTTTACTGCCAGATCATACCGTTAGTTTTATTATATTATTAATAACTCCAATGTGTCCTTTAGCATAACGTCCCCTTAAAACAGTCCTAAAATGTGATGAAGACAAGCACTTTTTTTTACCTTGTTAAAGCTTTTGTCTCCTCTGAATACTTCTGACTATGTTTCTTCATTTACTTTTATTGTAGCTTGCCATTGCACAAACAGAGCCACAGCAGATAATTGGGGTTCCTTCTAATTTGATCCTCTGATATTACCAGCTGGCAGAGTTCTGTTCATCCTTTCTGAACTGATGACATTGGATCAGATTTTGTCCTTCCTTTCAAAAGCTCCCACCCTGAGGACATCAGCTTTGGCACCCAGGTCACTGCGTCCCATCTCATAGATGAATGTGGTGTACTCTGGCAGGACATGTTAAGACTGAATTCTCTAATAACTATGATAGAACATCTGAACTCTGGTGCAGAAGTTGACCACATCATATTTTTCCTCTATTCCTTTCTTTTTTTCCTGCACATTTACTGAGTACAATTTTTACAGGCAGGTTCTTACATAGTACTAAGACAATTATTTGTATCACTAAGTGTGCCTGTGAGCATAAAATTGTTATGTCACCTGTGCAAACAGCATTACTGCCAAAGATAAGTAAAGGTAAGTATCTCCCACTGTGCTTCTACTGATAGGAAGTATTATAATGGAATGAGCAATAAGTTGTAGGTTTTTTTTCTTTTACACTCTTGACTTAAACACTGTCAAAGTAAATATTTCATATATGCTGCTTTTAAAGACATGGTGCTACACTCATTATCTTTTACTAATTACTGTCTATCTTGTTTCAACAGTAGAGGAACACCATAAAGATGTATAAAAAGAATGTTTTAAATATTCTTTCTTTGTTTATCAGGACAAGGTTATAGAAGAGCTATTTTACATAAATAAAGTGCTGCAGGCCTAACTTGTTCTATTTCTCTCCTTCCATTCTATATTATTGATGGCATAATTTTTCATTATGCATTTTCCTACACTTCACAGGAATTCATAAAACATTTCTTATCTGAAAGAAACAATATGTTCCTCATACTACTTCCACTTATATTTTTCTTCTCTTGATCTACATAACTAAATTCTGAGTAGACCTGTTAAAAATGTGTCCTCATTCCTAAGCCAATTTACCAAATTGTTCAGGGATGTCTTGCATTAAGACCCTAAACAGCCCTAAATTGGAAGAATAAATTAAAATAGTTGCTCTTCATTTGCTTGGGTTTCTGATCTGCAAGGTAAGAATGAGTAGACAGTGCAGATTCCAGCACAATATGAAGGTTTAGGATAATTCTGCCTCTTTCACACTCCCTCTAGGACCCACACATGGAACTCTGTTTAGCATTTACTTGGTATTTGCTGGTAACCAAAATATTCACTTGCCTGCTATAACTTCATTATTTTTAATGCTAAACCTAATGTAGTTTTTAAATGTCTTTTTAGTAGCAGGAAAAATGAAGGCTTTGCATCTTTTCCTACGCCTTCATTAACAAGTTATGATTTAGCCCTGGAATCTTTAGCTGCCTTTATTTTCTGCATTATTTGTAGAAAGTCTGTACCATAGATATGGTGACCTGACTAGTCACAGAATCAGAGAATATGCTGAGTTGGAAGGGATCCACAAGGATTACCAAGCTCAAGGCCTGGCTCTGCACAGGACAGAACCCCAAGAGTCACACCATGTGCCTGAGAGCACTGTCCAAACATTTCTGGAACTCTGCCAGGCTGGTGCTGTGACCACTTCCCTGGGCAGCCTGTTCCAGTGCCCAGCCACCCTCTGGGGGAAAACCCTTTTTCCTAATATCCAAACGAAACCTCTCCTGACACAACCTCAGGCCATTCCCTCGGGTCCTGTCACTGTCACCACAGAGCAGAGATCAGTGCCTGCCCCTCCTCTTCCCCTCACAGGAAGCTGTCACTGCACTGAGGGCTCCCCTCAGCCTCCTGCAGGCTGAACAGACCAAGTGACCTCAGCCACTCCTCACACAGCTTCTCCTCAAGGCTCCTCACCGTCTTTGTTGCCCTCCTTGGGATGCTCTCTCATAGTATAATCTTTTTTTTATATTTTGGCACCCAAAACTGTCCCCAGCACTCAAGGTGAGGCTGCCCCAGCCCAGAGCAGAGTGGGACAATCCCCTCCTTGCCTGGCTGGCGATGTTGGGCCTGGTGCCCCCAGGACAGGGTTGGCCCTCCTGGCTGCCAGGGCACTGCAGGCTCACATTTAACTTTCCATCATCCAGGAGGTCCAGTTCCCTTTCCACCGTGCTGCTTTCCAGCCTCTCATTCCCCAGCCTGTCCATACATCCAGGGTAGCCCCATCTCAGTTCCAGAACCCGTCACTTTCCCTTGTTGAATTTCATATGCCTGGTGATTGCCCTGCCCTCTAATTTGTTCATGTCTCTCTTCAGGGCCTCCCTGCCTTCAAGGGAATCATCTGGTAGTTCACTGGCTAGTCCAAACTAATCTTGGTAAGAGGTCACTCACTCAGAAGAGCAATTCAGCCCCCAGACCTTGCAGGCCTGTCTCCAGGTGGGATATATGGTCCTTTGGAGGTGTCTGTGTGAATTCAGAAAACTAAATAATAGGGAAGGTAGGACACATTCTGAGATGGTTAATGTCTTTCCTTCCTTCAACTCTGTTAAATAAATGCAGCTGGGGCATGAGCTTTACACATGATCATTGATTGTTTGTTTTACACTTTCTGAATAACATGTAAAGATTCTGATGCTAAAAAATTTTAAAGACTTGAGATTAGCCTAGTCATGGACATGCTTCTTTGATGCAACACAAATTTACAATGAGACGAGATTTTGAAACTTGATTCAAAATGAAGGCTGGAGACATACTTTTTTTCAATAGTATTCCTAATGCAGGGAAACACTGCAATGATTTTACTTTTAAGAAATAAATATTAACAGTGGTTGCATAGATATTTTCTTTGGCATTTTTGGAGTTTTTTTCCAATTTCACCCCTCTCCTGGTATATCTTGATCCATTGGGCCTTCAGCTAATCCACGAGATTACTCAATTTTTCATTCCTTGAACTTGAGATGGAATTTATCCTCTGTTATCAACATACCGCCACCTCTGAAAGAACTTCTAGTTTGTAAATCTTTATTTTCCATGGTAGTATCTCACAGGCATCACTTACCCATTTCATGTACCCTAGTTCAGGTAAATTTACCCATTTACCTCAGTTCGGATATGTGATACTCTAAAAAGAGTAAATGCAGCTGGTGTTGGACTAAATGAGACAACACAAATAACTAAATTTTTAAGCACAAAACAGATATTGGAGACCACTATAAGAAGTCATTTGGTCTCAGTGCATGAGCAAACACTTCACATGGCCCCTGTGGAACCTGAGCTATGTCCAAGCATTGCCTGCCTGTCATTAACTCGAGCATTCAGGCAGCTTGTCACCACACTTTGCCCCACTGTGAGCGTATGCTTGTAGCACATTTAAAATGTCTTGCTGTAAACCAGAGGTGCAAATTTCAGTCTTGTTTAGGGCACATGTATGGACATGTGCTCAGGACATGTGGCTGTGAAGTATAGTTTACTGGTCTCTGTGGAGCTGCTAGTTGTGGAAATCATAACAACTTTTAACTTCAGTTGTCTAACCTAACTTTGAATTATATGGACAAAGACTTTGTTAGGTTTTGGCGGTCTTTAGGTCTCTGGATATTTGTCTTTTCTAAGAAGCGTTCTGTGTGTGCAGGAGCTGGAGTAGGAGGAAGATATGGAAGAAGTTCTCTCTGATAAAAAATAAAAAGCCAAAAATCTCTGGACCAGTTTAATACTGTAGGTTTTACTTTCATTGCTGGTATGACTGCAATTTCCATTCAAACACTTTAATTTCCTGCAGAGTTATTTCTTAGACTCAGTGCAGTTTTCTCTCCCTTAAAAGCCTACGTAGCAATTTCTCTAAATCTTTTGAGCTGCCAAAGGAGTTTTTGAATCTCTCTGTTGTTGTGCTTGTCCTCTTCTCAGTCCTTATTTATGTAATTTTATTTTTAAAATACAGTGACCAGACATGGAAGTGTTTTGCTTCTGGTCACATTGTGCTGTTTGAAGAATTTCTTCACATTTACAGTTGTGTGTGACGTCTCTGTGTGCATACAGAAATTTTATTTTCTTGCATAAATGGCCGTTAGCTACTCTGGCAGAGAGCTTTCAGCTATAGCTACTCTCACTCAGTCACTATTTTCTTGATCAATGCTTTGTGTCTTTTGCACTTTGAAAATGCATTTCTTTTTCATTATTATTTTTTTCTCTTATCTTCCTAGCTAGGTATGTCTGAACTTTGAACTGCTGCTGCAATTTTGCTTAATAATAGAAATGAGATGTGAAAATAGCACTGTGTGACTAAGTCTAGTACCTTGTCTATTCAAGTTACTCTGAACAACTCCTGCATTCTGCACAGATGAAATATTTTGATGCATCGTGAAGAAAACTAGTATGTTTTCAATGGAGAAAAATCATGATCTTGTAGATATCAAACTGTGATGCCTTATGTTAAAAGAGTTGTATTTTTCCAGGTGTTACATCCCTGGACTACACATCAGAACAGAAATACAATCCAAAAAAAATTATGAAATGTTTCTATTTACTTGCATAAATTTGCCAGGACATGTGGTCTCTGCTTCACTGCTTTTACCGAGATGGTATGTTCATAAAACTATATTTATGTTATCAATATAAATAGATTGTGCCTGTCTCAAACACATATAAAGGTAAAAACAGAGGTGTTGTCACGTATATAATCTCTCATAAAACATGTCCCTAAACTAGAAAAGCATATACTGATCATTAAACCCCTGTCTCTTCATATCTACATATAGAACCAAAAGCCACATCAGTAGGCAATCCCACTGAAATGTGGTAAGTCTTTATCTTAGGAAACCTTTAGATAGTGACAGTGTTATTCTTTGTAGTGTCAACATTTGCTGCTAATATTTCAAAGAGATATGATTAAGCCTTGTCATCTAAGACACAGAAATATCTTTTATTTAGAAATACAACTTTTTTTTTTTTTTTTTTTTTTTTTTTACTAGGGCTCTGCTCTGGTAGAAACCAAATTGTCATCTCAGTAGTAAATCCCTTATACACGGAAGAAATGCACTGGGGGCTAGATCCTAAATACATTTTTGATGCTCTCTGGATTATCCCGCTGATGCTTTCTGTGATCTTCATGCACTGTAAGTGTGACTTGTACTTCTTATGGCCCCTGTTCTTCATCAGTATAGCTGTAAGCTTATTTACTGTACCTTGCCTGTGAATTGCTGTTTCTTTTCACTGTTGACTAAAAAAGAAATTATACCTGTAACCAAAGACAGCGGGACAAAAAAAATCAACACTGGATATCTAACACTCACCAAAGTTCCAATTGATTTCAATAAAACCATAATTGCCTATAATATATATTCTAGATCTAGCTTTAGGCTACCTTTCTTGTCAGTGGAGCATAGACAATTCTTGGGTGTTATACATGTTATAAATGTTACAGATGTGACATGTTTTATACATCAATTTTAGAATAAAATGAATTGCAACCTATTGTACCTATTTTTGCCCACTCGGTATACTAGGAAAAGATACAGCTACCTCAGGTACAGATCTCAGACATTAGCCCTACACAGAATTTGCACCATGTTAGACCTTATATATTCAAAGTAAGTCAAAGTGCTGAATTAATCCTTTGTAAACAAACTACAAAAGAACCCCTGTGCAGTCCCTATCTCTCCCTAACATATGATAACAATCTGTTCATGTGCCTGTACCAGTGTGCCACTGAAACAAGACTGGGGGCTCAAACCATGGCATGCCACCCTGGTTTCTGGGGTGATGCAGTGTGCAAATCTGCTTTTGAAAATGATGTGCTTTTCTGTGTAACTATTAATAATCCAGTAAAATTATTCACTAGATTTTGGTGCCTTTTTTTTTTTAATAATAAATTTAAGCTCCTTCCTCCTGATATTCTGCTTCAGTACTCTTCTTGCATTTTTAGCATTTTAAGCTTTGTTAGAAGAAGAGGTAAGTGTTGATAACTGACAGTTTGCTACAAATACAGACAATCTAGCTGTAAGGTGCTTAAAACTCTCAATTTGAACAGGATAAGGGTTAATTAAGTTCAGATATACCTATCAGGCATTCATTAGATAGTAGTTTACACGTCACCTTGATGTGAATGTACTGATGTCCCATATCTTTATTAACTTAATTGGCTATTCACATTCATTATTCAGATGGACTGTGAAACTGAAAGGATTTACTCCTGACACTCAGCAATGCAAAGGACCAAGTTATATTACCTGGTTTTTTTCCCCTATTGCTGAAGTTTATGCTAATATTGGCTTTCAGTGGAAGCCTAGAACATCTCCAGCGATGTCCTTTAGACAACTACTGGACAGATGCCCCTTACAAGGGCTTTCTGTCCTTGCTGATGCCTCACATGTTCTTTTAAATAAAAAGACTGCCCTGTGAACAGTACATTTATTCTATTAGTGTGATTATTCCATCTTTCAGTGAGTTTCCTTGCAGTGGATACAGGGTTATTCAGATACTGATAAGTGGATATTAATCTGTTACAACATTGTGTAATAGTAAATGATAAATTCATCTAGAATAAATACTACTATATAAAGCTTCAATTATTCAATTAACATACCTAATCTTTTCACCAACATGCTGAAAGCTTTAAGTGCAGTCTGTTCAGAGTTAGGTGGCTGCAGACTGTATGCATTGTGTATTATGTGTAAAGAATTGCAGATTCTTCTTTTGAAACGTCCTTTCTGAAAGTCACCTTGATAAAATGATGGTTTCTATTATTACCTTTTTATATTATTTTAATAAATCCTGTAAATGGGGATGAAGACTTAGTAGCACCCTTTGCCTCAAGGTGTTTTTCTTTTTAAAGACATTTTTGCCACCATAGCACATGGACTGACTCTACTGTAGTCAGTAAGAAATAAGACAGTTCATTTAGAGTCCTTTCAGTTTAGATGAAGCTATATTGTATTTAAAAAGCATGAATCTCATCAGATCTTTAATAAGAATAATCCCTCAGAGGTTGATGCTTTTTGTGAGGGACAGATCAAGTGGCCACAATTTTGCAAATTCTTTTAATTTACTTCTAGACCCTGCTTGCAGACTCCCTGCTCACAAATATTTTGAAGAGCCAGCATAGCTATTTTTCAAGTTTGTTGGTCTATAGCACACCCCTGTTTTTATCAGGAGCAAGGATTTATTAAAGAAAATGCAGACCTCTCCTGCCTTCCTTATTCCAATAAGAGGAGTAAATGCAGTTTTTCATTCCAATTCAAAACCCAGGTGACATGCAGAAAAAACAACCCTAATGCCCCTCGGGAGTGTTACTCTCCTATCTTAAGTTGGAAATCACTTTGTCCTTACACTACTATGAATGATGTTCTATGAAGATATTTGTAGGCTGGGCTTGCTTGCAAATGGAAAAATCCTGATATTAATTGTTATTAGTATCATGAATATTTTAAATCTAATTATCTGTTTAACCCTATTAGGTACTTAGTGTCACTCTTTTTTTTCCTGAACACTTCTATTTTCAGTATCAGTACAGTGCCCTTAGAGAAGCAGCTTGCTTTTCGATGGGATGAATACGGTATCTCATATAAAACATAAGGAATTTGAAATACCAGGATTTCTAGCAGAGGTGCTTTAGAAGTTTTACAGTGATTTACGTTGCTGGAGATTACTCAGCGTTCTAGACAGGGCACAGCACTGAGGAAAGGGCAATTAATCAAATGCAGGAAAACTGATCCACAAAGATATTTCCCATGCTGAAGGACTTACTGTAATAACTAAAGATTATTGTGACAGTTATTATGATGGCCATGGAGAGAATTAATCTATCCAAGCTTTAGACGTAAAACCACTGGTGTCTGTGCCAAGGCTCCTCACAGGCTTTCCCAATAGTCAATAAAGAGAAACAGAAACCTTCAGGAATATTTGTTTCAGGATAGTTGTCTGTTGCCAGCTCCCACTACAGAAAATGGAGAAGCTTAGCCTTTACATAGGCAAAGCTGAGTAAGATAAAACCAGACTCAAAACAGCGTTTCTACCTGACTGAGAGTTTTCCATTTCCAGGATGTCAGACATTACCTTTTCCTTTTCACACAAAGTTTGGTGAAAGGTTACTGATTTTAAGATTTGTAGGATCAAGTGAAGAACTGAATGACAAAAAACCTCGATGCCTTCTATGGTGAAACTACTACCTGTATGGAAGAGGGGAAAGCAGTGGATATTTGCTACCTTGATTTTTGCAATGCTTTTGACACTATCTCTCACAACATACTTATAGAAAAGCTCAGGAGGTGTGGACTGGGTGAGTGTACAGTGAGGTGTGTTGAGAGGTCATGGCACAGGGTCTACTTGGAGCCCTAGTAAATCTAGTGGTGTCCCCCAAGATTTACTATTGGGTCCAGTGTTGTTTAGTTTATTTATTCATGACTTGGATAAAGGGGCAGGTGCCTCCTCAGCAGGTTCACTAATGACACAAAGCTGGGAGTGGTCTCCCAGAGTGCTGGACAGCCCTTCAGAAAGATCTTAACAGGTGGAGAGATGGGCAGAGAAGGACAGAACAGCCTGAAGCTCAACAAAAGCAAATGCAGGGTCTTGGGGAAGGATAATCCCAGTACGGTTTGGGGGCTGACCTGTGGATCAGCTCTGTGGAGAAGGGCCTGGGGGTCCTGGTGGACGATGAGCTGCCCATGAGCCAGCAGTGCCCTGGGGCCAAGGAGGCCAATGGAATCCTGGGGTGTACTGGGAAGAGGTCGAGGGAGGTTCACCCCTTTCCTTTGCCCTGGTGAGGCCACTCTGGAGTGCTGTGTAAGTTCTGGGCTCCTCACTACAGGAGAGATGTGGAGCTCCTGGAGCAGGTCCAGTACAGGGCTACAAAGATGATTATGGGACTGGAGCATCTCTCTTTTGAGGCAAAGCTGATGGAGCTGGGCCTGTTGAACTCTTAGTTGTGATGATAGATTTGGACCACATTGGAATAAGGTTTTTTATGTATTTTACTTAAAATAAATTACAGTGTACTGAAACACAATATTTCCCCAGAAATCCAGTCTGCTCTGCAATCAAACAAATAACTAGAGGAAGTAATAGGCCAACCAGTGTCCTGGGCAGGAGTTACATTTTCAGTGCACATATTCAGAAAATATTTAGGTATAATTATGTGATTGGTACTGTGCCTGATTTAAATTGCTTAACTGCCCCTTTAAAATGTGTGCAATGGGAACATATGGATGAAATGCTGTCTTTTCTCACCTAGGGTGATTGAAACTTTGAAGAACATTCAGTCTCGCAGCCTGTCACTGGCTGCCATTCTGCAAAAGGGTCTCTGCTGGGCTTGGATCGCGCCACCAGCTCTTTGCAAATGAATACAGCTTGGTTCCTGTTCTTGATAGGGCAGGATAAGTGAGGTTATCTCATTTACACTTAAGATCTAGCATCAGGAGGAAAGCTTTAGCATCAGGAGAAATGATTGACATTGGCATAAGTCTTCAAGCTGTCATTTTTGGGGAGTGTTAGTTATTGAAACATCTGTTATCCACATTTACTGCAGGAGGTGTTCTATGAGGGTCAGAATTATTCTGATTTCAATAGGTATCTTTATCCTCCTTGGCAATCTCTTTACAGCCAGGACATATCTTCTGGCACTTTCATGCTTCCAGTGGCATATTATATAACAAAAAAAATGCGGACATCTGGTCCTGTCCTGTCCTGTCCTAACCCATCCTTATGTGAAATATGATAGAATTATCCATTAATTTTAGACATAATTTCAGCTTTTACATTAGTTAATTTTACCCCCTTTACTTAATTATAAACATTACAATTTCTATTTTAAATCCACTGGGCACTGGTAAAATTTTATACCATTTCTCCTTTCATACCAGTGGTTAATACTTTTGCTTTCTAGTGGTTTTGTTTTTCAGCTTCTTACTGTATGCACAAAGTGAAAAGAATGTAATGAATGTCATAGATAAAGTTTCAAACTTCTTCTCAGGTCATCTGTATTTGTATCACTGTCCTAAATGAAGATCCCTTCAGAGCCAGAGAACAGGGTGATTTACTGCCCGAACAACCGGTGTTAACTTTGTAAGAATTCCCAATGCCTTTACTGGTCAAAATTGCAGATTTTTGGCAAAAGATGACCTCACTCTGTCTTTCAGGGTCAGGGCAATGGAAACCAACATTTTAAAAGCCAGAACTCTCCATTCCAAAATAAAATCCACATGCAAAACTACATTTTCAGGAGATTTTCAGAGTATAATTTCACTTCAAAGAGCAGGATACTGAGCATCCTCATAGTGATATGATGGCCCTACCAAAGGATAAATAAAAAAAGGTCGAGACATTCCTCTATTCCTATAAAAATTATCTCACGCAACCTGTCCTCCATCTTACCTTCTCTCTTGCACTAAGCTTTTTTGCAGAAATTTTCACTAAAGCATTACTCCTTTTCTCCCAACAATGATCAATTTCCATTGCCATAGGACATTGCCATGGGTGAGGGAAAGGAGAAGAAAGACAAATTGAGGTGTTAATGAACTGGTGAGCAACATGAAGACAGTTCATATTTGACTGGTTCCTCTCACCAATGATATCTGCAAATGTTTCTTGGTTTTCTGTAAGCTTATGAAAAAACACACTTCTGTAGCCATATAACCTTACATCTCCTTTTATAATTAGTGCTATTACACAGAACCTAAGCTTACACAAATGTCCCTAGTGACATGATTAACTTCAGAGATACTAGTCAGCAGGAGTCAGTTACAAAGCATAAACTAATTAATGTTTGAGGACAAGGATAGGACAAAAGAGGTCACTAATCTGATGTGCTTTTGAGGATTGCCAACTAAAAATGGAAAGGAAGCATAGCACATCATCTTCAGGGAGTTACTTTGGCAGTAACTAGAAAATCTGTGATTGTGTTCCTTAGTCCTCTCTTTTTCATTTTCTCTTGATCATATATTAAGCATGGCAAAAAAAGAAGGAAGGGAGGAAGTACAGATTGGAAAAGTAACTGAAATCTTTATATGGACAATTTTAGCTGACCAAGAAATGCATCTAAGAAAATAAATTTATGGAAGGCACCAAATTTACAGAAGTACACTGAAGTTAGATGATTTGTCCGATAAGCTGGTGTTGTGTAAAAGTGGAATGATATTTTTATCTCTTCAGATTTCTGTTACTTTTTGTGCAGCAGAGTGCTTTTATTCTTAGGCCCAGATGCTTCATCCTAATTCTATTATCGTAAGCATTTAAATATGTTCTTATATGCTGACCTCTGTGAGAATTAAAGCAAAACATCTGCTTAATAATTTGCTGAACAAATATAGATGATTAATATATGCTTAAGTGCCCTGATGAAATGGGGGCTGTGTTAGCAATGTTCTCATTTCATACACAAGGATGGGGAGTTTGCAAATATAAAATAATGGATTTATGCTGATTTTTATTAACTAAAGATCCTGTCTAGTCTGCTTGGTTTCTCCTCTGCCTCTAGTAAAGAACTTCTTTTTTGCATTCCTCTGTATTAATATACAGCAAGCACCTCTGATTCACCATGCTAGACTAATTTGGTGCTCACATCTTGGCAGGAACCTGGCAGCCCCTCGTGCCCAGCAGCAAGCCACTTACTCTTGTTCCCAGCCAGCAGTGAAAGTAGGGTAGAGAATGGAAATGGAGACAATGTGGTCAGCAGGGAAAACAAGAGGTGTGAAGGGGCTGGGAGAAGAGTTGTGAAACAACAGCTGCTCTATGAGAAGGATGCTGGTGAGATAAGGATGCAAAACCTGGATAAGGAGTGCAAGTGTTGGAGACCCCAAAGATGCATGGGCAGGCTGCAATCAGGACTGCTTTGAGGCAGGTTTAGGCTCTAAGTCTGGCAAGACATTAAATGGGAGTTAGATAAATGGGAAGGGTAGAAAGGCGGAATTAATTCTTTCAGTGCCATCTTTAAGAATTTATCAGTTTGATACATTACATTCAAATAGGACATCCACGTGAGAGCTCATGTCTCCTGAGCAATGGACTGAGGCAGAGAGAAGCAGAGAGGTGAGACCATGCAAGGGGAGAGGGAAGTTGGAAGATGTGAGGGTAACATCCAGCATATAGAGAAGGGAAGTGAATGATGCCAGGAGAGGGACAAGTGACTTGGAACCCAGGCCATGCTCCCCTGAGCTGGAGCAGATGTGCTCCCAAGTATCTGTATTTTTTTCTGCAACTTTGAGACTAAAGCAGACTAAAGAGGTAGTCCACTAAGTAGATAACTGATGTTATGTATTCTTCCACTGACTTACATGACAGATGGTAGTAAATTAGAAAATTGCATTGCTTTTGGTTTATATCATCTTAAATATTTCACATATAGATTTTTTTTTTTTGGTGAAAAATGAGAAGAATTTCCCATTTATACATGAACAAATAAGAGCATTCTAATTGCTCAGTCAAAATTCAGGAAGATCTGAAAAAACAATAATTGAGAGTGTCAGGCCATTTTAATTTGATTTCAGTGTACATATACATATGTGCAAACAGTAGTTTTTTCCAGTCACAATTTATACAGAGAAGCGTCAACTATGTTACTTCTCCTTTTATGTCTCCTCTCTGGGTTGTTTTGTGGAACAAAAAGAATTCTTTATAGTGTTGTTTTGGCATTCAGTCTACATCTCACTTTCCTCTGTAGTCTCCCTGCTTTAAGAAAATAACTACAGACAGACTGAAATCTTTGACACGGATTTTGCTCTAAGCAAGTATGACCTTATAGCTCTATGGCTCCATTGGCTTCTGTATTTCCAAATATAAGTAATGGGCAGAACGTTTATACAATTCTACCCATGAAATGGAATTGTTCAACCTTTTCTGAGGGCAAACAGAAAAACTGCTGTCTAACAGAAAAACTAATAAATGCCCATTTAGTAAGAGAAAACCAATGAGTTTGAAGGATACTCAAAAGCATTAACTCCTGACCAAAGTTTTACTTCACGTACAAAATTTGTTCTTTTTGGCATTTTCTAAAGAGAAGAGAAATTAATATTGGATAAAGCTGTTGAAAGGTTAGTGAGCTGTAGAGATTTTTTTGACAGTCATACAAGCATTTCTCCTTATTGAATTAGAAGTGACATCAGACAACATTCTGATTTTGGAAAAAAAGTATCCTTTTCATTTTAAAGTAGCAGTGCAGGAGAAATCTGAGAATTCAGAGGAGATGTAGGATTTCATCCCTATCCTACTTCCTTAGTACTCACCTGTTTTCTTTCTCAAGGCATAGGAAGAGGCAAAAATTGATGCTGCACTAGTGTGCTCTTGAGCGTATAATTTATTGAGCAAAATGACCTCACTTTAAGCAGCAAGAATTATCATTATTTTTTGTTCTAATAAATAGAATAGGGTGAGGCTTCTGTCTTTCACATCTTGTTAAAACATTATGTATAGTGCACTGCCTCATTACTTGAAGCCCAAGCCTCTACATGAGAGCAGCTGCTGGAAGACACACTCCCTGGGACAGATCGTTAGAGAAGCTTTAATCCTTTAGAACAATTTTTCAATACTGTTTACACCAGGGATTTCCTTGTACAAATCCTCTTTACACAAGACAAGAATAACACAGGAAGAAACTATTTGTCTCTGATCTCTGAAAAGAAGGAGAGCAAGTTTAAGTCCTCAGGGGGCTTTCTATCACTTAAACTAACCAGGAGGGGATTAATCAAAGGTATCTTTGCTGCGTGATGTACAGCCAGCTTCAAAGATGCAATCACATTGATCAGCGTACAACAGAGCAACACTCACAGCATCTTGTGTTTTAAGTTGAGGTAGAGCAGAGGCTGAAATGCCCAGTTTGTTTCATCACTCCTTCTTTCCCATCAAAACAACCACAGGCTACTGTGGTGAGCTGGAATCCGAAGCACACGGGTCAGGTGTTTGCATGGAACTCAGCCCTGCACTGAGATGAAGAGTGAGCACTGAACCCTCTGGAGTGATTTTATGTTCCAATTCCATGCAGGAAAATATAATCTCGTTTTACATGGCCCTTTAAGAAATGTTTTGTATGCAAACAAGTTTCCTCCATTTATGGAAGCTTGATTATCCCTGCAGAACTCAATTTTTGTCAACACCTACCTATTTCCATCCTATCATGTCAGCAGACAACTGAAATGCTGTAGTGGTGAAGTAGCTCTATTACCATCAATGAGAAAAACTAGCAAAATTTCAGATAAAAGTCCTGTATACATTGTAAATAGAATAAGAGATGGAAAGATTATCAATAAACTTAAAGAAGTATTTCTCAGTGAAATATTGCAAATACTTTTTCACAAATATCAGTTAAAAATCTATTTTACTAAAATATTTTTAGTTTTCTAATTTTGAAGGTGATTAACTTTTATTATATTTACATTTGAAGAAAACATATATGTTGCAAAAGCGTTCTTCTCATGAAACACTTGTCCATTTTCTTCAGTTACCTGAACATAAATCCCAGCTTTTTCCAAAACTGGTTACAAATTTTTCAATGAAGAGCCTTGCCATTAAAACCTCCAGAGAAAAAATGCCTTCAAAGTATTCTTGTGTCTTCTAGGTAATGAATATAATAATTTGGCATCAGGGAAGGAATTTTGGGGACACAAAAAGTCTGACCGTCATTATAGGACAACCATATGCCAGTAACTACAAGATTCAGTTGGATCTTATGGACAGATCAAATCTCTGATCTATGTAATTAAGATGCTTTTCCATTAGTGTGTTGTAGCATAGCCACGGCACTTTGTATCAGGCCATAGATAGCAAATCCACTTTTGCTTTTGTAATGTAGTGAGAAATACACAAAGAGATGCAAGGAGAGTTCCTATCTCTTACTAAGTGACCTAGTTAGCTGGACTGTTGGCTGTATTCCATCTCTCTTTGCTTCTTGTTTTTTTTTTCTTCATTGAAAAACTTCAGAATATCCTGGTTTTATGCCAGTATTGTACAAAACCAAATGTTAAGAAGAGAAAATTTTTCAGTTGAGTAGAGTTGCTTTTGTATAGATAATGAAGCTGTTTCTAAACTCTCAGAAGATTAAAAAGGTGAAGCTGAGAATAGCATCACCAACTTATTTTTATACTTTTGCTAAAAATGATATTATTTCCTCTCTTTGAGATACGTCCATTTCCTCTAGTGCTGGTCTTCTAAGGTGGCAGAACAAACCTGAAGAGAGCAACAGTTCCAGCTCAGGTTGCCAGTTCCCTTGAGATGCCACTGCTCTTTTCTGCCTCAAAGGATATTAATTTCCCAGGCAGCTAGGGAGACACAAGAGGAAGAATACAAAGGCAAAGGCAGTGTTTGTTATTTAGGCTCATCAGTGCCTGATTTTCTTTGTAAGAAGTCTGATATTTCTCAGTAGGCCACACCAATTTTGGGCTCTCCACAGAGCTTCTCATCCTGTCTTCTCTATGTCCTGTCTCTTGCTATCCCTCCATTTCTTGGGAAACTCTCCCTTTAAGCTGTATTTGTCTGTGAAAATAGAAAGAAAATGACAAGCTGTGAAGGAAGGATAACTTAATTTTTTCTGCCTTTTAAGAACGCCTTCATGAAGTGGAGCTGGTCTCTGCCTTGTTCTCTGCGGCTGCTGAGCCAAACAGTGAAACAGGAATAAAATCAACCGAGCTATGTCTGAATAGAAAAAAGGAGCTGTTCAAGACCCCAGCAGAGTTAAACCCCTTGGAAAACCTGGAGAACAACTGCAGGAAGTTTAAAAGGAACTACAAGGAATGGGCAGCAACTAAAAGGGAAGACACAAGGCAGCCTGGTTTCTGACAGTAGGTGGTTTTGAACTACTTGATTTTTAAATGGTTTTTAGTAACTCAAGCAGAGAAGCCAACTCTGAAAGTGAAGTAAAAAATTCAAGGAGTACTTCACACTTCACATAAAAATGAATCATCAGAACAATTGTTAGACACAGAAAAAAGAAGTTTGCAAGAATTTTGGAGGAATTTGTACTATTTCAAGCTATACAAAGATATCTTTCAGTTTTGGATTTAACTTGGTCCTTAACATCTGACTAAATCATGAGACCATCTAGGGAAAAGTGCTCAGAAAGAGGGTACTAAAAGATTCAGAGCTCATCAGTAACAAAATAATTTTTTCTAGGCCAAAGAAATTGTCTGCTAAAGCCCCTGAACCATGGTGTTTGCACAGGTTTGAGGAGATACAAGATCTGAAGCACTGCAAGGATGGATACCTCAGGCATGAAGACATGTGGAGTAGTTCACAATTAAGAGCACAGTGGTAGCTCATAGGAGATGGAAAACTCCCAAAACTACTTTGGTGAATTATCTTCGTATGTAAGAGTTTTTTAACTGCCAACAGGAGAAGCACAGCTTAAACAAAGAAGATAATGGTAAAAATTGTCAGTTCTGAAGAACCCTTTCCAGCAAAAATCAACACTGGAACAAAGTGAGGTAAATGCACTATAAATTTAAATTAATATGGAAAATATATAGATTTGGATTCTAACAGAACTTTTCAAGTCAATACAATGAAAGAAACAGTCATACCAACCACATGAAGGTAAAGGGATGGAGTTCAGTTTTTAGTACTGAATCTGTCTAAAGGTAGACAAATAATCAAAGTCTAAATGTAGTGCAGATGTTTTTTCTTTGTAAAAGGCTTTCCTAATCTGCAAATTCATTTAAGGTCAGAATTTGGGAATCTCCTGTTCTGTCTTACTTCCTCTGACTGTGAAGGGAGCTTTAGGTGGCTAGACACTTTACACAGATCTTTCTTTGAAGTTTTGGAAGTGGAATCACATGCAATTAATCTGGGTACAACAAAAAATGTGGAAAACAATAGATTAAAAAAGATATATTTTCTTTCTTCTTTACTATAAGAAAAGAAAATCCAGTGCAGGTGAGAAAAAGGCAGGGTTCAACCAGATGGAGATCCCAAGACATTAAAGAAGACTAGAAGATGCCCTCTGGTTGTAGGAGAACTGTCAACCAAACTTCAGAAGCTATCCATCTTTCTAAATTTGAAACTTGAATGGATATATTTTTCTGAAGATTGTAAAATAAATAGAATTGGAATGGAAAAGACCCACATTGGTCAATAAAGGTGGCACATTACTTAAGCAGAGCTGTAGAGTTAAGTTATGCAAAATGGGAATGCTCTTCACTCTGAAAGGACAGAAGTTTTTTGAGTTATGGTTGATACCAGACCATTTTTCTATGCTTCCTATATCTGCTGCCATCCAAGATTAATGAGGCTGTGTGCTGGTCAGAAAAATGTTAATTTC
The DNA here is from genome assembly GCA_910950805.1 of Acrocephalus scirpaceus scirpaceus. Lineage (NCBI taxonomy): Eukaryota > Metazoa > Chordata > Aves > Passeriformes > Sylviidae > Acrocephalus > Acrocephalus scirpaceus. Next base: position 142,649,201 of record OU383773.1, on the reverse strand, counting down.
TGTGCTTCAAGAATATCTAAAATAGACTACAGAGCTCTAATTTTACTGCTAAAAGTCCCTATGCCTTTCACAAACACACAGGAATCACTGTTATACTTACTGTAAATGTTTTCCTAATTGAAGACAAAACAGACAGATTTTTTTTCCTTTTAAAATTCACGCTCTATATCATTTTGCTAAAGCATGCTGTAGTCAGTTCAAGAGCTGAAATATCTACCTGCCTTCTCAAGAAAGAAAATCTTCACCTTTCTAAGCTGAACTGAAAAGGCTGAAGACAACATTTTACACAAAATAGGTCTACTAACACAGTACTGCTGGGACAAAATGTTTCAAGGCCATGTTTTCAGTCTGAATTGTATTTAAATATTATGTAGGAATTTTAAAAAAGTAACTCCAAAGGGATTAACAGCAAAAATACACACGTTGTATAAGGATTGCAAAATGTAAGGAAAGCGCAGAAATGATTTATACTGATCTCAAGTGAATAACAGCATTGAAGACAAGGTTAAACCTCATTGTTTAGCAAAACACAATGGTCAAATTAAACAAAAATATGAGACCAGAAGAATAGAAATGACTAGTCTCAGAATAAAACAAGCAGACGTGTTTGCATTGCACTGGAGAAAATACACTAACAAACAAGCTCTTGCCTGTTGCTCTCCCTTCCCCAGGACTGTATTCCTGGAAATTAAACTGCTGTGTTCATGCAAATCAATATTCTTTGGCAGATATGATAATCTGGCACAGAAAGGCCAATGAAATTACAAATATGAAGCAGTTTGCAAGGAAAGTATGGGTTCAGGTATTTCCTTGCTTGTCTTTGTTGTCCAAAACCTTAGAAGCTGGTCACAGAACAATGAGGAGATAACCATAACTTTTTATTAAAAAACAGTCAGGTCGCATTCTGATCTGTCAATTTACAAAATAGCAGGAGGGAATTATGGGCTGGCCCTAAAAATCTTGGGAAATTATGAGTCTTAAAGGAATGCATTCCCTCCAATTGACCTGTCTCTGTCCTTGCTATTTTAATGGTTGGAATACCAGCAAAACCTCTGATAGAAACTAGTTTGATACAATTTTCAAGTTTTGAAGGCCATGTCATCCACACCACACAGAGAACCAATTGCTATGGGGAATATGGGCAATAGAAAGTAGCTTCACTGTTTATGATATCACTTGCAATGGTTTTTAATGAATTTTGTAGAAATATTTTCAGCTATTTTATATTGGGACACAAATCTATTTCTCAAAACAGGTGACCACACAGCCTAGTTTATTAGGGAAAACCCCAAGTTATTCATACAATTCTCATCCATTTTAAGTAAAAAAGTCCCAGTTCATCAAATGGCAAATCAGCCTTTATCCTACTTGGTCAGTTCTCCTGATAATGATGTGTGCCATGTGTACTCTCTATCTATTTAGAACTTTAGCATAAGCTTGTTCACGCCATTTCACCTGATTGGATATAAGTTCTGACAGAAAATATGGTAATATATAAGCTATGTGTCCTTGTGTGTTGTATGCAGTTTTCATATTAAACAGATGTGAAAGAAAAATAAATCCTATACACATGCCCGGAAAAATAAAAAGTAGGGAAACCACACCCCAAAACTGGAGAGCTGTGCTTCAAAATTGCCCTGGAGGTAGAGGATGGCCCTCAGGCTGAGAGCAGTAAATGACGACAGACTGGAGTACGATCCACAGCCCACAAGTTGGATTTGAATTTGAGCTCCTGAGTTTGCAACTATAAAACTAACTACCCTGCTAAGAACCCACAGAGACCAGATGGACCTGTAATTAACTGCAAATCCTTGTATTTGTGCATTTCCCAGGTGTGACTGATAATACAAATTTATGCATGTGTGCAAGTACCTATCTAGATGTATACAAACAATAGTGATGTTTTTTAGAAGATGGGACCATTCCTGAAGTTCCATGGAGTGTTTATAAAAAGATCTCTCTCTCATGATTTCTTGTTCCCTCCTTGAGAGATCACATGGAGTATTAATTAGACAAAAGTGGCACACAGGGGACATGGGTTTTGTTTCATGTGCTTCTGGGGTGATATTTGCACAACTCTGAGTGGGTTGTGTATTTGCATAGGTAGACAGGGGGGAATAGCTATGGCTTTCAGCACAGCTAGGTCTGGATCTGGGCATCTGCTCAAAATTAGTGTGAGAGAGCAACATGGATGTTATTGTGAGGTGTGTCCTCAACCTTACTCATAAGAGAAGAAGCCAATTAAAACCCTTGTAAGATACCAAAAACACCTCCAGGGAGCCACGCTGCTGGCTTGTGGGCCATGTCCCCTCTGTGCAGCTGCTGAATTCAGACAGCTGATCCTCAGACTGATCAGTTATAGGGAATTATAGGGAGGACATAATTTCCTGGAGTGTTTGTTTTTTTTAGACAAACTAAAGGGAAAATTGAGGGAGATTGCACTCCTGACTTAAGGCCTTTTGGTAGGTGTTTTTGAGAAAGGTGAGTATGGGCTCAAATTAATTTAGTAAGATAGAGAACTCATTCAGCTCTCACTTATGCAGTCCTGCAATTTGGCCACAGGCTGAATTTTAAGAAAAGCATCTACAACTTTTTCTCCGTATGAAAACCTATAAAAAAGACTAGAGTGAAAGATGTCATTTCTAATACACTGGTTTTAGTGATTTTTGAAATGAAAGACTATATAACAAATTGTATAGTAGGCTGAGTTTGTATAAGAGCATATGCATTGCAATGAATGCCAGGTGCTGTTTGGCACCTAAGACTACATTTAGTCTACAATCTAAGCTGTAAAGGTTTTATATTGGAATAGAAAAACAAAAAAAAATAGGAAGACAATATGAGACTACCTTATTTTACCCCTTCTTCTAGCTGGCCACAGTGTGACTTGGCAAAGCTCCATGCTAGGCCTTAGTAGAAAGAGCAATTCCATGTATCTGTCATAATGGAATGATGCCACAAAAACTGATTAGAGTGGAAAGAAAAGAACCTCTCTTAATGTTGCATTCCAACATGAATACACTAACCGTGGCTTTGTTTCTCCAGACAAGCAAGCATATATTTGTCCCACTTAAGTGTAGAGCCTCATCCAATGGGCAAGGTCACCACATCCATACTTCTTTGGCAATGCAACTTCCTACCAAGAATCTCTTCTGGCTTCTTTTGCTAAGAAGAGAACTTGGTTTGCAACTTACATGCAGTGCAGATTATTTGGAGATTGGTATCACAGAGTGAAAGAGGTGCTGAACCCATCTGACAGTATAGATGCACACTGTGAAATCAGTGAGATTTTGTTACATTTCTTTTTCCAAATATAAACTCCACATATTTTCATTTTCAGAAGTGTTCATTTTTTTTTTTTTTTTCATAGCTGTAATAGCAGCAGTATGAATCTGTGCATTCATTACCTACATAGAGCAGCTTGACTTTTTTACCATGACTCATTGGAGCCTGAGGTCACTGAGTGGGAAGGTTTCAAAGGCCTGGTAAGGAAGCACAGTCCCTGTCAGGAATTTTTGATATAGGTTATCTCTACCTTGTGCAGTTGAGCTACTGACAAAGTGATTTCACAGGAGATCTTTATATATATTTAAAAGGTGATTCACTCAGTCTCAGAGACAACAGACATTGAAGGCAGTTGACTGCAACACTTTAAAAATCACTTTATGGTACTAAATACTTTTGTCGTAACTGACAGAATCATTATTTTTTGTGTGCACTGTAGTTCCTTTGTGCCATATAAGCACTCATTATCCTATACTTACTAAGGTTAAAATCTCTGCTGGATAACACGGGGGAGCTTGAGCAGCAGGGTAACAATTAACGGACCTCAAAAGGTTTTGCAGTTTCATCTGGATAAATGCACATGGATTTCAAGGTGGTTCAGCTAAAATGTCTCTCCCTCTTCAACCCCTCCTGTTTTTTCTTTCTCCCCTTCTTGCTTTTTTTTTTCTTTTTTCTTTAAGCCAAAATGATTTGGTTTCAAAATCAGGCAGCAGATCTAACAATTCCAGATTTTTACTTGCTGTGTTGCCAACTTTTTAACTTCAATTTAATAGTTCACTGGTAGAACCCACATGTCTTGATGCTTTATTTCTGTCTCATATCCAGATAAGTTCATTTTTTCCTACCTATAATAGAAACAGTATGAATCATTACCTTCCTACCAGCAACCTGACTTTGGAAGGTTTTCACTTTTGGTTCATACCTGCTTTGAAATCAATGAATGATCCAAACTGGTTCTTTCTCTGTCTATCTCTCTCTCTCTCTCTTTTTTTTTTTTTTTTTTTTTTTTTTTTTTTTTTTTTTTTTTTTTTTTTTAAGGTCATCAGTGACTTGGAGACAGAGATATTAAGGAAAATTCACTGACAAGGTTTTCACTGAAGGACTTTGATTCATGGTATATAAAACACTACATGGCAATATTTTAGTATTTTTGAATCTCTAGGTATCATTAGGCATTGTTCTGGCTGAACTCTACTGGTGTTGTGGGTTCCATTTGTAATGTTTAGTTTTTTGCAAAATTGTATAACCCAGTTTTACCAATCTTCCAGACGGACAAAGATGCAACTTTCAAATTGTCAGGCTCAGGCCTTCTGCAGCTCACTTGACAAAAAATGTCAGGTCTTTGGGCTATCACTTCTCTGTCGTATTGAGTCAGAAATCACGGGCATAGACATTTCTAAATCTCTATGTTTGGAGTTCAGCTACTTACCCTGAACTTCTGGGTCTGGAGTTGCCTTGAACTGTAGTCTGCTAGTTTTAATTTTTCATTACAAATGTGGCAGAGGTGAGAAGCTGTTGCTTCGAACTGAAGTGAAATTAACTTTGCAAACCCTTGTATGTTGTATTGGCCCTCTCTTCATACCATTTATTTAAATAAACAATATAAATCTTAACTGAAAGTCTAATCTAATCTTAACTTCAGCTAATCCAGTGATGAAAAAACACTACGAATCACCTTCAAATGAGTTATGATTACATTTATTAGGTAAACACTTTTTTTTGTAAAGATATTTTAGTCTAGGAAAATGGATATTCTATACTAACATAAGACCCCTTTATACTAAACATGAAAATCTAATGGGAAACAGTTTTGCATGGTAGTTATACTGACACAACTATGTAAAATCTTTTTTCTCAGATAGCTTTCCAAGCTCCCTTTGACAAACTAAATCACGTTCCCCCAAGAAGATACTGCTATTTGATGAGATTAATTTTATTTCTATATAAAACTGGCCTCTAACAGTTGGACAGTGCAATGCTAACTTGGCTTATTTGTCAGAGCATATAAATACATGTATGGTCTATACTGGACAAATTGTTAAAAAGGCAGAGGACATTTCAACAAGAGCAGTATCTTGTGTGATAAAATTGGGAACAGTGTGATGAAACGTGCTTATTCCACCTGTTAGCTGTTAAGATTTATCACAATGCCACACAGCAGTGCTCTGGAAGGTACTGTAAAGGGACCCAGGTTAGTGGTGTGTCTGAACACTCTGTTTCTTGTGCTGGCAAGTCAAGTCATGGTTAGAGGTGTGGTCATTGCTAAGCTTAAAATAAAAAATCTGTTGATAGTGTCTGACAGATTCCAGACTCCCAGTTCAAGAGCGGCATTTCTCTTAAACATCATGGGAACTATCCCAAAGAACTCTTTTACCTGAGTGGCCATTTACTTGATTCCTGTTTCTGACATTACATACAAAACATTGATAGATTCATAAATCTGCATATGAGATGGCTTCTTTCTCTGAGCAATAGTTGTGACATTTATGGTTAATCTCTGCCGCTTTTGGAGAGAAGGTCAACACCAGATGTCATGGTTAAGTTCAAATAATCACCAGGTCATGAGGATTGTTGCTCTCATTGGTGCAGCTAAGGAACAGTGGAGATGCTGTGTGCCTTATACATCTTGTGTAGTGTCTGTCTGAATAACCTCTCCAGTCTTCTTGGTTTATGAGGGCTACAGTAGGATGGAAACAGCATTGAAATAGATTTTTTAATAATAAATAAACATTGCAGTTGCACACATGGCCTATAGAATTTGTTGCCATTTTTTTCCTACCTGAAAATAAGAGTTGACTATTTCTGTCATTGCTGAGGAGCTAAATTCCTTCTGGTTGTACTTTTAGTTGTAGGGTTCACATAGAGTCTTTTCATTTGAGAGTGACATAGACCTCAGTTCATCTTTACTGTGTGGATGTACTGGCAGAACTGTGCTGCCTCCACACCTTGGTAAAGCAAAGCTTACCTTGACCTGTTTGAAGATTGTCTGTGTTGGGTTCCCAAGCAGCAGCTTCACTCTCAGGGTTCTGCCTTAGGACACTGCAATTTGTTGAAGTGGTTCAAAAAAAAGAAAGAACTCAATATTTGGACAGCTAACTGAACTCACTGAGGTGGTTCACATACACCTGTCACAGGTGCCTCAACCTCTCTCTGCCCAAAGCTACTTACAGTCCTCAAAACAATGGCAATAAAATAAATCTGTGGCTCTGCATAGACAAAAAGTCACAGTCTGTAACAGCAGGAGATCCAATTTATTCAACAACAGCTTCTAACTACCACTCACTATGAGATGAGCTGAGGCAGAAGAGCTACAGGAGCAAAATTCCTCTGCTGCTTTCCAAAGGTGCTACAACCTCTGAGAGCAGGGGAGAACTGAGTGGGGAAAGATGATCCAGAAATTGAGAGACAGAGTGCTCAGAGATTTTTTTATCAGTTTTGTCTGTCTACAGTGATAAAACATCCTTGCAGAGGTAAAAAACCTGAAAATATTAATGCAGAGCTTCAAAAATGTGAGGACAAACATGGAGGACAATCAAGTATGTAATAAATAAACTGTCCATCATATCAATCCACAGACTATATAGGTGGAGGAGGAATTTACACATTTTATTGATGATCATTTTGGTCCAGTCACATATGTGCATATCCCAAATGAACAGGGGTGTAACTGAAGATTCAAGATGTTATCTAGATTAACTCACTTCTTATTTAAACAACAGAGAACTCACCTGTATCTCACATCCTAAACCAAAAATAAAATGAATGAGTTTGTACACCTTTTATCTCATTTTCACCACTAAAATTAAAAGCAGGGTGTGACTCAGAGCAGAAATTATCTGGATTGTAATCTATTTGACTTGAAAGCTGTCTTCTGGCATGTGCTAGTCTATATTTGCTATGTTTTAGCAAACTAAAATCCTGATCATCTAATGGTGACTCAGGTTGCCAAGAGAAGCTGTGGATGCCCCATTCCTGTCAGTCTTCAAGGCTGGGTTGGACGGGGCTTGGAACAATCTGGTCTGGTGAAAGGTGTCCCTGTACATGGCAGGGGAGCTCAAACAAGGTGATCTTCCAGGTTCCTTCCAACCCAAAACATTCTATGGTTCAGTGCCTCTATGATTTTATGGTTCTACATATGCTTGAAACAGTAAACAGAAATTGAGAACTAGTGACTGAAACATAAATATTCACATAGAATTAATGAGAGAGATGGTAACTGCTTTGATTATGCTATTAATTAGTTATTAAGAAAATGATTAAGGCATATTCTGTGTGTGTAGTGAGCCACTTATTGTAAGATACAAAGCAGGTAATGGGCTAACATCCATCTTAAATCCCTTTCAGTGAAATAAACTTAATCCAGTTTTTGCTGGGGGTGCAAAAGGCATCCCCCCTAAACACAACCCTGTATGTTTCTCTTTTCTACTAACATGCTATGGTTGTATTGGAAGAAAAATTATTCTGAAAAGTTTTTATTTTTATTTGCTCTAGAATAGGAAAGACTGTGCTAATAATTCCCCACTTTATACAGTGAAAATTCATTTTACTCCCATGAAATGTGATGTATCAGTGTCAACCAATAGACTTGCTGATTTTCACATTTAAGTCTTGACTGTTTTGTTTTGATATGATTTATGACAATTTAGTGTTTAGTTTTGTGGGGTTTTTTGGGGTTTGTTTGTTTGTTTTGTTAGGATTTGTTTCTTCATTTTCCTTCCTTGGGGGGTATGAATAAAGAGATAATAGAGAACTACATTCATCACTGTTCTAATATCTTGAAGGATCATGGCAACTTAGCCAAAATGGAATACCATAAGGAATTGCTTATGGTTTTCTAAAAAAATTTTTTAAAAAATTGGATCTGCAGTGCATTAATTCTTAGTGTAATGATCTGAATAATGCCCTGTGATGCTGTCAGGAAAAACTGCAGGGAGACAAATGCCCTCCTATCTAATGCTTCCACCAAAAACCCTATTCCTGCCTTCATTGAGAAGATTCATGCTCGCTGATAGGCCACCCTTTTAGGGTTGTGTCCTCCTTTCCCTAAAGCCCTGCCAAGGTGGACTTTGGGGAGTAGACTTGCACCCTTGAGGAGATGGAGATGCAAGTCTTTCCATTACTTGCAGTTTCTTTGGTAGCTATTTGGGTTTGGTTTTAAGAGCCCTTCATGATGCCCAAGGGTGGCCACATGACAGAATCTGTCCCAGAAGAGCAGTTTTCAAATTCTTATTTTATTAAGAATTTTTATCTGGAGTTCCTCTGTACTTTTTCATACTGGAGTCCTCTCAGATTTCTACTGACCTATTTTCAGTTTATGAATTACTCGCAAATCCCTTTGAAATTAATTATTTATCTTCAAGGACCTTAGGTTTGTCTGTTACCTGATAATTTCTTTCAACTGGTATGTTTTCACAAAAAAAAAGAGCTTTATTTGCAATGACAGAAGCAGAGTTTTACAGAATTCACTGTATTGCCATGGGAACGAATGAGTTCCTTCTGAATCATCATGGCCAAACTAACTCAGATGAAATAGGAACAAGCCCTAACCTTTGCCCATTCTTCAAACATACGTCAAAACTGATACGGTCTGAATGTTCAAAAAATTGAGAAGGTCCCTGGGATACATAGGTGGATTTCTAAAGCTATTTATATTATTGCAAAAGCAAAGAGGCACCTGCTGATTTATCTGTACCCTTTCACACTTAAACGCTTGAAAAATATGTGTCTTTCAGGCTGGAAAGAATAATTAACAACTTACTGAAAGAGCTGTGAAGAAAGGATACTCTTAGAAAATTGTTCTAAATTTCCTTTCATACTTCTTTCCTTTTAGGATTTTCCAATACATTTTTATGTTTCTAATTAAAGAAATCATGATTTTGATTACTGTCACAAAAATGTATTTTCTTTATTATCTGTAGCTGCATTAGAATCTGACATATCTGGATTTTTTTTGTCCCTATTTTCACCGTTTAGATTTTAGCAAAAGAGAAAAATGTAGAGAAGTTACTGTGGAAGACAGTATCAAGAAAAATAGGGGGAATCAACTAAATGTATTTCATTTTATTTATGACTAAAAGATAAAAAATTGAAATAAAAATGGTTCAATTTTTGAAAACAAAAATTAAAATTAAAAGACTATTTTTTCCTCTATGTTTCCTGACATTGTCTTTAAAAGTAAAAATATTCATCTCTGGTGTTTTGAAATATAAAAATTTTTATTTTATGACCAAATATATCTTTCACTAGGATGATTTTGGTATGCTTTCCTTATGACTGACTTTTTCCCTAATTTTATTGAGTTTTGTGCCTTACCTGAAAGGATTCATTCTCCATCAATCAGCAAAGTGAGTCTATAATCAACCCTACAGTAAATTATAGTCTTAATTTCTGTAATCACTAATACAGAGTTTGAAATTGTTCACTTCAACACAGATAACAGAAAATCTGAAGATTTCTGGCCTGCACAAATAGGTTTGGAGACTTGAAGGAATCTGGTTCCACAGTGGGGGTGTGGATGAAATGGGGTCATGAATGAAGCACAGGTTCTGCCTTCATGCAATTGCTTCATGTATCCTTCATCATGGTAGAAATTCAGTCTAGAGGAAATTTTAACATTTGAATCTTTTTGTTGGTGCTGTAATGAATTTTATCTTTAAGCAAAATGTTAGGAAACTAGGATTTAGCAGTGTACTGATAGTGAAATAAAAAAAGTAAAATTCATTACAATTAACATACACTTGCAAAGATTGGTAGGTCACATAATTAAAAGTAATTTTATAATTATAACTATTTCTATAATAAGGGTGGTTTTAACAAAAATTTTGATAACATCTTAGGATCAAACCCACTTTTTTGTATATAGTTATTTTACCTCCCATGAGAGATATATCAACCAAGTCAGAAGACAATGGGAAATATTGAGTTTAGGCATGATTTTGAAAAATGTTGTCAGTGCTCACAATTTGAACATCAGTTTCATGCTTAAAGACTAGTCAAAGTTCAGAGACTTGGCTTCAATGATTTACTTAGAATATTCATCTTCAGCCCTCTACTGGAGTACATGAAGTACATGGGCATGGGGGAGTACATAAGAGGTTAATTCAATACCCTTGGCTGGGGATACCCTGAGTTTAGTCCCCTAATCTCAGAAATGTTCTTCAGTTTGGCCAATGTAATTTATTATAAAATTAATTCAGCATACAGTGGAAACCAGCAATTCTCCCTCATGGTGTAAGTTACAACAGAAATTATACAGAAATAATACAGAAGATGGGCTCTATTGCCTTAACTTGTAACTGCGTTTGTAAGAAATCCAAACCTATATGGATTTGTTAGACATGTGCAGAAGATTAAGCTCTTGCTGTGAATTTAAGAGAGAGATGTCTGGCTTCTGAGATCCAGGGTCATGTGCAAGGAGCAAAGTTCTCTAGCCCAGGACATATCTGGACCTGCACAGAAGTGAAATGATTGGTGCAAAAGGAATATTGTGATCAACAAATGTGAGTGAATTTAGGTGGCAGGCAAGGTCTTTCCTCCTTCCTTACTTCCTTCCTCCCTTCTTCCCTTGATCATCTTTGTGCATCTTTGTTGGACTCTCTTCACGATGTCTGTGCCTCTCTCCCAGAAATAGTCCAGAATAGAGGAAAAGGATCATCTCCCTCAAACTGCTGGAATATTTTGCTTAATTTAACCCATGATATATTTAGCCTTCTTTGTGGGGAGGGTACACTGCTACATTGCTGTCTTATGTTCAGCTTGGTGTCCACAAGGACCCCCAGGTTCTGGTACTTTTGCTTTTAATTGCAGTCAGTCTCTTGGTTTGGAATTGCCAGATTCTGGAGCATCACTTTTTTTCTGTGTTGTTTTCTCTGTGGTATTTTGTATTTTGCTGTGTTCTGAATTTTCAGACTTCTCTCAGCCATGCTTCTCATTTGAATAATAAGCATGGCTAATCAAGCAAGCAACAGCCAGGTGCACTGCAGGTCAGTTAAGAACATGGACCTGAACAAATCCAACACGTACTAAACAGTTGGAGCAGCACCTTACACTATTTACTGCAACTGGGATATCCAAGCTATTCATGAAAATATCTACAAAAAGGAGTCAACACAGCTTTGTCAAACAGAGATTCTTTGTAAATATGCCAGACAGTAACTGCCCTTAACTCCCATCCATCCAGTACCATTAGACCTCAAGGTGCATTGAATGCGTCCATGTCACAAATGCCTCTAGGAACAAAGGATGAATAGCAACAGGATCACTTATTTCTTTTCTGCCATGCAGTGGTTCAACTGAAAGAGAGAACACCATCCACTTCCTGTTGCAGCCACTTCTGAGGTTGCTGTCTTGGGCTGGGACCTGAAATGGATCAAGTGTCCATGAAGAAAATGACTAGCCAAAACATTTAGATATTGATATTTACCTCAGAAGAACCACACTTGCCATTATTGTGTTCTCAGAGAATTGAAGCAACACTTAAAATACTAATCTTTTCTGGCAGAGTAAGAAATGGTGGCCCATAGACTCTAAAGGGAAACTTTGAGGACTTGCCTCCAGGAAGCATTAATTCTTTACCCAGAACTGGAATATTGCAAGTGTTTTCTAGTGGGGTGTAGTGAGAGAAAAAAATTAATTTGAAGCTGATTGGGAGCTTGGCCAGGTGGAGAAGAAGGTAAGCAGTAGAACTGGCTGTACCTGAGTTCCCATCACACAGTTAATTTCTTCACTTTGATTGTTTTTTCCCCCTTACATCATAACAATGTAATTATATATATGAAGTCTGTTATGAAACAAGATATTCAGAAATAATTCAGCTTGGGTCAATATAAGAGGATTATTTTCATAAAATAGAAGCAGTTTGATTTTGGCTTTTATATTAGTTTGTTCTTTTTTAATCTATAAAAGAAGGAAAAAAAAAGTTTTATATGAAATCTTGCAAACTTCAATGTTATTTTAAATGGTTTGTATTTTTTTTTCTGTATGCTTGTTTCAATAATAACATTCTTTTGACTTATTTAGATTCCACTGAACCAGTAATATATAATTGCCCCTTCAAAAAATTACTGACCATATTCTCAAAAAAATGGACATAGATTTCAGCAATTAGCTATCTTAGGACCTCACAGAAAGAAACATAAGTTTATGAAAACCTTCCTAATTAATAATCTGATACATATTTTAAAACTTGTTTTGTTCAGCCTGGAGGAGATTGAGGGGACTTGATTGCACTCTTCCACATGCCAGGAGGGGAGGTGGAGGGACAGGTACTGAGTTCCTCACTCTCATGACCAGTGACAGAAGCCAAGGAAATGGCATGAAACTGAGTCGGGGAGGTTTAGGCTGGATATCAGGAAAATCCCCAAAGGCTGGCTGGGCACTAATCAGGCTGCCCAGGGATATGGTCACAGCCCCAGGTCTGAGAGTTCAAGAAGCCTTTGGACAGTGCTCTCAGGCATGTGGTGTGACTCGTGGGGTGTCCTGCACAGGGCCAGGAGTTGGCCTCAGTGATCCTGACAGGTCCCTTCCAACTCAGCATAATCTGTGATTCCTTGATGCTAATATGTCAAGTTCTATCTAGGTAGAACCTATTATTCTATGACATTCAAATAATTTCCAGTTCTTAAAGACCTGTGTAAGCAGACCATAACACATTTATTTGATTTTTTCTTGTTTAACATAAGCCCTGACAGGCACAGCGGCTCCCTCCAAAGTTGCTTCAGCTGCAGGAGAGTTGATAAAAATATAGGAAATTGTTCAAAGGGATCTTTTGCCTTCTTTTATAATTGCAACATCTGAAATTAGAAATTAGGAACTTGGAGTTTAGAAAATTAGAAAAGCAGGGAGATTTGTGACACTAATTTTTCTTGCTTGAAATTGTTAGACTATCTTTTTTATATGCTCTTGCTGAAAAGTTGGTTTTTTTAATTCTGCACAATAGATTGTATTGATTAGTTGTAATTTATAGAAGGATATTCCAGAGACCTTGTCAATTGTCTATTTATGACATTCTTAGCTCAGCTGTCATCTATAATAAGCCTTATTTTGGCTTAAGTACTCAAACTGAACAGATGTCTTAATTGAAACCTCTTCTTCCATGTGATAGATGCTTAAAGGAAAAGCTCTGTTGAGTGCTTCTGTATGACCCACAGCTCAAAGGTCAAGTCCTTATTCAAACCTATAAACAAAATATCTTTAAAATTTAATGCTCTGGAAACGATCAAATGTAAAAGTACATCTTTTCACAAGTCTTCAAAATAATGTTTAGGTACACAATCATGTTCTGACTTTGAATATTAGGATTAAATCTCCCTAGTCTGTATCATTCTTAGTTATGCTTTCTCCTGATTGGTAATTGATTTACCTTTGCCACATCTCTTCAGTTCTGCTATTGTTGTGATCTTCCTGAAATATTTTCTTTCACTCTACCCCTACTCTGTAATGCTCATGTTTCAGTTTTCTTTCCTGTATGTTGATCTCAGCACCAGTGCTGATGGTCTGTAGATGCAAAAATCTTGTATTTAATTTTCTGAGTTCTTTTGTCTTGATTTATTGATTAATCTTCACTGGTCATGAAGGACTAGTTCCCTTGAATTTTTTTTAGTGTACTCTGTAACACACTCAAGCATATTTGCTATGAATAATCTCTGAAATACCATTGTTGTCCCTGAAACTAACTGTGAGTGTGCTGGAACGCTGAAAAAGGGACTGCTAAACAGCTGGACACACCTTAATAAGATGGATGTCTGCAATCCTCCACAAGGCTATTGAAAGTCTGCAGGTGGGTGGTATTACTTTATGATGTAAACCTGTATAGTACAAAATAACTTAAAGATGAACTGGTATATAGCAATGATTTAATTTAATGATTTTTTTTTCTTATTTCCAGCTTGTTTAGCATATGGTTAATTAAAGGCACAGTAGACTGCTAATAACTAAAAGGCAGATAATAGCTAATAACAGAACTGAGTTAAGATTGAAAGTTGGTATCTCTTGGAGACTCTGGAACTGGGCTGCTGAACATATTGATTCAATTTAGAATCCACTAAAGATGTTTTTTGTCTGATCCTTACTGAATTTTGGAATAAAGAAACCTTAAACTGCAAACCTGATCTTTAGATAAACCAGTATATGAAAAGGTCTGAAATATTTGGGAGATGCTATTAATGGGAGAAACAGGCTCTGGAGTCTGCCTGGTTGGGAGAATGCTAGTCTTCAAAAAGCTGAGTGGTCTTTGAAGTGTGAGTTTTCACAGCAGGAGAGGCAAACGGCCGCTGGCCTTGAAGAAACCAATAATGCTTGGATACTTATCTGATTATTGTGTCTTCTCTTACTGCACCACTCTTTAATTCCTCACTTAAACAGAACTACAGTAGAAGTAAAATGCTAAGTCTAGGCTCTACAAGCTGTAAAAACTCTTGGGCCCCTTCAGGATATAAATCTATCTTTGGAGATGCTTTACTAGTGAGAGCTATTCTCTAGTGATCAGGTGATTTAGACTTGGTAAATAATTTTGAGATATCTAAATAAGGTGAGATAAACTTCATGTTCCATATTTATGTGGTTTCCAGTGTACCACAAGTGATGGTGTCTCATTCACACTTTTTGCTCTCTGACACTAGAGGCATTTAGAACAGTCACCTTGAATTCCTCTGAGGAGTTACTGTTCTGTTTGATTCTGTGTAATGAAAACCTTTTTTTAGAGTTTTCTTCCTCCAGTCTCACAATCCTGAAAAATCAATTATGCTTATTAAAGTTGACTATAATCTTGGTCTAAAATTACATCTCCTTTGTCTTCTGTGACTCTTTTTGATTTGTGTCTCTTTCATCACACATTAAAAATGCCTTTGAGAGGATTCTTCTTATTCACTTTTCTGTGCATACTTAGGTTATTCTTCTTCAAAGTCGTATTTTCAGTGCCTTTAAGGGAGAAAAGTGGGACTCTAATGAATGTATGTTGTGATAAAGCACATATTCAAGGTCCAGAATTTCACTGCAATTTTCTCCTTGGATTTTGTTACTAAATTGAGGAATGTAAAGTTGTATTAAACCATTTGCTTGCAGAATTTGTTTTGACTGGGTTTAATAGAGCTGTTGTTGAGAAGCATAGACCAATATTAAATCTATGTTGATGGAAATATCCTTTTGAAACAAATAAATCTTCATGAACAATTTTCTGGTTATGTTCAAGCTTTCTCATAAACCACAAAGAAGTCCAAGAATTGGGTTTAGGTTAGACATGAGGATTGATTAAGGAATGGTTATAAAGATTTTGAATTCTCACGTGAAAAGCCTGTTAATATAGTGGTTAATGACCTTTTTATTGACCAGAACTGGAATGGTTTATAAGTTCATTTTTGAACCTTCCAAATAGTTTTTATACAAAAATTTATCTGTTCCTTAACACTGGGGTCTTTGGAAGAGATATTAAAATTCATATTTTTCTATTAAAGAATATCACAGAAACAGATAAGAACAGCTTTTTTAAGTCCAACAAAATGTCAGTATCTTTTCTCCAGCAGTGCTTGGCTCTGTGTCTGCCAGTAATGATTGTGTGCAGGAAAAGAATGTAAAATATGTGGAAGTGTGGTGTGGCCTTTCTCAGTTCTGGAGCAGTCCTTCCAGAAGTTATGTCTGCATCATCCCAGCCTAAAAGAATGGTCTATGAATAGCTCTAGCTTCTTTGAAAGGTCCTAGACTATTTTTGAAAATAGCAGAATGAATTTTTTCCATGTAGAGTATGAGGCTCTTGATAACCAATTTCAGCTTCTTGACTGTTCAATGGACATATAGGGTTAAAATTTGATGATGGGGATGATGATGCTGAAATACTTGACAAATAAAATTCCATTTTATTCCATTAAATCAAAGTAATAATACAATTACCATAGATTAATTATGATCAAGAAGAAGTCTTTATCAGACTGGTTAATTTTATATCTTCTTCCTCCTTGATTTTCTCATGCTTATAAGAGAAGAAGAAGGACTTTAATTCAGGACTATATTTCGGTTTTGTAGAGAGACTTGTCCATTTTATGGTGTAATTAGTCTTCCTATTTCCTACCCCAAAAAGAACATAAATATTTCCAACTGCAATTAGAAAACTGAGAAGCTAGTTTTGACTGATTTTTTTTCACACACTCTTCATTCTTTTATTTGAGCACATTCTTTCTCTTGCTAATAGAAGCCAGCATTTATTTTAAAGGATGTTAGCAGATGTGCAGATTATTCTTCAAAACTTCCTGTTCCTGTCAGTTGACAAATTTTTGTTATCATTTCGGATATTGGCACACTTTATTTATGAAGATAGATTTCCTATCTGTGTCAGTGCCAACAGAAAAGTAGCTCTGTGTTACCCTTTCTGCATAAGATATTATGACAGTCACAATGCTCTGAAACATCCACAGGTGCAGTTTGCAGTTTACTGATGCCTCACTGTATTAGGAAGACCAAATAATAAAAGTAACATATGTGAAGAGCACTGGCTCTTATACGTTTTCAGAAATTATTTTAAAAGATCAGTAAGGCAGTGTTAAGGAAAGGTGTTTTTTTAAACATCTTGATTTTCAGATCACTTCTGATCCCTTTCTTGGCTATAGGCAGAATGAGAGTTGATTTTATGATGATTTTTTTGTCTGTTTGGGTTTTTTTTTTAACCTGTTCACATATGTGGTATAATGTCTTTCCTCTTATCTTAAACCAGAATGGCTTGATGTTAAATACCAAGCTAATGGGAGCATTGATTACTTCAGCTGAATAAATCACAAGTTCCTATCAATGAAGATGTTGTCCATTAGTAAGTAAATGGACAAAATTCAGGGTATTGCTGTGCATTTTGGCAGTGTACGAATGCAGACTGGCTCAATGTTCTCCCTCACAGCAGAAATTACATTGGTGGGTGAATCTATCATACAATATATTGAAAGGAAAATTTGTTTGCCTTTTTTAAAATAAACATTATTCAGTGTCAAAATAAGCACCAACCAATAGTTAAAGCTACACTAGGACTTGCAAAAAGTCTTCAAAAACCTTACTATGTGGCACACAACTTTTGTCTTGTAATTGTAACTTTTTTCTGACAAAAATTACTTTCCTTAAGAAAAGAGATCTACTTTGTGGTACTACATACATTTAGTAAGATAAAACATCACTGAGGAGATATTTTCATTTCTTCAAGTTTTAAACACTCTGCCTGCCTCTTTCTTTGCTCCTTGGCAAATGAATAGATAAAAGGCCTTAATGAAAAGCTAAAGAATACTTGAAGAATATGGTAAATTAATACTCATATAGGTTACTGGAAAAAAATCCCCTAAACCTATAGAACAGACACTATCATTACCAAAAAGTTGGTGAAGTGAAATACTAGACTATTTTTCTTTACATTTCTATTAATGTATTGACTTTATTTTTTTTTAATTTGACTGCTATGCTATTAATGATAAAGGATAAATAAGATAGGAACAGACATAAGGAAGCTTTAAAATCACACTTGTTTAGCAAAAATGTGTGAAATTACTGAAAGTATTGATGACTAATAACTAAGTACTAATCTCAAACAACTGTTTGAAATTAGAAGATTTATCTAGGAAAATAAATAAATGTAATTTATTATCAAGAAGTAATCTATGAAAGAAAATATTAGTTTTGCATGAAATATTCACCATTTGATTCAATAAAAACCCAACTCTTTATACATATGTGAAGGAATGGGGAAGAGAAATGTTTGGTTGATAGGACACATGCTATAGTATATCCACCAAATTTATCAGTCATAATAGACACTGGTACTTAATTCATTAGAAAGTATAAACCAAAGTGAATTTCTTTATCTCTCTCCATTAGCTAGAGTTTCAGAATAAGGTTTGTCCTAGACAGCTATTAGGTATCTACCAAAAATCTAAAATGAGGCCAGATATCTCTGGCCCTGTTAAACAAAGTGGAAACTATCATGCTTTTTTTGGTGAAGTTCTTGAGAAATTTTAAGAGTTTTTCAGAAATTTCTGTATGAGTTTGCACACAGCACAAAAGATACTTAAGAGAAGCCCAGTAAACACAACAAGAACAGTATAATTTAATAGCTATTAGGGTTATACTAACAAAACAACTGTATTTAGTTATGATTTGACACTCGCCCAAAAATGACAATCACCTTGTAAAGGTAAAATATGCACAGAAGATCATGCCCTATATTGCAGTTATATCTCATATGAAAAATTTTTTCTGATGTACTGTGAAAGTCTTAGAGCCACAGATAGAAAAAGTATTTGAGAACATTGGGAGCACCCAGATTGACAAGTAGATAAGTATATTTTATTATGTCTTATATAATTCTTCAGTGTAACATCCAAAACTGATATAAAAAAAAAAAATTATGCTTTCCCCACTTCTCTCAAATCTATCATGAGAATTTTGGCTTTTTCTCTTTTATTTTTTCCTTATCCAATCAATCTTACTCACAATTATTTAAAATATTTGCTTTTTGCAGCATGTAAGTTACAATTATGTAAATGCTGCTATGTTCATGGTGTTGGCTGGAGCTGTGAGTAAGGATAAGCAGAGCTATTGCAGGCATCGTGTAAGCATTTAGAAAACTGATTTTATGCTACAGAATAGGAAGGAATGGGATGGTAGAAGGAAGACATTCAGAAAGACAAATTTAACACCAAGGAGAGCTGAGAAATCAAAAGTAGGTGGATGAACTCAGAAAAGCTTATTGAGGTCTTTATGGAATTTTCCTTACATCACTGGAAAAGTACTGTGATGACAGCACTCTATGGAGAGCACAGTTGCAGCTGATTCCTGTTGCCAGAGGGTTATGGGTCTTGGTGAAAAATGCAGGGGGTCAAGATAAAACATGAGCTTGAGTAAGCAGGTTGCCTGGGTGGTTTACAGTGAGGGGATAATGCAAAGCAGCAGCAGCAAAACCAAAGGATTAGCTTGAATTACCAGGAATTTATTACCTTGCTTGGTGTACATTGGTCAGGAAAGCTGGTTCTTATTTTCTGTAAATGTTTAAATGTAATTTGAACATTTTATGTTACCTCTATGGTTGATGTTGACAGTGAAGGGATGTTCTAAACCTCTGGATAACTAGAGCTGCATGAGAATGTTTGGACTCCTCTGCTGAGCTACCTGCCTGGACTTAGCTGCAGATATTAATATTGCATAAATCTGCCCGTGTTTTTGTAGATAAGGGAATAATTCTATCAGTCACTGTTACTGTAATAAAAAACAAATCATATAAAAACCAGCAACACCACTCATTCCCTCATTCGGAATCTGCTGCATAACAAATTAATGGCAGTGTGCATGAATAATGAGAAATGCTTCAAACCTGGAGATTCATTTGTTTGGACAAACGTTGCTGACTGCACTGAAGTAGATTGCAACACTGGCATTATATTTGAGTCACTAAACCCAAATTAGCCACTGCTATTGCTGTTACTGCTGCTACTACAGCAGATGAGCAGAGGTCAGTGCTAGGTAAAGGACAAGTCCTACTGTGTAAAAGTTTAAATCTATATAGATATGACAGTGAAGATTTTTAGCTGGAAAAATAATCACGAAATTGAATTGCTCAGTATCAGGAGGACAGGAGAAGAGTTAGCAATGAACCCCCAACTTATTTACTGTGAATCTGTTAAACCATAAAACCTCTTCACAAAATTAGACTTTTATCTTTTCTTTCTGTCATCTCCTTTTGAGAATAAAGTAGTGAAAAGAGAGCTTTGTTGTAAACTGTTCTGCATATAAACCTGGATAGTAATCACCTCATTATAGTCAGTAATTTGAAATTATAGCTACTGGATATTGATACTTATTTCTTTAAAGTGGTATGTTTCATGTTAAACTTCACTCACATCTGATATAAGAAAAACATGATGCTACTTTTTCAAGATTACAAAAAAATAGATGTCTCCCAATCTGATTAAAACTTACCCTATATATATGATATATTTATAAGATAATTCAAGACAAGATTTTTTTATTACTGCTATTTTATGACTACTACAGTATGTTTCCTGAATGTGTATTTATATGTGTAAATATTCTTTACCATTTAAAAAGCATACTTTAAAATGAAAAATATTTGCTCCGATTTTTTCAGTCTTGTGTTCACAAACATGGAGCATTGCATGCCATTGTAGGAAATTATGACCCTGATTTTTATCTCATTTATACATATAGAAATACCTATGTGTAGTCAGATGATTTACATTTGTATAAAAATCTATAAGTGATAGGAGGATGCATGAATATTTTTGGAGGTCTAAGTTTAAACAGGAAGAAAATAAATATATCTTTATACATGGACATGATTGGTTTTTACCTTTATTATTAAAAACATGAAGAAGGAGTGAGAAATAAAAGGAAAGGGAGTAAGAATCTAAATTCTTTGAAATCAAAGTTTCTTATGTTTGAATTGCGATTTGTGAAAATTATTTCCCCCTATGAAGTACAAATGTTGACTTTGCTGGAAGAAATGCTGAAGAAATCAGTTCTCAATCTTTTCTAAATATTGACATTAACCATAATATCATATTTTTTCACATTTTGGTCCTGTCTATTGTTGTGCCTATATGTGGGAGAATTCCTTGGTGGAGTTCTTGATCATAACCCTGCAGTGGGTGCTCACAGAAACCAGTTTCTGTTCCTGGAAGTGAACAGTTCTTGGCCATCTTGTCCACAACTACTGTTGTGCACATCAGTCCTTAAATCAAGTTTATCAGATTACAAGTGTACTTAAGAAAGTTCTGAGAAAACAAAGCAACATTTTGCCACTGACATATCATAAGAACATTTTGCAGAAGTTGATATCATTAGTATTGAGATGCATATCAATGGAAGATTGAAAGGCAATTTGGTTATCAAATCTTGATAACCAGTCATGTACTTTTTTCAAGCTCCTTTTTTTTTAATTTCCATCTGCAGCCACCTCTCCCTTTTGCCCCCAACTCTCTGTATTCAAGCAATGTTTAGATCTGAAGTATTGCAATTCATCCCATGCTAGAACAGACCAGACCAGACCAGACCAGACTGCCCCTGGGTCTTTCCTCACACTCTTTCTGTAGATGGGAATAACATTGGTTGGATTCCAGCCAGCAGGGACCTCCCCAGCCTCCCAAAATGTTAGCAAGGGATCCTGCCATAACATCTGCTAGCTCCTTCAGAATTTCAGAAGAGCTTATTTAGGATGATACACAGGGGAAATGTCAGAGTCTGTGATCCCACAGCAGGACTATTGTCAGTGTACAAGTTCTGAGTCTTTACACACTGTGAGAGTTTCCTTTTGTCTTCTCATCTCTAAAGGGAAGATGTGTAAGTAGATGGGTGTGGAAAGACAGAAACTTTTTTGGCTATGCAGTTAATTGGGTGAATATAAGTCAAATAACCTCTGGAGATCCAGTGAAAGTACAGGCCATAATATCTGAATTTTTAGAAGTCCATACCTATTAAAAATCATTTAGACTCAACACTAGTGGAGATAATTGACTTTTGAAACATATTCAGAATTCAAAGTCAATATTTTTTATTTTTTAGCTGATCATAAGTGTAGGTGGGGTCTCCTAAATTCCTCCTTAACTTTATTCTGCTATGAAATACACATTATTGACAGATTCTTGAGCCTGTCTTTTAAGCTGAGATTTAAGAGGAAGGGTTCAAGTGAGAGAAGACTTACTCTAAATATTCACCTCCTTGTTAGGTCCTTTTTAACTTCTATATGCAATATTTTTTTAGCATTTAGATCAGCATTTTTTCTGCTTCCCTTTACAAATAAAGAAGGAAAACTAACAGGTAGTAATACTGAAACTGATGAAACAAAATCCTTATAAAAATAATACATTGTTAAGTCTTGCTTGTCTGGTTCAAGAGGAAATAAGCTACTTAAACACCTACTATTAAAATTATGTGCTTAAATAATACACTGGCCTATATTCAAAAAGAATAATTGCAATTGGAAGTGTCCAGACTCTCAGTCTTGTGAAGACCTACCATGCAAAACTTTTAAAATCTTTAAAAAATATTTATGATTGTAGCAATCCATTTGAAAAAAAAAGATGTTAAAGTGATCCCCAGGGAGATGTGTACTGAAGTGAGCAGACTTATCACAGTAAAGTGTTCACTTAAAATTTGATTTGATCACTTCTTCCTACTAGATTATTCAAGCATTTAAATTCTGTACTGTAAAAACTGTTGCTGTGTTGCTTTCTCCCTTAATTTGCAGCTGAAAAAATATTCTGAATTCTGAAGGGGGGTTAGTTCTGCAGAGTTAATAACTAAGGAACCATCATCTACATCATTGTTCATGAATGTTAAAAATGTAATAGCTATTCCAGACTGGCAATTTGATTGCTATAAATGTAATGTATTATAGTAGTTCCAATTATCAATATTATTACCACTATGATTTTTTTTGTTGCAGAACATGAATTAATTTGTTCACTTTTACTTCCCTTTTTTTTTAATATACAACAATATTGAAGGTTTTAATCTAAAACAATTCCTATCAAATCAAAATTCATTGTATGAAAGCTTGCAGTGACTTTCAAAGAACTGTGAAATAATATTCAATCTTCTGCTCTTGGGTCTATAAATTAAGTTGATAAAAAGAATCTAGACATCAGGATATGGAGAGATAATATCTTTCTCATTGTGGTCTCCAAATTATTACTAACTAGGAGTAATAATAAACAAGAATAATAAGTACTCATTTTTAAAATAATATCTGAGTTGGTGGGTATTAATGAAATGTGTACAGATATTTTAAACTTCAAAGTAATCAAAAATTTAAAAGGACAGGAAGCAGAAAATGTATGGAGTAATATTAAGAGATAAATCACAGAGGAACATATTGATTAAAATTAATTTTAGGGAGAAAATTCATACCTTAGAGAGCATAAACACCTTTCATGTGACACTTGTGCAGAGAAATTGCTTGGTCATAGCAGAATTTGATCCAGGAGAGGAGATGTTAATCCCAGGTGATCCATCACTGATAATTTTAGGGTTTTATTGGTATTCTTACTTGTTAGAAAACCAAAAATGTTTCTAATGAATGAAATTACAAACTTTCCAATAGAAAAACAGGTGAAAAAGGGTCAGAGTAATTCTACAGCAGATCTATGAGCAGGACTTGATTCTTGCTTGAAAGTGTGGTGGTTCTTATGAACTTATTTTTGTATTGTGAAACAAAATACTATTTCTGGCCAGTAATACTGATAGTTTGTTCTTTTGAATAGTCAGTTCTACAAAATGAAAAGAATAAACACATTCTAAAAAGAAAAAAATAATGATATATACTCGTGTGAATACTAATTGGGCATTGCATGCAGAAGCAATAGATGATGAACTTTTGCCCCAGAGCACAATTCAGCAATCACAAAAGCTATTTTTTGCTAAAAAAACCCCAAGCCTGATAAAAAAGGTGAAAAAACCATTTGAATTTCTTTTAGAATGAAAACAGAGAATTTGTGAAAACAATAGAATAAATCAGTAGGTTAGAATGCAGACTGTGGATGAGTGTAGGAAACATTCAGCATGAAAGCCTCATGATGTAAATGGATAAGGATATGATCTGGTGAAGAAGCAGAGGAAGAAGCAGTAGCATGCCCAGGACTCATAAAAACAAGGTGCCATCTGCTGAATTTTAGGCCTTTATCTTTAAATATTCTGAGGGTTTTCTACCTTTACACCCTTCTCACTGACTTCTTCACAAATACAGTGAGAAAGGATGTTTAAATATATCAAGAGAGCATGAGATGTCTTATACAGGTGTGATCCCAAGAAAAAGATGTTAGCTAATGTGTCAAGGTAGAAGAAAGTCTCAAATATTCACCAGTTACTTACCTACAGCATTTTTTTTTTTTGAGAAAACAAGGTAAGATACTTACTGGAAAAACTTGGAAATGTCCTGATAAAATAGACTTATATGTCTTATATTTAACAGACTTACCCATACCATGTTGACATCCGACAAATGATGTTAATGTAATATTTAATTTTTTTATTGCCAATATTTAAAATAATATTGGGCCAAAACTGTCATATTTTAAGGTATTCTCAGGAGGAAACAACTTGTGCCTGAATTCTTTTGAAAAAATCAGTGGAGTTGTTAAAGTCTTGGCAACAATTTGTGACAAATATTAAAAGACAGAATATTCTAAGACAAAAAGCCCCACAGAATTACTTATCAGTAATTGAAAAATATAGAAAATGGGACTTCCAGGCAAGTGTTAAAATGGTCAGCATAAAATTATGATTTGAAAAATCATAAAGGAATTGACATTGATATGATCAATAAAGAATTGAAGAGGTTAATACATTTAACACCAGGGAATATTGTTTTAATGAAACCAACTATTTTTGAATGAATTGGGTATTGCTTTTGATGAGATTACATGTAGAGCTGATTAAAGTAACCATATTGACAGTGAATCTACTGTTCTAAAATATTTTGTTTAATTAAACATGATGAAAATTAGTACTGTACCAAATCAGTGTATTCCATATTGAATGGATTAAAGAGTGACAAACTGATAAACCCCACAGAAAAATGTAACATAATGTTAGAGGAAAGGCTCTAGTAAAAAAATCTTCAGAGATCCTGTTTGTGGCTGAATCCTATTGCTCATTTGAATCAGTGTGGGCACAACTGTGAAATACACGCACTTGGACAAAGACACAGGTTTGCAAGCCCACCTTCTTGATATTCACTTTGGACTCTAGCCAGTGTTTCTGAGCGTTCAGGACATGATCCACTTTTGTGTCTGAAACCTACGGAGAACCAAAGCAAAAAGGAGCATCACCACTGATGGCATTGGGGCAGGATCCTGCCCTACTGTCGTGAGTCTCCCTACAGGGATTCTGATTGTTCCTGGTTTCCATGGCATCCTACTGTAGTTACCCAAGTTGGCCACCTGAGACTTCTGAAGTAATTGTCCAAATAAAAGAAAGCGTGGCACACCCATAGTAGGTGCAAGGGGTCAGGGGACAGAACAGCAAGAACAAAAAGGGAGAAAGCTTGTAAGTTAAGATAAACCAGTTCAATAGGCCAAGCAGAGAGCAAAAAAACCAGTTGACACAAAGAAATCTCTCACCACCTGCCTCAAGAGGACTGATGTCAAGCCAGACTTCGAGTAATGGCCACCCTGAAAGCCCAGGTTCCCCGTTTCCTCTTTCTCTAAATCAATCTTTTATTTCTGATGTCATAAGGTGTGGGATACCTATCTGCACTGTTTGCATCAGCTGTCCCAGCTCTGTATCCTCATAATAGATGATGAACTTTTAACTCCTTGCCCTCCCCAGTCTTGCTGGGAGACAGAGTGGGAAAAAAGAGAACATGTCAGGAATGTGCAAGCACTGTTCAGCAGCTGCCAAAACATCCATGTGCTATCAACACTGTTTTAGCCACAGATCTGAAACACATGCTGCTGAGAAGAAACCTACCTCCATCCCAGCCAAAGGCAGAACAGAAATGAAACTCCTTAGAGTTATCACAACACAGAATCACCCCTTATTCCCTGCATCTACCCACCAACTGATCCAAGCACTGAAACAACACAAGGAAGTCTGCAAGACACCATGGTGTAGTGAGTGCAAGGCATCAACATCAGTTCGTCTAAACTGTTACATTTCTTACCATATGGTCTGCAAAACTCTTAATATGTTTATGCCAAAACTGTGATTCATGTGTGCTACATCTGCCACCATAAATTTGGTTACCTTTCTCGCACCATATCAGAAATGCTAAATACTGAGGGTGGGCCAATATTTACTGCACCATCTTGACACAAAGTCACTGCCCCACTGCTCCTCTTACATCTCCTGCTACAAGATCCACTTTTGCAAGGTGGTGCATCAAATAACAGTGATACTTCACTCTTGTTAGCAGCAACAGAAAGAGAAGTTGAGCATTTTTCTGGGAATACTAAAGCTAAAAAGTCAGTGAAAATTAATCACTTGAGGAACAAACTATTACTTTTCCTCTTTCAGAAGCTTCAGTGTATGAGGTGAGTAGTGAGCAGGACTCTAAAACTGCATCATATTCTCCTCCACTCAGACTAAATATATAAACAGAAATAAATAAACAGCTGGAGAACAGTGAAGAGATCCACAGGCAGCTACAAGCTGATGCATCTCACCAGACATGCAATGAAATGCATGTTCTGATTATTTCATCTACTCTTTCAAACATATGAAATGATGAGCCATATTTCTTATTATTTTAATGTAAATCCCTCTTTCTGCACTACTTCATGTGCTTTAATGCAGAGCTAAGTCCTCATAGTTACCATTTTGATCGACCAGAAAAGATCAAGTCAAATGATGTAAAGGATGGGAACTATCTTGCCTTATTTTAGATCTGTACAGTTTGGGTTTCAACAGCTGCTTTATGCTCCCTTGAGAGCTGATAAGGAAATATGCTCATGGTGCAGTTCACCTGATCTATTTCAGACATCAGTTTTTATGGAATTAAACACTGAACTTATGAAACTTGGGAACTTAAACTGGGAACTCAAGCTGGGAACTCAGACTGACACCTTTACCATACCACCTGGTATGTTGCACCTTTGCAACACTCTAAAAAATATTATAGAGTGTTGCAAAAAATTAATTACTAGTTTCAACCAAGATTTATTAAGAGTTATCAAATATCAGTTGTTTATAATAATATGTTTTTGGATAACCATTCTATTTTGGATATATTAAGAAAACAGAAAAAGGCTTAATGTAAGAAAGTGACTTCATTCTGCTACAATATGGTCTTGCATATGTTACATTTCATCTGATGATATACTGTATCCAAATCTATACCCTATTGTGTATGTGAGATTTTGCTAGCTGTTTCTAATTAAATATTTTTTTTAAATTCAAATCTGGCATCCGTTGTAACCATAAATCTTTAAATACTTATGGATTTCAAATTATCCTATTTTAGAACACATTACAGTTGGATAATATTGATGCACTATACTGGACATGATAATGCTGAGGTATTAAGGAATCTTAGTGGTCATTAATTAAGCTAGATGAAAATAAACTCCATGCAAGCTTTTTAAGCACCTTCACCTCAGAAGCAGATAAACATACATAAAATTTATCATTTAGATTGTAAAGCTAGTGCAGCACCATTTCCTCTTGTGGGACAGATCGTGGCTTTGGGGAAGTAGAGAGTCAGAGAGAAGAAAAAGCAGATATTGGGTACTACAGTGCAGTTGAGGCAGATCAGTATTATATAAACATTTGAGAATCCAAGGAATTTCTTCAGGTTATGAAAATAGGTTGCAATGTTGAGATGGTTAGACAGGTGGCAAACTGAGACTACAGTTTTATGCCAAAATATATCTAGTTACACAGTTAGTTCTGCTACTGTCTAGTTACTATCGCACTTTCTGCTCTTCTCTTCAGCCCATCCAGGGTATCCATATACAAGCCTTGTTTTTGGGCACATTTTAATAGATGCTAATATGATACAAATAATAAGAATGATGAATTTAAAAATTGCCACAGGTTTGATTTCAATTGTTTTTAAATCAACAGATTCTCTGTCTCTCTTCTTAAAATGGGTAAAGTCATAGAAAGTCTCTAAAATGAGTTTGTGTTCTCAGATATAAAGTGCCTGTTAGGCATTTTATAGAGCTGAGAGAGTTTAAAAAAGCTTCAGAAGCAAGTCAGCTTGCTCATATTTATTTTGAAAATGCACTCCACACTTACAGACTTAGAGGGAGCTTAATTACAATCAACAGAATAATTAAGTTGAGGGAAATGTGCAATGGAGAACAGAAATGAATAGAAAACATATTCACAAGAGTACCTTTGGGCAAATGCATTATAGGCACAATATTGTCATTATGTCTCTCAAATCACATCATTATTTGCTCTGGTGTATGTGTTGGAAGCATCCTAGATTGTACGTGGTTTTTACATTCATACTCTGATCCATATTTAAACATTTTACAAATGGTGCACTGTAGTAACACTAACTTTCCCTTAGCATACGAGTAATTTGGTGTACAGCTGAACTTTCACAAAACATTCCTGAATCTGAAAAAGCACTGCTATCTAAAATTCTCTGATTGTCTCCTTCCCTCTCACAGTCCACGTATTTGAAGAGTACTTATAACAGTTTGTTCACCAGAGTTTGACTCACAGGGAACAGCTCCTTGCAGATGTATTATTTGCTGGTTCCAGTCTAGTTGCAGTAGCCAATTGCCACTGTTTCAGTGACCACAGCTCTCTGATAAATAAAATGCACACCCAGAAAAGGTCTCCTAGAACAGGTATTTTCAGAGAGTGAAATGGTCTTAGAGAGCCTTATCATGCTCTTTTAAATTCTGAATTCTTATCTCTTGGTGCACCTTGCAGTCCCAAAGCCATAAGTCCTATAATGGCAAACCTGCTTTTTATCTCTTTTCCTAGTGTTTGCCCTGATAGACACTGAAGAGGGAGGGCGAAAAAGGAAACAATAACAACAACAAAAAATTCTGAACTACATTTTCAGGTTACAATTAGAGATGCCTAAATACTTTAAAGTGGTCATCAACATGCACAAAATTCTATTTTGAAAGGGTTAACAATGATTTGGACAAATACTTAGAAATAAATGTTTGATATATTCTCATTCAACAACAGAAATTTCTATATTAAGGAGGAAAGTTCCTTCAATATCACCAAAGTGATTTCAGAAAATTTAGTCCAGAAGATTTTGGCTCAAGGATCATGCCAAACTTTTAAATTACCTTTTCCATATGTCAGAAAATTGATCATAGATGCTATGTGTACATATAAGGATATAAAGGAGATTAAAATCTTGAAATTATTCATACTGATTTTTTAAATTCGAGCAATTAAATATAGCAAGGTGTAAGGTATGCTAACTAATCTTTAATCATTAATGGGGCAAATTGTTAATGAATGGGTTCTTCATTGGAAAAATGCAATATGCTTTGTATTACTCTGCCTGAGTTCATGAATAAAAAAGAATTGGATTCTGAAGGGAAGGTAATGTAAATGATTATCTATATTTGCATGGTAAAGATGATCAAACAGTAACATATAAAAATAGACTATTGATGTTAATAGCTACCTGAAACATAGAGATAATTTTTTCCCACAAACCAAACATTCATGTTGAACTCTAAGGCATCAACCATTACATAAAAAATAGCATAGACATGAAAAAAAAGAAGGAAGCCATTTGGATGAGAAAGCAAAAGACAGAACTTATTTTTAGGTTTACCTTCAAATTTAATACCAAATTTCACTGGGTTTGAGCTTAACCATAATTCAAATAACCTTTAGAGATTGCTAATAACTCACAGGTAGCAAGGTGGACGGAACCTGTGAGGAGGTTCTTGGACTTCCTGCAGCCTCTAGAGAGTTTGGAAATTTTTAGTACTCATTTTATCTCCGACCACCACACTGCTTCACTTAGTTTCATACCCTCTCCCACTTGCACCTTCCCATTTTGCCACATCCTTTGCTTTGAAGCAGCACAAATGGTTCCTGTATGAGTATGGACACAGACTAAATATGTGTTATATGTGTCTATATGGAGATTTATGACCTTCAGTATGAGTATGATTTGTGGCCAAAGGTTGAAAAAATTGCTGGCAGCAAACAAGGAATGTGAAGACAAGCAATGGGAAACAATATAGACACAGGGACTAAAAAAAAAAAAAAGGAAGAAGAAGGCTGAATTTTGTTTCATTTTAAAGGAGAGGAACAAGAAAACTCGTGTAAAAAATATTTCATGATAACAAGGAGTTTAAAAGAGGCAAACCATTAGTTTATTTTTACCCAAGTGAGTAATCCATGGTTAGAAAACCACGC
This sequence comes from Acrocephalus scirpaceus scirpaceus, assembly GCA_910950805.1. NCBI lineage: Eukaryota > Metazoa > Chordata > Aves > Passeriformes > Sylviidae > Acrocephalus > Acrocephalus scirpaceus. The sequence goes on along the minus strand of OU383773.1, from coordinate 142,619,087 downwards.
AACAAGCTTAGAAACTGGCAAACTCAAAGTGCCTGAATAGAAGAAATCTGTTTTTTTTCACACAAAGAGCAGTCTATTGATCTACTTCCCGCGTGCTACTACTGACACTTCAGATTTTAGCTGAACTCTTAAATACGTCTTTTCAATAGTTAACAAAATGACCAAGATCTACAATAGGGAGAACAGTAAACTTTAACAGGGGTTTTCATTGATTGCAATCTCACTTACTTCAAGGCATAAACCTGCCTTTAGACAGTGAGGGCTGCAATAAACTTACTCCAGTAATTTTAAAGACCCATTATTTTGGGACCATCCTGTGCATGTCATCTGAAACATCCAATGCCCGTTATCAAAAGACAGGGTAATGGACTGTGGGAGAACTGGTCACAAAACTTCCTATATGTGCTTGTATGAGACACTGAAACAGAGAGGAACGCAGGGTTTATGCTCTTCCTAATTATTTCTGAAATGAGTATGGCAACAATTTTCAGAGTCTCTCTGTACAGGTGTGATGCAAGTGAATGTGTTTGGAAGACAGCATTATAAAACCTCTCCCTACGATAAGCTCTGGGAGAGTTTCTAATCCATCAAAGCAGCTGGCTGAAAGTGCGTGCTCCCAGCTGCTCCTTTGAGTCACTGTATTTTCCAGTGTCATGTGGGAGCAATCTGTCAGAGCAACCATGTCATAAAAACACCACAGAGCCAGAGTCTGCCAGTTTGATAAAAGCTGCAATAGGATTGACTAACATGCTGACATAACAAACTTAATATCACTTGAAGAGCTTAGAAAAAACCAGAAAGTACAGGAAGAAGTCAGGCAAAAAGTAACTTTACTGAACAGAAAGAAAGTGTGTAATCCAGCCTTTAAAAAGTAATATTGTTTTAGGACATGTACCCATATAAATTCTCAATTTATTTTTTTATCTGGAGTTAAATAATTAGCTATTCGGACCTTATCTTTTGCTCTGTTGGGTTTCTATATGTTGGGTTTCTGACTGTGCCTGTACAAACATTATTTCTGACTGCATAGTGCCTGAATGCAGGTGGCCTCCAGGAATGCTCTGTTTTTTCAAGATCCTCTACTGCACTTGGAAATGCTGGTGAATATCATTAGAGATTCTGGATCACTACATGACACTGTAGTGTATTCTTCTGGTGAGTTTTGGAGTGGTAATGAGCTCTGTCACCCCTGAATGAACTGAAAAGCAGGAATGAATTACTGGAAAGCAAACAGATTGGGGTAAGGAGAGTGAAATGAAATAGAGCAAAGTGAGTGACCTTTGAAAATTGATGTGCTGGTTTGAAATTTCCCAGGTAAAAGATACAGTCAAATTACTATACCTTGTTGTCACATGAAGCAGGATGGTCAATTTGTTTGGTCAAATTTAATAAATGTTAGAATCTTAAAAGCTTCTGGTCAAAAGGATTGGAAGTGACATCAAAGCTGGTAATGAAGTTACCCAGAGTACGATCAGTGGCAATTTAGCAATTAGCTCTGTCAGCAGCTCTGTAAGATCTGTAACAAATCATAAGTTTTCAGTTAGCCAATGTAATAAAAGTATTTAACTGTGAAGGGAAAGTAACAGAGGAGATAAATGTGTTTAAGCATAGAATATTGCCTTCTTATGACAATTACATGATCTGGAGAAAAATGTATTTTATTATATATGATATTCTTAATGAGAAAGAATATTAATATTCTGTCAGGTTAAGAAATATTTGTCTTTTTGACTTTCCTCAAATCTCATAGATCATAACACTGTTGGTTTCAGGTTGGGAATGAAGAAGTTATTATGTAAATTGAACAAACATGAGACTGAGTGGAAATAGAAACAATTACTATAGACTGAGAAAAACAGCAGAAGCATGGAGAACAGAGAAAAAGCAATAGGGAAGGGCAATTCTGCTCACACGAAATAAGTCCCAGCCCTTTGCTGTAAAAGTACAATTTAGGTGAGAAAGTCTGAAAAGAAAGGATGTGAGCTTGTTAATTACAATCTTGTAAGCCCAAATTTGTGAAGTAGTATGATATATAGCACAGCCAGCAGAGATCTAAGATAGTAAAGTCACAAAGTAGGGAATTCACAGCTTCAAACTGTAGGTATCTAGTTGAAACACTGAAATGAGCCACCTGAACACCTCACACAGTTCATGGAAAGAGAAGCAATCTGAAGCACTTGAGTTAGGGGGCTACTTTTTGCCAGTGACTATACAGACCAGCTGAAGATAGATGGTGAATACCTCCTGAAGTGCCTTATTACAGCATATCCAGGAATACACCTGGGTGCAAGGTAAAGGCATTGCAGGGCTCCAATTATGTACTTTAACAGCACATGCACCTCTTCTTACAAAGTGGTATTTATATGTAGTAGTCACTGATTGCTCTCAGACTACCCTGAGGTTATGCACAGCTGTAATGGAAAGGTGGTTATATTCCATAAAAAGGCAGGTTAAGACTCTCAGCAGCTTTTTGAGACAACTTCATTCAGTGCAGAAGATGAGGTTATGACAGAAGAGAAGAGGGAATCTCCATCTTTTGAGATGTCTAGAAATGGACTGGTCTACAATGAAGGAAAATCTTTTGCTGGGCAAAGGTTGAGGACTGCATGATCCAAGTCCATCTCTGACCTGCACACAGATGTATCCCACTGTTCTTTCATGAAAGGGCTTGAGTTTTTACTTCTGCAATGTATAACTTGTCCATTGAAAGACTTACAAAACAACAATCAAAGAAAGAGAAAGAATAGATAGAAACAGGATTAATATATAGGAGAAGGATTAAGAAGAAAAAATAATTGAAGCAGCATTTACCAATATTGCAAACCTCACTAAGAGTAATACCTGTTGTGGCAGATTTGTCCAACACAAAAATAATTAGTATCATCATTTAACTGGTATAGTGGCACTACTTGCTCACATCATTCTCTCTCCCCCTTTCTCCAGTCAACCTAGCTCAGTTCAGCAGCAAAACCCATAGAAATTTCCACTGTGTTTTAAATCACTGAAGTGCTAAATAATAGATATGTAAGAACTCAAATAGTTACAAAATCATTTGACATAGCTCTTACCAGTGAGCCTGAAGTGATGGCTTTAGCAGTCTCACGAGATCTAAACAACAGAACCACATAAGCACTTAAGAGTGAGCAATTGCTTGCCTGCTATGATTTGATTTGGAGCTGATCTAAAGGTGTAAACAGTGTAGCCCAACTGGCATTGAGTGCATGCAGGAATATCCATCAGTCTCTCTGCTCCTTGAAGAGTTAATTCCAACAGCAGAGATGCATACAAAAAGAAATAAAACTTTTTTCCAGGTACTTGAATTCATAGAAAAATATCAATGGAAATTAAGTCTGTCTGAATATACTGTGTTTGAGCTATGAAAATCCCTTCCTTCCTTCCTTCCTTCCTTCCTTCCTTCCTTCCTTCCTTCCTTCCTTCCTTCCTTCCTTCCTTCCTTCCTTCCTTCCTTCCTTCCTTCCTTCCTTCCTTCCTTCCTTCCTTCCTTCCTTCCTTCCTTCCTTCCTTCCTTCCTTCCTTCCTTCCTTCCTTCCTTCCTTCCTTCCTTCCTTCCTTCCTTCCTTCCTTCCTTCCTTCCTTCCTTCCTTCCTTCCTTCCTTCCTTCCTTCCTTCCTTCCTTCCCTTTTACTCATGTTTTATCTTTCAGGATTTTTTTTTCCAATATGCAGTAATAGGAAGGGTTTTTTCTTTAATATTATACTCTGAGGATTCAGGATACCATAGTGAATGATTTTGCCTTTACACAGAGAAACATTTTAGTAAATGAGATTGCCATATCCAAGCTCAATGAAGGCTGATTTTTCCTGTTAACCACAACATGTATGTCTTGTTTTAATGGTTTACTTCTTATTTTTCTCTTACAAAGAAGATGAAAAGTGTCTGTAAGAGTGCTTAAGTGCTTGCCACACCCTATCAGTGACTACAGGTTAATTACCTATTCTGTTTTAAATTACTTTGTGGGTAATGAATGTGCTCAGTACTCAGCCCTTTCAGACTTGAAGTTCTATCCCAATGTGACTTTTTGCTACATTTAATATGTAGTCTTAAAATCCATTTGCAGAGCTGTTCACCAGGCTTACCCCCTAACCCAGCACGGCTGGGATGCAGAGTTCTGTGGCAGAGAGTCAGGATATGGTTATTTTCTTGTTCTCCATCCTAGAGAGGATGGGTGCATCCCTAACTGGGAATGTTCAACAAGCATTGGCTGTGCTTTGGTTTGCTGAGTGAGGTCCACAGGCAGGCTCACCTGGCATCTTCTGTTTAATTACCCCAGACTGATGGGATGTCCAAGGCAATGTGCCCTCTCCTCACTTTCGTTCTCAACAAGCTGAGTGGGATAACTTTACTGCGCTGTGATCCCAACTGGAGCTGTTTTAATTGAAAAAAAATTCTTAACTTGCCCTCAAAACTTGGCTATTTGGACACAGCATCAGTAGTAAAATGATGGTTTGTACACAAGGGTCGGAGTGTCACTCACTTGGCTACCACAGGGAACAGGATCCTGGCCCAGGAGGTGTAGTAGCTTAAAAAGTGCCTTATGATGCTCCTGGGCACCTGGAACTGACTGTTCATGTTAAATTTTAGCACGGTGTTGGTGTGATTTTTGTTCTGTCTAATGACACTTCTCCCAAACAGCCCCTCTCCTGTGTTCTCAGGCTGCATCCTGCCCTGCTCAAAACTGTTTTGGCAGCTGGCAAAAAGGATTTCCCACACTGCAGCACCACCTCTGGCATCTCATCATTGTGTGAGGATTGGCATCTTAGTCTGATAGCAAACAAAAGGATTTCTGAGCAGGAAGAGGAACAACCTTCTGATCCTTTATAATTATCTCTAAAAATACTTGACAAAAGAAAAGTTTCACGAGCAAATGGCTGTATTTTTGTGCAGTATTATTCATACATCCACATCCTTGTAGAGCCCAGTGCTTCCATTACCCTCTCTCCAATTCAGCAGGATACTTTAAATCCAGGTGAGGCAGATGGGGATAAAGGTCCTCCCTTTTTTTCTTCATTTCTGTCTTTCTAGGTGAGGTGAAAAGAGAATAGCAGAAATCAGGGAAGCAGTGAGACTGCTAGGGAGAAGAAACTATCAGAGAACAGAGGCAGGGCCCACTGGAGAACTAACTCTGCAGTTACTGATTCTCCTCATTAATATATAGCCCTAATTTTCAGGAAAAGAATTTTTTTGGATAGCCCATTGGTCAACTATATGAGAAATCTATACTTCAAGCAAGGTATGTGTAAGTAAAAGTTATTTTAAAAGGCTACTTAATCAGAGTGTGTTTCAAGACGTGTATCAAAGCATCAGCAGTGAGAGACCCTAAGCTGGTGTAAATCACAAGTGTCTCTGGTACCAGCCAACCATGTTATTTTATTATTTCTGAATTCTAACAATGTTCATCTCTTCTTTCATACAGTGCTTCTGTGCAGTATAGCCTTTATGATTTGACATCTCTGAAGGCATTAACACTCTTTGGGGAATGTGAATCAAACAACAAATTCTATTTGTTCACAATCATTCTTTGTGCTTTTATTTTAGCTCATTCCTATCAGAACAAAGCCTAAGAAAGGATGTCTAGAAAGGGCAATTTCCAAACAGTGATAACAGTATGGGAAAATTTCTCTCATTGCGAGGCTGCCTGGAAAATTTTGAAGGTTGTTTCTGCTAGGAATAACACCTATATTCCCCATAAATGCTTACAGATGGCTCTATGGACTTCTCAACAAATAATAATAAAAATCCATCCAACCACTGTATCTTAGTGAAACATAAAATATAGAGTATTGTCTGCTAAGCCTTAATAATAACAACTGTCTTTTAATCACTATGTTACTCTATAAATATCCAGTATTCTCTTAAGAGAAAACAAAATTGCTATATGTGGTTCTTGTGGTTCCAAAAACTAATAGCCGGAAGGGTGTTTTCCAGTTTATTTATGATTCTTCAAACTGGAGAACTGATATATTTGTCTAATTTATTACAGTTATTTTGCTAGGGCAGAATTATTCTTATAAGCCAGTGTATCTAATTTCCCCTTCCTCCATCTTATTCTTGGCTTTATTGTGAGATGGTAATTGCAGATCTTTTTAGAAGTTCTGTTAAATGTTTATTTCTCTATGTGACTCCTCATTCATTTCTTATTCAGCTTCTGAAACTTAATTAGCTCTGTAATCCTCTTGCTGCTTCCTTCTGCCACTCACAGGCCAGTTTTAACTGAATATGAGTGCGCTCTAACAAGTTTGTTGGGAATTTTATGTAAGTTTCTTCTTCACAATGCTAAGTCATTGGGTCATTTCAGTTGTTGGGTCATTTAAGTTGTTGGGTCATTTAATAACATCATGGGGACAGTAGCTTTTACTCTTTTCCCTGGAAGTCCTGCAAAATCTTTGCACCTCCTTATGTGTGCACAGATGAAGGAAAGCAAGTTCTAGCCTTGTTCCGTCCCTTTCCACAGGATGGCAGTGGATGGGCACCAAGGGCTCCCAGAAGGGACCAGGAAGGACCCCTCTTGCTGATATTAGGCAAGCCTGAAGTTAGTTGTCTCCCTTGTCTCTCCCAAATCAAGGGGCTAAACTTGATGTTCACACATCAAACTTTCACTGGCCTGTAAGAACAGTGACAGGATATGACAGCTCAGTCAGTGGCAGATTTTGTTTTTAATCGGTCTTTTGGGATTAAAAAAAAAATGAACAAATACTTCCCAGTAAATTTTCTTCCCCCAAACCAGTATAGATGGAAGAGTGAATGATAGATTTGTTCAGTATTTAGACTATATAGCTATTCTGTAAAGTTAACATTACTCTGACATAAAAAAAAGATCTTCCAGGCAATGCCTGGGGTCCTGCTGCCCAGCTCCTCCTGGCTGTGGCAGCCAGCTCCCAGCAACCCAGCACCCAGCAGCCCTGCTTGGATGTGAGGCAGAGGACATCTTCAGATGCACCATTTGATACAAACGTGGCCAGCCCAAGGTCACTGGCCGTTTGCCAGTGTAAGACTGAGCTGGGAGAATCTTGGGCTTCCCTGCTGTGGTTGCAATTAAAGAGCAGCACTGGGTCCAGATCTCTCCTGTCTGACAAGTGTGTGGGTGTCAGATCTGCTCTGGCAGAGGCCTTTGTATTTTATTCCCTTACACCCTGGATTTTTTCAATGAGGCTGAGAAACATCATATTGGAATTTTATTTTGAATGACACAATGTGATCCACATATATTAATTGTGCCACAGACTGAAAGCTTCATGTCCAAGTGAACAATTCTTTGAAGCATTTGGCAGCAATAACAAGTTCCTCAAGGTTATGCCCTATCTCTTTTTTCTCTTTATGTCATCTGTAACAACTGTGGACTCTGACACTTAGTTAATTAAATTTTCCCACAGTATCTGACTTGGTTGTGCAATCCCTCTTGAGGACGTAATTTTTGAAGGTAGTAAGCAAGAAGGATGGTTAACCTTGATGAGTCGTTTTGCCATAGTAGTGTGTTATTTGAGCAAAAGTTTAGGATCTTTCATCTATTGCATAAATAATAAATCTCAAGACAGTACATAGACATGAAATATTTAAAGCATAGCATAACATTTTTGAGGACAGATACCAGAATCAAATGAAATTATCACACGAGTGCTGCTGTTCTATACCTGCAAGTCTCTACCTACTGTAAATTTCTTGTGTTAAGTGGTGTTTCTCAGCTAACTGTAGTTAAGATGTTTCCCATAAAATCTGTCTGAAATGGCTTTTACTGTATTTGATGCTTTATATTTCAATATGGATATGAAAAGTTGCATTTGAAATTTTATTCTAATATGGTATTGGTGTTACATTTTCAGTATTGATGTGGTCCAGAGCTGATCCATATCTTTATTCAATTGACCCTTATGTCTGATATTGATAGCATTACATGGAGGTAGACATGCTTTGGTTTAAACTTTATTGTAGCCTTTGATTCCCAGAGTTGCCATGAAGAACTCCTGCAGACACCCTCTAGTCTATCTCTGGTCATCTCTAGAAGCAGGCTTGATGAGCTGCCTGAGCTGTGGGGGGTGTATGGGCCACACGTGCACTGAAGATGAGCCTCCAGTTGGGCTCCCAAGCTTGTAGTCTTTGTGGTGAGACTGATGGGATTTTGGCCTTGGAGTCAGATCTGACAAACAAAACAGAAAATATTTTGAAGTGATCTTTGTTTTACCTAAACATATACTTTTTCTCATTATCTGAGGTTGTACAGATTCTTTTTTTTCCATAAAATAGTAATATATTGATATAATCAGAACAATAATAATAATGGATCCCATAAATCACACTGTTTCTCATAATATGGTGATATTACCAATTCATTTCAGGGAGGAGAAATTCTGTATAATTTAAGCCTCCAGAATATCTCTCACTAAAAATTTGCTTTTTGGTGTACATGAACTCATTCATGACATTAGCATTAGTGGTAGGCAATTTTCACTTGTTGTTTACTCTTACCACCCTTGAGGAACCATGGTTGGTTATTCAGAGCTTCACCTCAGGGGAAGGCAGAGATTTCATGGCACAGTTGGCAATTTATCAGAATCTTTATGAATAGAAACACAGGAGGGCCAGATTTGCTCCAGCCTAACATGAAGTGCAGCATGTCTGAAGGCACTGGGAAGTGATTGTAAATCAGGTAATATTTGGCCCCTGAAAGCTGGCTGTACAATCAGATGCAGATGATAAAATGTAAGTCACACCAGACTGTAAATTTAAGGCCAACCTAGGAAAATTTTCCCCTAATCAGTGGCTGCCAGCTGAATGTATGCAGGCAAGCAGTCATTCTAAGTCTGAGATTAGGCAGATTGATACCAGCTGTCTGAAAAATCTCTAGCACTAGATAAGACTGGAGGTGGAGGAGAGAGAATTATAAATTACATGCATCCATTAATGCACTCATTTAAACATGCAATTTAAATGCTAATTGATGTTAATTCAGCCCAGCACTAGTGTTCAGCTGTTAAGTCATATACTGTAACCTGGCTGAAGGAATAGCAGTAGGGGCTTGGCAGGGTAGTATAGATAAACTAAAGGATCAATTGAATGTATGGTAAGGTGGTTTCAGTTCATTTATTATTATATGTGTAATTAAAACTAGCTGAATACAGGCAAGAAAATGAATTGTGATCATTCTGCCACTGCATGCTGACCACTCATTTAATGAATGACATTTTCCATCTTTTACATTGCCTGAAATCATTCTGTGTCTCAAAAGATCTTGATGTTCTTTATGAAAATGCTTAGGCTTAATGACAGAAACAGCTAAGAAGTCCCAAGGAAAGGGACTTTTGATCTTAGTAGAATGCTCTTTAAAATTTTTCCTTATTTTATTTTAGTCTTTCAGGTGAGGAAAAAAAGATCAGTTCATAAAGATTGCTATGCGGAAAAGATATGTGTTAGTCATGATACTGAAAAGCAGTTGTTTACTAAGATATCTATATTTAACTAAACTCTTTGTGTTAACTTAGAGTGAAAAATTCACTCTGTGATTATATTTTTCAAGTGCATCTGCAATCACATAGTAAATTTAATAAATACTCTAGATGTTTAGTGAAATGTTCTTAATCCACCTGTCACTGTTCAGTTCCTGTTACTCAAAAAGCTATTAACAGGGGAAAAAGGTTAAAAAATACAAATACTTGTGGTTGATAAATAGTAAATTTTCTAGGCTAACTTGTTCTTAGTGATCAGTTTGGCTTGCTTTCGTGTTAATATGAGAGGTTAAATGTCGGAACCCAGGACATCCCTCTAGATGTCCCGGGCAGTCCGAGACCCCAGGAGGGGGTCCAGAGATCCTGGAACAGTGATAAAAACACCAGTGCCTTTGATTTTAGCCCTTGGGAGCGATTGCCAACATTATATGAAGAATTACAAGTCACAGGTGTGTAATTAGGATATTAGATAACTTATTTTTGTGTATTAATGTAGATTTTGGGGGTTCACAAAGGAGGCTCAAGGAGACAAGATGGAGGGATTTGGGTGTGTCCCTTGTCTTTCTTCTTCTTCTTCTTGTCCTCCATCTTCGGGTGAGGTGGTGGCATTTTCTTATTGGTTTAGTGTAAAAGTGCACAGTTTAATAAAAGTAGTAGATATTGGTATAGTAGTGAAAACAATGGGGACGTAATAATTAGTATAAAAGATTAGGACTGCCCAGGAGCGGGGCAGATAGCCTTCGGCTGTGGTGTAGGTGACACCTACGCTGGCTGAAGGAAAAATATTTAAGAACACGATAGAATAAACAACTCTGATAAAAGAATCGACGCATCCTGACTCTTTCTTCTGGCACGGGGCTTGGAGAAAAGGACTACCCACAATTCTCGGATGGCTACCAGCCCGAGATCCGAGAGTTAAATGCAATGATGGAGGTGGTAGGGTTTTTATTAAGCAGCCCAGAGTGCAGATTTGGCTCATGATGTGTGTTAATATCATCTCCATACACCATAAACCTGCTGGGTCAAATTCTGGGCTCTCTGCCAGGTGCTGTGCTCAGTTACGCCGCTGTGAACCTGTGGCAGGGATGTAGTTTCAGGGGTGAAACAAGGGGCAAAATGCTGCCCGGTTTGCTGAAGCCTTATAAAAACTGGAAGTGATGGAAGGCCCAATTCTTTGCTGTTTGCACCTTGGAAAAGTAAGTGTAAAATGCTAACAGATTGACTGCAGCAGTTTGGCCATTTGAAGCAGTGATGTAGAGCTGCTGTTGGGAGGATGCAGGCGCTGCAGTGTGTATGCAGTATGTATCAAGCCCATGAAGGGCTTGATTTGAGCCTGTCCTGTGCACAGACTCTTAACTGCTCAAGTGACTTTTGATAAGGACACAATTCATGTAAAGCTGAAGATTTAAAAAAATGACAAAGTAGCCTCCTAGGGAACTTTGTGTAGGAGTGATTCTGGGATTTAGGGATTGGGATATAGGGCAAGTTGCAGAGGAAATTGGAGAAGGGAACTGTGAAGCAGAAGGAGCAGACAACACACCAGAATAGCATAACTGTATTTATTAATTTATCATCTGCATTTGAAAGATTGTGGTCTCTACAACTTGTTTGCTATGATACAGGGGTGTTATAGATCTGGTATCTCAGTCACTGTTTTACTACTGAATGATGGTATGATTTCAAATGGTTTTTTTGAAGTATATTGCTGAGTTCATTTTATTATTTATTTTTTTCCCTCCAGGAAGGTTGAGAGGAATGGTAAGTTTGGGGGATTTGTTTGAAGGTGAAGGGGATATGAGATTTTAAATTGCTTGGCTTATTGGTAGTGGTTTATCTTAAATTGTGCTGCTGCACTGTATTTTTAAATTATGTCAAGGGCACCTAGACCATATGGAATGAAAGGAAAATAATGATTTAAGAGTGTATCTATCTATTTCAAGAACATTCGCACAATGTGTCAGCAGAACCACATGGTCTCCAGTATCCAAGAGAGATGATAGGTCTAAAATAACCAGTTTGAAGTGATGGTTAAAGCTGTCACGTGTCTACAGTTGGGCACCTAAATCCAGTTCCAAAAGCTCATGAAAGGAATGTCTAGTTCTTGCTGCTTTGTGACTACTCAGCACCTCTAGTGCTATTCTGATATTAAAAGAGGATTTTAGTGATAGTGGGGGTTTTGTCAGGAAGTAAAACTTTCAGTTTTGTAATGAATTTAAAATTATATGTGCTCCAGCCTGGAGATACTGGTTGTTTTTTCATAGTACTCTTGTAAGTTTTTCTCAGCAATAGGAGTAGACGAAAATTTGATATTAACTATATAAAAATGAAATGTTTCAAAAAAGGTTTCATAGATGACTATTGAGAATATGAATCTGTATTGGATGCCATAATAGATGTCTTCACTTGTTTTAATTTATGCATGAGTCTGAGAGAGTAGTTCTGCAGTACTCACTGGCTCTCTGGGTAGTAAGCTTGTACATAAAATGGCTCCTGCTACTTTCCCTCCTTAAACCAGCAGCTTTTTCAGATGTATTCTTTACACAGGTTAATAGAAAATGTTTTCTGAAATATGTGTAGAAACAAGTGCCTTGCTCTATCTGGGCTCACTCTTTCAGTGAGATATATATATATACTCAGGGAACTCTACTAAATGTGTCTCACAGCAGTAGTGAAATGGCTCTCTGTGTCATATCTCCCACAGAGAGGAGCTCCACTGTAGTCATTAGTAGTACAGGAAACATCAAAGGTGGCAACTGAGACCTGAGCCTTCTCTGCAAGGGGAAATCAAAGCCCAGTGGCTCTACCACTGCTGGCTATTTCAACAAAAAGCAGGCAGCTTTAAAAATGATCAGTAGGCATGGAAATGGTGGGATAAGTGGTAGTGAACCAGCTATGTAGAAGATATAATTTCTGACCCAGGAGTCAGGCAATGAGTTTGACCTGTATGGGAATGTGGTTTTCTCCAGTCCTTTTTTTTTTTCCCCAGTGATTTTCTTAGGGATCTTTAGCTGTTAGAAAATAGCAAGAGTAATGCAAATACAACTGAAATCTCAAATGCAGATGAGTGTGGACAGAGCCATAGGTGCAGAGTGGTGAAATTAGCTGCTGTGAAACCAAAAAAACCTGCTTTCCTTGTAACCTTGTGCATCAGTAATCTTCCATTCCTAATCCCGTCTGTAAGACACACTGTGTGCTGCAGACTCTTCCTCCTAAGCAAATTCTTTGCTACTATCAATAGCTGCTGGACTCAGCAGGTGAAAGCTGACACATTCTGGAAGTTGACACACCTACATCTGTCTCATTCTTGTAGAACTTTGCTAAAACTCTCTGGATTTCTGTGGGGAATCTGCATACTATTTATAATATTGAAAACTGTAGTGCAAAACCAAAGGCTAAAAAATGTTCTCAGAAGAAGCTCAGAAGAAGCTGATAGAGACAGAGGGCAGTCTCTTTAATGGGTCGGGGGAATACTGGACTGATTTGTTTTCCAGGAGAAGGGCTGAGATTTTCGATAGAGGGAAGTGGTTGTCTTTTTTGTTCTTGACTGTCATCAGACAACAGATTTTTCAGTAGCACAAAATAAATTGTTTTAATTTCCTAAAGAGGATTTCCAGTTCTCTTGTGCAGGAGATACTATTAAGTTCTTTCCTGAGGAAAATATCCTTAACCCTGCAGGCCTATCACCAATACTGGGCTTTACTCAGTCAGCTACAAAAGCTTTCAGTCAAGCAGAAAGTACTGTACAGTCAGTAAGTGGAAAGGAAAATAGAAAGCTGAGTTTTGAAAGCAGGAAGAGACAAGTGTTCTCCTGAAACAGGAGTGAACTGGAGAGCCAATTGTCTAGAATTGTACTTTGGACATACTCACCTCCAAGAAAAATGTGGGGAAACAAAAGGCTTTTAGCACTCCAGGGAGAGATCACATCACAGCTTACACTGCACATTTCCTATGATTTATGCTATGACTGGATCTAGAGCAGGGACAGATTTTTTTCTGGCATGTGGTGCCACAGGCTGGTTCATTTTACATGGTGTAGGGTTAGGTCAGCCCAGAGGTGGGAGCTGGGGGGCACAAGCTCTTATGAAAGCCCAGGGAGACACAGGTTTTCTCCTCAAGGTCCAAGCTCAGCAGAAGTGTGATGTGGCTGCTCAACAGAGGCTTGCTTCTTTAAGAGCCAGTGTTCCCTTGTTCCTAGCAAGCTTCTTCCAACAGGCTCATGTTCTTATATTTGAAAAAGAAAGACAGCCTTGAATGCCACCTGGAAATGGTAATAGTTTGCTGGTCACCATAAAACATCAGGTAAACTTCCATAGGGGAAATTGGGCATCTAATCCTCAGTGAACAACATCTGGCTGGGACATCAGTGCCCTCAGCCCAATGATAAACTCACATGTCATTCAAATTGGACACTGGAAAACCATGCAGAAAGAGACAAAGGCTAAGAACTACAAAGTAAGCAGGTGCCCAGCTGCCAAGGAATTTAAAGCTGTGTAAGACTTGCCAAAGATTTTATAAGTGTCTTGCTCTTATGTCAAAAGGAGAACCCAGCTTTCAAGGCCTAAATTGGAGCATTAAGTCCAGCTCCATGTATTGCTGATACATGCTCCTTGGTGGAATATGCAGAGATTTCTCTGAAGCTGAACTTTTAAACAACTCTTTTGGCACAGCTTTCCACAGGTTTCATATTTTTTTTGAGAATATTAAGAAAGATAAAAAGTCAACTTTCTTTCCAACTGGCATGTTTCAGAAATTATTATAATAGGACACTGAATGGCTCCTAAAATGTACTTTTCTCCTACCTGAAAGCCAAAGCTAATAGCAGATAATAAGAGCCCAATATGTCTTATTGTTATCTGTCTCAGTAAAAGCTGTTCCATTTGCCCTCCAATCATTTTTTTAATCAAACTTTAGAGAAAATTGCACATACCTGGATTTATTGAAACAGGCTGTAATGTTTTGCTAATTGTGTCACATATAACACAGCAGGCCAATTTTTTGAAAGGAATAACAGGTGGGTAATCACTCTATCTGAATTCTGCTAAATAAATGTAATCCCTAAATCTTAGTATGTTGCACAGGGGTTAAGCCTCTTTCTGGGTCACACTCTCCTCTGCATTACTCACCAGCATAAAAGAAACAAATATATTCTTCCTTTCTTGCTATGCACTTTATTTTCATAGAGAACAACTTCCTACCAGTACTGAACAGCATTTTACACAATAAAATACATATTTCTTATGCTATGGATTATTGAAAATGTCCATACCTCTTGTGCATGCTCAAGATCTAGAAACTCAGAAATGCAAATCTACAATTCAATGCCATTTGTATTTTAGAACATGAGCAAGGAATACCTGAGGTGATACTAATAGTAAATTCAAGTTTAGAAAGGCAGAAAATTGGGGTGCTGGTCCTGAATTGCCTGGCTTTTTGTCTTTGTGTCTGTGAGCGGAGGTTAGGGCACTGCAGAAGTAGGGCCATTCAGTAGGGCCATTCAGAAGTAGGTCTTAGGCAGGGAGTGTCTGCCAGCAGAGAGAGAGAGAGAGAGTTCAGCTGATTTCAGCCTGACCCTGCCTTTGCTCCTCAATAAATGCATGGTTTCCCTTAAGCAAGCCTGACAACCAGATTTCTCCCACCATATTGCCTTTGGTGGATTTTCCCTCAGTACTCTTGTCCTCAGAAAAGATCATTGTATGCTTTGTTTGCTTCTCTTGCTCTGTTTCCTAGTTCCTTGCATTGCTGAGTTACTGGGGTGCATCCTGGCTGCAGAGAAAGGCAATGATGTCCCACTTCATTTGCTAGCCAGAAGCTGCTTGAGCAGCTCTTGCTGACACCAGTGTTAAAATCACACATCTGGTGGCTCAGATTGCTCTGCCACCCAGCTGAGCGGGCAGTCTTTGGGAAATAAACAGCCTGTGAAGTGCTATCAAGTCTGCATTTCTGTCTCTTCTCAGCTGTTTCCCTCCCACCTCTCCCCGCCATCGCTCCCCTTCCCATCTTGCTTCTGGCTCTATCCACAAGCCTAAATCCAAGAAGGATCAGAACAGTATTAAAGTTTCTCAGTTTCTCTTAAAATTGCATTATCAGTCTGCTGAAGGGGATGTGGTAAAACAGCAAGGGATTGAAGAATATGTGGTGGTGAGTTTAAGTGGGGAATCAGGGGATTAGCAGTGAATAGGAACAAAGGAGTTTGAAAAGGAGAAAAATGCTGGGAAGCAGCTTCAGGGGAAAGAAATCAGCCAGAGGAGTGCTGTGTTGTGAGGGAAGGTGCCATTAGGTAGAGGATATAAACCGAGGAAAAAAATGTATGAAAATAAAGAAGATCAAAGCAGTCTGATAGGAAATAGAATTACGGTAAAAGGAAACATATAATAACAACAGGAATAATTATATGAATATTTCAAATATGCAGATCAAAACAAAGACACAGAAGTAAGAAAGATTACACAGGTAATAAATATTTAGTATAGCTGTACAGTGAGGCAGGTAGTTTATATGTGGATACATCACAGGGAATGTGAGGGAAAAAGAATGGTGTTACAAAAGAGGAAGGAAAAAAAAGTAACAGATATAGCATTTAAATTTACAGGAGACACCATACAAGACTTGATTTTAAGCACTTTATTACATATTTAAATAGACTTTGACACTGGAAAAAAAAAGGCAACAGTAATTTGCAGGTCTTACAAATAAACTTCTACATATAGCAAATGTTGAAATACTGCAGTGAAGATTCATGTTAGAAAATAATTTTCAAATGTAAGGAGGAGATGTTCAGCGGAACTTTCCTCCTGTGTCAGCCTCTGCACAGGGTATTTAGAAAGAAGCACAGATGGCTTTAAAACTAATTTTTATGTCTCTTTTGACATTTAATTGAAGCAATTTCTTATGTAAAAGTTTGATTTCTCCATCATACAATCCTTATTAAAGTTTAAGCAGAGAAATTTAAAATGTCAGGATAATAAACCATGAAAAATAGAAATAAATATGCAGCATCTCAGGTTTTATTACAGACTTCCATAACTATACACTATACACATAACTATAGAAAAAGTACTATGAATAGCTGTTGAGCGAAGGATGTGGAGGCTGATAATCAGATCTGGAGCAGCTTGCTGATTTGAAAGTGAGATAAATGTCTAAGCACTACTAGAAAGCATTAACCAAAAACTTACTATGTTTTGAACATTTCACTGATAAGTTTAAAAAGGTTGTACGTGAACAGAGATGCTCCAATTGACTGGAGAGCATTTCACAGTGTGTGAGGGGTTATGGAGAGTACAGCTCCTCAAGAAGAGGGGTGTTGGTTGCAATCAGCTAGAAACTACAAAGTTTTTAGTCTTTAAATTCACTAAACATGCAAAGAAAATAAATTGCCATTCTCAGTGTTGTCTAACTAAATCTTCTGTAAACTTAAGCATGCCCTTGAAACCATGGGAGAAATTAAGAGTTATTTCCTTGTTTGAATTCAACCTTATGTAACTTAGATGATGGTGTTTAATTTTGACTTAAAACTACTAGTGAAAAAGGATAGGAAAAAAAGTTGAAAAAATGTTCTCTTTTAAATTACATAGCCTATTTACCCATAGTATGCCAATACCTTTCTCATCTCAGCTCTTGTAATCAAAAACCTCACCCTGCATTTCCCAGAGGTGTTCCACTTACCTGTTGAGATTCTATTCTGCTTCCCACATGGCTCCAAGAACAATTTAAACCCATTTAGTTCCAGAGCCACTGGATCTTCTTCCATTCCATGTATACCTATGCTACGACAGTTTCTTGGAAACTTTGGCACTTAGGCATTTTTTGATGGAGGCAATGTATTGTAGAGAAGATGGAGCTTGCTAACTTGCTTTCAATCCCTTAGGATGCTTGCTTGTAACACTGTGACCTTTCTAAGCCCTTCAAAGGGGAAAGTTCCCACTCCTGAAAAGGCAATGTAATTAAGCTTATAAGCAGAAAACTCATTTGCAATTAGTAAAATTCAGTGTAGATATGTAATTAGGAAAATAAGGCTAAGCTTATAAATTTCTCGCCTGCTTGACTTTTGGTAGTACATAGAGGTTGGTCCAAATCACACAGAGTCACATTGAATTAGAAGTATTAGAAGAAGCTCTTTGCTTAAGATTAGGCATCTGTCTGTAGGCTCATATATGGAGATCAGGCTACAGAGATTAGAAAGCAATTAGCTTATCCTAAAATACGTGCTTTTATCTGCTTATTGAATAACTCTCTCGACTCTTGTTTGTGCTGACCAGAACCTTGTAGCTCCCTGGTGCCATATGAGCTGCATTTCATGTCATGTCACAGGAATCTGCAGTGGTACCTCCCATCCCCAACTCCCTCAGGCATTGTGGATGCCACCAATCATCTATGTCAGGTGAGCAACTGAATCAAGGAATTGAGTCACTGCACAGTTAAATCTGTGTTATTGCAACCTGAGTCTGCACTTTAGTCAGTAATGGGACCCATCTCTGTTTGCCAGTGCATTGCCACTGCAGAAGCAGCTATCCAGTGCATTCAGTGATTTCCAGTTATATTTTGTATTCATGGAAATAAATTCCATGTATTTATCAAGGACATTTCTTCTTCTGGATCAGAGAGCATTAATTTCATAGCAAAAGAGAACAAAAAAGCAAAAACAATTAGAATTCTCCCAGGAGGAGATGTGAGGATTTAAAGCAACAGAGAGTGTAGCAGAAGAACAAATGGGTGTTAATTGGCTGATTTTAATATTAGCTTGAAAATGAGAAGCTTTGTTATTGCAAAGTCAGGAAGGCCTGGAAAAACCTAATCGAAATTCTGGGAACGTACTAAGATTTAAGGTGGCCCTTGATATATTTAAGGAAGGCATTCTCTGGGGTCAGCAATCCTATATCCAGAGTCTACACTACCTCCTTGAAAGCTTTGCTTGGGGGCATTTCCTTGCAGATATACTAGTAACAAGCCTGGGAGCTTGCTGTCAGATATGAAGATGTTAAAGAACAAACCAAAGAACAAACCATACAGGCAATTCCCATTGTCCCCAAACAGTTGTTATTTATCCCAGCTGATTCCAGGGCTGCAGTGAAGTGGGTGAGCACTTGAGATAAAAGAGACAGCTGGCAAGCTGGGTAAAGAAGACACATATTAAAGCATGAGGTGTGAAAGCTACTACAAACGGTAAAAGAAAAGAGGTTTTTTCGTGGGTAATGTTTAATTTAGATGACAGGACTGGCAGTGTGTCACAACAGAAGGCTATCATTGTCACTCTTCAGTTTGTTTACCATGTAAAATAATTACTCTACTATGACCCAAATGGGTAAAGACTGTGATGTTATAATAAAAAATGATTCATATTTGCCGTATTAAATAGAACAAAATTTGTTGAATTTTACATGACATTTCTATTGGTAAAATCAGCTGAGCCATGGGCCTGAGTCTATGTCAATATTAACTTATATGGCAACTGCCCATGTCTCAAGAAATTGTGAAATTATGCAGGTCAATATGACAATTAGTGCACTCAACTAAATAAATCACACAGAATAGGATACGTGAAAAAGTAACAAAACAGCACAATAACATCTCCTTCTTCCATCCAGAGACAAAAAAATAAATATGAGGAGCTTAATTCTTCTAAATTTCAATTTCAGCTCCTCACATGCTCACTATTAAATGGCTCCCTGACTACGTTACAATCTGCCCATAGCCATTTACAATGCTTAAAATCCTCCCATGTTTAATCAAGTTTTTTACAGCCATTCAAATATGTATCATCATTACCTAATAAAGGTGATGTGGAAGCATACTGGTCATATTTTTCCTATTTCCCTGGCACTCTCTTTTCTTTATATTCACTTTTTACTTTGGGTATTTGTTTATGAGTTTGTAGAACTATTAGGATATTTGTTTCCTTCCATAATTAAGGGAGTGACAAGAAAAAAGAAACCCACTGGTTATAATTTAAATAATTGTTATTTTACATTTAAGGATGAAGTCCTTGAAGCAGATGTTCTGCCTAGGTGGAAATGGTTAAAAATAAATTCTTGCATGATAGGAATTAGTAATGTATAGAATAAAAATAACATTGATAATTAACATTCAATTAGCATTTATCTTTCCATTTAATCTCTCCTATGGCTCTTCAGTTTATATGTCACTGGTTTATTACAAGAAACTTCAAACTTTTTTCTAGGATGACTAAAACCCTTGATGAGCTGGTTATTGGCATGCTGAAGTCATTATCATTTAATATTATCTCATTTTCTTCCTGTTCTCCTCTACCTGAGGCAAACTCATAAACAAGTAAAAGGAAGTCCCTTATTACACAGTCTTTCATTAAACTGTGAAATTTTTTGCTGTGGAAATTGTGGAAACTATGGTTTTGCCTAAATTGAGAAAGACATAACCTCGTAACCGTAGGGTTATTAAGCACAATGGATTGTGACATCTAATCAAATGACATCTGAGCCAATCATCTTAATACCCGTCACAACTGATGGAGAGAAATAGGCCAGTGAGGGCTCAATTTATCTCATCCTAAAATAAATGTCTGAAATAGGTCAGGAGAAACGTGGTGTGCAAAGACAATCTGGGGCAGGTACATCAGGTAGAGAGCTCTGTGATGAGGTGAAGTTATCTTACCCTGCAGAGCACTCACAGGGAGCCCCTGCAGCATGGGACAG
The DNA here is from genome assembly GCA_910950805.1 of Acrocephalus scirpaceus scirpaceus. NCBI lineage: Eukaryota > Metazoa > Chordata > Aves > Passeriformes > Sylviidae > Acrocephalus > Acrocephalus scirpaceus. The sequence goes on along the minus strand of OU383773.1, from coordinate 142,598,962 downwards.
TGCCAAATGGATGGACACACTGGTGAAACATGACCATATACCTGTATCCTTTTCATATTCCTCTCTCAGCATTCGGGTTTTGGACCCTGTTGGGTGCAGGATAATGGAACACTCTGATCTCTCTTGGACAGAAACAGAAATTACACTGCCCCTTACAGTTTGCATGCCAAAGATGGGTAATGTTTGGCTCTAGAGGTGACCAAATACAAGTCACACCATAGGACTGGCTGCAGTGCCTGTGTTGTAGGTGATACCCACCTCCTGCTGAGGCTGCCACAGTACCTAGAGGTGCACCTTCCCAGAGCTTCCTGCAGTGGAGGGAGGGGACCCTGTAAGAGTTGTCCTTTCCATGGCACTCCTGGCTCCCTCTGCTCCCAAACAGTTTGTGCCTCAGGGCTTTTGGCACTTTGAAATATGTGTTATGGTGCTGGTAAAGAAGGCTGGCTAGTGCTGGCCTTCTGAGTCTAGTCTGCTGGGATGGTGGGTGTGCTGGGACAGCAAATATCCTCTTTCACCTGTGCATACAGTTTTGTGGTACAACAGCCCTGCCACATGCTTTATCCATGCAATGGGTACCATATTAACACATCAGGAATGCGTGTTCCTCAGCAGCAACAGGCCTTTGTGTGCTGTTTCTGCCCAAGTAGAAGCAGCAGCTTCATGAAACATGAGGATAGCAGAAGAAACTGCTGTGGGCTTAGCTAGAAACAGAGTAGACCTTTGGTTATGAGATCTACACCTCTAGTTTGAAAGATCTTACCTGCCTCATAAAAACTCCACCAAGAAGTTTTAGATATTGTGAAGCAGTTTCAGTTGACGTTCAGAATGATATTATTACAAAATTAAAGCAAATCCACTTTTTCAGACATTTTCAGCTATTGAAGCAAAATCATAACAAGCTACATGTTCGAATTTCAGATGTGCTCATTTAAGTCAGATATAACTGAATACACAAACTTGAGTTTGTGTCTCATGTACTTTTATAGAACTTTGAGTCAAATATAAAATTAGGTGAATCTGTAGGGGTTTTGTCCTACAGACATCTTAACTGCCTAGAATATTCCTTAGGTTATTTTTAACTAGGTATCATTGATGATCTTGCAAGCGTACTTTTTAATACACTGGCTTTTTAGAATTCCTACATGTTGAAAGTTTTTTTATCTGATGAAGTAAAATGCAAGGTAGGCTTAGAAATAAATGAAAACCTACAGAATCAATGAAAGCTATTTTATGCAAGCATGAGAGGCAGGCTTTGACAGTGGGAGAATATTTTAAGATAGGTAATTGGAAAAAATGCATTTTTCTCTGTATGACGGTGTGAGAACTGTGAGGAGAGAACTTGGAATTGTGTTCATTTTGGAAAAAAATAGATAGACAACAAGTTATGTAGTTAGATAGACTAGATAGACAACAAGTTATCTAGTCTGAAACAAACAAAAGGCCAGTACTTAAAACAGTAACTACAAAAGAAACCTAATAAAAAAGAGAAGCAAGCAAACTGAGCAGCAAAGCTCCAGGAGCTCTCACACTCGTGGGTTCTCCAGTGGCTTGTTCTGAGTTTGACCTTTTGGTTGGTCTTGTTGATGACTTTCTTTAAAGTTTGCATAAAGTGCAGTTTTGGTTTGCATAAGGTGTCAGCTACATTTGGAAAACCCTGAGAAGTCACTTCACACAGTGCATCTTGTGCCAATTCACACAGGAGACAGCATCATTGTGAAAGCTGTGAATTGATCTCTGCACTTTCATGAGAAATCGTGTTCTCTTTCCTCACAGTGACTGCCCATTCACTGTTCTGTGCTCACATAGAGAAGTTTTGGATTTTCAGCTTGACTACTTGTAATAGCTCAACTAGCAAGATCTGGCTTGACAAAGTGAAAATAAACTGCACCAAGTATTTTAACTCACTTGTGCTATAATCTTGGTGAATGAGATTAAAATTAAGTAGTTTTGTCATTATTGGATTAAAATTGCTCTTTTTCTTTCTTGAAACACTAGAACTCTGCCCATATAACTAGATGACATTTTGGTCCTGAAATCTCTCCTACTGTTTTCCACAGCTTGTTTGGTATATGCTTCTTGTGTCTGAAAAAAAAAAATAAAAAGAAAAGGAGTGGGCACACTTCCTCTGACGCTACAGGAGGAGCAGGACATGAATCATCTCTTGAAAGTTATTTTTTTCCAAAGTCCTAATGTTCTCTGCATTTCCAACTGTCTTTTGCTTCCTATTTTCCGAGTGGAAAGACAAATCATTGTATATGCTCAGCTCTTACATTATTTGAGAAAGTATAATTTATAAAACATTTTTTCATAAATTCATTTCTGCAGAAATCTTTGGAACCAGCTCTACCCTGTTTTGTATTGCTGGAGGGTTATTTTGAAAATAACTAGTTTTCATCTCCTTTTCCCTTGTATCAGTATTTCTAATTACTGCAAAATACTCTGAAGTTGTCATGTTGATGATTAAAATCATGCAACTATCTGAAGTTTAAAATATCAAGCCTACATATGCCATTTATTATGGTAGATTTTATTGTCATTTTTTAGAGATAAACAGAAATCAATTTCTGTTGTCTGATATTCAGATATTCACTTGCTGTTCTCAGAAACTTGGAAGATGAATATAATAAAGGTATGAATAGTAGTAATAAATAACTGTGAGCAAGTCAGTTTTAGTCACAAAATTATATCAAATCTCTAGTTAATTATATGGAGAAGATGCAATAATGGCTATGGGCAAAACTTACAATTTTTATTTATGGATAGGTAACATAAAAACATTAAAAAATGCTACTTGTTCCAGTATCTATTTTTATGTTTTCCCTAAAACATTAAATGCACGATAGGAATTATTTGGAGCTTTATGGCAGTTTTTAAAAATTAAATATCTAATATGGTAGGTAAGAAAGATAAATGGGTGGAATTGTGTGTATGCTATACGTAGAGAATATATTTCTGCAAAAATATAATAGGTTAAGTAAAAAAGCCTTTATGTTCAATAATTGTGTTTTTATCCATTTCAGTTACATCTCTTGAATTCTTTCGAAAGCTAGAAAAATCTCCCTCACCTTTCTGCACAAGGCTGACAATACCCTAAAAATCTAGCTTTACTTGCTGATGTAAATCAAGCTTTTCCAAATTACACGTTACTTTAGGCAAATTCTCAGGCTTCTCTACTTTCCCTGTTTACCAAGGACACCTTGTGCATTTTGCCTTTCTTTGCCTGATAAGTATGAATCACAGAAACAATCTACTGCACTCAGAATGACGAGATTTTGAAACATATGGCACATGAGGGCCTTGGTCCATTCTCCACCTCAGACAAGGGGTAAGACGTGTGCGCGATGTGGCGCAGGGCAAGGACCCTGCTGCAGAAATTTGCTTTAATTTCAGAGTGGGAGGGAAACTCCAGCTCCTTCCTGATCATATGAGGTCTAGGTAATGCATCCACTCCTTCCCCTTCCATATTTCCTACAACAGTGCTAATATCCTGGGCCAAAAACAGCCTACCAGAAACTAACTTTGTCTTCAAGTCATAACATGGATTCTGTGTCTTCATCTTTGCAAGTCCTCCTATTTGGAAAAAAAAAAAAAACAAGGTTAAAAGGAATTTTAACTGCTTTGAGGAACAGCTGAAAGTCACAAAAGAATATATACATAAGGTAGTTCTGCTTTAAACTAGAACAGTATGTAATTAAGGTATTGCTATATATTATATTCCTGCATTCCCCAGTGATTTGAGGAAGAAGGTCACAGTGCCCGAGTCCCTGGATATGGTCTCACTTGGGCCAGACTGAGAGCTACTTTCCCTCTGCAGAAGGCTAAATCAGCACTTCTATTCCTTTGGCACAGCCAGAAGTCTACAAATGTACAGCCTAAACTCTTATCTTTGTGTAGGAGAACAGTCCTGAAAATAAACTGAAAGTCAGCAAATCCTCTCTCTTGTTATAGATAGCTGCTGTCATGCTACTTCTGTTTGACTCCAGCCTACAGGTAGAGATCTCACCTTCACCTGCATGTGCAGGACTTGTCCTCTAGAATGGGTGCTTGTGATTCCCTTTGCTGGAAAAGCAAGCAGTGACCTCAGATTCAGAAGTGAAATTTGACATGGTTGAGTAAGCAGGGAGCACGATATTTTCTAGATATCTTATTGGGGTGCTGATGTTTGGCTGTTTAAACTATTTCTATTTTCTTACTGAAGATATTTTTTTATTCTGGCAAAGATCTGCCCAGCTCTGCAGATCAAACACCTGTAAAGTAAAGGCTACTGAGTAGATGGGGGATTTCCTTGCAATTCTACCTTTCCCCATGTAATTGGTATCAAACATAAAAAATAGGAAAGTTATCTGGCTTCTGCTCTTGATGCTGTCCTGGCTCCTGCCAAGAGGGAAGAGAAAACCTTCCAACAAGTACAAATAATTTCCTGCACTGCTAGAAGCAGAGCAGTTCAAAACCCAGGAACATTGAGTATTCAAATAGTAAAGAAAGTCTGTATGTCTCAAACTACTTCCTCTAGTTTCTCACTGAAATTCTTGATGAATGGCTAGCTTTCTTCTGAGTTCCAGCTGTTCCACTGAGCCTTATGAAGATATGACAACACCACTTGATATTTTATTTTCATGTAACCATTAAATAGCTCCCTTTCCCCCTCAGACTGAGAAATCCACTTCTTCTGTTCAAAATAAGGAACATCTGTCTGAAAAGAAGTGTCATACTTGCTGTCACAAAAGATGCCTCAGATCTGATTGCAAGGGCACTTGTGTATGAATAAAATCACTCAAGTACAAAAGTATTAACCAAATTCTTGTATACCATTTAAATGACTGATTGATGGTGATGACTGATGATTGCTGTGCATTAATGCCTGAAGCTCTGTCAGGAATAAAAGCAGTATTCTGTCAGGTAGATAAGGAACGGATTTTGCAGTCTATAGTGCAGATCCAGTGAGAGCATGTGAGGTCTTTCCACTGTCTTTAGCTTATATTTTGTCCTGGGACTGAAATGGCATCTGTTTGCTCTGCACTACCCCAGCCTCCTGGTGGGTGTGATTCCCAGCAAGCAGAGCAGTGTGTCCCATGACCATTTTTTCACCTGATGAACTGCTTTTTTTTCTCTTGTACGTGTTGTTCTGAGGAGGCAACACGTCTGTGGTTGTAGTAAAGTGCTGGTATGAAACCAATTAAACAACAACAGCCTCAGAAAACAGCAGCTCTGAGATAGCCCATCAAGCCCATTTCATCTTCTCAGACATTAAAAATATCATTTATTAAACTTGTCTGTATCATTAATTTGCAAACTGAAGAGAGGCTTGGGTGACTTCCTTTTCCTAAAGTTAGTCTAGGGGGATGTTACAGCAATGTAGATCCAATCCATTCTATTTTATTGTTGGTGCAATCTTAGCACTAAAGTGGAAAGATCCTGGAAGGATCGAAATAAATACCTGGCATTTATCACTTTGAGGTGGGTTGACCCTGGCTGGATGCCAGGTGCCCACCAAAGCCCCTTTATCAGTCTCCTCCTCAGACAGACAGGGAAGAGAAAATAATGAAAGACTCAAGGACAGGGAAAAATCACTGACTACTTACCATCATAGGTAGACCAGACAACTTTGGGGAAAATAGTTTAATTTATATAAATAAAAGCAAAGTAGGATAATGAGAAATAAACACACATCTTCACACATCTTCAGCCATGATTTTCTCTTCCTCTTCCCCCACAGAGGCACACAGGGACAGGGCGTGGGGGCTGTGGTCAGCCCATCACACACTGTCTCTGCTGTTCCTTCTGCCTCAGGGGAAGGACTTCTCACACTTTTGCTCTGCTCCAGTGTGGGGTTCCTCCCTCTGCAGATAGTCCTTCATGAACTTGTCCAGCCTGAGCCTCACCATGATCTGCACCATGGGCTGCAGGGGAACTCTCTGCTCCAATGCCTGGGGTACCTCCTCCCCCTCCTTCTGCACTGACCCTGGTGTCTGCAGAATTGTTTCTCTCTGTTTCCTGCTCCTGAAATTTATACCACAGCCATGTCAGCTGGTTTTAAGCTAGAACATTAGATCCTTTTTTTTTTTTTTTTGAAATTGCTCTGCACAAGTTCATGGCTAAAATTTTCATCCAAAGGAGCTATCATGTTTTTTTTAGTCTTGATGGGTACAAATAGTAAACCAGTAGTCTTTAATCTATGTAGATACTTCATTTAGAAATTCCATTTTCTCTAGTGCAATGAACTGCATTTAGTATGATGTAAAACATGAAGTCTTCCTTAAAATGAATCTGTAGGCTAAAGAGCTGTTTTCTCCATGTATTTGAATTAAGTTGTCCCTCTAATCACTCTATATCTCTGTAAAGTCCCTTGACTGGGTATTTTATTTCCCATATAAAGGCTAAAAGTGCTATGTTCTTTAATTCAGTGGGTTCTCTGAAAAAATGTGGTTTGAATTGATGAGATATTGCAAAGCTGCTTAGTTCAAAATACAGACTAGATGGAAACCTCTTATAGTAAATGTAGTAACAAATTCTTTGAGTGAAATAAATGTTTCCCTTTGGAAAACTCAGTTATGTTCTAACAGCTACTGCCTAGTGCTCTGCCAGCATGGCAGTATATTCAAATGGAAGGGGACAGTCTAGATATTTGATGATAAATTACTGAGTGAGCCCTTTATATGGGAATCATTTCTTTCTCTTTATCAGTGATTAAGTGTTTGAGCTAAATTTTATGTATATTTTACAATGTTAGTGAAACTTTACCTTATTAAACTGAGGATGCTGTTAAGAGCTAATTCATCTGACCTAGACAAAGGTTTGGAAAAAGATTAAAACATATGTGATACACGTTTCCTAAATGTTCAGCTCCTGCTTCAGGCCTCTCTCTGTTGCTTATTGGGATTGGCTGAACAAAACTATTCCCTCAGAAGAAAAACAGATGTGAGGCTTGACTTTTTATTTTCTGCAAAATTCGTGGAAGAATGAATGATTGGACCAATCCCACAAGATACAAATGGCTACTCACTCCACTGGGATGTAAAAACCTGGGATCAGGAACTTGCTTTCTCGCATTCAGCCTCTCCTGTTACAGCTGCCTCATTTCCACTGTGTTTGCTGGGTGTCACAGGAGAGTCAGAGAAAGTCAGAGCAGGGGCAGCATTTGGGAGGCTCTTTTTCTCTCTCTAAACCTCACTCTGGGCATGCAAACACTTTGGTTCATCACTTCTTTCAATAGAAATGACAAATGATGATCACCTTTGGCTCTGCTTTATCATTTGGTTCTTATCTCTGCTCCCAACATTTTCTTGCGCTTTCCCGGCTCCTCTATTTTTTAATTTTCTTTTTCAAACTGGTATTTAGCATAATTCTGCCCTGATCTTCTCTAGCTGTATCTGTAGAACGTCTTCATCTTGTGTTCATCAATACAGTGACTGTCTAAGTAAGGGGCACAGGTATTATCCAATGTTTTGAGAGCAAGCTATTTAAAGTTCCTCACATACCTTTGAAGTCTATAAGCTTTCTGTCAGAATGAAAACTAGGTAATCAGGTGTCCTTTACCATGCTTGACATTCTTGAATTTGTGTCTCAAAATTAAGCTCTAAAATCTCATGTACATTTGATGAGAACTGCTCATGTTGTAAATTGCTTGTGGATGTATCAAACCCAGAACTTGGCACACCAGTCTGTCTAAATCCTGTAGGTAACCTTACTTTGCAAGAAATGTACCAGAATAAACATTTGGTGTGTTAATGAACAAAGATAGGAAATTTAGAACTGGATAAACACTGTAAAAGGAATGGAGTGATCTGAAATTTATTTGGATCCAGGGTTTTAATGTAGGTTTATATAATCATAATAATAACAAAATAATAATAATAATTGCACTGTATCATGTCATTAAAATGGATCATTTTAATGATGTATTGAGTTGTAGCAGGTAATTAATGGCTTGCTGCTACTTTGTTATTTATATTAATGTTATAATTCACACTTTAAAATAATTTGAAGATGAAATCAATAAAAAAGCAAGTCTGCATTTTTATCCCTTTGGATTATCATATAATTTAGAAGAGAGTGGCACATGAAGAGAATAATCAGCAGAGCCAACATATTGTTTTAAAATAGTCATGCACTTATAAATACATAGAGAAGTTCATTCTGAAGGCCCTTCTGATGAAATAAACCCAGATGTCTGAGGCTTCTTTAATGGGAGATGTTTATATTCTGTGGGCATTGATACTGTTAACTTCAATAGTGGGAAATCTCTTGAAAGACAAGTGGCTGTCAAACCCTGCTGTGAATCCCACAGTGACTTTCTCAGAAAATTGTTTACTGTTAGTGGGATTCAAAACTGAGATTTTCATGAAGACTGACAGATGCTATCATTTTTTTGGTCACTGCTAAAACAGCAAGACCAATTCATTTCAGTAAAGAGAGTCAGGGGAGACATTTCCTTAGAAAATTATACCCTCCCTATAGAGGAGCAAGTTCACATACCGAGATATGGCTGGAGGCGGCTGTAAAACCTGTGGCTGTTGTCTTGGTATTTAAATTATTTATGAGAATGGAAATGTTAACTTTTTATGTAAATAAAAAAGATGAAAAGTACTTACAAAGCAAATGATGTTAATACTCCTGCTCTTCACCCATTACTTTTACTCTCAGAATGACTTTGTCAGAATCTTTTGAACCAATGGGCGTCTTGCCAATAACGTTAGCAGTGGTTGGATCAGATCTATAGCCTTTATAGTATATTACACAGAATATGAGTTAAAAAAACCTATTGAAGCAGTTTTACTGTTTCTTTTGGAATAAATGAAAGCTTTCTTTAGGAAAAAATCAACCCCAAACCTTTTGAAATTGTGCACATCTCTCTCTGAGGTTCACTGGCAGGTAGAGACCATAAAATACATGATTTATGTTCACAGTTAGATACTTAGTCATTTAAATAAATGGATCTGTGCACACAGTTTACCAGAACTTTAAAATATGCATGTATGATTTAGGCAGCTCTAAAATGAACTGGAAAACCAGGATGGAACCCTTCCTTACTATGGCCTTTGCATGTGATTTATTCATTTACAGAAGAGTTGTAATAGGCAATTAGTATTGTTAGGCCCAGAGATACAATAAAGCTCCTTAAAAGTGGTGGACATAACATTTTAGTCCTCTCAGGCTGAATGAAAGAGCAAATACCTGATCCTCTCTTTCTGAAGCAACTGAAACAACACAACAGTGTCCCAAGCCATGAGCCTGCTCAGGAGCCCTGACTTCTGCCAGCTCTGCTGGGCTGTGACTTCAAGTAAGGTGGCAAAGTGCTGGTTTTGGACTGCTGCTGTCTGTGAGCATGTTGTAAGCAAGGAAACATGCATGAAAACCAGAGACTTCAGACACATCCAGAGATGGTTTTTGGTATGAACCTGAGAAGAGAAAGATAATTAAGAGAGATGTTAGTTTGGATGCTGATGGAAATTTTTTCAGTCTGAACACTGTCTGTTTTGGTATGAACCTGAGAAGAGAAAGGTAATTAAGAGAGATGCTAGTTTGGATGCTGATGGAAATTTGGTTTACATTCATGAATAAAACAATATTTCTCTGTTGTTTTAATTTTGCTTCTTTTTCCCCTAAGAAAAGCCTGATTTGAAGATAATTTTGATCTTAACAGCAATGTTTCCTCTTTACAGATACATTTCATAAAACTTAAAATTCATTTTTTTGGTTGTCATATGGTAAAAGATTGGTGTTAATTATGTCCTCAGAATGTGTCTGCCAAATCACCATAAGAATGAGATCTTACATTGTCTGTTATGATAAATCCCTAATAATGTAAATACTCAATTTATCTTTCTACTTATAGATGGGAATCTCTTCTATCAGAATTTACTTGCCAGGAAAAAAAAAAAATCAGTTCCCAAGCAGATCCAATGGAGACTGGTTATTTGATAAGGAAGAATCTCCTACAAGGCTAAGTAACACTTTTCTCTGCTAATGCCAGCTTGAGAAAGCCCAGACCTTCCTCCTCCTTACCTCAGACAATTCTTAGACCCTAAACTGCATCATCCTTTGCTGTGGTGCAAGTGCTTGTGTGGCTGTGTGGTTGGAGTTATAGTAGGAACCCTACAAATGAAAATCCCCCCATTTTTGTTCTCTTAGCAGTTTGTTTTCTTTGTACTAGACACAATTTTTAGGCTCATCTGAGCATCTCTTCAGCAACAAGTGGCAATTAGAGCTTGTGGTGGAGCAGTGGATCCACTGACACACCTCCTGGGCTGTGCAGTTGTACCAGGGGTGGAAGGGATCCACTCAACAAAATTCTCTGCACTTAGCAATCTATTTTGGAATGTGGGTAACTTAGGAAGAGTAACTGCTTTGAAAATCACTTTGGAAAGGATCTTATTTTTTTCAGTCTGAACGCTGTCTGTTTTGCAAAGATACAACACTGCAGTGTAGTTCATCATAGCTCACTGTTTGCAAGGCTCCTCTGACTGCTTTGAAAAGTGAAGGCAAGTAATTTTTCTCTGTGCTTGTCCATTAGCCTACACATGTACCATAATCCAGAGACCTTGTATAGCAGGCTTTGTAAAATTTAGTGTCTGATTTGTGTCCTTTACTGTGAAACATGTTACTGTTTCATATTGCAGCCTCAAATTCAGATAGAGCTGACCATCAATTATTCATGGAAAAGTTAGCTCTGTTGCAGATGAACTTGGACTGTTGGTGCAGAGAACTTCCATCTGCCTTCCTGTATAACATCTCTGAATCTAATGTGTCACCCACCAGATTCAGAGACATTCTATCTGTTTTTGGGAGAAGGTGCACTTTGGTTAGAAAGCTCAGATACAGAATTTATAAATCCTGGTGTAATTTTGCTTGGATGCGGGTATGTTACTTCTTTATCTCAGAAGATACAAGCACAGTGTTTTGTTCTGGATCAGGCAGACAGAATAATCTTTGTTAGAATTACATCTGCTCTGAAGGCAAAAGTTCCTCCTACTCTCTTACCTTTCTTTTATTCATTACAATAATACTTTATAACTGAATTTTCATTTTCTCAGTATTTTTTGCATTTCTAACACATCCTTTCTACCTCAATCCCCAAATATGAACTGCATGAATTCTTCTTTCTTGGAAAGAAGGGAAGACAAGGATGTTTCTGATGTCTTGACTTCCATTTACACAGTGCACATTAAATATAGTTTATAAAGACCAGAGCATTTTGGAGTGCACGTTTAGGTAGCTGTGTTTATAAAATTGATAGTCCTCTGCTTTATTCAATTCCCAAATGCATTTTAAAACGAGAAAGAGGGAAGAAAAATAAAAACAACCCCAAATTTTATTATGTATGTTATACACAGCATTAAGAAATAATATTCCTACATGTGATACTAAAATAAGGAGTTGTCCTTTCAGGATTGGCCATTTTAATTACCCTGGGTAAATACTGTATATTTAATCAACACATCTGTCTAAAACCTCTTTCTAAAAAGCAGATCTTATTTATTATTTTGATAAAAGTCCTTATCAATTAAGAAAGCAGAGACACAAAATATTTCTTGTAAAAAACGACTAGTCATCAATTTTTTATGGTATCTCAAAAACTCAGGTTTATGCCTTGTGCAGTCTTCCTTTCCTAGATTCAATAAAAAAGGAAGTGATAAGGAACATTTTAAGGCAGTAAATACCAAGACAGTTAGGATATAACAGCAGTTTCATTTATTAAATAAGTGATCCAAAAAATTTATTCATCAGGAAAAAAAGTGTTTTGAAACCCAATTGCCTGTCTGAGTCTGAAAGAGTAGAAATTGAGGCTTTCTTTCTGTATTTTCTTTAAAACTATTCTGCTTCCAGGAGACCAGATCTGTCTCTCTGTCTGCAGATCTATCCCCTCAGCTGTGGGGTCAGGAGGGCAATGCCACCACAGCTCAAACCAATTTTACCTGGGCTGGGAAAATGACTTCTGTATAAGTGTTCCCTTACACTACAAGGAAGAACCATGAACTGCCCAATGGTTCATGTTTCTCCTATATGTGTGAATCACACTATCACAATCAAACATTTCTGTCTTTAAAACCCTGGGAAATCTCTCTGTATAATGAAAACTAGAAAGGAGATTGAGAGGGTTAATGCACACCCAGTCTGCTGGAACTGGATGAATAATTTATTCTTTGAATTTTTCTCACTTCTCTTTCTGCAAATTGCCTGCAGTTTACTCTTTTCTTTCACTTAGTATTATTCAAAATTATTTGCTGAATAATTTCTGCAGTTAATTCCTGATCTCCATATCCTTCATGAGCAGTTCAATAGCAATTCCTGTTAAACATTCAGGCTGCCTCAGCTAATTACTGTGGGATATGCAAGCCACACTGTACCATAAGCCGAGCTGATCAAGTGTTTCTTAACATACTTTCAGACTGTTCCTCCTGGATTACAAAGACCTCCTCTCACATGAAGAACAATAATTTAGTTAGATATTGAAATAAAATTCAAACTAGAAGCTTTAGAGAGAAAAAGTAGTAAAGGGATGAAAGCTAAAATTTTCTTGTGAGCTATGGACAGATTGAATTATAGACATAAAACATTAGTATTCACAGCCACATCTAAGATAAAACCCACGGACCTACACTTCTCTTTCACTTCTGTTTTCCTATGTTTAAAACTGTCCTCTGACAAATCCTGAGAATATCCTGCTCTTGGGTCCCATTTGGTATTAAGTACAGGCCTTCTATCCATAGCTGGGAGTCCCTTCAGGTTTTTCTCTCTCCCATACTTTGTTGCTCTCTGTGGACAGCAGCATCATCCTGATGGCCACTCCCATGCATGTCACTGGCAGCACCTCCTGGCTTGTTTAATTTCTCAGGTTCTGCCTCAAACTTGCCAATTCCTTCTTCATCGCTTGTAAGATAAGGCCTGCAGTAAATCCTAACAGTCTTTTATCCTCTCCTATCCTGCCATAAATCTTTTTTCTTTGGTGATTAACAAATTCGGGCCTTCCTGGTAATACCAATTCAGAGTTCTGCTGTAAGCATTGCTCCTGTAGCCTATCCCATTTCCTCCTTCCACTGGCTCTGCTTTCTGGCTCATTAAGCACAAGTAATGGTCCTTCATGGCCTGCTTCTACTCCACCTATCATTTCTCAGTCATTTGGATGGACTGTGGTGCCAGCCTCCTTCAACAATTCTGATAAATCTTTGAAACAATGTTCTTCATCTTGTGTTAACTCTGCTTTCTCCTAAATCTAGGGAGGAGTTTCCCTTTATCACCTAAAATGCTGAGTATTCATCATCCTAAAGCCCATTCTTTATAGATACGTTATGATCATTATCAGTAATTTAAATAATTTTCCATCCTCATTCTTTTTCCTTACAAATACTCACTTGATTTGTCTTATATTAAGATAGAAAAGTGTAGGAGCCAGAGTCAACTCTTGGTTCTCTATTCAAACAGCATTCACATATTCCAAGCCTAGGACTGCTTGCTTAGAGTCAGAGAGATGAGAAAAAAATGGTTTTACTTACATGGAAAGCAAGCTGTTATTTAATTTAATTTTTAATGATTTCCAAGAAGATATTGAGAAATTTTAATTGATACTACTTTGTCAATTATGCAAGTTCAAGAGGCTTCTAGACCCCACATAAGTAATGTGGAACATTGAGTGATTCAGTCAGCAGGTGACAATACAAAAAAATCATTTTAGAAGTGATGACACACCTGTCTGGACTTCTCACAGTTGATTTCTGAATGAAATAAAACTAGCTTGGAAAAAGATCCAGGTCTCCAAATAAGAGCTGATTAGCAGTCTGATCTGGTATTGAAATCCCCTGTTTCCTATGTGTAATTGCCTTTCAAATGTTCAAATGCTGAAGGTTGAAAAGTAGCATGCTGTGCTCATAGAGATCAGTGTTTGCAATGAATATACAGACATCTCAAATAACTTGGTTTATTGCCATTTCACCCACATACAAAATTCATAATGAGAGCAAGACATAGGTTATTAAGTGTGACAGAACAATGTATATATTAATATTAATGAGACTACATTTGCCTTGACCTCGCAGCCTTACAGCATTAATTGTATTTCAAATTCTTTGGTTTTCATATATATATGTATATAAGAAAGCTATGAGCGGTCATACTTTTACTACTCTTTATATATTTATAGTCAAAATATCCACAGCCAGTTGAAAGAAATAGGAATTTTTTTCCAATTATCATAAAACACTGATTTTAAACTTTTGAATAAAGTGAATCATGTTAAGCCTTGAACGAATGTAAAGGGAACACAGACATTTACCTCTAAATAAATTTCCCTCTCTATCCTGCCTCTGATTACAGTATTGCCAAGTTTTGTAAAGTTCAATCTTTTTCCTTTTATGAGCTTCCATGTTTTTAAGTGTTCTCTATCTGTTACAATGCCCTAAGCATACAGCTATCAAATATCGACAATAAAAGTGCTCATTTTACAGAATGAACAGAATTCTTGCTTTCTCTTGAAGGGACACAGGTGACCATCTTTTAGCCTATAAAACTCAGGGTTTTTTCCTCAAGAATCTCTGTTTGTACCTTGATTTTGTGCATTTTTTGCTTCTGTGGAAAGCTCTGACTGACTTTCATAACCTCCTGTGGAGAGGACGTTATTGCTATGATTATTTGTTTTGCCATCAGTGGCTCAAACACCGTGTACACAGCAGTCCAAAGACAGAATGTGCCAAGATACTATATATATGAATTTATATAGTCACTTAAGTCTGTTTATCTGCAGGGTCATCAATTTAATAAAAAAAATATAAACTAAATCATGATTGTTCTTCTAGCTTTCTAGACCATCAGATCAACTGTTCGTGTCTTTATAAATTAATAAATAGGAAATATTAATGGTTATGAATTTAAGTGATATTTGGAACTCATTACTCTATTTCAAAGTTAATAATAACTTTTGAATACTTTTTCCCTAAATTTGTATTGTAAGCTTACTTTGCTTTGAGATCTATTTTGAGATGTGAGAAGTAAAGTAGCTCTGGGTCAGACATAAAATTTTGGTCTCAGTCTTCACTCAGTCTCATTCCATATTGTCTACTGCATCTCACCTTTGAGGATAACAAAATTAGGTTCTCAAGCCAATTTGATCATAAATCAGAGTGCTTTAACTGATTTACATTATGGATACTCCAAATTGCTAAATTACGGTGTCAGCAAGATATTTAATAATATCCTATATTACTATAAATCTTATGATACTCAAAGAGATCATTTACTTTGAAAATCTCATACTGAGCCTAGTTTTATTTCAAACCAATAATTCACCCTGAAAGTCAAATTTTTGTAATTTAGAATTAATCACTGAGTCCGGGAAAGCTGCTTACCTAGGAAAAGAACATTTCCAAGGAGGTGAGGAGACTGAAACATTAGAGTAGCTGATATGAGAAAAGCAGAGGAGGACTTAGGTAACAGGTTGAAGTGGACCAAAGGAAGGACCAAAGGAACTGGGACAGGGCTGCAGACTGACAGTCCAAGAACAGCTAAAGCAATGTGTCAAACACAAATGAAGGTAAGCCCTTAGAAGTGCAAAGCATAAGCCACTCAAAAAAACCCCTAAACAAACACTTTTTCCTGCAACTGGTCTTTGACCCTAATTCTAAACAGTCCTGAAAAGTTCTTGTGGATGCATTCTTTGAAAATATAAAAATACCTCTGTATAAGAGTTTGGCTGCCAATCTGAGATTCTCCAGGTAGGCAGGAGTTCATGGTACCTTTATGTGATGTTGGATATCACACATGCCTGTCTCATGAATATTCTTTATCAAATAATTAAATATAATTAACCATTTGATACCATTTAACAACAACAACAAAAAGCGCCATATCTTCTACTCTTCCTTTCCTTTTAATTTTTTTTTTATTTTTTATTTTTCAGTCATCTGGTAGTCACAGATTGCTTAAGTATTTCTAAATTATTTTAGAGACATGATAAGAGATTAATGTATAAGAATGGTTCTTCTATACGTTTGAGTGATTAAACTATATGCAGTGAGCCATCAGTCCAACTCTCCTAGTCACATTTTTTTCCTGCTTTTTTTTCCATTTTTTCTGCTACTACAGAAATACTGACCAGGCACATCTATAAGATACTGTAGATTCTACAGAAGTCTATAAGATTTCTATTTCACTTCCCAGTATGGTAAGCATGGAAATGACTTACATTTTCTTTCTGAGGAAAGAAACCAGGCAGTGAAAAGAAAGAAATTCCCATCAGAAATAATCTTGCCTTTTCTGCTATTTGCTAAAGCCTTGCATCAAGATCTTTATCCACTTTCTGCCTTGTTGTTTTGTTCTTTTCTCCTTTTCTTGGAAATGTCGTTTCTCCTTAGAACAGGAGTTCTTTTCCTAGAGACAGATTATTTATTTACATGGTGTCTAGCTATGGAAGCAAAATGTTGAGAAATGCTTAGTCTCTTTGACATGCTACTTCATTTCACCACAACAATAATCTTTTTTACCTAACCCATCTTTTTTCAAAAATAAAACATTAGACTTCTAACCTCAAAGTGCATGTGGCCATCAATTGCCAGAAGGGGTCTTGAGAGAAACTGACAATTATGAATGAGGTAAAGAAAGAAAACATTTGAAAACTTGTTAGTGCATTGCTTGAGGGTAAAAGATGCATTGTAGAGAATATAAAAGAATCATCTCATGTCCCAGATTTTCCATTGTTTAGGGGAGCATCAGCTCACTGCCATGTCAGTTTGACTACTACTGTAGTGAGATGGCTTTTCCCAGTGTGGACAGGTGTGGAAGTGTGAAAGTTTTCTTGTGTTACTTGAGGTGAGTGATATGTTTTCTGCTCTTCAAATTATAGGGTTTTGTGTGTTTCAGAAGAAATAATAGGAACTGTTCCATAATTCTAGAATTTTCTTCCAATAATTGAAATTTTGGAGATTTGCTTATTAATTTAATTAACAGTAAATTCCCCAAAATCAACCCAGAAGACAATGGGAGGAAGGTTTTATTAATTTTGTTGGGGGTGGAGAAGGGTCAGTCTTTTATATTTTAAAGTGTCATATGCCACTCACCATTCTCTCCTTCCTATTAATTTGTGTGGAAAATCACAGGATAAATAAAGTCTTGTTTAGTCTGGGATTTATGTGCCATTTTTAGGTTGTAGATTTTCTGTTTGACCCCCCCTGAGAAAAAAAATAGAATTCTATGAATTCTTTTCCCACTATTAAGTTAGGAATAATTCTTCCAGGGGTATGGAAATTTCTACAAATGATTTTGAGCTCCTTACAACCTTGCAGCGCTGAAAGCCATTGTAATGCCTAAGCAGAAAGAGTTGAAATATCAGTATTATTGTGCTTTTCCATTGATTGTTTACATTTCTTTTTCAGGTTTCAAACTAATTATCATAGGATTATTGTTTATTAGCTATTTTCCAGAATAAGTCTATAGGCCAAATGATGTAGAAATTTGGATGCTGGATACTGACAGAAAATTTAGCTATTATTTTTCTGCTTAGATAACCACAATTCTCATGGTTTGATCAGCCCCATAATATTACTGTAACACTTCATAGTACTTCCAGTTTAATGTTTCTGTTTTATGCATTTAATTTATTTCTTTCATAATGGATATGAGATGTGCATATCTTGTGAAGTGCTGTAGGATGTGTAACATGAAAGGTTCTGTACAGGAACAACTGTTTTTCTTATTAGAGTGAACTGCAATACGACAGATTAAACATTCAATTAAACAGGAAATTTGCCCATGTAAAAAGCTCACAGAAAGGAGCTTAACAATGTTCACTTTTATGAGGTAATAAAGTTTTTGGATTTCATTACTTTGAAAGTTCATCTACTTTGCTTACAGGTAAAAGAATAACGCAGTTGTTTCACAAAAGGGGCCAAGTATTGTTTACATAAAGCTCCATTGTAAAAATCTGGGTACTATTTCTTTCCAAGGTTTAAAATTCTTTGGTGAGAGAAATGAAAATACTCATAAAAGGCGACCACAGTATGTTATAAACCACCTTTATGGTTCATTATAGATTTGGTTTAATACTGTTGGATTAACACTAAAGGTTAATGTTTGCATAAAATATGCATGATTAGTTTAATACTCTGGAACTGTGATCAGGTTCTCTAATGTTATGAAAAGGAGTGACATGATACATGGTTAAGGCTGACACAAATAGAAGTGTGATATATTTCCAACAAAACTGGTCAAGGGTATTTTCAAAATCCTCGCTTATGTGATAACACTTCAAAGCCAATCTGTACCAATGGGAGATTTTGTGTTCAGCTCTCATAATTAAACTGTTTTCTGGCTGCAGGAATTGCATGCATATCTAATTTGCAGTGTAGGCAAAGTGCTTGGAGAATGGTACATTCAGATTTTCTTGCATTTTTTTGAGCCTTAGGTATTATGTGGAGTGTTTTTGTTTTAAGCATTGATTATGTTATGGTTTATTTCCAGGAGAATGATAGTATTTCTTAGGCATAGACTTGGAAAACTCCATCTAACTGGTAGATTTCACTTATTGCTTGTGTAGAGTGTCTACTTAAGCTCTTTGCTTACCAACAAATGATTTATAAATTTATGATTTATTTTTTCTATCTTGATCATGCCTTGGAGATAATTACAGTTAGGCATTCTGTCATGCTGCCAGGGAAGAACAGTGAATTTAGCATGCATTTGGATAAATATCAGCCATAAATCTTGGATAGCCATGAACTTTTGCTGATGTCAAGGTTCTGGAGAGCAGATAATGAGAAAAGCTATGGGCTCTCACAAGGTAGGGAAACAACACACAGTAATCATCAGGACATACGGACACAGCTACAAGGACATGTACATGTAATACATTGCTTTATATGATTATGCATTGCATAAGTTTCAGGGCAGGTTTTGTTTGGTACACCTGTGGGTATGGATATTCAACAGAGAAGTTCTAGTCAGACTTTTGTACAACTTCTAAATGAATTATGATTCATATCAGAACCTGTACTTACACTGATGACCCAGTAGTGATTAAAAAAAAGAAAAAGGGCTACAATCTCCCCCCACCTCTGCTTTTTTGTTTGTTTGTTTGTTTATTTTTGGAGGGTTTTTTGTTTGTTTGTTTTAACACAGAACATTTTAGACATCCAATTTGTTGAACTGATAGTGTGGCCACAAGAAGACATGGATGGAAAAAAGTGGCCATTCATGGGAATGGTAGGGCAGTCAAGACCTTCAAAGGCCAGTGTCCCTGCTCTCATTTGTGTAGTATGCAACTACAGATTTTAGAAGGGTAGGTGACTGCTTTCATGCATAAAAGTGAAGAGTTTGGTGTAAATGGGACTGCAGAATTGGAAGTAGAACTCCTTCTTCAGTGTTTTTCAAACCTTTGTGTGTAGGCATGCTTAATGTGGGCATGCTTCTCTGAACATGGCAAAAGGCTGCATACCCCTGACATTATTGCCTGCCACGGGTCAGGATCCTGTTTCAGAAAACTTGACTACCTGGGTGAACTTATTCTGTAAGAAGTGATAGGACTGCCTGTCAAGGACAGAACAGTGTCCTTCACCCAGCTTTGATCCAGCAAATAATTACAACATAATGGCTACCTCCAAAACCAAAAATATCTTTCTGAAGATAGCCTTATGTCACTTCACACTTGGAAAACTGACTAGAAAACTGACATTTGAATAAGCAATAAGCCAAAATAAACAGTCTAAAACCATGGACAGGTTATTAATGGGCAACAACTGCCAATGTTCTTGTTTATTCATTATGTATTTGTTATACATACTGTAGCCACAGTCCCTAGAGACCCTAGAAATTTATGGACTGAATATTCATGCCACCTCTTTTACCTAGGCTTGGTTCTATAAATGTTCAAAAGCACAAGGGCAAATTCACTGAAAATGGATTTTATGGAGATCTTGTTTCAGAGGCTCACTCATGTTCAGAACAAGTTCTTCAACCCAGAAATTGCTAATTTGTTTTGATTATCAAAATATGAAATACTGGAATCAAACATTTGTGCAACATTCATTAATGCCTGTAAAATGCAGACAGCTCATGGTATATGAGCAGTCATGCATTTTTTGGGAGATGAGGTAACAGTCTTTTGCTAAGTGATATCAATCTTAATGTAATTAGTTTTAACAGCATGCCCTTCATTATTTTTTTCTATTTTTACCACAGTTATCTTCATTTTCTCTACGTTCAGCAATATCTCTTCATCTGTTAGACTGACAAGAACTTTCTCAAAGACAAACAATGCTAATGAACCGGAGACGTGTCTCAATCAATGTCTTTCTTTTCCCATCTTGAGGGGAATCATATATATCTGCTAATTTTGTATTAAGGTCCATTTTTTCTTTCTCCTTCCTCCATTCTTTGCCTTGGAGACATGGAAGGAAAGTGGTTTCAGCACTTATCAAATACCTTTTTATCAAACTGACTGGGGGGCATTTGGTGACATGGTTATCACTCCCAGGAGGCAGAGTTTCAGCCAGAACAAGCTGACAAAGATCACTGAAAAACAATTCACTCAGATTATGTTAGAACACACAAAGTCATATGGACCTAAATCACATGTCCATAAAACCTGGGCTACCAAGTTTAACTCTCCATGATCTTACATTTAAATATTGTTACATTCTGAGAAAAGCAGCTGGTACGAGTCATAAGTAGGCTTGAAAATTATTCCGCAAAGAGTCACTGAACTCACATAAATTGTATTTATATGAGAACTTAGGAGCTCAGCTGTTGTTTTTGCCTGACTGCAAAGTCTTAATTAACCAATGCATCACCTTACCTGAGACAGCAATGCAAAGTACCCTCCTATTATGTTCAGTACACAGTACTTCAGATTGTTAAAAGAGACAAATAAAATATGCTGGACAAGATAAAGTTTTAGGTGCCTGAATCTTCTGCTGTAGTTTTTTGACTTGGAAAAAGCCACACATTTTAAAAAATTCAATGTTTCTCTTCATATTGTATTAGAAATAAATAACTCATAGCATGTTTGATATATATAATTTTAATATTTATTACACTGATATAATGCTAAAAATTTGGTGCCTGCTTGACCCTAATTTTATTTTATTGTATGAAGATCTGTGGTGGCTCACAGAGGTTGTAAATCAAGTGTCATTTTCAAGTATGGCTACTCTTGTCCATGCTGAATATTTCATGGTGTAGTTTCTTCATCTCCTGAACCAGTTCATTGCACCATGAAGATGAATAACCAGAAGGAGTCACAGACCTGAGGTGAGGCTGCCCCAGAGCCTGGGAGAGGTGACATGATGGAACACAGTCACTAGAAAGCATAACATCACCTCACAAGTCAAAGGTAAAAGTCACACGAAATGGAAACGAAATCATGTTTACCAAGTGACCTTCAAAATATTGTTCTAACTATTATTTTAGTAGGGGAAAACATAAAAAAACCTCTCCAAAACTCAAAACAAATCCACAAGAAAAAAAAAAAATCTTAGTTGTTGGGTGTGTCCTAGGCCAACAGGAAAGGATTTAGAAGACCCTCAAGAGTTAAAGATGTCATAGAAATAGGAAATATCCATTTCCAGATGGAAGTAAAAGACCGTTAGTGGCATGAAAAGAAGTTTTGATGTTGCTTCTATTGTCTGTTTGCATGAAAGTGGAACATAATACAGGGAGATAATACATTACTTTCTGATCTATTACTGAAAAAAGGATATTTGAATCGAAATCTGCTAAGTAAATAAATATTTTTTCAACCAGCACAGTGATTTGCACTAAATAAAATCAAACCCACAAAACATTAAAAGAGTTAACTGGGGGGAACCTTAAGTCTTCTTTCAGTAATAATAATTCCTAAAGTACTGAAAAAGTTCAGAAAAATGAAAGAATATGAATTTTGTGCTAATATTAAGAGTGATTAACAGTGTCAAGCTGAGTGTTTGGAACTGGTTTTTTTTTTGACTTAAATGTCATGTCAAAAAAAAGGGGGAAATTCATAGAAGATTTTAGTAAGCAGCAATAGAATGTTGATTTAATTATTATGATTCAACACAGTTTTGTGAAAAAGGTCATGTTGATAAAGATGTAAGACTTTTAATTAGGTTTGGCCTGATAAGCTGGTACAGTTATGTTAGTTCTATACAATAGCTAACAAAAATGTATGAAATGCAATAAATTTTAATGTATAACCATCTGGATATCTGATCAACTTATGTAATTATGTCATGGAGAAAAGTCTTTTCATTTTTAAAATAACTATCTGGAGATCTAATGAACATCTTTAATTTCAGTGTGGAAGAAATAAAACTTAGGTGATAAATAGGTGATAAAATCTGTGGATGAAAAATATTTTTGTGAAAAACAAATGTAATGAAGAATGCAAGCAGTTTTACAGATGCTCATTTGACAGCTGAGCCTGGAGGATTGTAGTGCAAGAAGGGTCTAAGGTCATCTGAAGTGGGATTTTAACTGTGTTTATTGCTGCTCACATGGGAATTCTGTGCTAGGGATGCTCTCTCCTGATTATGGCCAATGGAGTCAGCAAGGTCTAGGAAAAGTTTCCCCACTGTGACAAGAAATGAGAATTAGTTTTCTTAGCAGAAGCAATTTTTACTGCTTAAAATATCCTAAGATGTATGACACATATGCCTTTTATGGGATTTAACAATTGTTTAGCTCATGGGTATCTCAATAGAAAATTTTAGGGGAGACCTGTGGGCATGTGTGTATTTCAACAGCTTTTTTTTTTAAACTCTTTTTAACTTTTTTTAACTTAAGAAAAGTCTAGGAACAAGGTTGACTAGATCCTGGACTAGGTTTAGCACTAACCTTGACTAATTCACTAGTGTCTTAATTTCCTAAGTAGGTAAGAAGGGGAAGGAAGTAAAATAAAAGATGATAACAAAGCAGAAAGGCTCAAAACTCAGTCAAAGCTATTTTTTTTCCCAAATGCTTGAGGGTTGCTGAGAGTAAATGTTTGTACAAGCTAGAAATGGAAACTCAGAGATTTACAAGGCTGCTGCAATTTCAAAAAGAGTGCAGTCTCCAGAGTTCAGTAATGGCGTTTCAGAAGCAGGAAACTAGAGTGATGTTCAATGATCTCCTGAGGGTGGCCAGAAAAACAGGCCTGCTGAGCAGACTGTAACATCTTCTCAAGGAGTTTATGTAAAACAGACATATGTTTACACTGTTGGTTGTTTTGAAATGTCTTTTTTTCCCAGCATATACTTTGTTCTCAGTGCTTAAATAAACAATGCTTTGGTTCAGAGAAGGCTCGTTTGTTGCTGAGTATCTCCAGTTGCTGACTCTCAAAGGAAAGAAGCCCTGGTGCCAACTCCAGCCACAGGTGATAAATAAACCAGTAGGCAAGAGCATGTGACCCACCAGCAGGGGACCATGCAGCAGAAAAAAAAACCAGAACAGAAGGGAAAGCAAAAGAGTGAAGATGCTGATAATTTAGATAGCCCTGTAGTCAGGGTAACTTTTTTTACAACGTGCTTCTAAGACCCAGTGGAGAAATGGACATACATACCCATTACATATAGACATGAATTTAGATTCAAATTACCTTTTAATTGAGTATGTAGCAAGTCAGATAATTTATTTTCAGCTTAAATAATACATGGTTTTTAATGTAGAAACCATTTGGGGGAAACTAGGTGTGTATTCATATATGGTACATTTAGATGCAATTTTCCTGTAAGCAATTTGAGCTGGTTTACACTAAATACCATTTCTAGGCCAAGAACCCCCAAAATGCTATGTATTCCCTGATTCAAATAGAATCAGATTCTAAAGTACATTTTGTATTTTGTACCTTTATGTCTTGTAACAGAAGTGGTGAGCTTCACATCACACATATGTTCTTCATTTTCTGAATAAATTAATTAATGCATTACACTTGTGTAATAAGTTTTGATGTTTTGCAGTTGTACTAAATAATTAGTCTTCTTGACGGGCCTTTTCTCCTGTTATGTCCTCTTTTTTTTTTCAATACTAATTTTGAATAAAGATGCCGAGGTCGTGGTGCTCAGAATGGCAGGTCAATAGCAAATTGAAATAAAAATGAGCTTTGGGGGAGAAACAGAAAAATTAATTAGTTGGGGATGTCAGAGCCTCCTTAGCATGCAAAAAGAGTGGAGTTGGTCAGTGAGGAAAAAATGTTAATTGGTTTACATCATATGGGCTGAAGATGCATTTAATTAGAGGAAGAACATCCTCTCATCTCTTGGGCATGATAGGTCAGAACTTTCATTTTTCTTATACATTTCACATGTTTGTTGGTTTCTTGCAGAAACAACTGCCGTTTTCCAAAGTTTTCAGTATGTGATTAAAGGAATTATCACAAAATGCATTGAGGGAATAAGCTTAAAATATATGTAAAAAAAGTTAATATTTCTATTACAAATTTCAGGTGATTTATTAACTTTAGAAAATAAGGTAGAGGTTTTAAGGGTATTGCAGTAAACATTTCTTCTTCCTTTCAGGCAATCACATCAGGCTACGGAAACCAAAAATACATCAAGTACCATTTAGCTTAGATGACTTTCTGATTAGTAACAACAGAATTTGCATTCCTAAGAAAAGGCATAAAACTACTGGAAGCTTCTATAATATTCCATTGCTACACTGTAAAGCCTGTAAGTAATAAAATATCTCATTTTCCCAGTAAAATGTGGATTATATTTCCCAACACAGCCACAGTGCAGGCATTGGGGTCAAAGATGATAAGATGCAATAAATGACTACAAGAAGGAACATCACCTCTCAATCACAAGACAGATTTCTGGCAAACGTATTTCTTAAAAAATTTAATTCAAAACAATGGAGGATGGAACTGAAATGTTTGTATGCAGTTGAATGACATCTTCAGCTATGATTCTTCAAGATGAAAAACAGAATAAACCAACCCTGACTACTGATCAAAATGGAATTAAAGGAAAACACTTTTTTCATGGCTTAGATAACTGACAGCCACTTTCACTTTCAACACAGTTTTTAAGCATCATCAGACAACGTTGTGAAGTAGATATGTGTTGCCTCTGTTTTCCAGATGAACCGGTCAGGAAACAAGAATCATTTACAAAACAGGAAGGAGCCAATGAACCCAAAGATTAACTGATCAATCAGTGTGTGCCCACAAAACTCATCTCTGCAAAGGGGCCATGACTCTGGTTCTGACTATTTTTGATAGTTATGCAGCCTTTGCATTAGACCATTGTGTCAGTGAAGAATGTCTGTCTGGAATCAAATCCTGGCATGGCAGTGACAAGTATGCAGAGAGTGTTTAGCCATAATGATGACTAATGGTTCCCACCCACACTTATTTACTTTGTTTTCTAGTTTCAGAGTGTGGTTGCATACTTAGTCATTTAGGCTTGTAAAGACATGTTCCTAGGACACTGTGTTTAATTAGTTATATTCTCTCAGCTGTCGGTGAGAGCACAGAATACTGGGTCATGAAGACTTAACCTTTCAGAAACAAGTACCAATTCTTTTTGCACCCAGAAAACAGAGAAACTGCAAACATAAAGGCTTGATCTTGTGTTCCCTAGCTGGTGCAGAACCCAGCTCCCTGATTTGACTGTCTGCATTCCTGTGTGGCTCAGTGCCCTGCTGTCTGCCTGTGGGATGGAGTGTTACACGAGCCCTGGACAGTGCTGTGTTTGACATGGGGGAAGAGCTGAACAGAGCAAATAAAACAAATGGCAGTGTGAAAAGCTGCTCAAAGTTACAGAAAGTGCCAAGTAGGAAAGATGGATTTTGTAGGCAGTGGAGTTAGGTAAGAAACATTCAGACTCCCCAAATGACAGGGCCTTTGGCAGCTCGCTGTGCCTTGCCAACTGTACATGGGTGCCATTCCTAGCACAGGGATACACCTGTCATGGACATCCTACAGGGCCCAGTTTAGCTTGGTGATGGTACCAGAAAGAGTTATTTGGGTACAGATACAGCAGGGCAGACTAGTTTTTGGGAATAGATTGTGATCAAGAAAGAGATGTAGGTACCCTGTGCCAAAACAAGAGCCCAAGAAATGCCTGGTACATCATAAGTTGTGCACAGTAGGTAAGCGATGCTGTGGAGGAACATCTGTGGGGTAGTTCTGCTCTCCACCACGGAGGTGGTACAGGACAAAAAACCAGACCTGTTGTTCTGACCCTGCTGTGAGGGATAGGCCTGTTTCTGTGCTAAGGAAGGCCAGGGTAGGAGGTGCACAATAATGGATTTGGCATCCTGTTCCACAAGAAACTCAGCAGCAGCCACCCATCACTTCCCAAAGCAAGAAGTGACATGGGGTGAGTAGAAGTAGATGGGGTCAGAATTTACAGATGCAACCCAAAAGTTAGGCAGGAAAAAAACTCATGTTCTACAGTAGAAGAAAAGAAATATGTGCATGTGTGATACAACTAGAAACCTTTTCTATATAGATTCTTCTTCCTAGATAAACTCATTTGCATGAAACTTTCTTCCTGCTCCTCAGAAGATCCTTTCAGCCTCTGATTCTATTCAACTCAAGGTGCGGATTGCACATTTCAGGTTATTAGGAGGTACATGTTCTTGGAGCATTTCTTTTCAAAGAACAATGTGTTTAAAGGCATGAGGTGTTACTGGGATACAAAATAGTCCTGAGAAGTCATAGTAATTGCATCATTTAACTTAATCCTAGAAAGTTAAATAAGCAAACACAGTTACAGGGTTTGCAAAATAGCTAACATTCATGTTATTTAAATATGATTTCTATGGCCTGTATGATGTCCTTTGGAAATTCCAATCTGTTTTTAAGATGGTGTTAAGCCAAATTAAGCAATATTAAAAAATGATGGCTAATAAAATGTAAAACAGAGAGAAATCTCACAAATACACAAATCTTAGCAAATGGACAAAATTATTGTTTTGATGAAGAATAAGACCAGTTGGTGAGGGGTCCTTTATACAACTCTTATTTTTACTCCCCCAATAAATACCAAGGATTTTCACTGAAGATATTTCACCACATACATGAACCGGGGAAGTATTAATGTTCAGGCAGACTCTGAAAATAGCAAAATATTCCTTGAAATTTTAGTAGCAATTCTGGAGGTACTTGAGCCACTGGGGCTAGACAAACTTAGATTCTGTTTGGGTTTTTTTTGACCAGTCTGGCTCTAATTAAAACATTTTCATGAACAAAGCCTGGAAAAAGCAGAATTATGGCTTTGGTTTTCCCCTTTGTTTCTCTTAAATGACAGTTGAATTGCAATGAAAGTTTTCTTAAAAATTACGTATATCCCAGTATTTTAAACGATTGCATGTCTAAAAAAGCTTTTGCCTTGTTTTATTCATGAAAAATTCTGAGTGAATGAGATATCTTGGGGAAACTTGCTGTATATTTACTAATTTTAAAGACATTTATGATATTTGTGGAATGTCTGTTTTTCCATGATTTGTGAAATGGTGTAATTTGACTTCCCTATGCATAGAATCAAAACAGTCAAACTAGACGAAATCTCACGGTAAGTATTCAGTTGGGTTTTTTAACATCCAGCCAATGGTTTAAAATGTCTGTAAGCAGCTGTCACATGCTGTGAGTGGGTATGTGGTGCATACACCTATAAAGGTGGCAGATAAAGGGGATAAGGAGAACTGTGAAAGGCTGGACCTAATGACATGACTTTCACTGGTTTCCTGTGGTTTGGGATTTCATTTTCATTATGTTCAGTCTAGCATTTCTTAGAGTCATATATCCCAGGTAGAATTTCACCTCTGTTGCAGTCTGTCAAAGAGGCTGTTAGAACCATAGAGGCCAGTGGTTGCAATGTTATTAAAATTTTGGAAGTATCCTCCTGGCTTTTATGTCCAAAGGCTAGAGTTAAATGCTTATCCCTTAAAAAAACCTCACAATAATCTCATTTTGAGAGACTGCTTTTCTAAAACACCTACTTTGCTTGTGAAGAATCACTTCTACATGAAACGCGTTCCCTGTCCCCTTTAAAAAACCTCTGGTGTTCCTGTTCTTGCCTACACAGCTTTTGACTGTCAGGAGTGCAAACTTCCATGTTTTCTCCATGTTAAAAAACCTTAGTTACTGAAGGCAAGGTATAGTTTTGGGTGGATTGGTACTTTTCTTCTTCCACCATTTGTGATTGTTTTTTAAATTTTGCAGATGTCATGCAAAGCGTTGGGAGTGTGAGGCTGCATTTTAGTCACTGGTCTATGGGCAGGATAAGAAACCCCTCATCTGAGGACTTTGCCTCAGAAAACAACATTCTGGGAGCTCATTGCTGATTCATGTTCTGCCTGGTGCAGGCACTGCCTGCAGCGGCTCCACACCTGTGAAACCAAGGAATAAATCTATAAAGAGAATAGTTTGCAGACCTGTGGGTGGTACAGCCATAGGCACTGTCTGGAATGAGCACTACCTCGCCCTGCCAAAAATCTGTGCTTTTCCCTCAAAAAGAGACCCTCTAAGCTACAAGAAAAATTAAAGATTCTTCATCTGCTTTCCAAAATGCATGGCCATGAGTTTTCCAGCAATTTCTAGCATATCTCTTGCAATTAAGAGCTTATTATGTGTCAGTATATCAACAGGCATAATAAATACAACCTTTCTTTTTTTCTTTTTTGTGGTATTGTGAGTATTTCACATTAAGACCTTCAACATCCAGAAGATATGTTTGAAAACCACATGGAAATTTAGGGTTTTGTTGGTTCAGGTTTCTTTTTCCCCATATAGCTGAATATCACAAAGGAATAAAGTAATCAGAGCCAATGTACTCAATATTTAGTATTGATCAGCCATTACTTCAGTTCCCCTTTAAGATTCTCTCTAAAGCATGGAACACTTCTAGCTGCAGTTCTAGGTAACAAGTGTCAGGGACAGAAAGCTGAAAATAAATCTCTTTCTTCTTATTATTAGAAATATAATTAATTTCTCCATGTAGTAAAATTCCTCTGTTGACTTGGGATTATTACTGGCATCTTTCCCTTTTCTGTCAACAGAGTAACGTAGAAAATTAGAAGTTCCCCTGGTTTGAATCTCCAGAAGTAACAGACACTTTATTATATCCTCTGAGTACTTCCAGTAGATGATGTTGTTGTAATGCTAATACCAGTCACAGATCTAACAGGTTTTGACTCACATAGAGCACATTTTTTTAAAGATTACTTGCTGGTCTGCATGGACATTGAGCTGATATAATTTTCAGGGAGGTCAAATAGTTTTCACTAAATCATACATCACGTAATTACAGTGGTGATCCTATTCCTGTGGTGAAAAGTAATTGCTGGCAAGAGAAACTGATGCCAATATGTGAAATATTGAAGAATTAGTACCTCAGTTCTCACCACCTGTTTCAGTGATTTGAACTGTAAAATTTTACTGGTAAAGAAATTGGTGATAATAATGGTCTCCAGTAGTATTTCTTCTTGAGACAATTAGTCTGTAATCTTAACATTATACTTCTCTGCTTCTTCCCCTCCCACCCTAGAGGTTTCAGTGTTTGGGAAAGCACCAAGGAGTAAGTAATATAAACTTAAGATTTTTAGGCAAGCATAAAGAATATATAAAGGTATACATAAAATAAAACCTTATCTCTAAATGTATTCCCCACATACAAATACACCAGTATTTATAGATAGAAATATATTATGCATAGTATCTACTATGTTAAAAATGCTTTGCTCATCCGTAGAAGATTGAATCAAAGTATCTAGCTTCCCTTACATTGACAAACTACATTTTCATGGTGTTATTTCTGTACATCAACCGACCAAACCTGGTGTTTATGCCTGCAGATAAAAAAGGGGAACCTTTTGGTGAGAATTAGCACAGATAGGTGCATTCTGAAGTCTAGACTCTGAAGCAGATGGACCTTTCATTTGGAAGATTCACAATTAATATTAATCTGAGCCTACACAGGTTCATAGAATGATTCTGTACACTCTTCCTAGATAGAATATTTATGATTTCTTTCATTTCTCAGAGAAAAAAAGAATTTGAATTCATAATTACTCTTACCAAAGTCTTTTATGAACTTGTGGTGTATTATAGTGTATGCATGCAGATAAAAGGATGTGCATAGAAACTTTTAAAGGATAAAGGACATTTACACCTAACGATATGCATGGAAAGATAATGGCATATGCTAATAATCTGTATAGTAATGAATGTTGCCCTTGGCATGATGGACCCCATTTCTGACATCACAATTTACTTTCAATTCTAACAATGTCAACTATTTCAGATGGCTTTTCCTTGTATGCACAAATGTTAAAGCAAAATAAAACCTTGTGTCCTTTTTGAGGTGTTGCACATTCTCTGTGTTAAAGGGAAACTTCATTTTACCAGAAAATATTTCTCTTCTCATAGTTCTTAATTTTTGAAATGCTAGTTATATTTCCTCCAATAGACGTCAAATTTTACATCCAACTCAAAGAACTTTCTCTCTCCAGTTGGGAATAACCTACTTAGGGAAGAATTTGGACCTATTAAAATGATACAATGTCAAAATAGAATGTGAGTGAAAATAAACATCTTAGATATCTATTCTCAGCTGAGCCCACTTAAATGTCAAAATGCAGACTCAGCAATGGCTGTGTATGTCATTGGGGATGACACCCACACTGTCAAATCACAACAAAGCACTGTTGAAGTAAGTCTCTGGAGACTACATTAAGTTGTCAAATGAAACAGATGCCAGCACAGATTATATTGCCTCTGAAAGACAAATAATGAGAAATTAAACACAAAGACTCTGATCTTCAATCAAAGTGTACAAGTGCATAGAATGCCACCTGGCTTGGTTTCTTTACTTTTTTAAAATCATTGTTTTGAGTTTTGAAGAATTAGAAGCAGTGCTCCTTTTCCCTGTAATGTTTACTGTTTGGATTTTTTTAAAGTTACTGCAGATTAAACATGCTTATTAATTAATAATTATTATTATTAACTATTAATTATAATTATTAATGCAAATAGTTCTTAGTACCATTGTTGGGTTTTTTATTGTTTCAGTGCAAGATCTAGAAACTGCTCAATGGGCTATACCAGCTGAGCACTATCAGTTTACCAATTGAAATTATAAGCAATCAATATAGCACAGAATTACACATTACCATTCTCAGAACAACATGTTAGCTTCAGCTGTGCTATAGCTCAACAATTATCAAAACATCAAAAGAGTTCACCTGCTGCCGGATTTTCACAGCAAAGCTAACCATTCTGGTAAAACAGTTCCTATTGAAATCCTTGAGGATAAGACAGGGAGAGTTTTTGTAATAGATAATCATAGTAATACTTGAAATTAATATTTTAGCATGTGGGTTAACATAAGGACTTTATGTAGATGCTTACATTTTTTATATTTTGCCAGCTCATAAGGAGGGAGTTTGGTTAAAGTTTTCAGAGCATTTTGTGTCAGCTTTAAAGAAAGATCCCACAGCTCTCCTCAGTGGGCAAACAGCTTTCTTCTGTGACCTCTGTGACATGCTTGGGTGGCTTTTGTCATCCTGCTGCACTGCAAAGTTCATTCCAGAGGAGTAACTTATTTGTGTGAGCTACTGAAACCCTCAGATTTCTCAGTAGCAGTCACTCTGATCCTGGTGGGCTTGACTCATGTCCTTATTTTCCCCAAGGCAGACAACCTTAAATGAAGCTGTGCTGCTGCCATCAGAATGGGCTGCCCCCCATGTAGTAAGTTTAAGGATTTGCTGCCTGCTCTAGAAGGACACTGCAAATTCTCTGTCTGCCTTTCTTTCAAGACAAGGCCAGACTGCCCCCACAAATTCTATGCCCCTCAGAAATGTATCAAGTGTGTCATTTTTGCTTTCTTTGCATCCCAGAATCAGCTGTGAATTTTATTTGGCTGTGTTTCTGTAGAGGCATGTCTCAGACACAATCCTAAACACAATTCTTGCTCAACCTTACACTGAAAGGCTTAGAGGAAATGAAAACCAGAATGTCAAATTCAATAAATTTGATAATTGTTTTTGGGTTTGTTTATTTTTTTTTCATTATGTAATTAGTAATTCTCAAAAAACCCCCCAAAACCATAATAGTGCTGTACTGAGAAAGTAATTTGGGCATAAAGTAATCTAGCAGAATTTGCTTGCATCCATTGTCACATGCCTGTAACAATTTTAGGTTCTGAACAGGCTCTGACTAACACAAGTAGCACAGCTTTTGCACCAATGTCTGCGTTTTAGTGGGCTCTATGCTTTCCATAACAAAAAAAAATTTTCTCCATTATTTTTCTCCCTCCACAGATTTTTTTAACTCAAAACATAGGCTGTTTTCCTCTTTCCTGGTACAGTAAGCTCAGTTTGATCTCCCATTACTTCAGCAGATTGATATGGAAATTTTGTTCCTCTTATGCCTATTCAGTTTGTTTTCTTTTTTTTTTCATTTACTCCATAATTTGCCAAGTAACAGGAGGCTTCTTAAACACCTCCTAAGGGCTTTGCTCCTTTACAAAGAGCATTTGCATTCACTGGTTTGTAATCAAAATAAAACCTTTTTGGCCACACTATAGTTTTCATTTTGTGGCAAATTTGTTTCGCATATGTTCTTAGGCCTTTAGAATGTTAAATAATTGTTATCAGAAACATCAGTTCAATTCAGTTGATCTCAGCTATACTATGACTAATGGTAAGAAAACTGATTTTCATTATTGTTGTTGTTGTTTTTTGATTAAAATTAACAGTAAGCAGGTTTGGCCAGCTGGTATTTTGACACTTCTAATATCCAAACTCTTCCCTTGGTTCAGAGTCCAATACTTCTAAGGTCTGGGTGATTCTCTGTAACTTCTGATCCAACAGCAGCCTTCAGTCCTAAGAGTATTCAGCACCTGTTTCTCATCTCACTGCAAATTCTTCTACTTTTAGAAATATTATCTCAAATATTTTGCTTTTGGCCACTTAAGGTCCACATCACAAAATTTGAAATGTCTTCACTATGCTAAAGACTTTGATCTTCAATTTGTGTTTTAAATTTTAGCTTAATTAGAAAAGTCAAAAAGTTTGAAGCTATATTCCATTCTGGTGTCATTAGTCAAGAGGCCCCTGTAAAAAAAAATCCACTTTTCAAATTGCAATTTTTTTTTTTCTAAAGATCAATACAATTTCCCTTTTGAAACTCTGCACTTTCTTCAGGCACACATATGACAGACAATATGCAAATTTTCCTTCCCTGCAAAAATAAGTTCTCGTTCATAAAAATACATGTACAATCTTAATGCTGGACTAAGAGAAAATCTTTCTAACTAAACAGTAGTGTGTTAGGAATTCACTTTTATAGTTTTCACTATAACTCTAACCAGAAACCTTGTTAAGCTGAGATAGTTGTGTGGTGAGATCTACTGCTGATTATGTTCAGCAAAAAAGGTTTCTTCCTCATTAGACAAAGTAATGATAACAGTTTAAGTAGCCCCTTGATGTTACCACAAAAGAACAATGGTGAAATCCACTGTCTGATCAATTCAGTTTATTCTGTAGTTAGCAAGTCAAATTTTAGGTAGGGAAAGTTGCTGCAGTAGACATAGCCTACAAGATACTCTAATAATATAAATAATAATTGAAAATACCTGCAGAGTAGATGATGTTAAAATGAACTTTTCTGGAGAATCCAAAGAAGAACAGCATGAAAACACACATGCAAGAATTCTTATTTAAAAGATTGTCAGAAGGTAGAAAATACTTTCAGAAAGCATATTTGTGATATTTATAAAACTCTGATATTTAATTCTTAGAACAATCACATAGACTTGTGTTCTTTCACTGTGGTACCACACCTTATGTTCATGTGAGCCTACTCGAGGTTAGAGCCTTTTGATCATACTTCCACCCTGCTCCTTGTTCTTTGGAGGGAGAAATGGACAGGAGGAAGGATGGGTTATATTTGCAATGCACAAGCATTCTTTCTGATAAAATATCATTATTATGAATAATGTGCTGTATGTGTGTTTCAACATGATTTCAATAAAATTATATATTTTAAGCATTCCTATCAGTTCTTTCTTATTATTTATAGCTGCAGCACCCATATTGCATAATTCATGTTCAACTCTTTTGCTGATATAGCAAAGACTTTCTCTTTATAGCAATTGTTTAAAAGAACAAAATGATGGTATTTAAGTGGCTAATCATAGAGTTTGTCTGAGAAAATATGAGCATTTAAATGACATGCTGATAAACTGATCAGAAATGAGTGCTGGCAGCTACTAAAAATATAAAACAAAAGACAATTTCTCTGCATCTGTTGTGTTATTTAAATAATAATTGCATTTTAAACCACATTCTTTTATATTCCTTTATTAAAAAGATCCAATTATAGGAAGAATGGACACCAAAATTCCTATAATAAAAGCCACATCTTACAGTTTGAATGATAGAACGTTGGTTTTATACAAATTATTTAGTCCAAGACTTTCCTGAAAGGAAGAAAAAAAAATCAAATATTTTTGAAAAGGTGCAGAAAATCTGCCTTTTCAATGTGAATTGTATTCCCATGGTTTAAATAAAATCTGATAGCAACAAAATTATTCTAAATGGATCAGATGACACAACCCCCCCCGGAAAACTAGGAACCATTGGCTGAATTCCTTTACTGCTTGTGTTTCTGAGAATTGAAAACTCAGGTACAGGATTCTGCTTGAACACATTTACAGTATCTTTAATTGGGGTCTTCTCTGTTTTGACTACTTTTTAGGAATGACCTGATGAAAACATATCAGTTTTCTGTGAAAAGCATGCAAATGTTCACCAAATTACATTTCAATATGTTAAGAAAAATTTGAAAGAAAATAATCCTCTAAATGTCCATTGGCACGTTTCCTCGAGGTACCTCTGTACCCCAGGGGTGCTCCAGGTTAGGCGGCCCTGAACGGGGTGTGACAAACCCCCCTCAAGTCTGCGGTCCAGGTTATTGATGCCTTTGGTGCAGGGACAGATGGACAGCAGCACGGGTCTTGGGGGTTGGATAGAGGTGGTTTATTCAGCCCATGGTGGAACCCAAGACACTTATCAGCCACGTGCAAGTGGCTTTAAAACACACAGAAAGCGGAAGGAATTGGGGTTAGGTTAACTACCTAATAACAGCAGAGAAGGGAATTAGGGGAAATGACATTAGTAGATTTGGGCAGGGAAGGAATACAACACCTGGGTTGGACCAAAAAACTGGGGAAAAAGCAGGGGTGTGCTGGGTTAAACCATAAAATGAAAATATGGATAAATACGACTGAAAAAGCATACTGCAAAAGTCTATGACAGTGTGTAATTATTTCTATGCTTTTCCAGGAGGTGCCATAGCTCTCAGGAAGTAACAATGTAAGGTTATTTCTAGCCATGATCATTCTGAAGGAGCTACTTCAAAATTACTACTCCGTGAGCACCTCATGAGTTACAGCTACAGAAAAATCAGGCCAGGTCTGCAACTGATTTGTAGCTTACAGAAAGGGCTGAATTTGCAGTGCTTGTCTACCTTGGTTGTAGCATTCATTAAAGTCTGAATAATTCACAATGACTCTGTGGTCAGACCCTTAAGGTATGGAAAAAGGATTTTGTCAGAAAATTTCCAAGCTCTTCTGAAAGACTTGCAGTTTTTCATTCCCCCGGTTCAAATGTAAGAGGTTCCTTTTAAAGAGGGATGACAGACCACAAAAATAAAAGTTTTGTACAATAAAAATCGTTTTATTCTCATATAATTCTAAGAGTTGGTCATCAAACCTCTTTGGTCTCTCACCTAAGCAATAAGGTTTGCAAATTACTGATGTCTATTTCTCTTTAAGTCTTCAGATGGAGACTAGAGAGCTTCCTGTTAGCCTCCATGCCTAATCAAACCATGGATTTTCCTGTGGGGAAGATGTTTGGTGAAGCACTTCTGCTGCTGGTCATGCTTCAGCTTCTGCATGCTGAACCAATCCCCCCTTGAGAAAAGAATTTCAGGTTCCCAAAATGTTTTTGTGGTTTTTTTATGATGGACTTTAACAAATGCCCTTCCAGTATCCATTAGAACTTACCATGGTCATTTAAAAACTGGTTTTTTAAGGATTGGATTCCTCTCTTTCATATATTTTACAGCTGTTTATTTTTCCTTCCTGTTTGAAATGGGTAGAGCACCTTTATCATTAACATGCTGCATGTGTCTCCTTACTTGACTTTTACATTATTGCTCTAGCTATTACTATGCATGCATTATTTATATGGTTGGCTATCAAGGAAAAAAGGCAAGCAATTTACTTGTCAAAACATATTAGAATGCATGACTTTAAATCAAAGTTGCATGGGTCTGTAAAAAGCTATAATAAATGTTCTTTGGCTAATATGTTAGTGTCATGCAGTGGGCATGGTCAATGTATTGGGTAAGAAACCTGTAATCACGTTAAAGATTCATTGAATTGGAGAGAATTTTAGATTATTATGCTTTGCTTTTAATTGTATGACATTAAGACTTAATTTATGAAGATTATATTATTTCAGTTTGAGAAAATTCTAACCTGTGTTTTAATGTTACCATCAGATTTAAACAGGTATTTGCTCAGTATGAAAATTATAAACATGGAGCCTAATTATTTAGGTCTAACCTACACATCTTTGGACTTAAAATATATATCTTCCTTCCTGCAGAATGCATTCCTCTGAGTTAAAGTTCCTGCAGTGTTGATCATTCTGTCCTGCAGGACACATATTATGGCTCCCATGGCCTTGTGCTTCCTTATTGTAGCACAAAAACCATTGCAGTTGAAAACACTGTATGTAATCCTTACACAACAGGTTCCCCCAAAATTGATGTGAGCCACCTGCTTCATGCAGAAGGTGAATCAGCTCCCTGTGAACTACATTTAGAAAGTGTTTTGACAAAACTAGAATACTTTTCAGCTCCCCATTGCCCTTGCCACAAAGGGAAACACATACACCTTAAATGCAACTGGTGTTTAGCTAGCACTGTGAAAATTTCTGAAGTTTAAATTCACTGACCAAACTGCAAACAAGTGGTGAAAAAAAAATAACCTCTCTCAGCAAATAAAACCTGGAAAACAACTAGGGTCAAAAATCTAGAACAAAAATTTTAAAATTAAATCCAGGCAAATCTTACCAAAAAAAGTTTCTGATTAGAAAACAAACTATAATTCTGAAGAATTTTCAATTAAATAATCATTGCATTATATTTCTAACCTCATTTTAAGAATATAGCTGTTTGTTGGGTTCAGAAGAATCAGTAATATGTTTCCTCAACTTGAAATAGCATTTTGGGTCAAATAAACCTCTCTGGTCTATTTAAACTTTCAAACTGCAGGTTTGAAAGGTCTAAGGAATGTTTATCACACTTGCAGACATGCTTATAAATGCAGGCCCTAATTTTTAATCACTGTCCATAGCACAGAGTTTTTTTTCATTTATTTTTCCATAAGTTCTTCCCAAATCATATTGAAATTAGGGAAATGACAGGGAGCTTCAGTGAATGTTGAAGTAATTTTAAAAGTTATACAGATGTAATATCATAGAGTCTGGGGAAAATCCCAGTTAATGATGCTTTTCGTAAGGAGAAGGAAGAAATGTGCCATGCTAATGTACAGTTTTATAAAGATACAGTGGCTTATTCAAGATGTCAGAAAAACATCATGGTTTGACAATTGACAGGATACCGTTTTTCCTTCTGATGTGGTGAATTACCCAAGTGCTTAGCAAGGTGGTTTTGTATCCTCAGAGTGGAGACTGGTCCATTCTGGATATACATCACCAGAGATTTCTGAATAAGAAGTTACAGTTGAAAAAGTCTGACAGAAAATGTAAGCTTACTC
Organism: Acrocephalus scirpaceus scirpaceus; assembly: GCA_910950805.1. NCBI lineage: Eukaryota > Metazoa > Chordata > Aves > Passeriformes > Sylviidae > Acrocephalus > Acrocephalus scirpaceus. The sequence continues at coordinate 142,561,229 of OU383773.1, read as the reverse complement.
AAATCTAGGTAAGCAACAGGCTTTCTCCCAGTGTCAAGGAAAGTTTGACATTCTCCAAGACTTGATTGCACTAAGCAGTGTCTGAGCAGCGGGAGGTCTCTGCCCTAAACAGCTTGCACTTGGAGTATTATGCAGTGGGCCATAGTGTATGACTTCCCAAAAGTTATGTTCTAGCTTGAGTGAGATTAATCAGCTCTATACCTGTGGTGATAGCTGAAAATTTTTGACCTATGTTATTACCTGACAGTTGGTCAGAATACCCTAATTTATGTACAGGCTGTGGTCATAAGATAACATTTTTCATATGGTGAAATAGTCACCGTTTTTTTTTCTGTCCTCAGCTTCAAACTATTTCAACATTTAACCAGATGACCTTCAAATTTGTTGTGGGAAAAAAATTTAGTCTTTTTCACATTCTTATTTATGATTTCTGAGGAACGAAAAGCACATTTTCACCTGGGGGAAATATGCCATTTTTAGAAGGTCTATTTGTCAGAGGTGTTAAAAGAGGAAGCAGTTATTAAGGTTCTGCAAGAGGAATCAGGAAAAATAATTTATATAATATTATTTGTCTAAGGTTGCTTTAAAAAAATATACAGATTTGCTAAAGCAAATCTATTAGTTATGTTCCCCATGTGAAAAGAGCAAGACAATTCTGGCTTAGCTATTTAAAGAGGCTATAAAGAGATGGTGTTTGATATATTGAAATTATATTTGAAAGAGGAAAAAATGCTTACAGACAAAGAAGAAAATTGCAAGGTTTAACAGGGTTTTATTGTAACGAGATTGATGGACATTTGTGGGCATATGTAAATGGGTTTAGTCAGTGCTTCACTGAAAACAACATTGGAGATAAGAAAAATGCCATATTCCTGCTGTACAGTGCAAGAATCATGAAGGCTGGTTGGATTTTCTGTCTCTTCACAAACCTGATAAAGTAAAGAAATTATTCCAAACAGACAATAAGTAAATGCCAACCATATATTGTAAGTGGTTTATTATGCTTCAAACTGACTAGGGAGTTTGAGAAGGAAAAAAAAAAAAAAGAAAAAGCAGTGCATGGCATACAGGGTTTATTTTAGATATGATGGAGAATGCTCTGGAGCTTTATGACCTGACTGAATACTGGGAAAACAGTTTGAAGATGGGATGGTGTGTTGGATGATAGACTCATTCAGAAGTTGTGGAAGTTGTAGGTTCATTTTCCCTGGCCTGTGTATCTGGGATCAGATGTTATGACAAACCAAGTGTAGGGTCCAGCTTTACACTGAACTGGATCTCTGGCGATTGCAGTGTGGGCTCTCCTATCTAGCTCACACAAGTCTCTGGCTGTAAATATCTGTATAGGAAGGTCCATAGCTTCAGCTTTTCTAAGACACTGAGATCCAAAAGCAGTCCAGATGACAAATTTCCAAGTAACCCTATGCACAGGGCAGCATGAACTGATAATTGCCAGAAGCTCAGAGAGTCTCAGAAAAATTAACACAGGGATGCTGTAGGACAAGCCAACCTTGGATTTCATAACTGTGTTCTGCCCTAGTGAATGCTAGTGACTTGATAGGATGGAATTTCATATTCCACTTAACAGGGAGTGGCCTTTATTCACTGAGGAGGTGAGTAGTGTGATGCTGAGATCTATACTGAGGCAAGGGAAGAGCCAGCTGAGGTTTCTAACACATATAGCTGGTCAGCAGTAAAGACAAGAAATAGAAGTGAAATCTCTTGCCTCCAAGACAGACTTTACAAAAATTCCCTTGTTTCTATTCTTCCCAAACTTGTCCTTTCTTTTTGCCCTCGATTTTGTAGCCTCCTTCTGGATTGTCTTCATTTACTTATTGATATTTATCACGATGTTTTATCACAATTTTAAAGCTATATATAAAATAGTAAAAGAAATTCTTTTACTAATGCTAGAAAGATAGTATGATTATATGTAAGGACAAAGTACATTCTGAGACTCCCCAGCCTTCCCCTGTGAAAGAAATAGATGATTATGTTTAATGAATCTGTTGACAATACAAGAAAGGATCTAGTCTGCCTCGAGCTTTATAAATATACTTTAGCTGGAAGGCTTAGTTATGTAGGATATGACAAACTTAAGCTCTATGATCTTAGCTAAGAAGAAATCTCTGTGGAAGCTGGTTATCTGTCATGGGGTTAACACCAAAAGAGTTCAGAGATTATGGAAAAGCTTTGTGAAAACAATATGCATATGGGAGGGAGGAGTTCACTCACAGGATTTTTTATTTTTAATAGTTGAGTATGAGGTGATAAGACTAAGCTAGAGACACAATAGGATATTTTACAGAATCAGGACTCCTCTAAATATTGCATCGTGTCTTTCATCCTCTTAATGAGGCTTGAGAGAGCTGTAGAAAGATAGATATTGACCTGGAGGAGTTAAGAATCCTGTGTATTTTCAGTGATGTTGTCCTTGGCCTTTTTATGCTTTCCTGAAGGTTAATTATCCATGGGGTTTTTATCCTATTTGTATCTTGGAGGTTTGAGTAAGCAAAATAATAAACAGCTTATGTACTACTTTCTTATTTCAACATTTTAGACTGGCTTTTTCTATATTAGTTATACAGAGAAAAGTATTCTGAAGGAGGATTTATACACAGATGTGTGCTGATCTTTCAGAGTATCTGATAAGGAGAAATGTGAAGGAACAGCATCCTGAGAGACATAGAATTTAGCCCATTCTTTGCCCAAAGCAGGGTCATTTATACCAGAAATATTCTTAATTAGCACTTGCATGTTTTTAAAAACTTATTTGGCAGACACTCTACAAATGCTTCTGGTAATATTTTTGTGCCTCTCTTCCTTACCACTAGGTGAGTTAAAGATATCTTCCTATTTTCAAAAGACAGATGTATGCTGGAGTTTAACACTGGCAGTAGATGGTAACTGTCCTCTGCTGAACCATTCTCAAATCAAGAAAAGCCTTTAAAGATTACTCCAGGTGATGGGTGACCAACATACTGCTTCTTCCAGAAGGCTTGCTTATAATTAAGGGATCAATGTGAAAGGTGATAAAGATTTGCTTGTGTCTTTTTCTCATAGTGACTTCACCAGAGAAAATAAGGACAGGTTGCTATCACTGGATTTATTGGGCCATAAACTAAATATGTAAAACTGCCATCAAATGGAAAAGACAGAATAAAATTAAAAAACTGGTTATAAAGGAAATTCCTCTGACTGGTGTGTCCAAGGAGGTTTCTGTTTACCAGCTTTATTTTCGCTCAGAACAGAGGTTTCTGTGTTGCAGTCAATTTTAAATGGTGTCCTCTGAGGATGAGACTTTTTTTTCCTGACACCTCTGAGACACAGCCCTGAGCCTCTGGAAAGCTCTAGACTCAGGTCCTAGAGAAAACTCTCTGCTTTTCTTTGCTTCCCTGCCATGGTTTTATGTCTGTAACTTTATTTCTCCATTACCGATTTTATAGACCTCAGGAACAATATTAATTTTTGAAAAAAGACAAAAGATTTTTGACTGAATGTCACCTCATTGAGTCTTTATCAAAGCTTAATTCTGCCATGGACCTTCTTGACCTCCAGCAGTTTGAAGGTAATCAGTTTCATGAGAATGAAGTTTATGTAAAATTGAGTTAGAAACTTCTACAAATTTGTGGACTTGGAAATTACCTTGCCTCTCTGGATGTTATTTTGTATTATATATTCTGTGAGAGAAAATTGATTTTTTTACATCTTCAGACTTGTACTTAAGACAGAAGAATAAGTGTTAACTTTGCTGGAAATGCATTCAGTGATGTCTCTGTTAATCACAGTCATTCTACTTCTCAGATCAAAGTGGAGCACACATGCAGGAAGTCCTTTGTATTTTTAGCTAGTTCCCATACACAGTAACATTCACAAACCTGATTAACATCTTCTGTGTTGTATACTGAGGAGGAGACGTTATCCCTGCATCATCTAAGGGTAGCATCTATCTAATCCAAGATCAACAGTAAAGCTGTGGGAAAGAATGTGGCAATCAATTTATTTCACATAAACAAATAGGATCCTATTTATTCTATATAAGCAAGTAAATTCAAAGATTATCCTGTGTTGCAAGGGACCCATCAGGGTTATTGAAGTCCAACTCCTGGCCCATGACAGCCCCAAGAGTCCTACCATGTGGGTCTGACACATGGGAGTCTTTTTCTTGTTGGTTATCTCAGCTAAGGATGTTTGAGGTTTCTTAATAACTCATGGTTTTGCCTTTGTGTTATTCAAATCATTAGTTTTGCCACTGCATTTATCAGGAGTAGAATTCCTTCAACAGAAATATTGGACAAGCTACATCTCGGAGCTTTTTCTGAGTGCTTAACAGGAGGAACCTTTATTATCTTCAATTTTTCATCAGCCTAAATTTGATTCTTTTTTCAAACTGACCTTTACAGGTAATGGTAAGGGAAGTCCTGATATTTTTTTCATTTTGAAAAGATATTTAAAATAGAAAGAAGTGAAATGTTTACATTTCCCCCACTCTTCTATTGCAATTGATTAATTCACCCAAATATATTTTTTATTTTAAGAGACATTTTAAAAATGCATTTCAAGCAGACTGCAGAATATTAAAGTGAGATCATTTTATGCACAGTCTTATTGAAGAAGCCAAATTACAATTTAGTAATAAATTTGTGGCAATGGGTATAATGAAAACACCATTGTTATTTGGGATGCAACTACATGACTGGAGGTATTTATATTATTTACTGAAAAGTATATTTTCTTAGACTTCATGAGACAAGTTATTATTGCTGTGCTGGGGTTTGGAAATTAAATATATTTTGGGCAGGCTGGTTCTAGATTAGGACTCTCATGTGTGAGGAATATACAAACCTGAACTAAGCCAAAAAGAGTGGATTTTAATCCTACACCAATCACTGGAAAATGAAATCAGACATTCCATAATTTAAAGATATCTGCATGAAAGACAGGAGAAATGTGAAGGGGATAATGCCTAAGTGATAATTGCAAGGGTTTTTTTCAGTTTAATGTTCCTTAGGGCAGGATTTTGTTTATACTATGCTACTTAACTTTTTGTTTCTTGCCACTTACCAACTAGGTCATTCTGCAAAGTTCTGTGCCAAGAATTTTGAGAAAATATATTTCCCTCTGAAGATTTATAACATAATTCTGTCTCATTATGTCTAGTGTTTTTCTCCTCATGTTATGATATCCTCAAAGAGGAAAGAAATAAAACAGCTTGTCTTCTTGTCAGTAAGGCCCAAACAGAGTGGAAAAATTAGTTGCAGCAATTACACAATAGTATGATGCCAGCTCATGTGCGCTTCTGAAATTATCCTAGAAGAAAAGGGAGCCACTTAAAGAGTGTGCGAGGTTTCCTGTGAGGTAAAAATTAAAAGAAAAATTATTGCAAATTCTAAGATATTTCAGCAATAATCAGCTGAGACCTTTTGTCTGAAAAACATAGATTCATTATATCTTATTCCTGTCTGGTAAGGGCAGGTGTTTGCTGATGTAATGTATAGTAAAAAATGAAATATTTACCTATTTTTACTAGAGTGGGAAAATACCCTGGAATTTCCATTTAATTCTGTTCGTGGGCTCCTATAACAGATGTTTGAATTTTAACTCAAAATGGACAGCGCCATAGTCTATTTCCTGGTCATTAAACCAACTATATAGAAAATCTGAACTCAATGCCTTTGGCCACTCTGCTCTTCTCACACAGCTGATGAATGGAGTTTTGAGGAAAGCTGTTCCTAATGCTGGCCTGAAGGCCAACAGGACACCCACACCAGTGCCCTGCTCGGAGGATGGTCAGGTGAAATAATTCCCTGTGCCCACTGGAGATGGTTTTCCAGCTAATCCCGGCTGCCCTGGCTGGGAATTGTTTCAAGTCTGGTTGGGCAGTGGCTAGCGGACTGGCCACTACCTCCTTGGTGGTTCAGAAGGCACACGAGAGCTGTTAGTGAGGCTCGACGAAGGTAAGAAGGAGGAGGCCTCGTGGCAAGATAGAGTTTATTGTCACATGCACCCCATGGTGCAGGCAGCCACGCGTCCCAGGAGAGAGAGAGAGAGAGAGAGAGAGAGAGAGAGAAGGAGGGGGCGAGAGAGGAGACGAAGAGAGCGAGAGAGAGCTAAGAGGGCCAAGGCCAGAGCCAGGCCCAGGCCCAGGGGCCTGGGCCCTGAGCAAGGCCCAGCCCGAGGCAGAGGCTGAGAGGCAGAGCGAGAGTTGGGGGCAGGGTCAGTGATTATAAGGGACTGGAAAGAAGGGTGGACACAAGAGGGAAAGCTAATCAGGGGAATGGGGATGGCACACAGACAGCAAATAGGAAACGAGGGGTGGGGCATTCCCAGCCTGCTCTAATCTGGGACCGAGTCTCTCCGAAGTCTCTGGAATGAGGGGGAGAGGCTTCCCAGAGGGGGGCAGGCACTGGGAGGAGAGCAACAGATGATTGACAACATATTGCAACAGAGGGGAACAAAGGGAATTTCCCAGGTGGGAGATTGTACCAGATGGGGAGAAGTACAGGGGGAACTTGGGAAAAACCATTACAGAACAAATGATTATTAACAATAAGTAAAAACCAGAAAACGCGCCACTACAGCCAAGGACAAGTTCAGACATAACAGCTTACCTGTCCTGTGTGCCCAGGAACAGGAGGGGACCACAGATCCCTAGGAAACCTCTGTTCCACCAGGCTAGGACATACCTGGAAAAGCTGTGGTAACTCATGGATGAGGATGGGTTACTGGAAAGGAGACCACACACCAGGACTGTGTGAGAGAGGAAAAATCTATAATGACCCACAAGAAGAAAATCTGTGACTCAATGGGATATATGCAAATGCAAGGCCTTTTTCTTCCCTGCAGTGAGCTCTGATGTGCTGGACAGAGGCTTTAGATAAAGACATAAAGAAGACTGTCAGTGTGCATGAGGCACAGCAAACCCAGAGGGCAATGGACATGAAGAAAGAATGTACCTTGTTCTGTACATTTAAATGAAGAGAAAGAACTGAATGACTCATTCAATCCAAGATTTCAAGGATGAATTCTTATTACACATCTGAGAGTCTCACAAATCTGTAAAGCACATCACAGGCACAGACTGTATCATTAGATAAGATACATCAACAAGAGATCCTGGATTTGAAGTAGATCCCTCTCTTTACACAATGGGATTTTCACTGACGTGGCCCTGACACGTACTTGTCTCCAACCCATCTTTTCTCAGATGATGTTTACTATTCAATTCAAAAATATGTGCTATCCTTCTGTTTGCCTTTGTAGATAAGTTATACCCTTATGTCCATCACTGTAAAAGAATAAAATTCTAAAGCACCCACAAGCAAGACAAAGTGGAAAAAGCAACTCAGCAATCACTTTATCTGCACAAATGAAGTGAGGCTTGCAACACAGTTGCCTTTAAAGTTGAGTATCTTCAAAGGTACCTCAGCCTTCTTTTGTCTCCTAACACTGGTAGTGTGTAACTTCTTCCCATAACAACTTTCTGGCTTTCCTCCTTCTTCAATCTATTTCAATCTGAACTCTGCCTAAAACTCATCCCTTCTGCACAAAAAAAAAAACTAATAAATAACTGTTTTAATTTGTTCTGTTCCCTGATAAATGCCAGTGATATTCTCCTGCTTTTATTTCTCTATTTTCTAAATTTTAAACATTGCCCTACCATTGATCCTTATTTAAGTAAGATACTTGAGTTCCAAAGTTTAGTTCCTTTGCTGTACTCTTATGGTACTATCTGATTCCATTGTCATTCAGCATCTTAGACTTACTTATTTCAAAACTGAATTAATTTTTGTTTCTTATGTTCAAAATCCCAATGTATTTATCAGAGACGATAGGAAGACTCACAGAGCTTTAGATATAAGTTTTCTACTGTCTATAAAGCAAAACAATTACAGTCCTTTAAAGGATTCTGTTGAGTGAATAAATTTGAGAACGCTTCTGTCACTTAAACCTGGCTGTAGTCCCTGAACTAAGCCTCTGTGATCTCTATCAATCAGCTCAAGAATCACCTTCAATATCCCAGCCAATCTCTTATCTCCTAGCTGACTCTGAGCAGAGCAAACAAATGCTATTTTATGTAGTGTTTCATGGTGAGTTGGCATAAATTGACATTGTAGAGGTGACCTGGAGGTTCTTCGATATTGCTAAATATTTTGCTTATGTCCTTTCAAGACCCTTTTGGAGGAATGCCACTGAAGACGCTCAAGTCAAATTTTTGACTCAAATTGGGAAAATCTGGCTTAGTATTACAAAACTAAAACAAAGTCAAATGACATTCCCCAAAACCAATTATTAAACCAGGAGATAGTTTACATCTATTACATAGATCCAAATATTTCAAACCCTGCACTTGAGAAGACCAGGAACTTCATTTGTTGTGGAGTTGAACAATTCCAATCATTTCGTTCTTGTTTCTTTCCCTTTGGACTGGATATTTAACCTGTCTTTGCCTGTGTGCTCCTTATCAGCTCTTAATCATACTTTTACAATCATTGAATCCTTTTTTTTTGCATTTCTAAATCATTTAAGTAATATTACCAAATGACTACTATTAGAACTTCAAAGAAAAGAGAATTGGACTTTGAACAAATTGCAGACTGACGTGTGCCTGTGACTGCCTTGGATAGGCAAAAACCTTATGGGTAAAATTTGGGCTGGACTAGCTCATATAAGGATTATTACTTTCTCAGTTTCTTCACTGATGTGAATAAAATCTTTCCCTTCATTAGCTACCAAAAATAAAAGGCAGATATGTTGCTAATTGATACAGAAAAGGTGAAAGGATTTATACTGAGCCACTAAAATTGTGGGTGGGAAGGTGGTGATTGGGAAATCATCTTTGTGTAAGAAGGAAAACTTTTCTGTTAATGTATCTCTTCTGCAGTTCCATATTGACTGATGCATTTATATAGACCAAAAAGAACTTATCCAAGATGGGAATGCAGGAAAATTTTGCCTGAATATTAACTTAAGTGAACCCATGCACATCTGGGAGTGAAATAAAGGAAAGATTAATTAAAGAAATATATTTAGCTTCATTATCTTCCAACAACTTCTGAGGCTTAATTAATGTTTTTCTGCATATTGAGATGACCAGATGGGCAGCATTATACAAATGTAAATTGCTTAATTTTATTGTAAAAACTTTCAATTTTTGAATGAGCATCTACTCAGAGAGTTGTGAAATAAAGGTATAGTCAGGTGTTTGGACAAGTGAAGGTGCTGGCCAGCCTCTTTGGAAGTAAAAATGATTTTGTAAGAGTTCTGGTGTTAGTTAAATAGGATGTCTTTGCAGGCATAATTTCTGAGTTCAATATACTTTCCTAAAAGTACTTCAATGACAAAATGAAGGGTTTGCTTGTAATAACATATTTGTATAAAATAAACATATTTTGACTTTGGATTTTTCAGACCTAATTTTTTTTTTGGTGTGCTTGTAAACCTCCTTCAGCCTCAACTGTACTATTAACTACACAAAAATACATAATACATGCATATTTGTTTATGTAAATATTCACAAGTGTCAAGACAGAAGCTGAATCCTGATTACAGGTGCAGGTCTAGGTGTATGGGTCAAAGGAATATGCTAAACTGATATCTTATTATCATAGAATAGTTTGGATTGGAAGGGACTTCTAAGGATCATCTAGTCCAATTCTGCCCCCTGCAATAAGCAGGGATCATTTTCAACTAGATCAAGTTAGTCAGAGCCCTGTACAACCTGACCTTGAATGTTTCAGGGATGTGATAATTCCTGTCTTGCTGGGCAACTCATTTCAGTCTTTCACCACCCTCACTGCAAAAAATTTTCTTTCTTATGTCATGTTTAACTTCTTTTAGTTTAAAACCTGCTTTGCTCTTTGCAACAGGTTCTGCAAAAAAGTTTCTCTCTGTTTTTCCTACAAGCCCTCTTTAAGTATTGAAAGGATGCAATTGGATATCCCAGAGCTTTCTCTTCCCCAGGCTGCAAACTCGCAGCTCTCTCAGCCTGTCTTCATCCCACTGACCTTGTTGTTCGTGGCCCTACACTGAACCCCCTCCGCAGATCCACGTTTTTGCTGTGCTGAGGGTCCCAGAACTGGATGCAGTGAACCAGGTGGGGTGTCACAATAGCAGAGAAGAGGGTCAGGATCACCTCCCTTAACATGCTGGCCACTTTACATGCAGGCCAGGGTAGGGTTGGCTTTCTGGGCTGTAGGCATGTGTTGCTGGCTCAGGGTCAATTTCTCATCTAAAGGTACAGACAAGTCCTTCTCCTGCAGAACTGCTCTCAATCGCTTCATCCCAACCCACCTGCAGGACCTTCCACTTGGACACTTTACCATACTTTACAAATGAGAAATGCATGTGCCATTTGAATATGACTGTGAATATGACTGTGCCATTTGCTTTTCAGGAGAAGAAATACTGTGATAGATACCCATGAAATGCACACATCCTAGTGGACAGGAAGCAGTACTCTACTCTCCAGATTGTCAATTTCTTCCTCATTGCTCCAAGAGGTGACATAAAAGACAGGAGATAAAAGCAGGACTAATGGATGGGCAGTGAGGGATGGAATAGGTTATTAAGGTTATTTTTGAGACTATTCAAACACTGATATCAGAAAACTCTTCATCTTTTGGCTGGGTCAGAAATGTCATGCTGGAGGGATACTGTGAATATTCAAGGAATGCAAAAGACTATGTTTTTCATATCCATTAGAAAATTTAGACTTTTACATATTAAACAGTCTCCTTAATTAAGGTAATGAATTGTTATGATTGTTCAACTAATGGCCTTTGTCACTCACAAAGATAGGGCATAACTGTTAGAGAAATACAGTGAGAATTAGAGTGCGTGCTAAAGGCCAATTCAGAAAATGCAAATAAACCCAAGCCCTCTCTTTCTTCCATGAAACATCATTCAGATAGAAGGATCACCATCCCATTAGTCTGCTCCACAATACAGAAAACCTCCCAAACAGCTCAACAGGCCCAAGAAAACATTCCTCAAAGCACTTATTATTTCTCAGTAGGTCAATCTGACTCTAGGCTATGGAGTGAAGCAATATTATGGAACGTTTATTCCAAATACCTCATCTTAATAATTTCCTTCCCTCAATCTCATAAATTTAACTTTCTTTTTTGTATTGGTTTGATTTGGAGTTATTTACCCACAATTTGATAGGGGTTATGAGAACATTTTAACTTGATCTTTCAGGCTTGGAGGATTTTTAACTTATTTTCAGGAAAGACAGCTATTGAGACATCTGAAAATGCTGTAATTCTAGTGTTCTCACTAGGAAAAAAACCCAGGAGCTTTATGGTATCACATCACATGATGGGCACTTGCTTAACTGAGAAACCCTTTTTTAGGCTGTAGATCCCAGATGGATACACAAATGATTCTTCTGTTTGTCATTATGCTGCTTCTCATTATACTAAAAGTAAGGGAACTACGACTCCTTATTTAACTGCCCTGTGCCAGTTATGATCCCTATTCATGGCATTGATGTTAGCTGGAAAAATGTCCCACAGTCTTTCCCCACTGTGTGTAAAATGAAGCTCCAATTTGATTCAGCCTCTCAGATTTCCAGGCATCTTCAGCTGTATAGAAAGAGGCAAATGAGTTACAGCATACAGGTAGAATTAGATAAAATAAACATGCAACATAGATATTGCTACCTGGCTTATTAGGAAATAGGGAAAATCCTTTTGCTGAAGTCAATGGAAATGATGGGTGTTAGATGGAAGACTATGAGAGATAATGCAGACAGAAAGATAATACTCATGACCATTGAATTATGTATAACTCCCCTTGACTTCAAAGAACCAGGGCTTGAAACTGGGACCTTTTATTGACTCTGGCAAGAAGTAAATAACTTTGTTTCAGCCTATAATATGTATTAACATCCTTGTTAGTTATACATACATGAGACTTGAATGATTAAGATTTATTGCTCATATGGGAAGATGTGCTAATTTTTTACTTCTTGTTTTTCAGTTTTTATAAATACTTTGTTGCAAATCCCCAGGCTCCTGGAAGCTTTAGATAATTAAGTCAATTTACACTGGATTTGTTTTGGGAGTGTTTCTGATTCAGCATTTGCTAGCAGCAGAAGTTTTCCAAGGGCATTGCTGAGCAGAGTTTAGGTCATTAATAGACTGAGGCACTGTATGATCTGTGGGAAGGCACCATCCGTGTAACAGTTGCCAAGTCTGTCCTGTATTGTATAAACATGTTCGCTTCTTTTCCAAGAACAGTTGGAGAAAGATGAATTCAAATGTTTTTGTATCTGTGGCAGATTCCTTCCCTAAGGCAGTTAAAATGTGGAAAGAAAACATGCACTGCTCCTACTTTTCTCAGGAGAGAGAAAAGAGCATGAACACCACAAATGTGAAAGTAAATAACAGACTGGTGGGTGAAGGTTTTGAACTGTGGTGGATAGCCCTGTATGGGATTCTAGCTATGAAAGAATAGCTTTACACTTAATAGCTAGTCCCACTATTAGCTATTTCTTCTTCCTTTCATGTGTAAGTAATTTGTAACATCAGGCATGCTATAAATCTCCCTTCTGTGTTTTGTTGCACTGATAACACAGTACTGCAGTCTCTAACCATGAGTTTAGTTTTTGTATATAATTATGGAACAAAGAACTCAGACAATGAGCTAAGAGTTTGGCATTTTGTTTGGTGATTATCTATAATACTTACAAATGAGCTATGACGAGGGAAGAAGGAACAAAAGATAATTCTGTGCTCACACACTGAAATCAAGGCCCAGATAATTTTTTAACATCCTGATAATAATAACAACTCAAAAAGGTGTCAATACACTGTGCTACATTCAAACTCTGTATTTTAGGTTCCTACAGCACAGCATATTTTGTTTCATTCAAAAAACCATACAAGCATAGTGTTTTCCCAGGACAGCTTAAAGCACTCACCCTCCATCTTCACCCTGTCTTGGCCCGTACTAAGAGCCAAATACAAGCCAGTGTCCATCATCCTGGAAGCCAGGAATAGCATCCACTGTGCTAAGTCACTCTCCTAGTTCAAATATTTCTTCTCAAAGTGCTGTTCTGTTTTGAAGTCCTAGATGACAATTTTTTCTCCTGATATTGAGGGATTGTAGTATAATTTAACAGAATACTTTGTGATATCCTTAAGTGACTATAGAAACATTTCTCTTCTTTGTTTGGAACTGGGAAACCATGCCAAAACTGCAAGAGCTATTTGATAATCTAACCCAGAGTTTTTGAAAACTCTTGAGCAGACTTGAATTTAATCCCAGAATTTTCTGCACCATTAAAATATGTATGAGGATGTTATTTTTTGTGCCTCCGTTTGCTGTCTCTGAAACCAAAGATGTACTCCTTGATTACAAATCTTTTCTCAATACATACTTGAGGTGCCTAAATGTTGGCTTAACTATTCCAGGCATGAAGACTTTGCTAAATACATATTTTTGTGGTATAAAATGAGAACTATGTAAACATACTTTTAAGCAATCAGCATTATTGTGGATTCCAATGTATGAAAGAATGGAAAAATTTGCAGAGGAGACTGGAACAAAAAATTACATTTGTCACTGAAATTTTAATTTGTTGAAATATGTTCATTACAGATTGCTGAATTGCATCCAGAATTTGAAACATGCATTGTGAACATGCTATATCTCTTAAAGGTCCTGTCTGTGGACACTGAAAACTGGGATGAACCCTAGGGACACTAGTTATTCCAATCCCCAGAAAAAGAGTATTGCAGCCCACTGCCAAGGAGGAAGGACACTGCTCCTCTTCCCCACACAGATGAGGTGTCCTGGTCAAACTCCCAGTAAGAAAGAGAAAAAAAAATAAGAAATGTTGACAAGACCCTGTTCAAGAGATATTCAACAAACCAATTAGCCTATTACACCTCTTCTCAAATAGTTTTCTCTTTTCCTCCCTGGATTCCCATGATTTATTATTATGGGCTTAGATGGGAATCCTAGGACTTCCAACATCTAGCTGTAGGAGTAGCCCACATGAGTTAAAAATACTGCAGTCTGAGAAATTCAGAGGACAGGAGCTGTAAACTTCTCCATTGAGGGTTTCTGGCGCTTTTTCAATGCATCACAATTTATTTTCAAATAATCAGAGTGGACTGATTTAAATATTTACATCTATCTATATATAGATATAGATATAGATATAATATAAATATCAGATTTTCTTTTAACAGGAAAAAGGAAATTTGTTTCAAATTGGGAAGAAAACAAATTTCAAAACTTCTGAATCCTCTGTAGAAGAGAAATTACAGTTCCCTGTTCAGCTTTAATAAAATGTCACCTTTAAATTCACAGTAAACTAATGAAAACCCTGAGTTTCTAAAAGTTAATTTTGGCTATTTTTCAGTCTTATTGCATAATTTTCTAATGTGTGTCAGTGACAGACAATGCACAGTAGTTTAATTGTTATCTTCTGCTGTGTGAGCATGCTGTGAAAAAAAGATTGTGAGGAACAGAAGAAGGAGGAGATAAAATATCCTGACACAAATTAGTATTGAACATATATTTTGAAATCAAAACAGGGGCTGCTGCCCCTGTTTCTTCAGCTCTTTAGATACAGCATGCCAGAGAGCTCATAAATTTTATTTCCTCATCAGAATGTGATAAGGAAACAACTGCTTTGTTGTTTTTGGTTTGTTTTTTTTTTTTCCATTTAACATAACATTTTCCAAAAAAGAACAGACATCCGACGATGATTGCAAACACTCACTCCATCCGTTCTGAGCTCTGTAAGAATCTGACTGTAAATGATTTAGGGAGAACCACTATTTGTCCACTTGTGATGAACATATTTTTCAAGTTAGGGTACCAGGGTTTTCTGTCTGGCAGACAAATGACAGCCACCGTTTTATCAACCTGACAAAGTAAATAAGAACATGTTCAATATTTAACACACAGTGTGTAAATAGCCCGTCTATGTTCATGTATCTCTTTGATTCTCAAGAAAATTACTGAGTGGATATGCTGTAAGAATGCATTAAAACATGGATAACTTCTCATAAACAAAAAGAACTATAGAGTTTAGTTTTAATTTAAGAACTGATGGAAGCAGTTTTGGAATCATGGTTGTTAATTTCTGTCTCTGTAAAATTTATGAACAGCATTATTCACAAAAGGGTAGCAGAAATCACTGTAGTTGGAAATGGCCAACCATAATTTCCCCTGAGGGCTTTGGAGAAGCTGATATAAGGAAAACATCTCTAATCTCACTTGTGTGCTTTGTACGGAAGAGTTGTAAGAGGTACTTGGATGAAGATATACAAAATAATCAATAGCATAGGTCATACAGGGTTGGGAATTGTGTGATGTTTTCTTCTAATAATAAAAAAGAACATGCATTGAAATAAAAACATGAGAACTACAAGCTAATGAAATATAAATTCTATTTCACTTCACATTATTCTTTTCTTGTGCAACTCTTGGGCTGAGAGATTTATACAAAACAAGACCTTACAGGGGTTCAGTTAAAGCTGGACATTTAAAAAGAAAAGAAAAAACCAAGAGGAAAAACAACCAATCACATGGGATATGATACACTGTATTTCAGATGTAATATAAGTTGCAAGAAGAACATTAAATTATGAATCTATTATTCTTCTGAATGATTGCTTGCTTTTATTCTCATCAGATCTCTGTTGAGGTGAAAAATTGTACATATAAATTGTAGCGCAGTGCAGTAGAGTTTCCATGTCAAAATTCTGTTCGTATAAAAGCAGGATCACCTTTCTGCAAAACTCTTCTGTTGACAATAGCATGCCAGCAAGGAACCAGTTGTTCTGACATAGCTCAAACAAATTTAGCAAAAATACCACTGGTTCTTCTGCCAGTGCAAACAGATCATCTGCCAAGCTTGCTGTAAAGTAGATCAACTGAGAAATCCAAGCTTGACTTTGGAAAAAAGACCTTTAAAGATCAGCACTTTTGATTCAGACTTCTCTTAGTCAAAAGAATGCACTTTCAATATAACAAAATAATAAAAAGATAGAATATTTATTCAAATTATATTTAATATGGGATGCAGGATACTATTTTTGGTTTGTTTTATTTTTTCAGGATTTTTGATTGTGCTCATCCTTCTCCGGCCAATTTACCAAGCAGTAAGTGTTTTCAGCTGCTATTGTATGATGCAATAATGAAGAGTATCTAACTTCCCACTGAATCAATATTTCAGCTCTGCTTGAGGCCATTTTCAGTAATCGTTGGGTTGAATTGTTCTCATTTTAATATTATTAACAAACGGTTTCATTACATTGTTTAGGAGATGTAAAGTTACCAACACCTTTCTTTGGAATATGTGTTTTTCCCTTATTAATATTTTAAGACAAAATCTTACCCCTGTTAAGACATTGAAGAGTTGCTTTTGAATACAAATGCAGAAGAATTATGAAACAGGAACACCAAATACAAGCAGTTTAGCCTGTTTACAAATAATATGTTAGACATTGAGGAATTGCTTTTTGTTTTCTCCTGCCATCCCACCAAAAAGCAGGAAATATGTCTAGCAGCAGCAGCAGCAACAGAGCTCTTTGAAATAGATGTAATTTGAAGGCAAGTTCAATTATTTTTAAAAATTTACACATTAACCCTAGTATTTTTCAGCCAAGAGAGAAAGTATAGATATTCCCCTCTTTTGAATGACATGATTGTTGCAAAGGGGACTTTGGGGGAGGTGGCCTTTTGCCTTTGCAAACTAAAGTCAACATGAAATAAAGGATTGCTACAAACATGCATGGTTCAAATGAAAACCACTGCACTGAGTCTCACAAAAAATCAAGTCTCTATTCATGCCTGGAAGAATGATTCAGGAACAGAAATTAGCCTGGGGACTGTGAAGCCATGTGAGCTGTATGGACATGAAGCTACTATGATGGGAAGATTTTTTCAGACTACCCCTCTCCAAAGTCATTTTTTCCCAGCTCATGACTACTTGATACCTTAAAGGGTTCCTCCCTCTGCCATATTTCCCTCAGACTGCTGCTGCACTCTCTCGTTTTGTGGAAGGTATCAAAATGTGCAGGGTGTCTGGCCACCATTTTTTTTAAGCAGTGCATTTTTTAAATGTAGTGATGTTCCCTAGAATTTAGGGACATCACTTCATATGCTGGAAAAAGAATTGCACTTCCTTAATTGCTGCATGAGCTTTCCAACTTTGGGCTTACATTGATTTTCAGTAGCTGAAGAGCTGCTCATTTGCTTTATAACTTTCCCTATGCCAGAGGTCAGTTCATTCCCTATTTTCCAAGCATCTTTGCTTGTTTAGCTATTACTTTTCTTATTTTATATTTCCTTCAGCAAATATTTTGGGGCTGAGTGTTTCAACACTATTCTCATGGAAAAATACTTCCTTATGCAATGTTTACTTCCAGTCAGGTCTTCTGTTGTTTTGCCTTTGAGCTGTTGTTCTAACTCCTAGAGTCCCACAAGAACAAGAAATGCAGATGGATGCAAGGAATGAAAAAAGCACACTGCTCTCCTGCCTGTATAATGACACTTCTGCAAACACTAAATAAAACATTCCTGACAAAATGTGTCTTGCTTTTGGTTTATTCGGGACTAGATTCTTCTCCATTGAAATCCAATTCCCAAAGTCCCCGAGATTTTGATAAAAACAGAATGCTATCCCTTAATCAAAGAATGCATATTTTCTGCTTTTATGTAATGACGTGGTAATATAAAAACAGATGTTCCTTTCCCTGTACTTAGAGCATAAATTGAAACTTAAACTGAAATTGTTAGGTTTTAAAGCCAGACAAAGCTAAGATGATCAAACGTCTTTTCTACTTCTAAGAGATAGAATCTCTATCTGAGTATGTTATTTTGAAATGTTTCTATCTTTGATCAAAAAGTTGTTAGCTAAAGCAAATCTGTTGGGGATGTTTTAGTATGTGCCCAGGAGGTTCTATCACCTTGTATAATTTACTTCAAGACAACGTTCCAGCTCCCATTTTCACAGACAACTGTCCTATCTCCTCCTCATTTCATTTGTTATGACAAAGAACCCTTTTAGTCATGCACAACCTGCATGGTCAACCTGGACAATAGACAAGAGCACTTGAGAAAATCCAGTGGTTCTGGGCAAAAAGAAGAATGCCTTGTGCCCTCTTATTCTCACATCCTTTCCCCCAGATGGCACTGGACCCCATGCTGGAGAAGGGCAGAAAGACACTCAGTGGTGGTGGTTTTTCATTTTTGTTTTTGGTGGGGTTTTGTTGTGATTGGTTGGTTGTTTTTAGCTGGCTGTATTTTTTTTTTCTTTTCTTTCTCATGCCTTCCTGTAACAAGCTTGACTTATGAGATATGCCTTGCAATGATTAGCCTTGTACAATTACAGGGCAGACATAGAAGAAGTTCACATTTTGAGAACAAAATTGCCAAATAATTGTGTTGTACTTACATGTATTCATCATAATGCAAATTGCACAACATAATACTAAGGACCAAAAATAAACCTATTCCAAAATACATATTTTAGAAAATATCAGTTTGAATATTTCCAGAATCACATTAAAGATTAAAGACAAATGAAATACTTTAAATAATATACTAGAAATGACTTACCACTTACCAAGAGAAAATATTTCACAGAAATGTTTTTGTTTCTGTTTTCATCTAGATTTTCCATTTTCTTTCCTATGGTAAGCTTCAGGAAACAGTAAAAAAAAGGAGAAACAATTTTCATTTAACATATCATAGCCTTTTTCACAATACCTAGAATTAATTCTCAAAATCCTTGCGATAGATTCATAAAACTTTCTCCCATTCTGCCATTTTCAGAAAACATCTTTCCCAGTAAGAGGAAGAATTCTTATGTAAGTCCATCATGCAAAGCTTTGTAAAATTATAAAAGTAAATGTGTTCTTTACTTTGTGGCATAACAGAAGCACTGAACAGTCCCTCAGTATCGTCTCATGAGTCCTCTCTCCATTATTGAGCTTGACAAAGATTTCAGTTTTCTGTGACATGTGGAAACCCTAACAGCCTCCATTCAGCCTTTCACATTCTTTTAAAGTATCAGAAGATGTTAGCAAGTATCTAAGATCATTTGCTAAAAGGAAGAATGTTCTTATTTCTTATTCTTGGCTTATTTGTTTAAATAATCTAATTATTGAATTATTAATTCATATAATCAAACAAGACTGAAAACCAAGTGATTTCTTATCATTTTTTAAAGATACAACCTTGTAATGTTTGGAACATAAGAATAGATGTCTGGAAACAGCTATGATGGGTTTGTTAAAGCCTGTAATACAATATAATGATATCACAGTAATGGTCTGGTAACTGAGTCTTGATTCAGCAAAGCACTTACAGATGGCCTTAAATTCTCATTTATTTTATATGGCCTGAAGGTTTGCTTTTCATAGCAAGATGGTGTAAAACAGGTTTAGCCAAATGACAATACAAGCAGGTTAAATTAGAATTGATTTTTAAGCACAAATTGAGGCCTTGAAAACACATTATTTCTGTGTAAAAGCATTCACGCTTATTTCAGGTAGAAAAAGAATTTCAAAAATACATGTCATCAGATTCTCATATATGTTAACAGTTGTAAGGAAGATGAAAGAAAATTAAGAACCACTATGCTGTGATCAGCAAAAGGAAAGCTATTAGAATGGATACAGCTCATTTTTAACAGAATTAGATGTTTCTTATAAGTGCAAAACCTATCTTCTCTTTCTGGAAAGGAGGTTAGCAATGGTAGTGAGTCATGTATATTGCCTATTTTATGGATTAAAATTCCTCTACCACATCAGTTAAATCATAAATGTGTAAGAAAGGAGAATTCTTTTATAGATGGAGGATGAGACTGTAAGTGGTTCTTGCTTTTGTCATAATAGATAGTGCAGTTAAAATCTCCTCCCAAAATCAGCCCATTATGAGGTAGACAATTCAATGAAAGGCTACTTAAACAGTTATTCAAAAGAGCTTTTTTCTTTCCCTCGGTAGTGGAACAAATGTTAGTGAAGCAAGCACAAATTTGATCAAAGTTGTCCTGAACTTTTAATAACATTTTAATAGCCCTAAACCAAAATAAGAACACCATAATTTGTATCTGAATCAGACTACGGGGTTTTTTAAATAATCACTGTTCATTTTTTGAAATCTGCACATATTTGTGCTTGTAATATGAAGATTTTATCAGGAATTAATGTATTTTAGAATCATCCTGTGAAGGATTACTTTGTCTTACCTTTGGTAGCAGTTCATAGAGCATTTTACTCCAGGCTGAACCACTGCTCCCAGAAGTGTGCCTTCAGATGTAAGGGAAAGCCTAAGGAGCACTGGTGAGGTCAGTGGGCAGAGCAGGGTGTCCAAGGCAGAAAAGGGATGACAATTTCCCTGAGCTCTCCAAGAGGCAGCTGACACAGTGCTGGCTCTCAGGGCACCTGGCTGATGGGACATCAGCCAGGAAATTACAATTTCTTGGAAGGAAATAAGGATCTATTCTTTGTTTATCCTCATGATACAGAGAGGGTGTGCCTAGAGGGATTAAATTCCACATGAAGGAATTAAACTCCTGCAAGGAATAATTGATAGAATTATTTTTCAACAGTGCTGATAATACTTGTATGGACTGGTTTCAATGGATTTAAGCTGGAAGCTGAAAAAAATTTTCCTTTTAATAGAAATAGTGAGCTAAATAAGGTAACTGCTTTTAAAAACACACCCTTACCTCTCGAAATTTAGGGTTGTGTTCTTCAGCAGAGCAGGTGAACTGAGCAGAATGGTGAAAGCTGTCCTCTGTCCATATGCCAGTTCTAGCTGTGCATCAGTGGCTGACTAAACCACAAGGATGGAGACACGTTACAGGACTGCAGTGTTTGGTGGGTGGTTAGGGAAAGCTTTCCTTTAAGATGTTGACCCTATAATTGGGTGAAAGAACAAGTCAGTCCAGGATGTGGATGGCATAATGGCTCACATGAAAGATATGTGCATGCATCAGCTGAGCGATAGCAATTGCTGGTGCACTGTGCACCACATATGTGCTATGTGTACATATAGATGCACTGTTCACAGCACATGCCAGATAATGCACTGTGACTTAAATTGTAATTTTAAGACTAAGCCAGGTAAAATAGTTCAACCCTGCTATAAGTTGAGAATACAAGAAAACACAGTCACTGCAAGCCAGGCAATGTATAATAATTTCTTATTCCGTAGTATTAAGAAAATATGCCAGAGCCCAGACCTATTATCTAAATTATCAGTGAAAAAAGTGTGAAGCGTTGCAAACCCCTTCTGTCTTTTCTTCTTCCACATACATATGAGAAACTTATAAATAACCAAGAGACCTTTCAAAGTATCTATAAAATGCATATATTTGTGTATATGAGCATCACAGAGCTAAACGGTTCCATCTGCTGAACTACTAAAGAAAACCAGGCAGATGATAAAACATCTTGGGGTTGGCATGTCTTTCTTCAAGGATAGTGACAAGAAAGAAGTTCTAACATAGAGGAAAGGAACAGCACATGATACTGCCATATTTTTCAAAAAAATAATGACATAATGCACCACTGATATGCAACACCTTGTATTGAGAAACTCTAGAAGTTTTCAAAGAGAGTTCCTTAACACATTCTTTCTGCAGGTCCACCAAAAAAAAAGGTTACTTTTCCATCAGCTAAGGTGCATGCATTGGTGACACAATGCATTCTTAGGCTGCTCTTTTGGAAAAATCATGACGCTTTGAATTCTCTAAAGCTTATTAAGAATAGCAGGAAATCAATGAGCTTTTGTATTATTCCTCAAAGTTGTGGCAGTGTTTAATATCATTGCTCTCTAGGTAAGATTATGTAATGGTGTGTGGCAGAGACAGAAGTCACTGATTTATGCTACTTAAATTCTATCAAATTTAACTTTACATTTATTTCAGCAAGATTTTGTATAATTAGAGCAAAAGCTATATACCAAGTAATTACTTAGGTTCAGACTTTATTTAATGAAGTTACCACTGGATAAATCTGATCTAAAACCCCCCTAATTAGACAACTGAGTATTACCTTTTGAAAATAAAAATGAACAATCAAATAATAACAAAAAAAAAACCCAGCACAAAACCATGCACAGAAGAAACTAACAACTTGAAATCAGAATGAAGTAGTGTTGACTTCATATGTAAGTTTTCTTTAAGGATAAAATGTTATCAAATTTTTCAGTTGCTATCTAATATTTAATAAATCATGAAGCTTCCTCAGGATTTTCACTTGCAGTGAGCCTGAAATTCGTCTTGGAATGGAGCAGTTCCTTAAATCTTACCCTAACTCCTCTGTAAGCCCATACTGAAGTTATGCTGAACCTGCAGTTGAAGCAATTGGAAAGGAATTAATACCAACATATGAATATAAGCTGCCAAATAATTTTTCAAGACCTATAAAGTTACAGTATTTTTTAGAGTAAAATTTGAAAGGCAACTAATACTTTTAAGAATTACTTATACAGCTCTAGTTGTCCCAGACTATCTGAGTTCTGTGCAAATTTGCTGCATAGCATTTTTTTTTCCAGGAACAGAATGTCAAGGATTGAAGCACTTAAAAAAAAAATAGGAGCAGCTAAAAGATCATTCTAGCTGAAGATAACCAGTTTCAGCCTTCCTTCTGTGGTTGAACACTTCCCTCCTCCTCATTCTCTCATGTCTGGAGCAGAAAGTAACAGAAGGAAGACTTATGTATACTTTACAATGTTTTCAGGAAAATGCACTTATTTTGATGATGGCCTAGACTCAAAAATTAATTATGACAGAATGAATGACCAAAGACAGTAGGAACCCATTTTCATTAAAAAATGTAGGAACTACATTTCCTTATAATGAAATTTTTGTGACTCATCTTAACCTTATGATTCTAGTTGCGACAGGCTCCTAGCATAATGAATATCTGAAATTTTTACACTAAAAGGGTTGCTTAATTAGTCTCATTGACTCCTCTTTCATAAGTAGAAATCTTTTCAAGATTGAGATAGATATTTTTCTATTTTGAAAAACAAAAAAATCCCCACCAACAAAAAAATCCGACCAAACTTGCCACCGTGAGCCAGTTCATCCCTGGAATAAATTGATTGACTAAGACTGAGCTGAAGGAGAAATGACTTTGGCTCATGCAGTCTGACTTGTTTAACATATGTAAAAACCCCAAGCTAAACAGGGCAAACATAAAAGCAGCCTAGACCCTCAGTATTAAAATTGTCTGCAGAGACAGATTGTGTAATGTAGGGTTTATTGAATCCCTGCAGCTTTCCAGCAAAGCTCACTGTGTGAGGTGCATGTACAACATCCTGGCGTAATTTAAATGAAAATGTTGACTGGCCCTAAAAGCTCCATTAGGTGGTCTAAACTAAACAGACAGCCATTTGCCATGTCCTCAACACCTGTTACTTAAAACAAGGAGCACTGTTACCAAGGGTTACCAGAAGGTATTATGTATCAATGGTGTAATGATGAAATTAGAGGAATTCATATTTCTTGGGGGTGAAAATTACGAAACACACAAAACAGCTTTTATTTTTCAGCATAAAAGGACTGTGAAAATATAAATAAACGTCGGCTCAAATCTGCACTTTGTTCCTGAGTTATGGTTTGTGCATTTGTTATTGCAGTGCAGAAAACCAGCCCACAACCAGGAGCTGTAAAGTATCCAGGCTGGGAAAGCTGTGGAAGGCAGACAAGGCTGCCAAGCTTGCCTGTCTTTCCGGAAGAGATATGCTTCATGGACAGGAACTGCCACTCTTCTGTGTACCTTGATCTCCCACTGTAACGTGGAAGTGCTCATCACCTCACAGAAGCTCACTTACATGTGGTCTTTAAAGATTTTGTACTGGACAGCTGTCATCCAATCTCAACAGCTCATCTATAGTCAGCAAGGAATTTTTCTGGCATGTGCTGACGTCCTCTTGACAGTTTAACATATGCTGCTGTGTTTTGTTGAACATGGTTGGACCTGAGCATATTGGACTTTTCCTTAATGCTTCACTGAATAGGTACTTCTTATTGAAACTGATTGCTTTGGTAGGCGGGAGCCTGAGAAGTAAGAGATGAATGCTTTAACATTTCCAGTATTGAGGTATGGAGTCAACTTTGTGATCATCAAAGGCCAGCCATACTACAGCAATTATGCTTCTGTGACTTTTGATGAAGTTACTTTTTAAATTATGTGATTCTATGTCCAGTACATCAAAATACTTTGTTATTGTCTTTCAGTCTAATGGACTAGATATAAAAAGTCCCTTTTAATCTTTGCCTTGATTTTATTCATCAGTTTTTGCCTATAAATGTGTAAGTGATCTGAAAATTAAGTTAAAAATATTAACAGAGACTGTGGGTTTCCTGGAAGCTGCATAACAACCCTGCAGAACTTTTGGGAAGACACTAGAAACAAATTTCCCCAACATCCTCTGAATTTACTTTAAAGGATTTTTGAAAACCAGAATTTTATTAAGGCTCACTACTTAGCACAATGATCCACTCACATAAAAAAACTGAGAGGATGGAGGGATTGCAGCTGAAACTTAGATAATGTTAAATTCATAGATTTAACACTATAACATCATATCATAAATCACTGCAATCACTGGAACAATAATAGCTTACATTATAGTCTTCTCTTAATTTTGTAACTTGGAGTGTCAGGGAAACAGCCTTTCTAACAGGCTTGCCACAGAGAAGGCTACTGGTGTCTTGGCCTGCCTTAGAAGGAGCATTGCCATCAGGTGAGAGGTGATCAAGGTAGACCAAGTCCCTTCTCAGCACTGGTGAGGCCACACCCGGGGTGCTGTGCTCAGTTCTGGGCGCCTCAGTACAAGAGAGAGACACAGATGTACTGGAGAGTACAGCAAAGGGACTGCCACTCAGATGATCAATGTACAGGAGCATGTCTCCTACAAGGAGAGGATGTGAGAGCTGAGACTGCATAGCCTGGAGAAGAGAAGGCTCAGGGGTGACTTATTAATGTATGGAAATATCTGCAGGGAGAGAGTGCAAAGAGGATGGAGCCAGGCTCTGTTCAATGGTGCCCAGTGGCAGGACCAGAGGCAATGAGCACACACTGAAACAAGGAAAGTTTCCTCTGAACAACAGGAAACACTTTTTCACTGTGAGGGTGATGGAGCACGGGCAGAGGGTGCCCAGACAGGTTGTGGAGTCTCCATCCTCAGAGATATTCAAAAGCTGTCTGAACAAGATTCTGAGCAACTGACTGTAGGTGTCCCTGCTGGAGCCCAGACTAGACAATTTCCAGCAGTCCCTTCCAACCTTTCTGATTCTTTGATAGCAAGATTTTGGGCACAGCAGTGTAGTGAATTTTGAAGGATGCTGTGTGTCACAGGAGTGTTCACTGGGCCTTGTCATACCAGATCTGGCACATTTTTAATGGCTGGATTTTTAGAAAAGCCTACTCCTGTAGCAGTACTCTCGGTGAAAGCCCTAACCTTTTCCTTTCCTCAACATGTTACATGTTACTTTATTAAAAGAAGTATCTAATTTTCGAATTATCAAACTAATATATCTTAAAAACTTCAGGAAGATCCTATGTATATAAAGACATATAAAATAGGTGTATGAATGGAAAAGGATTGCTAGGTTTAGGGGGAAAACATCTCACATGATGGAAATTCTTGCACACCCTAGCTAAGTAGAGGCATTGTACTTAGATCACTAAGCTAACTTTGAAGTACTTTACAATATCCTTAAATTTGATAAAAGAGATAAAAAGCAATGACTAATAACTTTCACAGCCAAAGGGTACTAAAATACTTAGACTGAAAAATTAATCACAACCATCGCTCAGTGAAATGAAACTTCAGAATCTATCATGACAGGTTTGATGCTGCTGTAGCAACACACTGAAGCTGATTAAGTCTTAAACATATGCTATAAGTGCTTAGTCTTTTTAAAAGTCATTTCACTATTTATTAAGATTCAATCAAGGGTATGGATTGCAAATTTTCCCAAAAATTCAAAGTCTAATCAAACATTGTCATTATTATTTTTTCGTCTATTTTAGTTAGGTAGACTTTAAATTCAGATATCTATCTCTGAGAATCTAAAAGAGTTTTAGGGACTTGGAAAACACTGCAAGCCAAGCCAAACAGAAGCTGCTGCACTAAATCTACAATTTTGTGACTACAAATTTTTTTAAAAAACAAATCTCTTTTGTGACATATTTAGTGTGGTGATGGACCAAGGTATTAGTTAATGATTATGAAACTTCTTTATTCTTAGTGATGAAAATTCTTCTGTTGATCTTAAATACAGAAATCAAATGCTTTCACTTCATTTGCTTTCATGACTTAGTGAGTCAAATTAGAATTGAGCTTTTCAGACTTACTGATTTGGGACATTTGTGTTGATAGGCTCTCTTGTGACTTTATTTTAAATATTATGTAATAATTTTGGATAGCAATCTACAAATTAGAATGAAAACTAAGAGCAGTTCATTTCAACTACATGCCAGATACAGCATTATTTCTCATCTTTGATTTGATTAGGGAAACTTCTTGATGAACAAGTGATTAAAAGAAACATACTTACTGCTAGTGAATATCTGTGAGTATGAGATTGCAGAAATGCTACCAGCCAGCAGCCTTCAGCATTACACTACTCACAGGAAAGCCTGATCCCCTCCCTGCTCCTGGGATCTGCCTGGTGGAGGCTGGAGGTGATACAACTTTCAGCAGGACTGGGATGAGAGGGACAGACTCCTGACATATTCATTGTCACCAACAAGTCCCAAGGTATTCTGGCTAACTGATGCAAAAGTAATATTTTATTGTTCGGTCTCCCTTAGATATAAACTAAGACTTAGTTTCCCCTTATCTTTATTTAACATGGCAAGCAATACTGAATTGTTCATCAAATCGATATTTTTATTTCCAAAACAGGAAACATGGCCTCAGTGTTCCTAGGAAGATGCAAAATCCAGAAAATACTTGCACTTGATGACAAATAATCAAGTTATATTAAGTTAGCATTTCTTTAAACTTACTTTTTTATTGTTATTATTTCACAGCTTGACAAACTACAAGACTACATACAGTGAATTGCTTTGATTGGGTACTTGTGGTACTTTTTAGAGGATGGCATGTAGCGGCTGGCTATGTGCCATATTTGCTGGCTATGTGCCCTCCCCATTCCCCTGATTGGTTTTCCCTCTTGTGTTCACCCCTTTCCCCTGGTCCCTGATAAGCAGTGAGCCCGCCTCCCTCGCTCTCTCTCCTAGGACACGTGAGTGCCTGCACCATGGGGTGCATGTGACAATAAACTCTATCTTGCCACGAGGCCTCCTTCTTCTTACCTTCGTCGAGCCTCACTAACAGCTCTCGTGCAGCTTCTGAACTACCAAGGAGGTAGTGGCCGGTCTGCTAGCCACTGCCTAACCAGACTTGAAACAATTCCCAGCCAGGGCAGCCGGGATTGGCTGGAACACCATCTCCAGGGGGCACAGGGAATTATTTCAATGGCACAACTGTCTTTGAAAGTGTCTGTATTCATACAGTTCAAACCTATGTTTTATTACCTCCATGTCTGTCAAGAAAAAAAGCTGAACGTAATTTTGGTAAAGAAGAAAAGCTTAAAGGTGATCTTTCTAACTGCTAGGCTAATGAGACAAAAAAAAAAAAAAAAAAAAACCAACAAAAAAAAAAAAAAACCCAAAAAAACCCAAAAAAGTAGTTAATAGGCCTTAGTAGAGCATTTCCCAGAACAGGATAACCAAATATCCTTCAGAGGTGGTCATGGAAATGTCAGAGTAAGGAAATGAAATGGATTTTCTCCTGAAGTATCTTCCACTTTTATAGCCTAGGCTAATGTTTAGCTCCTGGGTTGACCATCTGCAACAAAGAATCCTGTACATGCAATGCATAAAAGATAATTATAGAATCACAGAATTAAGTTGGAAATGACCTTTAAGGTCATTTGGTCCCATCACTAACCTGGCACTCCCCAGTCCACCACTGAACCAAGTCCTTGAGTGCCACATTTACATGTCTTTTCAAAAGATAAATTAATAAAGATATTAAACAGGACTGGCCCCTGTTTAATATTATTATTAAAGATATTAAACAGGACTGGCCCCCCTGGGAACACACTTCTGACCAGCTACCAAGTGGATTTATCTCCTTCCACCATCATTCTCTGGGCTTGACCAGCCAGGCCATTTTCTATCCAGGAAAAATACATCCAGCCAAGAGGTCAGCAGCCAGTTTCTGCAGGAAAATGCTGTGGGAAATGGCATCAAAGGCTTTACTAAGGTCCAAGTGGACACATCCACAGCCTTTCCCTGACCCACAAGGTGGGTCACACTGTCATAGGAGCAGGTGGGGTTGGTCTCAAGCAGGATCTGCCTTTCCTAAATCCCTGCTCCCTGGCCTGATTCCCTTGTTGTCCTGTATGGGGCATGTGATGGCACTCAGGATCAGCTCCACGATCTTCCTGGCACTGAGGTCAGACTGACAACCCTGTATTTCCCTGGTAATCTACTTCTGGCCCTACCTGCCTATGTGGATCACATTTGTCAACTTCCAGTCACCCAGGTATCCAAGGCTGCCGATAAGTGATAGAATGCGGCTCAGGAAGCACTTCTGCCAGTGTCATAGATGGAGTAGCATTTCCAAATTCAGTGCTCCCCAACGAACCTCAAACTTCAGGCTTCCACAGAAAGTAACTTGCAGAGTTTTATCTGCTACAGAAATGACTAAAGTGTTCCCAAATATTCTGCAGCAACCTCCCATAGACAGGCACAGAGTCAGTATAGTTTATCTGACAGGCTACTGTAAAATAAGATATCATTAAAAACTCATTAAACTTAAGCCTCATAATAACTTGGTGCCCATTCAAATAACATCATACTACTGAATAGGAACTGTCTAAATGGAATAGGAAAAATACATTTAAAGAAGCAGCGGAAAGATATCTAGATAAAGCAAAAACTGAAATTAATTTTTGAAAGTGTTTGCTAGTAGATAGTTTCCACATGACTAGACACTTACTATTGGACTAATAAAAATAACACTGTTTTGAGAAAGTGTGTGTTCTATATCATATTTGTAAAAATTTAATTCTGGTTAATTACTTTATACTTATCTACAGCAAAATAATAAGCTTATTTCTCTTACCATATATGCATTAGTGTGTGAGGAGTGTGCACATGCACAGAATCATTCAAATAAGACATTTTCCATTGCTTTTCTTGGCTTCTCTTAATGAGAAGGGAAATTTCCCCATTAAAAACAAAACAGAACAAAACAAAAATAAACCACTAAAATACCACAACCAAAGAGAAAAAAACCCCCAAACTCTTCCTCTTGTATAAAACCTTGTAATCACAGTGTCCTCATCGTTGTGCCTAATCCAAAAATTTTAGGATTAGTAATTGTCCAAGTAATTTTGAGAGATTGGTCCCAAGCCAAACCTCAGACTCAAAATTGCCAAAACCCAGCTTCATACTTGAAAGACCTTCCTAGCCCTTTTCTTTAGATATTGATGGTAAAGAAAACATCTGTACAATTTCAGATATGGGCTCTATTGATGCACCCTCTATCATGCACTTAAGCAGGTGTGCAAGGAGTGATGACAGCCAGACCTGTGAGACTGACATGAATTAACAAGAATTGCTGCTATATGATGAAGATTTTATTTTCTTGCTGAGCTAATCAGTGAGAACACAGGCACGGAGGCAATGAGAGTGCTCTGGAGCTGCTTGGCTGTAATCATCAGTGAAGAGTAGAAGTGACTGAGATGGTCAGGAAAACAGGAATTTTGAGCTGGAGACATGCAAGGTACAAGAGAGATGCTGGCTGTTAGCTAAAAAGGAGAAGGATAAAAGAAAAAAAAAAGAAGAAAAGGAAGAATTTGCATGGGTAATGCTATATAGTCCAAACAATGTAATTAAGAGTGCTGACAAAATACCCAGAGGTGTATTTTGTACATTACTTGATTATATGTATTATACTGCCACTCAGGACTGAAGAAACTTCTCTGAATTTTGTATTTACTTTTCATACTTTTGTATTTACTTTGTTATGTTTTTATCTTGTGGAGTGAGCCTTTGTTTTGACTGGCTTCTCTTTTTCAGTTGACCCTATTGATGCTAAGGATAAGGAGTGAGAAGCAAAGACTGAATTTGTGGGAGTTTTTCTATTAAATACATCAATTTGCGTAAGAAGTGATTATTTAGTATGAAAATATACTTTGCTGATTAATTCTTCTAAAAAAAATTAGATAGGCACAGTGTCCCATTCTTTGCTATGGCTGTGAACAACCAATCTTTGGGATCTGGGTTGCTAATGTAGTAATATGGTTAATTGCTACTTTTTGTGTAGGTGGGAGCACCTTAAAACAACTTTTTCATTTCCCTTTTTCTCTGGTGAGAATATATTCCCTTCCACTACTCTCAAAGAAGTTGACTCCAATTTACTAAAGGCTTTGACATCACACCCTGAGAGCTATGAACAAATCAATGTGTAGAATATTAACCTGTCACAATGCAGAAATGTGTTTTCTTGCAGTGTCTTCTAAGAAGAGTTTTTATCAGGCATCTCTCTCCATCTGTGAACTATAAGTCAAATTCAGCTGAAAAATTGCACACTCAGAGGTGTGAAAATTTCCTGTGAAATGGAGAAAAAAGGCCCAACTGGCAGCCATTAGAATGTCAGAGCTCAGCGAGAACTATTGTCCCTTTATGAGAGAGCAAGGCAACTCTGCTGAGATAAATCTGTGATGGAAACATTGGCAAATCTGGTGGGTGGCAGAAAGTGTTCATGGGAAAAAGAAGGCATTTTGATCTCTAGTAGCTTTTGATAGAAGGAACTGTGCTCTGATATAGCATGTCTTCCCACAGAGTAGATAAAACACTTGATAAGGAATGTTGAGAATGTTGTATGAGAGATAGCAAGGCTAGACATTGTTTGCTACAGCTTTCATCGAAAAAATTTAGTCTGTTTGCCTCAACAATGCTGCTTTTTTTCTTCCTTCCAGCATGAGAAATCATTATGTCCCTTGTGAAAAACAAGGAAATAAAGGAGTCAGGGCAGCTGGGGAAGGAAGAAGAGTAATACTTCTTCAACACTTCTTCCACTTGCCACCTGGAAAATCCACAGGACAAAAAACACAAAACCAGCCAGTGATACTAATGTTGGTAATGCTCTCTCCAAAATTCAAGGGAACATTATGTAATGGGGGCTTGAACTGTATCCCACTTCTCCCAAAGCACATATATGTGCTTTGATGGTGACTGGTACTGAACAGATCCAATAAACCTCTTCCAATTCTAGGTGCCCTTAGGTGGTGAGTAAAAAACAGGGTGGAAAAACTTGTTGGCAAGTTGTTTACACTACCTAGATCTCTAGGGGAAGATTTTGAGTTAACTTTTGTTTATGTTACTGAATGCAACTGGAAATCATTATTTCCCTTGAAGGATAATGTAGCAATAACAAACTTTTATTTTCCCAGTCATCTAATACATGATGCTGGTAAAGGTAGTTACTGTCTACATTGTTACAGAAATTGTATAATTGTAGAACAGAAATGATTAATTGGCTTTTTTGGGGTAAAGGCACATATATCAGTCAGCAACTAGAGACTTCATAAGAATGATGTCACTATTGCTAAAAAAATGTTGTGGAGAGTGTAGATGAGAAGTGTCCCATAGTGTTTCATTGTATTTCAGGGCATTTTTGGCAAAACTAAATCAAAGAATCTTGTTAAAATGTTTCCAGCTATGGTCTTGTGGAAAACATATATATATATATATATATATTTCCTAGAGAAGATCAGACTTGAATGAGAAGCCTATGAATTAGTTCTGCAAAAATCTTTGAATAAAAATGGTAAATGGAAATATGATCTATATTTTTTATATGGATATGTATGATGAAGATACCAAATGTATTAGCATTCCTACCACTGAGCACCTTTAAGGGATACACTGACAAGGTGGGTAGAATATGGATGACTGGTTGCTTCATGGAAATGCATCTCCACCTTCTCAGCTCATTTTAGTGTGGATTTAACAATAGGAACATGTTCAAATGACCCTTGTTTGCCTTAAGAATGTATGAGCTGTCTGGTGCTTGTGAAGCTATATTAAACACAGAGAGTGGTGCTTGGTAAGGTGCTATAAAACAAACCATTTATTTTATTGGTGCCTATTTCAATAATACTTACGTATACACCTAGTAATACAGTAAATCCATAGCTACAAAAGACAGTAAAATTTCTTAGTTTCAGTAATTCAATTTATTATTTCAGAATTTAAGCAAAAAGTCTTATGTTTATTAGAAATAATTAAATTATCAGTATAATAAGTGAAAGAATATGGTAGGGCTACTATTAAGCCTTGCCAACAGCAAATAATCTCAGTTACATAAAAGTTGTGAAAATTATCACTTTCCGTTGCAAATGTAACTAAAATGCAGTGATGCTAATAAGCCTCTTCCCACTTTATTGGGATGAATTGCACCTATTTGCCTTTGAGCACATAATAAACTGTTATGTAAGGGTTTTACTCTTAGTCTTATCCAATCACTTCGATGAACACAGAGTGCTACATGATTCTTCTGCTTCAGTCTCTGGTATCTGCTTTACACTGTGAACACAAATTCTTGCAACAAGAGAGCAGTTATGAGTAATTCTTTTGATAATTTTCAGGAAATAACTGATTAAGTGGGGAAAAGATACATTCCCTTATAGCTAGAAATGGTGCCAATAACTTATTCTATAAAATTATGTCCAGTATATAGCATCTAAGCTGGTTGGTTGAATTCTATTATAATAAGAGAAATATGTTAGAAGTGGCACATAAAAATCTCTGGACTGTGTAACTATTCTGTCAAGGCAACAGAATATCTTTTGAAATCTAAGGTGACAGAGTTTGGCAAAATGAAGATTCATATTCATAAAAGATTCTTAGGGAACATAGACAACAGGAATGGATCAGTATATTCTGTCAGGGTAAGGCAGACCAAGCAGATGTTGTTTTGACTTTTCCAGTGATTCTTAAAATTAACAAGTAAGTTACTTAACTTTTGCTGTCATTTCAGATAATGGCTGAGTCATGTACAGTGCAACATTACTGTCCAAGATTGGTTGGATTGTCTTCTTGTTCTGTAGCAAGTGAAAATCTGTTTGAAAATATATGGACGAAAGGAGAGAGTGAAACAGAAGGACTGCATTTCTGTTGAAACACTATAGCATATGGTAAATATAAAACATTTCATATTTGCATTAGGCATAGAGTGAGCATCTCTCTTGGTTGGAAATATAAAGATATTTTATTTAAAGACAAATAAAAGGAACTATCAGTGCTTAAATATGAGTGTTTTTCTACTTCTTATAGCTGGAAAATATTATACATTGCAGCAGAAATAGTTATGATGTATATGAGACACTGGAGAACAACTTTGTGGAAAGAGACCTGTGGGTCCTGGTTGATATAAAGTTGAACATGAGCCAGCAGTGCCCTGGCAGCCAGGAGGGCCAACTCTGTCCTGGGGGCATCAGGCACAGCCGGGCAAGGGAGGAGATTGTCCTGCTCTGCTCTGGGCTGGGGTGGCCTCACCTTGAATATTGTGTGCAGTTTTGGGTTCCACAGTGTAAAAAAGACATTAACTATGAGAAAGCTTCCCAAGGAGGGCAACAAAGACGGTGAGGAGCCTTGAGGAGAAGCTGTGTGAGGAGTGGCTGAGGTCACTTGGTCTGTTCAGCCTGCAGGAGGCTGAGGGGAGCCCTCAGTGCAGTGACAGCTTCCTGTGAGGGGCAGAGGAGGAGCAGGCACTGATCTCTGCTCTGTGGTGACACTGACAGGACCCGAGGGAACGGCCTGAAGTTGTGTCAGGGGAGGTTTAGGTTGGATATTAGAAAAAAGACTCTTCACCCAGAGGGTGGCTGGGCACTGGAACAGACTCCCCAGGGCAGTGGCCACAGTGCCTAACAGGGTTCAAGAAGCATTTGGACAATGGTCTTGGGCATTTGATGTGATTTTTTTGAGTTGTCATATGCAGGGCCAGGAGTTGCACTCAATGATCCTTGCAAGTCCTTTCTATGATTCTCTGATATATTTATTATTTCATCAATGCCTTTTCTGTAAGTGTTCTTCCTCACATGGCTTTTCCCAGGTTGAGGCAATGTATTTGGACAGACAAATCTCATATATAAATTTCAGCTTGCAAATTGCAATTTGAGCTTGTGATTTTTTTTATTAAATACTGGATTTCTCCAGGCAGAGTTATAGGCTTTAAACAGGCTTTGATTAATGGTAACTATGCTTAATTTCTTCTCAGTGGATTCAGAGGATCAGCATGCCTTTACTCATGAAACAAAAGATGGTGCCTTAAACTGAAGGAGCTGTGTCACCCTAATTATAGCAATCTTATTCTATTCAAAAGTTATACAAATTGCAACAACTAAAGAATTTCAGCAGATAGTAAAATCAGATTTTTAATTTTAGTGTGAGTCATGAAAATGTAACATTTTACAGCTTTGGACCTGAAATAAGACATCTTAATTGTCTTAGCAGTTTCACACATAGTGATTTACATGCCACCTCCTACCCATGAACCTGAGGTTTCCTTTCACTCAATTAAATTTCCAGAAACGCATGTCACATATGCTCTACTCTATTACCTTCTTAAACTGTGTTCTTTTCTATATATCATATCCCATTTTGTATGTATAAATGTTGTTAATGAAGGGATTTATGTCTCTCTCAAGTTTTAGAGAATATCACCATCTTGTCTTTGTTTTGTTTGGGTTTGTTTTGTTGTCTGTTTGATTGTTTGGGGTTTTTTTTACAGTATTTCTTATTATGCAAGCAGTTTCTCTGTTAAATTTAAAAAAGATCTTAAGATTGTGAGGGGCAAGGGGTTAAAAGAAAGCCAAATGTTCTGAGAAGGGCTGTTATAATACCTCAGGGAGTGAGAAGGTAAGCTATCCTCAGCTGGAAACCCAGACCTCAGTAGAACAGGAAAACTGAAATAAATTTCCTGCAAAATGTATAGCAACATACCTGAACATGAAACCATATTCTACCTTCAGTGAAATTTAAAATATTTTCCACCGAATGCAAAAACTGGAATTTTGTCCTCAAAATATTGAGATATACACACACACAGACTCTCAAAGGTCAGCACTGAAAAACACTTCTCAAAGGGAATTTGAAAGTGCCATGGTAAAGTGGGAAATTCTGCAGCACTTACAGCAGGATTATGGAGTTGATGGGACTCCAGTAGCCTCCTGTGTTTTCACTTATAGGAAATTTCAACATGCACTAAGATGTTCAAAACATCCTGAAAGGCAATTTTGCAGAGAAGCCCCACAGGGCTGACTAATGCAGCTCAGTCCAGACAGATTATATGATTATACTCGGATTTTCAAATGTCCAGTCATGAGGAGAACTCAAAAGATAATGGCAGATTTTACCCTTGGCTTTTTCGAAAAGGAAAGTTTAGTGATTGTAAGATGCTGTTTGAAGGTGAAGGTTTTATTTTTGTTTGTAGACTCACAAATGCCAGCAGATATAGGAATACAGAAAATGAAAGTACTTTTCTGTTAGGGTGATAATATCAAAGGTATTAGTCCCCTGTAGAAAGTTCTCTTATAAAATAAATGCAATATCTGGAATTTGTAAATAATAAGAACCAGCCTAGGACATTCTTTGGTTTTACCTGTATAATTTGAATCTAGTTTAATCTAACCAGGCTCTGAAGGAGTACAATCTGTAATTTTCCTGAAACAAAACTCAGCTCTAGCCTACAAAATGTTCTAGGAGTTCCTTCTGCCTAAAGGCCTAAATACTAATGGTTATACCCCCTCAAAATTATAAATGAGCTCCTGGTCCCACTAATATAGTTCACCCTTTCTTTGTAAGAAATTAAGTACATTTTAAATAATTATTCATACAGAGACTCTAATCACTGGCTATACCTAAATGACTCAAAAAGAAGGACCTGCTGGTATCCCTTCCCTGAAAACACCTGGCAGTGAAAAAATATACTACAAGGCATGGCAATTGCATGATTAGTCAGTTTTCTTACTGGAAAGAGTTGTCATAACCAGTAAGTCCCTTAGAAAATTTGTTTTTTATTTAAACCCTACTTGAGACAATCTGTTCAGGTGATATTTCATATTTAGATCTAGAAACTGTTCATAAAATGAATAATACTTTCTTCTGGTACAAAAATTGCTGACATAGAGAGTTGTACAAAGAAATTGTATAGTGTTGTAAGCTGAAAATGATCAGGAAATTCCTGTTGACAAACACTAGGGAATAATTTTTAAGCTATAGTTGCTTAATAGTGGCTACCTTACAAGTTTTGAGATGGTGGTCAATAAGGGATTCTGATGTTTACTGTACTCTTACTGTTTTAATCTATTTCCTTAGATTTTTAAATGTAAACTAAAATACTAATGGAGTGTGAATCTGTCTCTTTCTCTATTTCAGGGAAACAACGAGGCATCAAAGGCAGCACTGGAATTTTAGCAACTGGGTCACTGCCTCCATTGTTTGTATCTGAATGTGGAATCCTGGCATTACCTGAGTTTTCAAAGATAGTTATCAAAACACATTCCTTGCTTGTGGCTTTAAAATATGAAATATTGATCTGAAATTTTTCTATTGCACATGAAAAAATAAGGAATAGATATTATACTGGACTGAATTTTTGAGCAATAAATTTATCATAATCCAGCAGTTTGCTTTGCAGTTACAGACAGGTAGCGGTTGTAGACAAGCAAAACTGTCTAAAAGTACTTGCTGCATCTTTTGATGACCACTAACAGTTTTGGAAATATACTGCTTATGCATTTTATTGTATTTTGGTGGCATATTTGATGTGGGAAGGTCCACACTGAAGGAGTTCATGAAGGGCCATCTCCTGTGGGTGGCACCCAAACTGAAGCAGGGGAAGAAGTGTGAGGAGGAAGGAGCATCAGAGACAATGCACGTTGAACGGGCTGCAGTTCCCCATGCCCCTGTGCTTCCCTTAGGGGAGGAGAGAGAAGAATTGGGAGTGAAGTTGAGCCTGAGAAGAAGAAAGATGGGCTGGTTTTGTTTGGGATAGAGACTGTTTTCTTCATAGAAGCTCTTATGGTGCTGTATTTTGTTGTGGTGGCGTGCACGGATTGTAAATGCCGCAGCCTTCCTGTCACGATCCGCTAATACAAGCAGGGGTCGTGATAGGTTCGTTCAGTGATCTCTGAGCACAAAAGACACAGCAGGGGACAACAAGAATTTACTCTCAACAGCAGTACACTTTTATTAAGTGCACACAACACTTAATATGCGATAGAGGGAGAAGGAGAAAGAGAGAAAGAGAGAAAAGAGGGGATTGGGATATAGCTACTAACAGAGAAAATGGAATTCTTGTGGTGCACACTGACCAATAGATGCGTCTTTCCATGAGGTATACATGAAATGGTTCTCTGTCCTTTGGGGTTTTATAGTATTTTTTGAAGAGGGGGGCTTTATAGTATTTTTCGAAGCGGGGGCCAGCTGACCAAAAGGTGGAGAGTTATCATAGGATGTTCCGTAGAGGAGCAGGTGCAGCCATTAGTTCAGTCCAGGCTGGTCTGTGGAGGGAACAGGACAGGTACAGCATGGGTACAGCACAAGCACAAGTTCAGGACAGACCAGTTTGACTGCTATTGTTCCTGTATGGGTTCCCATGAGAATGCATACCAGTCTTTGGTCCAGTGAACATAGTTGTGGACAACACTTGGCAGACATCCCACCTCAGCCAGGCCAGAAATATCCTGTGTAGGGGTTTCAGGGTTTCTGTCTGTGTCCTTGGCGTTTCAGTCGACGGTTGTGAGGCAGATGAGGGATTTGCAGACCGTCTCTTACACTTCCCCAAAAGTGTCTCCTTACACGAAGCTGCTTGGGCAGGCACACAGGCAATCACACTGTACACACAGTCACACACAACAGGCAGAGGCCAGCAAATAAGAGGCAAGAAGGGTCTTCTGAGTGGGGCTCCGGTGGAGTTTACTGGTGTCACACTGAAGGGTTCCAGGGACAGAAAGACCAAGAACAATGGTGGATATAGGTTTAAGTACAAAGGAAATGGGGCTGGAGCAGAGCATCAGAACCAATGGTCTGAGGGCATAGGGGCGGTACATAGGTGGAGCAAAGGGTAGCAACCAATAAGGAATACCAAGGTGGATAGGTGGGGATACAGAAACCAATGAGGATTGAAGGAAGGGAGAACATTCCAGGGAATGAACATATATGGAAAACGGGCTGAACAGAAGTGACATAAGATTACATCAACTTAACAAACCAGTGGAACAACAGAACCTGAGAGATATTAACATGTTGCTGTAAGGATCTATGGGAGAGAAGCCTTTCTCACCATAAAATAAAAAGCACATCTCTTTTGGTGGCAAGCTCACCGGCCTCCACAGTATTTTGGCTTTGTGAGCAAAAGTGTTGATAATAGGCCAGTGTTTTATCTACAGCTGAGCATCAAGGTATTTCCTGCCTCCCACAGTGCCCCAGTGGTGAGGAGGCTGGGGGTGCACAAGAGTTGAGAGGTGACACAGTGGGGACAACTGACCCCAGCAGACCCAAAGAGTATCCTACACCATGTGTATCATACTCAGTGCATAAACCCAGGAGAGGAAGGAACATGCAGTGTGGTGACATTTATCTTCCATCATCAGTGTTACACATGATGGAACCCTGCTTTCCTGGAAACAACTGCAGGAACATAGAAGCAGTGAATGAATTCCTTTTTTAGCTTTGTTTGTGTGCATGACTTTTGCTTTACGTATTAAACTGTCTTTTTCTGAACCCATGAATTTTCTCCCTCTTAGTTTTCCAATTCTTTTCCAAATTCCACCCAGGGAAGTGGGACTAGTGAGTGAATGGCTGTGTGGGGTTGAGATGCTGGCTGGGGTTAGACCACAAGAGGTGCAATGATGAAGTATGGTATTTCATCTGTTCTTATTTTTTATTAACCTCTTCTGTCTGATTAACAAAAAATTTAATTAACTTCCCCAGCTCAGGCCTGTCTTGCCCATGACAGTAATTCACAAGTGATCTCCCAGTCTTTATCTTGACCCACAAGGAGCTTTTTGTCTTATTTTTCTCCCCTTGTCCTATTGAGATAGAGAGATGATTCCAGAACTTTTTCTCCATTGTACAAGTCTAACTTAAAGAGAACTGAGTTCACTGGGGTTTTTTTGTTTGTTTGTTTTGTATTTTATTTTATTAATTTTAAAATTCAGAGTATCACTTATAGGTTATCTCTACTCCACAGACCAATATTTCTGTTAAACTATTCTTTGAACTTCATAAAATAATGATTCAGTCATCCAGGTTAATTTAACTAGAATGAATGCAAAATTAAAACTGCAAAGTAAAAAAGTGATAGAAATTGCCCAGGTAGGTTTATCTCAAGCAAAGAGAAACTTAAATGAAAGGTCCATGTTAAGGTGACATCAAAGAAAATGTCTCCAGTTTTGACAGGTGAAACTGTTATCTACCCCCTTTATTGATAGTATCAGGGTTGCTTTAGTTCTAGACTTTAGAGTTATCAGATAATTTCACAGCCTTCACATTCCCTAAGCTGTATTCAGGTTGACTTTTTGTACCTTTCATCTCTCTAAGGCACAATTTATCGTAACTCCCTTTGCTATCTAAATGTGAGAGAAAGAAATTTTGAAGAATACTGTTTGGTGCTGAAATAATGAAAAAAAAAGGACATTTTCTTATTGTCCTGGGGATTTGATACACTGACAATTCAATCTGTTACCCAATAAATAAGAAAAAATGTAACATACAACAAGACAAAATCTAATATTTTTGAATTCCAAAGTGAGATGTCACTGACGTATCTATCTATACAGCTGGCTTTCTGAAAACTTTCTAAGATGATTAATCTGTAAAATATACTTTGGGAAAGCTGTGGCATTTCTTTTCCTTACTTCAGACTGCTCTGAACATAAGCTGAACTGTTCACAAGAAAATGCAAACTTTGCATAAAAATATTATTCCTGGATGCACAGTTGCATCCATAGTGATCTCAGGCATCTGACCAAACTAAAGGTAATATCCTCTTTTAAATATATAAAGTTTTATAGCTATATGAGTGTGCACAGATTTTTGTAACATTTTAAGTAACATAATTTTTTTCTTAAGAAGTAAGACATTGCAGTGCAAATAAAACAGAAATTACTTGGTTCCTAACAAGAGTACAAGGAGTTCTTGAGACTGTGCTAGGAATTTACAATAGACAGTGAATGTGAACATGGTTTGCTTGTGAACATGGCATATTTAGAGAAAGATACAGTCCTAGAAATTGCATTATTATGAAATTCTTGAACATTTTACAGATAGAATATGCAACATCATTACTGATACTGATATAAAAGCTTCTAGGTTTCTCTACCAATCAAATGAAAAAGGGTTTAAAAGTTGTTCTCATAAGTATTAGAGAGATAAGAGAAAAGCCTAAATAAAAAACAACCCTGGAGCAGAAGATAATGGAGATTTCACAACAATAAAATAAAAAGCTAAACAAGGCAAAAGCAAAACTAGTAACTACAGGTTTGCAAAAAGTAGAATATGAGAAGGTGAGGGAAACAATTAGGGAAGCCAATGGGTCAGAATGCCTTCTGGAATTAAGTTTTGAAGAAACTTTAAATGAACTTATTGGAGTTGCCCTTGCACAGAAGGTGGAAGCACTTATAAGGAATACCTTTCAGGCCAGATTAATTTGATATTAATCTCTACATGGTAGTAGAGAATCTCTTGCTACTAGGAGTAAGTGGAGAATCTGGAGATATGACAAAGAACAGAACTGCAGAGAATACAATACTCTGGATATATAAAAGTTTAAAGAAATGACATGAGAAATGCCAAATTATAAAAATGATGAATTATAAAAAAATTAAAACCATATATAAATACAGGGAGATTAATACACAGTTTAAATATAATAAAATAGATACATAAGTAGGGCTCCCAAACAGAACTTTCATTTAGTTTTAAGTAAATAATGAAATCCAGGACAAGGCAAACAGTTAGGAATGAGTACACAGAAAAGAATATGTTTGAATTGGAGGTCAAATGTATGGAATTTTGTACATTTTTGCTGGGGAACCTGAACACTGTGGGTTCTAAATTTTTATACTTTAGTGGGGGAAAAAAAAAAAAAGCATGGCTGGTGGAAAGATGTGACTAGAAAGTGACTAGTTGACTTTGAGTTCAACTAGAAAGAAAAAATCAGGAACTGTTGGAGAGTGTATTTATTTCATGAACACATTGATTATTCTTCTCCAAGTGAATAACTCTTATTTCTTTTTATATACATGCATTCAGCCTTATTTTCTTTATATTAACAGAGAAAAGAGAGAGGGAAGGGAAGGGAAGGGAAGGGAAGGGAAGGGAAGGGAAGGGAAGGGAAGGGAAGGGAAGGGAAGGGAAGGGAAGGGAAGGGAAGGGAAGGGAAGGGAAGGGAAGGGAAGGGAAGGGAAGGGAAGGGAAGGGAAGGGAAGGGAAGGGAAGGGAAGGGAAGGGAAGGGAAGGGAAGGGAAGGGAAGGGAAGGGAAGGGAAGGGAAGGGAAGGGAATTCTCAGAGCTGTTGAGATAAGATTTTTGCTACTGTTAATTTCAGAGATCAGACACAAAACTCACACCACTGTACAATGCATTGTCAGCTTTCCCATTCTTTATAGCAACTTATTAAGAGCAAAACCTGTGGGAGCTATTGCTTCTCAGTGTGATTCTCAGAACTTTGAGCTATATGTGCATTTCTCCTTATCCTTTTCCCTACTCTTCTTTTTTTCCCCCTTTTAACTCTACTATGCCTCTCATTAGGATTTCTGTTTAATGCCCTAGGAAA
Organism: Acrocephalus scirpaceus scirpaceus; assembly: GCA_910950805.1. Classification (NCBI taxonomy): domain Eukaryota; kingdom Metazoa; phylum Chordata; class Aves; order Passeriformes; family Sylviidae; genus Acrocephalus; species Acrocephalus scirpaceus. The sequence goes on along the minus strand of OU383773.1, from coordinate 142,519,367 downwards.
GGTTTATGAATTTATAAGAAGCAGATAATAGATGCATGCACTTCACTGTTTGCCATCTTGGCTTCCCTTTAATGTAATTCATTATTCTACAAATATATGGCACATAGTGCTGCCAAGTTAATTTGTATAATAATAATGAGCTATTAATTAACATCCAAGAACACATGTTTCTTACAACAATTTGTGGTAATAAAGTAATTAATGAAATTAGAAATTTCATTCTAGACAGGAAGTCTGACTGCTGTTTGGAACATTGCAATCCTCTTCTCTGTGGATACGATCAATAAATTCCAGTGTTACTCTGCTTAAAAGGGTGGAAAAACAATGTATACATAAAGACAGAATTGTTGTGTGGTGCTGTTCTTCTCAGAACAGTTACATTACTTTGCTGTTTTATATTAAAAAATATTCAAAAGATGATCCTATCAATAAACATTAACCTGAGATTAACATGCTGTTCTCTACTGATTGATAAAAAATTCCATTTTTTCTCAACTAAACAAAACCTATTTTCTTACTCCTCATACCGGTATATCATGATCTTCAAAGTCTTTGAAATCACAGAGACATAAGTTGTAAAGGAAGTGCAACGCCTGAGACCTTACACTTTACTCTGGGAAAACTGTGGATCATGGTGTTGGCATGAATCTAAAAGTAAAAGAATCTGACCTGAAGATTAAGGGCTTCAATAGCATCACTTGCTTTTCTAGTGATGACTGTCTCAATGAAGAGGAGTGTGGTTTAAAGTGAATATATAGAAAATTCTTAAAATCTTTTGAGCACATAAAGCTTATTAGACCCAAATACAAAATTTGGGTCTAATTTCACACAGAATTCCATTAATTTCAGTGGAAGTAGGGACAACTTTCTGGAAAGCTCCTCATGAGCTTTATAATATTTGCACTTTGCAGAATGTTTAGCACATTATTTTAAAAGCCAAATAAATTCAGTTTCTATTACTCAACAAAGTACCAGAACACAACTGTTTGTTGTTTATTATATCTTTGGCAACTAATCCTCCTCAAACAAATCACAGTATATGATATGAGTTGTACTTATAAAACAAATCAATCTCCACTGAAATTTTTATTAAATCAGTTTTTAATCATTTACAGAGGATCTTTTCCAACATGGAAAATGATGAGGAAAATTGAGAAACACAGCTGCAAGACACTTGTAAAAATTTTTCCTTTTGGCAGATTCTCAGCACATTTGGGATACACAAATTATTCACCTGCTCTTTAGCTGTGCTTTTCAGCTTATCATGAAACATCAGAATAGAATCACACAGCCCTAGAAGGATATGGGTTACAGGTGACCTTGAAGGGGATTTCTGCAATCCCCCTACCATGGGCAGGGGCATGTCCCTCTAGACCAGGTTGCTCAAAGCCCCATCCAACCTGACCTTGAACACCTCCAGGGATGGGGCAGCCACAGCTTCTCTGGACAACCTGTGGCAGTGCCTCACCACCCTCACTGTAAAGGATAGTTTCTCCTTCAATTATTTATACAGTTCTTCTAAAGGTATTTGTGCAAAATAAATGACCTACAAAAGCTTAAATGAATTTATGTTGAAAAGTATTCATTCAGATTCCTTTGCTACACATCTTGCTTAGGAATTTTTTTCAAAATCAAGAATCACATTTTTCTGAAAAGTCATAAAGCAGATCATATGATTTCTGACAAGAAGTGATAAGAAACATCCCTAAGAAGGCAATAAAATATTCCTAATTCTACATTAAGCCCAAACTGGAGATGCAATAAACACACAGCAATCTTTGTGATCATTCACAACTTCAAAGATCATTTTCTTGCTGAGAGATGTTCAGCCACTCTACTTTTAGCCTCTGCTGAAAACAGAGGACATAGGTCTAGCCCAGAGCTCCTCATCAGATGACATATAAAACATAAATATCATTCATTTCTTGTCTGGTGCTGAACTTTGCTTTGTAGGTAGCCATGTTCATGAAGCCCTTTCTTAAAACCAAATTATTGGTATAGATATTGCAGGAGGTGGCTGTAGAGATAAACCAAGACTTACACATGGAAAGCAATGAGCAGACACAGCAGCAGTGACAGCCAGCACAGAACAGCAGTGACAACCACCCTCCTCTGTTTGTAATGCTGAGAGGCTCCTGTGGCTCATCTCAGCGGTGACTGTTCTATAGCATTGTAATATTTAGGAGTGCGGTTCATGTATAAGCTGATGCAAAACGTGAAAAGAAACCCTTGAGGCAGCTGAGGAAACATAATAAATCAGTGTTTTAGAGCATGTCAGAGATAGGGATTCTGAGCAGCTCTGTGGTTGTTTTCTCTAAAACAAGTCACTGCACAATTTGAACACGGAAATATCTTGGCACAAACGTATTTTAGGGACATTAAACTGGAAAGTGTGGTGACTTTGGTTTGTGAAGGCAGACAAAGCTTTCTACATCTGCTCTCAAATTCGATGAAAAATGAAATTAATTGCTAATTCTCCTTTTTTTTTAACCACTGATCTAATCTATTTTATCTGCAGACCCCATGTGAACTGTTTGAATGATGTTAAAATGTGCAATATGTTAATCCTGCATTTATTTTTTAATTTAACTAATGATGGTTGATTGTTATTAAAAAGAGGAATTTTAGTTTGTAGGTGGTATTATTTGTTACCTTGGGAATCCAGGTCAGAGGTTTTCAATTTTATTTTTTTCTATTTGTGGCCTTCCTTTTCTTTCTGTTTGCAATATCATACATTGTGAACTGCTTTTCTCAGTCAGCTTCTGTGGAGCTCTTAGAAGTGCACTGGCAACCTCCAAGAATGCCCAGGAAGCAGGCTGGAAACCTCTGGTCACATTTTATTTCTTTATCATGTAGTGTGGAGGTATCTCCTTTTCAGAGCAAACAAATAAGAACAAGAAAAAAGACTTGTGACCTTTGTTATTTTCTTTAAAAAAATAACTCCAAGGCTTTTAAAGTTTATATACTGACACTGACAGACATTTTCCCTCTGGAAAATTTTGGAGACAAGTAACTGCTGGTGAAAATAGGTACCAAATTTCAGAATCTAGATACCTTTGTATGTATTGATTTTTGAATTCCTGGTGTTTATTTAAAGAAACATGGTTCTGTTCAATGGTTGTAAAAATGTGAGCTGCTGCCCATAGTGTGCCCTGTTACCTACTGTCAGTTATATACCTATAGTTACTGCTCCTATGACCCAGTCATTTATAAATGTCTCCTGGCAAGGCAACAACACAAATTGTTTTTTGAACATGGGATTCTGTTCCTCCTCTTGTAGTCATGGGATGGAATCCATCAACTTTTGCATTACACTGAGAAAATTGGACATATGTCTTAGTTAGTTTTAATAGTCTTTACAGATGAGTACCAAGACAGTGCTTTCACAAGTTTGGAGTTTTTTGTTTGTTTGTTTGTTGTTGTGTTTTTGGTTTTGTTTTTTTTTTGTTTTGTTTTGTTTTTCTTTTGTTGTAAAGGGATATAGAATTAATTTAGGTTTAGATATCATGTCTAGTTTTAATAGATCCTCATCTATCATATATTCTGCTCCCAAACCAGTGAGTTTAGGGGCAAATATGTTTCTGAAAAGTTCAAAAATTAAGTTGGGCATTTGAAATAATTCCCTGTTCCTGCTGGAGATGGTGTTCCAGCAAATCCCGGCTGCCCTGGCTGGGAATTGTTTCAAGTCTGGTTAGGCAGTGGCTAGCAGACCGGCCACTACCTCCTTGGTGGTTCAGAAGCTGCACGAGAGCTGTTAGTGAGGCTCGATGAAGGTAAGAAGAAGGAGGCCTCGTGGCAAGATAGAGTTTATTGTCACATGCACCCCATGGTGCAGGCAGCCACGCGTCCTAGGAGAGAGAGCGAGCAGGAGGAGGCTCACTGCTTATCAGGGACCAGGGGAAGGGGGTGGACACAAGAGGGAAAACCAATCAGGGGAACGGGGAGGGCACATAGCCAGCAAATAGGAAACGAGGGGTGGGGCATTCCCAGCCTGCTCCAATCCGGGACCAAGCCCCTCTCCGAAGTCTCTGGAATGAGGGGGAGAGGCTTCCCAGAGGGGGGCAGGCACTGGGAGGAGACTAACAGATGATTGACTACATATAGTAAAAGAGGGGAACAAAGGGAATTTTCCAGGCAGGAGATTGTACTAAATGGGGAGAAGTACAGGGGGAACTTGGGAAAAACCATTACAGAAAAAATGATTATTAACAATAAGTAAGAACTAGAAAACGCGCCACTACAGGCATTAACTGAGGAAGAAACTCATGTGCAAACAAAATATCAAAACTCCCAGTTTTGATTCTTGGCTGAGTTTGAAAAAGTTAAACCTTTTTCTCTGGGGAAAACTTTCTGTTCAACACCTGTAATAATTATAACAGCATCTTTTAGTAGAAGATATAATAGCTAATTCTTTGAAAAAACTTGCTCTTCCCATCTTTAAAAAGTAAAATTTGAAAGATGACAATCTGTTAAACCTAGGTTTTATTAAAATGTGAGGTGTTGAACATAGCAGCATACATTCAGAAAGCAAGCAAGATAAAATTAAGAGCAGGGAGAGACAAGTGTTCCTGATGATTATGTCTCAGTGCTGTCCTGCACTGCACATTGCCCTCACCTCTCCTCAAGGCTTCCTGGAACCTCTGACGGGGGCTTCATTTTGGATCACTTCCTTGTTGCCTCTGATTAAATGTTGCTAATGAAGACATAAACATTTCTGCAACCACTGTCTGCTCTCTTTCTTGTAAGTTCAGTTCTAGTCAGTGGTATTGAAGATAGAATCACAGAATCACAGGATCATAGAACCATAGCATCGTTAAGGTGGAAAAGACCTCTAAGATCATCAAGTCCAACAACAACCTAGTACCACCACAATCATGTTCACCATTAAGCCATGTCTTCAAATGCTGCATCCAGATTTTTTAAATTCTTCCAGGAGAAAAGACAGATCTTTCTTACTATTCATTTGAACTGATCTGATCCTTCCAAAAATACTGTAGTCTTCTCTAACTACCATCCTGTTAATTCTTAATTGGGAGTCCAGCTCTGTGAAAAATGAAGACTCTAACTGTGCTATGAACTGTGAAGACAATACTATCTTTAAAAATACTGTTTTGTCATATTACAGATGGTAAAAGCTAAATATGGATAGAGTTGAGCAGTAAATAAATGTGCTGAAAAATCAAAAGTTGTTAAGATGATATTATGCTAATAACCATATATACACACCAGGCAGACAGACACAAAACTTGAGCCAAGTATTTATTACTCTGGGATAGTTATTTTCTATAGAAAAACTAATGCATATAATTTTAAAATTAATCTCTTAGCTGTGGCTGAAAAGATAGCGATGATATGACCATATGATATTATTTTGTGAAATCTAGTTTTCCATTCATAAGAAATTTCATGGTTTTTTATGGAATTACTTTTCTCCTCAAACAGTGGTTTTTATAGCATTCTTTTTTGCTTTTAGAAAATTCAGGGATGTCTAAAAAGTTTCTTTTCAGCATGTGATTAGTTTACTTTTGTCCCTTTTTTCCATTTGTTCCTATCACCTCATCTTATTTCTTCGCTCTGTTGTTCTAAGGACAGAGGAGGCAGGGGATCGAATGAGTGCATGAAGGTAGCTCCTCACATGAACCAGAAATATGCCATAATTCAAAAAGGAAAACAGCTGAGAAAGAATAAATCTTGTTTTAATGTGCCTGAGCTTGTATTAAAAAATACAGATGTACTGTATGCATATGAAATTTTTGATTAAAATGTCTCTCACCAGTCTGTCTCTTTAATTAAATAAAACCTGCTTGGTATTAATCAAAGCATAAAGAATTTATGCCCCAAATCCAGATTAATTAAAAGCCCAGAAGCTTGAAGAACAGACTGTGTATAAATACTAAAATAAATCAATCTAAACATAATATTTATGTATTGGGGCTGTGTATTCCAAAAATATAAATGATTCCAGAAAGTGATTTATGGCAAATTCACTGTGGAAATACATTGCTTATTAGGATATATTTAAACGTGAAGTTAAGCAAACAGTTTGATTTACAAATTTTCTTTTTAAAACACTTAGTTTTTAATTATAGCTCTATAGGAACACTTTCTGATGAACAAATCATTAGAAATGTGCTCTTTAGTCTTCCACTGTAGTAAAAACAAAGGCTGAAAAACATCTTCTGTGGCCTTGTGGATTTTACAAAGTCATATTCAAAAATCAATATTTCTCTTTCTAGGAACTATGGAGCAGAAGTTACTTCAGTACCGCTGGTTCTATTAGTAAAAAATAATTTAGTTTTGGAAGTAAAATATTTTGATTTATGGCTAGAACTGAAGTCTAAGTCAGAAAATGTGGGTAAAAATATTGTGAGAGCTCTTTGAAAGAAGGGAGGTGATACCAGGCTCTTTTCTAATGCAGAGGAAGCCACTAATGAAAAAATGAATGAGAAAGCAGAAAGTATTCAAGGGAGTTACTGATCTCCATCAGTTCCTAATCTGTCTCAGAATTAAATATAACTCTCTAAATAGGAAAAATTTGCCTTGACATTGGCATTACAACCGCTTTCCTTTACTTCACAGCTGTGGACCTGATTTTCAGGATCTCTCAAGTCTCGGGGTGGAGATATGGAAATTCTCAGTTCCATGTGAAAATTCAGCTTTGAACCTTGTCTCAAAAAGCAGTAATCAGGAGACTGTGCTCTTCCAAGGTTGGACAGAAAGGTCACTATGGATGTTCCAGTCTCCTTCCATCATTAACTGTAATAGCCTGCAGAGCTCATAACTCACGAAGCTGCAGAGATTATGTTCACACATTTACCTAATCCACTAAGTAACTAGTTGATGCAAAGTGCCAGTTTACAAGATAAATGGACTACTGTCCCCACTGATACAAAAGATATTGAATATTCTGCCCAAAGGGTTGACTGATGGCTGCAGTGACTGCACAATAGTAATTTCTATGCAATTGCAAAATAATGCAAATTGTTCTTTCAATTGCCAGCACTTCTTATGGCAACAATGGCTGCCAGATACCACAGCTGTGAAGACAATGCTTGTCATTGCTATAGCTGTCAAATACCAGATTTAACACCTGTTTGCTAATTTTGAAAATGCACATGGACCACAACATAATGGCTTTACTTGCAATGGGATAGCAGTGCAAACCTTTGAAACAGAAAGTTCTTATCTATCTTGAAGACATGCACATTCCTGCTGAGGCCCTCTTTTTTTAAGTGGCTCTTTCCTCCCTTTGTCTATAGTAGCCATAGTGCAGGTTTTTAAAATGATATTTTCATTCCAAACAAGTAGGTCTTCTTTTCAATATGTTTTATATGAGGAAATTAAAAACCTGACCCAAGATTTTGCAGGTTGTTTGTGGTTCAGGCAACCCACCTGAAAGTCCTAATTTTTGACATCTGCACAAAACAGCTGGTAATGAGTGGATTCTGCAAGTCTCTAGTTTTTAATCTTTTATATTAGACATGTTAATAAGGATAGATGGAAAGCAGGTGTTACAGTGGTTGAGAGGGTTATTGGAAGACATAATTGCTTCAACCATTGTTTCAAGTTTTTCTTTTTTTATTTTTTTCTTCTTCCTGTACTGTTTGTCCTTCTTGCAGCTGTCACTTGTGGCTAAGTGGAGAATATTCAGCTTATACATTTTCTTCACTATTTGCAAGTCTAAATGAATACATGGAGAAACTCCAGGATTAGTTTATTTTTTTCATTTTTTAAAATGAAAAATATGAGCATTCAAATTGAAGCAGCTGAGCTGAAATATGTTAGCAGGCACAGTTTAATCTCTTCAGAATGGTGGTCCAATGGTATCCAGAAGCCAGGGCTGCTTGTGCTTTGGTTCTGACTCTAACTCTGACTCTGACTCTCTAAGAATCAGAGAATGATTTGGGTTGGAAGGGACCTTAAAGATCATCTTGTTCTAACCTGCCTGCCATGGAGAAGGACACCTTCCACTAGAGCAGGATAGTATCAACGTAGTGTGAAGCACACAAGTTGTTCTGGGTCTGTGTACACTGACACTTCAGCACAGAGAAGAGGACCCCAGACACAGCTGAGTACTAGAAGTCAAAGTGGTGTGGAGTGCTAGTTCACTCTGCAGAGGACGTGTACTCTGCATCAACTCCTTTATAAACTTTTCCTAGAAGAAACAATCATGTCTGACTTCCTTAGAACAGGCCTACAACAGCATGATTGCTAATGTCAGTACATAAAAGGGGTACAGTATAAATCCATATTTGCTTAATTTTAGTTGTTTTGACATCTCAAGCTTTCACAAAACCCATCCAGGACTAGCAATGAGTTAGCTAATCTGGGTATGGTTATTAATGCATAGATTAGAAGCTGCTTTGCAATGAAAAATATTAAGAAGGTTTAAAAAATAAAAAAAGAAATCATACCAAAGCTTTCCACAAGGGAAACAAAAACAGCTATGAATTTGAGGCAGCTAGCTAAATGTTTTTTCTTTTATTGTTAGAAGAGGGTTGGGACATCATAAGAGCAAATAAGTATGAAATACATTAGGAAAAAGAAAGCACTTTTCACTAATGGATTAAAGAACAATTACATTAAATAGTAAATGTATGGGTTAGTTTGAAATCCCAAGCTAAATATCAGGATGCTATAAAATGAAATAACACTATAAATATTATTAAGTCAGTAAATGTTTTTGACCCAAATTTCTCATTTAATTTTACATGTATTGTTTACATCAAGTATATTAAGCCGTTCAACCAACATATTTATAAAAAATCTCTTATGTATCTCATCAGATGTTACTGAACAACATTCAGCCAAAGATATTTCAGCCCAGTATTTTGCTAGATGATTTGGAAGTTCTGAAGTGGATGACAAACCATTTTTTTATCCAGATGGTCTTCTAGTACACAACAACTGTGACTCAGGAATCTCATGGTACAGCCCTTCTTTTTACTTACCCACAATGGACAGTATTGCAGATTTTTCCATCATTTTTTAACACTCATCCTCCATGACCAACTTAATATCTCAGCTAAACTCTCCTTAGTTTAGACTCAACCTAGAGCATTCTAGTTCCACTTGACATATCCTTTATATTGAATTGTGAGAGGCAATACTATTCCTCCTTATTTGCTCCAGCCATGACACTTCTCTTATAAAGCTTCTCCAGATTGAAGAATCCCAGTTTGCTTCATCAGATTTGTCATCTCATGCCTCTGCCTGTCCTTGCCTTCCTTCTCTCTACCTTTTCTCATTTTACTGCATTCTAAGAGAGAAAAACCATAACTGCATGAAGAATTAATTCAAAAAGCATATAAACCCATGTCATTTACATAGATTAGGAATAAAATCATAATATTTAAGAAGCATCTTTCCTGAGATCATATGCTCACCCTCTATTCCCCACCCTGTGTAAATACAGGGAAAACTTACTTTTAAAGGCCTAATATTAATATTAATATTAAAGATCATACAAACTTACCTTTTTTTGGTTTTTTAAAAATACTTGTTCATGTATGATGTGGCTGTTTAGAAATGGAACTCTTTATTTCCATTCCATGAACAATTAGATTCAACAGAGAAATTATCATTGAAACTTTAGCAATGTGCAAAAGAAACTAAAGTGGTGCTAAGATTGTCTCTCATTGCTAAAACATGTCCTCAAGGTGTGTTAAGTCTGAAGCATGGTTTGTGTGGGGAGGGGATGGACATTCACATGTTCACCCCAGCATTTGCAGTGGGGCATGGATGATAACACTATTTCCACAATTTCTCATGACTGTTCTTTGGAACATAGAGATTGTCCATGATCATACTGACATGTATTGAGATACACATTGGATCTCAATTTCTTACAGACAACTTCCTCAGAATTGTGAGTCTTTCCATCACAACTTATGTTGTGGGATTTTTTTTTTAAGTTAAAATTTGTATCAGGCAGGGTCTTGATTAATACGATGCAAAAAGGGTTGCTTTCATCCTTGGTGTACTAATCAAATTATTTCAGTTACAATCATAAAATCCCACTGATTTTAAAAGGACTGCTTAGGTAGCAGTGAGCAGAGTTTAGTTCAATAATTGGAGGAGCCATATGTGCTGAAATCTGAATTATGAGTGCTAGGGTATATACAGCACTTCAAAAACTGCCTCACTGTCACAAATGGAGTTGGGATCTCCTGTTAGTCATTCTCTGAGGCATTCTTAGCAAGGTTATTACTACTGCAGGTATCATGAGTTTCTATTTATTCATTTTGAATATTTCTCTGCCAGAGGTCAAATTATGAATTGTCCTTGTGTAGCTACACTTTGGGATTAAAAAAAAAAAAAAAAATTTCCAAAGTTACTGACCATAATTTTTCTTTCTATGATATCTTCTTATTTCTTGTTACACAGTGAGAGAATACATATCCTTTTTGCAAGGTAAAAAATTAGAAAAGTAATGACAACCATATTCTTGAGAGTGTTCCAAGTTATTATTTTACCTGAAAAACAAGTAATATCTTTATTTTATTCTCTTAATTACTTCTTTAATTTGCTTCACTGTGATCAATATAAAGCCAAGAGCAGATTGTATTCCTAGTCCAAAATAAAATTATCAAGTAATTGCTTCATTTTTATGAAACTGTTCTTTCTTAATATTTGTATTTGATACCCCTCTTCATTACAGCCAACATTATCTGACTGTATATATATTCATGTCTCACTCATCATTATGGGATCATAATCCTATAGACTTGACAACATGCTATTCAAACATTACTCCAGCATCTTATTTTGAGTTTGATATGTGGGAATGAGAAGACATAACACCCTGAAGTTATCATAGACCTTTGAAAATGTCCATCACTTTGATGGGAGCCAACAATTGAATCTCAAATGAAGTGAATCTTTTTGGCAGGTAGTTTTTGCAATAGTTCATCTGTTTTACAGTTTTGTTGTCTAGAAAACTGTAACATGCTTCCAGTCTGGAACAGAAGAACGACAACTATGGGACAATTCCAATTATAAAAATTTACAAGTACTTTAAGCCATCTGTGGTCTGATATTCAGAGGAATAGAGCACTGACAGTTCCTGTTGGGAATTCATCACTAAACCAAAGGTAGTGGTTTGAAGTTTGAGTGTTTGTTGAAATCATCTACTCTTTTTCCTGCTACTGTGAGATAGGATTAGGAGAAACAAAAAGCAGGCTCAAACTTAAAGAGTATAAAGATAGGTTTATACACACACACTAAAAGAAGAAAATGAGAATCAAAATGAAGCCTTCAAAACACTTCTCTCTCTCCACAAACTGTTCAGTTTCCCACTAACAACATAAAAAGACAAAATTTGGAACTCTTAGTCAGTTTACCACCCATAAAACAGATTTTTAACCCTGTGTATTCACAGAGACATATCACTTCTCTAATGGCTATATTAGCTGTCAATTTTCATGCTTAATGACTGATTGGTTTTGCTATAACCTCCTTGAAAAAATCACTTCCTTCTCAAACTACCACACTAAGCACAAAACCCCCATGAACAGATGCCATCCCTTCCTCCCAGCCTCTTATTTACCTACTTGCTTCCTGTTCCTGAGCCCTTTCAGGAAAGGGAAGCTGCTCTAAGCTCCTGTACTTCTTTTGGCCAAGCTAAACATCCAAGATAATCCAGATCCTGCTGCAGCAGGGTCCAACTTTGTCTACCTGGTAATAACAGTCCCAGCAGGACTAAGTGGTGACAGTGGCCCCAGCAGGGAGTGCAGCAAGGTCCCTGCAAGCACTGGGTCCTGCAAGGACATTGCTATGGTTAAGAGATGATTGTGGTAGTGTTGTTACAATAGATATATTCAGCTGACTTTAAAGAAAATACTTCACGGAGTGTGATATTTTTCTGAAAATAATTTGAACTGTTTAGGCTCCTAATTGTTCCTGAAAAAGGTAAGAGGTGACAGACTGAATATTTTAGTACCTTGGTTAACAATATGCTATTGGTGCAATCCACATGTTATGGTTTAAAAAGTCTGGCTGATCAGTGCTCCAGAACATGTCTCTGTATCTCACTGCTTGTCTGGAATTCCAGAAATAGCTCCTTAAGCTTCATATGTGGAATTCCAATGAGTTTATACTTCCTGATTAACATGCTATTTTGTCAAGTTGTTGACTCTGTAACATTAACTTTTTAACCTTAATTGGAAAAAGTATTTCTGTGTGGCACAGATAATCAAAGGTAAAATCAATCTTGCTGCTTATGAAGAGAATTATTCACCATGTGTTTGATATTTTGCATTATTTAGAGGATACTTGTTTTTCCACAGCTATTTGATTTAACAAATTGTGTTTCAGAAGACTGGGAAAGATATGGAACTTGAAAGTAAGGATTTAAATGGTGCACACCTAAACTCTTGTGAGTGATTCAAAGAATTCACTTTGTAAACTATTTATTTGTATTACCTCTCTCAAAGAAAAGTGATTTATTTAAATTTATGACATAGGTATCACAGTGCAACTGATTGTTTAAATGTTGGGGTTTTTCTCATGTTAGTCTAGCAGGAGTCACCAGACCCCACATGAGAGACTGAAAATCTCTTAAAATCATTGTTGTATGTGGATGCTTTTTCTGAATGCATATACCAGTGAGAAAGAGCAGAGCAGTCTTGAAAAGACTTCAGGTGCACACTACAGGCAAGGGAATATTGTCCTGATTCCTCTTCTATGGCCTCGATTTTAACCACTTTCTTAGCTCTGAGCACAAAGTCTGTCGTTCTGCAGAATATCCTGTTAATGTCTATGTTAAAATATATCAATATTAATTTATTTTTCAATTCAAAACCAGAAAACAGAAACTAGAAATGGTGAAATTTTATGTTTTGCCAAAAAAATTATTTTAAGAAGGTTTAAGCTTGGTCTATTGCACAGTGATTTTTCTTAGCACACAAAATGACACATACATGTGGTTTTTCACAAATATGTATAGACAGATCTACCTGCAGCCAGTGGAGGATCCCACATCAAAGCAGAGGGATGCCCAAAGGAGCTGTGACCCCATGGGAAGCCTGCACTGGAGCAGGCTCCTAGCAAGACCTGTGGCCTTGTGGAGCCCATGATGGAGCAGGTTTGCTGGCAGAACTGTGTGGAAGGTGGCCACACTGGAGCAGGCTGTCCCTGAAGAACTGCACTCCGTGGAAGGGACCCATCCTGGAGCAGTTATTGAAGAACTGCAGCCTGTGGGAAGAACTGATGTTGGAGAAGTTCATGGAGAACTCTGTCATGGGGGGATCCCACTCCCAATCCCCTGGTGCTGCTAGTGGGCAGGAGGGACAGAAGTCAGGAGTAAAGTTAAGCCAGAGAGGAGGGTAGGAGCTAGGGGAAGACCTTTAAAGTTTTGGGTTTGTTTCTCATTTCCCTACTTTGATTTGATTGGTAATAACCTATTTTCCCCAAGTCAAATCTGTTTTATCCATGATGGTAACTAGTAAGTGATCTCTTCTTATCTCCATCCATGAGCCTTTCACTACATTCTCTCTCCCTTGTCCAGCTGAGGGGGGGTACAGGTGGCTTTGGTGGGCACCTTGTGTGCAGCTACATTTAACCCACCTCACATGGTGAGAGTAACAAAAACAGGAACATTTGATAAAAATACATTTGATATTTGTGCATGTAATGGAATTCTGTACAGCATTTAGGGGCTTGCTGTGGCTGAGAACAGACAGCCCTAGGGTTTCTTAGGGTTTCTCTAAATTTCTGCAGAGGATCTATAATGATAAATAGCACGATGCAAATCAGGCTTGGCCTATTTCACTCCTAAAAAATACACCAACCCTATAAAAAGCACCTCTGAAAGGTGAGGAAAAACAAAGCTTGGGGGATTATATTGTATCTCACCAGCATTTTCAGATTGTGATACGCATTTTTATTCTTAATGCAGAGGGCTCCTCTTATCCCACTCTTTTGCTGGCACCCTTGAATTTTGCCTTCCCTGAGATGGGTGGGCAGGCCTGGCCCAGCCCAGGCTGGCACAGGCTGAGCAGAGCTGTCACCAGGCTCCTGTTGGCTCCAAGGATGTGGTTGAAGCTTTTCATGTTTGCAGGCTTCTGAGGAGCAGAGCTTTGTCTGCCTCTCCATGAAACACAGCAGGGCTGGAGGCAGGTTGTCATCAGGGACTCAAATCATTGCTGTAGCCTGGACCAATATAATAATTGATAATTAAGTATATGCCTAACTTGAAATGTAATTTTCAATTGGATTTAACTGTCTGCTCCCCTTGTATGTATTAATTATTTTTACACTGTAAGTGACACATTTGAAAAAAGAGTAGCAGCATATTTGTTTCCCAAATTTGGATGAGCAATTTGGATGTTTTATTGCCTTTTGCTATTAGTATGAAATTTTGTAATTATGTGTTGATGTCAAACAATGCTGAGAGGAACCTTGTGAGGTTTCTGCTTTTCAGGACTGAGTTTCATCCTTAACTCCTGGAAACAGCTATCTGCTTCAGTAAAAATCCCTGCACCTTTCAATATCTGGTCCTTTTGCCCTCAAAGGTGTTGAGACACCTAAATCACATTTAGATGCTCCCCCTAAATACCTTCCTCAGGATCAGATTAAAAGCATTTGAAGAGGAGAACCAGTCTTTTCTTATGCTATGATGGCAAGTCGATTAATTCTTTGTCTCTTAAATGGTAACTAGATCCAAAGATGTGGAACTGGAGTGATGGTTCAAGATAAGTCCTTCAACTTAGAGCATTACACAGTCTTTTCAAAGTGCTGCTGAGGCACTTTTTTCTTTGTTTTTTTCTCTCCCTCAACAAAAGAGTTCAAAGCTTTTCTAATTGCAAATGACCTTGAAAGGTTCTCCCTAGACAAGGGAGGGACAAATTAAAATGCAGCCTTCTGAGTTTTTTTGTGTCCAGAATTCTAATATTTTCATTCATTTATGGAAATTTGCATTGTTTGTTATATTGAGAAGGAAAAATAGCCTTGAGGTTGTGTTAGTGTTTTGGTTTTTTTTAACAATTTTTTTAAAAATTTAGCAGTGAATAAAAACACCTTCAAGACCATGGGAATCAACTGATAAAGGATGGGAACTGTCATTAAAACACATTTTAATTCAAATTTCAAAATTGTTTTTTTTTTCCTTTCCTAACTCCTTTTTGTTCTTAAAATCACTTAAGAGTTTTTTTAATTCTGCCTAGAGTTATTATATATTGAAGATGTCAAATAAGAAGGCCCAAAATGGCCCTTATTAGGCCCTGTTTTAGGTGCTTATAGTTATTACACTTTAATGCTTTTTTTCAGAATACTTCAGTACTAGATGCCTTCAGGTTTTGTCTGAAAAAATTCATATCAGTTTTAGTAAAAATACTACAGTCACTTCAGGGAATGGGTGACGGAAGTGCTCAGTGATTTGCCTGAGCAGATGGATGCAAAAAGCCAGAGAAAATCTCTGTGAGTTTTTTTCATGAGAATTCTGTATTTGGATGAGTTTTGAGCTTCAGATAATAATGATTAACAAATACCCAACAGAGAAAATGTTACATTTTCTAGTCATTTCTATAGATGATGTGTTCTTCACCTGTGAGATGCCACAGTGAGTGTGGGCCCTTTGCAGGGAGCTGCACCCTTTTGCTCAGGGTGGCTGTGTCCAATAAGAGGATAAGAGCGAAAGCTGAAAACAAGATGTTGGGACAAAAAGCGTCTGAGACATTTTCTGTTCACAAGTAACAAACCTTGAGGAAATGGTCTCAAGTTGTGCCAGGGATGTTTCAATTGTATATTAGGAAAAATATTTTTGCCAAAAAGGTCATGCACTGGAACAGGCTGCCCAGGGAAGTGGTTGAGTCTCCACCCCTGGAGGTATTTAAAAGACTTGTAGATGTGGCTCTTAAGAGCACGGTTTAGTGGCAGGCTTGGCAGTGCTGGGTTAACATTTTGGGTGTTAGAGGTCTTTTCCAACCTAAAAAGATTCCTTATTCTCTGATCCACAGTAATTAGCATGGCTAATCACTTCTAAGTAAATCAGTTAAACCCAAATAGTCTGCTCACTGATCTCACTGTAACTATATGGTCACTGTACTTTTAAATTAGGACACAGGGCTTCAATCTCTAATCTTGCAGCTTATTTAACCCCTTGATTTTATAGTTGTTTAAATCTTTTTACCTGGAAATCCAAGAACATTCCAGGTAATGTGAATCAGGTGTACTACCTGATCATTCACATACAGGTACAAGTTTACTTGCATGCTAGACAAGTTCTCCTAAGTTTTGCTAGACTGACCAACTCCTGTCACCTTTCCTGTGCCCCATACTGTGTAATAATGTGGGAGGGCTCACTGTTTCTAAAGATGACCTGGCTCTTGAGAACAGGTATTTCTTTTAAAAAATGCTTTGATAGAATTAAAAGGTACACAACAGGCACAGAATATTTGGGTGCCATAATCACTGCCATCAGAGGTTCTCCCATCAAAGTCCAAGATTGCTTAATAGGGCAAAATACTATAATAGAAGTGTTTCAAGGTGTAAATTTTATGTTGCAGTTTACTTGCATTTGATGCCTAATATTTTGACTGTGAGACAGGGTGTTTTTTTAATTCAGTGATGTATGGTCATTTGGGTCAGGACGGAAAAAATGTTTACATACTGTCAAAGAACTCTGGAGACAGATGTGCTCTGGGGAACAGGATATAGGTATGTGAAAAGCAACTGCTGACAAATCAGTGAATTGCACATATTTCTTCTCTCTGCAAGAGACTAAGTATATCACGTTAAGATTATACTTGACCAACAAGAAGATCACCCATAATGTTCTGATGGCTGCTCCTGCTAAGTAGAAAAGTAAGGGGTTTTTTTACTGCAATATATCAAGATACTGTTACTGGAACCAGCAGTTCTTTCATTTTAATGCAATTTTGTCCAAAGCAAAGAACATAGTGCAGAATGGACAGCTGAGAAATGAGAACACATGTTGTCATTGTAATCCATGGAAGTTTCATTTATTTCCCTCTTACTGTTAGTGAGCTCTGTTATCTTTTCTGTTGCCTTTTTAAGGAAGACAACAGGCAACATCGGATTTGTTTGCGGACAAACATCATGTAATTCTGGTTAGGTTTCTCTTGTGTCAAATCAAAATCTCTTGCATAGGGATTTCAGTATGACCTTAGTGGAGAGTCATAATTTTTTTAAACTTTGCTTGTCCTGTTAATGAATAATGTAAGCTGTTATTTGAAAATCACCTCCTACAATATGTGTGTGCTGCTGACTAATGGGTCCTGGTTGTACCCAGGACATCCAGGCAACTCTAATAAGATAATTTACCAGTACTGCCTTCTCCTTATGTAAATTCTTTTAATAATAATTCTAATAAATTATACTTAGATAATAATAATTTAATAATAATTTTAATAAATTCTTGAAGGGCTAAGTGTAGACCACATATGATTTTGCTGTAAATTATGGTAATGTAAATTATTATAATTTTAATAATTTCCCTGATTCTGGAAAAAAAAAGGTTGTGAGATTATAATTCAGAACTCAGCCATTTATGGAATAAACCCCCCGTTTTCAGTAATAAACAATGGCTTTCAGCATGAAAACACACGTAATAGGAAAGAAATACATCACCTACTATTAAAATCTATTTTGGCCAAAGATGTGTGATCTATAAATTTCTTTTAACAACTGACAGAAAGGGAAACAGCAAACAAGAGATTCTCATGTGACAACATTCCTGAGCCTTGCAGCATGGTAGAGGGAAGGCTGTGGCATTTTTTGTGGTTAAAACACCAGTCAACACAAGGAGTTGTGTTGATCTTACATGCCTTCCAGTGAATAAAATGATCTTTGACTCTCAATATAGAATTAACAATTCCTTCGAAGTCTACCCTCAGCTCGCCTCTGCTCCCCCTTCTCTGTTTATTCCACTGATAGAAACTGTTTATTCAGGATTTTGTACTGTATTCTGAATTTTCATGTGACAGCAGGTCAGGAGTGATGCCCCTTGTTAATTAGTGGGACTGGTAGCAATGCCTGAAGTTAATCCTGTGCAATTGATCGTTACTGTCTTTCAATTGTTTTCCAAACAGAAAATCTAGGCTGCATTTTTGTGTGCTGGCTTCAGGGTGAAAGTGCTTGGAGAGCCTTTTCAGGAGATGTAGTGAATGATTTAGAAGTTCTTCACAATGACTTGCTGAAAACTTGGTTTGTTTACACTTCTTTAAATTGTTTGCTAAAAAAGGCCTAGAAAACACTAAAAACCTGTAATGTTTTTATCCTTGTGATGCCTTCTCCAAAGCTGCGTCCTATAAAATGGTCAGTCCAGACAGTTTCAAGCAGGGCCTGTAAGACTTTGGCAACTAAACCCTCAGCTGATTCCCTCTGGGCTGGGTCTGCTTACAAGCCAGTTGGGAATTAGCATTCAGGTTTTTCCTGCTGTTCCACCTCCTCAAAGAGGAGCAATTCCAGGTGCAATTTTTCTCTCCTTAAGTACAAAATCACGTGCAGCAGAACTCAATGTGTGTCAGAACCTGAGCTCATGTCAAATGGCACTAAGTACTACAGTCAGGGAGCAGCATTTTATTTTAAGATCGGATAGCCTGGTGAAACTTTTGTTTCATGTAAAAGTATTCAAATAACACATTTAGAAATGAGGCATATAGCAGCTCAAAGAAGTCCTCAAAGTTAAAAGCAACTTAAATATACAGGTCAGGTTTAGCAAGATGATGTATGTTAGGAACTGGACAAAACAACCCGGTTTGGCTGGTTTTATTAGTAAGTCCGTGAAGTAAACTTCAGGCATTGTAGGGGACAGATGTTATAAATTGCTGGGGGGTTACAGATGTTATTGATTTTCTGCAATTTAAACTAAGGGTTCCTTAATTTTGATTTAAAAAATTGGACTATCAAATTTAAATTATTTCTAGTAATTTATAAAACTGCTTCTTCTGGTATTTTTATTTCTACAGTGAATGAAGTAAGCTTGCTCTTCCAGGGAAACTGATAAATTCTAAATAGAGTTGATTTGTCTAAAAACAATCCCACAGTCCTTCCTTCCCCTAGCCCCCCCAAAATCCCCAAATACAAAGTAGGAAGAAAAAGAAGATAGAGAAAAATAGAAAAGATAGATTATTGAGATTTAAAATAAAGTGAAAAATTTAAAAGAATTTTAATTTGCAATCTCCATAAATTATGTAAATCTAGAATCAAGCTCAATGAAAGACCAAGACTTATGTCTAAAAATACTAGATTTTATGGAATTTAATAACACTGGCTTTGCAAGGATCTCCTCTAGCTGCAACCTTAATATCAGCCTGGCTTTTGTTACAGCAACACCCACAATAACTCCCTGACTCCTTTCATCAGGTCTGACCAAAGTAGGTTTTTACAGGGCTGTCCATCTCTGTGTGACCATTTCTTAGGTGTGGAAATTAGCACCCTATCAAGATGCTCAGCTATCACTTTGTGGATGAAAATAGCATGTTAAAGATGCCTCTTATTTGATATTATGGGTAGAAATCAACAGAATCCACAAAAATTTCTAGACAAATATTGCACATAGCAAGAGATTATAATTCCAGCCTCTCTCAGAAGCATTTTTAAATCTCCTTTCTCTTCCTTTATTCTCTATTTCTAGCAATTAAAATAATATTTTATTTTTTTTTTCTCCTTGATCCTGGATTTTGAAAATTTTTCTATGGTTTCTGATAAAATGTTCCTCCTAAAATCAGGCAAAATGTTTCAGTGGCTAAGTAGAACAGAGCAGTTACCCCCTATGCCTTCTGCATCTGAGGGTGAGTTTTATCTTTGAGCCCCTCATGCCATTCATTTATAAATAGTCTGTTGTCAATTGAAAGTCTCAGACTTTGCTCCTTTAATGATGCTTCATCAACCACTCATTATTCAAGAAGTGAGAAAGATATCCAGTCCTCTGTCCTCTCGGGTGTTTCTGCATAGAACAGTGGCAGAACATCCACCTGTGTGGCTAACAAGACACTGGCTTTGCAAGGATCTCCTCTAGCTGCAACCTTAATATCAGCCTGGCTTTTGTTACAGCAACACCCACAATAACTCCCTGACTCCTTTCATCAGGTCTGACCAAAGTAGGTTTTTACAGGGCTGTCCATCTCTGTGTGACCATTTCTTAGGTGTGGAAATTAGCACCTTATCAAGATGCTCAGCTATCACTTTGTGGATGAAGAAGGAACAACAGGACAACACAATTCTAAACAATGCTCCAGGGGTGCTCCCATGCCTGCTTTCCTCACATCTTGTGGAACAGGGCTGTGGTCAGCTGGGGTGAGGTTCCTTTCCTCAGGGACCACATCTCTGAGCTGCCTGACACTCACCTTTACCCACAGTCACCTCTGCCTGCTGCAGGCTTATACTGGAATAGTCACCTGCTCCCAGGCTAAGCCTGCATCTGGAGCTTTTGGATGCTTATCTGAAATGGCATTTCCAGTTCATCATCCAACTTACTGGAGGAGTGTTCAGTGTGCTCTGCTGCATGGTCAGGGACATAGGGTGACACTTGGTGGGAGCGTGGCTGCCAGCCACAGCCACTCTGTTAATTTGGTGGTGGAAACATCCAGAAAGCCTGATAAGAGACTGATTTTTGGAGGCATAAAAATTTAATGCATGAAGTTTGTGTGTGTGTGTATGTTTATGCAGAATGTGGTACTGCTTGCTCAGTTTGCAATATTTATAGTTTTGCTCCAAGAGCTGGCTTAAAATAGATTAAAATAAACACAGTGTGGGTCACCAATTGACAAAAAAGACACAGAGCTTCACTAGAGTTGTGTTAGTTTACAACAAAGACCTGGCTCAGGCATTGCAGAAACTAGAAAGTAGAAGTTTGAAAATAAATACCTCTAAAGCATATTTTGGATTCCCCAGGCCAGTGAGATAGGGAGCATGTGTAATTTTGCTCAACAGTCATAAGTACTGCTAACTGAAAAAAAGAAATTAACTGATCTTCTCAAAGCAAAATACATAAAAATCTCAAAATATTAGCTATTTTACAAGGAAATCTCAGTGACTCAAACTCTCCTATAATCAGTAGCAAAACAAGCTTTTAAAAATTATTCTTGATTATTCAAATAAATTCAAACACTTGTAATCTTAGCTGTTTATTCCTTCTCAAAAGTACTTTTGTGATATGTTAAGGCAAAATCCATTTGTCCACAAATAGCAAAGGAAAAACTTTCCTGCATCATTTTACTCCTAAGAACTTGCTAAGATGCAGCTGATTTCCGTCCTGGTTAGAAGATCTGTTAGTAATTATGGGCACATAGACTTGCTGCAATTATCTTTGCATGTATGTTAAAAGCATGTATATATTTTGATTTTGAATTTTGGGGGTTTTTCATCTCTTAAAACATTGTGGCCATTATGAAATTGCTTTTTCTCAATTCCAGACAACATTTTACAAAATCAAAAAGAAAAATTTTGAGGCTATATTTTTGAAGTTGTCTCTTATGGTGAAAAGCATTTTAGATTTCACAGTTAGTGTTTAGAAAATACCATTCACCATAAGAAAAAGAGGACTTTAGAACCAGTTACTATAAATGTGAAAGATGTCTCTTGTAAACAGTGATGTAAAATGTAAAAAAATACAAGGGGATGGGCAAAATCAACACTTACAATTGCAGATATCTATTACTCTGAATAATTTCATTTATACAAATATTTAGAGGTAATAAGAACAGCAATCTCCTTTTGAGAACTAAAACCATCTTTACTCAGAAAAAGCCAGGGTGATAAAATACTAAAACCATCATCAAACAAATATAATTAATTTGTGTATTTAACTGATGCTGCCTCAGTGGGACACAATATCTACTAGGCAAGAATTTATCCCCTTCTTTGGACTGTCAATATTTGGCAGCATGTCACAATACCATACCCCACCCCAGAACAAAAGAAGTATTTTACATGGTGGAACATGAATAAAGACAATATTGAAGACAGAAGATGATGCATATTGGAAATATCCCCCACCTGACTGCAACAAAAACATGGTCAGGGTGGTGTAATTAATTTCCTCACCCACTAAAGGCTATATCATCACAAGATCAGAATCATCACACTTTTCTTAAATTTTTTTGGGGGACGGGAAATAGCTTCTTGTGTGAAGACGTATTTTTCAATAGGCAGAATTGGAACACTGAATAAAGGCATCCTGGCAAGGGTTACTACTTTAGTTGGAATGAAGCACAGACACAAAAAAGACAGAATAGCCTCTCCACCATCTCTGCTGAGACAAAGCAGTGACACCTTTCCCCAGACTCTCACAGTGTTTGAGGGAATATCTGAGAAGTTGCAGCTGAATAAGGATTTGGGTGGCTGTATAAGGGCAGCAACTGGACCATTTCAGCTGAGCATTTTAACAGAGGGCTACCAGCAAATAGGATGAAAACTTCTCAAATTTATGTTATTATGGGATATATAATAAATGGTTTGTATTTGATGTCTTCAGGAGAGTGGAGAGATGATAATGTGGTATATCCTGTTGATATCATCCCTGCTCTCATGGCTATGTTAAACCTAACTTAGTTAATGCAAAAAACCAGAGGATTTTGAAAGCTGTTTAGAATTCTCTGAATTATTAATATTTTTGTGGTTTGGGTATATCTTGACAGGATTTACATACAATTATGCTTTTCCTTTCCATTTAAGTTTATAGATTTCAGAAATTTAATTTTTTTTGCTTCCAACTGGAGAGCAAGTTATCCCACCTATTGTGATCCCACCTGATCACAATAGTTTACAAATTTCTGCAGCACTATACAAGCAAAATTGCTTCATTAATTTTCAAATAGCATGAAAACTGATTTTTATTTGTATTTGCAATGAAATGGAGAAAGTGTACCTCTTGAGTATTTACTACCATTTCAGATTCTAGTCTGCAAAAAACGCTAATTAAAGCAGTGGGTCATATCTTGCAATGTGAAAGAGGTGTGAGTTTTCTTTTTCTTGAAAACAATAACATTCTGTTTACTGTTACTGAAGTACAAATCTGACAGTTCCAGGAAAAGGGCAAGGCAACCACATACTGACAGGATTTTCACTTGTTCAGTATTATGTGGAAGGCCTAAGGAAAATGAGCATCCCAGGGAACAAAGACATTGTGTTGTGATGAAACTGAGACAAGTGTTTGCAGCTCCTCCTATAAGAACTAGGCTTTACATAAATGCACAGCAAGTTTCTAAATAGATTTACAGTTTTGAAAATGTACTCATATGGGTGGTATGTTTGCCCAAATGACATTATAAGTGGTGGGTAATATTCTAGGAGCTGCAGGATATCCATAAATGTTGGCAGCATTGGCTTAAAGCCATTTATGTCTAGTTTTCTCCAGAAGGAGAAGAATTATCTTCCAGTCTACATAAAAAAAAGAAAACAAAAAAACCCCAAAACAAACAAATAAACAAAAAAAACCACCAAAAAAACCCAACTGCTTACAGAAAACAAAAAACAACATCAAAAACACCAAACGCCCCCTGCCCAAGAAAAAACCTCAAAAACACCTTCTCCAACACTTAAAATACTAGAGAAATAAACAGTTACTGTGTCATTTCTTAAGTTGACAAAACCCTTGACAGTGATCTTGAGGACAGTGGCTTGGCTTGCAGATGGGCAGGGTGAGGGGCTTTGATTTCTTTCCAATTCATTACCCTCCCTTGAACACAGCCACAGACATCAGGACATCAGTCCTGCAGCCAGGGTACATGACTCTGCTCAAAAAATCTTGCCTAGTGGGTCAGACAGCTCAGCCAACCCTCAGGAGACCCATTTTCCTCCAAGACATCAGCTGCTAGGTACTTTCATTACTTGTCAGGAACATTTTCCTCTTAAAACCAGTGGTGCTGGATTTCTGGCAGTGTTTGATGCTATGAGCCTTTAATTCCCCTTCAAGCTATTCCTCCTTACCAGGCAAGAAAAGCTCTGGATTTCATCAAACCACAGACAAGGACTACGGTTGTAGATTTTAGAAATAATTGTAAGGCAAACAAATAAAAACACACTTCTGTAAGTTCAGTTTTGCATATGGCAACAAACATGTTTATGTTGTGAAGGGAAACCCTAAATCTTGCACTGACCAATGAAATAATACTTTAAAAATACTTTAATAAACTTTGAAGTACTACTTCAAAGTTTGATACAGCTGTGTCCACTGTGCACTCAAGGAATCTGCTTTGAGAGAAGGATAAGAAGGATACTGCTGAAACATTTTCCTTTACTCCAAATATATTTTTCTTGGCTTTATTATTAGTATATATCTTAGAAAGTTGAGAATGGAATTTTATAAACTTTTTGTCCTATTTGTATGTAAATTAAGTAGATTGTCATGAAACCTAGGCCATGAAACCAGCTCTTCTATTCTTCCTTGGAAGACAAAAAATAAGGAGAAGAGGGGAAAAAAAAAGGAATTTTTTTTTTAAGAAAAATCTGAATTTAGAATGTTTAAATAATGGGAAGAAATATTGTGCTTGGGAGCTAGCAACCTTCAGAGTGCCTTTTATTTATTAGACAAATGAGATATAAGTTTGGTTTCTTACTATTAAGTCTTATTTTTTTGTGAAGTTAATGGGTATCTGAATATCAGCATGATCTTGTTTTGAATGGTACTGTTGTACTGTTCTTCCTCTTACTATAGACAGTTTTATTGATTTAAATAACACCTCTGCAGTCAGTCGAATTATGAGATGAAGCACTGAATGATGTAAAAATCTAGAATCCAGTCTATAATTTCCCTAAGAATTTAGCATTCTGCAGTTTTATGCCTTCAGATACCTTCCAGATCATGTGCTAATTCAGAGCTGAGGTCATTCTGAAATTGTCCCAAATATATGCAAAATCCAAGGAGCTGTCAGTCCATTTCTGATCTTTTTATGTTCTGATAAATCATTCTGATTTTTTATGTTCTTACCCTAGTGGTACTGGAAAGATTGCAATATGATCTTAAAATGAGCAATGTAAATACATGGCATACTTGGAATAAGGTGAGAAGAGTCTTTGTAATTTACTGCTGCTCTTCAAAGATATTGCCTTCCTGGCAGCTAAGGACTTGATTGCAAACTACACAGAAGCCAGGGAAAAAAGAGTATTATAGACTTTGATGATCCTTCTCTCAGGTAATTTTATTTCATGTGCCATGGAAGTATTTAAACTATTTATGAAAAATTTTGAAATGAGTAGATTGTGTCTCCCAGTTTTTATTTGAATCCCTCATAAGTATACATAAAGTGATGTTATCAGTTTTGTCAATCTTTCTTATAGAGCCAAAATTGGTTTTTATTCATCTCAAATTTCTTTTTTTTTTTTTAAAGGGGGAAAACAAGCCAAATTCCTTAAACTTTGCACATGCTTTATAGTAAATCTGCTGCATCAAATCTATTTTTCAGACTCAGTTTCATTTGTCTTGCCTTATGCTGCACTTTCTGTAGGGCAATAACACAGTTTTCTTTTGCTGATGTATGCTAGGAACGTAATTATGGAATTCCAGGTCTGCATCCTGCACTCCTGTCTCAGGCTGTTCAACAGCAAAACTAAAGGCCCCTGTGAAACAGAAGGAAAAGGAGCCAAGTCCTTTTCCAACAAGGCTGCTTCTTCGATGTTCGGAAAATCTTTTACATCAGTTCACGATGTGAAGTCCTGCAAATACTTTTTTTTTGTGGCCAAGCAGAAGTCATGGGGAAAAATGGGTAGGAAGATAGACAGAACTGTGGGAATTGTTCTCAAATCTGAGCTACATAGAAAAGCAAATTCATCCTGGTCTCTCTGAGCAAGGTAGAGCTGCTTTTGTTGTGAGTGGCTGAAAGACTTATGGATTTTTCCAAGAAAGATGTCTTCAGCTCTGATGACCTGAAGGCACTTTTTGCTCTAAAAGTTCAATAACTGTAAGAGACACCAAGTCCCATCATCCCCATTGCATTACCCTTAAAAATTAGGACAGCTCTGCTTCCAAAGAAATCAAGAGACAAATGCAATTAACCATTTTAAGTTTTTTACTGTTAAGTCTTTCTCTCCTGAAGTTAAGGGGTATCTAAATAGGACATCAGCTTTTATCAAATTATACTGGTTTGGTTTTTTTTTTTGTTGTTCAGGAGGTCTCTCTACGACCCACATTAATGACAGCTACAAATCTAACTAGTTGAACCAGTAAAATATAAACAATACATTAATTAGTGAAATAACCCACTCATTTCATACCTATTGTATGAAACACAATAAAGTAGAAAGAATAGAAATACAATAGCATTTTGATCTTGAAAATGCAGAGAAGACAAAAGAAAGAAGTAGCCTAATTATGAAAAAATAGATGTTTAAAAGAAATTTTAGGCAGAACTGACAAACATGTCCACAGTCTTCAAAAGCAACTTGCAGAAACTGAGTAAGATTGGGTGACATACCTCCTGTGTGCTGAGACAAAGTTCAAGTCAGTGAAAGAGAGGTTTATTTTCATTTCTAATAATCACACAGGAAACAACTGTCACAGATGAAAAGAAGTTAGATAAAAAGCCAAGGATGACTAAAAGAGAGTCCTGGAGAATTGCTTCTTGAGGTTATCCATGCAAAAATTAAAAACCTGAGTATATGGAAGGTGAAAAATGGAATAAAGATATTCCCAATTATTATATTTGTCTACTGCCCAAAATTACAAGCCTAATTACTTTTGTATGCTTCCCCTCATTTGAGCCATGCTTCAGAAATATACATGTCATGACATAGTCATGGAATCTGACCCCATTAAGATATAAACATACATCTACAATTATAGCTTTTGTTTATGTCTTACACTGAGGAACTATGAAGTAAAAGTGGTGTCAAAAACTGTTTTGAATAATTAAAAAATAATTTGGCTACTACAATAGGGTTGATAATTGTAGACCTATTAATTCCTGAATAAACTTCCTTTGACAAATTTTCTGATATAAAATATAGGGAAAAAAAAGAACTCTGGAAAGAATTATGCAAAGGGATAATATTCATTCACATTCAGAAATTAATAGTGAGAATAGTAAATACTATTATAAGAAAATGCCACCTTTCACATCTCAGCATGTAAAGCATTTTAAGCATAACACTCATTTGTAAACTCAGAGAATCAAGGCTGTAGCCATGAGATTATTCTCTAAAGTAATAATTGTGGTAATGAATGTGTTTGAAAAAATTATGAAACCTTAACATTATAGTGCTACAAATATTAAACAGGGCAATCCAAATGCTCATTTTCACTCCAAGATGTTATACTCAACATAGAGTATCATTGTTAATGTGAAAGACTTGGTTAATCAAAGTCCTTCCTTACACAGAGTACAACAGATGCAGTGAAGTGATTTAACCTTCAGAGCATCAGCTCCTGTAATTGAACCACACATTTTTATTCACTGGCAAACAAGGCAGACTGTCGGTGGTTTATTGAAAATGACAGAATAAAAAGGACAAGGTTTTAAGTTCAAAAAGAAAGAGTATCATGGTTTAGCATAGGTCTATGGAACTATCAGGCAGCTATTGAATATACCTATAAGAACATGGGTTCAAACAATGTTTTTTCAAGTGCAGAGAAGTAAAATACAGTTATTGTTATCAAGACAGAAATAATCAGGTGCAGGACGATATCCTTTTATTGATCAATCATCAGGACATTCACTATATCAGGGAACTAACTAAATAAAGCTTGTCACAGTTGAAAATATATATTCTATAAAATAACACATGAAGATAAGTAGTTTATTTTCTTTTGGATGCAATGCATGCTAGAAGAAAACCTTCTTCACAGGAAAAAATTAAATCTAATTGAATTAAAAAAATATGCAATTAGCTGTGGATGCACCAGTGGGGACAGCTCATTGCAGAAAGACCATGAAAGGTAGGAGAGATCAAAAAGAGACTAGAGGAATAATCAAAGATCTGAAAACAAAACAAAACAAAACACACAAAATAAACTCACCAAAAAAAAGCACATTGTAAATCACAAACAAAACAAAGGAAGTATGAAATATTCTAAAAATAAAATAAGCAAAGAAAAATAATTATATGAGAATTTGGGGACTTAGTGAGGGATTACTTGCTGTTACTTCTGTCATTTAAAACTGGCTTCTGAGATGCTTTAAATCCTACATATGATGAATCCTTGGTCTCACATCATTAATGGTTTGTTCTTTTTTTTTTTTTTTTTTAAGTGAGTATTTTCTAAAGGCATTGTCAAATTCAACATTTGAATCTGTCCATTGAGTGGATGAAGTTACTTGCCTTACTTAAATCTGTGGGCTCAGGGCCAGTCCCTGATTCCACACCTCAGGCTGGCTGCCAGATTTTGCTCTGTGGTGCTTGCCATGGCCCCCCAGTGACCAGTCACTGGACATCACCTTCCCTGGGCTCCATCTCCTGATACAAGGCTCCCAGCTTGGCCAAGTGGATGACAATTCCCACCAGGAGCTTATCAAGCACCCACATCCTTGGATACACAGAAACAACTTAGAAAAGGAGGGGTTCTCTCTGACTCTGAAACACAAATCTGTTCTCTGATAATTAGGTAATACTTTGCATGGCTTTGAACTTTACACAGATATTTTCAATCTGAAGAACACTGGGTGGGTATCCATAGCATCTCAGCAGATTAGCTAAACTGTAAGGTAGGTAAGATGTAAGTTTGTGTAGGAACACTTGTCCTACACCCAACTGAAACAAGGGTAAATGTGCAACAAGAAGACAAGCAGGAAGAAACCAAACCTGTCTTGAATCTGTGGCTCTGACCTCTGTTTCATTTTATAAGTAACATAAAAATGCAAAAAGTAGGGCAATAAGAAAGAAATATATAGATCTTGCATAACGGAAGCAGAGAAAATAAATAGTAAAATCAAAGCAGAAGTGATATGACTTAGTTTCCTAAACCTCTTAGCAAGTTTCTTTATCTTTGTTAACACTTGTTAACACTTTGTGGAGTATAATGTTAATAGGGTACTCCAGCGCGATCACTGCTAATAAGGAAATGTTAAGTTCAAAGTAAGGCAAGGAATTACAGGCTCAGCAATATATATGCAGCTTCTAGAATATGAAGTCTTCCAGACACAGAGGGGGACTGGATCTGGGAAAGAGTGCAGACTGTTCTGAGTGTAGACTGAAGGGCTGTTTGATTGACCCATGCCATGGATGCAAGACGTGTTCTGAGAGTTTCTATCAATAAGAGGCTCTAGGCCTACAAAGTTGTTCATGTGGATGTGTTCAGAAGAGTCAAAGCTCTCCATACGTGTCTTTTAGTTATTAATCCCAAAGTCTTCTTTAAGAATACAGAGTAGAAAACACTTTTCTCGTTATTTGTATGCCTTTATGGGTAGACACAAAGGTAGTGAGGGTTGGTCAAAATAAAGACATGCTTTCCCTCTTTCCTTAGATCAATAACCCTTGGGAGTGACTGATAACATATAAATTCATTGATTATTTGCATTTGAAATTGTACACAGTGCTTACCTCACTGTCTATATTTGTATAGTTGTTCAAAACTTTTTCTACCTGGTGTGACTTCACCTGCCATGAATACCAGGGAAATGCCTTTTGCAATTTTAACTGGAGGCTGAGAAGAGTCAGGAAGGAACTGAATCCAGGAAGGATGTCCATATGTCCTAATAGATATAACAATTGTATAGACATACTTTGATGCTTTCATAGGGTAAGAAGTTGGTGAGGTTGTAGAGGTGACAAGATAAAAACTGCACATCTTTTGCTTCTCCTAGAGCCAAGCCCTTATACATTTATGAACAAATCTGCTCTGGTACCATTCCCAAGTAAAAATCCCAAGGAAAAAGAGTAAGAAAGAAAAACAACAGAACAATGAGTGTCAGAAACCTTGATAAAAGACTTTTCTCACAGAATTTGTACTCTGATTTTGCTAACACAAGAAATGTGGGTGGCACAGATAAGCCTTTTGCATTCTGGGTACTGAACCATACTGCTTAGCCCAAAACTTTTGACGCATCCAATTCCTGTAGTTATAAGTGTAGCTTTATTATCAAATTTATAGAGCAGAGCTTTAAAGGAGTTATTCAGACACTTTTATATTTCTTTAAAAAATGCTGTTTCAGCAAATATAAAGCTGATTTCAAGGAAAGTTTCAGCTCAAAGTATTTCTTTCAGCCAAAGAATTTATCTGAAAAAAGAAAAATTATGTTTAGCTTTTCATGTCAGAATAGCCAATATTTTGTCATAAGGATATCAATCTCTCAGATCGGGATTTTTTTTAAATTCAAGCTCTGATTGGCCAAGGGAAAAACCTGATACTGAGCCCAGAGAACATCCCCATGCTGTTCTGACATTGGTCTTCAGCTAATTCCTCTTTGTTTATATGAATACACAGAGCCCCAACTGAACCCCATTAGAGACAAAATGGTTGTGATTTGATTTTACAGGAAAAATTATAGGGTGTAATGCTTCAGTGTTCAGAAAAGCCCCTGTTGCCTTTTCCCCATCCCACCATCATTTAGGTTTCTAAGCAGTGGAAAGAACCAGTGTAGCTCTTACTTCTGGGGTGACACTAGTGTAGCACTTACTATTGGGATCACAGCGGGCTGCTCAGGTTGCAGCTGCTTAGCCCTGGAACATTTTGTCACTGGATCCAACACTGGAAAACTGAAGTGTTCCCACACTGGGGGCTCTAGAGCTCTCTTCAGTGATTCACCTCAAGTGCTATTGTGTGATAAATGGAGTTACCCTCTGAAGTCAACCGCTCTCTCCTCATTGACCATTAAGAGAGTTTAGAGACTCCTCTAAAGCTATGGTTCTACTTGACAAGTGGAGATGAATCACTTTTCCTCTGATTCTTTCCATTTTCAAAACAAAAGGTGGTAATAGTAATACCGTCCTGCATCTACAAAGTCTTGTAAACATAAATACATTAAAAGGATGTAAGAAACTGTATTATAATTACTGCCAACAAACAAATGTTATGGAAAAAGAGTGCTTAGGATTTTAGAAAGGTTTGTGAAAGATCTTTGACAAATACTGACCCTGGGACAGCATGACAGTATCACATCTGGAAAGACCTTGATGATCCTAAAACCACCAAATATGAATGAAATTAGAGTTATTGACTTCAGTTTGATGTTTAAAAATAATGTATCTATACCTATCTTATATGGTTTTTTCTTTGAGTGGATTGTGTTCTTCAGTAGAATCATCCTTCAAGTCTCAAAAAATACAGACAAAGCAAAAAGAATTTTTTTCGTTCACCAGTGAGAGGTTAAAAGTTTCACCAGTTGCAAAACTGATGAGAGTCTTCATGACCACCAGATGTGTTTGATCCAGTACAAAAGGAATTTTAAATATTGGAGTGTCCCACTCCAATATTTCTTTAAACTTGGTATGTGACAACAGAAATCTAGGTGCAGGAAAAACCCTCTTCATTTTCAGAACTGACCTAAAATATTATGCAACACTTTTCATTTCTCACTTTTAGATATCCTAAGTGAGAATGACTAAGCACATTCCTTTCTGGGTCAGAGTTCTTTAGTCTGTATCCATTTAAGTGATAAACCCTTTTCATTCTTCTGAACTTTCTGTTTCAGATTCATTGCCTACACTAAATTGCCCTCAATGTCCTGGTTTTGTCAAGATCCATTCACTCCCAAGATAGCCCCGAGACACTAAAACTGGTCAGCACATTGCTTGGAAAATAAATCCTTTGCAACTTGCTCAAACACATTTGTCTCTTTAGCCCTGGAACAGTTCTTATCCAAATCAATACCAGCTCAGGATAATTAAAATCCACCATGTTTAAAGTCTGGCATTCTTGCAGGTCTTCTTATCTATGAAACCATTTCCTGAAGACTTTGCTTACTGCCCTTGAAATCCAGGGCCACATTTTTAAACCATCTCAACACCACAGTGCGCTATTTTATTTAAAACCTGCCTACCTTAGCTGAAATATTTTGATAATTGATTAATCTTTTTCTCCATTACTGATGCTGACAATTGTCTTCTCTTTTGTTGCCTATAGATGTCCAGCCGTGTTAATTTTTTTAATAATTTTCCCAATTTACCCATGATTGCATGACTCCATTATTAAAGTTTCAGGGAAATACATTTCTAGCTCAGAAATGTGGATGTGTCTTTGTGCTGGTTTGAAAGCAAAACCAGTGAAAGACTCCAAGTCAGAAATACAATTTAATAAGAGGAAAAGAAAAGTAAAATAAAGTAATATAAAATAAATGCAATAGTACAAAAAACCACTGACAGAGTCAGAATACAACCTGACACCCTGTTAGTTAGGGTGGTAGTAGCAGTCCAGATGAGATGATCTTGTCGAAGCAGTGATCCTGTAGAAAGGTCTGGTAGCTCTTGTCTCCTCTAGGAATCCAGTGGGTAAGGCTGCCTGTGCTGTCCCAAACCCCAGATTATATCCAGGTGGGAATGCTTGGCCCCTGGGCGGAGCATCTCCCAATGGGCTGATCTCATTCTATGAGTCATGCAGTGGGTCCTTGATGGCCCATTAAACAGAGATAACTCCCGGAGGGAGTTATCTATGAGTCATGTGGCAAGGCATTGATGGGCCCATTAACAGAAGATAAGGGAAACACTGCCCCACCTGGCTTCAACAGCTCATGAAGATGGGGATAGAATACATACTTTGGGCACATCTTATATTTTAACCTAGGACAGTCTTCTGGTTACATTTGCAGAGATGACAGTTTAACTCTCTTACTGAAATCTTCATTTACAGAGTACAACAGACAAAACAGAATCCTGCATGGACGAGGCACTGAATCACTCAGAGGTTCTTGATCAAAAAGTACTTCGATATTTACTATTTTTAAACATTTTAACAGTTTTATTGTCTTGACATTAATAATATGCCAAAAGGATTGTGTGAGTAAGTATCTTGGTGACTTGGCATCTCAGTTCGTGAAAGGGATTTAGCTTTAATTAGTACAGTGTCTACTGTCAACAACTGACATGTCAAGAGCTCCAAATTTAAGAAGTAAAACAGTTTACATGCTGGGATCTAGACAGCTTTCCTATAAAATTGCCTTTTCTCACTTTGCTGGTCTAAAAACTGGGCCAGGTAATTTTCCATATTAGCAGGGAAAAAAAAGAAAAAATCAATACACGATTATAAAATTGTATTTCTTATCTTCTAGTGCTTTCACTATCAGTAAAAAATCTAGTTATCACAAGCCATCCAACCTTCACAAGGTTAGTGTGAATTTGCAGTACAGTTGTTGTATCTGTGCTATTTTTTTATTGTAGAACTGCAGCATGTACCTTTTAATTTGGTTGTCAGGGGAGACAGGAAGCAATAATTAAGGCTAAAAGATGGGGTATGGAAGCTTTATTAAAGGATATATTGAAGATGGGAATTTGATCTGAGAATTAGATTATGATTAGAGTTGTTAATGCAGCTGTGCCACTCTTGAGTGACAGTGCAGCAGATGAACTGAACAGGCAATTATAACTACAGGAGTCTCCCTAATCTTTACAATCCCAACCTCACAGTCACATCCATTTAAATTAATTTTCATGAAGGCTGCAAATTTACAGCTTCACCAGATTGGAAATTTGTTTGTTTATTATCCACAGGAAATATTTTTAGGGAAGTAAATAGCACTGAGAGCCATCTTGTCTTTCTGCTTGTCTTTTTAACTTGCAGAATTAATAATATGAGATTAATCTGAAGACTGCTGCTTTTATGAAAACTGATTGATTCTCAGCAGCCCAGTGTTATTATGATTATCTGTGGGAAGGTCAGAGGGAAGGCATGTAAAAGTCATAGCTGAT
The DNA here is from genome assembly GCA_910950805.1 of Acrocephalus scirpaceus scirpaceus. Taxonomy (NCBI): domain Eukaryota; kingdom Metazoa; phylum Chordata; class Aves; order Passeriformes; family Sylviidae; genus Acrocephalus; species Acrocephalus scirpaceus. The sequence continues at coordinate 142,485,632 of OU383773.1, read as the reverse complement.
TCATGAGTTCCCTATATTAAGCAGAAGATAAAAAAGGAGGCTTGTGTTGATCAGCGTTATAAGTGAGGAATCAGTCTTCCCTGCATTACTGAGACTGAAATTCTAGGAAAAGGATTTTAAACAACTTTGGACATAGTTATTTAAAGATGTCTGTTGCAGAGAGATAGCAATAGTTCATTACTATGCATGCTGGAAACCTTTTTAAGAAGTTCTTTGCTGCACAAAGATTAATTTACCACTACGTTTTCCCTCCTTCACTACTAATATAAATAATGGTTGTGGCTTAAATTGGCATTATATTTTGATAGCCTAGTTTTGAACATACAAAGAAATATGCTACTGAACTGCTCAGAAACTTGGAAAAGGAAACCACGAAACAGGGCATTTCAGTTCCAGAATGTTATTTTGGAATGTCTGTAATGAATGGAATAAAGTATGAACATTTAGAAACTAGGCATTATTTTCACAATATGTTCAGCAGAGAGCTGTGGCAAAGAAAAAGGGAAACCTTCACTAGCAAAATCAGTGACAGAAAAAATATTTCTCTACTGGTTGTCATTCATGAAACTTGGATGATAATTACAGAAAATTATTATCTGCAGTTGCCAGATCAACAAAATATTGGAACAGCTGTCTTTAAGCATGCAAAAAATTCCATTCAAGAACAGGCAATAGGTATGCCAATCTTCCCAAATACTGAAGTTTTTGCTGTGGCCTTGCCTTAACTCCCTGACAGAATAAGACTCAATCACACATGATCATCACTGCTGATGGTTTCTTTCAGAGGAAAACGTGGGCTAGTACTCTGACAGGAAGCTGTGGAACATCCTCTGATCTGATCATCCAGGTGACTAGGTCTGGTAAAACACCAGAATTTATCTATAAACAAGGTAATTTCAAAACTCAGAGACTGCACAGTCAACCTGCTTCTCATAGAACATATTTACAAGCTCAAAGTATTTTCACAATTAGTTGAGGTGGGAATCTCAAGTTTGGTCTAACATGGTTCTAGTTAGTTTACAAGAAAGTGATGTACTAGAAAATACATCTTAGACTTCATATTTTGCTGTTAAATAGAGGAACATTTATTTTCCTCTGAACTTGAAAATGTCAGTCAGGTGGAATTTTATGTTCAGGTAGATTATTTACATTCTTCTGAGGAAAATTACTGAAACCAGCTTTAAGAAAAACGTTGATAGTACATCCTTATATCTTTGTTTATTGTCAATATTTTAAGTTAGTCATACTCTCAATTGATCTGAGATGGGAGAGTAGGTGTCAGTGAAACAGAATACTTCATAAAAGAAGCTGACATGAGAAAGCTCCCTGTAAAGAAGCCATGGTGAAATATATATTAAAAATATGAAAAATTGTACTGGAATTAGACGAGCAAAATGTATTAACAGTTGGAAGCAGTGGAATTCCTTTTGTTATGACATATATTCATTTTTTTTTCAGAAGATTAATATATTTGAGTCTTGCACTTTTTCAATACTTGGATTTATTTAAGAAATGTTGAATAATTGCTGTCACATTTGGCTTATTTATTCAGCAAGATATTTTGCTGTCATTGACCCTAGCTTTTCTGGATCAAGGCTTGAAGAATGACTTCTAACATATTTTCGCAGATACTCTGCTTTGGTAGGTGCCTCCAAAGTTCAACTTTTAACTCAGAATCCATGTGGCATAACAATAATATTTCAAAATATATAGGAAAAAAAAAAGAAAATGTTTTTCAAAGAAATTTAAATCTTTGCCAGCTCCTAAATACAAAAACTGATTTCCTCCTGCAGGAACAAAAAGATATTCCTTGATCTGAAACATGATGGTGAAAATCAGAGACTTACTGTAACCTCTGTAACCTGAGTTGAGAGAGAATTTTTTTTTTTTTTTGTGGAAAAGTAAGTCAAAAGCAATTTTTTGAGATTTATTTTAAGTAATTGACAAGTCTTTGGTATTATTATGGTTGACTTATAATTTGAAAGCATTTCTCACATGCTTAGTCAGGTCACATAGGCAAATGAAAATTGGTATGCACAAATGGCTGGCAAAAAATCTGACAAAACTCTGCTCCCTTTATTTTATTTTCTCATCACTCTTCCTGTCTTTGATTAACATTGTGCAATTATGACTCTTCAGTATTACCTCATATCCGAATATTAGTTGATTAATCCTAATGATAATGGATTGAGAGCTGGTTTTAAAAACTGAACATATGAATTCTTTTATTGAAGAAGTTATGACTTATTTTTTTAAACATCCTTGACTTATTTGGCAATTATCCTATTTATGGGAGGTGAGTATTTATCAGCTGTTGCTCTTAAGAAGTGTGAAATAGATGTAAGACTTTTTTTTTTCCTCAAGAAAATATTGAATATTTTAAGTTTGAAGGTCGTATGTTTTGTGCTGAAATTTATCCTTGTTTAGGGCTGAGAAGCAATACTATTTAAATGGACGTAGTTCCTACTGCATTAGAGCTCTGTGCCAAACAGGAAAGAGATGCACCACTACTTCCCTGGTGCAGAGGAAATTTCTGGGAGGAATTTTCATAACAGCTGCTGCATTTTTGATGTGTCTGTGAATCTGTCACCACCAAAGAGTAAAGGATTTCCCCTGCTGCTTGCTCTTCCTGGACCTGTGTGAGCAGGAAACATAGGAAACTGAGTCGTCCTTTGAGCATTTTCACCTGAATTATGGCTCCTCTGTAGGAAGGGAGAAAGGAATTTTCAAGTGCTTAAGAAACTGGATCCACACAGTGAATGTATTTCTGAGTTACACCACATTTGTAAGTTGAGATCCCTCAGTCTCTTTTTGTTGTCTTTTTAAAAATTAGAGGTTTTCAGATAGGAGATTAACAAGGCCTGATTCAAAGTTCATGATTATCAGTGGGAAATCCACATTATGATATTGGTAGCTCAATTCACGACGTTAAAATGCATCTCTGTCAGTAACTTCATTAGTTGTCATTATTATGCATGATATTTTTAAAGTTTGTGTGTTTCTAATGCATAGAAATAATACTGAAATAAATGCATTGTTATCTTATTTATGGCTTAAACCCAAAGGCATCTGAGTAGTTCAATTCTGTGGCATTGTGATCTGGGATTTTCAATGTGCTCTGGCACTTTCAATGACAAAAATTCATTGTCCATCTGTTTGAAGATTTCTAAACATCAGCCATAAGATGGAATGGCAAGGTCAAAATACTCTTTGAATGTACAAATACATGCTGATTAATCATAATAATAGTTTGACCTGAACTGACATCATCAATAAAAAAAAAGTAGGTTGCTATCCAACAACTTTTAGGTTTGTAATCAATAAAGTACATAGAGACACTTCCATTTCCCAAAAACCCAGAAGCTCCTGGATTTAGATCTTGAGGCAAAGCTACACCCATTATCAGATGGACAAGTTCTCTAAATAAAGGAAGACTCATTACCTAAAATTTTCTTTTTGAGGATACATGTTATTTACTACTCAGTTTATGCATTTCTACACATTAACATGCCTTGTCACTCAATCCATGGAATGTACACGTTTTTCTCAGAGTAACCCAAGTATTTAAATCAATTTTTAAAGTTGCTAGGCATTTAGGTGCTTTTAAAAGTGCAGCTAGGTAAATATCTCTTTTATCTGCCCCCAAAGCTTTTTGAAAGCAAGTAATAGGTTTATTGATTAATACAGATGAAATAGCCAGAGTAAAATCCGACTTATCACATCGGGTGTTCTTTAATTTATTTTAGTTCCTTGATCCTTCAGAAAGCTGCTTCTCTTTGCATATACCAAATCATCCAATGATCCAGATCTTCAAAGCTCTCAGTTTAGTCTCTGCATCTAATTTGAGAGGAAGAAACTGAATCCTAAACTAGTAGTATTTTAAGTGTGTGAAAACCCCAGGACAAAGTCTAAAATAAACTTTCATTAAGTTTATAACATGCTGTTCAACAACAAACTTCCTTACAACAGCATGATTAATTTATTGATTATGACAGATCTTCAGGAAAAGGAAAAATATCTTTTGATATTTTGACAACCTTAACAACGAGAGAACCTGATCTGAACGAGGGATCTGCAGAGAATACTGAAACAAGGATATGAACAGAAATGAAGTAGCAGTAGTACCTCTGACTGAAACATAGAATATGGACTTTAAAATTAGAAATTGTAAAGCAGGTATTTTTTATTTCCAGCTGGGACACACGGGGGAATATCTCCTCCAAACCCTGCATACCTGGTCAAGACAAGGTCCAGGCTTAAATACACACTGAGCCCACAAACCCACACCTCCACACCCACCCATTCCCTGCCTTATCTCACTTCTCATTCTACTTAGCTGTCACGCCTCTTGGTGGCCGTGAGTTGGGGTCTTGGGAGGAAGGCCAATGTCTTCCTCAGGTCGATTTTTGCTTTTGGGCAGGCGCAGGAGGTTTGGCTATTTTTCAGGTCACTTTGCTCTTGCCAAAGATTAGGAGCTTGATTTTGCTGGATTCAAGCCACAAAGTTCTGCTTTATCTATTTTTGACAAATACCGAGGTCCCGCTTTGCTGAGTTTCAACATTATAGATCTTACCTATATGACTTCTACTTAGTAACTAACCAACAACCAAGCTTAATAGCTAATCTTCTATGTGTTCTCAGTACAAACTGTTTCTTTACTTTTACAAAATTGCTAAAAGTTGCTTCTAATATCTTGTATTTTTATATTCATAAACATCCCCCATATCGTGACATTCTCCTGACCCATTTAAGAGGAAGAAAAAGTAATATATTATATCTTAAAGAGTCTCTGAGATGATGATGTTTTGACTATGTTCAGTATTTAAAAGCAACCAGAAACTGGATGGAGCATGAGATTTAAAGCTTCATGTGTTTCTGTATTTAGAGTAGAACATAACTCATGGGAACCCAGGTATGCCACTGTTATTGTTGTTGAACCAGGAAAATATTAATTTTTTTAATTGTCTATGGTAATTAAATTTTGCTACCTCACAGGAAAAGATGTGCTAATCACATCATTATTCCCATTCCTGTATAAGTGTAGAGGGATAATTTAGAGTTGAAATAATACCCTCCCACACAGCATCACCCAGGAATTACATGCATTTCTAGAAAGTAAATAGCTTTTATCTTTTTTTTTTTTTTAAGAAATGAAGAGACTTGGTTTGAGAGATGTAAATAATGGCATATATCTTTAAAGTTACAGAATAATAATAGAATATAATAATAGAATATAATGATTGTTAATAATTAAGTGAACCATCTATTCAGGAGCAAGAAGTGAATCATGAATCTCAGTATTTTCAGGGTTAAAGTATTAATTTCACACATATTATGAAATATCTGCAATAAATTCAAGTAATTATGCTATTAAGCAGTTCTTCGTCTATTGAATTAATTAAACTTTGTGTTCATTTCATAACGATCTTAGATACCCTCAGCTACTGCAGATTTAATCCTCTTTGAACCTTTCTATATTTAGTTTTCCAAAGATTGACTAAGACCAATCACTGAGTGCTGTAAGAATGAGATTGTTCTTTCACTTCATTATGCTATTCTTTCCCTGCATGCCACCTCTTTTTTTGTACCCTGGGTTGTGAAATCAGAGCACCTGCATCAAAATCTCCTAAAGATCTACAAATGTGAAATGCTGTTCCATATGCATAGGAGGTTCTGTCACATTATGATGTATTGTCATGACTTTGGTTTTTCTCTTTTTTTTTTTTAAGGTCTTTGTCATCTTCTTGCCTAGCATGTTTTGAGATTAATCTCAATAGTACAGCTAATTGGAACTAAAAATAAGAAAAAGAGCTATGCCATCTCTCTTAAAAGGCAACAGTGTACATTCTCTCAGTGCCTTGCTGTCAGTACAGCTTGCTAAGACTGTTCAGTACATAAAGAAGAGATGGATATATACTTATACCAGATGGAACCAACTTATTGAGATGCCTGACTTTCAGCATCCAGATTTCCACTTGACATCAATCATCAGTAATGGTAGTAAATATATCCTTGTATCTAGTAATAATAAAGAGAGGTTTTTACACATTATTTGAAGGCAAACAAGAACCAGCAAATAAGTGACCTCTGTTATTCTGCTGCCTTGACTTGTTACAGCCTTAGTCATTCCCTTTAGTTGCTGCTCTGCCTGAAGAGAACTGGAGCTACCTGGATTGGGATGCAGGGGATTGTGACAGGAAAACTACAAAATGTTTCTTTTTCCAAATGAGGAGGAAGCAAGACTAAGCCTTCAGCACAACTTCATACCTTACATAATTACTTTTATTTGGAAAGAAAGATCATAGCTATAAAGAAGCAAAAGTTACAGTACTGGAAATGAACAAGTGAAAAACTGAATCTGATACTGATTCTTAATGCAAATAATGGTTATACTACCTTGCTCCTAAAAAAGAAATTAAAACTTGAATAAAAGCTTAATCCATGTCTTTAAATCTTTCTTCAGTGATGTGTTAAAACAATGTACACAGTTTAGGTGTGCAAAATAATATTAGAATTAGACTGTTGAATAATATTAGAAAGCTAGTAGCCTTGGAAACTTTGGTTTGCAGCAATTCTGAATTTTGGAATTACATAGGAATAAGGAAAATACCTTTAAAATTTACCAAGATGGGAAGGAATTTTTATTTGCCTTGCCACACTTTAGAAATGAGTGCTGGAACAAAATTAAAAAGCTTTCAAAAAGTCACAGATAATAAAAAAATATAATAAAATCATTAAATAATATTAATGATAAAAATCCTTTAGAAGAATTTCCTTTAAAATTCAGAGAATTTTAACTATTGTGGGAAATTGATTTAATATACTCATTATTCCAAAGAAAATAAAACTCAAAATTATACTATCTAGATAATCGGCCAGATTACAAAAATCTCAGTTCTTCACATCAAACTGTAAGTAAATTTACATGAAATACTTATAAAGCATATTTTTATTTCAGTTTATGGAGACAAAATATTTTCTCAATAAATTAATATTTCTGCCAAATTTTGAATCGGGAAAAATTTACTAGATATGAGATAAAAAATTTCCTTTAAACATAAAATTGAGAAATAGACTCTGCAATAATTTCTTCAGAAACAAATTTCTGGCCTTCATACATTGTCTTGGATTTCCTTTTCTAAATACCTCCCTTCCCCATCCTCCACCCTCCTCCCTCAGCACAGAATAAAATTTCTTATGTTGTGGAAAACTTTTTCCCAAAAAAATTTAAATTCCGTGTTTATCATTCATGTTTTGTCTTATTTACATGGAAACTTTATTTATTTAATTTATGTGATGATAATTTCCTGCAGGGTTTAATTTCCTCACTTACTTTTTTAATTGTTTTATTCCAGTTCTGATCATTTTTACTTCTAAATATGTTGTTATTCTAGGAAAAGCAAAGCAGTCAACAAAATCTGACCAAGAAGGAAAGATAAAAGCCTCTGAACTCTGCATGTGGAAAGACACAAATCCAATACCTCTCCTATCTGGCTAGAATTTGGTGTATTTATTGTGGCTTCTTTCTAAGCATTCTACCAAATGCAGGATTTGTGACAGCCCTGAGAGAACAGGCTCAGAACGTGCTGATAACCTGTGATGTTCACACTCTGGGAAAGGATTTTACCTGCTGCTGGAAGCAGCTATCAGCTTCTGGATTATACATGAGCGAGACGTAGTGTGGGAGCACATTGTGCCCAAAAATGTTCTACTTTGCACAATGGCATGAAGTCACTGAACCTCATTGGACATGTTTAGGATGTTTATAAGAGAAAAATCTGTAATGAGCTTCCTTGGGGATAATTGAGTCTAACTTGGATAAAGCAGGCTTTGACAAATCACTTTTCCTTTGCTGAGGATTTCTGTATCAAGATGACAGATCAGAGTCTTCACCAAACTGCAGCCACACTTTAATCAGCCAGATCCTCAATGAGACAAGTATCCAGGCAACCCTGCATAAAAGCAACAGCAGAAGAAATTGCTCAGTGCTGCAGTCAGACAGGGAAGACCTTTGAAAAGTTGGAATTAGTGCAGATTAAAAATTCAGCTGCTTCTTTCCAGGTCTGGCTTGCTGCAGCATGGTTCTGTGCAGGAGTCAAGGGATTGCTTTCTGCATGACTTGGCATGGGTCTCTGCTGCACGGAGCAAAGTCCTCCCTTTTCTGCTCATACCATCTTTCAGAACATGAAAGGTGTATTTCTCCTCAGTGTTACGCCCACCTTCCCCACCCAGACCTCTTCACAACCTTCTCTTTATCCATGGTCAGCAGTAGAGCTGAGACCTGTGGCATAACTCAGGTCTGTAACCTTCCACCAAGGTCTGTATTTTCAAACAAAAATTGGGTAATTCCCTGACATCTTAATGGGCACTGGGAAATTCCCAGCCATGTGTGCCTTTAATAATGTCTCTTCATGATACCACAGTGAAAAGAATTTCACACATATGCCCACTAAGTATTTAGAAATACCTAATTCCACAGTGGCCATAGCTTTTTCTAATGTATACTCCATGGGAAATAAAAATTGTCCATCCAGTTCTTGTGGCTACTTTTACTCTTCCAACGCTGACAACAGAGGAACTATTTAATATTTACTTGAACATTCTTAAGACAAAGATTTCACCCACAACACCTGAGAAATTGTCTCAGAATTTGCACTGATGGATTAAGCCCTGAAAGTCGATTATAACTCCCCTGTATCACAGGAAAGTATCCCTTTGTTAAAGGGCATTCTTTTAAGCTTTCTTGGGAGCAGGAAACTGTCAAAATATTTGCTGCTGTTCTAAGTCCATTGTCAGTAGCACTGTAAGATAAAATCCTTTCCTCTCTCACCCAACATTCTGATCTAGTGAATTTTCTTGTGATATTGTCAGTAATGCAAGATACAAGACTGATTAAGCTTATTTTTAAAATCACAGATTATTTAGAACATTTTTTCTGTGTTCACAAGAAAAATATTGATTTGACATAACACAAGCTCTAGACTTGTATGTTTTGTAATGGGTAATGGAAGAAATAAACAGTGCAGCAGGCTGATTTCTCTTGGTTGGTGACATTTGCAGCTTTTTGGGAAGCAAGATACTGAGACTGCCTTTTCAGCTGACAAGAAATTGCTTCAGTAGCAGATACCTCCAGAGGATCATCTTATCTCTGACCTCAGGTGGGGACCATCCATGTCAATCTATACCTAAGCTTGGAATATTTGTAGTGTCTATGTTAATCATCCCAGGGGTTCTGAACCAGCTCTTCTGTTGGCTCTTGAAATAAGCAAAGAGGAGCAGAAGCAGCTGAGGAGCAGTCAAGTGTGGCAAGAATGTGCTTGGAAAGCAGGATTGAATCCGTGGTGTGACACGACTGCTTAGCTTAGACAAGTTCGAGACTGTAAAATAGTAAGAAATCATGGCAGAGAGTCTCCTGCATTGTAAAGGGTGAAGTTGAAGGATGTAGTTAGCAATGCCTTTAGTGAGGCAAGGGAGCTCATGGGTGCATGAACAGAGCGGGAGATGTTGGAAAAGCTGTGGAGAAAAGGCTGTGATGGAGGAGACAAAGCCGCCGTGCCCTGTGCCAGCCATGCTCTCATGGAAGCAAAGGGACTGACTGGCATTTCAAAGTTACACATTGTCCTCCTGGCCCATCTGGATTCTCCATGCTGCAGCCCTCACTTCATCAAGTTCAGGTGAGCCAGTGGGTTCACATGGTTCAATCACACCTCCAATCCAGCTAGATATATTTAGTCAGTGCCTTCTACTGCCAGCTGAAGTAGGCAACACACCCTCAAGGCTGCCTCATCTATAAACATCTATATTGTCTGTAAACAATATGATTATAGAAATAACAATAACAGAGCTTCCAACCCTATGACAAGTGGAAGGGGGTGCTGATGAGATCTTGGAGAATAATTGTGCCTTCTGTGGGAAGAAATGTGTTCTTTACTAATCACTTTCATCATAAAAGTGGTCTTAACATTACAGAGTTCTCATTTCACTGTTGTATTATTTTAAAGCCTAAAGTCTGTAGTCTATAGTCTAAGATGTTAAGGATGAACCTCCTTTCCTTAGGGGTTTGCTGGTAGGAAATTGAACTCTCATGTGGAAAACATCTGAGCTTTTGCTTTTCTATCTAATGCAAAGACAATTTGTAGACTGCCACAGCTGTCTCTTCTTGGATTCTTCCAGAAGGAGCACATCTATGTATAACTCTCATTTCCTATAACTAGGAAAATTTCTTGTGATGTACAGTACTTTTATTACAATAAAACACATGAGAATTCTGATAGCTAGATGTGAGATACAGTAGCAGCTACTATTCTGAGTCTCAGCAAAAGATTAGTAAAATGTATAAATACATGGAGTGTTTATCTAAGGTGATAAAAAATTATAGCAGTTGAAACAAATCAGGCTTGTTGAAACAAAGCAAGGCTACAATCTACAATCTAATCCTATAAATATCTTGGTATATCTAGCAGAAAAATTCTCATTTATGTCTTCATTAAAAAAAATCCCCAAACATTCAGAAGCAGTATTAATGAGAAGGTGCAGTCTTTATTAAAAGAATTTGGGTGATTTTTTTCTATGCAATAAAGGCATAAAGGGTCATCAGGTTTGTTTACATATTTGCAAAAAAAAAAAAAAGCATATTTTCAGACATTCTATCAATTCTTTTCATATTTGTTAGCATTAGAAACACTTATAGATATGATTGTTCTTTCCTTATCTTTCAGAATGTACTAAATAACAAATGTCTTGTATGCCTTTTACAAAGTGCTCATTTACTTTCTATAATAAGCAATCACTGTACATAGAGGCTGCAGAATATGGACGTCTAATGCTGCTGTTGGTCCCTTTCTGGTTTCATCTCATACTTCACTATACCTGGAGTTCTCTGGGGTATTCATTTCCTCTTTTCTAATATCCCTATCAAACATATTTTTTGGAAAAATGGAGGCCTTACCTCACAATTTAGCAAGTTGTACTACGTACTATTTAGCAAGTTCTGTCCCCCCTCCCCTCCCTGCCCCTATGTAATCACCTGGAAAAAAACCCATATTTTAATTTTTACACTGAAGTCGTTTTCATTCTCAAAACAGTGATGCCATTCAGCTCAGGGCTGGTTAGTGACAGATCACATCAGACTGAAATCACACTGATAGTAAATCACATCCATCAGCCATGAGGGTCTTCAGGAATGAAAGGTGTCTTCTTCTGTGAGAGGTATCAGTGCTAAATCCTTAAATCTGTGCATTAGTATGAAAGAATAAAAAAGTTGATTTTGTCCTTCTTAACTTACAGCACTTCAGCAGCTTTTAATGGCAGAAATATGCCATGTTATTTATTAACTCCAGTAACCCAGGGGTTCTTTTTCATTTTAGTCAGCAGGCTGTGAATCACCCACTGGGCATCTGACATGTACTGCAGGACTTCAGGGACTTAAGACAAATTAGACTCAGTTATTAGAGTTTCATCTTAGAATGTGTGTTTGTTTATAGGCTACTTAGCAGCTACGAGTACAGATTTACCAGTTGAAAGTTGTTTTCCATGTACATAAACCACAAATTTGCTAAAATAGACTAGTAAATGAAGTTAACTCCCAGAATTACTCTAACTACTGTAAGGCAAAGTCTGCTTAATTGCAGTAATGAGATACTTGATGAGAGTCAGGGCACTTCTCGAGGCATGAGTGTTTTAGTATCATGAGTATGTCAGCTGGAATGCCATACTCTTGAAGCATAAAGATTATCTCAAGACATTTTCTGTTTTCATTTCATTTGCTTTGCACAGAATTTCTTCCTTGTGACAATGCTGAGGATTACAAAGGCCTAAACTCAGCTAAAAAATTCATTGATGAGCTTGAACATACTAACAAGGCCTCTTTTTTTTTGTGCTACCATTTCATATTTAAGGACCACAAAAATTTTGGGTTTTGAAAGTTTGAATATTTTTGAATTGTAATATTTCATTAAAATTACAACACTTTAAAGAACTAATAAAAATTAATCTGAATGTTATTTTTGACTCTGTTAAATTGTCCTTTGTGTGGCTTTTGCAGATCAATGGATGCAGAGATGCATCTCCTCAGGATCTATGGATTTCCTAAGCAGCTGATCACTCTGTGGTGTCTGCAGAGTAGGTGCTGCTAGACATCACAATAACAGCTTCATGGCAACTGTAATTCCTATGGATATGCAATACAAAGCTTTGTATTAAAATCATTCTCTAACACTTCTAAATGGAAAATTGCCTGACTACAGTGTGTCTTGTATAGAAGTATGCAAAATAAGATAAAGACTGCCAATTTTAATTATAGTAAGCACAGAAAACTTACTTAGGATCATGGTTTTCCAGATATAATTACTATTAAGTACATAAGGATTCTGTCTAAGAACACCACAACAATTGGCCTTCTTCTGCTAGTAATGGATAACGGGACATTTGCAACTTCACATACTTTCAGAGCAAGCCTCAAACAAACCTTAACAGTAGAAATATGGGCAGAAATTACACAAACATGGAAGAAATAAGTGTAAGAAATACTGGAGGGTTCTGTATGACATACCTGTTATGCCTCTTTCTAGGCAGAATTCTCTATGACAGAAATATCAGAAGTTCTGGTCTTCCGAGTTATGTGACTGCATGGAGGCATAAGGAGCCCTATTGTAGTCACAGTCACATTTTAGGCTGATAACCGTGACTGGGAAACACTGCTAGAAGCCATGAAGAAACAGCAGATAACAGCAGAAACAGAAATGTCAAGCTTTGCATTTTCATTTCAGCACATAAAGAACAGTAATCCTTCACTCAGTGTCCCAGTGACAAGATTTATTGCATATGTTGCAGGCCACCCAAAATGCTTTGGGATTGCAGTATTCTGAGAAATAGCAAATGAGGGATCTCAAGTGCATGAGTAAAGTAGATGAGATATTGGATTTAGGTTAGATATTGGGAAATAATTTCTAGCTGCAAGGACAGATGGGTGCTGGAATTCATGGCATGCGTAATTGTGCAAGGTCTCTCACGGGGGACGTCTGCAAACAGGTTAGAGAAATGTCTGCCAGAAATTGTTTATAGAAAGCTGAGGTTCCTATTTGGGGGGAGGTGGATGACTTATATGATACTGCCAGATATATTCTGTGAAGGATTTGGGGATGTGACATACAAAAAGCTGACAAAAGGAAACAATCTTTTCCTTTGTATTCCTTTTATGGACATGTTAAATAAGTGTTTTCCAAAGCCTGTATTCAAAGTATTGTTGGTCACTGTAAACCCTTGTGCAATCCTTTTTTATGGGCACAAATAGAAAATGTTTCTAGTGGTAGTACTAGGGTTTAAACCTTGTGGTGGCATATGCCACTCATTTTACCAAGAAAATATATTCCTCTTCAATGGATCCCATGGCTCTCTAATTAAATGTGTTGTCCACTGGTCATTTTATGGAAAATTTGGAAGATTCTTACTTAGTAAAAGCACTCCACAGGTAATGTATTAAAAAATGACATAATTTTCTCAATTGTAAAATATTTTTTTCTCACCTTTGAACTTTCAAATGTTTGTGACCGATTATTTCACTTTGCTTTTCCATATCCCAAAGTACTGTTGAACTGCCAAATGTCACCAGTCCATCAAATTGCTTTAATTCTGACCCACAAATTGGTCAGTTTGCTCCAAAAATTCATCATCCATGTCAAATTTCTTGAACAAAAATGGTCTAATATTTGATTTTTCATGAGAATATAAAGAACTTACACAGGGCCATTTTGTACATCTCTTTTGAGACAATCTGCTTCTATTACCTGAAAACACCACAAAAATTCCTAGGTCTGATTTGACTTTATTATTGGGGAAAATAAATAATTCAAGCAGTTCCTCTGAAAAGTTCTACTGATTTTATGTCCATTTACATGAGATGGAAATCAAATGGTACAGCTGTGTCACAAATTGAAAAATAAAATAAAAAGTTATTATAACTACAACTACCATTGGTAATATATGACTTGTATGCAATAACCTATGGAAAAATATCCTTTTATTATCACAGAATAATAGATTTAAAGAATAACTTGAGTTGGAAAGGACCTATAGGGATCATTGTGTCCAAATTGCTGCTCCCTGCAGGACTACCTGAAAATAAAACAAATGTCAAGAGCGTTGTCCAGATATTACTTAAACTCTTGCAGGCTTGGTGTTGTGGCCACTTCCCTGGGGAGTCTATTTCAGTCACCAACCATGCTCTCAGTGGAGAACCTTTTCCTAATAACACTCTCATTTGGTGTCTCTACTCTTAGAGAGTTCCTGATATTCAGATGTTCCATTGTGGGAGAGGTGTTACCACAGCTAAATTCTCTTCTGTGGCTAATTTAAATGCACAAAAATGTAAGAACTTCGCATGTTAAGTTATTCTGACCTGAACATTCTCTCCATAGGTGTGTATTTAAAGCTTGCAGATTAACTCTTGCCACCTGTCATGACAAATGTGTGACAGACTTGCAGTTAAATATAATTTTGTAGTGCCCATATCCACAACAAAGAAAGTTGATACTCATGACAATGGCTAGCTTCTCTTGAATGCTTATAAAAAGCAGAGCTGCTCCAGCTGATACCTGAAAGCTCACTAATGTGCAGCTAATTACATGCTTTTCAGAAATGTCAGTCAGCCTTTTAGTCTTTGCAAAACTCTCTCAGTGGCAATATAAAAGACAAAATGAGACAGAAGGTGACCAAATTCCTTTAGAGACATCTTCTTAAAGGAAGTAAAAGGACACAACTTGATAGTCACTGATGACATGTTTGCAGCACAGTTAGCCAAGATTTTCTTCTTTAACCTTTACATTTATTTTTTATATTAACCCTGCATTTTTATACCAACCCTATCACTTAACATACAGTTATTCTTGTAATTATAATGTACATAATCAGAGAATGCAAAGCTAGTTTATTATCTTGCTTTGAATTATTTGTACTGGCCTCAGAAATAGCCACTTACCTGCTTTAGGCCACTGTTGTTTAGTGCTTAGTAAATATTATTTAGTGCTTTAGGCAAAGGAGGGTCATGTAAGGTGCTGTGATTGATTGCAGGAAATGGTCTCCTACAAAAGCAGTATTAGTCTGAAGACATTTTGAGATTTGGTAGAGATGGGAAGATGGTTATTTGAGCTCTATAGGACAAATCATAAACTTGTGTTTTGTGGAGAGAATCAGAATGTTGGTACATTATTTTTGCACAATTAAAATTAATATCCTTATCTGTTTAATAGAAATTGTATTCCATAAAAACTACAGGCTCATTGCTCAAATGCAATTTTGAGAATGAGGAATAGTTTTAGATAAAGTTTGAAAATATCTGACCTTAAACTTTGTTAAAAGATGTAGATTATATACTTCTGTATGAACATAGAATAAATTTACCATGTGAATTATACAAAAGTCTGAAAAAAAATGGAAACTTATTCCACCAATCACATTCACTTTACTGACATATAAAATTCCTATTTTTGCCCTCAATAATTGCTGTTTTCTCCCTGAATTTCCCACAAGGAACACTAGGCACAGCAGCTGCTTCACCAGGGTTTTGAGGTGATGTCACACAGGTGGGATCTGTCGCTCTTTTGTGTCAGATCCTCCCACTAACATGATGGAAAATACTGTACTATATATGTTGCCCTACCATTGGTATTCAGCGAAAGGAAAAAATACCATCTCTTATTGCTAAATATGTACAACAAGGCAAGATGTAAGACAGAGGAGAACCCAATCCACTTTTGTTAGACCAGGCATTCCAAATTCCTCTTGATATGTTCATTACAGCAATCTCTACAACTGCTGTTTGCTTTTCTTATTGCTAAGAGAGGAGGATTTGCTCCCTGGTGATTGAATATATCTGTCTCCAAGGTACCCAGTGCTCCTTCTGGACAACATTCAAACTTGGTGCTATAAGCAAAGTTCTGGTCTCAATTCCAGTCACTCAGCAGCAGTTCATAGGTAAGGTCAAGAAATGTATGAGATACACACAAAAATAATGGGGGCAACACAATCTGGCAGAAACTGGAAAAATATAAACCACTGTTTTCTAAAGGTTCTCTATATATCAGCTGAGTACTGGTAATAAGTCTGTGGAAATCTTAGTGAGAAAACCTTCATGAGAGGAAATAAAATTCAAAGTTGACATCTAGCCTATGGTCCAAAGAAATGGGAAGATGGTCAGCTCCATATATCCATTAGAAATGTTAGGATAAATGCTATTTAAAAGCCATGTAAAAAGTGCCTCCTAATGCCATTTCCATTCTCTTTCTTCATAAGCCAGCTGTACCTTTAATCTTAAAAGAAATATATTCACAGAAATAAATGGGTGAAAAGACATTTTTCTCTTTAGAAAAGTGTGAATGGAATTCTATTTTTAACCATGGAAATCTATTTCTTAATTTTTTCACTAATAATATCGTGGAGAAGTACAGGACAGAAGAGAAACAGACTGATTTTGTTTTCATGTGTGCCACTTCAACACAAAATTCAAGCCTAATGGTAAAATAAATGAGGGGAAGCTAATGATATTCAGTTTTCCACAGCTGTAACAAGTCTGAAGCCTTATTGCAGCTGATATGCTTCTTTAGGCAAAGTAGTACCTAATTCTCTCAGACTACTGTAAAACTGGCCTATCTGCAGATTTCTAGGGAACTGCCAACTTACACTGATTTAACTGAGCTCAGAATTAGAAACAAAGAAGGGCAGAGTTGTCCTTTCCCATTTCTTATGTTGTGCTGTTGTGTTCATTTTGCCTTCCTCCTCCTTGCACCCTCTACAGCAACAATTTTAAGTTAAAGAACAAATTCATGAAAATGAAGAATCCCTGATTCTCACTTCTATGAGAAGTTTTTTCCTCATAATGAAATTGAGATGTTAAGATCAAATCCCCAAAAGAAAATATCTGAATTCATGTTACTGAAAGGATTGTATTTCTCCTAGCCTTGCTTTTGATAGCTTTTGGGCATTGATACTATTCAAAGTTTAGCAATACATGATGCAAGGTCTTGTTCAAACTCCACTTTGTAGCCAGTCCTTATGTCTCAATACCAAAGTGTGTGCTGAGAGAAGAGAGTTTCATGACTCATCTTTTATTCACTAAATCTTAAAGCTTTTGGGAAGTGATTTTTATTTAGTTGTTAATAAGTTAGGAAGACATGTTCAGGTCTTGTGATCACTGACTCAGTTTTATCACTTAAATAAGGTCTGAATTTAGACTGTTAAAGAAAGCACATTTTTATACTTAGGGACTTCAGTGATGGAACTACTGGTCTCTCTTCTGTCATAAAAGCCTCTGTGGCAATTCACAGAGAAAACTTCATTAGCCTGAATTGTCAGAGAATGCTTATACCCTAGTTACAGATATCACTTGTTATTTTGGCTGGTACTGAGAGACTGTGATCCTTTTCTTTTCCTCCTGGGAAATCTTCCTTGTAAAGTAGAACTTTAAAGTCAAAGCCATCAAAGTTTTATAGATGAGAGTGACAAAATGGCAGTTCTTTCATCTATAGAATAAGAAGGTGATGGTTAGAGATAAACAAAAAACCAACAAAAAAAACCCCAGCCCACAAACCAGAATCAGAGTGCTCAGCCAGCTGCCTGAAATACATCTGCCACTGAACTCCTAAAATTGTGCCAAGGTACAGCTTCACTCCAGCCTCCTTCAACACCACAAACCAGCATAGAAGAGGCTTGAGAAGCTGGGTTTTTTTAATAGACAAAGTTAAACTTTGCATGAGCTCATTATATTTACCTGTAATTTTCCTTCAGTCATAACTAGAGTCAGGATGGATCTTTAAGAGGACTCAGCCTAATAACAGAAGGTACCTGGACCTACCTTCTGTAAGCTACAATTGCAGAGCTTTTAGCAGAAGAGATCAACAAATCAAGAAGTTTGGTTAGATAGAGTCTTGCCCAGAAATGGGCAAAAGAAAATGGAAAATAAAGGTAAAAAGAATTTTGATGTATGTCATTAAACCTTTTTTTCACTCTCAAATAGAGGTATGATACAAAGACAATGAAAATAAATAATCAAAAGTTACACATTCATTTCTAAAAAATGGAAACTGGTACAGTACAAAAATCAAGTCACTGATTGAAATAATTTGGAGGTATTTATAGGTCATCTAGCAAAGGATTTTTATGTTTTTTCATTTACTTTATGGAGACTTGTACATCAGCACTTTTGCACAAATGACAGGTGCCAGAATATGATCATTTCCTTGTCTGCTCCATAAGTTCCAAAAGAATCATGGTATTTCCTGTCCTTTTCTATTGTTCCATGTGTAAGTTACAGTAGCCACGAATAAGATTACAGGTGTTTTGAGTGTCATAATCCAGACAGCCATAACATCACCTAACACATCAACACCCCATTGATCATTCTCCAGTCATTTGAAACAAGGTCCTGCTTAGCTGACATATTTCTGCACTACCCTCCCGCTGCTTACTGAATTTCTGAAAGGTTTAGGAGAAGGGGGAGGCCACTAATGTTTTTTCAGACTGCAGGTATATTCAGGGTCTTGCATAATTCTTGGCTGTAAGTGAAAATTTTTACCCAAACAGCTTCCTTTTACGTGAGGATCAGAGCTGAACTCTGCATTGGGAGCTGGCCGACCACAGGAGTAAGAAGGCTGCTGAAAGTGCCTGCAGAAGCATTGAGAGGATAAATGATCTGGAAGCAAATAAAACTTCCTCTGTGGTAGAAAAACAGCCTGAGAGGAAGTGGATGAAAGAGCATTGCATTTAGAAATGAGGCAGTAGTCGTGGAAGCAGCATTTTCTCTGTGCTGGGATGCACTAAGTCTGGCCACTATTTCTGTTTTCTGGTGAAGTCTTGCCCTGCATGACTCCTTTTAAAGAGAAAGCCCTGTTCATAGAACTAAAACTTCAACAATATCAGGAAACACACAGAAGTTCCACACCCCCACTAATGCTTTCATCTGTGTCATGTTATTCAATTCCTAGTCACACTTCTGAGATGCTTTCTTTGTAGGGGTAGTGCAGAAGACCTCCCTTATATCACTTGCAGCACGACACAGCCACAGTAGTTACAGCACAGGAGGCAAGTTGCAAATAGGATTCCCACAGCTTGCTGAACTTGGAAATGTGAGGTGTGGTACATGTGAAAATCCTTTGGGGTAGCTATTAATGGAGCTATACAATATTTTTTTTCCTCAGTGAGAGGAGTCACCACAGTGCATTTCAGATGATTTCCAACAAAGCTAGAGGAAATGACATAGGGAGAGATAATTTAGAGCAAAAAAAATTCGGTATTTGCAGCAAATTCCAAAAAGTTTATGATTTTAATGATAGAATTGAGTACGGTTCAAATTTAGATTTCTTCTTTTGTCTAATGTTTGCATTTTGTTTCCTTTCTTTTTTGATGTCAAAGATGGCACTATTTTGAGCAGGAGATTGGAATAGACACTTTGATGTTCCTTCCCACCAGGATTATTCAATGATAAATATTTGTTGACAACTATTTTTTTCCTGAATATGTTGCATTGAGGATGTTGAAAGATCAAATGACTACCTCCCACACAAGGCAAGCGTTTATCCATTCTGACTGATCCCATCCCCACTGCTCTAGTATTCACCACATTAGCCAAGCAAATTACTTTTGTTCCCAATCCTACCAAGCTTCTCTATTCCTCGTGTGGAACACAGCCCTGACCCTTTTCAGACCAAATTCCTCAATCCAGGGGGGATTAGATAGACCCTAACCCTAACCCTAACCCTAACCCTAACCCTAACCCTTTCCAACAATATTTTATTTTATCACTAGTCATTTTTTCTGCTCAGGGAAAAGTGAAGTTATGAATACAGAAACAGGAATAATTTTTGAACCTGATAAGCAGAGAGACATCATCACTGATAACCATCATTGTGGGAACAGGGCTAGTGTCATGATTAGCATTGTTTGAAGTGTTTATACTGAGGTGGAAAAGGGAAAAAACCCCCTCTGCAAACTAATCCTATCAGTCCCTGAGTTCTCCTGCATCATACTGAGTGTTCATAGGTTCCATGCTGCCTCACAGATTTTCTTCATCTTTTTTCCAGTGCTGCAAACTCTGTTTCACTTGGCTATGTAAAAGGCCATCTGATCTTGACAGCCACTACACCAGAAGGGTTTGTAAGTGATTTCTGCAGCCCACAAAGTCGTCACGGATGCACAAGGAGGACTGAAGCATACGGTGAGCCCAAGCCCCACTTACAGCCCAAAGGCTTATCCTAACAGCCGTAGAGCCACAGTGCAGAAAACCCAAGTGATTTTGCTGAAATGAAATAAGGCCCTAGAGCTTGCTAACCCAAGTTTAGTGTAAGGTTTAATTCCTTTTTCCTGCTTTGTCACATCAGTAACAACCATTCATTCTGCCCTCCTCTACCAGAGCAGTAAATGAAAGAGCTGTAAATCAATGTCCCTTTGGATACATTTCTGTTGAAGGGAATTTCCCTCTATTATTATAAAACTGTGAGAAAAGACTGTGCAGTGAACTTTTTAATAAAAGTGCTTTTTACAAATTACTTAAAATGCCTGTTAAAACAGATGTTAAAGCTCAAATTTTTTTTAACACTGTTTCATTTCTCTTGCACTTATGTACTACACTGCACCATTAACTTACAAACAGTGAGGAAAGGGAAGCCATACCAGAGGGTCTGCCTAGGTCATGGATTGCTTCTGGAAATATTCCTGAGCATAAAGCTCAGCAACCACCTCAGCACTGATGCTGAGGAATAAGCTCCAGTAAAACTCCAAAGTGTTATTTGAATGGAATTAAATTCAATTACTTTATAATTAACTTCCACTTAAGTCAGGAATTTATTAGCTTTAGGAAAAAACAGGGACAGTTATGCAACCCATGTAACACAGTTGCTCCACACAGGACCCTATTTAGAACAAAGCACAGGTTAGTTTTCTAGAAATTTCATAGCACGACTTGTAATATTTTGTGTTATATACTCATGTCAGTAAGATACTGGAGTGTACAATTTCCAGGTCTTTCTAAAGAGGTATTAATTTTATTACAATTTGTATGGTAGAATGAATGAAATTATATCAGCTTCCATAAGCTTATCTAAAAGCGCTATTAAAGGAGATTAGTATATTGCAAATGGAGTAAGAGAGGAAAGATGAACTGTGAATTTGACTCCTGCATCAGGCTGAAGGACATCTCTGAATAACATTAAAACCCATTGCTCTAGGAGTTTTGACTGTGGCCTTTGATAGTACTCAACAACCCAAATAGCAGACCTAATTTTGTCAAATGCTTAGAGATGCACGGTTTAAGCGGATGCTATCTATCCTTTTTTTCTTTTTTTTTCTTTATTAAAAGGAGGGAAAACCTTTGCTGAAAAACTCTTTGCTTAAAACAATGCTAAGAGAGTTACCCTTTATTTAAAATAAGTAAAAACTTGTTTTTCATGTTTTACATAGAAATGTTATTTCCATATTTGAGTTATTTGTTCTCGTGGGGAGAAAAAAATCATTTAGATAGCACTTTTAACGTGCTTCAGTAATTTCTATGAAAGCTTTAAATGTGGAAATAAATTTTTAAAAAATGAAAGCAAACACCTGTCACTTCATATGTTTCTATCTGTTTAAATCTCTCCAAAGACATTTTTACTCCAAAAAAAAAATACTGAGTTTTTATTTTAGTTCAAGCCTTACAAGATTTTTATCTACCTTATCTATGACTGTGTCAATTCATAAATGCCCTGCTTTGCACATGTATAAGGATTTTATTCTCTTTGGGGTCGATGAAGATTATATGTCTTTTTGTCAAGGATTATTTAAAAATTTGTGAAAAATGTTCCTTTTGAGAATTTTTGAAGCATTAGAATGTTTATTTTCTGTTTTTTTGGTCATATTAATTGCCTATGCAGACTTCAGAAACATTACAGATAGTTCAGCTTCTGATAGTTCAGCTGTGGTTTTGGATATTTTATTGCAGATCTGAATTTCTAAAAGCTAGGTTCTACCTGGAAAATGAGGTTTTGTGGCCTCTCCATAGTAACTCAAATAAGGCTTTCCTCTTGTACATTCCTGTGAATTTCTATCTGAATGCCATGTGTGACGGAATTTGGCAGAATAGAGATAGCCTGCCTAAAATGAAGGGGTACATTCAGGGAGTCTGCAGAATGCATGCTCCTGGTTAAAAGAGTTGTCTCAAAGATCTGTCTGTATCTGAGTTCCACAGCCTACCTCACATGTCATTGCTGGAAACCAGCTTACCCATCCTTGACTCATACACATGCCAGAAAATACCAGTACCAGCTGCCTTCTTTAGATCCTGCTTTTTCCATGGAAGCGAACTCCACTGACAGGTCTACTGGATAGAACCAGAAACCTGCCCAGCAGCTACATCCTCCTACCATCCTCTCTGCTGACTGCAATGAGGGGACTGCTTCCCTTTCTCTGTGAGTATAGTGGAACAGCAACCATGTTTCCCAAATTAGACTTTTTGTCTCCAAAAAGCACACAGCAAAAAAGATAGACATGTGAAGCAATCAAAGAAGAAAATTCTGAAAATTGGGTGTTTTAATGTTTTGTGTGGAATGGGTAAAAATGGAATAAATCAAGGAGCCGAAAGGCATGCCTACTCCAGTGTTGTAACTTTGCAGGAATTTTCATATGTCAACCTGTTCTGTAATTAGACAGTCAAAATGCTCATGGTTACCTATAAAACGCCAACAAAAAATTATATTCTGGGAAGTATTAATAAATGTTATTTTAATTAAAAAGACTTCCACTCTTTTCTGTGTGCTAATTAAATTGAAAGAGAACTCTGAGAATTCCAATTATCATTTACCACAAAATATGTATATGGAAATATAACAGGTAAATGCAGATTTGAAAAAACAAAATCATACAGACAATTAGACAGAATAGTGTTGCCAAATTTTCTTATTTAAGTAAGTCATCAGCAATACATAACAGATGCTGAAAGTATATGTGAAACATTTAAAATAAAAACAAGTCATCCAAAGATCATACAAACAAAAAATTTGAAACACATTCACAACTAAAATATAGTGCAGGATGTTTCAAAACTGAGGATTTATTTTTGTTCTAGATCTGAAATTAGTTTTCAAAGCAATTGATACTTCCATTAATTGAATTTATAGAAACATACCTAATATTTGGGAAGAGAATAGGTAACATTTCATGGAAATGCTCTGGAACTTTAAAATTCTAAAAACACACAAAGACACCTCTTGCCCTGAAACAGTAAAGAGAAACATGTAAATCCTACTGTAAAGAAGCATGTTGAGGAGGATGGACAGCAAGCTGCCTGGCTTATTTTGGACACCAATATCTGGCCTTGTCTGGTAAGGTCATCAGTGACAGTACAGCTTGATCACCCCTGGTGGATCTAACTGGAATAATTTAAGAAGTTAAATAGATGCCATTAATGGTCTGCAGAGCTCATCATGCTCCCACTCTGCAAACTCAGACATTTTACCTTGAACTGCCCAGAGATGAAATTTGGGATAACTTCATTGCCCTGAACTGAACTGGGAAGCCCTCATCTATTCTGATCTGTTGATATCCAAAAGAATGTCTAATCACTGGGACATAATAGTAGGATAATAAAGAAATTCCTAAGTTGTCAGCAGAAATTCCTTTACCATACAGACAATTTTGCTGACGAACTGTAGAGCTGAAGATGAGTATCTCATGCTCTTCCCTGGGTGTGGCCTGAAGGAGCATTTGAGTTTTCTTTCCAGGATCTACCAATAAACTGCAGGACTCACCTCACCCATCATACTGTGGCCACGCTTAGGGATATGATTTAGATGAGCCTACAGTTTATCCCAATTAATAAAGCATGGAAATGTAGGATAAGGAATTGACAGCAAAATTTTTATTTATAACACCTAACCTTGGTTTGTCCTTTAAAAGGGCTCTGCAGAGTCACTAGAATAAATTATGCTTATTGTGGTCTGTGCTGCATGATATTATTTTTTCACTGGTAAATAACTTAACACACAGACATACTTTGTGTTTCTACCATACCGAGATAGGTAGAAAAAATCTTGAGAAACTGACTCTAATTGCTTCTACTGCATGTGTTTCTTAATATATTGAATTATTTTTCCATTAACCCCACAGGGATCTTATTTTATGAGTCATCAACGGCCAGGAAATCTCATTTCTAAAGGACTAGAGCCAGTGTTGCTGAAGACATCCAAGAGTGTGTCTGGTCCTTTCGTAATGGAGAGCAAAAGCTCCCACAATAAAAGGACAGACAAAATAGAATTAAGGACAGCCTGGTGTGAGGGGATAATATAATTCCCTGCTTCTCATCTAGGTAGTACTAAATAGGGTTTGTGTTCTACATTTTATTTATTTTTGATGGTTTTGATGGTTCCTTGGTGGCTTGACACTAAGTGGAACTACCTAAACTTGGTAAACAAGTGAAGTTAAGTAGGAGCTTTTATTGCAGTTACTTAAAGAGCCTCCTTGGTGCTGCTGGAAATGTTTCTCAATTAGACCTGCTCTCTGGACTGTGGTCAAACCATGGGTCGGAAAGCCATACCCTTCAGACCTGGTCTTCTAGGGAAGGAGATCATTGTTGATCATCACCCACATTTTCTGCTTTCTTCCTCTTGAGATTCAGTGGCATTTTTGTACAAAACATTTTGCTAAATGTGATGTTTTGCTAACTGAGAGGATCTGAAACTTTGGGTTCCAAAACCTCCTGTCTGAGACCAATTACTTTTAAAATCCCTCCTTCCTTAAGTTGCTACCTCATGGTAATAAAGATGTTTCCTCCTTTCAGAGAAAAAGTAGAAGCTGCTTAGATTCACCTTTAAACTCCAGTCACTTCACTTGTGCACCAAGGACGGGGTAAGATTCCAATAGACATATTTAGTGGGTGATTTGGATCCAAGAATCCAGCAACTGTCCTCCTCGCTCCTTCTTCTCACTGAAAAATAGGAGGAACCACATGGCACAGGGCTGTGATCTGTCCAGGACACAGATGCAGTTCTGGCTGATTACTATTTGACGGCTGTTACTAACAGACCATTTGGGGCTGGACTTTTTGATCCACCACTTGCATGACCAGGCTGGTTGTCCAACAGCCC
Source organism: Acrocephalus scirpaceus scirpaceus (assembly GCA_910950805.1). Taxonomy (NCBI): domain Eukaryota; kingdom Metazoa; phylum Chordata; class Aves; order Passeriformes; family Sylviidae; genus Acrocephalus; species Acrocephalus scirpaceus. Next base: position 142,460,532 of record OU383773.1, on the reverse strand, counting down.
TTCCATTATTTTTTTAACAGCCTTCCTCTCCCCCTGCTCACGGAACAAGTGTACGTTCCAGGAAGATTCAAAGAGCAGCGGCCTACTGCAGAAAGTGGAAGTTTTCAAACACCCAACAAAAAGACAGTGATATGGACATGTTGGCAAAAATACATCCACTGTTAATACTTAGTTTTAAAAACACAACTCTCTTTATTACAATGTATCCATTTTTGTTCTTTGCAAGGACCATAGGTGACAGCTATATAATGTTCATCAGAAAACTGATTATCTTGCTCATCCACAAAAACCCCTCACATAATTTTTGCACGGCTTTAAGGGAAGGAGAGTAAAACTTCAAATTAAACTTAAAAACCCCTTAAATTATCAGCTTCATTAACAGAACTAAGTGTAATTCTTTACTAATGAGCAAAATGAGCAAAAAAACCTCTTTATTTTTTTTCATTTGGGCATCCAAAAAGAGTCTCTACTCTCCTTAACCCTCTCATACCTCAAGCCTGAGGGATTTCCCAACACAAAAGACACTAATTCCACACCAAAGGAAAATGTATCAGCTCACTGTACTCAAACTGACTTAAACTGCAGAAAAGAGGATTTAGGTTACACATGACAGCAAACTCTCAAACCTATATGTGGGAGAGGCTTGCCAGGAGTCTGTGACCTTTCTAACATGGGTACTTGCTAAACTAAACTAGGAATGTCTGTCAGAAATAACACAAGAACAGCAGATCCTTCTTCAGCAGGGAGAATTAATTAACTTTCCCAGCTCCTTTCCAGATCAATTTTCTAAGATTTTTTTTTAAATAGTGATATTTTTCTAGGTTACTTACAATATAAATCTTTGCACGAGAAAACAAGAGAGAATTATTCAAAAACTTTTAGGATATTTAAATGGTTCCTGTAACTGTGAAAAACCCAAACAAACAATGAAAGCTACACAGTTCTGGAAACTGAAGTAATAACTTAGTCTGAGTTGTGGCTGGATTTTAAGGTGCAAAGAGAACTCAAAAAAAAGGAGGTAAGTAATTACTCATTTTGTGGGTTATTTCCTTCAGCCAACTATTCAATACAGACTTGGTGATCCTTGTGGGTCCCTTCCAACTCAGGATATTCTATTGTAGAAGCATCTGGAAGAAAGAACATGTGACTGCCTTTGTGAAGACATTTATCTCTTTAATCCTTTCTTCTGTTTCTACTTTACACTGGACTATGAAACAAACTCAAGCAATTCTAAAAGTCTACCCACTTCCTGATCAATAAAGGCTTGATGAGGAGTTAATTCCTTTTCCTGTTAGAAACAGCTGAAAAATCTGAGAAACAGGGCTGAGAGAAAATTATAAACACCCTAAAGTACATGTGGCAAAGGTCATACTTTGTAAAAAATGGAGTCTGAGGCTACATATTAGAGAAAATTTTCTTTAATTTTTAATCTCTCTAATTTAGCGGGTTTTGAATTTGATAATAATAGATCCTACCTGATGGCAAGGTGGTAGACAAATGGCCTTTTCAAGTCTCTTCCAGTACTTTTTTAATACTCTGAATTTACTGACCAACTACTTACTATCCCCTGTGGAGCAAAGACCTTCATACACTGAATTATACTTTAATCCTGGATACTAAACCAGTTTAAAGTAAATGAAAAAGTGCTTGCTAAAAAGGTTTGGCCACTACTGCAGGTTTTTCTCTCACTAACAATAAAAGAAATATATTGCTATACAATCTATGTTGTAAGCTAAAGAAATTAGCTACTAAAACTTGGTAACATAGTTAAGAAACAAGCCCTGCTGTTGATGTCCCTGCTAGGAAATAATAGATAGTAAGGAGAATTATACATGCTGAAATTTATGGCACATAAAGTTGCAATGTCCTATTACTGTTTGGTAAAACCTTCAGAGGAATAGATCTGTTTTTCTGTAAGAGCGAGGATACTTTTTTTCCCTAATTAATTAAAGGTTTTCATGTTAAAAAAAAAAGTCTCTTATATTTCTGTTGCTTAAAACTTTATGATGTTTAAAATCTGGATGCCCTCAGAACATGAAATCAGAGTAGAGCAATACTGTCAGATCAGGACTCAATAATGTTTTTCATCAAGCAAACTGATGCGACTTCATCAATTTCAGTGATTTAGCAACAGCAACCATATTTTTAAAGCAAAAATTGACAAAGTGCTTTTGGCTCAAAGAAGGAGAAAATAAAGATTCACAGATAATTTTTATTAATTTATTATTACGAGAAGATCTCTAAGGTCCCTTCCAACCCAAGCCATTCTATAATTCTACGATTACATGGTTTATTTATGCTATGGAGAATCAAGTTCTCTTGCAAGTCCCGATTCACCGGTTTGGTTTTTTATCTAAATAAAATAAAGGCACAAAAAAATCTGCCTCCTTGGAAACACTCTTACTTAAAATACTTTCTGGATTTGGAGTAGTAGTGGTACCACAAATATCCTTTGAATATATGTGTTGGGCAGAGGGAGTACATGTCACTTAGCCCAGAAATTGAGCATAGATTAGTCTGCTAATGTTTAAAGAGTTAGGGAAGATTTTGTTAAAAAGCAATGGTCCAGCAGCCTTTTGAGGCCTGCTTGATTTTGTTCTTTCTGCAGCTGAAGCAGGGATCTCTGCTAGGTCTGGGACTTCCTGCCATCACCAAGAAAGTCTCAGTGCACATGAGCACTGATATGAGGCAGACAGCTCCAGCACTGCAAGTGGACAGACTTCTGGAAGAAAGACTTTAGTTTCCAGGAGCTCTGCTGTTCACAAAATGGTTTATCCCATCTGAAGAACACTGTAACAGAATCACTTTAGCCATCACATTTGCTTGATTCTTTCTAACATAGGTAATTTAGATTGCCAAAAAGGCTCTTTCATCAAATATGAATGCAGTTTTGATTAAACATAGCACAGATCAAATTAGAAGACAGAGAATTCCCCTCAAGCTATACCTGTGAAAAGTTCTTTATCTTTGTGGTTAAATACATTTACAGACACTTTATATCCCTTTTTGCTTTTGAACTAATTAAAAGGAGAAGTTAGAGAAGAAAGTGTCTGCAATAGTTTTCCAACACACATTCAGAAGACAAAGTTTTTATTTCACATCCAAAAGATGGGATTTTTTTGTATAGAAATTCATTGTGTGATTGATAACGAAATGGGGAAATGAAGAAAGGATTTAGTTTTATCCTTAAACATTTGTTACATCAACTCATTCTACCTGGACTACTGGGCTGGGATACTTGTACTATACAAGTGGGTGCAATTATCTTATTCTTAAATCAAGCATCCATTTTCTGAAGGACTTTATTTTTCCTCTGCTTTGTGTCCTTTCTACACCCTTATCTCAAGATACCATGGGAATAGAAGCTGTGGCAGGGGAAGAGAGATGTGCTGGTGTCACACTGAAGGTACAGTACATGAAGATTTTACATGTAGGAAAAGATCTTTTCAGGGGGTAGCTCAAAAAAATCCAGATATAACAACATTAACTTTCTCGATGTCTGTACTGGCGTATGTTAACTTTTATAAATAATTGATAAAATTAATTTAAAAAATAATTGCAATTATAGATCTTTTGTGCAAAGAAAAAGCCCTGAATAAAAAAAAATACCATCAAATAAAAACTGACATTATGGGTTTGTGAATTTCTTTACATTGGTTCTCTATTTCCTCATTAGATAGACAAAAATAATTAAGGATATGTATTCCAAATCCTCTCATGTTACGCATCTTAATAACAGGAGATACAGTAGCATATCTTGCAATTATTAACTGCCTTATCTTTATCATTTCGTTTTCATGCTGAGAAATATTTTGCTGCTTGATTGCTAAAGGCAAAATAGAACAATATTTTTAACAGCATGTACCAACTTAACTGTAATATTCAGCAGTCAAAGGGTCATACAAAAGAGATACCTTTGCAAAAATATAAATTAGCAAGAATTGGTTTATTATGACCATGTCCTTTCCAGGAAAAGAAGCATTTTGCTCTACATTTTTTGGTACACAGGCAGAGGAAAATATTACTGACATCAACTGAATAAGAAGTAACTCCTGTCAAAATACTTCTATTTATTATCAAGGTTTCAGTCTATTCTTTGGCTCTAATAGGCTGTCCAGATCCAGGCTGAAGCTCAGAAGAAGAATGAGGAAGGTGTGAGAGAAAATAGCAAGGCATGTGTGAAGAGAAAAGGTACAAGAAAACTGTGGCAACCTGAACGCTGAAGGATTCTTTTATCGTACTGAGACATTCTTTGTTCATAAGCTGTTACCTAGAGGTTTGGTATAGACCTGAAACACTGAGCATAGTAAATACATTTGTGTCAGTCAAAAATTCTCTCAAAATAGCAACCATTATTCAGAGTAATTTGAGGTCTTATATATAAAGAATGTCAATAACAATATCTTTGTCCATGCAAGTAACTTCTTGATCATGAGAGGATGCATCCTGTCCATGTTGTAGAACCCTTCCTTTAAAATATGAGAATCTCAGAGCTTTTCTGTGGGAAGACTGAACCATGGCCTTGGCTCAAATGAGTTAAAACACTGTGAGAAGGCAGAGAATTTCTCATTCCTCAGAACACCATACAGATCCCAAGACCAACTCAAAATGTACAAATAAAACCTTGGGCATGCTGGTATGAATGGGATGCTTACAACAATTTCAGAGGATCAAGATCCTCCTTACCTGCTTGAACTTAGCAGAAGACAGAGTGGAGTTTATTACTCAGACCTGATTCACCTTAATCCTTTTGACTGGGAAGATTCAAAAAGCTTTTCTGTACTCGACCTTGTATCCTTGAGTGGTTTTTTAATTAGACACATTGCACTGTGCACTACATGGCACAGCTTGCCTCTATCACAATGGTCCTTTAACCTGGAGCCATTGTTTTGCAAACTGTATATTCCAGAACCAGTTTGTGCCTTTATTTTTAATTATATGAATTACTTTTATCATTTTTTCAGTTCTTCAGAAATGAGGCCTGATCTATATATGAAATGTAGTGAACTAAGGTCTGTCAGTTAAATAATTCCTAGCTTTTCCACAAACAAATTGAAAAAGTAATAAAAAATTACATCTGAGCTAAACGACATCATTCCTGACATACTCAAGGTAGTACCACCTCAGTGATGGCAACTTCAGGTCTTAATTATATTGAAAATCTGAATAACTGGTGTCTGTGTTCTAAACTTTTCAAGGAGACCAAGATTGCATATTGATCAGAAAAAACTATGAGAGAATGAGATAAAATGGAAAGGGATTAAAAGTCTTAATTAATCTAAAATATCCTAGACTCTGTTCCCCAGGCTGGGGAATCCTTAATGTTTTTGGGTTTTTAGTCTTCCAGAAATTGTCATTTTAGCTTTTACAGATGACTTTGCTCTTGGCATAATTTATAAATTTAAACTAATCCAAGGAAATACAAACCAGCCTCTATGTTAAATGCAACAACAAAATGATTTTTTTCAGATTGTTTTTATAAAAAAACCCCAGGAGTTGAAAACACCCAGTTCCATTTCATAATTATAAATTGGTGGGTTTATTTTTGCAGATTTTCTGTTTGCAAATATACATATTTTTAGATCCTGCACATTTCTTAATATCTAAAGTGTTTCAAATCTAAAGCTTTTTCAAACCTTTTAAAGCCTAAAGCATACTAAGAAAATATTTTTAAAATATACTCTCTGAAGGTGCTGAGATCATTCTACTCTGCTATATCTGAAAACTGTTTTGTTGGTGTTCCCTTCCTCTAGCTCTGTCTCCTCTACAATGAGAAGATAAGATGTAATTTCTATTGCAGGTCTGTGTTTAATCTTAGAAGATTAAATTACCTTTAATCTTCTAAGAAATTCTGCACATTCAGAATTCTGACCCACAACAAAATGTTTAGTATGAAACGTGTTCTACCCAGTGCTGGTTGGTAAGTTTATGTTTTAGTCTTCAGGTCCAGAGAACAAATCATGTATTTTGCTCAGCCACTGCACCAACATTTCAGTTTAATATGCCATGCAATGAGTGTTTTCTTGATGCAAAATAGTCAAAAAATGATCCTGAAATGCTGATATTTTCTGTAGAAAGAAAGGAGGTACAAATAGTACACCTATCAAAATGTTCATAGCATTAGTGAAAAAGCTTGGTTTTGCAGTCTAAACTACATGCTAGCCTACCATGTTCATGTTCTTTCTCCTTTTTTTTTTTTATTCAGTAAAAAATAGAACATGCAGTGATATAAATTTGGAACATACTCGTGTTCAGCCACATTGGATTGTCTTAACTCATTTCAGTATGAACACAAGGATTCATTATCAAGGAACACCTTAGGGGTCTTAATATCCTTTTCTTATGTTGTTTTACTTTCCTCAGAGATAAAATCAGCTAGCAAGTATTTATTAACTGGAAGCTTAACACAATATTTGAAGTGTTGTGCTGTTCACATACAGTAACACAGATAACCTTTTTTTTTTATAGTTCAAACTTGAAAGATGGGAAGCTTTTTCAACAGTCGTGACCCACACCTTCATAATGATGAACCATTTCTGTGCTGCTCTGGTTTGGACTGGGACAGAGTTGATGTTCTTTGTAGCAGCTTTTAGGGTGCTGTGCTTTGGATTTGTGACCAAAAGAGCATTGATAACACGTTGATGTTTTAGCTATTGCTATATAGGTCTGACACAGCATAGAGGCCTTTTCTGCTTCTCACTCCACAATGATGGGCATGCTGGGGGTGCACAGGAGGTTGAGAGGGGACATAGCCAGGACAGCTGACCCCACTTGACCAGAGGGATGTCCCACACCATGTGGTGTCATGCTCAGCTCAGCTGGGGGGAGAAGGAGCAAGGGGGAACACTTGGAGTGGTGGTATTGTTCTATAATTATGTTTATAATTGGAAACAGAACTTTTGATATGATTCATTCAATATGAAATATGAACATTGAAAAGAAGCTTTTAAAAAAGAGTTTATAGAATTGCTGGCAAAAAAAGGTTCTTTTTATAAAAATATAGGCATTACTTTCAGGTAAAAAAAAAATCTCATTTTCTTAACTAGTGTGCAATTCAAAAAAATATGCTACTTTGAGTTTTATGAGTTAACATTAGAAAATTTGTCCTGTGCATGATTACTTTGAGTGTGTAATAAAGAACACTGATTCTTGCTGTTTTGAAAAGAAAAATACAGAAAAGCCTTTTTCTGAATGCCCATAGGAAATGTCTGTCCTACACTGTCGATTTCATTATAGTATAAGAAACACTTTTGCCCTAAGTGCTTCTTCCAGGCCTGGCGCTTAATTGTTGTTATTTGGCAGCATGAAATATTGATGACATTGGTCAAAAAGATTGACAGCTGCATGAATTGTTATTAACCAGCCTGTTGGTTGTAGCTTAAAGTTCAATAAATACCAAGTTGCAGTAAAAGCCTCAGGGAGCCTCTTTCTTTTCCGAAGAACTGGAAATTAACTATTTGACGTCTTTATAAGTTGTCTTTTTCCCATCAGCCCCTCACTCCCCTTCCCCCCAATAGTTTCAATGACACTAAAAAGAAATGGTTGGTTTGGTAATGCTCTCATAACTGGGGATCATGGCCCCTTCTTGATCCTGAAGGAGGTAAAGACCAAGCATTACAGGAGATGTAACTACTTGTCCCTTCACATTGTCATTCATCACCACAGTAAACAACAGAAAAATCATTCAGAAATGTTAGGATCTCAAAGAGCACAGGGGACAGAACAATTTCTGAAGTGAGTCAGGAATAACTTGTGTAATACTGATACATGAGTATACATTTCATCCTCCACACACAAGTACTGTCATACTGTTATGATTTGTAGTTGTACATACATTCAATCACATAATAACTTGTTGGAGAGCTTTAATAATTGTGTATTAGGTTAGAGAGAAAATCTTTACCAACACACAGATTCTTAACATTTTTAATGGTGCTGTGTACCTTCCCTTTTAAAAATGTGCACATCTGCTATCTCTGTCTTAAATCCCAGCTGATTTTTTTCCCCAGAGCAAATATGCTACTTTCCTTGCTACAAGCAAACTTAGATTTTTAACACCTGTTTCTCTGCTGGTTCAGAGATCTTTACTATATATACCCATTACTTGTCTTGTTCAGTTCCCTGTATGTCTTAGCTATTCAGTATTCTGTGTTATTACTACTTGTGATGTGACATACTGTCATTTTGACTTTGATCAAAATAAAGTAATTGTAGCAACAGGAAGAATCCATTAAAGCTCCTCAATGTCTGATTTAGTCAGAGTGAATAGACGGAAAAAAACCCTTGCTGACTCAGTAAATGCTAAATTTTACCACTTAGGGAAAAACACGAATAGTTTATTTATACCTATATCTATGAATATTCCAGATCTTCATCCTTTCAGATGTACTTGAATCAATTTTCAGTTTGAATAGGCATGAATGATTGAGAGAAACACCATGGTGTCCCATAACTTAATTGTTACTACTGATCAGGCAGGCTGGTCTGGCCATTATAGTGCTGAGCTATTTAACTTGTACATAATTTGTCATGTGTGGATAATACAACATACACAGTGCACACACTGGACTGAAATTTTGAAGCAGCATCATAGTGAAGTAGTTCTGACATTTTGAGTCACTGATTTTTTTATTTTTTATTTTAATTTGTTGTGTAGAGAATTTTGTCATTCATGGGCTATGAAGTCTCCTGGGAGATTTTAATATTAAATGTGTTGCTGTTATGGTTAGGATGGATATTTAATGTGTATTAATAATGACAGAAAATTAACTTTTTTCATTGGGATTTAATTGGACAATCTCTCGACATGCCATAATCACTTTTACAGTCTGTCTATTCAGTTATACTGAGGTAAGGTTTTAATTTTATTTTCTCTGATATCAATCACTTATTATCCCATGAACATCTTGAATTCTCTCTTATGTTGCAAGAGTATTTTCCCCAGCTTTACTGTACATATTAGCATGCAGTAAAAGAATTAATAATGTCTTGCAAGTTCAAACCTAAATAACTTTATGCACAACTTTCAAAGTGTTTTATTATTTTAGTTTCCTTTTGGTAAAACAAGAAAATGTAATTATATGCTAAAAGGAATTGATAAGCGACTTGTTTAACCAATGGTTACAATCCCCTGTCTTTGTTCACAGCATCTGTAGCAATAGAACCTACTGCATTTCAATGCTGACATTTAATCAATGCATGTAAATCACCTTGGAGGCCTATTATTCTTGTATTCATTAATTCTGTCATGCAGAATACAAGCATGTAGGAGAATTATACACAAAGTTTTTGCAGCTGAGGTCAAAAAGAGGCATGTGTAACTGTCTGCTCTTGAAGTTCCAAACTGCTGACACATGGCATGGTATTTACCACAATATGTCTAAATAAAATCATAGGATGTCTGAATTAAAATTGTATCAGAGTTTTATTTAAGGGAATTTTTGTGTTAGGAAATTGTCAGCTGGTTGGAAGTCTTTCCTATTGACTGTATAATATATTCCTTCTGTTTGCTAGCTTCTGGGGGTAGGTGCAGATGAAAATAAGTACAGAGGTGGCTGCTTCTGTATGGAAAGACTAAAATTTGAAACCAAATGCCTAGGTTATACAATCAACAAATATGATAAAACCAAAAGACAAGAACGTAACCCAAATAAATTTCCAGTCAGGTAGTGGTATCTCAACAACATTTTCTATTGAGTACGCCATAAGAATTTAGAGTTGCTGGTCTCTAAACATTTATAACCCACTGGAAATGAAAAATGAATTTGTATTTAGGCCAGTGTTTGGAGGGAGAGTGACTGAAAGCATGAGAGAAAACAGTGAGCAGCCAACAACCATGGCACAGCAAATGGGCTTGCTTTGGTACCTGCAACTCTGCATGGGTAAGTCTACTCTGTGTTCCACCATCTTGTAACAAAGTGTTTTACTTGTGAAGCATCAGTTTGTCCCAATAAATCTGTTGTGTAGAAACTATCTAAGACAACCAGCTTTGGCCTATCAGGTAGGTGAGCTGGCACCACACCGGGAGCAGAGCCCAGAACTTGAAGGTGGCCTAAAACCAGGAGAGCAGATGCAGCAGGACTTGAAGGGCAGATAGAGAAATATGCTACTCACCTGCCTCTCAAGTAACTTCCTCCACTGGGCGGTAGCTATGGCAACTCATGGAAGAAATCTGGGAAAATCAAAAATGGTGGATTTTCTGTCCTTGATCACCATCCAAATTTTGTTGTTCAGTTTTTTCTTTAATTTCCATGAGTGAGCCATTCAACCCAAAAGTTAAGGTTGAAGCATTTTAAATCTTTAATACAAATAAATTTGAAATATTTTCTTTCATCTTTCTCTTTAAATGCAAAGACATTTCATTAGAGCTGAAAAATAGTTTGGAAGCCATTCTATGGTTCTCTGAATTCTAACAGAAACTCAGTAACTCTATAATTTGCTTTTCTTTTTTACTATGTGAACCTGATCTTTTTCTTTGACAATTTCCACTTTAAGAACACTTTTATCATAAGGAACATCAACATTATTCATCAACTTTCATTTGTCAAACATTTTTGGAGCATTAAATTTTAAAGGGTTTATTGCAGAATTTTTAAAATATATACACATATTTATCTATAAATAATGATAACATACTGTAATTTTTCTCAGTGGATTTCGGATACAGTTGGAATCTATGAAGTCTTCTTCTGGTCTGGTCTACAAATCATAAGAAATCAGCTGCAGAGAGATAGTCACTCCTGATTTTAAGCCAGAAGTGAGTAAAAGGCACCAGGCTACATACATCATACAGCAACAAAGCATGGAGTTTTAGTCTAAATTTTGAATGTGGGTACACAGGTCACTGCTTTGCGTTTCACTGGGTGCAGACATGGTAATTCTTTCACCAGAAGAGTAAATTTAATGCAATTTTGTTACTGATTCTGCAATGTCAAATGTCAGATTGCCACCCACCAAGGGACACCACCTCATACCTTGTGCTTTCCCTGTCTTTGTCATGAGTCAGTGGTAACGTTGAGAATTGAGAATTCATTGAGAAAATACTGGCTTCAAGTCAGATGTAGGAGAGCCCTTCAGTCACAGGACAAATTTATACAACCATGAGCCAGCCCTCTGTCCCCAGATGTACCAATTAAATGTATGGAGGCAGAGGGAAATGCCCTGAGCTTTCTTTCTCTGCCATAGGCCCAAGTGGCAGGGATCCTCAGCACTGTGCAATCAACTCAGAGCTCATCCCAGTGGCACCAGGGCTGGGACCTGTTCTGCACCAGGCACTGAAGAAAGAATAGGTTTAGATTAGAAAAAAACTGTGGCTTCCTCACAGGGGATCTATCTGAGGTTATCTAAGCTCAGGCCTTGATTCACTGTTGGGAAAAGATTGTGAAGCAGTGAGAAGAAAGGCTAAAGCAGACAAAATAAATAAGAGAGCAGAATGGAAAGGAATTATACAGTTTGGCAATGAGGTCTTTGTTATTATAGAGCCTCTGTGACCTTTAAGAGAGTCTGACTTGACTGGTTGCCTGAACAAGTTTCCACCCTGCAGTCCTGAGTCCAGTTACATGCCTGGTAGCTCATTTTAAAACAAACCTGCCATGCCACCAGCTTCGGAAGCTGCAGTGCATGCTGGCTGAACAGACTATGCCTCGCAGGCACCCTTGACAGTGACCTCCTTTTCAAGCAGGTCAGAACAGTTACCTGCCCAAGAGGCACTGTCTTATTGATTCATCTGCCTGCAAACAGATGTACCACATATCTGTTTGAGACGCACCTGCTTCTCAGGGACTGAAAATTGAGCACGTGTTTATTATACCTGAGTATAATAAGTATTCAGCCATGGATGATGACTGTAGCTTGCAGCAGGTATGAACATATGAACTCTCTAAGGGGAAACACATACAAAGAACATGCCCCTTTTGGGGGTCTAAAGCAATTACTGGAAATATTTATAACTGTGTCCTCTAGGCATCTGCCAATTCATGTCTGATTTACCTGCTGTGTTCCTAAATACATAAATTTTAATACATAAATTATTTATACGTATTAAAATAGTACTTATGAAAATATGCAGACATTATTTTCATATCTGATCCTTTTATCTGCTGATTCTTTGCCCTTTGAACTTCAAAGATTGTATCATGATATTAGTGAAAGATTTACCAGCTTCAGACCTGAAACAAAGATGCACCTGAATCTTCAGAAGGATTTGGATTCTGCTCAATAGATAAAATTCTGAAAAAAACCCTGAACAAACATTGAATTACAGCATAAAAATTCTATTACCTATAGTAAAATTTATTCTGAGCCACAGCTGAGCTTTGCTTTGGGAATGCTGGAAACAGGTAGCAGAAACCTAAGAGTCTGTGCCTGCCATGACATGAAGGATAAAGTCAGAGGATCAACTATTAAAAGTGGACATGGCAGAAAACCCAGAGGAAATATGATACTTTCTCTAACAAAAGAGGTTGAGATTCTAATTTTGAGCTACTTTATTTTAGGAGATTATGTATTTCATGGGGACCAAAATGGGTTGTACCTGCAATTTACTAAAGAGAAAATGAAGAGCCTTAGTGGCTTGAGAATTCCTTTATTGAAGTTAAGAAGTTCTTGATGATCTGCAGCTGAGGGATTCAGTGCATTATCATTTTATTCCATGAAAGAAAATAAGTGACAGGGAAAGTGAAGCTAGACTTTTGTTCTGTTTTTCTGATAGTCCACTAAAGTGTAGTCAGTGTTCTGCATGGAACTGCCCTTGGAACAAGCAAACTACAAAGAGATGTGCCACCCTCTTTTCTGTGGCCCTGAGCACAGAAAGGACAACCTGATTCTAAACCATTTACAAACTGCTAAAAATAGCTGTCTGTTTGATCCTTTTTACCCTTGGCTTTTAGCTTCTGTTGTGACAAAGGATAAATACAAGAGGTAGATTAGGTCACACAAATTTGTATGAGGGCTATATGTAAAATGAGCATGCAACATCTCTGAACATAAGGTCCTTTTGCCAAATGGAGACTTGTCATTTTTTTCTATTCTTTGCACAAACAAGCAAGTGCAAGGTGATTTAAAATGAAGAATTGTTGAAAAGTACAAATCCTGTGTAGTAGAGGGTATATTAGGTGGATTGAATGAAGTAGAAGCTTCTCATTTATAATCAGTTTTAATCACATTCAATACTCTAAACCAGATTGAAACTGACTATTAGTGGTTTAGGATAAAACCACACTTCACCCTACTTTACATGTTTTAAATGTCAGTATTTTGCTTTCACTGCTGTGTACTCTATAGGAAGGGAGATGTTTCTGATGAAAAGAAGGTCATTCATTAATATCAGTGATTGTGAGGGACAGGATCAGCCTTTTTTGTTGTTGGACAGAACAAAGACTAAATGAAGTGTCTCTGTTTCAGAAAGTAAAAGGAGTATGCCCAACCAAAAACTGTTTCAGTACCTCTACCCATGGCTGTTTCCTTGGGACAAGTCTACATAGCCTGCAACAAAGAAACTAAAATTATTTTGAGTAGAAGAATGTGAAATAAATTTTCTTCCTCTAGAAACAGAAAATACAGTTTTGTCTACTCAATAGGTTATATCAAAAATCCATCTGTGATCTTTTTCAGCCAATTTACCTATGGTGGACTTGAGGACTCCTTTCTGCAAGTTTGATAGCAATTTTTGAATGAAAGATAAGGGGTAAAAATGTATGGAAATTGAAAAAAATTGTCTTCATCTTTAAAATCTTTATGACAATAAATGCAAACTTTTGTGGTGATAATTGAAGGTAGTCACCATTACTTTAGGTGCTCATGTATCTGTCAGATCAAAAAAAGCAGAGCTTGACCTGTTCTAAAGGCAGAAAAAAGTTTAAATGGGGGATATGAAAGGCAGAGCTTATGAAGTCAACCTGGATTTTCTTCCACCTCACTGTCTTTGAATATTTCCTTTCGAAGCTTTTAAAACTAGTAAAGATGTTCTCAGTGTTCTGAGTGCAGCATTCTTCTATCTTCTGTGTTTACTAATTTTGGATTTATCTCTATCAACGAACTCTGGTTGCAGGATATTTTAAATTTTGCAATTTAGATCCATTTTTACAACCATTACAATTTGTGTAGCAATAAGTACAACAGTGAATGTAAGCTGCATCATTTTTCCCATTAAGATTTTAAAACACTGCAGATCCAATTTAGATTAAAAAAAAAAATCAGTATTCCAACAAGTAAAAAATTAAGTATTATTCATAACACTCCAAAACATTATGAAATTTCAAGCTGGTTTCAAATCTAATAACATCTCTTTCACAGTTCTCTTCTTAATATCAATGACTTTGTGAGTTAGTGACACAAATCATTGTTTTTACTAAATTGAAAATTAAATTATTTGATAAATTGGTGGTATAATAAGATAATGTGAAATGAAATACAATTGATTAAAATAACATTGATTTTCCCCCTTTTAGAATTTAGTATTAGATGTCATAATTGCCACCCACCAAAACTGCAACTAATCGTTTCCTAGAACACAACAGCTCATTTATGATGTACAACTTGCTTCTGCATGTAGAACACTGACAGGGACAAAACTCTTCTTTCTTTCACTTTGTCTGCTCAATAGAAAGGAAGAATGTAGTCCTGTTTGCTTTCACCAGAACTTGTGATGTACTAGAGCACACCTGAAGACAAGCATGTCATGTATGCATTCACTCAACAGTGAGATCCATATATCAAGAAGACTTTAACACTACACTTCTGTAAATAAAACCTCAGTCTTCTACAAGACATTGGGTGCATCTCTAAAGTATCACATACTGCTGCTAAAAGATATAAATATTTCTGAGGATTGAAATGCTTGCTATAAAATTTTAGCTGGAAGTCATGAAAATAGTTCTCTTTTCCACTTTCACAAAACTTTTTTTTTATCCTTTCAAGGAATCTTCAAGAATATTACAGTGAGTATCTCTTGAAGAAATAAGAATTACTAAATAATGTGCACATTTAGTTTATTAAGATAATTTAAGTACTAAAAAAAAGGCAATCTAGAATCCTCAATTCAAAAGCTTTTACATT
This sequence comes from Acrocephalus scirpaceus scirpaceus, assembly GCA_910950805.1. Lineage (NCBI taxonomy): Eukaryota > Metazoa > Chordata > Aves > Passeriformes > Sylviidae > Acrocephalus > Acrocephalus scirpaceus. The sequence continues at coordinate 142,445,478 of OU383773.1, read as the reverse complement.
TTTACCAGCATCATCTTTACATATTCTGCCTTGATGTCTAGAATAATAGATAAATTTGTGAGAATTATGCACTGGTTTATATCTAAATGTGAGAGCACTTGTTTTTCTGATCAATGTTGAAACAATGAAAACATAACAGGATCAATGGCTTGTCCTTCCTAAAGAGTTCTCTTAGGAGTCTTTAGGCATATTTATTCTTCCTCATTTGGAAGTCGATTGCAAAACTCAGGAAAAACATTGGAAACAATTTATCACCATTAACTAAGTCAAAGCAATGACAGGTAAAAGTGTCAATGGAAGCTTCACACTGGGATTTTGATTCCACTGTTTTTCAATGTTTTTCAGCATTTTTTTTCTGTAAACATGGGCTTACAGTGTTAGTGTTAGAGGTAGTTTTTATTGGGTTTTTTTTTAGGAACAGAAAGGGTATATCTATCTTTAAGCAAGTATATTTATGGGCTTGTCACACAAGGCCAATGGTTCTGATGGGTGATGGGCAAGCATTACTTTCAAACTCTGCATTTACAAGTACACACAAGTCTGTACAATGTCTGAGACAATACACATAATCCCCTCATACTCAAGCAGATTAAAAAAAATTAACAAGGGAAGGCTGTTAAAGCCTTCACAGGCACAACCACCCACATGTAAATTAAAAAGTTTGTGGCAGGATCTCAAATAAGGGAACTGATTTTGATTTTTGTTTTGCCGTCAAAGACATTTAGAAAAAACCTCTCTAATGACCATAATGTGTAGGATAGACAAATTCAGGTAAAATTCCAGACAATCCCATCCTTAGTATACCAGATTACTTAAATGCTTACTCAGAAGATTTTTTAGATGTTGTTACACAGACGTTAAAGGGAAAGAAGAACTTTAGACTATTCTTCGGTGTTTGTTTGGGATCAGCAAACATTTGGTAAGAAATTGTGTTTGACACCTGCCTCACACTTGATTGTTGCTCTAATGCCTTACAAGTGGTTTAATGAGCCCACAATTAATAGGGTTTATCTCTGGCACTGTGACAGGTATCAGGGATAAACACAGAAAATTCCATCCTGGCCTTGAAAAACGAGTTATGACTTGCTTTACAACCTTTTAAGCGCAACAAAAAGTCAACAGCAGCCTCTCCTGAGGTCTTGTTCCCATTTGTTGAATTTCCATTGGAAGCAGCTACTGTTGGCTTGCAACAAGGAGAGTTGTCAGGCAGCCTTAAAAATCTGATAGCAGATGCCTTCTGTTCTCCTTTGCTTCACATTTAGCACCAAGAGAGAGTTCCCACACTGAAGCATTAGGAATAAGTACTGTTGGAGTAATTTTGGTTTTTTAATTTGTCTTGGTCCCAATGTCTGGGACCCAGGATTCAGCTTGATATGGCCCCAGGAAAACCATGGGTAAACACAGATTTTTCTCCCTGCATACATAAATGTCATGATTTTGGTGAGTAAGAATGCACATATACTGTCCTGGGAGGCCCTTATTGTGGAGTAGGACATTCAACAACAAATATTTTGGCTCCATCGGTTCAGGATCTGCCTAAAAATTGTTCCATGCCAGTGCACAAACCACGGTGTCCCCTGTACATGTCCTCCTCTCCTTTTTTTCTTAGCACATAGGTCCTTGTTTAGGAGCACCTGCTAGGGCTGTTTATTGTTCTGAACACCCTACAATGGACTTGCATGAATTTTGCCCTGAGTAGCACAAGGCTTGCTACAATATATAATATGTAACTTCAAATTTATGCTAGTGTGGGCAAATGTTGTCAAAAACGACCAGCTCAGTTATGAGAAATATTCACGAGATATGGGACCTGCCACATGAACAAAACACAAAGTTGTTTTAGAGATATTGTAAACATTAATCTTTTCTGTGTTTGCCTTCACTATAGGAAGAAAGTCCTCTAAACCCTGAACAAAAGAGAGTCCTAAGCAACACTTTTTTTCCCCCACCTTGTTCCCCTTGAACACACTTTATATTTAGCAGTGAGCTATGAAGTGACTGAAGTCTCTTATAGATCAACACTATGAGGTACCATAAAGAAACAGATGAGAAAACAAAAAGGGGAAAGCAGTAGGAATTGTGAGGGTTTTGCCTGCATCAAAAGCCAAAATGCAGGCAGGCTGGAAGGACAAATGGATAGGGGTGTTTGGCTTTTGGTAAACCTTCCTGTTTGGGCATAAGGGTGCCATATTTCAGTTTTTGTTCACTTATTTCTCAGAAGGGCATTGAAGGTTTCCAGGAGACCTATGTCTTTTTAAGAGTTTAAATCTATGCTACATTTAAAATGGAATTTATACATTATATTAGCTTATATAATGCATTTCTTATTTTCATGCTTCCTTTTTCAATTTTTTTATTTGTGGGTATTTTGGTTTCTTTATTCCAGATATTAGTTATTTCATATGCAGTTAAATTATTTGTTTGCTGTTTATTTAATTTGTGATACTGTACAAAATGCCTATACTTTAGAAAAGGGAATGAGAACAGCATAAATCTTGGGGCAACACATCCAGTGGCATCAAAACTGAATGTGACCCTTGGATTTGGTTAAATGATAATTCTGGTGATTTGTCACTTTTGAATATGTTATTTTGTTTCCTTTTTTCTTTATCATTAATAGTTAGTGCCTCATGTGGTTTGGATATCAGGAGTTAATGCAGGAAAGGCTGAAATTAAAAAAGTAATCACTGCTCAACAGAAGAGAGAACAAAGGAAAAATTATACAAAATACAAAACATAACATATGTTTTTCAGTACTTAAGAACAGTGGAAACTAGATGTTTATCACTATTAGCAAGACCATAAATCAGTGACCTAATTCTCTTTAATGAGCTATTTTCACCTTTAAAAGTCCTCTCTAAATTTTTTGTCAGCACATTAAATATTGATCATTTTAGCCTTGTCCATGTACAAATTTTATAGCTATATATAAAATTGATATTAGTATGCCTTTTAAGCTGTTCATTGTGGAATGACATAACTTGCACCTTTCAGCAGTATTTGCAAATATGAATATGACAATATCAGTTTTAAAATGTTTTCAGTTAGATCATTTAAAGTCCAGTTGAGACTCTTACAGATATTGCCTCTGATATTAAGTATGTTTTCTGACCTCATCATTTATGCATCTCTACCTTTTTACAAACCAGAGTGTATTCTAAAATATTTTACAAGCATAAAATATATTGATCCCACTTCATCAAAAATAGAAGAAACTGCCTGTTTTGGAAGGTAACTCAAGCTGATACAATCAAGTTGGTTTTTACAGAGGAATCTCTGGTAAAAATACATTTCCTAATGTGTTGCTACACATGTGATTTCATTGAGAACCAGTGCATTCACATAAATTTAACTTATTTTTTTCCTTCAGAACTTGGTAAATGGTACTATGTTTCATAAAAATTGTATTAGACTTATTGCTGCAAGCTTAATCAAAACTCAGAACTACTACAGAAGATAAGTATTTTGTTCAGTTAGAGTTCATTGGAGTGCATCTTATGTGCTTCTATTCACGCCAGAAAGCTGGGATACAAACCTCTGGTGAATTTCAGGATGCAATAAATAGCATATAGAAATAGCTGAAGACTTCAGTATATATAGATTGGATGGGAAATCAGATGACCTGAGCTCCATTATTTACCACAATTATTATAGTGAACAAATCAGTACCTTGTTTTATTTCATAGCATCAGAGTAATATGCTTATCTAACATAATAAAATATTTTTGCATTGTGGATGAGAAGTGTTGTATAAATGTTAAGTACAAATAAATATTTACTCCTGGTCTGCAGTGATTTAGTTTGCTAATCTCTGAAACACTGTTTCCTATTATGCAGAGGAAAGATAAAAATACATTATGGATCAGGCAGACAAGTTTTATTGGAGAGGGAAACACAGACACCTCTGCTTATTTAAATCATGCTGGTGGCAGGTCTTTCTCTTTTCAAACATGCATGTACCTCAGCTAATTACAAATTTAAACCACCTGGCACTGGTTTTCTTTTTGCTTGAGTCCTGAAAGCTGCAGAAAAGATGATTTAAACTTTAAACTGTGCTTTGTAGGAGCAGTAACTCTCTCTGCAAGTAACACATTACACTTTGTGATTTCTTTTGTATTTTCTTACAAAGAGTCTTGATATGAAATCTCACATGGTGGAAACCTTAGGTTAATGGCCTGTGAAAGAAAAAAAAAATAGTACAGGAAGCATCATGGGATGTGTGCTTTCCTCTTCATATAAAATGTGCTAGGTTCAACAAAATTCTAAGAAAGTTCACTGTAGTGTAGGTCAAGTATATTTTTTTTCATTCACTGTGGAAGTTCAAGCTGATGGTCCTTCTTGGATTTCCCTGTGATGGGCAATGACAGCAATTGTCTTCACCTGTCCATTTTGTACTTAGACCAGAGGTTGCCCTCCCCTCACAGAAACATCACAAATGGCAGTTTGTCCATTCCTTAGCCATCATAAGTTGCAATCTGTCACATTAAATTAAAATGCCACTGATTTCAGTTTGCATTAACACAGCAGGATGTGTTGTGTGGAACCCAGAGTCCCAGGATGATGAAGCTCCTGTAAGTCCAAGCTAGCAGAGATCCTATTTTATAGAGCTTGGAACTCAATTCTTTAAAAAAAATAAATTTGGCCATTTCTACATCAGTTTTACTGAGTAGCTTAATTGGGAAAAGCTTGAAATCTCTCTTCCATGCAGCATGTTTTCTTTACATTCATTCAATATTTTTCCCTCTGCACAGAAGTAAACTTATCTGCACTATGCACCCAGCAGTGGTTTTGAATGGCAGAGAGCTAAGGGCTGACATCAGGCACAAGAATTCTATACTGTCACAAATGCCAGAGTTCATCAAAACTACACTATTTCCCTGCCAGCTCCCTGAAATATCCCTACTTGCTTTCTTATCATCATCTCTCACCCTCAGATGTTCTCCAATAAGATTCTGAGGTGTTTAAACTAACTGCATGCACACAAAATATTTTATAGAGGAATAGAAAATTCTGCCTACAAAGAGGTTCTTGCTTGTGCTGGAGCCATAGCAAAGTCCTTTTCTCCTTCCCTTGTGAATATTTGGCTATTTCAAGTGAAGAAATTGCATTATTTTCATTCCACTTATTGCCTAGAAATCTGTGCTTTGAAAGTAGCTTGCCTGGATGTACAGCAATGATTTGGTTATATTCCTGAATTTCTGGAATATAGAAATATGAAACTCAACAGAAACATTTAATGAAGTTTACTTACCTTACCCCTGATGATGTGAAAACCCTGCACTTTAACACAGCTTATTAAGCTTCAATGCAGAGATACAGCAGACAGAAGAATATATTGCAAAGCATTTAATTTGTTTATTATAATATTAGAGATGTGTGGTTTAACCTTTTGATGACCATAAGATTGACTCATTATAGAAAATAGGTCAGTAAAACATGAAATGGGCAGCAAAGACTAGGCATCTGAAATTAGGAAAGAACAAAGTTCTATTGAACTCTTAGCATGACTTTCCCCTTAAATCCAAGCTCACATACTCAGTATTTATAAACTGTAATCTAGTAATAGGTTAGCTTGCAATTGCAAAAAAGTATTTATTCATTTAAATAGCATATTCATTTTAGCATATTTATAAGACTTGCTATACACCAAAGTGTAATCATAGCTATATGTGCATAATAAACCAATAAAAATATACAGTTTGTCATTCCACTATGATAATCATTTCTCAAGTATAATATTCATTGGCTATCTTAAACACCTGTCTTGCAACACATCCATTGTTTGTATATTGGTTCCTTGAAGGTCACCTGATTATAAAACTAAGACCTTGTGCAGTACAGAGGCATTTTATAACATGTTCAATACATAATGATAGGAAAATCACATTTTGATTGTGGATGTATTTTTCAAAAAACTTACCAGATATATGCCCCATGAATAAAAATGAAAAAAAAAAAACCAACCCTGAACTTGAGGCAGAAACAGTGTCCTAAAGGCCTTCTAAATATTATTCTAAAGGTCTGAAACCAAATCAAACTTGTTTATTGATTTCCTATTTATTATAGCTCCACCACTGCAGCTGTTAAACTGAAGAACTTGTATTAGTATTTTTAAACTATACAACTGAACAGAATTCCTAAGAAACTTTCTGCACTTAGAACATAAACATGAGATACTCTTCTGCTGTAGGCCATTTAGAAATAAAAAATTCATTACTATATGTGTTAGAGTAGTCAAGAGTAAGATGGCAGCAAATATAAAATGTCATTGCAGAATTACATAATATGAAACCTGTCTGTTGTCCACCTTTGGAAAGACTGATACTTAGCTCCTCTCTTCTCATCCAAAGTAATTTTAATAACTGCAAAAGTAAATGACACTCTCATGTCTTTGGGATCCATAGCTGCCTCATTTCAAATTCTCCAGCAGAGAAATTCTGAAATATTCTCTTCCAGCTGCTTTTATTCTGCTTTGTTATGTTAATGCTCCATGAAAAGATGTCATGGAGGATCAAAGAATTTTGTGCATACAATTTATACTAAAAATAATTTTGATTTAAACTTGAAGATTAAAGTAACTTTCCATTTTAAATAATGTAGAAAATTAGGAGTGAGATCAGCTATGTAACTGCATCTGGAAGTGTGGGTGAATCCAAAAAAGGACAAAATTAAAGAGGACCAGTGAGATGCTGCTGTTTCAGATGTGGCAGAGCCTTACACTTAAAAATAGGCAAAATAACTTTTTTTAATATCTGAATCTTTTTCCTTAAACCAATAAAAGATCTTTTATGAGAGTATAAATTAAGAGATTTACCACTCCAGGGTGAGCAGGGTTTGTAGTGCAGTTGAGGTTGTCAAGACGGACACTGCACTAAGAGTGCTGCAGTAAAAACATCAGAAGGCTTCAAGCATCAGCTCCTTGTTATCTAAAAGTTTTTCATACTTTTTCTCTTTAGCAATCCCACAGGGCAGCTCCACACAGCCCCAGCTCTTTCTCCACAGTCTTCTCTCTTCCTTCTGCTGTTCCAGCTTGCTCCTTTCTGTCCCTATCACAGCCACCTAACCCTGTTTGTCCTATGTACAGCATCTTCCCCTTTCTCTCCCTTGCATGACCTCCTGTCCCTTCCTCCTCACAGTACAGCCAGCAGACTCCAACTAACTCCAACTGAACTCCCTCCCAGGTAACTCACTCTTTATCACACCCATAGCTGGGAGGGCAAGGCTGTTCCCACTCTTGGATAATTAACACAGCTGCAATATATCAAGGGTAAGATTCTGTCTCCCCACATGCACTAGGGCCTGTTTATGAAATAAATCTGTTATCAAAGAAGTAAAGCATGATTGTGAAAGCTAATAGGATAATTTTAAATAAGCCTTTTTTTCTTGACCCATAAAAGCCAGAATTTCCCTTGCCATGTTTTAAAATATTGTATGGAAAAATCTAACTGCACTGAAAAAAAGAAACCACTAAAGATTATTGTGATTCTAGATTATTGTCACTGAATATCATGGAGAGAGTTTGATCATTGAAAGCTGAGTCTCTTGTGCCATTGTTGCATTGAACATACTAATCATAGTCTTTCTACTCTTTTCTTTTCCTTTTTTTTTTTTCTTTTTTAAAACTGGTTGTGAACTCAAACTCTCCCAAATGGAAGGAGAAGAGAGGATGAGGAAGGTGATTTGGTGAGATGCAATCTTAATCCCAGCAGTGGTCAGAATTTTTAACTTAAGAATGTTGAAAGAGGAAGGAGGGAAATGAAGGAGGTGGGCAATGACTGCTAATATATATTGAAATTAATTGTGGTTATAAAATATCTGTTGAGCAAGTCAGTGGTGAGGGTCAGCTTCAGCATTTCTGCTAAGAGGGAAAGTGGAATGTCCAAGGAGCTACGGCACTTGAACGCTGGCAACTTCAGAGCTTCTGTAAAGATTAGATGAGCTTCACTGGAAGCTCCCTTTGTCAACATTGCACTAAAACAGCCACATTTCACTGTCTGAATGCTGTTAAAAGCAGAGCTCAGTCATTGTAACAGTAAAGTGAAGGCTCGATCCTTTCATAAATATCACATTAAACCCTCAATGTTAAGTCATAAGTCAAATGTGATACCACAAAGCAGCAATAAAAAATGCCAGCTCTGAAATCTTGCCTGTGAAAGCAGATATTCCATATGGTTTACAGGGATGGGATCAGTAACAAAATTTTAATAAACCTCTGATGGTTACATTATTTTTACATCATAAGCATGGGAGTATTAAAATCACCTGAAGCCAGGGGACCACCTAACTTCAGCTATACAAAGATTTTTGTCATAATAATAATAATGTTACATTGGGTAAGCTAATAAAAAAGTAATATATGTGCAATTTAATCAGAGTGATACCCTGGGGAATAACAGTCTATTATCTGCATCTCTGTAAATATCAGAAGATTGAAGTTTAAACTGTAATTCAGATCAGTGATAATTCTTCATGAGAATAAAATTAATCAAAAAATGATTATACATTTTTCTTTGAAAGCATCATACATGTCCATATAAACTTCTGCCTTTCCAGGAAATATGTAATAGAAAATGCACAGATCTTATGAGGAACATAATAAAAAAAAATTTACTAGAGTGTTCCTATCTACCCCTCACTTATGATCATAGCATAAAATGAGATGTGGGACTTCCTTTAATGGTCTTTTCCTAGTATTCTAATGTCATAACACATATATCCATTCTACAGTGTAAAGATTCTAGAAAATACTGCATTACATGGGAGTGCCTCTACATTTGAATTGATTATCGAAGATCTTCAATATTTACTAGAGGAAGGAAAGGGATCATAAAAAAAGGATTAGAAAGGGTTCATTTTTCTCCTAAACGTCACCTATGAAGTTTTTGTTGTGCCTAAAAAATGGCTGTGAAACTGAATATGATTTTTGTGGGATGCATGTGTATGTCTAAAGGATCAAGCAAAATACACACCTTACTTTGTGTAGTTTGTGGGGAGGAGTGAAGGGAAGGAGAAGCAAAATGAAAGTTATTACAGATACAAAGAATTTAACAAAAATTTAAAATACTGTTTATTAAGATAGTACAAAACATCTTTTTTTTTTGAGGTGCTCAGTTTAAGTAGAGCTACTAAGTTTTGTGTAGCATCTCCTATGTAACAAAATCCCTTTGGATATAACAAGTTATGTCTATTCTACATTTGGCCAAACTACATCTACAAATCATTTATCTCCCCCACCAGTTCTACTCTGATAAATTATCTGCTAAATATGACATGAAATCAACATTTGATGAGAGCCTGTGACTTATGAAGATTTGATAAACATTTTGTTTGATCCAGATGCTGACAGAAAAAAAAAAAGAATAAATTCAATCTGGCATCCATGACTGCAGATTATGAAATTCAAGTATTTTGTGTCTATTCTTTAAACTTAGTTTTTCACACAGCTTAATTACTCTGATTTTTCTATTCATTTAAACATTGTTGCTACTAGATGCTAGATCATCAAGAAAACTATGAATTCTAAATGCTTAGGGAATTTGATAATAATTATTTTCACAATTGTGAGTTGAATGAATTAAGGCAGATTGGCTGTTATTTTAACACTAGTTTTTACATGTCTCCATCTTGTTAATCTGTGTCTATATAACTGCTGGCATAAATAGTTTTTTTCTTTCCAATCTTTCAACTTGATGCAGAAAAATTGCTTGGCATCTACATGGCTCTTTTAAATACAAAGAGGATTGATTGCAAATACTTTGGATTTATAATTTATGTTATAGCCTAATAGCTGGATTTTAATCCCATTGCAACAGATTTCTATTCAAGCAAGAGTTTTTCTTGAAATAAAAGTGAGCCCCATGACATGTTACTCTCACATCTGCTCTGCTGTTCAGGAGATTGCAGAAAGTATTAACATGCCCCATACCTCTCCATAAAGTTGTTACATGGTGGTATCAACAGAAGGGAGATCTGATTGTTGGGTGAGAATCATTTGTAAACATCACTGTTTGCTGGATGCTACTGCCATTGTCTGGACATTAAACCACACAGACATGAAATAGAAGGAAATGTGTAAGTGAGAGGGTATGTGTAAGTGTTGAAGGTATAACTAAGTGGTGTTGAAGGTATGAGTGTTGGAACCCAGGACATCCCTCTAGCTGCCCTGGGGGATCTGAGACCCTGGCAAGGAGTCCAGAGACCAGCCACGAGAGTTTGATTAGAATAAAATTAATTTATCACCGGGTGTAGATGTAGAATTTTGGGGTTTAATGGGGGTTCAAGAAGGCAAGATGGAGGAATTTGGGCATGTCCCTGTCCTTCTGCTTCTTCTTCTTGTCCTCCATCTTCTGCTGTGGTGGTGGCACTTTTGGATTGGTTTAGCATAGAAGTGCACTGTCTAACGTAGGTGATAGGTATTGGTATCTTACTATAAACATAGATCATGTAATATTTGGTATAAAAGATTACGACCGCCCTCAGGGTGGTATAAGAGTCAGCCCGAAAATCTTCGATTTGTCTCACGTTTCATCGTGGAAACTTGAGGGAACAGGGGTGCTGAGACCCCAGGCTGATGTAATCTGCCACCAGAATTACCATCTGGCCAGGTGTGTTTGCTTGGGAACACGAGTTGCCGGACATGCATCCGGCTGAAACAACGGCGGTCACAGTATGCTGCCCCCCAAGTTCTGTACCACCTGTGCCTGAGATGTAGCAGGACCAGCTTGCCCTGTTCCCCTCCCTGCTCCATTGGACATTGGGCCTAGGCTCCAATCACGAGATTTCTCCCCCACTCTGGCTGGGTGCCTCTCGCCTCGAAAGGAACTATATATCTCAGCCTTGGAGGAGACCCCTCTGAGATCTCCCCACAGAGACAACGGCTCCCCTAGCAACGTCATGAGGACTGCGAAGGTGGTCTATTGGCAGGGAATAGCCACGAGGTATAGGCCATCTGTGGTAGCTATTCCCTGTTTTTCTATCTCTTTCTCTGTCCTTCTCTCTCTCTTTATTGTTTTCTCTCTCTACTCTCTCTCACTATCGCATCTCAGTTTTGTGGGCACATTAATAAAGTGCATTGATTTTTAGTTAAACAGTATTCTCTTTGCCTCCTTTGTACTCTGAGACCACTACAAACTCAGCTTATTTAAGCGGGTCGTAACAGGTGGTCAGTCAGCAACGACCAACACTGTAGCAAGCACCCAAGCCGGGTGAGAACAAAATGTACTAGATAAGAAACAATAAACAACCCTGAGAACCTGAATTGATGAATCCTGACACTCTCTTCTGGTGTGGATCTTGGGAGAAAGACTTTCAACAAACATCTACGGGATTATCAGCCCAAAGAACCAAGATATGAGTAAGTGAAAGAGGGAGTTTTGGGTGAGCAAAATAAGACAATGGGGAATTCTGCCGCCCTGCAGCCTGGGGGCTGGATTCAGTGGCTTGGTGTGGAACGTGATGGGAGCATGACGGGTATTGCTTGCATTTTTGTGGGGGGAACGAATGGAAGTTTTATGTGAGTAAATGCACGATGTAGAATATATGTTGGTTTTGGTAGTAAGTTTTTTCCTTCAAGTGCACATTCCAAATCAATCCACTGGTGACTTTTGATCACTAAATGAACTGGGGAGGAAGGAGAAGACATTTCTTTGTGCTGACTGTAGAGGGAGAAGGACACAGCAAGAAGAGGAGTCAGTCTCTCATAGAGGAACAGGACAAGCAGATGAAAATAGGTACAACCTAAATGTTGTTGTAGCTATGATAATGCTATTCTATGATTTGTAATTTCTCCAGAACAGGAATGGGTTAGAAAGCATATGTTGATGAATAAGCCTTTCTGTTTAGAGTTCTGTTGTTCATTCCTCTGCGTAGCAAAATATTGGCATAATCTTGTTAGTCTGTTGAGCACAAATTTTCAATTCACCCAATTTGAGATAGGAAAATAACTGCCACATGATATCCATAACTTCATATTTTTGCTAGTAATACTTGCTAACTCATGGGAAATGAACACAAATATCAGCTGAAACTCAGAAATAAAAATCCATAAATTAGCCATAATTAAAAAAGGGAGTCAACTCTTCTGGTATTGCCTTCATTAAACCAAAGGGACTGATTACACCTGACAAAAAACAATCCCTTAAAGAATTAATTGACCGTGTGTTGGGTTGCATAGAACTGAAACAGGTCTCTGAAAAACACCACCTGCTGATAGATATTTTATCATTTAAAAAATAAATAAATGGAAAGAAACTGTTAATCTTAATTTCAGCAACACTGCATACATGTTCACAGTAACCCTCAAAACTCAACATGACACATGTAAAAAAAAAAAATCAGACATTTATAAATTAGACTATCAGGCACAGTTTCACTGACTAGGATAACAATTACAGGGACACGTAATGCTCACACTTTGTAGCGTTAGTTGAGCAACAGACAGAATCAAAAAGCAATTTCCTTCCATGGTTAAATTCTGTGTGCATGCCAAGGCCTCATGCTTTCCTCTGAAGCGTGCAACCATTGCCTCAGGCGGGATGCTGGACTGGATGGACCATTGCTTCTGTCCTGTTATGGAAATTCTATTGTTCTTAGCTGCAGTGCCAATGACATATCAAAACACACCATCTAAATTGCATTTGATATATATACTGTGTCACACTCCAACTCAGCCAAGCAACACGGACAGCGTGATTCATGTGGAGAATGTGCTTGAGTTGCTTTAGACATGAGGAAAACAATATCAGAGCTAGGTCTACAACCTAGTGCACACAGCAGGATCTGGAAATCTGTGATGTGTTTTGGCCATATGGAAGTGAAAAAGTATTCAAGTGCTATCAATAAAAACAACAGAATGTGTCTGTTTCTGAGCAGCACACATCACCAAGCTGCAGTTCCTGGGAGCAAGTGTAAACACAGAAGCTGATACTCCCAGTAGAAAAGACAGTCACAGACGTCTTCGTTACTACTCACTGATTTAAAAAATGCTCCAACTTCTCTGAAACAAAATTTCCTTGCTGTTCCATTAAATGTTCTGTTCTCAAGTGGCTTTGTAAAGATACCAAAGAGAAAAAGAAGCAAAAATAATAATCTTAAAAAATTCTTTTTCTTTGTGATAGAAAATCTCTAAAAAACCAAACAAACCTCCCCATTATCACCATTACTTGAGAAACATATATTTTAAAACTTTTTGAACCTGTAGAATTTACTAGAGCTTCTTATGTTAAAAAAAAAGAGACTGCAAATATTTTAAAAGGTGAATTATAGAATAAAGTAGGCCTGATTTACATGTTTGTAACATTGTTTATAGTGATGTATAAAACATTGATAGAAGTACCCTTCAACCTGTGTATACAGAGATTTAGGCATGGTTGCAACACTGGACCCTTTAAAGTTTATAATCCACTAGTCAAGCTGCCACACGGCATCAAAATTACAGAGATTTATATCCTTACTGAGGATAAAGTGTGTTTGCCTTTGCTGATGGTCTTGTGGTTGAAGTTAAAGAGGGATGACTACTTTTATAAGAGATGTGGTTGCTTTACTTCCAACGGTGTGTTTCATACAGGCCGGATTTCATTCAAGTCATCACCATAATCAACGGCTACATGGCAAGTGGTGAGGCACTGGAACACATTGCCCAGAGAATTTGTGGATTCCCCATCCGTGGAAGTGTTTAAAGCCAGGTTGGGTGGGGCTTTCAGTAACTTGGTCTAGTGGAAGTGGTTAGAAGTAGACGATCTTTGAAGCGCTTTTCAACACAAACCATTCTGTGAACCTTTTGACAAACTTCTTGTAGCTGATTAGGGATCAGAGAAAAAGAGAGGTAATTTTTTTCATAAGAAAGAAACCCATCAAGATTTTCCCAGAGAGGAAATCACTTGAAAGTAGATATCAAGAAAGCCAGTTTCTAGTAGAACATCAAGTTTGTGCGAATGATTTCTTTATTTCATTCAAAATAGTATATCTGCTTAAGAGGGCATAATTGAACTAGAAATTCATACAATCTCCCAATAGAACTTCAGACAGCAAGCGTTCCTGTTATGAAAAAACCTCACATTTTATTCTGAGATCAAAAGTAGCAGATGCCATATCATAGTGCATGCTGGTCCTGGCCTAGAAGACAGCAGTTGTCTGTGATCAATATTGTACAGTGCAAAATTAGAGATTTCCATGGTGATGAACCATCCACAGAAGGAAGAACACTGCTCTCAGGCAATATGGGAAATGCAACTTGACTCAGACGTTTCTAAGTTTTGGGGTTTTCTAAAATATTTAATTTAGTGAACTTCTATTCAGTGATTGGTAGGTAAATGTTTTTGTTGACTCTTTCTTGCAGTCCAGATCTTCCTTTTCCAGGAATCTGAGCACAGTTCTCTTTGCAAATATAGTCTCAACTACAGGAAAACAATCCTTTTGTCCTCATGTGCCTGTCACAAGGCACTTTGCGGAGGCACGACACAGCCCCCAGGATCCTAGAGTCCCTAACAGTTGTCGCTGGGTCGGGGTATAAGGAACGAAGTGGGCTTCAATTACAGTCCAAGATTTCCTTATTACCATGCAACATAACTCGAGGCAGTACAGAGGTGAAGACGAGGGAACAGTGCCAGGACCTTGGGTTTTAAGGGGGACAATCAGGGAGGAGTTTAGGGTCATGAGGCCAATAGGGAGAGGACTGAGGAAGGACACGAAGTTTACAAAACATAAAACCAATGAGAAAGCTACTGTGATGAGATTTGTAGGAATAGACCAATGGAGCCTCGAGGAATAGGGGATTCCCCAAGAGGCAGTCCAGGCAGGGGCTGGGACTAGGAAGGATTGGCAGGGAACATTCAGGAATAGGGGTAGGTATCAGGGAAAACACAACCCAGGCTAAACCACCACCCCGGGGAGGGGAAAAAGGAATAAACCATAGGGAATTAAACAAAAATTACACACTGCAATACACTTTTCTATCAAAAGTGATCTATTATTCATTTGAAAGTTCCTGAGATTTATAAGAGGTGCTGTACAAAAAATTCTTTGGCTTTAGAGAAAGGTTGTGTTTATTTTCCTTAAGTGTCCTTTAATAGGGTGCCACCTACCAATCCAAAACTGTCCCACGTGAAACCTAAAGCAGTATCCTCATAGATATGAGGATATCCTTAGAGCTATGGAAATAGATTTCTAATGCATCATTTATTTCTAATAAGCCTGAAGTCTAAGAATGTATGATTTCAGGTTTACTACAGTGTTTCCTGATTATCTTTCTTTTGAGTAAAGTTTCAATCAACCACTCAGCAGTTCCCAGAGAAACAAAATATAACCGCTCTTTCTTTGTTTGTCCCCTGCTCACTTGTACAGCAATATTTGTCTGTTTAATTTTATAATAGGATTTGTTATTAAAACTTAACCCTAGTGTTGCGTGGAATCAAAAGAGAACTTTCTAAACAATAGTAAGAGCGGTGAGATAAAAACCCAATTCTTTAATGAAAGGTTTCAGGTGCACAAATATGGCTATATGTGCATGTGTGATATAGGATTTTTACAATTTTATTAAGGTTAATTAATTAGTTTATTGCAGGTACATCCAATTGGAGATCAGTTGCCCCAATAACCTACCCTTGGGTCAATCTCTTGGAGTTGGTCCAGGAGCTTCCTTGCCTTATTTTTTGTAATATCTTTTCAGTACAGGTGGAAAATAAGATGCCCTTGTCAGAAATCCGCTTCCTAATAATAAGACTAAACAAAATTTCAAGAATGTGTTTAGAAAGAGTTAGCTTCTTATTCTAAAATGTGAGAAAGGACAGGAAAAGTACAAGAAACTAAATACAATTTTATATTAAAACTCTATAAAGCTAAAAATAAATAATAAACTAAAAAAGTTTAAACATCACTAGGAAATAAAAATCTGCTACATACCTTGGCTCTGTGTATTTGTGCCTCCAAACAATGCAGCATCAGAATATGACATCACGAACATCAAAGTCACAAATTTTGTCTGTGCAAAAATGCTACAAACCAAGCAAAACCTGCTCCAATCTAACAGTCATGGAACAGAGGAAAAAAATGCAAATACATCTGCCTGCAGACACATTTGCCTGCAGATACATAGCAATTGAGTTCTGTAATGAAACACAGTTTTACTTTCAACAGCACATTTTTCCTATTATCTGAATCATCAGAGACAGCTCAGACTTTGAAGAGTGAGTGAACCTTAATCATGACTTTCAAGTAGATGCCTTCCTTCTCTTCACTGCAAAGAGGTTTTGCTCATGGTTAATAATTCTCCAAAAGGTAGGATAACCCTAGAATGACATGTTAATTACTAATTTCAAGTGAAAATTCAGGATGAGAGTTGTTCACCTGACATTTTTGAAATTAAAACATAGGTTGCTACAGCCCTGAGAATCATCATCTTCAGGCAATATCTACATGAGCTCTTTGCATGTTCCCATTTTCTGAGGTTCAGTAGAGCAACCTCAGATCAAGCAAGGAAATATTCTTGTAAGCAAGAGTCCAAAACAAACACATACTTCTGAGAAAAATATAATTATAAAAGTAACTTCTCTTTAATAATCTAAAAAGAAAATTACAAACCTTGTCAAGGAGCAAAATATTTACATCCTTCCCCATTTCATGTTGGTGATGGGTTTTTGATGGCTTCAGGCACTGGAGATGGAAAGAAGCCATGTCAAAGTATTTTATCCTAGGGGGCTATTATCTCTAATTTGAGATATGCTGCAAAGAAAAAAAAAGAAGAAAATGGTAAGCACTGGAACCATTTATCACCTACTGTTATGAGGAATAAAAGGTTCCTCTTTGAAGATAGTCCATTATCTATTTCTAGCTGGCTTCCTCCTGTCATATTATCTTGCAGAAATAATAAATTTGGGAAGATCACATTGTGAGAATAAGTACTACTGTATATCTATGTATATACATTGTTCTTTTATTTACAGTCACTTTTGCCCATTCTCTAGAAGAAAATGCAGGTTTTACATTTGTTATTTGTGGTTTCCTCACAGGCATTATTTTTTCCTCTCAGGTAGCAAAGGAGAGGTGGTAGTGAAGGAAGCCTGGAATAACATAAAAGAAAATTCATGCAACATATTATTTTCTTACAAGAAAAATCCCCAGCTAAAGCAATATCAATTTCTGTTCTGTAATGGTAGGAAAGGATTTCCATTAGGAAATGTATATTTGAATATAATACATATTCCCCACATAATGTGTGTCTCTGTGTATATATCTACATACAAGGGTATGGATTTATGTGCATATATGCAGATTACTAGCACTGTTCAAAAAATAATTTTCAGATCCTATGATTCAGACAGAGTAGCAATAACAAGGTTGCCTGTGTGATGACGCCTTTCTGTCTCTGAGCATTTCTTCAACATTTGTATATCACTCCTCACAGTTCTAGATGCCATCAACGGCTTGGATAGTAAAATTGATCATTTATTTAACAAAAACTAGTTGCAGAGACTTACTTTTACATAAACAACAAATGAAATTGAGAGTAATTTACACACACATAACTCATGTTCAGGACACAAAATAAAGATCAAGTGAGGATTTGCCAAATATGATGTCCTACAGAAGGATTAGTTTATCTTTCCTTTAAGGCAGAGTATGAAATCAATGTGTTAATCTACTTGAAAAGGAGGATTTGCTTTAGCTAGGCATTTTTTAAGATATGAAATTAAATCTATATTTGTTTTTATAATTATTATTCTTAAGGGTATCTCGGGCAGGAAACTTTTTTTCCTAGGATAGAAAATTTAAAAGAGCAAAGAGGGTAAAGGACATAAGTCCCATTGAATTTCCCACTGCAATTTTTTGGGGTTTAGGGCAAATCTGCAGAACTCTTCTGTCCTCCTTTTCAAATTCTCTCCCATATCAATTCTTTTTCCAGCTTGTAGACAATTTTTTCTGTATTCTTTCAGTTAAAAGAATACAGTCAAAAGCACGACAGCACCATGCACAGAATTCCTGCCTTTCTCTCACACACAAACATCCTGCCTGCATCACCACCAGCAAACTCCAGCCATAACCCAGAGTACAGCTGAACAGTGCCCCTGGCAGTGGTTTGTCTTTTTTAAGGACTCAGGTGTTACAACCTCTGTGTCAACCAAATTCTTGGTATAAGGTCTGTCTTCTCTCTAAAACAGAGGTTTTGTGGTTTGTTGGAGTAGTTTTTAGAGCTCAAGATCAGGTTGTTGCAGAATGTTCAGTATTTCCTCTCTGCAGAATAAAAGCTCTGCACTTACAACCGTGCATGGATAACAACTCATCCTGCCCACCTCTGTCCAGATAAAAGTAGCCATCTCCTCGCCTCCTGTCCTGACATAATCGTAAAAATGCGTGGATGTATCCAAAAATTTAAATTAATTTTCCTCATTTCCATGTGCATTTGAAGATAATGCAAAGATCAGAATTGTTTTATTGAAGGTATGGTTCCTAAGTTTAATTTCTAAAATTTTAAGTGGCATATAAGGAAAACATAAGCAGGTTGCAGTCCAAGTTTGTTGAAGTAGCCTCTGTGTCTGTGCTGAGAGTTCTGTGAACAAACTGGGGAGCAACAGGAAGAAAAATCACAGACCTGAGGAGATGAGGAGGGGGCTGAGGTCAATCTCAGGTGGTTTCTCAGCAGATGTTACTCTGTGGTCATTCACAGCGGTCCCAGGGAGGAGCTGGATCATTGTGCCAGATATCATAGTGATACCTTTCTAAGTTGCTTTAAATGTGTAATTTGCTGCTATCACTAAGGATCCCTTGTAAATTTATCACTATGGAAAGACTGGAATTTTGTTTCTTTTACTAAACATACGTTCTTTGGTTTTTTTATTTCCTTTGTTAGGAATAATATTAAATTATATCAAATTTTGACCCACTAAAATGTCATGGTACTTATAGCACAAAAGTACACTTTTTGAAAGGAGTGTATCTGACTTTTGCTAAGCTTTTGCTATCTGACTTTTGCTTTAATGTTATGGGTTAACACAATTTAGTTTTTGGTTAGAGAGGAGTGTGGAATATTGCCCTGTCAGGACTAGAGAGGACAAGAACCTATCAGAAGCAAATTCTTAGCTGTTGGCATATGGTTTGACTACTGAGAGAGCTAAAGGTGACTTTATAAAAAGCTGAGACCTTGTCCGAACAGTAGCATTTCCTTCCTTTTCCTTCCGGCCTCGGAGGAGGGCAGAGGCCAGTCCAAGCTCCCTCCCTGCAGGGTGGGGCCAGGACAGCCCAGCTTGTCAGAGCCAGGCCAGGGCCTCAGCTGCCGATGGGGGAGGGGAAAATCACAGCCACTAACACCTAGCTGATTTACAACTGCTGGCCGGGCCTCAGAGAATTGCTTTGAGCCGAGCCCAACGCCGCGGGCCTGTCGTGGCCTGGCCGGGCTCAGGCGTTGCTGTGGTCCTGGCGGGGGGCTGAGCTGGACCCTGGATCCTGGCAGCAGGTGGGGGAGTGAGCCTTGGAGGGCAACTTTGAGCCAAGACCAACCCAAATGAGACTGTAAAAGAGAGGCATCTACCAGCCTGAGATCCTGGCGCTGTTCCTGAGCCTTCCCCACCCCGCCGCAACCATTGGCAAGGTTTTTGAAAGTTCACAGCGCTGCCACCTAGCAGAGATCCTGTGACCATCTACAGGCCTGGGCAGGAGTGTTAACTCTTTGCTGACACAGATTGAGACTTTTTAAAATTCTCACCCTTCTCAAAGAGAGAGAAAATGCTACATTAGAGATATGTAAAGGGACAATATGGAGATATCAAAGTCAGTAATGGAAGTGTGACTTCTTAAGTGGAAGAGATGACAAGTTGCCTTGGGTTTAGGCTGAAAAAAAACTTATGAGTTGTAGTAACAGACTGTAATATGAATATGCTACAATATTCCTTTAAATCATGGACAATGTGAATTGGGGAGATGCTTTGTGGATTTTTGAGCAAAGGTATCTGTGATTTACTGAGTGAATATTGAATTAGAAACTGTAATCTGCTGATCCTATAAGATGTTTGAACAGAGAGATGAGAAGAAGCCCTCTGCTGACCATGGAGAAGTGAGAAGATGTCTCTGTTCCTTAGGATGAGAAATTCTTTGCTTGTGGGGTTGTGCATCTTTAAAAAGTAAAACCTCAGTGTGAATCCATGGCCCATATGTAGTCATGGGAAAGGCTACCTGACTGGGAGGTCTACAACTGCAGAAGTTCTGGGTGGGCTGCTTTTGTGGGAGTTAGAAGCCACAAGCAGACTGTTTCTCATGTGGAAAGTTATTAGAACAAATCAGGAGAGGCTTCTCTCTCTCAAAGACTGAATGAAAGACTATTTTATATGTGGTACTGACCTGAAGCTCTGAGTTCTGCCTCTTTACATTGTGTGGGAAAGTTAACATTACTTGGTGGGAGAAGGGGTTGATTTAGAAGTTTCATTTTTTTCTTTTCTCTTTAGTCTGTTAATAAATCTATCTGTTTTTAAGTTAGGCCTGTTTTGCCTTCTCATAATCTTATTTCACAGCAGAAAATATTTAGATCACTACACTAAATTTAGCAAACAGAACTCGGTGAATGTGAAACCACTACATTTAACCAATAAAAATTATTGATGTATCATAAATCATTTCTTTGCTCTGGCTGAGTGCCTTTAGGACCAGGCACAAAAGTCAGATTTCCTCATCTTTCTAGGCCATGACTATATTTGAACACTATTGCTTCCTGATAATGTTACAAAAATTCTATAAAATTGGAAAAAACTCAAGAATTTTCTTTCTGGTATATAGTGTATTCTCAGCCCATCCTAATCAGTAGTAAATGAAGTATAAAGATTTCCCCAGTAAGACTGGAGTTAGTTACTACAAGCTTTACATCCAGAGACATTTTGCCATTAAGAAAACTGTTTTTCTGCCCAAACCTGACAATATTTTCTGTTTCAACACCATTTTCTCCATTTTAATGATTAGAGCAATGAGTAGGTTGTCTGTTATTTTACAGTCTAGTCTATTCTATGTCTAATATTTAAGACAGATCCTTTATTTTAATATGAATATTTGCCTGCTAAGAGTTCTTCTGTTGATGTTATTGCAAAATCATGGCATTTGATTGGTTTAGAGTGTGAAAGCACTTAAATGATACATCTCATTTTTCCTTCTGTCATTACCTCATTTGAAATTAGAATAGTGGATTAATTGCCCCTTTAATGACAAGTGCTTGCCTAGATAAAGCTAAGATCAGGGTTAGCAATGTGCCAGGCAATTTAGGTAGTCAGCAAACCATGAATTTCACACTGACAATGCTAGAGGCATTAATCACATATATTTTTCCTTTTCTTTCCTGTAGTCAAATAAATGATTATTTGAGTTACTTTAGGACTTTAGTTCCCCAAGAATATGCAGGGGTTTTAGTTTAACCTTCTGTGATAAAGAACAATTTTTGCTTTGGCTTTCCTTTTTTCCCCCTTAGGGACCATCTCAGCTCCTCTTTGTTTTTGGTTTGTTGTTTTTTTTTTCCATCCCTGTAATTCAATTCAGCATGATATAGGGTGCTCTAAACACCACAGGGATCTGTGTGACTGGAGTGCCTTTGGCAAAAAGGTGCTTTAGATGGAAGGACAGGAAAGGGGTGATAAACCAAGCACCAATGCTTGAGCTGCTCTGTGACAATACAAGGGGCAGTAACACATGCTACATGTTTGCTGTTGTATCAATTTTACCTTTGCTGGTTCAAAATTATCCTCGTTAAAATCAACAGAAAGCAGTACCAGATGGATAATTCAAGAGACAAAATTGCGAGATGCCAGTGCTTGGTTTCAGTCTGATGGAGAAATGAATAGGAAATTCTTTGGATATTCCCAACAAAGAATTTTCATGGAATTAGGCTGTGGAGAAAATAAGATTTTATCCTCAGCAAAACCTCTGCCAAATGCAATATCCTCACAAAGCCTTTTTTTCCTTATGTACCTGAATTTTGTTCTTCAGCAGCAGCAGTCTGGCCTGCTGTGCCTGCTTGTGAAAGATGACTGATGGTACTCTCTGAGTGTCAGTATTGAGACATGGGGTAAGAAGTTAGAAGGGTAGCAGTTAGGAAACAGACATTTAGAAGATGTATATTGCTTGATATTTGCTGCATTTCACTATACTCACCATCTGGGAAAGGAAAGCAGGATATATGAGAGCAACATGAGAGAATGCAAGGATGGGCGATAAGGAGAAGGACGACCACAGGAACAGGATACAAACATCGTGAGCCCCAAGGATGCTAAAATAGACTCTGTAAGCTCCTGGGACTGAGATTAGACTAACCATCTGGCTTGGACTGTGACCAAGGCATCACTGAGCATGCTCCAGCAGACGGGGTCAAAAGTTTGTTCTCCAAAAAAGTCTCCTTTACTTTCTCCTTATGACCAGCAACGACCACCAGACACAACTGCGCAGGCATAAAGGACTGATAACTAGCATACGGAAATGGAACAGGGTAGAGCCAGGGAATGAATATACATGGGGAATTGTGAAATTTAATGAATATGTAACTTTTTAGAGGATGAAACAGAATGCAATAAATGAATCGGCATGCAGGTATTTTGATGGAATTATCCTCCATGCATCCAGCTGCTGAATAAAATACATACCTACTTTAAAACTCACTTGTCTTGGGTTTTAAAATTATTCTGCATATCAATATGAATGGCAAGGTTGTCCTTGTTTTCCTTAGAAACATGAGGTATTTAATGTAGGTGGCCGTGCTCCCTCCCAAACACAGAAGCTGCAGTCCATTTCTTATTTTGTTATTCTTGTTTATGTTCAAAAGGCAGAACAGGCATCTCTTTCCTGATGGACTCTCTTTCCTCTCTCAGAATAAGAGCAGAGAGGAGTCAAGAAGACTAAATCACCCCTCAGCTCTTGGGAAAGGTGATGTTTGATCTTCCCAGCCAAAATACATGTCATGAGTAAACTTAGACGCAATTCAACTGCATGTTCCTTGAGCAGAGCTGTGTAGGACACAAGATGTGTATCCAGAGCATGTGCAGATTTGAAAAGCAGCAGTAGTACATTTCATAGAGGGGAAGATACTCTAAAGTGATCAACTAGATAAATAAAGTTCTCTGTCTTTATAGATAATTAAATGAGTCTCACAAGTCGTGATGCAAAACTTCAAATTTTGTTTGAACTTTTTTTCAAAGCCTCTGAAAACTGTGGTTACTGCATCTGTAGGTTGTACATACATAAACAAAAAGCCTGGAGAATGGAGTTGAAGATATGCAAACACTTTACCACAGTGTTCATCTTCAGTCCTACCTACATTCTCTCATCTCTAAAAGGACAACAGCTCTCATATTTGCAAGAATATGGATGGCATATTCTGGCCGGCAACATCCTCCTGGCTTTTATTTATGCTTCTACATTTTTATTCTTTTAACAATACCTTGCCTGTGAAAGAGTGCTTGCAGATCTAATTCTAGGTTTGTTGTATAAGACTTAAGTATACCTTCCTAAGAAACAAAATAAATTATATTAGGTGTTTGAACACAAGAATTGTCTTTAGAATTCAGTCCTATTAATTTCTTTCACGTCTTTTTTGCACCTAGGCGTCATTGGAATCAATTTCCATGGAAAGCAAAGGATACAAAAGGTTTTAGTACCTTCTGAATAGCTATAACCTCATGGATGCCTCTAGAGATGTGAGGTTTTTACAGTGCTTCAGTTTCAGAGTAAAAATTCAGATAAGAAACATTGGAAGCAGTAAGCCAGATTCACCACTGGGGTCTCTATAGACTTTGAGAGAAAGATATCCGGGACAACTTTGGCCCATCCTATTAAAATAGTAGCCGAGGTATTCCTGGTGAGTAATTCAGGAACCTTTTTTTAAAGTTCAAAGAACTAATAATTTCAGGATCTTTAATATAAATTCTAATACAATTACTATTTAATCCCTTTTAATGCATTTCAGTTTCATTAATTTGAAAGCCCTGATGCTATCAGGAGCCTACCTACTCTTGGTCCCTGAAGTAGTTTCCCTAGCTGAGGATGCAGTGTCACTATCTATAGCCTCCTCATTCACCACCTCTATTGTTCTGCTTCAGCTTAAGCTTTCCCACTTAATATCAGCATGATATAATTGTGCCATAGGTGACAAATACATTATTCCTTCTTGTTATACTGAACTTCCTGTCTTAATTACCAAACTCATTTTTCCTCCACATCTCGCTTGCTCGTTACTCATTTTCAATTATGATACAGATTTCCCTTAGACTTTAATTACTTCTTGTGCTTAAAAGGGTAAATTAATTTTCTTATTAACCCTTTGACATCTCATTAAGATCACTGAATAGGACAATTCTGTTTTCTTGTGGCAGGCCATCCACATTATGTCAGTTTGTAAAAATACTGGAAGGCTTAGAAGGAATTTGATAAAAACATTAATTGTTCTTCCTGGTGTGGTGTCAACATCTGTGTCATGTGAAATTTTTTTGCCTTCATAGAGCCACCAGTTAAACTGGAACTCTGTTTATCCCTGTCTGACGTGAAGGAAACCATGGCTTCTAACAGTGATGTTTTGTTTACTTTGGTCTTTGGGTTGAATTTGCACTTTGACTTTCAGAAATATTCATAGGATAAGGGAGAGCACAAAAGATCTCTGAGCTTGGAGCAGTCTCTGACAGGATGAGTATCAGACAGAATGAGAATTCGAAGTTTCTCTCCCTTCTGCATACAGAGGCTTGCAGCAGAGCCTTGTTTATGTACAATGAAAATAATATCCCTTCAAAGACCTTAAAAGGAATACGATGTTCTAATTCCTCCTTACCTTTTGGTACACAAATCTCTACATGGTGTTAGACCATTTTATCCCCATAAATTTGGTATTAAAATTTGTAAACTGCTAAGTTTTTCTCTTGAAACACATACTAAAATTTCTCAATGCTTTGGCTGAGTTATTTCTTCTGCAATATTCCCAGTGCTGTTGTCTCCTTGCTCCTTTGGCCCTTTTGGATTCCCCACTGCTTACAGCTTTCTCCACTGGCTGCAAGCTCCCTGTGGGTTTTGTGCCCCAGCTTCCCTTTTCTGTTTTCTTGCTATCCTGAGACCTCTGGATCAAGGCAGCTCCTCATGATCCCTGTGGATTCACCAAACGTGCCAATGTGAGTCACTGGTACAGAACTGTCAGTGCAGCTTACAAGACGTTGATTCCTGATGCAAAAGAGAATTGTGAAATGAAAACCTTGCAACAATTAAAATGCAGTCACTTTATTTAGACATCATAGAACTAGAAATAGTAAATATTTCATGTATCTAGCTGGTTTCAGGGCCTAGGGCTAGCTGCATGTTTTTCTGCCTATCAGATCTCCACGCACAGGAGATTCCCACATGTATTTTTTAAGAATGGTCTGTCCCACATACAAGTCACATATTGGGTCTGTTGAATGCTATTAAGCATCATACAGATGAACACTGATTAAAATGAGCAGATTTGGGGCTAGAATGGGATGAAATATGCATGGACAAATTGTTTTATGGATTAAAAATTTATTTTTTAAGTGTCTTACAGAAACATCTGGCCTCAATTGGGAAAAAATATTATTTTGATATTTCTTTGTGGAACAAACAGCTGTCATTTAGGAAGAAAAGTTCATTTCCTTTTAACAAAGATAGCAATGGAAATCCTAGGCAGGACTTGAAATAATTATGACATTTGAAATAGGCCAATGCAGAAACATGTCTTCAGAGCTCAGCTCTCTGAAAAAAATATTGAGGTATTTTAGTGATACTAAGCTTACTAAAATACCCAGCATACCTGTTACTTAATTTTGGATGGTTGGCACAAAAAAGCTGGTATAAGGGTACTGGGTACACAGTAAATTATTCCCTATAAAACTCAGAAACATACAAAATGAAAAGTATTTCCAAATAACACAATATATATAGATATATATGGAAAAAATATAACTGAAAAATTTCTATTACAAAACACAGGATCCAGTCAATTATTTTGCCTTTGGAACAAACACTGAGGGAAAGATTGATAAAGACATGCCTGTAGACAAAAAGTGGGATAAAATGATGAGTTTTCTAAGAATAAGTTGTGCCATACGATTCTGTTATCTCAAATACACTAGTGACTAAATAAAAGTGATCTAAAATAAGCAAACTTCAAAAAAACAGCCCTCCCCCCCAAGCAAAAACAAAACCAAAAGCCTTAAACAAAATACCAAAACATTTGTTGGATATGTGTCACAGAAAAGTTTGTTAGTCAAGCAATTTTGCTCAGCAGAGCACTGTTATCATGAGTAAAATCTGGGAGAGGTGTTGGCAAAGAACTGTATTAAAAAGTAAAAGTTTCTCTAGGAGAGAAACTTTTTCAGTAATGAACTTTGTAAAAGGATGAAAAAGGATCAAGGGGTACCACTGCTGTTTTCAGATGATGTGGGCAGTGCCAGAGAAAAAGGGAATCAGGGTATTACACAGAAGTAGATGAGCTGGGGGACTGGAGTCAAAGCAATGAAATTACTTATGGTAGAATAAGGTGCACTTGAGGACCAATGAAAACAAAAGAAGATGACTGCTAAAATTCCTGCTGCTGACACATTGCCGTGCAGATAACAATATCTATGTTGTTATTGCATTCGTATTTATTGCTATGTCTTGAATGATACAAATTTGTAAGTTCTTTATTTCCTAGACTAGCCTTTTCCTTGTGTGTTTGAGGCTTGAACCCCAGTGTGCAGTTTGTAAAAACTATTGGATGGTTGGCACAAAAAAGCTGCACAATTAAGCATACTACTTAATACTTAAAAATAAAATTATAATCCTTTTCAGAACAAATGATGAGACTATTACTGTGGCTTGAATTTTGCATCTGTATTACAACTGCCTTATGAAATTGGAAAAAAAGTTTTTAAATTAATGCAATTTTTTTCTCCTACTTCTTCAAAACCATAGTCTAGTCTAGTGGTCCAAAAATATAATCAAGCTTTTATATATTGCAATTCTAGCTTTATCATAGAGATCTTGAATCTCTGTTTAAAAACAAAAAAAAAAGCCACATTCCTTTGGCATGTTAAATACAGTCTAAAGGTAAATACAGTGATCTCACTTAATACAATTTCCAAAAACATATTTCCCAAACCCTGTATCCCCAGGTTCTTAGCAATGGCATTCTGCAATTAGCTGTAGGTGCTTTTTGATTAGCATAGGGATGAACATTCTTCTGTTTATCATTTTTCTTGCACCAATGTGACGTCTCTGCTGATTACTCACATTATGGTTAATTTGCAACTGATAATCAGTCCTAGTTTCTTAATAAACTTCTCATTAAGAGACTGGAGCTGTCACTTTACCTCCATGTTACTCTTCCTAAGTATAATCTGTGACCATTATGCAAAAGAAAGGACTGCTGGACGTCACACATGTCATTTGCAATCATGTACAAAAGCTTTAAAAGGAGCTTGTTAAGCAAATGCCCTTCATAAATCATTACTGTAAAATAGAAAGGTAATAACTAATCACCATATTGCCACCCTGTTGCTGTATTTGGCTTTTTTGAAGAGGAGGAATGTTCAGCCAGTAGGCATTTTAAAAGATCTTTATTCAATGCGTTCAGTGAACTCCTTGAACATTTTGTGCTTTGCTTACACCACAGCAAAACCAGCAGTTTAGTAGCAGAGAGGCTCAGGCCGAGTCACCTGGAAGATGCTTTAAGATCCATTCTGAAACTGTTGCCTTCAGGAAAAAGTGATATGATTGAGTTTTGATGCCCAGGAACTTATCAACTGGTTGAAAGTAAATTTTCAAATTAACATTCTGAGCCCAGAGTAAGAATGAAGTAATTCAGAGTTGTCTGCAAAGAAATAAATTGTAGATATTAGTGTTAGTTCATACTATAAAAGAATAAATATATGCTTATGGATAACTGTCACACTTCAGGGGATGTGCAGTTGCAGTAGCAGTTAGGTTACACTAGTCTGTTAATATTGATTGCACTACCACTGTAAAAGAGTCTTTGGTATAGAGTTTTCCTGAATAAAATTCTTTAGTTCAGTCTTCTGAGCAACTATGTGACTCTAAAATCCCACCCTAGATTCTACCAGTCATGTGCTTTGACATTCCTTCATGAAGAAGAAAAAATTAAACCATGAGAGTTGGAGTGAGATTTGAAGTTAAGATACAGTACTTTGAAGGATTTCTTTTTGGAATTTTTTTTTTTCAGCTGAGTGGGTTTCATCTTAAGAGGGACAGAATAAGTAATAATAAATGAAGGGTAGAGTTTTGAAAGAGAATTAAAGATAAAATCAAAAAGACAAGCCAGCCAGAAATAAACCAAAACCCCCTTCCTCTTCTGCAAGGGATCCCTGCCTCTGCTTCCTATGCATACCTTCTATACATTCAGAAACCCTCAGTAACAGCATGTCACTATTATTTTCTCACAGGGAAATGTTTGGGGCACAGTTACTTTAAAAACATGCATTCATGATGTTTACTCATTGACTTGCTTCCAATCATGATTTTTAATCTGGTTTAGCAAAAAACCCCCACAAACCATCCCCCACCCCCCACCCCCCCAAAAAACAACCAAAAAATCCAACCAAAAAAGAAAAAAATAAGTTCCAGATAAACGTTCAAGAGTTTAGCAGCGAGTTGCAATGCCAGTATCTGAGCTATGACCAGACAAATGCTATCTTTAAAACCTACTTATCCTCGGCTTATGTGAATCTTCCTTTTTTAAATTATCTAGAGAAGCTCATTTCCAGTGTCCTCACATAAATTAAATGCTGCATCTCTGCATCTAACCTAAATTTGTTCTGCTTTTAATGTCTTGCCACTGCTTTCTGAGATAAAGATTCTTTGCCTCTGGAAAGTTTTTTGTTTTATTCTTTCTATATCTCCCTGAAAATAGTAAAACTTAACAAACAAACAAACAAAACCACAAAACCACAATTCAGTAAAGTAGTAGGGATTTTTAGATTGTAGTAAAGTAATTCAAAGTTTTCCCTCTTGGGTTTTATGATGACTTTACAGAAATTGTCACAACTGATGTCAGCAGGAAATAGAGCTTTATACATTAGGATATAATGTGTGAGGTGATGACATTCCATGTTTTTCAGGAACTACAAAACATTCAACACAGAAATGCATTTCAACACCTTTTATTTTCTCTCAGGGATTTTCAGGTGATGAGACCCCAAAATTCATTTTTAATATATTTTAGGAACAGAAAAGCTTTCTTTTAGAATTGTTCTCAGTAGTCATTCTTCCTGTTTTACCATTATCCTGCTGTGCTCTGGCCATTTCATGGTCTTTATTTTCCATTGTTTAATTCCCTTTTTTCTGCACTTTTAGCAAATAACATTTTGGATTTTATCACCACATCCACTCACAAATTAAAGCTGATAAGAAATGATCATAAAATACTACAATACTCTATTCCTCTTTATGTTGTAAATTAAAATGTTTGACTTGAGAACAAGACTCTTGTCTAGTTCCATATGTTCTTTGATTGTGGCTATAAAATAAGCTAATTATTTCCAGAAACCAATTGCTTTTCATTAAGAAACAATTGCAAAGATTCGATTGTCTATGAGTGTGTTGCAAAGATATTTTGACTGGATTAAATTTTTAGTTACACAGCATCATCTAGTTCCTGTCACATTTCAGTATTATTGATTTGAAACAGAAGTGGAATTTTGATATAATTTTTTCTGCACTGCATATTGTGTAATTATTCAGATGCTTCATTTTCATTTGTCCTTTCCTACTTGTTTTAAATGTTATTACTTGCTTCAATGCTTTTTCATTTTAGTGAATACACTGATAAATATTTCAATCAATTGCAGATGTGATTTTTGCATAAGTAACTGAAATCCTGCTACCATGGTTTAATACAATATTAGACATCAGAGGAACTTGTAGAAGCAATTAGAAAGTCTATGCATGTATTTGTTTATTTAGTTACTTAAAAAATGCTCTAAAGGGATTGCTTGAGCAGAAAAAAAGGACATTAAAGCTCTTAGTATTACTGTCAGATTTTTAGATGTCCTCACTGTGGGTAAAGTGCTCTCATAGTTGCCCCAGTTTGCCTGCAAACTGCAGTTCCTTTTTATTCTCCCAAGGAAGGGATGAACATGTCTGTGTGCAGCGGGACTGACAAGGCAACTCCCCACAGCTGCAGAGGAATGGTTGTGCCTCAGGTTACCCTGAAATATAGATCTTCCAGCTAGAAACATATCTTGGATATCTTCATGCATTTTGTGCTTTTTTTCCTCATTGAAATTTGGATTTAGTATGGGGAATACAACATTCCTCCATGAGCAGCTATTCTAAAGTCAGTGGGAGTATTTGAATAAGAAATTAGCAGACTCAAACTTCCAGCTCAGGCCTCACCTACTTTTCTAAATTCAGTCACAGACAAGAGTTGTCTGAATAATTGTAAGGTGAACCTTATTATTACTATTGTTGGTTTCCCCCCCCCATATTTCAGACTAATAAAAAACACGGCAGAAAATTTAAAATTTCCACTTTATTTTCTACTTCTGCCTCTCTTATGGGGCACTTGAATGGTTGGTGGGAAAAACAGTGGGGAAAATATATGGCCTTGAAGTTGATAAAATAAATATTAATGAAGAATTAATTTGTTTGGATGAAAATTCATTCTGTATATAAAATTGTAAAACATCTATTTCAATTTTTAATTATGATACTAACTTAGTAACAGAAAATGCTTCCAAAATAATGACTGAGCCTCAGCAGCGGCACAGCAGAGTGTTTGTACAAAGTTTAGTGTAGGTGATCTTCAGGAGTACTGCAGGAGCAGAAGCTGAGCTTGAGCTTCCCTTCTGCATCTCACCTTTTTAATATCAAACTTCAGCATATTATAGAGCTCATGTCTGTTAAGTTTTTATTAGTTATATAACACGTATTAGTCCAGAAACAAAGAATTACAGGCTCAATACTTATTATCCATGTAGAAGGATTATTTGTAACTCAGTGGTTGGCATTATAATATAATCATTAATTTCCTTTGCTTTTCTCTTCCCAAAAGGAAGTCTTCACAGCTAACAAGGAAGAACTGTTTTCAGAACATCACTTGGTAATACTTTTAATTTCCTTTGCATATTTTAATGCAATCAGCACAGCTTACATCTGTGTAGCAATCAAATTACAAAGTCAACATAATCCAATGAAAAGCTGAAGAGCAAAATAATCAAATTCAGATTAATATTAATTGCTGTAGTTTCTGCACCTGGATTTAAAAAACAAAGCCGAGAAAACCACCACACAGAACTTCCTCTATTTCAATACAATGTTTTAAGTAAAAAAATCCCAAACAACCAAAACAAATCAGAAAAATAACCACAACCCCTCTCCCTGCAGGATCCCAAAACTTTGGATGTTCTATTCTTTTCCTTGTATCAGGAATAGGTCTTGTCAATATACAGATATAGATACATATACCTCAGACATCCCAGTGAAGCTATTTATCATTTTTCCTTTCCCTAGCAATTTTTATCAACTAATTATCAATCTTTAAGATGGAAATATTATCCTAATTTGAGACAGCCATGGATTCCTATTGAACATTTGTGATTCTGGTTCTGGAACTAAATTAGTATTGCATGTCCATTACTGAAGCAGGACACAAAGTCAACTGGGTTCTTATTTTCACTTGTTCACACAACCAACAGTGAATACAGAAAGCCCAGCAAAAAAAAAAAATAGATTACCATTTCCAGTTCTCCTTCCCAGAGGTGCCTTTACCCTTCCTTTGGAGAGCAGCTGCACATACAATTAATTCAACATTGATCCTTGTGGTTCCCTTCCTACCCAGAAAATTCTGTCATTTTGTAAAGTAAATGTGAGGGGTGGGATCTCTAGTACAGAGAGTAATGTGCTCTTGGGGATGGGGGCAGAGGCCTAGTGATACAGATTTAATAGCTACAAATGGAGAAAAATCACTACTCTGCTAGCAACTCATGCATGTTAGTTTTGTGCCCTCATTCGTCCTCTTTGCTTGCAGCACATGCTTGATGAGGTGTGTGTGCTGTTACACACAATGGGAGCAAAGTTTTCCACTGAGGGAGCTGCACATGCAAAAGGTGCAAATGGGAAGCTGGAGAAATGCCACTCTTCTGAAACAGTTGGGAAAAAAAAAATTACTATTTGTTTACACTACAACCATTGGGCTGGTTCTGCAGTTTTGCAGCCTAAGCACAAACTGGACTCTCTCCCGCTCAGACTTGCCCATCCTTCACCCAGAGCACAAAACCAAACATATTGTTTTGTACAATCTACCAAAAGTTTAATAGCTAAAGCAGATGGAACTTTAAAATTGTGTCAAGATTTAACAGTGGACCATGCTGATGAAGAGTTTAGCTTTCAGTGTTACATAAATTCCTTACAGAAGTAGGAGACAGCAACTGCAATTAAAGCATAATTGGATAGAAAATGCTTCTTACACAGACAGAATGTGAGATGTAGGAACAAGACTTTACTTCTTTAACAAGAGCTTCCACTAGTCATTTAGGGCTCCCTTTGAACTAAAGGAAATGGCTGCAGGTGTAATTGCATCCTCTCATTTTATTACCTTTGGAATTCAGAGAAGATGATAGCAAGTAATTGAGAAGTTACCAATTACATTAACACACTTGGGACCAGTAAGATCTCACAGAAAACTCTGAATTTGGAGAGTTAGGTTTCAGCAATTATTCAGTCATAAAGAAGTATTAAAAATTGCTGAATTATGTACTTCTAGCACCAGTGAGATTCATAACAATAACCTGAAAGTGTTAAAGTGCAAAATTAATTTGTAGATTGAATTTCAAAATCAGGCAGAACTGTCAGTGGTCAAGTGGTAAAACAGATGTATTTGCTCCTTAGCATTACAGGTTAACCTTCTCAATTGCATACAGAGCACACAAAGGAAAAGAACTGCAAATATTGCAGTGGTTCTTTCTTTCCAAAGAGTGACTTTAAAAGTGAGGAGAAAGCTTCCTGATCAAAGCAGAAGGCTTTGATTTTGTGTTTTCGATGCTAAGATTTCTCTCTTGACATTGAGTTTGAGTACAAGCATATTCAGTATAAGAGAGAAAGAAGAGTTTTTGGCTGTGAAAACTTGAAACAAACACAACCCAAATTTTCAGGACAAATTCAAACTTTTATCCAGTTGTCAGCATAGTGAGTGCCAGCAACAGTTTCTAGGACATGGGTCCTTTCTCTTTGTGCTTGAGGATCTTCTAAACCACCTCTCTCCTTTCCATGATGGGGCTGCAAGTGAGAAGAAAAAATAGGAGTTTCAAATCCTTCCTGATGAGATTGTTTCAGTTCTATAACAATTTTCATCTAGACAGAAAAAGGAAGTATAACAAATAGGAATGCCAGGTCCTGATCCATGCAAGGAAATTCATAAATGCCTCTTATATGTATTAGTGTAACGTTAAGACAGACTTTATAAAATCACAGAAGGTCTTTGAAAATAGCATAAAAAATTAAAAGTTTTTGTCACTAGGTGTGTGTCAAATATCAAGTTATTAATGGGAGTGCATGAAAAACATCTCTAAAGAGCTGTGCAACCTGAAGGTAGAAGTAGCTTCCTTGAAAGGTTATCAGCTTTGGGATCCAGTCACAGGTCAGTCCAGATTCTCAATATTATGTCTATATCTTTAAGCACCAAAGATATCCCTCAGATCTCAGCCTTCTTTAGACCACTGCACTGTGAGTAGTCTCTCAATTCCTGCATTTATCGGGCCAGACAGACAGGCAGTAGCACCATTACACACAGGTGTACTGTAGTGCCTGCAGGACTGCAGATGGCCTTGGAGCTAGATACACAGCTGTCAGCAAGGCATTGTGTAGAAGTGCATTTACATAATTTTATTCTTAATAATTACTATAATTATTATTGGAAATTATTATTACAAAAAATACTGGTTGTCGAAGACTGAGGCCTGGGGGGTTTGGTAAAACCAGCACTAACAAAGACAGTGAAACACAAGTTATACTGTAAATTCAGATGTGACACTGCAGACCACTGACAAAAGCACACAAGATAAAGAGGTTGCCTTGCACTTTCCTTTACTGACTCACCCTTCTCCCTTATCACTGTGAGCTAGAGAGGGATCAGCACTGCTCTCTGGGTCTGGTCAGGGCTGCTGGAGGTGCTCTGCTCCTCTTGTCTGGGTACTGTGTGGAGCATCCCTGTTTGGTGAGGGCACTGCCTGCTGTCACCTCCATCCCAGCTCATCTTCCTTTGTGGAGCAGTCTAGTCTTGCTGCTCTCTGACAAAAAAAGACATCAAACACCTGCTCTTGCTGCCTCTGGATGTGTAAATCAATTTGTACAAATGTAATTGTGCCTGCATAAGCAGTTGGCACTTTCTCCTGGGCATATGAAACTCAAAGGAACCACATGTAAGGGCAGAATCCTTTGCACTGTGACAACCTCCCTGGTTAGAATGCTGATCAAATTAATTTTTAAATAATCTTTCTGACTGGCCTGAAGTGTTGAAGTATAAGGACAATAGTTCCTACCCCCTATACAACGTTTTTCATTTTTCAAGCTATTTAATAACTGTAATAACTGAAACTACTCCTTCAGGTACCCTTGTAACAATTAATCCTTTATACTTCTATTGTGTCTGACAACTGATGTTCTCAAAGTATTTTATGTAGTTAACAAATATAGCCTCATGCAGCTTCTGTGTATGAAGCTTTACAGGGCTAACTGAGTTTTAGAGCACTAACAACTTTAGAAAAAATCAGCAGTGTCTCCCTTGCATAGCACGGGGAAATAAGGGTGATCTTCATGAATCTCTGTTGAGATATAAAACTTTACAACTTTCAGGAATTGAATCTTGTTTTTCTTTTTTTTTTTTCAAAGGACAAGTTGAAGCACAGAATGATTAAACAAATAGCTAATATCTGAAAACAAGCTTCCCATTACCCATAAGGCCTTGCCCATGAGGCATGAATTTGTCCTCTAATGTGAGACAGGGACACTGTTACTGTCCTCATCAGTGAGGTCTCAAAGGACTGTGAAGGTGAAGAGTCTCTGTGTCACAGGACATTATGAAAATTCCCCATATTCTCTTCCTCCATGATTTTTCCACCAACATGATATTGGGAAAGTTTCTTTATCTCCTCCAATTTTCCCCAATATTATAAATAATGTAATGAATGTAGAGTTCTGACTCATATTGAAACACCTTTGATTAATACCAGTATAAGAAAAGTTTAAATTAAATATGTTGTATTACATACACTTCCAGATTCAAAATGGCAAAATATAACTGTGGCAAAAAAATTTGCAAGGAATATGATGCTACTTAGAAGCAAACATAGAGCATGCAGGAAATCTCTCAAGCTGAAGACACAGCTGGCAATGTGAAAACCAGAGTAGTGCCAGGAATCCACCCTTCTCTGTAAAATAATAAAACACTTGTCTTGGTGTGAGACATAATAGACCAAGCCCCAAACTATTGAGTCTTCTAGGAGATTCTGTACACCATGGTGATGCATCAGAGCCCCTGCTGATAACGTGGCAAGCCACACAGATTGTTTTGTTTGTGCAACCCAATGCTACACCCTAACAACAAAGGCTGTAAACCCCTCTTCCATGCAGTTAAATTTTTTAGAGCACTTCCCAGGCTTGATGCATCACTGAGATGGTAAAACATGCCTCATTACACTGTGACACTGTGTCAGCAGCACAGATTGCCACTAGCTTTCTCCCTCACTTTAGAACTGCTGCTCAGTGTCACTGCTTTCTTTAGGAAATTGAGAAAGAAAAGAAAAGGAAAGCAAATTCACCAGGTGCACTGGAAAGGATGGTTTCTTTCCTCTCTAGTATGCACAATAAAATTATTTCATTTTTAAGCAGGTGTCTACAAGTTCCTCTCAACATGCCAGCTATCAGAAACAAATATGTAACACAATTGCTGGTTCACCCTGAACACAGGTCAAAAAAGTAGAACAGGAGCAGTACAAGATATTCAGAGCATTGATAGGAGTTTAAGATTAAGAAAGGCAGTCATTACAAGCATGTGAATAATCAGTGTAACTGCATTTTAAATAAGGCACAGGAAAAAATGAAATTATAATTACACTAGTAAGAGCCATCTGTTGATAGCACCACCAGGAGCCCTTGCTCTTTGAGGACTCAGTTAGCAAAGCTTGAGGGAGGGTGAGTTTTAATT
This sequence comes from Acrocephalus scirpaceus scirpaceus, assembly GCA_910950805.1. Lineage (NCBI taxonomy): Eukaryota > Metazoa > Chordata > Aves > Passeriformes > Sylviidae > Acrocephalus > Acrocephalus scirpaceus. The sequence goes on along the minus strand of OU383773.1, from coordinate 142,409,327 downwards.
ATTTTAACTTTCCCATCTTAAATAGTGGCACTGGTCAGACACTTGAAGCTCAGAAGGTGCTCAAGCATCTTGATGAGTAAGGCTTTGAATCACCAATTCCTCTGGTTAACTAACTGGGATGTGATCCAGCCACCACAATCTAACAACCTTTTGATGGCCTATAGTCTGAGAAATTAATTCCTCTGATGTCCAGCCTCACAACTGGCCATGCCTGCTTGCTGTGCACATAAAAGACCTCCAGTATTGGCAGAGGCCTCCCAGAGCACCTAACAGAGCAGGCAAAAACACAGTCTGTTGGAGATTCAGTCATCAAAGTCTATTCATGTTAGCAAGAACAGGTATGGATAATACTGGCACTCATATATACCAAGAATATTTTGACAGCTCTGAGTGCCCTTTAACCCAAAGTCAGGGCAGTCTCAAGGAATTCAAATGTCTTCTTTGCATTTGGCTTTTTCTAAGTGTGGAATTCCTCTTATGCTACAGTGAAATTATATTCTCTTCTGGTTTTGCCCTCTACGAAATATATGTTTCTTTCCATTGCCAAATTTTCCAATGTTTTTATAAGCCTGAGTGAGCTGTTCCTTCTTTCTACCTGCCAAGATCAAGCATTAGCACCCATGTCTTTGTTCTTCACTTTTTTTTTTTATAAAGTTTTTTTTTTTACAAAGCCAAAATTAAACATATATTTACTGTTAATATTAGCAGGCCTGATATATCTGAGCATAAAGCTGAAAATATGTACCTAAGGACTCAGAATTCTCTAGCAATTTAATTTTAGTGTGATTAGTTGTTGAATAGTATAAATTAATTTATTTTATTCTGTGAGATTCCCTGTCACATAAAGGAAATGCTCAGTGACTTAAGGCAGACTCAGAAATCTGTTCTTAATGATGTTCGAAACATTGCAAATGCATGAATTAAGAAATAGCTTTATACTCTAAAGAAAGCGTTTGATTTTATTAGCCTGGGGCATTAGAAGACATAAAAGATGTAGTGAAGTTATTCCCCAGCCTCCTTTTTTGTCATGAGGAATTGAAATATAACATATATACTTCTAGCATACATTTATCTCTTCTTCCTGACAAGCCTTTAAAGAAATGCTTGACCTAAATGTCAAAAAATTGTCTATAATTTTTAACTGAAAGACCAAAGAGAAGACATGTTCCTAAGATGGTATATCTTAATTTTTCAAGAAGGAAAAAGACAAAATCAACATGTGTTAAAAAAAGTTGCAAGAAAATTCAGACAAGAAAGTAGAGGTAAAAAAAATCTAATTGGATTACATGAGTACAGATGCACTGCTGCACTGGAGGTCATTGCCTGAGCACTGCTGAGAAGAGTTTAGAGCATGAGCTTGCTGCCTGTTACTAACCAGTGTGTACTGATGACTTTAGCTTTCATGTTTTCAGATTCTGTGCTGCCTAGGGGTGTAGTTCTGAGGCTCGTATTAAGTGCCAATAAGTTCTCTTCACAGAGTAGGAAGACAAAAAAATACTTTTCCTGCTGAGAACAACGTTCAGTTCAACGGCATAAACAATGGTGGACTGGAGGGAGGAACAAGAAGGATGGGACCTCATAACCTGAAGCTGTAATTGGACAATTAAACCCCATCATGCAAATGCAGCAAAACTTATAAAAATGTAAGATCTTGTGACCAGTCAGCCATTTTGTGACCATTCTTAGTCCACCTTGGGTGTACCCCTGGTCAGGCTCCTGTCCTGCCCAAGGTGGATTCTGGAGGCCTTTCAATAAATACCGACTGTATTCTCTAGCTCTGTGCAGTCTCTGTTTCAGGTCAGTCCTCCCAAGGCATCAGTATCATTACAGATAAATTTTACATGTGTATGTGAACTCATGCTAAATTCCAGGGTGCATCTTAACTGAAGACACTCTTGGGATTGGAGATAGGTTGGAGATTGGAAATAGAGTGCAAATTTCTGTTGGAAATATCTCCAGATACCCCTGCCCATGGCTCTGACAACCGTGATGGGCATAACCCACAGACACAGCTCCAAAGGCTGGTTGCAGATTCAACAGCCCTGTTGCTCACACCTTGTTAAGCAGGTTTTCCCATTGCTGATGTCTACCCACCGTTATGTTTTCCCATTGCTGATATCTACTCACCGTTATGTTTTCTCATTTCCTCAGCAGCCACATTTTGATGGATCTGTGTTGCAGTGTACCCCCACACCCGAGCAGGTGTTGCTGTATTAGGAAAGAGTTTAAGCCTCATCCCTGAACTTTTAAGGAAGAAGAACCAGAAACTTCTACGCTTCTCTCACCATAATTGGCCCAATGCCAGGACAAAAGCACATGTTGGACCCTTGAGCTGTTCCTCAAAAGATGTAGCTGTTTTTTATTGGGCAGAATGTTCAATGTGTTCAATGCAAAAAATCCCTCCTAGATCATTGAATACTTAGAGAGTGCAGATTCTCAGGACTTTTCAGGGTGTCTTAGCAGGTGCAAGGGACCTCTCTGCACTGTGCACAGTTTTTATTCTTTTGTTTTGTATAGTTTTTTTAAATTTCACTTTAATTAAAATCTTTTTGCTTTTTAAAAACACCTCCAATCATGTCGTCTCACTAATTATTCTTAAGCCACTTCTGGAAGGTTGGCAGTCACGCTCAGAGCTTGATACACCTTTGTGGGGCTAATAACACGCTGGCCTCACACAGCCACGTGTCAGATCTATTTATCTCATTTCTGTTTTTCAAGTTGAGGTTTCTTAGAAGTTATTGTCCTGTGGCTTTGCTGCTACAGGTGGAGTTCATCCCTTGATACACCACTTGCGCTGAGCTGTTTTCAGCTCTTCCTTCCTTCTCCTCTCTGTGACATTGTGCTTTTTATACTCTCCAAGTGTTGCTACATCTTTGGAGCTCATTTTTTTAATTTAAGTATGTAATGGGTCCATTCTGATTTGGTAATCTCTTATGGCAGCAATAAGTACGTTCTGTTAGATTGTTGGCACGTGTACAAGTTTTTCATGACTTCATTATATTCCCTGGGAGTTGCAGATCCAGGAAGTTGATCCATTCAACCTCTCTCACAAAACCAGAAAAAAGGAAGCTTAGCTAATATTTTGCCCCAGTAATTTGTGACAGTTTAAAACAGGTAAGGTAAACAGGTCTGATGAGTGAACCATGTTAAAAGTCAGAAAAAGCACTTTATCTCAGAACAGTGTTTCCTTTGGTATATCATATAGCCTTTTTTTTTCCTTAAAAATAACGTAATATAGATGAGTCACCATAAATAGCAATCTACTTTAAAACATTATTTGCTATCAGTATATACATATACTTCTATACAACACATATCATTATTATAATTATATATGATTATACTTTTTTTTCATTATCACATAAAGTATTTTATACTACCAAAATAAAATTAACTTAAATGGGATTGTCTTTCTCTAGATTAAATATTTGTCACATTTCTGTGTCTTAAACTGAAATACACACAAAGAACACATAATTTTAACTTCTATATTTGTCATTGAAGGGATATCTTCTATATAGCATTCAAGGAAATTGCATAGAATTGATCATTAAATCATTCTCCAATGTCAAATTCATGTACTTTACATAAACCTCTTATTGTGAGCCAACCTTTATTACAAAAAAAGTTTTTTAATCTGAACCATCTAAAATATTTAGGGTTGATTTCACTTTAGATTTGATTGTTTGCTTTGGGAATTTTTAAAAATTTGGGGGGGGGTTTTGGGGGGAAGGGGGATTTGGTGCTTTTTTGGTGGTGGTGGTATTTTCCCCTAGAAAAAGTGGCCCAACAAAGTTAAAACTAGTATGTCTGTGGGAACCAAAATGTGAAGTGTATTAGCTGCAATCTGCTGTGCACGACTAAACTAAACCCTTTTTTCATTTCTTATGCTTTGCCCCAACAAGTTTTAGATAAGAGTTATTTACATTTATAACCAAAGACTAAGTCACTGAAAATTTTACACTTTCTTGCCTTCATTGCATGCCAAATTTCAGCTCATAAAGACCAGGTGGTTCTAAGTTTAAAACTGGAGTTTAAGTTCTTAATAATGCTTAAAAGAATTTCAGCAAACTACCAAAAAAAGGAAAAATAATTTCACATTGCCATCTCTGTCAGTTCAGTAGAAACTTAAAAAAATACAGTTGATAAGGACTTTCATGATGTACAAAAGTAATTTTAATATCTAGAAAGCTTTTAAAGATACTTTCAACTTCATGGTTTAAAGATAAACATCCTTTGGGAACACATTCTACGCATTCTGTGTTTAGCGCTGGCAAAATGAGCCATGTCCTGCAGTTCTGAAGCTCTTTGAGGAAAGGTAATTGAAAGCTTTTGACACTCAGTCTAAAAAATCAGATGAAGACCTATCTATCATTTTACAATATTATGAGAAAATAAGGTGGACAAATAGCTGGAAGCAAATTTGTGCACTTTTTAAACAGACTAAATAGTATCTCCTACCTTGGATTTAGCATTTACAAATGATAAGACATTTTTAAAATTCAGAGCAATCTGTTTCAAACACTTTTTGTTTTTCAAATATTCTTGATGTAATTTCTCTTTTTTTCTAAAAATACTAAAGAAAAAAACAATAGGTTGTTTCTATTTCAGCAGTGCAGAAAATGACAACTGTGGAGACTATTGATTGCCATATGCACAATATGAGGGGTTGGCAACTGTAGGAAAAAAAATGATTTTTTTCAGAAAAGATTTCAGTTTCATTTTAATCAATGGCTAGGTTGCTGAATTTTTCTCTGAAATCTTTGACTGTTTCAGGCTTTCTTTTACACACGATGGAAATAAGAAAGGGAATGTTCCACATTGGGCAGGAAACATGTCCACAAAAATAACAAGCCAAGATCCTTTCAATAAAGGACAAGGGATTACCCTTTAAGTTACCTGTGATCAGAGAATCTCAGAGGGCTGAAAGAACGTGTCTTCCTGTAAGAAATTTCTTTGGACAGAGCGTATCATCTCCTTTGCACATAGGTGATCGTCCACAACAGAGATACAGATAGAGAAGAAAAGATTTTCCATTCCAACAAGATGATTTAAAATATCTGTATGCTTCCATAATAACTGATGTTATCAAAATGTGTTGTTTGCCCCTTTACTGAAGATCAGCATCCAAGTAATATAGATAAAATAGACATACACACAATATGCTGGGAAATACTTAGAGTAGCTGCTCTTTCTGGTCAGATTTAAGCATTCCACTTTGACATGGGATATTACATACCATGGGTAAAGACTTAAGTAGGTGAAAATGGTGGAAATAAGAAGCAAAGGATTAGATTTAAAATAAACCTATAAGGTCAGATATCTTTTTGGTATATTGTTGTTTGGGACATAATACTAGGTGAAGTATGTCATTGTTGAATAATTTTACAGTAACAAATACATGAAAAGAAATATACAAAAGAAGTATATTTTTGCAAGAAACTGTATAACATCCAAAATATTTTCCAGCTGTCATTGCAAAGTATCATATCATAATTAGAAGAAACTAGTCAAGACTAGATTAAGGACAAACACAAGGAAAAGTAGGATGAAGAGAGATTCTGGTCAGATCAATTTGAAATAAAAAAATATATATTTATATATTAAAAAAAAACCTTAAAATTTTTGAAAATCACAGATAAAAATCTGCACACACATATAAAAAATGCCTCCAAACCAACAAAAAGCGTTCACACCAAATTTAGTCTCTGCTAGAGTAGAAAGTTTTGCCAATCCAGACACAAGTAGCTGGGAGCTAGAAGTGTTCTCTTTTTAAATCCAAGGAGGTGCATAACTCCAGCTGAAGGTGGTGAACTGGTAGGCACTGCAGTAGCCGACCAATTAACATAATTTTTCCTTAAGGTTACTTACTACTTATTTCAGTACATACACCGTCTGAAATATATGCAAATGGAGCTGAGAGTCACTAGGGACTGTTTTGTTAGAAGTGATAATCAACCTGAGCAGTACAAACATGCTGCAGGCTAAACAAGTTGGCCTATAGCACTTCAAGAGGCACTTTGCTTTGAAAATCCTCATAATCATTGCCAATACATCTATGTCACAGAAACGAAGCAGAAGAAGGGTATAATCAAGCCAAGCTGAGCACGTAAAGAATCATATGGGACATGGGAATAGCAGCCACTTCTGTATAGTGAACTTCTGTGTTCAAGCCAGATGTTTTACTGACAACACTTTCAGAGGTTGCATGAATATTTCAGTGCAAAATGAGCCTGAGCTACAAATTAATGAGTTCTTTTTTCAAAGCCATTTAGATATGCTATTACAGCTAACACCATTTTCCATTTCAGACACAGTTATTTTATTTGGATGAGACAGAATGCCTTATTCAGCTCAGGAAAAAAATCTCTATTAAAAACGTATTGGAATGCAAAGAAATTTGTGTAACCATTTGTAACAAAAGACCCTTAGAAGTATAGAGACTCTCAGAAGAAAATACCACAGCTTAAGAAATACAGGACAAGTTAATGATACACACAGAGCAGTATGGTCTGGAGTTGCAAGCGTTTTCTTGTCTGAGTAGTTTCCTCATACCATATCCATAGTCCATTCAATATCTTTTGTCCCCATAAGAAAATAAACAAAAAAAATTCCTCTGCCTCTTTAATACATGAAGTTTAATGTTTCATTTGAAAGTCTGGAACTAAAATCTTGAGCTATGGCAAGAGTTACCCCTCCTAAGGCAGATTTTAAGACAGTAGACTTCTGCTTTTTAGTATATATTGCACCAATTGTCCATATTTCAAGAACAGAAGCAGTAATCTTGGGCCCCTACATTCACAGATATTTTTGTCTTGGATGTTCCAGATGCAATATTTTACACATGAAATTAAATTTTAACACTGTTATGGTAGAATCCATTTTTAAGCATATCATGTTGTGATTATCCGGTTCAAACAGATGTGTAAATAAATGAAATTGGTCCTGATTAAGAAATTCAGTGACCATCTGTCCATCAACTTTTCTGCATTACTTCTTTCATACAATTTATTTGTATGGTGTATTTGATAAAAGCTTTTAGATACTTTCAAAATATTTCCTGACTTACATTTTTGTGAACTATATATTCATTAGTGGACTACGCTTTGTAGGTGTTTTCTATAAATTAAGGAGTTAGTCTATGCATCTTAATGGAAAATATCAGCTAAATTAAAAGTGAAGACGTCTGTATGTCCATAATGTGTCTTTTTCTCTAATACTACTTTCATTTAAGTCTTTTGAAGAAAATTCCAGTTTCCATGCCTTGAAAACATGAGATTTTATTAGTGAGCAAAAAGAAAGCAAGTTGTTGTGATGTGATCTCCAAGAAACAAGTGAATTAAAAAGATTTTTTTACAGTAAGCCTAGACCATTAGTGCAGCTTTACCTCCTTTTCCTAATGTAAAGCACCAAAAAATGTGACTCAAGAACCTTGTCCCTGCCAGGCTCAACAGTAACTGTTGAGGCTTTACCTGTGCAGGTCTGACAGCAAATTGTTTTCCATTGTTATTTTTGGTGGTGTATTTGCTTTTCAAATCCTGGATAATTAGAGGATTTCTCTTTGTGACACTGGACTCTCATGTCACACTTTAATTACAAGGACTATGTAGTGTTCTATTAACTTTGGATTTTTGCTTCTTAGATCTGTGTATTAATTGGTAATATCAGCATTCAAAAATATTCTTCATTATAGTAGTTAACCACATATCCAGGACAGCCAAAATTAACCATTTATTAACTTATTTCTTCAGCCAACATCTATGAAGATCTTGTATTTCTATTTCTGCTTATGCTGTGAAAATTAAGAGTAAAAAAATATATGCCATGAAAATAATTTATCTTTTTAGAGAAAGCATTTTCTGAAATACTCATGCATCTTGCTTTTAAAATACTTTGATCAGTTAGATGTTTGGTTTTGTTTTGGTTTTAATTATTGCAGTTATTTTACATTTTTAATTATATTTGAACCACATTACTGAGCTTTTTTCCCCAGCTATTACATCTATACATTATAATCACTATGTGAATATTAAGCCACTCATATTCATATATTTTTGAAAATTGTTGTCAAAGGTAAAATCAAAAATTGTCATAAAAGCAAGAATAGGCAACACAATACTGAATAAACAAAAACAATTACATAATTTCTCTTCCTCAATATTGGTATTTTGAACTGGGAAGCTTTTCCTGTAGTCTTGAGTTTGCAGTCTCTGTCCAATGTCTTTTGCTTCCTTACTGCCACAGACCCTATCTTTGAAATAAGGTAATTTTTGTTAATTGTATCTATGCCTGTTTCATGGAAATTCCTTGGGGCAGGATATGTTTTTCCTGTGCTCGAACATGCTTTTCCATAGTGTTTAGTATAATGTAGCCTAGAATAACACTGTACAATGCCATTCTCTAGGTGGTCTCATCACTTATAATGAGCTTGGAATTCACATTTCACTAACTGCTGCTTCAAGTTTAAGAAGCTGGCCACTTGGGTTAACAACAGGAAACATAGGAAAGGATGTAACATGATAGATGTGTGTCTAGGTATTTTCTGTGGAATAAATTGCTCATTCAGAGCAAGATAATTTGAAAAATTGACATTGGTAACCAGGAAGCCCTTTACAAGGCTATTGTTGTTTTAAAAGGCCCACTTAGTCCTCTGGCTGGAGAGAGCTGGGTTTGTAATTCACCTATGGAAAGGTCAGATGTTGCACACATAGCTCAAAACATGATGGCAAAATGCTCAGAAATTGCAATAATACACTTGGAATATAGCAAAGCAGAAGTTGGAAAATATATGCTATAGATACTGACTGGATTTTCAGTGGTACTCAAATTGCTGATTTTCTTTACTTCAGTGGAGAAGAATAAAATTCTTGAGAAGAAACTTAACTGCTGACTGAATTTTTCTTTGTAATATGTACCAAACATATTACATAATCTCAGTGGAAACTCAGTTTTCTCTGCCTTTGATTGTGACGAATTTATTTGTTTGTTTGGGTGTTCTTTTTTAAATTTAACAAGCAGTCTTTCTAATATGTTCATATTGTGGAAAAAAGAAAATTTTCTAGGCACACAAAATATTCTTACAAGACTTTCCATGAGCACTGCTTTTCTGCCAACTCCCAGACAACCTTTAATCACAAAGTCTATTACTCTGAGTAGTTAAGAAGAAACTTTACTTCCAAAGTCTGATGACAACCAACTTTTTAGACCAGAATTTCTCTCTGGTGTACAAAACTGCAAACACCTTTGGGCAAGCTATCCATGCTTCTGATTATCCAATTAGGAATAGTCAAAGGATCATGGTTTGGTGATAGTATATCATATAGCACAAAATAATTTTAAATTTTATATATCAATTTCAAATCCATGGCTTCAATGATGCTTGCAAAGGGTGGAGAAATATAAACAGAGGAAAAAGAACAAGGGAACTCAGTGCTGCCTGGTAGAAAGGATAAAGGGTGATGGAGATGCAAAACCCATATGCTAAAAGCCATGAAACAAAGAAATATGGCATATTTATATATTTACTATATTCATGGTAAAAGGAAGACTGTATCTGCTTTTCTACAAGCTGAGCAATATGAAATTTTGAAATATGAAATTATGAAATATGAATATGCATACTACATTTTCTTTATATGCTTATTTTACTTTCGTCCTTGAATTGGATATAGTGTGGATGTGATTATCATGCACTCAGTTCTCTTTCCTTTAATTGAATACAAATTAACATCCTCAACCATGAAAATATTCACTTCTCTGGAGTAACAGCAAGGCTAGAAGTAGGTAAAACCTAGCAGTCTGACTAATATATATATTTGTGTGTGTGTGTGTGTGTTTGTGCATATATATTCAAATCAGCATTCCAAGGGCAGCTGTTGCTATTAAGGACATTTCACTTACAAGCACAATATTAAATTAGATTAGCTTACAGAACCCATAAACATGTTCTGTCGGTGTGTTATAACAAAGATAATAGAAGCAATAACAAATAGAATTTAGAATCACATTTTAATTAGTCATATGAACAGTTTAACACAGAAATACTGACAAAGCAGAACTAACAGTGTAATGAAGCTGCTTAAAGGTGTAGATAGGAGCCATCCTTGCAATATAAATGCAGTATTTAATAAGAATTTTTACTTAAAAAAATGATTTCACTAAATCACTGTAACTAAATAAATGCCAAATGAGAAGAACGCCCTGGTTGACTTTACCTAGGGGAACAAAGACCTTTTTGTTCTCACTATGAAACTTCCTATGAAAAAAAATGCAATTCCTGCATAAAATTGGTCATGTATTTGTTAGGATATCTGATTTGTAGTTCAAATAAAGAGAAGTTGTTGAGATGCGTTATATTTTTCTCCTCTGGATAATTTCTTTATTTTTAAATTTGAATGCTATTAATGATTTGTTTGGATAACCAACTCTTTCAGAAATGGTCATCTGTTAACTATATTTTTCTGTCAAAATTGTTGTTATATCATCAATGTCTAGACAAAATTCAGCAAATAACTCATCACTAAACAAAGTAAGGAAAAGGAAGGACTCAGCACTTTGTAAGACAGTAATTGTGAAACACCCAAATATATACTGTCCAAATGAACTAGTTAGATGAAATTTAAATTAATTTATTGATATTCTAAATGTTTCCCAAAACAGTGATATTTCAGCACCACACCAGGTGATGTGGTATATAGCCATAAATATAGGAAACCTGAGGAAATGAATATATAAATGAAATAACGAAACAAAAGGAAGCTTTTTCAATAATTAATGTAGCTCAGTTTTGCGTAATAGTGATTAGCATATGTCTAAATCCATCATCCTCACAAAGGGAATCATATAAATAAAAACCCCTATAAATAAAAAAGTGAGGATTAAAACAAGAATGGAAAAATGAATCTAACCAAAGCAATCACTTACAAAAAGTAATGACACTATCTTTTTAATACACCAAGAGGGAACCCCAGCTACCACACTGGGCATTGCCAAATGCATTTTAAGGTAGAAAATGTTATTATTTCCTCTGTACAGATGAATCACTGGGGCAAAAGTCCTCAATGATTTACTCAGGATTATATAGACAGAAGTTTCACAACAAGGAAGCCCAAAGCTGATACCTTAACCCCTAAACCTGCCTTTCCTTTGAAAATCTATAATAATAAAAAATAATTTTTTCAAAAAATGAGGAAATACATATCTAAATGGACTGCAGTCAAGAGGTTAACTGATGACTTTCAAAGAAGTGGGTATTTCTTTTAAAATAAATTCTGTAGTAAAAAAATAGCAGGTGAAATGTACTTTGAAAACGTAGGCTAAAGAGGGATTTTAAATAGTCAAAAGCTCAATGATATGTTATTAGAACCCATTGTCACAATACATCATTCAGACCAAGAGCTTAGCAGGAATTAAAAAAGGATTAAACCTTTATAAGGATAATGAGAACATCCATAGTTACTTTAGATAGGACATAAATAATATTTGTATTAAAATACAGGCATTCCTTGAGGCATAAGTGAAGCATCAGTTTAGGAAGGTAGGTAAAAAGCATCACCAATAACAAAGTTATTGTGCAGATTGCAACTTCCTTCGAAGAAGATTTCATTAGGAATAGAAAACATTGCTGAAGGCCAATTTGTAATTTATAGACATTTTAATTTCCTATGTGACCAAATGTACTGGTTTGAAAGCAAAACCAGAGAGAGACTCCAAGTCAGAAATACAATTTAATAGGAGGAAAAGAACTACAACAACAAAAAAAGTAAAATAAAATAAATGCAATAGTACAAAAGACCACTGACAGTCAGAATACAACCTGAGTCAGAATACAGCCTGACACCCTGTTAGTTAGGGTGGTAGTAGCGGTCCAGATGAAATGGTCTTGTCGAAACAGTGATCCTGTAGAAAGGTCTGGTAGCTCTTGTCCTCTGCAAATCCAGTGGGTAAGGCTGCCTGTGCTGTCCCAAACCCCGGATTATATCCAGGTGGGAATGCTTGGCTCCTCCCCCTGGGCAGAGCATCTCACAATGGGATGATCTCATTCTATGAGTCATGCAGTGGGTCCTTGATGGCCCATTAACCAGAGATAGCTCCCAGAGGGAGTTATCTATGAGTCATGTGGCAAGGCATTGATGGGCCCATTAACAGAAGATAAGGGAAACACTGCCCCACCTGGTTTCAACAGTTTATGAAGATGGGGATAGAATACATACTTTGGGCACATCTTATATTTTAACCTCGGATACCAAATGAGAAGACAAGAGTAAAACCTCCAGAATCACCTGTCTTACATCCATGCTGCAAAATTCATCCATCTCAGCTTGGACAGAGTAGCTTGCACCCCCTCTTCATCCACACACATTCACCTTTCTTAAATAAGTAGGTCATACCACACAATATTTGATTCTGGATGTAATTTGGGATCCGTATGCTGCCTCTGCAATCCTAAGGAATAGTTATTTTGTGTGTATATTGGCATTTGGGTTTTTTTCACTTTTAAGCACTTGAAATAGTAAGTATACATATTTTGGAATAGCATTGAACTACACAGGAGAAGGCTGTATGCAGTCAAATGAGGTAGATTCCTCCATACTACCTCATATGAACTATATCCAAACTAACAGGTTCTTCACAAAAAGGGAGGCTGAGAATCATATAACACACTGCTCAATGCACAGAGTAGGGAACTAGACCTGATAATGAGCTGAGGAGCTATTACTCACCAATGGAGTTGTACCCACAAGGAATATTTCCTGTTTCCCATTCACATGGAATCCTTTGACTTTCACAGAGCCTTCTGATATTTCAGATCATTCAGAGACTCAGAACTAAAATGCTTTACACAGCAAACTCTGAGCATGAATGTCCTCCCGTCCCCCGCTAGAAAGGTTTTGCGCCCTAAATGATGGCAAAATGCCCAAGAGAACACCAGTCTATGAAGCATGGTGTCTTCCCTGTATTCAAACAAATCAACGTTGTGACCAGAATTGAAAATTTTCCTATAGGAAAACAACTCCCGAGGTGGTGAGGACTTCGGAGTTTTGCTTTCAGGAAGTGAGCAAATGACGATTTAGCTGGAAGACAGGATCTCCTTCAATTCTTCAGGGACCACTATATGCATCATCACAAATTGTCAGCCTCTCAATATGGGTTTTTGGGGGGTTTTAACATTAATCACAGCAAACAAAGGCATGATTTTTATCTTGCAGTTATGACCTCTGTAATGGCAGCACACCTGAGCAACCACTTGGTGTTCATGGAAAAGTGGTAGAGTTAAAAGCTACAATAATACATAAAAATACTACAACTCACCAAATATTTGAAATGTCTAATAATTTTCAGAAGATTTTTACATATTAGAAATTACAGGGAAATATAATTTCAAAATTGTATAGCAAGTTCTGGTTTAGATATGTGTCAACAATTTTTTGAAGTTAGTTATAAGTATTTAGACAAGATGTGAATATAAATGAGCTAGCCAGTAGATGAAAAAGCTAATAAGATTTGATCTTTCTTTTTTTAATGAAACTAAATTTAATTTTCATGTGCTCTGAAAATACACTTCTATTTCCTCCTATTTTTTTTTTTCCGGAAATTCTGTGAAATTGTGATTATAAGTGTAGAAAAAAGCTGAACACGTGTGCCAATATCCAAACTGCTATAGGAAAAGATACTTAACACACATGGCTTAAGAATAGAGTTTGTCATAATGGATTTGATCCATGAAACATTTTGGATGCAACATCAGGTTGCCAGAGACTAGGCAGGTAAGCAGCTGTTGCCCCTTTTCCATATTTTTTCCCAGTGAATCCTGTACCTGTCTCTACAGTACGACGAGTTGGATCACACACTCTGCAGCTGTTCTTGCTCCCTTATAAAGACTGGAACAACGCATACTATGAGGTTGTCATAATAAACCAGTTATCCTTTTTTTTCTTCTAACTCCTAGTATTCCAGGCACAAATGATTTTATTGAAGTTATTTACATTTAGACTAGCATGCAGTTCTTTGCAAGAGGAAACTATTTCACTGACTCATAAATCAAGTAAAAAATATAAGCGTCTACATTGTGCAATGATGTTTGTAATAATAAGATTTTGACTAGTCAAATTTGTTGTTTTTAACATCAGAAGTTGTTGATGCAGGGGATTTTGTTGTTTTGTTTGGGTATTTTTTTTTAAATGGCAACTACTGTTTTGGTTTAGATTTGCTAGCTTAAAAATCACAAATCCATTTTCACAGTGCATATAAAGCTCACTGTACAATTTCTAGCACAGCAAGGAGAAACTCAGAAGATAAGTAGAGAAAATGATTTTGAAACTAAGTCAGCATTTTTAAGGAATTTGATTTATAAAATGCAATTTTTTGCCTTCAGCAAATCCTTGAAAGTCATTATGGCTTTTTTTTTTTTTCTAGTTAACTTTCTCCAGTATGCCTGGTGGCGGAAATAGCTATTTACAATATTTAAAGTAGTTTTACAAATGCTTTATGAAAACCATAGTTACGTTTATTTATCTGGTACTATTTTCATTAATAATTTGGGAAACAAGAAATTATATTTTCACAAAAACAAAACAGGATTGCAGGAGCTAAACCCAGTCAAATTTAAATCAGGGATGTAAATATGAATGAAACAAGAGTTTGTCATGACTATACTGCAAAGCACTACCATTTTATCTTAGAGAAAGCAAGAATGAAATTTCTACAGGATGTAGAAATTCTCTACTGTGGTCTAGAGAAGCTTGGAAAATGTGTCTGTAATGTAATTTGATGTTCTTTTCTATTTTAATTTTACGGTCACAATTTCTGAGTATATCCTTGAGCTGCTCTGAATGACATAATCCTTTACCATGTCCAGGAGGTGCCAGGCCTGCCTGGATGTGCCTGCAGGGTGGTGACACCCTCACAGCAGCCCACACTAGCAGTATTCCCCCCTAGAACATGTAAATTGAAAAAAGGTGTTGGTACAAGAAATTTCTGATGTGATTTTTCAGGTAAATTTGAGCTTAGCATCCTCTCATACAACAAACTGTGGCAGAATATGGGGTTTGACAGGCTTTTGCTGTATGACAATCTCTATGACTGCATGCATACATTCTCCTGATGCCTGGAGGGACTGTGGTTTTCTCTGAATAATGGAAAACCAGACCATAAAGCCAGAGAGGACTAGTGATGTTAGGACTGTGGGAGATGAATAGGATGTATGTGATATTGTTGCTGCTTTTACTAATTTATTTAGTGTTCAGACTAGAACGTAGTGAGGAGTCTTTTGTCACATCATTTTTTTAGAGCCAGACACCAGAGAGATGGAAGTTAAACAAATTAAAAACCTGTTCATTGCCCCAGGCATGTTTTACTTTGTCATTTGGTTCAGTTCATTTCAGCTTTACACTTTTAATGGCTCACTTAGTTAAACTTGAACTTATGATTACTGTTACTACTTCTAATAAAGGCCTGTTTTGTGAGAGCTCATTGCTGTTGCCTCAGGATAACAGCTGCTAATTTATTTTATTACTATAATATACTTTATTTAGATTTTTCTTTTAAAAACTGCTGGCTGTGCTGCTTGCAGTCATTGTTTTCTACTCTAGCAGCTAGTTTGCAGAGCTGGCATAGCCTAGAGGACATTGTATATGGCAAAACTGTGGACTGATGAGTCAGATCTACAAATGGTCTAATTTATACCATAGGCTTGCTTCTGACTTTGACAAAACAATTTTTTTCCCTCCTGTAAAACAGACAGCAATATCTGTATCCCTTGTTAGGGCTAGAGATGCTTCCTGATGAACACTTCTAGGTAAGATCAGTGTATTTTCTGGCAGAGTTTATACACTGCTTTTTTATACCACTTGTACACTTGAGCCAACTCAGTGTCCTCAGGCCAGTTATTAAGGATTTTCATTGGACAGCCCTGGTGTAATAGGTTTATGGGACAAATTCAGTTCTTATTTGGATTGGTGCAACAATTAAAAAGTATTGCACTGTTATCATGCAGCAGTTATCTCAGAAATGTAGAATTGATAGATGAACCCAAATTAATAACCCAAGGGCAGAATGCAATCTGGGTTCTGAACTAGTTATTTTGGCACTTGTGATTTTCTCTCATGTGCCTTTCAAACACATTATTATTCCCTGTTAGGCTGATGAAGTTTGGCTGCTCTGGCTTTGCTTAGCATAAAAGCCTCAAATTACCCCAAAGGGTCCTGAGGCAGCATAACAGAATGGCAAGTTCCCCACCACAATCCCTCCCAAAACAGCTGGGTACTCCTCTGCACAGAGCTGGGCCTCCAGCCCACCATCTTCTCTCAAGGTTGCACAGAGAAATTGACCCTTGCTCAGAGCAAAGAGATGATCTTGATTGTGTTTCCTATACTTACATCTCTCTGTGCTTTATTTTAGGATCAGGCTATAAACTACAGTTCTAATTATTTTTTTCTGATGTATTTTGCAGGTTGCCTATTTTATCTAAGGCTGTCCATTGAAGCCTTCACAGTAACTGAGAATGAGAACATGATTCAATGAGCCAAGAGCAGAGGAGGAAGACTTGGTAACAATCAACTTTGGACTTGCACTTCAGGCTGGAAGGATTTGATCTTCCTAAAATCACTTTCTATTTATAGGACAGATGTCAGTCTTTCCAAAACATCTGGATGAAGCTACTGGCAACTATTCTGCCCAGCACTCATGTTCTTATGCAGGAAGAAGTGATCCAGTGGACATTATTCCACTGGATTATTCCATTATTCCCAGCACAGCATCAGGACCAAAACTACATCTAACCTAATGCAAAAGCCAAGCTTGCATTCACTGAGAAGAGATGGAGTAAAGAAACCTCACAATACAAATTAACACTCCACACAGAAAAATCTTGCAGATTTATAGACACAGAGAAAGTGAATAGTATCTTGTCCAGTGAGAATCTGGAAACTTGGGTACATGCCTTAGGAACAGAACATGAAAGAAATTTCCACTGTTTATTGGTAAATAAACCTTCCCAGGTCTTGTTATTAAAGAGGACTGATTGTATCAGTAAACCTGGCGTGATGAATTTGTGGCTATTCATCTCTGACAACTCAAAGACAAGTGATTATGAACCTTAGGCCACCTGGTTTTGACAACCAGTTTTGAGAAGCTTGGTCTCAATGCACTTTTGGGACAACTAAAATCATAATAAACTGCACCACTGACCTCTGCTGAAGATAATCAGAACTGCTCACTTTTTAAAATGGTTTCTTATCAGTAAGAACTACAAGGGATTCTCCCTTCAGGTTAAACTGGAACGGTTGGAGATTGAAGCTAAGACTGTTTGGTGATTCATTTTGATTTACTTCATTCAAGGAAGTAAAGAACACAGATGGGAGAGAATGACCTGAGCTAAGGGAAAATATTGGCATAAACCCACTAAAGAACAAATTTGTCATGGAAACATTTATGCTGCAAGTGGAAAGAAATATCCCTCTGTGCAGCCAAAAATATCAAACTGGATAGTGTTGGAGTTTGTGAAAAGAACTGTATTTCATACAGATATGAAGCAGGCATAGCTGTAAGCTTTGGTAAATCCTTTCCAGTCTTAAGTTCTTGTCACGTTTTCCAATGAGTATCACAGTGCTCCCTTTGAGTTTAGCTGCAATGCTAAGTCACTGAAAAACTCTCATTCTGTTCTAAAGTGACTTGTAGTCACCAAATATCACTGACACATATCAAACTTCTTTCCTCACAGGTGACTATGAAAGGAATCATATATCACATAGTTCTTTCTTTGAGTACAATTAAAAACTTCATTTTCTGATCTGTCTGTACAACCTCAAGTTTTCCTTTCAGATAGCCAGTACTTAACAAACCAAGACAGCTATATTTTGCAGTGTCACTACCAATCTATTATTCCAAAGCTGGAACTCTATTATGATTCATGGAGAATTCAAGCTTGGATGTGCCTGAAGCAAAAAAATGTGGGGAAAAACATAATGTAACACCATGATCATCTAGTAGGTTGCACAGGTTTTCTTGATTAAATCCAGGACACATAGAGCCAAAAGCACTCAGGAAGCAAACAAATGTAAATGAAAGACTGGGATAATAATAATTTTAAACAGTTTTAAGAACAGGGAGAAGGAAGAAGACGAGATACACTATGAAGGGGAAAATGGACACTATGAAGGGAAAAATGGATGGTTACAGAGGAGGAGCTGCAATTTGCTTCTGACAGTTCATCCTCTCACTGCATGTTTCCATTTCTCCTTTCTTTTCAACTTCTATTCCAACCCTTTTCCTTAAAAAAATAACAGTGAAACAAGGCATCAGCAATATCATACAGCCATTTTTTGTAACTTTTTTTTTTCTTCATTTTATGCCCCTGACACTTCTCAAAGAAGTCTGAGTAAGACTCCGAGTTGAATCCACAATAAACAATTTTCATCATGGAAAACAATATCAAAATAAGACTGTCATAATAACTGCATTTTGGTCAGTTGGTGTGTAAATTTTTGGAAAAGCAGTAGTAATCTTCATGTTTCAGTGAAAGAGGATAAAACAACTCTCTTCCTTGTTCCTCCAGGGAGCTGAAAGAATTTGTCACTGATAAGGAAGTCATTTAGAAGGCATTTCTAGGATATCAGTCAGGCTTATAAGCAGCACAGCAGGAACCATATCAAGGAGACCAAAGCAATTAGCAAGAAAAAGTCAATTCCCTGGTGAGACTGAGAGATGTCTGAATTCTACTACTAGCTGGTGTAATCTGAAGTTTTGACTCAGTCTTGCCTGAGTTTATTCCTGAATAGAAAAGCCATCAAACGTTGTCCTTTTGAAAAGTAGTAGAAACACAAAGCATATTTGACAGTCATAGGCAATATATTTTAAATGATTAAGAAGTGCAGCTCCTCCAACCCCTCAAGGAATTTAGGGCCTGTATTTTGGAGAGTTTAGAGTCTCCACAACCCATCAATTCAATACCTGAACTAACTATAATGCTCTGAATAATCCTTAATGGTCTACATCACTAGGAAATAGTAAGAATAGGCATGTGGAGTCCTAAATAAGTTTGCTGCTTCTTGATCCTAGTATAATTATCTTCAAAATCTTCATTCAAAATCTACTTCCCCAATCAGTGCAGAATTTTTTATGAGTAAGTCAGAAGTTTCTCCAAAAAATATGTCATTTTACTCCCAGATATTTCCTAATATTACTCTTTATTACCAACATCTGAAATATTTGTCATATTGAGGATGTTCCAGCATTTGTGATAAATTTTCACTTGCAACAATTGTTGAAATCAAAATATCATTTTGAGCAATCAAAGGATTCATTACCACATGCAGTCAAATAATTTTGTAATTTAATTACTGGGAGCTTGGGCTGCTCAAAACTTTATGTCTAGACCTGAGCAGAATCCTAGCTCATCTTCCTAATTAGAGATAATATATCCTTTCTATATCTTCCCTTTTCTATAGGTTGTTCTGGATCTGGACAGAGATAGAGGGGAAATGTTGGACTGTAGTTAGAGTATAAAAGAAACAAAAAGGTGAGAGAAAAAATAGAAGAATGAGAGATCTATGAAAAGGGAAAGACAAACCCACATTTTGCATGTGCTGGATTTGTCACAACACTAAGAAATTTCCATCTGTACCATAATTTGCCCAGATCTTCCCAATGGAGCTTACCAGTGAAGCTGAGAGTCCTGAGACGGCATAAACCATCATGAGGCCTTTACAAACATGCTACAGAAAAATCTGCAAGAGAATGACCATTTGGCTTCTCTGGGCATTATTTATTATAAAGTGTCTAATCTATAACACATACCTCTTTGTTATTCTGACTCCCAGATTTATGTTCACTCTAGTTTATCAGATATAATCATGGCATAGGTCTGGTACTATATTATTGAATATTTTCATGAATTGTAGACTGTTTTGGGTTGAAAGGGTCCTTAAAGTTCACCTTGTTTCAGTATCAAGCCCAGCTGATCATGTTTCTTTTAATGCTGCCCAGGTCCCCTTTGGCTTCCTGGTCTGAGTGCATGCTGCTGTGTCATGTTGAGCTCCTTGACAACGAACACCCCAAATTCTTCTACTCAGGGCTCCTCTTAATCCATTCTCTGCCCAGCCTGCATTTCTGTTTTGGATTGCCCTGACCCAGGTTAAGGACCTTTCGGTTGGCCTTCTTGAGCTTCAGGGGGTTCCCATGGGCCCAGGCCTCCAGCCTCACGAGGTCCCTCTGGATGGCGTCCCTGCCCTCCAGGGTGTCTATCCCACACAGCACAAATTGCTGAAAGTGTGCTGGATCCAGCTGTCCATGTCACTGACAAAGTTGTTAACAGTGCCCACTCCAAAACTGATAGCTGAGGAGTCAAGATTTTTAAATTATTTTGAACTATTTTAGTCTTTAAGGACTATTTTTCTAATTACTATTTTTTAAGTTCATGTCTTGTTGCGGTGTGTTTTGTATTTTCACGTTTTGTTTTTATCTATTTTTCATATGTAAGTTCTGTAATGGTTTTTCCTACGTTCCCCCCTGTATTTCTCCCCATTTGGTATATCTCCCGCCTTGGAAATCCCCTACCTTTGTTCTCCTCAGTTACAGTTGGTTGTCAATCACCTGTTGCCCTCCTCCTACTGCCTGTCCCTCTCTGGGAGGCCTTTCCTCTCCTTCCAGAGACTTCGGAGAGACTCGGTCCCGGATTGGAGCAGGCTGGGAAATCCCCCACCCCTCGTTTCCCATTAGTTGTCTGTGTGACATCCCCACTCCCCTGATTGGTTTTCCCTCTTGTTTCCACCCCCTTCTCCTGGTCCCTTATAAGCCATAGCCCGCCCCTGGCGGGGGGACTTGTGGCTCGCCTGCATGGAGAGCAGGTGACAATAAACTCCATCTTGCCATGAAGTCTCCTTCTTCTTACCTTCATCGAAGCCTCACCGACAGCTCTTGTGTAGCTTTGACCCACCGGGGGGTGGTGGCCGGTCCGTCTGCTACTGCCTAACCAAGTCTGGAACGATTCCCAGCCAGGGCAGCTGGGAGTAGCTGGAAGCCACTTTCCAGCAGGCACAGGAATCATTTCAATGTCTTGATTCAGTTTGTTAATCATTTGCAACCACTAACATTGGAGATAGCCTCATGTCTCCTTTCAGATTTTCTACTGCTGGATTACTCACAAATCCAGTGACATTATGTCATTCTGATAAGGATTCCTTGAATAGCTCTACTCACCAATGTTTAGGTGACTGAATTATATTCATATCCAGTTTCCATAGACACCAAATACTTCCACAGGAATTTGGACAAGATTATTTGTTCTACCTACCTTAAATGTCATATTTTGATCTCTTAGGTACCACTCTCATCTATATTGCACTTCCTGGGCTGCCCAACTGTCTCCATTAAGCATAGAGTAATTTAGCATAAATATTTGATTTTTGGAGAGTTAAAATAGGTTTAAGTGAAATTTATCTCATTTGTCTGTCTGTCATACAGGTTTTATTGACATTCATTGTTTTAGGTTACAAGTTACAGTGAACTTGCACTCATTTCTCAGGTTTGAGCTGCAAATTAATGTAGCTTTCCTTTGGTAATCCTTTTAAGTAATATTGAACCCAAAGTATTGTGGTTGAGGCCTTGTAATTGTATTTAGAACACATCTTTACATCTTAATTCTTTGCTTCCAGGTGTTGCTAAACTGTCATGGAATACATATGGCAGTGTAAAATTATGATATAAATTATATCAAAAAACCTTTCAGAGAGTCTGTTACTAGACAGTAAAGCATATGAAATCTTGCTGATGTTCTCCCTCTGCTTCATATTAAATAATTTTAAAAAAAGGAAAATATAATTTTTACCACACATAGATAAATTTGTTCTTACCATGGATATGGTAATCCATAAGTAAATTCACTACAGTCATTTAACCATTCCATACGTCAGTCTTACGATATGAGGATGTCAGAGAAAAATACGAGATTTTTCTAAACCAATTATTAGAAATGGAGGGGGAACAAAAAGGCAAGCAGCATTTCTAGGAAGAATTTTCTTACCTAGGTTGTATCTATACAGTAGTTTCAGTTCAGTGCAGGGATGACCTACTTAGCTTCATGGGAGAAGGTTAAATGGAACCTAGCACACCAAAAAATTTGGTATACTTCCTGTATCTTGAGAAGAAGCAGAGTAAATTAGCCTTATCCTTTGCTTCATGTTGCACAGAAAGACAATTTCTGTTATCCAAGCTAGCTTGTTTATCACAAATGTGAGAATCTTTCCAGAAGTTATTCAGGTCTATTGTTTTAGTACTAGATGTAAGAGTTATTTCCCCAGTGATTCCTGATTTTTTTCTAACTGAACAAGACACTTATGATGTCTGCCTAAATCAATCTGTATGTATTGGTTAGTATCTGACATTTGCAGGCAGTAGAAATAGAGGCTTTTAAACCAGAGATGAAAAGATTACAGCTACCCCAGTGGAGCTGTTCTATCTGGCATCACCTGTATTGCCAAGGGCTGCATAAGAAATGCCTTGATGCATTTATTAGATGTTTGTGTTTAGAATAGATCTCTTGGTACTGGATGTAAAAGGTTATTCTGCATCATGTTAATGTGTAAATCTAAAGTAATTTGTAAGTACCTCAGACAGGCTGACAAATAGGATGGTTGACAGTGATGCAAATGGGGGAGGAATTCCTCACACAGAAAACAATCTGGCACCAAAAACCTCAAATCACCTGAGACATGAAAATGCCTCCAAATTACACTGCCCAGTGTTGAATTGTGTGCAATTATGTTTGTAGATCTCTGAAGAAATTCTGCTTAGTGACTGGCTTAAAATCACCACAGACATGTGGTGAGGTTTTTTTGCCATTATTTCACAACAAACCTCAGTTTTGAAATGAAACGTGTTTTCAGATATACACCTGAGAATATCTAACATGGATAAATAAAGGCAAAGAAGAGAGGATGTCACTGACACAAAAAAGGATAATACACAGTTTAAAATGAAGTTTCTTACATATAATTTGCCAGTAACACAGTTCAGTTGCATTATGTTCATAAAGAGCCCAAGGCAAAGTTTCCCTTGTAGGTACAAGTTCTGCTCAGCAGGTATCCAGTGGGATCAGCTATGGGGACACCTTGACTTTGACATTTCTGTAATCCTAAAGAAAACAAATGAACAGACATGTAAAAAAAAAAAAGACCATACACATTTTTTCACTGGTGAACATTCCCTATACTCTGATTACAAACAAAGTATAATTGGACAATTAGACACAATATTAAAAATATTTATGGATATCAATGTAGAATTAATATACTGCATATGACTATATATCTTATTGTGTTAATATGTAATCAATACATCGTTATGACTATCAGCACTATTACTGAACTAATTTTCTCTTCCCAGGTATTTTGTTAACATTAATTCACTGACACAAGGTAATGATATGTCATGCAATGCAATTATTCAAATCAATAACCTTCCACTTAATAAAGACAAAGTATAACATTAACATTGGATACTAGATCCTGGTTCATCCTGGTTTTTTAACCATTTGTGTAAAGGCAAAATTTTCAGATTCTAATATGGGGTAAATTGCAAATACTGTAAAAGCTATTCACACCAATATAGGGTATCTATTCTCCATTGATGATACTCTTCCTCACATATCCATGGTCTAGCTCTAGAAGGGACACAAGTATTATGGTGCTAGATACTACTGCCAGAGTGAAGTATGCAAAACTCAGTCAGATTTCTCTTTTTTTTATAAAGGAGGGAAAAATTATATATCTCTTTAAGCAGTTAATCCAATAGATCAGAGCATATGTCAACCTAATTACACTATGTGATGGACTCACTTCATTTGCCTAAGGGTAGTAACCAAGTGTTATCTAGGTTGTCCTAAGGTAACATTGTCCAGAATACAGGTCCAGAGAGACACAAATCTTCCTTGTGGGGTTTTTTTTCTTAAATGTCCCATAGCATCCCAAGTGACAATCCTAGTATATCACTTTTTTGCATTTCCCAAAAGATTTCTCTTAGAAATGTGGCAATAAAAAAGAGATGTGCATTAGGTTCTGTGCATCAAAGAAATGCACAGAATAGCTTTCTACTTATTATTTGCAGCCATAAGCATTAGAAGGTATATCTTCTTCCTTTAAAGTAAGGATGAAAGTTGCAAGAATTGCATTATCTCGTGAATCTGAAAGTATATCCTTAAGAAGTCATCAAAATAACTGCAAGGCAAGCAGTGAAGAAGTGACATTAGCAGAAGGAATCTTCTTAAATCATTTATGCAGTAAAGCTTCTGAGATATCTGTCTGAGAATAAAACCAGCCAAAATTCTGTGTGAATGAATGTCTCCATCCATCCATCCATCCATCCATCCATCCATCCATCCATCCATCCATCCCTTACCTGAAGCTCTTTCCAAAATTCATAGTACTTTTGGCCTTTTCTGCCCCTCACCCCACCTTTTTGGCCCACAGAGTAATTATTAGAAGAAAACATAGAAACATAATTATGGTAATATAATTTCAATTCACTCCTGAGTTAAAAAAACGTTCTCATTTATATCTCCCTAGTTAGAACTCTCCCTTAAAAGTGCATTAATCCCTTTGTAGGCAAATGATTTCACTGGAGAGATCATTCTTATTTCATCCCACAATTTGATCTTTTCAGTCTTAAATGATTTTGAATAGAGGCATCACACCCAAATACCTGGGATGACCTGTGCCTGGTAATTTAGGTCACTGACCTAACTGTGTTTTGCATATGTTCAATTTCTTTCAGGCATTTTGGACTTGCTACAAAAGATCAATCTGTATGACAACTGTTACACTGATGTTACATTTACCTTGCACATATAAAATATTCTTTGTTTTTCAACACTACATTTGCTGTTCATAGTCACTTATTTTCACAGGACTGCAACGAGCATCACAGAAAAAATCATCAAGAAAAAAAGTAAAAAGAAAGTCCAAAGAATGCTTTAATAAAATCCAATATTGAGACTTTAAATACCTGAAATATTTTCCAGTCATATATTCAGAATCTAAAAACAGAAATTAATTTTGTGCTTACTACAAAAAAAAAGGAAAATAAAGAGAAAAAAAGTATTTTTTTCCCTAACTCTCTAAATATATTTTTGCAAATAAGTGTAATTTGCAGAAGAAAATAAAGCAGCCAAAAAGGATGTACAGTGGTTTACTAAATTATTCATCCAAACATTATTGATCTCAGATGAATTAGCAAATGGCATGCTCTAGCTGAGCACAAAGTTATTCATCTTTGATTTTAATCTTAGAGAAAGCTGAGTTACATTATATTAATGAAAACCACAAGAAAATGCAATAGGCAATTTCCTCACAAAATGTTTAACAACATAAATTAAGAAAGTGGTTATGTTCACATAATTCAATAGCAAAAATCAGAATTGTGACATTTGTGCTCCAATCTAATCAAGACGATTTCGGAAAAGTACAACGTGGTAAAAGTACTTTAAAGAGAAGGTGCAGCCTTATGATTGTAACTTTACCAGGAGCCTGGAATGTTCAATTGCTGTTATAGATTAACAATCAGAGCCATAGAACTCAGACTTTCATAGTCTTGGCTAAAAGGAGATAATATAATTTCACTTCCAGCACAGTGAAGGTTGTTTGTTTATTTTGTCCAACGATCCTCGAATCACAGGTAAAAACTGCATTATAAAAACTTTGGGTTAGATTTACATTTTGAGTGCCTCTGAATGTTTGACTGAGAAGATATTTGAGAGAATATAGGTGGCAAAAGCAGGGAAACAAACCAAACAAACCCAAACAAGCCATAACAAAGAAGCAGATAAGAAGACTTGTTGGATATTAGGTGTATCAACAATTTCAGTCCAAGAACAAGGCAGAGCCATCTTGACAGATGTGCACAGAATGTGTCTAAAAAGAAGCACTTTGCAACAGACCATGCAAAGGAATCAACGAGGCAAATGAACATTTTTATTTTAAAAGTAGTTGGCCCACAGATAGCGTAAGATTATTGTCTAGCACAGTGTCGTGCCTGACCTCCAGGTGCTAACCCAGTGAGTTATATGTCTCCAGTACAGGCTGTGTGATATTCATTCATCCTTCCAGAGGGCCTTCTGGCATCCTGAAATACCACAACAAAAAAATTAACTTTGTGGATAGAAATCAAAACCCATTCTTCAGATTAATTTTCTCTTAAGCCTGAGAAATTCAAAATACAAACAGCCACCTGACCAAAATATTCTCGTCATTTGGTTACAGCCAAGAACAAGCTCCACCCCATCTTTGAAAGGTGCACTGTTTCTGTAGCACAAGATTTATATAGTCATGGAAAAAAAAAAAGAGAATGGGATTTCTGGAGGATTTTTGTATGGTGTTTAGTTAACTCTGCTAATATAAATAAATCTTTGGATATGATCTTTATAAGAAGTTCTGATTTCTACATTAAATAATCTTAAAACCTTATGACAAAAATCATGTTTCAAAGGTAATTTCTCTTAGATGAATTTCCTAATTCCTATGCTAAAAAATCTGCCTTACTCTTTCATCAGACATACAAGGAATTTATCCTTCCTTTTCCATGTTGTGGCAAAGATACAAGTAGCAAAAAGCATCCGTCTTTTTACATCATAGCTGCTGTTTTCCCCCTAGATTTGGCCTTACGACCCTTCTGACTCACCTAGATCTACTAGGTTAATGCTGTATTCTTCTAGCCATTTTATAAAAGGTATAAAATTTTTAGACTCTTCTATAAAACCCAGAGTTCACAGTGGACCCCCAAGGGGATCTCAAAACGAGACGTCTGGTGGTCTCAGTGGTAATGTCCATTCTGCAAACCACCCCAGGATGGGCAGCTGCAGAGCTGACACTGACCCTGTCCAGTTCACCCTGAGGGAAAACCAGGCAGAAGGAGCAGGTGTGCACTGTGTGTGTCAGCATTCTGCTGGCCAGTGGGCAGGGAAGAACCAGCCAGAGCAAAGGGGCACCGTGCTCCTTGCTGGCGTCTCACTCCTGGGGAGAACATCGTGGCAAACAAGCAGGGTTCCCTGGATTAACACAGAAAAGAAAACCAGTTTTCACCATCATACAGAAGAACCTTTTTCCGATTCTCCTGTAGGCAAATATTATTGTCTTAATAATTTTTGTTTTAATGTATGTGAAAGATGCATTTGTCAGATGTACATGAAGAGTACATGAAGTCAGATTTAAACCCATATGCTCAAGGATGTTCAAATGAGAATATTTTCATAGAAAGACAAGCGCAAAAACCATATGAGTAATTCAACAATCCCAGTTGCAGTACAGCTGTGCAGGAGAAACAGTTAAAGAGTTCTCAGTTCACATACAAAGAAACTGTCAAAGGCTCATTAAAAGAGATCTCAGAGGATACCAGAGGCCCTGTGCCTCCCTGGCTGTTTTGTCAGCTCATCTACTCCATCTGCTTTGTCTGCAGTCTGTTTTGTCAAAGGGTGTACTGTAAAGGTGTCTATTTACAGGACCTATAAACATTGGACAAAGAATTAGCTATAAATTGGAAATGTAACCCAAATGTGGTTGTACATACATTTTATAGGAAGGACAACAGAAGTTTACCCGCAAAACTTGACTAGAGGCAGAGTAGTCATGGAGTGCCTTCTGCTCTTCTGTTACAGGACCTGGGTGGACTTTTTTGTCAGCTGTGACATGATACATAAAAACAGTGTAAATCTATACCTTGCCTCATAAATACATTATTATTTCAGAATAATATGCATAAATCATAAGAATTTTGGTTCAAGAAAGCCAGTAAAATTTTTTCAAGTGAGAGATATTTTCTAGTGGTCTTTTAGTTTATTAGTTTATTGAACTTTAACATCAAGACACCAAAACATTTGTAAAACTTTAGCCAAACAGTAGATAATTTGCCTCATTTAGTGCAAGTTTTACACATGCTAGAATGGGTAGCATAATGCTATATAGCTATCTGGGGTTTTGCCTTTTGTCATAGCACACAGCTGCTATAGGAGGTGCTAAAAGGTTTGCTGTAGATTTACATCCAAAAATTAGAACCTGACACAGAAGATGATAATAAAACAAAAAATGGATTAAATTCTTGAGAAAGAGCTCTAACAAAAATTCAGTATCGCAATTCTTGCACTAAGACTTGAGAGATGCAGTTAATCAATAAGGAAGACACTAGGAAACTGCATCAAGTATCTGTTTAATAAGACTTTCACAGCTTCTTTGCATGTGAAATAAAAATTCTTGTTATTTTAGTGGCTGTAATATATTGTGATTGTATTATATTAGGTTATATATACTACAGAATGGATTTTGTGTAGCTCAAGTCTTTGTGCAAAGCTTCATACCATTGGGGTATCTTCTTGCATATTTGGAATTTGCTTGTAAATTGATCAGCATAATTAATTCAGAGCAGTTACAGAAAAACACTAGCTGGAGAAATCAGTTGCCTACTGCTGTTAATAGTGGTTGGATTAACAGAAGAAAATTACTCAGTGTGAAAACCAACTAGTAATTTGAAGGAATTCAAATTAAAATAATTTCTCTTTTATCGGTGGGGTGGTATTTCCTCATATAATATATACCTACTTGTCCCAGTACTGAGGGAAATTTAATGTATTAAAAATATTTGCCCTCTTCAGTGATGGAGTGCTAGGCCAGAGCACCACTGACTTGAACTATTTGCTGGCTTTTCGTGCAGTTCACTGGCATGGATAGATTGACTGGTCCATGTGCCCTAATAAAACTTTTCCTCCTGAATAGGAAACCTTCAAGTGGTTGTGAAGCATGGCTGGAAAATAAATGTGAGCAAAACTCAGTCTTATCACCTGATAAGAAGAATGCTGGAGAAGTCCACAGGGATAAATTCAATTTGAAGAATTACTGCACTGTAAATGCATAATATTATTTTCATGACTCAAAATAAATGTCAGAGGTGACTCAGTCACTCCATATCTCCCTATCTGTGCTGCTGCAGCTACATGGTTTGAGAGAGGCTGGATGCTGAAATGTCAGGGGGAATATCAGGTAAGAAGTCTGTGCCCTCTGTTTTGTTCAGCAGTTATCCTGCCTTTTTATTTCAAAGTTTCTAGTAAAGCACGTTCAGTTAGGATTAATGGACTTTTAAGTACTAATATATGGAATCCAAGATAAGCTGCATCAGGCCAGAGAAAGGTCTTTACCTCTAAAACTCAAAGGTCTGTTGAACACTAACTGCTCCCTTTGCTGCTGCTCAGAGAGGAATGAAATTTCCCTTAAATGGGAAAAGCCTTTTTTTTACCTCTGTATCAGCCTGTGCCTGTGGCAAGAGCTGGGCTGAGTGACACTGCTGTGCACTAGAGTTGTAACAGCTATTTGGTCACCTGTCAAGGACACTGGAAGACATTGATATCTGGGCAGCTGCTCCTGAAGTGTTTCTCTAATAATCTGCATGTGAATGATCCAGCCCCTGGAAGGGTTTTGTTCTGGTCACTCACAACTAGTCCCACATATTGGCACATAAATAGTGCTCCAAGATTTTCATCTTGGTTCAGTGTTTCTCTTCCCAACAGCTAGATATTGATTAACATTGGAAGATATGCAAATGCATTACTTCAATAAACTTTATTTATGAGAAGTTATAAGAATAGTTCATTACTGGTGTTAATATTCTCTTCTGGAATAAAAATCTGAGCTCTTTTTCCAACTTTAGTAAAATCAGGTGTCCTTCATAGCATGCATCAAATACTACAAAGGCAACGTTGAAAAATCTTTCTCTGATAATAGTTCACAGTCCCATTGCCAGTACACTGACAATGTTCAATACAATGTAGAATAACTTTCTGAGAGGAAAAGTAGTTGCGACTAAAGTAGTTGTCACATGAAGATGAAATTTTGCTGTGTTGCAGGATATTGTCCTTCCGCTGGACAGGGAGAGGGCACCTTACAATAAGAATAGAAAACACATTAAAAGAAAAAAAGAAAGCAGTAAGTTAAGATAATGCAACTCTACAGGACTTGTTTCCAAGAACATCAGTAGTTCCCATTAATTTTAGTAGGCATTTATATCTCTCAGATCTTCAGTCTTTTTGAGAGGGCAGATTTCCCAAGTGATATGGATTTTTGCCAGCAAAATCAAATAATGGATTCTATCTACTTTGGTCAGTATAAAATATTTCAGATATGTGTTAATTTAACTTTTAGAAGAGATAAAGTTCATGCTTTTGACTTTGAGATTAAATTTAAATCAACATTAGACCAATTATATTGTCTATACCACCTCATATTGCCACATCCTAGTTTTGACTTTTTGCTATTGCAAGGACTATACATATGCAAAAATTGCTAGCTTAACACCTTTGACTTTTAGACAGTTCTTGATAATGGCAATCTATACCTATGCTTATACTGAGTCTCCAACCCACTCAACAGCAGAATAATCCTCTGCATGATAGTGTTTTACCTCTGAACATTTAGCTTCCCCCACTCTGATGACACAATCATGAACCAGAGGTTGTAAAAGCTGTTGCCACCATAAACTGAACTGTAAACTAACGTAAACAAGGCAATGGGAAATAAATGACTCAGTAGAGAAAGCTCATGGCTACACCAAAGTCAAGCCAAAGTATATATTTAACAGTGTTCATAACAAGGAGATCAGATGCAGCAGCCATAAGTGTGGCATTTTTTAGTTACGACAGAAAGATGTTTTTTGCACAGTGTAAGCACATAAGAGCAAAGCAGAGTGATGAGTGGAACTAAATTCCATTGAGCTTCATGCATAAAAAGTGATCTGAGATTATAAACATCATGTGTGTGCCTGTATTCTCTGCCTGTGTTCATCTGCTCCTGGGAATTCCCTCCAGGAATACCATGGCTACATCCAGGTGGGTAAAATGTGTATGTCAGTCAACTTTTGTGCAGAAGATTTCTCTCCACAATATTTTGACAGTGGAAATATTTCTGGAATATTTTGACAGTGTTTCAGGCAAGAAGATTAGAAGAAAGGGTCAGAGGAAACAAGTAAACTCAAGAAATGGAGTCCAAAATCAAGAGAATTAAATTAACAAAGAAAATACAAGAAGTTTTCCACTTGGAAGGAGAAACAAAACATACAAACACAAAAGAGAAAAGACTATGAAAGAGAGAAAAGAAGAGATCTGGATCTTAAAACAGATAGGTAGCAAAATAGCAGTTAATGTTAGAATACTATTACCAAAAAGGAAAACCTCATTTTAACTGAATAGAAATTTGTTATTGGGGTAGATTGTGAAAAAGATAACATATAAATTCCTTAGTAACAGGTTAGACAACTGTAATAATAAGTGTCTAACTTAGCAACTTTAAAAAACATGTAAATTAATGATGCATCCTAGAGTAAAAAAATACATAAAAGTTATGGAATAGATTCATTTTTATAAAAATATAAAGATTTAAGAAGAGAAAACAAGGAAAAATGTTGGAAGAAGGGATAGCAACCTAGTGTGTAAAAAGCAGGTGTCAGTCATTCTTTAAAGATTCTAGGGAAGAAATTGATCTAAGTTCAATAATGATTTGATCTAAGTCTAATAAAAATTCAGTCTAAGAATTAGGAAGACTTTTGATTAGGCTTTTAAGATCGTGGATCATGCTACCTAGAGTTACCTTCCCTGGGCCATTTAAACACCAGTATTTGTCCTGGAAAGATGTGTATATATATAGATACACTCTTAGCAGATCTGTAGCATTTCACATATGCATGGAAATTTAATTTATCAGGTGTTTTCAGGTTTCTTTTAGCCATACAAGACACATAAATTAACATGTACATTTTTATGGAATCTAAAGCCAAATTGCTAATTTAAAGTATATATACTTCTTTATTAAAATAAAGAGAAAAAACATACCAGGGGTGTAAAACTGGAATATCAGTCAATTGTGAGTGAATTAACACCTCTTTTGTTTCTTATGGACTGCATCAGGCATAAATCCATTGTAGTTTAGAGGCCCTAGATCCAAATGAATGACTGGAAAAAATTAAGACTTCATCGAAGTGGATTTGGTAACAAGAAAACACTTAAGTGTTTTAACACAGGACTTTAACCTGACTTTCATTTTATAGTTCTTTTCTTTATTTCTAGTGCCGATTGCATATTGTGAGATGTGCATGTAAAAAAGCAGCACATAAGAGTGAGAGATAAAATGACACCAGCAACAAAGGCATTGAAAAACAATTAAAATATTCTGCCCTTGCTGCTACTGCTGTGAAGTGCCTGAACTGTATGATTCAAAATCAGAACCATTATCAGATGTGAATAGGGGGCATAATTTCAGCCAATAAGACAGAAATAATGTCTTTGAGATGACTGAACATTGCAATTATGGAAGCCATACAGAGGGTAGAATTCTCAGGGGATTAGCTAAAGACAGAAGAGCTGTTTAAAAGGTGATAGTTTTGCATCTCAAAGTCTAATCCTTTCTTTAATAGCATTTTGTTTTTGGGGTAGTTTAACCTGACAAACTTAAAATAAAAACCATAGCCAGACAAGCTCAAAAAAACCCCAAACCAAACCCAAAAACAAAGAATCCAAGACAAAACCCAAACCATCCCACAACAACATATATATGAAGCAAGTGTTCCTGTTGCTTATACTTGATGTCTATTCCACACTGACAGAATCCACTGGTTTGAGGGTTTTTTTCCTGCAGCTGAATGCAAATAAACTTGAAAAAGCATCCCTAACCAAAATAACGACAGCATATGTGTTCATGTATGCCAATGACAAAACTGGATCTAACATTACTTAAAACTCTGTTCCAAATTTTGTTATGAATCCAGCCTACATTTCTCAGCACGACGGGCTTTCACTCCTGCTCTTTCTGCTGAATGCAGAGCATTACTGACATGAGCAAAGGTGAACTTTGCTGGGCCCCCTTATCACCCATCAAGACTGAAAACACTTTTCAGAATATGATTGAAAGGCTTGTTGATCCTGCACAGTTCCTCATGTTGAACCCTTGTCATGGGTGAGATGAGCTGAATAAAATCCTGTATGGATTTGAATACTGGGATTTACTTAAGACCTTTTAAGCTTATGGCTTTTACCCTTTTTGATTATTTCACACACTCACAGATTTTCCAAAGCCACATTCACTCAAGGCTTCACTTTCCATTGCTGGGAAAGCTGGGCAGAGTCATGTCAGCTGTGTGCCACAAAGTTTTTCCAGCTTGTTTTTACATTTAACAGCTTGTTTTTCTCCATTTGAACACCCTGTTTGCAGATGTGCAATGTATCTGAACTGGTGGCTCTGCCTCATGTCTGGTATTAACCACGATTCAGTGTGTGTCACTGCTCTCGGTTCCAGCCCTGGCCAAAATTCACAGCCAGTCTGTACCTGTTGCAGACAGTAGGATTATGCCTGGGAGTTCAAACATTCTGTTTCAGTCACTCACACAGAAACACAATTATCTGCCACCAATCAGCTTTCATAATCTAAAGTATTTCTCACCCACTCCAACCCTCCTGATTCCCTTCTCTTTTTGTGCGTTTCGGACCTTTCAACATCTTGAGTTACATTTACTTCTCAGGGAAATCCAGGGGTGGAGTGGGGTGCCTGACCTCACCCCAGAACTGAGGCTGGGAGAAGCCACTGCATCCCTTAAAACAGGACATTGTTTGTTCCTAATAAAGGTCCAGAAAAGTTTTCTTTCCCATGGACTATGCAGAGTGACTGGGGAAATGAGTTAGGCTGATCTTAGCTTTTGTCAATGCTCTTTCCTATGTCACTTACACTAATGACCTCAATGTAATGGTTCTGACAAAATTATGACCCTTCAAGCATCTATGCATTTTTTTCTAGATTTGAATTTGTCTGTTTCTAATCTAAGAGTCCTGTACTACCTAAGCACATTTCAAAATGCTACAAGTTGAAACAATTTATAAAGAATTGCACAGAAACAAGCCCATTCAAATATGTCCAGGTAAATGAAGGCTTAAAAAATCCAAATAAAACCCTTGCAAATATAGCTTTAACTATTTATGGTCCTACATCCCCTTGTAAGTGGTATTTCATTTTCTACTTGTATGTTCCACCCGCAAGCAGTAATACTAAGAAATTCTTGATGTGGTCGTACTTCCAGGCTATCTTATCTTATATGATTTACTACTTATCCCTGAAATATATATATATATATTAATCTACAAACTTACTGGCAGGTGTGCATGAAGCTGAATTTATGCAAGAGCATTTGCCTGAAGAAGACATTGGAGGTAAATTCCGTGTGTGATCTGTCTGGGATTTTCTCATGTTTTAGTGTGTGCCTTGACCTGCTCATCTCTTTTTAATGTCTGCAGGCACCCCTGGGAAACTGCAAAGAGCTCTGATGGGCTGCTCTTCTCTGATAAAAGGCAGCAAGAGAACATTCAATTTCAAAAGTTTGTTTCTAAAAGGCAGTTCTTGTTGCAAGGTGGCTGCTATAAAAAATAAAACTATTTTTGCTGGACCAGATTTTGCTGTCAGTTAAAGTGTCCTGCAATTTCAGGAACAGCTGAGATTTGCACCTCTGCAACTGATAGGAAACCAGCTTTTTATGTATTAAGGCAGAAGAAGCAATTTCCATTACAGTTCTTTTTCCCTCTGTATTTTTTTCCCTTTTCAAACTCTTTTCCTTCAGTTTGATTGAAGAACTTGAAGCTGTTACTTCTCAAGCTGAAAATTCCACACTTCAGAGACCTAGATGCCCAATATTGTACCCCTTGAGCCTGCATTATCTCTGTGTATCAGAGTGCATCAAGTGTTTATCTCTGCTGTTCTGGTTTGAGAAGATTGGTGCTTTCCTGTTCCTTCATAAATTGTTTCTTAAGTATGAGAAAAAGTGAGAGTCTTTCCAAAGTGGATTTCAACGAATTAATTTATTTTTGTAGAAAGTTAAGAAAAATATTTTTGAGCTACCGTATCATTTCTATAAATAATATTTTAGATAACATTTTAAGCACTTTAACCATTCAGCTACTGAAGCTCACTGCACTGTATGTTGCTTGTAAAGGTTATCAAACAGCTCAAAAGCCATAGAACTCACAGATATGAAAATTATGCTCCTTAAAATGGCTGTGTTGCAGGTGTGCTGTCACTGCACCTGAGGACACAGGGCAGTCAATCCAGTATCCAGAGCTGTTCCTCTCTGCTTCTTGTATTCACATGTTTTGTCTCAGACCTCTTTGGGGAGCAATTTTTAATAGCTGTAATCTTAATATGCCAACTGGAGCATAACTACCTATCTAGTAACCCTCAGACATTGCTACAAATGCAGAGAACTGAGATGTTAAAATACCAATAGTAGTCAGCTATTCCTAAGTGTGATCTTCATGTGAGATAGACATCACAGGGTGGTGATGTCCACTGTACAAAGACACTGAGGCTCTGTGGGTTATGTGTGTTTGTAAGAAAGTTTCACTGCACTTTGAATGTACTCTGTAGGAGTTAATTGCCTCCTTCCTGAATTGCACCTACAAGCCATGGAAAGCAGCTACCCTGGACCTATAGTATTTCACATCACTAAATCCCCAATCTGAGCATAGCTCTTGTAAGTGCTTTTAAAAGAATGAAGTGCAAAACTCTTGAGTTTATTTTTAGAGCAGCTATGAAGTGGAATGAGCTTGGAATAGCTCCAGGCATATGCAGTCTAGGACAATTTGAATGTGTTCAGGCGAGGTCCCCATATCCAGAGGGACACAATTACAGACTCAGCCGCGTATAGGTGTTGCTATTAGCACATTATGCTATTAAACCATGAATTTTCCCATTGAGCCTTCCTGCCACTAAGGGGACGTGCTTTCTAAAGTGCTATAAATACAAATGAATTTCTGTGCTTGTTAAGGTCACAAATGGAAGCACAGTTTTCTTAAAGTATGCTAATGTGCACAAAGCTTCTTCCAGTTCCTGTATTATTTTCATTTTCATATTTTCAATTTTAGGCTATACTACTGAAAGGTTTTTAGGATACCAGTCAAGACCTTTTGAAAACAGCTGACTATAGGAATAAGTATAATAATGACTGTATAATAAGAATTCAAAAGGCATTGTACTGTTTAGGATGCCTTGATTTTCCTGTATTTATTATTCTTATGTTATTTTAACATTGTTTTTCTGTTATTAGCATGAAAAAAGTCACTGTTTGTTTGCCAACCATTAATAAAATATTAAGGTGTTTTTATTAATAAAATAAAGGCAATATTAATTAAGAACTTACAATGTAAAACTTAACCTTAGTAAGCATACAAAAACTATAATAAAAACATTGAAACACTTTTTTTATTTATTCCAGTGAAATGCCTAAATTTGAATGACAAAACCAGAAGCTTCACTGAAAATGTATATGTCTGTAATGTTCAGAAATATCTAAGCCACTCCTCAAAAAGGAAAAAGACTTTATTTTCTGGACGTGATCCTGTGTACTGCAAGGTCATTTAGGCTGGCTCAGATCTTCCCATAAATGTGTTGAGAACCACATACAACAAGTAATAATCATAATAAGGCCACTCGACAAAAATGATGGCCTGTGTGTTGCAAATTAAACTCTTTCCTGGGAGCTATACAAAATATATAGTGACAGCAAATAGATGTAATTCTTCAGTTCCTTGCTTGGAACCAGCCAGTGCTTATGTTCACAGAGAGAGAAAAAAATGCCCATAGCAGCTATTCAGTGTTGAAGCTTATAAAGTGGACTGTCACTCTCACAGGTGCAAAGGGATATTAGTGAGGCTCTGCTCCTCCTGAGGGCTCCAGAAGTGATTGGCCATTTTTCTCCTTTTTGTGTCCAGCAACGTAGAAGTAACTAGATCTGTGCCTGAAAGAGGAAGGGTTTTTTTCAGAGATGACCCAGAGCTGAGTGGAGGAGAGCTGGGCAGACACTGCACATTCTGGATCCTCATGGGTGTTGTGAGCACTTCCTCTCCTGCTGCCCCAGGCAGCCAGGCTGATACCAGCAAAGGTATCATCCTCTTCTCTGCAACCATGAATGTTCCTATGGGTGCAGAGAATGTTTCTATGGCGTTATGTTTAAAACCACTCTAATACCTGCTTCAGCTGACAGTCTGAAAATTTGGCCCATATCTGACAAACCTTACCTGCCCTGCATCTCCCCTTCCAACCTGACCCATTCTGTGATTCTATGATTCTGAGCACCAAAAAAATAGCTATATACACATAAACTGTGTGATCCTTTTGATCATTTTCTGCTTATTTACACAGACTGTCTTCACACTGGCATCTGGAATCTTGGTTTTAAGCACGTTTCCTACAGCCTGTCTTAGAAAACTTCTCCAACTTAGGACTTCCGCAGAAGTTGAAGATTGCTGAATTTAAAGATTTTTTTATTTTTGTGTCTCTGTGTACTAACTACCAAGATATTCAGGTCAAGTGGTGGATTTGGAAGTACATGTTCATTCCTTTAACTTGGGTGTTGAATAATTGATCCCCCAATGTGCCTTCTGACCCCAACCATTCTGTGATCAAAACTGGTATTTATTGAAGAGAACTTGTGCAACTCAAATAAGGTATTCTTGTTAATCCTTTTAAATATTTTTTCAAAAATAAGTTTTTCCTTCCAGGTTAGGACTATTTCAATCTATGCCTATGATTTTAGTTCTCAAAAAAACATTGTGAAAAAGTAAATTTTATGACGGTGCTTTGATGGTGGATAAGGCACAAGAATAAATACATTCTTACATATATATGAGAGGAGGAAGATGATGTAGCTAGTTTAATGAGTTATTTACAGTTTTGAAGTATCCTCTCAAATATTGACACTAATGTGACTTTAATGAGCCACGTGCAATCAGTAGCTTTTGCTTTGTTGAATATTTTCTTCAGGGTAATGTGAGTCATTAATAATAATTAAGAATTGAGTAGCCAGTTACAGGGTTGAGTAAGAAATGAGTTAAAAACCATTCTGTTTGGAAGCAAAATATATGCACATACACAGAGAGGGAGTTTGAGGTCATTAAAAGCTGTGGGCTGGGATTAGTAGGCTCCATCATGTGCATTAGTAATGAATCTACCTAGCTCACGCAATTGAAATTTCTGATTAATCATAAATGAAGTATCTGTAAATAGAATAATTCAGCATGAGGTAAACAACCAGATTTTAATTTCCAGTGGATGGAAAATGTAGCAGTAGATGGTAGATGGATTTAAATTTAGATTATATACAGAATTACATAAGGATAATATAAATCAATAGGAAGACTGATTGCATTTCCTTTTTTTTAAATCTGCCTGACACTTGCTTCATTTGCTGAGAAGCTTTTTGTTAAGAGAATGTCTTCATGTGTTTCACCTTTTCAAGATTTTTCTAATTTTACAGATTTCAGTATGAAAACTGAAAATTTGTGCACTCTCTTTTCCTTGCCTTGGGCAACAACACCTCTCACTAGACCAGGCTGCTCAAAGCCCCATCCAGCCTGGTCTTGAACACTTCCAGCAATGAGGGACTCACAACTTCTCCAGGCAAACTGTTCTACCACCACCCTCACAGTAAAGAATTGCTTCCCGAGATCTAATCTAAATCTCACTTTCAGTTTGAAACTATTCCTCCTTGTCTTACCACTACAGTTCCTGATGAAGAATCCCTCTCCAAATTCCTTGCAGATCCCTTCAGATACTAGAAGGTTGCTGTGAGGCCTCCAAGAAATCTTCTCTTCTCCAGGTTGAACTTTCTTAGTTTGACTTCTTAGGGGAGGTGCTCCAGTCCCCTTATCAACTTGGTGGCCTCCTCTGGACTTGCTCCAACAGTTCCATGTCCTTATTGCTTTGGTGGCATGAGGGCTGGATGCAGTACTCCAAGTCTGGTCTCACAAGAGCTGAGCAGAGGGGCAGAATTCCTTTCCTTGACCTTCTGGCTGGGGTCCTTTGGATGTAGCCCAGGATTCCCTTGGCTTGTTGTGCTGTGAGCACACATTGCCAGCTCATGTAGAGTTTTTCATAACCCTCAAGCCCTTTTCCACAGGGCTGCTCTGAATCACTTCTCAACCTGCAGGTGTGTCTGCAATTGTCCCAAGCCAGGTGCATCCTCATGTAAAATTGAAAGTAATATAGTGTATTTTTTCCAGAGAATTGTTCTTCTCAAGACCATCTTTAAGTTGGCAGGGTATTAAAAACCTGACCAGATAGTGCCAAACCCTACGTCAGTAAAGTATTCAGGTACTTCTTTAGAGAGTGGCTTAGACCATGAGAAAATTAATTATTCTGCCTTTAGACCAGATTTAACTTTTCCATAGTAAATAAATCCTG
Organism: Acrocephalus scirpaceus scirpaceus; assembly: GCA_910950805.1. Lineage (NCBI taxonomy): Eukaryota > Metazoa > Chordata > Aves > Passeriformes > Sylviidae > Acrocephalus > Acrocephalus scirpaceus. Next base: position 142,370,091 of record OU383773.1, on the reverse strand, counting down.
GCTCCACACATGGAAAAAAAAACTTGAGTAGCTGCTCATTAAGTAATCATCACCCATCCCATCCACTAAATTATATGAGAGTGTGAGGGAAAATTGTGCAAATTCATAGAATTTCATATAATACCTAATACATATCCACCAGAGGGCAAATTATGGTAACATTTGAATTATTCTGTTCAGCGATTTTATACTTCTCTTGCTGTTTCTTAAAACATTATATCTGATAGCTATTAATGGATAGTGCTTCCCTCAGGAGTTTTGCTGATGTTTATTTATAAGTCACCATATTTTACCTGATTGCTCTATTTGTTAGCTTGGATTTCATATAATTTGTGTACTGGTGCCTAGATAGCTTGGGGCCAAGAGATGGTTAAGGCCCAAATCCAATCTGTTTCATTGCTTATTTGCTGGATTCTCATAGAAGGTAGCACCTAGAAGCTGGACTGTGATTAAACCTAAGCCACCATAGCATGAGTCAAGAATATGTCAGCCTCTGACATCCAATGCAGGAAAATAACCCAAGCTGACTAGGGAGATTCACAGGTAGATTAACATACCTTTTACAGTGTCTGCAGCAACTCACTGGCTTTGAAAAAGCCACAGACTTAATTAGGGATCCTCCTTGCATCTGCATTAAATTTCTTCATCTGCTAGAAAACCACTGGAGTTCAAATGCCTTGATGTACCAACTGCTACAAGACAGATGGAAATCACTGTAGCTCACCTCTAATAGCCTGATTTTTCTGTTTTACCACTAAATACCTAATAATCTCTCTAGTGAGCTCTTAATGATGACTTAGATGACAAAACTGATATTTCTAATGGCAAGAATTCAAGTATACCTCATTTAAACTGGCTATTTCAGAATGAAAAGCCAAAGAAGAATGTGATTTGCCAAACATAAAGAGAACAATTCCAGCAATGGTTATTTATTGCTACTGCATGGCATCTTCCAGCAAAGGATCTCCAAGGAAATTATAAATATTAATTCCTAAAGTTAAACTAAATCAAGTTGTACCATGCAGGCAGAAGACACACAAAATTTTTATCACTTTCATTTAAATTATACCATTTTCACAGCATTTTATTTATATAAAATATAAGGGTCCTTTCTAATTTGAAGCTACATTGTAAACTTATCTTCTCAGAGGAACGAGAGCTGCATTATTTATTTGTCCAGTTTTGGTATTTTGATGTGACCATACTCCTCATAAACTTTCATAAGGCTTTTGAAAGTTATAAAACAAGGTATTGCTTTACATGCCATCTGAAAAAGAGCTGATCAAGCACATCATAAACATGGTTTACTTTTTCATTTATGTGGCAGTCTAGTCTTAAGTTTGTGTTATCAGAAAACAAGCATAAGACTATTTAATTCAGTGATACAACTTTTTGGTAGAACTAGAATTGATGCTTGATAATTTTTTAATTATATGCATTTTATTGGAGTGTCAAAAGTGGTAGTTCTTATTCTCAGAGATCAGAGATTTTTTCACACAGGTCATGTAGAGAGCAGCTGCTACCACAGAATCTCTGTTTGCTTTTGAAAGTCATCATGGCCTCAGTTCCAGGTACTGGATTTTGCATCAGCTCCATCCCTAATTGCAATTTTAGTTTTACAAGACAAAAAAGACATTAAAAAAACGAAATACAATTGAGCGCTTCTTTTGTTTTTTCAAGATGAGACAATACCCTCTTTGCCAGACCTCTAAGAGCACCAGAGGGGTGGAGAGCCTGAGAGAGCTCTCTGGCTTTTTCCCAGAGTGCTTGTCAGCACCAGGCACCAGCCTTGCCAGCCGGGCAGCACAAGAGCAGGAGGAAACCACAGCCACCTTCCCAGGGCAGTGCAATGGGAAGCAGCAAAGCAGCAATGAGCACATCTTGGTGAGATTTCCTTTTCAGGGGCAAGCATACCACTTTTTCCTGGTTCTATAGTCTCTTTACAGTAATATTTTCTGAAAGGTTAAATTTTTACATGTATTAAAAAAAAAAAGGAGCAGCTGTGAAAATGAAAAATAAGATATCAAGTGTCTTGTTAAAATAGTTGAGGTGTCATTTCATGAATCATCCATTGTCCAAATTAACATGTATTAGGAATAGACTTACATTAAAGAATCTGCTTTAGAGCTGGCATTTTCTTTCCCCTGAACTGAGATCTTATTTAATCAGTTTAGCAGAGAATTCAGCTCTTTGTGTCTCTTTAAATGGCTGTATACATAATATGGGTATATCTAAAAACAGAGGCTTTCATTTGTGGAATAAAGGTAAAATTTCCCTGGCATCACATTGTTTTGAATACACCAATAAGCAAGTCCACTATTCTGAAACATAACTAAATAGGTAATATTTAAATCAATGTACATAAGATAGAAAATGAAATTTTCTAAATTTTAAAAAAGATTTCTATTTGAAACTGATTGCCCTATCTTAGCAAATTCTTCATTACCTTTGTGAAACAAAAACACTTTTTCTATAGTGTCATGCCTTAAAGCATTTTCTTTCACAATGGCATTAATAGACTGATATTTGTAAGTGTACTGATGTGGTTACTAATTAATTTACTTCAATCAGGGCTGAGCCTCTTTTCTATCAACTATTGTAAATACATGCACAAGTGTTCTTTCTGTCCTTGACTTATTAGAAACCTGAAGTATATATAAAAAAATGTAGTATTCAATGGTTATAATTTAAACTTTTTAGAGTCCATTCCAGTGTACCCTAGTGCTTCATTAAAAAGCTTTAAATTTTTGTTGATGTCTTTGCTGACGGCCTTTGTGACAGGCTGTTCACACAACATTTGAGAAATACTGCTGAAAAGTGCATGGAGCAAGAGGTTATGTTTAGAATGATAGCTTGTGGATATAGTAGATATAAAGAAAAACATCTTTCAGTCACTTTAGATGTGTGAGAGAAGTGGTCTTAGTGCTGCAAGGTATAGGCTGCTAAAAAAGAAAGCTAACAAAAATGTATAAAAAATAAAAATAACAGTAGTTACAAAAAGAATTTCTCTGACTCCTGGAAGACTACAGTGCTAACTATTAAACCTCATAAATGAAAGTAAACAATAGAATTTAGAGTACTTCCAGCAAGTAGAAGACTGTTTTCAAAAACATTAGTTACTGCAAACTCAAAAGCAACAGGCAGTTAGGGAAAAGAGCTGAAAGCTCCCTGCTTTAAAATAATGCTTTTAACTACAAAACATCACAGAGTCAGCTTTTACACACAGAGACAGAACTCACTGCAGTGTTACCTTAGGGAACTATATTGTAAATAGTTTTCTTGGAAAAAACACTTTTCAGTATTTTGAGATTGAGTAAGTTATACCTTTTGGTATAAGTTACAATTCCTGTACACTGTACTCTGCAAGGATGCAAATACATAAAAACATTTTTCCCCTTACATAAAAAAAGAAATAAAGCACTTAGTGAATTAAAAAATCACAGAATGGTAAAAAAAAAAATTTAAAAATAATTTTCCATATTTTAACTTGTGGCCATGCTACCTGCCTATACTCTTCCTGGGTACCAATAAAAGTTTGGCTGTGTCATCTTTCTGACCCTGCTCCAGGCAGGTATTTACATGCTTTGGTAAGATCCACCAAACCCCCTGAGTCCTTTCTTTTTGAGCTGAGAAGCCACAGTTTGCTCAGCATCTCTTCATGTGTCAAAATCACCTGAATCACCTAAATCACTCTCACAGCCCTTCCCTGAACTCACTCCAACTTTCCCACTTGACCCATGGGAGTCACAAATGATGATTCTCCTTCACTTGGTCCTTGAGCCACTGATCACAGCTACATTCTTCTGTAATACAATGTAGAATTCACACATTAACTTATAAATATCTACAGCAATTACTAATTCTTCTTTTCAATTTAAAGTAGCCTCATTGTTCTATGCTGCAACACAGTCCCCTTCATTCTGAATTATGTGTTTCATATATGAACAAATGAAAACATAGATCTCATTTTTAATTTCCCTTGAATAGTTTTCCAAATATATTTTTCTCTTATTTAATAAAAAATAGCACTTTGGAATTTTCTTTCCTAGGGTGTTTGTCCATGAATGTTTATTTCAGATGAGGCATGCACTTTTGAGTAGAATTTCTAATTCTCTTCATGTTTGTTCACATCACAGAGTAATCTGAGCACACAACATGGATTTTTCATGCATGAAGCAGGACTGGAAGATGTTGTCCAGTAGCACACCAATTGTGTTTCAGTTGCTAAAGGCATTTTAGAGACTCGATCACATGCAGTCTGAAATAAAACACCATAAGACACACAAGGCCCATGTTATGTTGATATTAAATGACATCAAAGTGAATAAGGCCTAATCAAGAATAATGCTCGATGTTCCCTGAAAAAAAAGTGCTCCATAATCTCTATGGAGAGTTTAAATACAATACAAAGAAATTGCTTGTACATATGATGTAGGAGGACGACGTTCTATAATTCCCAATTTAAATCTAAAATTATCACAGAAATGCTGGAAATTTTTATTAAGTCAAAATGGATGACTCCAAGAAACTTGTAATTAAATCTATTGATTATTGGAATTAAGACAAATAGTGTGATAACTTATCGGTTATATTTACAGAAAAAAATCAGATTACAAAATACACTTGAAAATTAATTTTAAAAATGAGTAGGTATCCTGAACAACTTTTAAGGCAGAACATTTTGCTAAAGTTCTCTGGAATTCTCCAAAACACTTTATGGGAAGCCTTGGCCTCTTTGAGGTTCACCACTACAACTTAGAAAGTTTTAGGAAATGTGAGTCCTTTCTGAACTGGCATTAAGACAATTACTTTGAAATACCTTGGTACATTTTGGAAATGGAATTAAGCTGGTCTCTGTATATCTGCAGATCCCAAAGAAAGAGGAGGATGAACTAAGCACACCCTGTGTCTTACAGCAGAACTCTTACACTGTTTGTGTGCCATGGGGTTCTCAAAGGCACTTAGAGTAATGAAGTTCATTTGAAACTCACTGGCATATGGTCATTACACCTGAAAAATCCTTTTAAACCCCTTAGCCTCAAGTCCCTCTTTCACTCGTTTCATATTCAGTCATCATATAAATAATTACCTGAAGTGATCTTCAGGCCAAATGATACCACTCACATTTTGAGTGAGTAGTCCTCTTCTCTTTCCTTTGATACTCTCACTCCAAATGAGATGTAAGATACTAGAGAAAGCTTGACAAAACCTGACCGAAGTAGAATTTTTTGATTGTCTTCAGTAGGCATTAGGCAAAGCTGACTGAAAGCAGGTATCAAAACCAAGTTCTGTGAAATTGTTTTGATTACCTGCTTGGAAAACAGGGAATAGTTTTAAGCATGAGTCAAGAGACTGACTGTGTCTTTCATAGATGTGCCAAAGTCCATCTTAGAATGGTTGAGATTTTTGACACCATGATTCTATTTGAAAAGGTATATCAAACCTTACTGTAAAATATCCTTTTTCTATTCTGTAAATAAACTGTTCTGGAAAGCACTTTAGCAACATTGGTGTCCCAAGGGAAAAAATATTTTTTCTCACCCTTAAAAAATATCAGTTTAAATTATTATTAAAATCTTAGCATTTTGAAGATTTTAAAAGTGATCTATATCAGTCATTGTAGGACATTTTTCTTAATTCTTAACCTCAACTTCAGTCTTTGCTACATTAAGTAAAATGTTTTCCCATCTCTGTATAAATGAAGAAATTTTATTCTCTTTCTCTGTATTTTATATTAATATTATATAATATCACCTAGATTCTTTTTCTTATTTTGTTTAGCCTAAATAACACTGGTTTTCTCAAATTTTCCTTGTAGCATTCAATTTCTCTTAGACAATCTGAGCATCTTTATTGCTTCCATCTCATATATTCTCATCTGATCACATAATTTGTAAAATATAGTGATCAAAACTTAGAATAGTATTCTGTCTTAGGATCCCTGAGTACAACATCAATTTATTTATTTTCTTTTACTTCATGTATTCTGCTCAAACATGCAAATACGGTGTTTGAATGTTTGCAATAGTCAGACTCATTTGGTTTAAGTTCAGTTTTGGTTCAGAATGAAAGCCACAAATGTTTTGGTGGAATTGTAAGGTGTTTATTCATTCTCCATCCCATATATATGAAAATAATTTTCTTGTCTATAGATAGAATTTCACATTTTTATATTAAATGGAAATTTCACATTTCCATATTAAATGATCTAGTGAAAAAGTGTCCCTGTTCACAGCAGGGGACTTGAAACTAGAACACTTCTAAGGCCTCTTCCAACCCAAGTCTTTCTATGATTCTACGATTCTATGATTCTATGATAAATTGCAACATATATTATCTCAGAACATTTAAACTTTTCTAGATAATTTTAATATGACGTATGAAACACCCAGCTATGTCATCTGAGCAACTAATTAAACTACTCTTACTTACATCAATTGAATTGCAGATGAACATTTGTGATACAACCCTCAAGCCAAAACAGATATGTGGACACAGCCACTAAAGATTGCCTTACAGTATGGTTTTGCACACACATGGTAAGTTTTGTCTGGACTTTGTGGTCTTAACAAGGAGAGTTTGAAATCTTACTAGCATTAAGTGTATGTCTATGACTTGTCTATTTACCTGTTTTTATGCTAATTTTAGAAGCAAATCAGATTGGCTTTCTGTGACTTTTTCCTGACAAATGCATGCTGGCAGTTAATCATCTCATGTTACAATCTCCATCCAGGCTGATTCTTACTTTGGGAGAAATGGTGTCCATCCCCACCAGAACTGTATAATGCTTGGTGAAAACTTTCTCAGCCTTGCTTCTCTCTTGTGCTTAGTACAGAAGGCATACTTGGAAGCTAGCTCAGCTCCACACAGGCTGTGCTCATGCTGCAGCTTCACTGGGAATTTCCCTGGCTAGCTCCGAGGTACCCCCTCAGACATGGGACTGAACACCTGAACTGATGGACACTCTGTTGTACCTAGGGTTTTATTCAGTTGAGTGCTGAGCTGGATGCTCCTGGTTCCAGGAATTAAATGAGGCAGATTTTCTGAGCTGACAAATAAAACCAACCAGTGCTCCATGGCATTCTTTTCTGCCTTGCTCTTGCACAGTGTCCCTTCATGAACATTTTGCTGGCTTACTCCCAAACTCAACAGAGAGAGATATATGGCAACCTGAGAAGTTAATAAAGAGCATGCGTTGACAAGGTGCTTTAAAAGATAGCGACCTTTTTTAAAGTATAATAAATTAATAGTCTTGCCTTGGGGATGCTACCTAGACAGAAAGCTTCACTGTCTTGTTTCCTTTGCTACTTAGATCTCTGCAGCCTTACATGCACACACTCAGCACACACAATCACACAAACATTCACAGCTACTTCAATATTTTCTGTTGCACTCCCCACTAGCTACAAATATTAGATCTGTCACTGGTCTAGGTGATACTAACAGCTTGTAATCTTCTGTAACACTTTCTATTCCCAGGAGCTGAAAATAAGCCAGCAAAATCCATAGCCTTGGTTTTCCAGGTTCCTTTCTCACTACCACTCCTACTTTTAAATACAATCAGATTGATTGGATTTGGAATCTTGGCCACCTATCGAAGTTCTTAGAGAAAATTTCCATATATAAGTAGCTCTGGTAAATCTTCTCAATACTGGCCATTTGAAAAATAACCAAATATTTTGATACTCTTTTTCTTCATTTCAGACAGGAGCTGTATGTTTTTGTTGATGATGATAAGCATGTTAACCAGCTGATTACAACTCCCCTTTTCAATGACTAAAATAAAGCACTTAAGTATTAAAAAAAAACCCAAACCGAAGATCTCAACATGATAGTTTGCCAGATTTTTCCTGCCACAGCAAAGTAATTGTCATCTTTGTTTAACATTTTTATAGTAATGCAAGGCTCTCCTCTTACGTTTTATGTCCAATGCCAAATAGATGCATTTTTGAGCTCTGACTCCCTGAGTGTTCTTGTATTTTTAGTCTAAATGTATTCACAGCCATGATTCTGTATATCCTTTTGCTTGAAGATCTTCCTCCCAAATTTTAAACCCCTCTCTGGAAGGTTTTATAGACAGCAATATTATCCTCTCGCAACCTTTGTTTCACCAGAATAAATAGGTCACACACTCCTAGCTCACACTTTGATGACAGATATTGCATTCCCTCATTCATGTAAGTACCTTGTCTCAGCATCTGTTCCTCTCAGAGCTTGCCATTCTTTTTGATCCCTTGCAAACTCAGTTTCCAGACCCACAGCTGTAGCTTAAACAGGAGCCCTCTTGACTTTCTCCTAAGACAGTTGATTATCTTTTGCATTTGCTTTTAGGCATGAATCATATCCATGCTCTTTGAATGTAATCCTTTTCATTTTTTTCCAGTGAGGTTGTTTTAATGAGGAGGATGAGGAATATATCCACTTAGCAATCAGGATAAAATCAGATAACATTAAAAATTGATAGAGTACAGATATATTTTTCTGACTGTTATTTTTCACACAGCAGTGCTTTGACCTTGTTTCATTTAATTTTCCTACATAAATCATTTTGAGATGGCTGGTTAAAGACAGTCCACATTCAGACAACTGTCTGTATCTTGAAAAGGAAACAGAATATCAGAAAATATGAGATTTTTTTTTTTAAAGCACAATCTCATGAAGTTTTCAAATTTTCAGGCCCAGTTCTATCTGACTGCTCAAAAAAAAAAATCATACTCACTCTCTGATCTTGATTTTTCCAGCTGAATACTGATGTATCTTATTGAGTTTTTAGTCACGTCTTCAGTGTCATTTGATGTTTAAGTAATAACTTCACATTTAGACGCATTGTAATTTACATCCTTACATCACAATATTTTAATGGGTTTACTTCTAAGAGTAATGGTTGACCTTTAAATAAACAAGTATGATGTGATTGCAAGAATCAAAGTTCAATTTTATTGTTATGGTATGTATGGATAAATTGCACAAGATTATGATATGGTAAGCAACATTGGAAAGGGGCTGTATTTCATTTTGTTTCTTCAAAAGAAGATTCAGGCCTTGGCTCATATAATGGAAAAATGTATCATTTTTACTTACATCTATATATATTTAAAGTGTAAATTTCATTTATCTTCAGGAAAGTTTATGTATTGCATATATTAAACAGGTTATAAAAATATATTTATTAATGAGGATGAAAAATGAATTGCATCATCTAGTTTAGTCATGCTTACTCTTTTCCCACAGTAGTATTGTTTTTTTTTTGCAGATGCATTAACAGGATATTTAGAAGGGTAATTCCAGAGTTTTTGGCTGACCATGAATTGATTTTGCTGTCCAATAAAAAAGAATTTCAGAATGTGAGAGTGATGGCTTTTGAGCTTGAAATCTGTTATATGATATACCATTTTTTTTTGTCTTTTTTTGTCTTAGTGGGCTGAAAATATTTAGTAGAATGCTTAATAATGAATAAAATATATCTATTATTCTATTTTAGCCTCTACACTCCTCAACTATTGACTCAGATTTTCTTGGATTTCTTTTTTGACCAAATCCATACTCACATATTCACAGAGAAAAAGAAATCCCTTCTCAGTTTTACTTCCTCTTCTTGGAACCCATGATATTTCTGTGCTTAGGATGTGCATAGGTGCACAGTCAGTTGTTCATGCTTAATCTTGTGATGCACTGAACCAGTGGGATATGAGCTGCTCAGCAAGCCCCTGGTACCACATGTAAGCTCCCAGGACATGTTCCTTATAAAAATAATGAACAATAGAGAAGGAAACAACTTGTATTTGAAAACATCCTTTGATTTTGAAACACCTCTTAGTATTTTATCTCACGGAAGCTGGACAGCGATGTCACTCATTTAAGGATACAGAAAATCCTTACATCCTTCCCATGACTCCCATGCTTGGAGCCTTCCACTCCTGGCTGAGGTATGGTGCTCATATTCCATATGTACAGGAGCCACAGAGAGTTTCATTAGTTAGAAATGTTCATATGTGCTCAATACACATAGGTAGTAAATCTGTCAGCTAAAGCATGAATAGGAAGAAACGTCTTCTCTCTGACAAAAAAATGACTTCTGGCTGTAACAGCACTTGAAACGGCTCACAACAGATTAAACAGCACACTATTTATTTAATTTTTTTTAAATAAAGAAGACAAAAACTTTTTTCACACAGAAAATTTCTTCAAATCAGGCTGAAAAACTGGAATCTAGGAAAAAAATCTCTAACTATATAAAGAAATCTTCAGTGAAGTGTCAGATGCTATAATTCATCTAAGCTTTCAGAGAGGAACTGTGATGATACTCCCTGTCAAGTTCACATGAAGATCTCTTACCCAAAAAGATAAACTGTCTCTGCTTTCATTTGAGAAAGCCTGTCATGATTTGATGAATCAAGAGAATTTGGATGGACTGTTTCTCAGGAATCTTACAACTCCTCCTGCTAATCAATCAGCTCATGAATAAATGAAAACATAAGCACTTTTCACTCTTATTTGTCTTGAAAGAGGTTAACAGTGATGAAACGTGACCATAGGTTTATACTGACCCATCTTCTATAAGAGGTAAAACATCCAGTTTATATTACACTTCTGCTGGTTAACAGTAGTCAAAATGCCACTGACCCCACTAGCTTGTCTGTCACTGTGAAAAGGCATGACAATCTAGATAAATTATAACTATTAGAGTTGCAGAATGAGTTCTGTGCTGAAGGCAAAACAGATTACAAACAAGCATTCGAGGAGATCCACATCAATGCTAGTGAAATTTAAATAATAACAACATTAATGTTAACACAAGAAAGTGTTTGACATAAAAGTATCTGCTCTCAGAAAACAATTCTTCATAATGGCTGTGAAAATCTAACAGTCTAAATATGTCAGGTAGACCTTAGTTATTTTAAATTAGTGAGTTGGATTTAGAGTTTATTATGTTGTAAATTCTTGAGTAAATAAAGAATTAAATATTAGTGCACAGTCAATATACAAAATCCTAAAAGAGTCAAGTTAAGTGGTTTCAAACACAATTGACTGAAAATAAAGACTTCCAAATTTGGGTCCATCTTTATATCACAGTTCATAACAAAAATGTTTTTCAGTTGGCACTGTTGGAGAAAATTAGAGATATTTTGATTCTGCATCTACCATTCTTCTGTCAGTATTTTTCTGCTATTCTGGGCATTTTTAACGTTAAAGATAAATTCATGCTTTTTGGCTTCCTTGTAGCATCTGTTTTATGGAAGCAACACACAGTGTGTGTCATGTACTACAGCCAAGGAACATATGCTGCGAATAAACAAGAAATGTATGAATTTGTATTTAACACCAGGAATCTAGAGGTTCTCCCATTAGAGATAATCCACTAGAAATAAAAATGCTGCATGGTTCCTGCAGAAATTATATGGGCAATATTGAGAGTAGGACAATATATTACTGTATTTTCAAGGTTAGCTTTCAAAAATCCCTGCCTAACAGTATGTTGCCAAACTTTATTGCTGAAACCAACAATTAGGATTTTTTCCCCTGGCACTCTGGCTGATGCATAATGACTAGTAAAGTGGATATGAAAGTCTTTTGTCTCTACTGTGTTGATATATATCAAGATCAAGACAGCTGTGATTTGTGGTTAAAAATTCTCACCTTTCCTGCCCTTATCTGCCCAACCCCAAGGCTGTCCATACAGCCAGCCAGCCGTGCAGCTACGGGGTTTGCCATACTAGACCATCCCACCAGGTGATCTAAACACTTGGGATAAGAAAAGAAATTGACCACAGAGATGACCTCATTTCTTTCCTTCACCTGTGCAAAGGGTTGTGTGCCTTCACCTTTAACCCCAAACCCCAAAAAGCAGACGTTTAAGGAGGAAAGTCTGTTATCCCAAATGAAGTGAGTGGAGCACCAAAGGAAGGTAAATTATATTTTATAAACAGATTAACTCTGCTCACATAATGAAATTAGAGATAGCACCCAGTTGCAGCTTTTTACCTCAAGCAGTCTCATGGGCATGATGTAGAGAAGAGACTGGATTCCTCCCTAGGAGGTTGCTCATCTGCCTGTGATGAAAGTCTTCCCCTATGTGAGATTGAGATGGAATGATTGCCAGCCTAAAAGGCAGTATGTGAGGTTATATTTGAGAACCAGTTTATTTGGATTTGGGAATAGGAGACAGGCTTTTTTCTCCTTTTCATGTTAAAAACAAATTATTAATATTTACTGGGTATTTAATGGGTATACACATTACCTAGTAAATTCTTAAATATCAGTCTATGACTAAGACTCAGCATTACAGACTTTTCTTTATTCTTTTCTTTATTCCGATCCTTTTGTACTTGATCTCCTATACCTTCTTCCTGCAAGTATAAACAGTTCCAGAAAGATACACAGTTAATTTATAAACTGATTCCTAGAAGGATTCCACTTTTCAAAGAAACACACAACTACGCCAGAGCTGTGAGTTGTAGTGTGGGCAGGGAAAGGGATTTTTTTTTTCATTTGAAGTTTGAAGGTAGAATGAATCTTGATTTGAAATAATGTGCCTACCATGCTAAACAAATCATTATGTACTTTTACAGTCCAGGATATTAATCTGAAAGAAAAATAACCTTACACATAACAGAGATTATGGACCATCAGACATCTCAGGTCAGTTTTTCAGCTCCCTTGTGTATGTATAACATGCAACTTCCACATTTTATCAACAATTGCCAAAAAGCTCAGGGAATTGTGTGAGTCAATAGTTAACCAGTCTACAATTGCTATTAATTTTCATAACCCAGGAGCAAGTAAGGTTCACATCTGTGTCTCTACCTGGCTTAAAGGTTTTTCCTGGTTTGACTCCTAGCTACATTTCATATGTAGATTCAACAATGAATTTAATTATAGTAAGCTCATTACAAATGGAGCCATTGCTTATCTTAAGTTTTGTAACATAGTGTATATTTACAGCGCTGTATAAGCAGTACTTAATAATTAATTCTCTCTACTCTGTTATATTAATGTGAAAGCATAAAAGGATTATCAGAGTTAAGGAGGGCTTTATACTTCTGTGAAGAATACAGAGATGAGTCTCTTTGAAAATGAGAATGGAAAATTAAAGCCTGATGAAATGTGACCTTTTTATGTTTCTTTCCAACAGCTTAGAGCTGGATATTTTATTTTAAGACTAGTTTTTTAGTTCTTATCAAGTTTAGCTTCTCTCAGAATAGTGGCTGCTGATGATGGAAGAATAAGCAAATAGTTCCAGAAATATTTATTAAAAGATCAGGTATCTCTAATATTTTATTACTGTACACTTGATCAAATATGCCAATAGCCAAAAATAAGATAAACAGGAATAGCTTTTTTGATTATATAGACTGAGGAGAAACACACTGCAAAAGTAGAAAATTGTTGATGGAGCTTGTGAAGACCACTGTCTTGGGTTATGTAACCTAAAAAAATGTGTATTCTATTTCATCTGTTGAAAGCAGTTGAGATGTTTTTTCTTTATCTCTTGTAACTCCAGGGGCGAGGGGGGCAGATGCCTTCTGATAATGGGCGAGCCATTAAAGCCAGGTGTGGCAGTGTTTCTTATCTCTTTCACCAGCCATCCATCCTCCAGGGGGATCTCCTGCTAATGGGCCATTAAGGCTCACCAATGACATGACACATTACATCATCCCATTGGGAGATGCTCCACCCAGTGGGGAGCCAACCATTCCTACCTGGATAAAAACTGAGACTCAGGAACACTGAGCATTCTGGGAATCCAGTTTTTCCACTGGATCCCCGGAGGAAGGCCAGGCATCTTGCCACCACTGGACTTCTCCACAAGATCATCTCTACTCCACAGAACCACATCTGTTACTCCAGGAGGATTTATTTGGACTTCTTCCAACACCCTGACCAACAGGGTGTCAGGTCATGTCCCTGACCCTGTCAGGGTTTCTTCCAGGATTTTTGTTTGTTTGCTTGCTTGTTTTTTTGTACCACTACATTTGTATTTTCTTTTTTTTTTTAAATATCCCTAGTAATGAACTGTTACTCCTATTCCCATATCTTTGCCTGAAAGCCCCTAATTACAAAATTATAATAATTTGGTGGGGAGGGGGTTTACACTCTCCGCTCCAAGAGAAGCTCTAGCTTTTCCTGGCAGAAAACTGTCTTTTGAAACTAAGACAAGCACAGAAAAAAAATTTCCTTCCTTCCTTCCTCCCTCCCTCCCTCGTTTTTATTGTCTCCTCTTTCAAAATTTATTCATTGGCAAATGATACCACCAAAAATATAAAATATTTAAAGCTTTCAGAATACTGTATGAGAGGTCAGTATTAAATTTACACTATGATCAGTGATGTAGCTAGAAGAGGAAATATTTTTAGGTTGGAAATTGGTAAAAAAAAAGGAAAAAAAAGAAGAAAAAAGTCACAAATGACATTTTCATGAGCATGAATTGATGCAATGTGTTCAGGTCAGAAGAAGTGTGTATCACTGTATGTTTCCATCATGAAGCTGACATTTCTGTCATGCTGCAAAGAAAGTTAAAGTGACATTCCTTTGTTTTCCACAGAGACAGCTGTTATAGTACCCAGCTGAAAATTGGCCTCAGCTGGCATGTAATAAATGGGAAAACATGTAGATAATAGTCATGAACTAGTGAGCACTGCTCGCTGACTAGTTATCAAATTATTGATAAGCTGTAGTTTCAGCTGTACCTCAAGATGACACACATGCTCTTTTCTCTTTTTGTTTCTTATTATTTACATTTGCAATAAAATTATTACTTAGTGCATAATAAGACCTGGCTGCCAGCCATTATACTTTTGGTGTAAAAGGGCTGATGAATATTCTTTTAAAAGAAAAAAAAAAATAACATTTCTTGAAGATTTTTTTTTTCTAGTAAGTATCAGGGAACTGTTAAAATGTAAGTTCCCTTACAAAAACCAGCTGCAAACACAGATATTTGGTCTTATCTAGCTCAGTCCTGTGAACAAAACCTGTCAGGAATTTTACAGTCTACTTCCATGTGGAGAATGATGCTGTTTCAAAGCTGAAGTATTGCATGGAAATAGATTCATTTTGATGGAAATAGATTGATTTTGATTCACCAGCGCAGAGTTTGACTGGGAGTTCAGATTTTGAAGAAAAATAGTTTCAGGCCACTTCTGCCCTGTAGATCTGGTATGGCAAACCTTTCTACTGCCTGCAGCTGAGCCCCATCATTCACCTGGGGATGCTGCTCATGTGTGGCAGGGAATTGCCCCAGGGAGCAGCAAGATGTTGAATTTCATTTCCATGCAACCAAGCCGAAATATTTGTTTTCCTGAAATTTTTAAAATTTCCTTTACATGGAAAGTGTGGAAATAACTTTTCTTTCTGAAAAGAAGGAAATACGTTAATTTTTCCTGCTGTAGAAAATTGTATACGCTTATTAGTCCTAATTCTGAAGCAAAGAAGCTGGTGATGGTTGAATGAATAGAGAGGAAATTATTCAGTAGCAAATATTGATTTCAGTGACAGACATATAAGAATCTCTGGTTTTAGAAATTATTTAAGTGGTGATAAAGGGGGTATACTACCTGTGATATTTCTGCTGAAGTAATTCAAACAATACTGAAGATGTAATTCGACTTTAGGGTGTCAATATCTTTCTTGGGCTGGCCCTGTCTTTTGCCATGTTGGGTTTAAACTTCTCTCCTTCACAGCCTTCTTCACCTCTACCTCATCGTGCTTGTCTCCCTCTTGACTCCACAGAGCATCTCCCTCTCTTTCCTCCCATTCTTATACTCACACTGAGCCACATCCCACAGTAAAACCTGTCTTTTCTCTGATCCCAACTCTTTTGCTGGAACTCTGTCAGGTGTGGTAATTCTTCCTCTGCATCTTTATACAGGACTTCCTTTGGTTTTCCTTTCTAAGGGCAACCACAACTAAAAATACAAAAATTGGAAAATTAATCAATGTGTATATGTGTGTATATATATTTGTGTGTGTATGCATGCATGTAATTTTAATGTAAAAAGTGGATTAAAAATATTAGCCTTATTTAGCAGTACATCTCTTCTTCCACCTTTCAGCCACTAACATGGCTAAAAGACATGTCTTTTAGTATAGATGACTGGGAGAAAGGTTACCATGCAGCATTCAGCACTTGTGTTCACATGCCCAAATTCCACATAAGCCCTTGAGTCTAGTGTTTCATACCAAATTATTGCCTTCAGAAATCCTGTCTAAGCCATAAGAAAACACTCTGCAGAAATGGTATTTATTACTTTTGCCACAAGGAAAACCAACAGCCCAGCTACCTATAGAAATTTATGGGGAAATTTATAGAAAGAAGGGATTAATGAAAGCATCTATTCATATCATGTCTAATGAATGTGAGAATGAAAATAGAATTTAGGTCTTAATGTAGCTTGTATTAATTGATCAGATGAGTTTTCTGGCATTTTTCAACGAAACAAAAAAAGAGACAGATAAGGAAATAAATAATATTTAGCAGAAAAAAAAGGAACGGTGAACAGGAAGGAATAAATTTTATTATTGTAATATATTAGTTTCTTCTAACCAGAAGTTTCATTGACTCTTCTTGCCCACTGAAGATGCTCAAGGATATCTTTACCAAACTGGAAATAAAACCATCATCATTTTTATGCAATATGCATTTGTAATGTGAAATTCTCTGATCCATTCTTATCTTTTTTTCTTTATTTTTCTCTCATTTCTTCCTCTTTTTTCTCTTTTTTTTTTCCTCTATTTTTTCTTTTTTCTCTTTTTTTTTCTCATCAAACCCTATGTGGAATACTCACAAGAATGGCAGCTGGAATTGATGGGTTTAAGTAAGGATTTTTTCTCTGCAGACTAACCCTGCTGTGGAATGGCAGAGCAGATCTGCAGAGCTCTGCTCCCTAATGGTCACATCAGAGAGAGGAAAAAAATGAGTGGAGATCATACTCCCAGTGGTGGCTTCAGGAAGGCTTTGGCTAGAGATTGAAGGTCCAGAGAGACAAGTGCTGCAAGGGAGAAGCTCAATTTTGAGCCTGTTGACTGGTTTGAAATCAATGTTTCCCAGGCATTTCAGAGGAATACGGCAGAGAATAGTATAAAGGTTGAGGAATGATGTTTATTTCCAGCTCTTAGATACATAAAATATTGGTGATATCACTTCAGTGCACCCCAATATATGCAGTGTTATTATATTCACTCCAGGTTTTACTGAAAAGTTTAACCTATATTATTAAGAAATAAATAAATTCTGAGTTTAAAGGGAAATGGATGGCTTAGATTAGATTAATAGGAACTTGATTCTGCCAAGAGTAAATGCTTTTGACTGTAGAGAGGTCAAACTTCAAATTTAGGAAGCCTCCACAGAGACAAAAATGTCTATCCTTAAATACTTTTTCTGAGGTTTTTTGTCGCAACACAAGTATCCACATGGTAGAAACTGCACATTCGTTTCCCGAGGAATTCATGGTGTGATAAAGAAAATGAGAGCCTCTGAGGGAATAATTGCTTCACCATGGGAAACTCATGCAACTTAACTTGAACTTTAAATCGATCTGCTTTCATATTTGTTACTGCTGGCACACAGCATTATGAGGAGGAAATTGTGCAGCCATAAAATGGATGTTTTTTATATTATGCAGCATGATAATGCTGTGACTATTTCTATAAATGTGTTTGTTGGGTGGGAGTTTTTTGCCATCTCAGTTCTAAACAAATTTACATAAAAACCAAAAATATAGAGCAAGGTGCTTCTAAGTATGAATAGCAGCAATTGTTCTGAGCTCATGCAAAAGGTTTGAATAGTGAATCTCTCCCTATTTTAAAAAAGTTTTCATTATTTTCATTTGTTTCCTGGGCTGCAGAACTGTGAACATTACCATATTTCAATAGGTGCCCCTGTGTGCTCATGCCATGACTGGGCAGAGGGCTTACAGGATTACATGCTTGATTTGCCCTGAAAGCCTCTCTTTCCAGTAAATATTGTGGCAATTTGAAGGGATTACTTTCTTATGTCCCTTTCAATTTTTCCAGCCATTTTTGATTTGATAGCAGCAGCTGGTAGTCACTTAAGAGTGACAACAGCACTCTCATCATCTCCTTCTAAGGTGGACACACACTGTGCTCCCCACATCACAGTCAGGGTTCTCAGGGAGTTAAGGGACAGAGCAGATGTGGGGGGGAAGACATTAAGTTTTGTCTCAGAGACTGCAAGTGTACTTTTTCTTTAAGAAAATGCTACCTACTATATGCCATAATTTCCAACTATTAATTAAGATTTCTAGCTTTTAACAATATGTTCAAAAAGCCCATTTAATTCAGCTAGGAAGAAATTTTCATACTTAAGCCATTTTACAGCCACAATTATTCAGGGTAGATGGAAGATTTGCTCTCTTTTGATCTGTGTTTTCATCTAATTGTGCTGCATTCATCTTTTTTTGGCAGAGGCCTTCATAACTGATTCCCTATCCTTAGAAACAAAAATACACACATTCACCTGGTCTTATAGAGCAAGACTGAAAAGGGTGAATCATGTGAAGCAAAGGGAGTAAAACTACTGAAATATTGCCCCAAATCATTTTATGATATGTATAGAACTGATATTTAGTGATGTTGTTTTCTCTACAACTGTGCTTCATCAGGGCATTTAGCTTAGCTGGAAGATTGGGGAATTGATCCTCATTCCTCACTTTGTTCAAAGGATTTCTTTTTTGGATGAATTGGATCCTCTGTTGTAGATTAAGAAGAGAGGTGAAGTAACATGTCCAATGTCACACTATAAATCTATGAAGGAGTTTGGAATTTGACAATTTTTTTCTTAATCTCAGTGCTGGACTTTAATCACATAAACCCCTCCTTGCACCTAGATTACTGAGTCTGAACATAAAGTGATTGTTCAAGCATTGTTAATGCTCTTTACGAAAAGATCCTACTCATAATTTTCATCCTAGAAAAGCAACTTCTTACTGTGAATAATTCAATATTCTGGGAATATTTATATGTAAAACACATGTAGCCAAAATAACAACAACACAAAGACACACTCCTGGTTTTGACTCATCACCAAGGCAGTTTTTGTCCAAAAATGCTTGGTATATATTAATGAACTTTTCCCCACAACACCTGAGAATGAATGTGGGCCCTCTTTCTTTATAAATGGGAAGCTCATAAATACTGTTGTAGGAAGAACCATCAAATGGTGCTTTTTTATCATTTGTTGGACTTACAGAATCATTGTGTAGCTCCATGAAACGCACAATTGAGAGATCTTAGATGCTAAGTAATCCCTTAAAAAGGCATTTTTTTACTGAACAAATATATAAAGCAAATATCTAAACACAAATATCTAGGATAAAGTAAAGGCAAGTTTTAGTTTAGGCCCAGCAAAACTGTAGGTCTAAGAACATCCAGGTACAAATACCAGTGGTGCTATTTCAATCTGTCCAAGGACACTGTATTAAATAAAAAAAAAAATTGAAATTGGTGCCAAAAAATGCCAGTTTTCTTCTGGAAGGTCTTTTTTTTTTAACTGGGAGTTCTGTGTTCAGAGGAAACCTGGGACTTCAATTGAATTGGAAACAAAGAATGTGTTATTTTAATGTTTGTGTTTGGTGGGATTTTATCATTTTCAAACATTATGCTAACAGTGAAAATACTTAGATTTTCCCACTTTAACTAATGGTGTTACTCATGGGTCACCCACAAATCTCTTGCTAACAGATTTTATCTCTACATAGAAAAGGAAGAAAATGAAGAAAATTAATCTAATGTTGATTTGGGAAGTAATTTCAGAATCTTCAATAAAAGGGAATAAATATTGGCAGAAAAGAACAGGCTGTCAGGCTGGATAGACCCTACACAGCTTACACAGCAGGAACAATGAAATAGGCTTATTACATTTTTATGCCTTTCCTGATTTTTGTGTTTTAGGGAGAAGTAGAAACAGAATTATAAGAATGTAGTAAGAAAAATCTGCTTGTATCAGCCAGAAAGACTGTAATATTAGATTTGTTTTTAGCTTTCTGTTATTCTTCTTACTATTAACTTACACCACATATTGTGGATTTGATATTGTTAGTAGTTTCAGATAAAAACCAGACCAAACTCACATGTATTTTAAAAGGAGTTGGAATTTGGAATTTATCTTTTTAGTGTTTGCTTGCCCCAATTACCCTTTCCACACATGACCTGAGATGTGGCACTTTTCTGTCAAGCCAGTCTGGGTCTGCCATTGTATCAGGTGTAGAAGCACAGGACAGAACAAGATGTCTGAATTTCACACCATACACTATTTGCATTTTCAAATTCTTGCAGTGTAAGTAAATAATGTTAAAATGCCACAGGGATAGCATTCACTGTTTATTTTGTGAGTTAAAATGTCTTTCAGATGTGTGAATAAAGTTAGCAAACTTTAACTCAAGTTATTACAAAATAATATTTTGTCTTTATACTACATTAGAAGTGCTTCACAGTGTTGCTAATATTTAATTACCTCAGTGCAAAGTAGGGCAGGAGATAACCATAACTGCATTTTGCACTGGGATTCTCATGTTCTTTCCTTCTGCAATCAGTCATTATCAAGGAAACCCATGTGGTTAGGGAGAAAATCACAAATAACACTCACCTTTAACTGCAAGGGACCATTACTTTCCCTGATAATTGGTAAAACCTGCTGAAGTGGGTGAATGATTTAAAATAATTTCAATTAATCATGAATTGATTCATTTAAAACCTTAATCCTAAGTCTTTCAACGCAAAAGAAATCCCCCTAGGGATACATTCTGAAGAACTTAACTATTTTCAAAAGTCACTTTGGCCACACTCATGGTTTCTCTGCCTTAGACATGTACAAAGCTGGCAGCTGTGTGGCTTTTGCTGGGAAAAGGCTGACTTTGCTTTGATGGGGAAGCTGGGAAGTGTGAATTCCAGAGACAGCAGGTGAAAGGCATAAGAAATTGGAAAGAAGAGCAGTTTGAGATCTGTTGGGACTCAGAGAGACCCAAACATCCCATAAACCTAAACATAATGCTCATGTCCCCTCTTCTCACAGACCTTGTTTTCTCTTGCTCCTTTTACATCCAGGCCCCTTGAATCACTTCTCCTGAAACCCCTCTGTCCTTCCAATCCTACATCCCAGCTCTTGGTGTCCTAAAACCACACTGCCCCCCAGAAGCTCCGTTACCCCATCCTTTACAGCAATAAACTCTGCTACTGTCACAGCACTGAACACAGAGGTCAGAATCCTTGAGCCAGCTAAGGGGCCTCAGAATTACTTCTAGATTGAGACAACAGCAAAAAAAAAAAAATTGTTTTCTGAGAATGTAAGTGGAACTAAAAAGAAAAAAGTAACATTTTTCCAAATTCATATGATATTCCATATAATTTTATTTGACCTGACATTTGCTTATAATCTCTTTTCCTCTGAAACATCTGTTAAAATAGATTTTGTTTTATTGCAAAATATGATTAGAAAAGTTTCAGTCTCTGTTATGAAGAGATTAAAAAAATCTTTAATCTGACAGATTTTCATTTTAATCTCAAATCAGAGGAAAAAGTAGTAAGTTGTAGCTGTCAGTCCACTGCACTTTTTCTGTTCTTTAGAAAGGAGTTTTCTAATGTGACTCAAAAATCAAATATTTATACCATTCATCAAACAAGTTGTTTCCAAAAGCACTTTTCCTTTATATGTCCTCTTTTCCTCTAGATCTTATTCTCCCATTGTAACTGATTTTTTTTCCCTCCAGTCATCCAAGCTGGCAATAATTATTTGCAAATTCCAGCTCTGTTTTCCACATCCAGTGACCTGCCAAATCCATCAGTTTTTATAAGACTATCTTTCCTGCTCACCCAGCATTCCAGCCCTGTCTTACCGACTATGAAACCTGGATTTGTCTCCCATCTGAATACTTTATCTCATACTTCTGGCATTTGTGATTTGTCCAACTTCCCATGAATCACAGCAATGCAATATGCTTTAAAATGCTGTTTATTTGCTTTTCTTCTACTAAGTTCTAAAAATATGGAAGACAATATTTTTATCCAAGAACTTTTAAAATATTATTTACAACGTAGCTCTTTAAAGATATTCCTGAAGTTTCCTACCAATAATAATGGTACTCTTCTATACCTATTGTTCATATCATTCCTGATTTATCAGAATTCATGAGTTCTGTTCTTGAAAAGCCTCTTCTGTCTTAACTCATATTTCTTTTTCCTATACTGATATATTCTTTAAGAAAGCTTAGAGTTAATGGCATCTAACCTAAACCAGCACAAATAACAGCAAAAAACCCCCTTCAAATCCATATGTCTTTATATATAACAGGGTTGATTTCTCTTTGCATAAGGTTTATAATCTATAAAACCAATATTCAGTATCCCTACTAAAAATTCTCATGTGTAAATTAACTTAAAGTAGTTACTTTAAATTAATTTAAACTAGTTACTTTGACCATTCCCTCACCTTTCCATAAGATTTATCATCAGAAGTTAAAAAACTCATTGTGTGGAAACATAGTCCACCTTGTAAAATTGACTGTGTAAAATGTTTAAAGGATGTGATTCTTGAACATAGTGATAAATTCTTAGGAAAGCTGCAGAATAAAGACAGCTCAAAATGGCTTCATGCCATGTAAATCTAACTGCCTAAAATACACCTGGTGTTTTTCTCCAAAGATGAACCAGTTCAGATCATCCTAATATCCTATTAGCCTGTAGGAAAGCCATTTATTTACTGGACTTTTTCAGATATGAACCTGAGGGATTTATGGACATTTTTTATGTGATATGTGGTTACTGCCCTACATGCAAGGAGTTGATGGCAGAAAGTCCTCACTGCCCCAGTTAAATCTCATATTATCTTTAGTATTTTGACAGCTTTGAAGGCCACTGAGAGGAAAGACACCAAGTGGAAGAGCAAGTTTTCATCCCCTTCTTTCAAATCTTCCACAATAATGATTTTGACACCTAGAAAATTACATGGAGAGGGTTTTTTATCCAGCTATTCCCTGGATCTCTTGAGAAGTCCAAGTATATCTAAATTAGAATTACTGATTACATATTCAAAACACCTAAGAAATCATGTTTCAGAGAGCACCAAGATGGTGTTTATGGGATCTAGCAGAGCTTTAATCAACAATGCCATTTGGCATGGTACTGCACTCTTTTTGCTATGCCCTGTTGATGTGGCTGCAGTGCTGATGGGCTGCACACACCACACTGAGGTTTGCAGGCATATTTGACTGACACAGAGGTGTGTTGAAGACATCTGCTCCATTATCCAGAGTAACAGTGAATTCAGATGCAAACTCCCATTAAATTTTCATCTGCACTTGTAAAATAAAGACTTCCTTTTTGATATTTAGCTCTATTGTATGTTAGCTGTCAAACTTTCAATAGAAAACACTATAATTTGGTCTTCATTTTATGACATGTGATTTCACAGACTGAGGTAGATTAGCAGAAGTTTTGACATTTGATTTTACCTTTGAAGAAATCATCATCTGAAAAGCTCTTTGTGGTACCTTGTGTACTACAGGCAGGGTCCTGTCTGCAGAAATCAACAATAACCTCTCCAGCAGTCTAGAGCTACAATTATTTTCACTTGTCCACTCAAATCTGTTTTGCTTATGTTTGTTTTCATATCTGTATTGATTTTCAGCAATAAAGCATTCCTTTCTTTTTCCTACTCCACATCATGTATCAGAAACTGAAAGTGAAAACACTGTTAAGTTTCTATTTCCATTTAGCATGATGTTTAGCTCTTTTGCCTCGCAGATAAGAAAGAAAAAACAGGGCTTTGACCACATGGAAATAGTGATTTTTCTCTTTCTTAAAGCACTTTAATGGTTCTAACAGATAAATTTGCCTGTGATTTTCATTTTTATCCACATAATAGATATTTAAAATAGTTTGTAATGTTTTTTAGGTTTGTTTGTTTGTTCGTAGCAATATCAGTTTTATTCCAGCAGTTTCTCACTTGTTATTTACAAAGGAGCTTAAAGAACATATAGTACTTTCTTATTGCATTATGAATTATTACCTACTTGCTCAACAGAAAACAGCAGGAATTGCCCAGAGATCTTAAGCAAAGCAGTCTCTTCATAGAGATCTGTTCAGCAGTTACTGCACCCCAAAGGCTGTATCAATTTCCCCTCTTCCTCCTTTGGTGAAAAATACTGATGCTTTATTTAGCTCATGACTTTGAGCCTAGCTGTTCTCACAGGCCCTGCCTGTAGAAGAAAGGCTGCACTCTCTGGAGTGAAGTGTCATGGGGAGAGAGGAAGATCATTTGTAGAATTCCTCAGCAAGGGCAAAAGGAAATGCAAAAAGGGAAGGCCATAGCTGGTGTGTCCCAGTGTTGCTTCTAACAGTGTATGTGCTTTTCCTTTATTTAATAATTGAAAGAAATTAAACTAAAAATCAGAAAACTTAAGTCCAGTGCTGATATATCAAGTGAAAAAAAATAAGGAACTGTCTTGTCTAATTCTTGCACAAGAACAGGCAAGTAAACAAGCTGCTTTTCCAAATAACAGATCTGCCCTGGACAGAGTTGCCAAGTCCCATCTCCTCCACAAATGCTCAGAAAAATTGCTGCAATGCCAGGGGTTACACAGAGGTGCTGGAAAAGAGGTCTCTACAAGGCATCAGGGATACCAGAGAGGATGTGTTCCGCTCTCAAGCTCATTCAGAAGGCACCATCCTGTACTGCAGAACAATAGGTTTCAAGTGATATTATTTCTACTGGCTTTAAAACATAATTCATCTTCTCTGTTCTTTAGTATCATTTTGACTGTACCCTAGCCAGTTCCCTATCAGACTGATAGGGACATTCACTGACTTATATTTTTCCTACCAGATAAGAAATAAGCACTGAGGAGGCAGTAAAAAAGAACGTACAGGGAGTGAGTGTGCAAAAATAGTAGAGAATGAATCTTATGCTAAGAACTTCAGCACTTCTTCGGTGCTGAGCTAATAACTTCAGCTACAGAACAGCAGGTTATTCTGTAAATCTGAATGTATAGACAGCAGGAGATACCCTGAGGATACCTCTAACTGAGCTACTTGAAGTTTGCAGACTTATTAGACATCACTCATACTTCCACAGAAGCTATTTGCTGCTGTTTAGGAATGTGTAAGTGCTTGATCTGTGCTTGTCTGTAGGTATAAGGAGAAAATACTTTGTACTGGGAATATATACTGGAATCCTCTTATTGAAGATGACTAGGAACTCAGAATAGAACAGAGAGAGCACTTAAACAGTGCAGGTTTCATATCTTGAAGGCTTTTTGAGGAGTTCTGTGCTGCCAGTTTTTCTAAAGCACAGGTTGACGCAGGCATATATGTGTTAAATGTCATTTCACAGTTCTACAGTATCAAAATTCATCCTGCTCTGCCACATGCACACAAACTGTAGAGACTCTCCCATGGACATTACTGGAGTAGACCTCGTTCAATAACATTTATCTTGGGTAGACTAAATTTTTCTTCCTCCACCATTACTCTAAATAGCCAGGCTACAACCCCCTGAATCATTTAGTAGCAGAAATACTGACTGAGTCTTTATTCTGGAAGCATGCATGGCATAGTGGTAACATCAATGTTGATGACAGATGTCATTAGTTTAATGACTATGGTTATCTATTGTCATATTTAAGTGAGGTTACTTAATGGAGTTAAATCTACTTTCCTTAATAGCTAGAATTAAGGAACTATGTCACATCTACATTAAACTTATTACCTGTAATTTGTACAAAGAAACCCCTAACTTGAATAATTACCCCTACTTAATATACCATTAACCAAAAATTGATTGAGACTTAGTAGGAGTCCATTTGTGATTTCCAGATTTGTTTAGCATCTCTGTTTGGCCCTTCACATGTGACTTCATTAATGTTTTATGTTTAAATTGGCTGAAATTATCTGCCCTAGGAGTCATTTAATTGGTGTACTGTGATGATAAAGCAATTTTATAAATGCATAATATATGTTATATGCTTAAATTCTTGCATATTGTTTTTTCTTCAAGAGTTCTGATATTTTAGTGATTTGACTCTGTGTTCAACAAAATTATTGGTAAGACAATAGCCAGCTTCTGTGAGTTCTAGATCTCTTACCTGTGCCCAATGACTGCTCCTCCAAGTTCCCTTCTTCTCCCTTTAATCTTCTTCCAAGCACAGTAATAGCTTGAAAACATTTTCTTTGAAAGAAAAAAAATAGTTCAGTCAAATTATTTTTCTTTTATAATCCCCATTTCTGCATTTTATTTTTCATTTAAAGTGGAACAAATAATATTATGTGAAAAATTGAGACAGGCATTATACATGGTAGGAATAAATTTGCAGCTGACAAGGAGCATCATGGAAAACATAACCCATTCCTATGCAAACAAAAACCTGTTCACTTTAAGCTAATGACAGAGTGCTTTCTCTCAGTAGCATTTACTTCAATAGTATGTGAAGAAAATTTCATGCCAATGTATAAACCATCCCTTCCTCTATCCCTGGGTTCAGCTATATGCAATGTTATACTTTTCTGCTTTTACATCCTCCTTAAATACAAGATGAAAAATAAAGGATCTGCATCTGTTATTTGCATGGATTTAAAGACTTTGATCAGAGTTAGTTGATCAGTGTTGCTCTCCCCCTGAAGGCTCCTTCAGGCTCACTGAGGTGCCATAGACCATCTGAAAGCCTGTGTGAATAACATTGTCACCAAATTTGTCCACAGAATAAAATTAGCTCTTGCAATTCATTTACTTAAAAGGATTTTTTTTCTATCATCCCTGTACTATTCCTTCCCCTCCCATAGCTCACTGAAGCTGGAGATATCCTTCACATGTCCTTTCTGTTCCTTTTCTCCTCTAACTAGAAAATCTCCTTCTTTTAAAGTCTTGTCTCTGCACTGAATTGTCTACTGGGGAAAGAAGGTCTGTGTTTTGACCACATCATATTTGTTTTATTATGTATTTCTTAAAATTCTGCCTCTTCTCAGCATTTTATCACTTTCTGAAATTTCTGTAGTCAAAGTGTATTAAGTGTACAATATGAAACAAAAAATGGAGACCATAAAATATCATAAAAATATCAATTTTGAAAACAAACTTTATAAAATTTTTCCGTCTTTTATTTGTATTACTAAGCTTTTTGTCCCATATCCCATGCAACACAATTCACTGTTGTTACTCAAGAAGGGAAAAAAGTAGAGTGGTAATGGGAAAAAGCAGGAATGTGTAGCTGACTCCTTAGTATGTTTAAACCGCAGGAGAAAAAATGGTGCAAAAGAATTTATTTCACACACACAAAAAACCCCTCAACCAACAAATGTTTTAAGTCAGTCTCTGAGGATTTTATAAACGATGATTTTCAATAGATTTCATTGCATAAGCTTGGAAAGCAGACACAGAGGTAAGTCAAGTCTCTATGCTGCTGCTTACAGTGCTTTCTTCACACAAATTTTCTCTTTATTGCTAAATAATGTGACAAAAATGTGGAGAATCAAATAAATTGTGCTTCTCTTAAGAAGAAAAAAAGTATCTGTATACCATATTTTCAACATATTCCTTAAACAAAAGGTTAAAATTTAATATGAATAAATATTCTGAATTAAACTTCTTATTGTGTTGAGTAGGACAAGACTATCCCTGAGTCTAGGACCAAACTTAAGGATTTAGTAACACTGCCATTTCCACATATTTTAATGGGAAGTTTTGTCTGAATCAGGATTAGGGCACCAGGTATCTTACTAAATTATCCCTTTTTGTAGCGCTATTAATGTAGGCTGATCCTTTCATCCGTGAACTGAGAAATTAAAAATGTATTAATAACAAAGCCTCTATAATAACTGCATTGATGGACAACACATAGTTTATATTTAATCACCTCTTATTCATAACATGTCATAATCATCCATCATGGCAGCAAGAAAATTGTCCAGCCTAACTCCTACATAGTAATGAAAATATAATAGAGGAAAAAAGTTCAAGGGGAAACCTCATTGCATAATTGATGTCATGGACTGGTGATCTTATAGAAAATGATGTCTGTATTCTGCACTAGAGTATTTTATTCAAGCACAGATACATGTGTGAAGATGTGTAGAAGTTACATGTCTCTGACATCTCATGCTAAGCTTCTCATATAAAAAATCATGGATTAACTCTCATGAAGCATTCAATTTCATTGAACAATAAAAACCATCTTCAATTTGATATTTTTAGGTTTCTCTTAAAATCTAGTTTCAAATATATTTTTAAATTCTCAAGAAAAAAAAAAAGTCTATTTTCTTTTTCTCCATTAGTATTTTATTTCATGTATTGATCAAAGTAGATTTCATAGAGAGTGCTGTTTTCCTTTAGACCTGTCCTAACCAGCACTCCTGAAGTGTATTCTGTAACTATTTTAAGTTTAACTAACTACATAACTAACTTATTTTGCATATTTCAGAGGGTTTTGCACATTTCAGAGGGTTTTGCACAGCTAGATGACAATGATTGTAGTTTTTTAAGTTCTTGAGTGCATTACCTTGTACTGTAAGCAATAACAAGTCCCATTCCTTCTGTTCTCTTCTTCTTGGCTATGGGTTTACTGCGTCATGTTCATCCTCTGACCTCAAGCAGTGTTTTAAATTTCCTACTTAGGGCTCAGTTGCCAGCTTTTTCTAGGCAAAAGAGAGTTCATTTCATTGCACTTAATAACAAGTTGATAGAGGTAGCCTTATATTTTTTGTTGTCAGACTCATCCTTTGCTGAGGTTATTTCATTCTCATCAGTACCCACTTTATCAATACCAGGCCCAGTGTCACACTGATAAGATCTCTTTACTTCAATGCAGAAGCTTCAAAGATCTCAGTGAATGATGGTATGAGTCATGGAGGCTGCAAATATTGCATTAGCAGCACAATAAAATCTGTCATACAGTCATTGGTTTAGTAAATTTATGTGCAAGAACTTCCACAAGCTTCAATAGGTACATCCACACTTGTGAAGCTGTCTATATTTTTCCGTCAGTCAGAGATTTGGGAAGGAAACTATGACAGTTACACTGGTATGATCTTCACAGTTTCTAAATTGAAAAAAAAAAAAACCAACCCACCAAAAAAAACCCACCCAAAACAAAAACCCCCACCACCAACCAAAAAATCCAGAGATGTTAATGATCTCACTCAACAAGGAGAAATGTAACATAGATTTAAAAATTCAAACTTCTTGATCCCTTAATATACTACTTATAACCTGAAGAATTTGTACCCAAAAGGTGAGTTCTTGCACTAAGAATAATTTGCACTGCAAATTATTTCCTTTATATTCTCCCTTTTTATAAGTATATGGCTAATCCAGCCTGTGAAAACTTTCATTTAGTTTAGAAATCATGGCCCTTTATGACTAATTTCCTGTGCCAAACTACAATTACTTTAATTCTACATTGCTGGAGAGAATTTGAAAACAGGATTTCTTTAGAACAAAATTAACTTATATAATGAGTGAAAAGATAAATCATATTAGCTTAATTACAGTATATTAACATTTTTGTTGCGTATGAATAAAAAATCAGACACTATGAAAGCAGGTTTCTCATAAAAAGAAAATTTATGGAGATTTATGAAATTTTAGGAACTTGTAAAATTCCATTACTTAACATCTCTATTAAGATCTTTACAAGCATACATAATGAAAGACCTAATAAAATATTTAACAAATGGACTTCTGTTTGAAGTCACTTTGATTCAATATGAGCAAAGGATTTGAAGTTAATTTAGAAGAAAAGGATAATCAGTATTTAAAATAAAGATAGTATTTTTTTCAGGATTGTTATACAAACATAGAATAAGCAAACATTGCCTTAAAATGCTTTTTAAATCACTTCAGTACTGATATTTTAAGCATTTATTTTACTTGAAGTTTCAATGTATGTCTGACCATGGATTACCTGAAAATCTGCTTGGTCACCAAATTCTTGTGTAATAGAAATTTTAATTTAAAACTGAACCCATTAGAAAGGTTACCCATCAATAAGGATGATTTACCTGTCAGGACTATTCAGGCTAATGCATATTATTTCAGGATTTCCTTGTTGTCTTTCAGTAATTTTCTTTCTCATTGGTTTATGCCTAAAAAGTTAAAAACCTAAGGAGCTATTGTTTAGCTTTGTCTTTATGAAGTATCCTGCAAAATGAAGTCATGGTCCATGGCAAGATATATTAGTTCTCCTGTCACACATGAAGGTAATATTAACATTTTATTTTTATATATTTTTTATGCCCAAATCTTTTTCTGAGGTTTCAGCTAATTTTTGATACTCAGTTATCTCAGAGTTCTCCTAATGCATGTGGAAAATTAGCTGATGATGTAGATGATCTTCTGAACAGCACAAAAATTCTGTTTTGTCAACTTTTTTGTCCAGTGACATACCTGTAGTCCACAAACTCTTTTTTTATCATGATGCTCTACAGTAGTGGAATCTGCAGTTACTGTCCCTTTTGCTAAGACATGTAAGATGGGGAGATGATGCTGGAGGATGAGTTTACAGTTTGGTTCTGTCTGATCTTCAGAATATTTATAAGAATCTTATTGTCTGGATGAAGTTGTCTGCTAGAGTTTTGATGATACAGTGTTATATCTAGTAAAAATTATATTGTTCATGTGCACACAATCCCTTCCTCTGATCACTCGATTGACATGATCCAATGGGATAACCTAGTTACTTAATTTAAGAGAACTGGAAAAGCTTTTCTACATGTCTCCAGAGAAACTTCAGTGTCTTCAAAATACATATATGGCAATATAACACAGGAGCTTTCTTCAGGGAGATTGCCTCAATTCCTTCTCCCTATCAGTTCCCCAGCCCTGCCCAGGTATCTGGTTGTAGTATCCAATTTAGCAACCATGTACCCTGTCCATAAAAATTTGGAGTAAGAATAACATTGAGTAAATAAGAAATCTAGTGATAATAAGGTACACTTCCTTTCATTTCATGTTCAAAGGGATTATAATGTCACTTTTACTTTCAGGTTTGCAACCATTTAATTAAAATGTCAAAATACATGTGACAGAAATTATCAATCAGAATAGATCCTGAAACAGATAAACCCTTTTATCTTAGCAGATTCTTAAATGTTTGCAAATTATTCAGTTTTGAGGTTGCTGAAACTATCTCTCTGACATATAGGCTTCATGGAAAAAAGCTGTAATTAAACAGATTTTCTGATAATTCAGATAGGCTTTTTGATCATTGTGTTGAGGTATCCTGATTCTTATTTTGCTGTTAGAAGAACATCCTTTGTCTGGCTTTGTCAGGGCCATACTGACAATGGACATTTGTAGAAAAAAAGGAAATAAGCCACTCTACACAGAATAAGTAAACTGCAGAAAAAAAGAATGTAAAAATATATGGCAAAGCTCCTTGCCTGGCAGGCTGTCAAAAATGAGTCAGTAGTCAGGTCTAGATCTAAAATCTAAAAGCAGTTACAGAAGGAAGAACAGACTGTGGGATAGAGAGAACAGAGACCTCTGTTATTGCCATTTCACTGTTTAAAGGGCTGAAATTGCCTTCTGCCTTCAGGCAGCTGCTTCAGCTGGCCAAGGCTTTTATCTCCATAGTGTCTAGAGAAAGCATTCATGGAGAAACCTGAAACATCTGTTGTTTGTCAGAGAATCACAAAATGGTTGGAGTCAGAAAGGACCACTGGAGATCATCTTGTCAAACCCCTCTGCTAAAGCAGCTTCATTTAGAGCAGGCTGCACTGCTTCATGTCCAGGTGGGTTTTGAATATTTTGAGAAGGAGACTCCACATCCTCTCTGGGCTGCCTGCTCCAGTGCTCCTTCAAAATGGCTTTTCCTTGTATTCATGTAGAGTTTCCTGCCTTTCTGTTTGTGCCCATTGTCCCTTATCCCATCACTGGGCACCACTGCAAGGGCTGGCCCCATCTTCTTGTCCTTCTACATTCTATTATTTAGAACTACATCTTTAACTAATGTGTAAATATGTTGAAAAATCATAAATCTAAAGGACTAAGCCTGAGGATCTCAGCAGCAGTAGTGATGGCAATACAGTGGTCTGAGCTAGCATACTAACAAAAAATGAATAAAAGTTATTTCTAGGTTTGAAGTATCAGTATCAGTATCAATTCATGAGATAACTATATCTCACTACTGGTGTTGCTCTTATCTCCTGTTATGTGCTCTTTTGACTGAGGTGGGAACAACACAAATATTTGACCTCCAAGCATCCTCCCAAGGAATGAAGTTCTTCCTCTAAAGGGCAGGAGGAGACAATGAATTGCCTTTCTGAAGCCCTTCATATCCACTCTGGAGTTAGGAGCCTCTCCCACGCTCTTGTGAGCCTTGAATTGTTGAGGTGGTGTTTGAAAATTCTCACAGAGGTTCAAAGCCAATTTCATGTACCTGATGGCTTCAGGAAAGACACTGCTATTAACAGTCTTTCTAGACAGAAAAAAAAGAAAGTAAAATTTAGTAGAGTAATTATATCATGCTGGCAGCACTGAATGTGTATGTGTTCTCACAATGTGCACAGTGATTAAGAAATTTTTGAATATTATCACCCTGAAAAAGGAAGGAAAAGAGCATATATAAACATGGACTGCAATATATTGCATATTCAAAGCTTTACAACTGGAAAAAAAATGTATTGAACATATATTTTAATTATTTATTTCACAAAATCTTGAGATGGCTAACTTCGAAACAGAAGTAAATGTCAGTTTCTAGGATTCCTGTGCACTAGGAGCTCATTTTTGAAGTGTGCTGCAATACTCAATATTTATAAAATTTGATGCTGTTTTTAAGGGCGTAAGAACAGTAATGTTTTTGGTTTTTTCTACAGTGGTAGGAATTTCCTCCAAAGGAAATTTGAATTTGCAGTTTTATATCTCCCATGTTTATGAATTGGAAACAACTATTAGCAAGGCTTTCTGAGATCAAAGATGATGTTCACTATGGTAACACTACAGTAAAAGATAACTAATCTCATGCTAAAAAGGTGGAATTTGTTTTATATTTAGTTTCACACACACAAAAAAAAGAAGAAAATGAAAATATAAAAATTTTCACCTTTAATAAGTTTTATCAAATACATTTCCAAAAAGACCTTTTACAACAGGATTGATAGCCACATTTTCTTACATATTAGCAAATTTTCATAAAATTTCATATTTTACCACAAATTATGGAGCTTTTTGAGGCACTTTGAAAGGCAGTTGAAAATTATAAGAAAAAGAGAAAAAGCAAGGAAAATCCCCACCATGTCCTAGGTTTCTTTAACCTTACTTAAAAGTGTAAGGCTGGGACAAGGTCTCTGACAGATTGGAGTGGCTCAGGGGATTGGTAATGGGCTATGGAGTTATATACCTCTAGGTCATCATTTCAAATCTGGAGTGTTACTAATTAAAGCGATAGCACACTCTGTTATTTGTATTTTTAAGGTCTATAAACTTCTTTGGGCTTCTTAGTTAATGACTTGAATTAAATTGATTGTGAAAAGGAACGTCTGTCCTTGAATGACTTTACTGAAGCCTGAGGTAAGAGGTTATTTCTCAGTAGAATAGTAACAATTCTGTTGTTAGCTGTAGAAAATAAATATTTCAGTTCTTAATAGCTTAATTGAACTGATGAGGGGATGATTTGTTCAGAAGTAGGGGCAGCTAGGAACACCCTGGAATATTTATAGGTGTCTAATGTTACCTGTCCAGTTACCCCCTGCTTTCTTCCTACAACATTAACTATTCATTTGCACAAAACTCATGTTCTTGTAACATAATGCTGAATATGGGAGCAGAATCCAAGCAAAAGGGAGGTAGAAGAGAGTAGAAGAAAATGGCAAGTAAGCAAATATCTTCCTGTAATCTGGGAGAAAAAAGGACACTGAGAGAATATGAGAATTCCTGTGTTCTCAGTCTAAACTTGTTTTAGACTACTGCTATATCTTAAGGAGTATTGAGAGTTTGAGGTATAAAAAACAAAGGAAGTTTTTCTCAGACAGGAAAGTTGATGGAGGGGAAAACTGTATAATTTTAATTGCCTTAGATCTTAGAGTAATTAGGAACCCAGCCTTGCACACAATTACAAAGTAGTCTCTGGTCATACAGCTGACTGAATTCACAAGTCATTTCAAAAGGGTTTCGATTCACACAAATGCCAAATTAAGAAACATCTTAGATAAATGATTATAACAACACTCCTTTGCCTGTCTTTCATGCCACTAACTACATCTTTTATGACAAAAAAAAAATCATCTCACTGCTGGAACATCTGCTTTTGTAAAGAAATCTCAGGATTTGACAGAAGACCATCATGAGTCCTCTTTGCTCTTTGATCCTCTTGGAATATAAGGTATCTCATCTTTCAGAAGCTTATTGAAATTACATGCTTAATTTAAAAAGGCCAAAATTAATTTAAATTCTCAAGTAATAAATAACATTAGACTTGAATAACATGATAGAGCTTATTGCATTTCTATTTTCTAGAGGGTGGAATAGAGCCTTAGTCACAAAATCAGGAAATTCAAGGCCTTAAAGATTTCAGGTTCATCTTTTGTATGTAGAGAATGGAGAAGTGAAGGAGAAAGAGGGGCACGTGGGACTCTAACTTTTCCATACTTTCCTCAAATATATTCTCTTCCTTAATTTGAAAATTTTTACTAGAAATGTTCACTTCTAGCAGCTTAATCAAATGCAGAACACTCACTGAAATTTAACTACTGCCCTAAATAACAAGAAACACTGTCCAAAATTTCCTGTCAGTTTCCTCAAAAGTCTGTGTTATTCTTGAATATATATTTACTAAAGTACTCAAAACTATGCTCAAAAATATCCTTTCTCTTAACTTGAACTCTTTCATCATCTTGCCCTGAAGTTTTCAGTTACAACCTGCTCTACTGAAGATACCAATTCTGTTCCTTCTATTCTTTAGCACTGATTTTTATTCATGACTGTGAAGATAATATTGCAATCTTTTCCTCCATGCTTTTAGAAACATGGGCATCTTTGAATAATGTTCATGATTCTTTATGGTTCGCTTCTGGGGACAGGTTTTGGCCCCTTCTGAAAATGGCAAAACACACAACCATTCTTACTCTGTTTGGCCTTGCCTGTGCAGAATGAAAAGACAGGAGCAACTACCATATGTCCCATCAACTCAAATTTTCTTTGCCAAAAGTGGAAAAATAAACCTATTTGCTTTCAGACATTTCTTGTTCCCTTTCATGGGATCCAGGCAGAATCTGCCACAGTGAGGAATGAAGACAACATGTTCCCTTCTCCCCATGTCCAGCTGGAACCAGCCTCTGGACTCCTCTTTTTGTCAGGTCATATCTTCCCATCATGAGTCCAGATGGCACTATTTTTTCCCTCTTACATTTTTTCCTCAGCTGTGAAAAAAAGGAGCCCAAAGCAATGTTCTATTATTTTAGTGTGAGAGCTCTCTCTAGTGGCAAGGATGTTATTTGCCTTTATGTTTGAGTTATAAAACATTCCAAAAGGCTGCCTGACTTTTGTCCACACTGGAAGCATTGGTATTGCGTTAACACTGACAAGTATTTTAAAATACTCTCCTAAATTTTTATTCCAGATTTTTTTTTTTAATAGTAACACGGCCATAAAATATTCTCAAACCAATAGGATTTATGTCTGTTTACATCTCTAGATGTAAGGCCATCTCTAGGCTACTAGAGCCTTCAGTTGTTTTCAGTTTATAATATAAAACACTCTGGTGTGGAGAATGAGAGGACATTGAGAATACAGAGGGACATCCTTTGAGTCTTCATGGGAAAGTACAGAATAGGTTTGAGAACAGCCCTCATATTAAAAAAAGCCAGAAGATTTGTAAAGCTTCTTCAGTACAGGTGGAATTAAGATCAGGAGGAAGACTTCAGATAAAAGTGGACCTGTTTTAACAGTAATTGCTGATAGTCAGGATAGAATTTCTCCAAAAACATTAGGAATCTAGTCAAATCCTATCATAGAAAAGTGTTCAACACGTAACAAGGGAGAATACCAAAATAGGAGAGAGTTGCAAAGAAACTATTAAAAAGTTGGATACAGCTTTTTTAAACAGGCAGAATATTTATGCTTTAAATTACATGTAATTAAGCTCTGGTCTTTTAATTTTGGGATAAATTAAATTTAGAAAATATTTTTCTTGATACAGGAATAAAAACTCAGAAAAAAATTGCTAGTGTTCCATTTTATTCTGTTAAGGTTTAAAGTTTCTGTTTTAAAATTGAGAAAAAATGAAACTGAACTCAAGAATAATTTTTAAAATGTAAAAATATTTCAAGCTGATCAAAACAGTTTTTCTGAAATAAGCTTTTTCACAAAATTTTGGTTGAAGAACCAGATCAAAATGCAATCATGTGAATAGCTCTATGTAAAATGTCATTTCAAATAACTTCTGCATTAAACCTACGTACTGCTGTATCTAATTCAAACTTTGAACTTCATTAAAATTAGTATGGTCTCATTCAAATAATCCTCTATGGTAGCAGTTGACTGGAAAATTACCTGAATGCCAAACTGAAATTTAGCTTCTCTGCTTCACACACAAACTAAAATCCCCCTCCAACCGCTCAGCAACAACCCTAAGGAATGCTAAGGTACATAAACAGTGCTAAAGATAAGTACATTCAGATTGTATTTTGCAAATCATTTTCTCATTTAAAGAATTCCCTTTGTACTGTATTTGCAATACATTTGTTGATGCTCTTTAAACGTGCAAGCATATTCTCATATATATATTCTCTAACAATTTTAGATTTCCTCCAGTGACCAGTTACCAGGTCTGGGTTTAGGCTTGCCAGGAAGAGGCTGGTTTGTGGCAGTGAAGGTCTGGGCTTTGCTCACTGTGGAGCTCACGCTTCTCACTGCTGCATTTCATTCCCCAGAGCTGTTTCCCCTTCTGCTATCCCCTCTTACAGCCCTGCTCAGCTGCAGTGTGGTGGGTATGGATATCCCTGTAGGTTTCATTCAGAAGCCCCCAAAGCCTGAAATAGCTTGTTCAAAAAACACTCAGACCAGTGAGCATTTCTGAATATTCTCCCTGACAATAGTAAATTAGCACATTTTTATCTCTAAATCATCTCAGATATTTCAATGATGAGCAAGTACTTGCAGTTTCATTTCTGCTTATCCTTGCTGACTCTCAAATTATTCTGAAGCCACCAGCATTTCTAAAAGCAAGACACATTGATTTCCTCATTATATTAGGAAATGGCAAGTTAAGCAAATTTCAGGAGGCTTTTCAAACTCCAGAGTCTGTTCAGAAGTGATAAGACAAGACATCATATTCAGCTCTGTAAGCTTTTGTGTGGAGATAGTTCTCAGCAAAAGTATTTCTGTCCTAAGGAAAAAAAAGAAAAAGAAAAAACTATTTCCCTTTTCCAACTGGAAATGGAAGGGGAGGATGGAATCTTCAAATTTTAATTCGTGTACTACAAATGCTTTACTTGCTTTTTTCTGTGTTAGGGAAACAGAGAATTTTGCATGGTGAGTTGCAGTGTAAAAGTCAATTTTAGCATGCAAAATTCTCCTAACCTCAACTATGCTTATCAAAGACATACAGGCAAAATAAATAAATAAATAAAATTATTATCACTATGGCAAATTACTTCTGTTCAGAAAAGAAAAAGGCAAAGATTTTTCAACAGTAAATAATTCTAATATTGTGCATGTGAAAATCATTCCAACAGATGAAATATTTCTGTATTTGCCCAACAAATGGCTTACAGCATGTTCATTTATTTCATATAAATTCCCTAGTGAACTCAAAATAAGTACTGGCTGTATCACACAGCAATGAGTATTGCTATATGATTATTGCAATGACTACTGCTCTTGACAATATTACTAATACAAAGGAAATGCTTGCTGCCATTTACTGCACTCAACCAGGTTGTTGGACCCAGGTGGTGTGTTGTATTTCAGGTATTGGTAAAGCATGGAGATTACTGTGGAAATCATAATAGTTCTTACTGCAACTCCACAATCTCTTAAAGTTGTATTATTTTTATGAGGAAATATGTGGGAGAAAGATAACTACCCAAAGGACCCTCTCATTTTCTCCTTTTATTTCAGCTGATTCTGCCTATTATGTTCCAAATACCTCATAGTCATGGGTATAAGCAGAGACAATACCATCCCCTGTGTTTTTGGGGGGTTGGTTTTGGGTTATGTAGGTGTGTGTGTGACTTGTGTAGGTTTAGAAAAGTATTTATTTATCTAAGTTTACTTGTGACATAACAAGTGGTCTCAGGTTTGCTAGAGAGGCACTTGACTTGCTGGGGGTGTTCTGTGACCTCTGTGTGGAGAAGGAAATGCTACCTGCAGCACATACACGGTCACTTTAAAACCTCACACTGCAAAATATTTTGAATAGCATCTTATGGAGGATAATTCTGTTTAACAGTGTAATGTGTATAAGAGCAGGGTATATGCAAAACAATGTGGCTGAGAATGAGCAAATTATTCCAAAGGGAATAATATAGCTTTCTAAGCATCATTCCTTCAATAGTTTGACTTGTAAAACAGATGTTTGAAACCTTCTGGTTAAAGCAAACTGACCTTCTCTTGGAGTAAATGCATTCAAAAACATATATTTATCTTGATCTTTGGATGAGTACCCTTGAAATAACAGTATGCATTCATTTGGTCATGCAGTCAGGTAACTCCATTCCAATTTTAATAGACAAAGACATCCACCTCATCAGTTTACATTGATTTGCTGAAAAAAAGGGGTTTGCTGCCCTGAAGTGCCAAACTTCAACAGAATACAAGATTGTATAGAGATAAAGCAACCTTTCCTCGTGTTTGAAAAGACACAGTGTAGTTTAGGTAAAACATACAGCTACACAGACTGCAGGTACACTGACCTCTGCTCCTGGAGGCTTTGGCATGTGCTGTGTACAACAGCAGAATGTCTACAACCATGTTAGCTGTGGAGAAACAGTGCTGAGCTGACAGCGAGGTCAGTCAGATCCCAGAGCCTGGAATCTTAGCAGGTGAGGTAACCA
This sequence comes from Acrocephalus scirpaceus scirpaceus, assembly GCA_910950805.1. Taxonomy (NCBI): domain Eukaryota; kingdom Metazoa; phylum Chordata; class Aves; order Passeriformes; family Sylviidae; genus Acrocephalus; species Acrocephalus scirpaceus. The sequence goes on along the minus strand of OU383773.1, from coordinate 142,331,100 downwards.
AGAAACAACAGCAGCCGAGCTGGAAGATGTTCCACCTACACGTCTGTGCAGCCACTGAATCCTAATCTTTAAAGGATGAAAATGACAGCCCCTGGGAAAATAGAACAGTTATGTAAAGAACTATAAATTACAAGAAGGCTGTGAGTGATCTGCAAGGTCAAAAGAATAAAAAATTGATTCCTTTGGTGAGCCGTATGTTTCTGAATTGTGGGGGAAATTCTGCACCTTAAGCAAAAAAGGGCAAATTTGACATTAGTATCGTTTTCTTTAACAAATTGGTCTTTCATTTTTGATTATTGAATAACTTAGAGTGTTCACCTCTTGATTTTTGTGTCTGTCAATGTTGCTTCAAAAATGAAAATTTCATTAACACCTGTGTTCTTCCTTTGTAGAGCAGAATATACGCAAAGACAAGAGATTTAATAGGATTTACAGAATTTACAAAGTTTACAAACTTGATATGCTAACAGTGCAAAAAGAACAAAACTGAACTCCACGATTACAAAATGCTGACAAAACCCTAACAAAACCAATAGTGAAGTCCGTTTTTCTCCATGTCATGGGTAAAAATGTCCATTCTTCTGAAGAGTTTCTTTTTCAGACTTTTTTTTACATCAATGCAGATCTCAAATTTAATTTTACTTTTAGCAAATCACTTGATTTATACTAAAATATTCATCTTTTTTTCCTGTTTTAATCCAAATGTAAAACTCTTTTCTCAAGCACATGGCTGTCTTTAATAATTTTTCTGCATCTTCAGTCAAATGACTCATTTTCTATTACAAAATAAAATTACTTTCTGGGCAGGTTCTTCACTCCTAATGAAGGAAAAAGTATCAGGTACTGGTTTTGATACCATTAGGTTGCCCACCTAATGCAGGTAATTAATGTAATTTTTATTACATTATATCATATTTTTGTATGCAAATTTACAGAGTTTATGACCTTTAGGATCATATGCTCTGTTGGATTATTGCTCTTTTCCTCATTTAGATGCTACTTCGTCTTTTTGAATGGCATCTTCCTTCCTTCTTCTCCTTCTCAAGTTTTTCCCAACAGCTATTTTGTACTGCCACAATGCTGCCAGTACGGCATCTTCAGTGACATTAAAAACTAAACACAGGGATGCAATTATCTTAGCTATCTTTTAATCTTCTGCATTTCCACATCATTCCTCTTAGTGAAGTTTAACTCACCTGAGGTTATTTCTTTTGCTTCTTTAGGAATGAGCCAATTGCTGTGGCATTTCTAGGTTGGTCCTTTGCCCATGGGGTTTTAATTCCTCTAGCAGCAGGAAAGTGCTCTCTTTTTTTGTTTGTTTGTTTTAAACAGATTGGTGTTACATCTTTAGAATCATAGAATCAGAATATCTTGGCATTGAGCCAAGTCCTGCAGATTGTTCTGAAGCAAGTCCAAGGCTGTGGTGCTCTTCTGGGACTTTAATCTGGACACTCAGTGGAAACACCTAAAAATTTAATCTCCAATTCACATTCCAGTGTGACATCTGACCAGCCTGCATGGGGGTAATGGAAGTACAGTTGTGTTTTCTGCCCTTGGTAGCTCTGATTTCTCTCAGCCTATCATAGTCAATGAACCTATCTCAGTCAGACCACTGATAATACAGACTCTCCTTTATTTGTTCTTTTGATGCTTGAGATTTCAATTCACACAGATTTGTGCTAGTTACTGAGGTAGTTAAACTGTTTGCTTTGATCTCAAGGCCTTTTAACACACAAGAAAATTTTGCTGACAGCAAAATTACGTGTCTTTTCTGTATGCTTGGTATGATGATATTACAGTGTTCTCCTTGCTCTCTTCACATGGCTTTCTGACAGGTCTTGTATATTGACATTCAAGGCTAAAGAGTCAAATTCCTCTTTCTTTACTTACATTTCTAGCACTTGTAGAAAATCACAATCATGCTGGGAACAGTTACTGATTTTGATTTGAAATGGCAATATGGATTTGACTGGGGACATTATTCTCCTAATTTGACCAGTTGTTCTAGCAGCAGACAGTGAGCTCCTTTAAGCTGATAGAGGCAGAACTGAATTATTTTTCTGACTCAACAATAAAAGATGCAACAATCATTTCCTGAAAGCAACTCAGTTGTACCTCCTGGTATCTTCTGCTCCAATGATTTATATTACATGTTAATAGCAACAGAACTTATGAATCTATTAAGCATATAAAACTGTAAAAAAAATAATTCTGGGCATGGTAAGTAAAGCAAAGACAAAAATATTTTATCTAATATGATGTATTACTATTAATATTATTATTATTATTATTTATTTTTAGTATCTCATCTAGGCTACTTCTAACAGGTAATTAAAGTCCAAACCATTACTATGGTTTTTTTTTAATTTTGAGCCAGTGCTCATAATTATTCTTCATGTCTTTCAGATGTCTGCTTTATCTGATCACTGTTGATCTTTACAGAAACAGAGTTAAGAAAATTATCTTCAATCCTGAAGTAAGACATTGCTGTGAAGAAAAAAAAAAAAGAAAATGCTTAAAAAATCAAAAAGAAAAGAAATATTGGCATAGATTTGTTAAGGGAATTTAATTCTTTTATTTCATCCTCTAAATACTCAAGAAGCTTTCTTATTTAAAAAAAAAATCACAGGTTTTTTTTTTCAGATTTTTTTTATTTTATTAGGAAGTTGAAAAAATTATAAAAGCCTAAAGTAGATAGATTGCTACACACACACATATATAAAAATATAGGTAAGTATAGATAACTATTGAAAAAGGAAGGAAAGGGCTTCTGAAGTGCAGCAAAGAATCCTTTAGAAGGTAACTCACCTCAAACAGAAACCCCATTTGCAGGGGATTCCATCTGCATCCCATACACCAACCCAGGTGTGCAGCACAGGCTCTGCAATCAGCAGCAGCTGCCTTCATGCTGTTCCTGAGGTATAAACCCCCTTTCTTTCCTCTTCAAATACCACTTTAAGACTAGATTTTTTTTTTAGACAAATGGGATCCTAAAGTCCCATATTTCCCATACATCATTTCTGTGGCTACAAATGTAAGATCTTTGTTCAGGGTTATGGGTGCAGGGAATGCTGGGGTGCACAGGGGCTCTGCTGCCCCTACCAATTCCCAAGTGGCCAAGTCCCAGTCCCTGGATCTCTTTAAGGGACATGTAGATGTGGCATTCAGGGACATGGTTTGGTGGTGGACATGGCAGGGATGGTGATAGGCTTATGATTGAACAAATTATCTTAAGAGTCCTTTCCAACATTAATGGTTCGGATTCTAGGTTTCTGATACCAGCTCTCTGAGCACACCAGCTTGCTCTGAACCCACCTGCTCTCTCAAAAATGAAAACTATTCCCATATCTCTAGCCCTGGAAATTCGTTTCACGGCTTCCTATGTTTTTATACCTCAATCTTTGCTCATTGTATTTTTTTTTTGTTTTTATTTTGCAAGGGACAGTTCCCTGAGCCACCCATTCACTGATCCCAGTTTCTCACAAATTTTCTTAAGCTATCCTTGTCCTTCACTCTTTTCAAGCTGCACTGCCATGGTTTCTTGAGATGGCTCTGTTTGTAATAAAGATATACTCAAGCATAAAAAGCAGGCATGGCCCTGTCAAAACATTGTGTGAATATTTATTTAATGCTAAAGGGTGTGGAGGGAACAACCAAGTGAAAACTCAAGAGAGCAGAAATTTTGAAAATGGAACTGTGAACTGAAGTCTGAGTGATGGCAGGTCTTCCTTTTATAAAGGGATTAATCTGGTTTAGGTGCAAAGTTTAATTAAATAAAAAACCAAATAAACCTAATTCCTCATTTGAAATTCACAACACTGTTTTTTGGAAAGGCTTAAAATATTTTCCTCAGAATATATCTTGCAGGACCTGAAAGAATTTTGCATTTGGACTGGGGTCTCAGCGGTTTCACACCCAACCTAAGCAGTTCTCCAGAATTTCCTTGCTGTAACTGGATCTAAAATTCACCTCTGATGTGTTTCCAGGCAACAGAATTACTTACGAAGTTTCTGCAAATCTGAAATACAGACTATCCCAAATTTCTCAAGAAGCAAAGGTAGTACATGAAGAGCAGCATGAAAGTATCGAGGTGTTCCTGTTAAACAGATTTGGTTTTGTGGACAACTGATCAGACTCGTAGAATCAGAATGCCATAAGATGGAAGCCATCCACAGGATCATGGAGTCCAAGCTTCTGCTCCTGCAGGACTGCCCAACACTAAACAGGATCACTAGGAGTATTCTCTAGCTGTTCATTGGACAATGACAGGTTTGGTGCTGCAGCCTCTCCTCTTGGGAGCCTGTGACTGTGGAGGCCAGTGCAGTTCCTAAACCAGAGAACCTGAGGCTCCCTTGGAGGGATGTCCCTTAATTGGAACAAGTCCCTTCATGTTAGGAGGAGAAGATGCTGCCTCTGCCCAGAATTCTTTGGCTGTTCTTCAGACGTACTCCAGTTCTGCTCTCCCAGTTGGCCCATTGGCCTCCCCACCCCTTTCTCCCTTATATGTCCTTCCCCTTGAATGTTCTCCCTTCCCCAAGGCCCCATTGGCCCTGATTTGGTGCAATCCTCTGCCCACGTTCTGCCCCTGCTCCCCCATTTGCTGTCCTTGTACATTGCCCTGCCTCTGCACCACTTTCTCCCTCACCCATTGGCTCCTGTTCCCAAATCTGCACCATGTATAAACCCTGGTTCCTCACACATGCCCCTGCCTTCATCCTTGGAACCCTTCATGTGAAGATGGAATAAAACCTCTGCATGGAACTCTATATGAAGACCCTTCCCTTCCTTACTGCTGAGAGATTTATCCCAGCTATCTGGTGTGAGTGCTGAGTGATTGTCTTGGTGTGCCTGTGACTCCTGGTGCCTCTCCCCTTGGGGACACTTCCAGAAGGTTGTGGCACCTTTCTACCTCCACCTACAGCAACGTGTGACCAACCACCTTCTGAGTGAAGGACCTTCTCCTAATGTCCAGTCTGAGCTTCCCCTGATGCAGCTTGTGACATTTGAAATGTCACTGCTGCCTGTCCTGCTGATTCAAATCCCATGTACTGCATGTCAGTGAGGTTTTTTTTACATTTGTTGTTGAGTAGATGAAAAAGAGTGTAAGGTAGTTGAGGGTAGGATTATGCCCTTTTTAAGACTTGCTGTATAGTCGGAGCCTGCTCTTGCTTTGTGTAGAGTTGCTGGGTCTTGTCGTTTCCATCTTGCCCTTGAAACGATCTCTAATGAAATGCAGCAGAATCTTATTCCCATAGGAGATTGATTATTGTGCAGTTTCACACTCATTTAGCTCTCCCTTTTCTGTTAGAAGTGTATGAGCTGATTATTTGAACCACTGTCCACAGCCTTTTGCTTTCCCCATTAGGAAGCTTCTACAGCTTCTGCAAATTTCTTAATGGAAACAACTTATTTTCTGAGATTCTTTATTATATAATCATAGATGGAAAAAAGTTGTTTCTCCCCTAGAAATAAAGGTAAGAAATTAGTAGAAATACAACATCTAATGCATTTTAAGTGAAAAAACGTAGCAGATGACAGGCAGGAAAGGCAGAGGAAAACAGTGATGATGGACAGTGTGGAAATGGGAATAGAAGAAAAATAAGGAAAAGAGAGAAGGGGGAATGGAGAGGAAAAGGAATCTTAATCATATAATGAAATTAAAATCAAGTTGCTGTTAATGCTACTTCTTTGTATTCTGCCTCTAGTCATTGAAATTTTAGTATGGCTTTTACTTGATGAGGAAAGCTGGATAAAGAACATTCACAGTAATGAAACAGAGAAAGCATTTCTGCAACAGAGGAAAACATATCTCTGTAAAGGGGAAGGAGACAGGAGACATTTAGGGGAGAGAGAATTTAAGGGTCTTGGGTTCCAAATGTGAAATCAGTTTTAGAAAAAGACTGAATGCCTGATAAAACTGTACCTAAATTACCTACACTCTTGATTATGCAATATATGCACACAGTATATGCATCCTGAAGCACATCAACTCTGTTTAAATCTTCATATCCTTATAATCTGCAATTTAATCATTTAGGCAATTCCAAAAAAATTTACTGTGCATTATGAACAGGAAAACTTACTGGTGCCTTCTCCATGGAAACTGAACCATGTCATCCTGACAATTTAAGTAGCTATTGTGTTTGTATAATTAGATTATGTAGAATAATATTGGATATACAATTTATAACTGTTTATTGGCTAGCTTGACAGTAGCTATGTGTGGACATTGTTCTATATAGAGTATTTCCCTCCTACTCAAGACTGGAATTTCCTCAGTGATTTGGATAATTTTAGAAGTCTTCTTTCAAAGCAGGTATTGATGTTTTCTAGTCTCATTAGGGCCCTGCCAGCTGCTGCCTTGATGACTTTGCAAGGAAGTCTGAGTGATTTAGGATACTTCTTGACAGGATCAAAGATTTTCTTTTAACTTCCTTGTTCTGTGCTCTGCTCTATTGATGAATTTATGTTGCTTTGCCTCATCAGTTGTATCTCCCAATCAAAGTCCCCACATGCCACTCATTCATTTTCACTGTATGATATTTCCTTGATTTCAGCACTTGTCTCTCATTCACAATACCTCATTCTTCACAAAATATCCATGCTTATTCTACTTTATTTTTGATCCTGGCATGTGACAGCCTGTTGTAAGGATCATGTTTCTTTAATCTTTTCAGCATTGATGTTACTTGTTCCCTTTGTGATATCTCAGATCACTTATAAATGACTGCCCAATAGTTATATTCACACAAGCATATTCTGATAACTTTTTAATTGTAATTTATAATTTGTGCACATGTAATATAGAAGTCATAATTTCAACAAGCTACAAAAAAGTTGTACAACCTTAGATGTGACAACCAGTTTCACTTTAGAGTAAAATGGAATAATCATATGGATTAATAGCACATATAATCAAGTGCTTTTCCATATATAAGCAAGTCCGGTTCCCAGGTTTGTTGGTTAGTTTGTTTGCTTGGGTTTTTGTTAGCTTTAATTTTATGTGGGAGATGGATAAATGCTAGGAGAAAACACAAAATGTCAATAGAGCCATTTCTTTAAACCACAGATGAGTTCTTTTTATTTTTTGTAAATCTGCATTTCAATCAAATGTATGTTTTAACATAGCTACTATTTATACTATTGCTGTTGTACACCTTAATATTCTAACATAAATATAATTTTCTCTGTGGGAGGAGAAAAAGAGAAAAATCTATGTGAAGTCTTCAAAAAAGAGTACTACAACTTTATATATTACATAAAACTTTAAATGCAAAACAAAGTTTAAAACAAAATATTTGAGATATTTTACTATCTTAGACCTTTTATCCTCCTTTATCCTACTCCTGATACAGTAAGTGATGAAAACTATTAGAAGACAATGCATAAGAGAACAAAAACAATGATCAAAGAACTAGAAAACATGTTTTCTGAAAGCTAGTAAGAACTAGGTTACTGTTAGAGTACTGGACACACAGGAGAAATATGACAGGTCTTCAGAAGTGTGAAAATTTGCAGTGGGGACAAATGGGAATAAGGTTTTATCTTTGTTCTTTTTAGACGAAAGCGAGAGGTAAGGATTTTAAATAACTTCAAAGAAGATCTACATTGAGAATTACAAAGAAAAACATCTTGCAACCAAAACCATTCAACATCACAGACAGGATTTTGGAAGGGCCCAGAACTCGTATTACATAAGTATTTACGTAAGACAAAAATCTGTCAGGAAGGGTTTGGTTTATGTCATGATCTTCCTCATGGGGCCAAAAATGAAAAAAAGGCCATGGTAATATTTGATTCTGTAAATACAGTATGAATAATTGACATCTCAATCTTCTGCTAAAACAACTGAATGTAATTAATAAAACCACAAATAAATTCAGATTCAATTACAAGCAAGCAAAACAAGTGTGTTGAAGCAGAGAAGGTAACATGCCTGTCTTACCTGCTGTGTTGCTATATATAACCTTGAAATTCTGGAAATGAAAATTACTTCCACAGAGCCAGCAGCAGATAACTGCAAGGATCAAGAGAAGATTTGTGGCAGGATTATCCATAATACAAAATATGTAGGTAGTAATATGGTTCTTAGCTCTGGTACCAAAAGTGATCAAAGCAAGCTATCAGAAAAAGTAACTTCAGTGAAATATGAAACAGTCAATCCATAAATGACAAATAATGAAGACCTCAAAAATCCCATAAAAATTCTAAGGAAAGAGATACTCAAAAAGTTCCAGAGAGCTGTGGTATAAATTGTTATGTAACCAGCATCAGTGATTGTTGAACTACTTGTTCTTGCACCATGTCGGAAAATGTTTGAAATTAATCAGAATTTTGAAATAGATTTAATTTATCAAGCTAATGAAATGGAAACCTAAAATGTCATTTGCTTTTGTAATATAATTGAAAACTATATTTATTAAAATGTCAGCATGTGCAAACAGCTAGTAATTTTGCTGTTTCTGAACATTTTTTCCCTCTACTCAGCTAAAAGGTAAATACTTGCCTTACATAGTGCTATATGGATACTATTTGTATCTTTATAACTGTGTTGAGAAAGAGTTGTCCTGTATCAGGCAAGAGTCCACCTAGTCATGTATCTTGCATTTTGTGATCACTAGGATTGGATTATGCTTGGGATTAGAATATAAAAAGTAGTCAAATACAGAGAAATGCTTTGCTTCCAGTATGCTTCCCCAGTTTTCAGAAAAATTCTGTCTGAAAGAATTCAGACTTCTATAACACTTTTGTTTACAATAACACTTTTGTTTACAAGACTTTCTTTCAAGAATTTGCATAATTACTTTTTGAAACAATCTAAGATATGGTATCAAGAGTGTACTGTGACAAAATATTGCACAGTGTAATTGAGTGACGCTGATATTTCTTTTAATGGCTATCTGACAAATTTCTACAAAACATCTCCATCCCCTTCATATCTATCAAGGAAACAGTCAATAAATAATTTCCTAAAAAGACTCTTCATGGTTCTAATTCCTTTCCTATAGTCATGTCATATTTCTAGTCATCTCTTCCCAGACTGAGACTTTACAGACTCAGTTTAATATTTTCTGCTGTAAAAATACAGGATTCCCTACCTTTGATCGTCCTCTTCATTCTTCACTTTATTATTTTCAATCTAGTGTTTCATTTTTTTTAGATGTGAGAATCACAGGTATTCCTGAGATGTGGGATCACCACAGAATTGCACATTTGCTTCAAAATAACACCAGACTTCTATTAGGAAAACAGCTCTGTGCCAGTGTAGAAAGGTTGCTCAAGAGCACATTATTAGCTCTTGTTATGCAGACACGGTTTAAGTTAAACAATAAATCAGAATTTAAGGTATTTAAACCTGTAATATCAGTTACCCATACATTTTTACAAAAGCTTGCAGAACGTGAAAACCTATTGCATTTCTTGAGGTACCAACGCTTCTTAATTCAAATCACACACAAAATATAAATTATTGATTTCTGCTCCTACTACTCTCCATTATGTCTCCATCCTTCCAAAATGCATGAGCATCTATGTCCAGCTATTATCCATATTGTACTGTAAATACCAACAGGTTTTCTTGACCTTCTTGCTCAGAGATGATTGCAGCAAATTGACTTTGAAATCACAAGTTATTAAACAGAAGCAACGATATGTGTGCCTGGGAAAAGAGGAGTAAAGAGAGAAAAAAACAACCCTTCCTTCTTTCTTAGGCTTTGGAAAAAGTTTGAGTTTTAGCTGAAAGTGTCTCTTATTATCAGTTTGTCCAGACTCATTTCTCAAACCTAAGTTTCAGTTTCTGGGTTTTTTTTTATATTAAATTCCACCAACTTTTTGCTTAGAAGACTGTCTCTCTTCTCCTGAGTTTGCATGTCTGCTCTCTTCTGGTAAAAGATTCTCTAGGAGCAGCCTATTTGTCTGGAACAGTTCTGTATATATCTTCTCTTTTGCCAATTTCATAAGTTCATTTTTGTCTTAATGTTTTGTTCTCTGCTTCTGGTAATCTCCACTCCTCATATTTTTAGAAAATTCAGCTATGTCACTGTGAAGTCTCCTCTTCTTAAGTGAGGAAAAAAAGCTGAACTTCTTTAATCTTGCTTCATAACTAGCATTAATTTAGCTTATTTCACTAGCATTCCTCTAAAGCAATTATAGTCACTCTTCTTCTTAAGTACAGATGCAAATTAGGATAAAGGCAGTAGGGATTTTCCTCCCCACTTTTTATTCCTAGCAATTTGTATTAACTATATATCCCTACTTTCCTCCTTCTGTGACTCAGAATGAAACATATACAGATCTTAAATTAGAAAAATGTAATCTCTAACAACCTAAGTACAGTACTTATATATCCTTTAATCCCTGCTTTTACATTCCCTATAGCAGTTGTTCCCTCAACAGAGTTTCATCTGACAACTTGGATATCTGGCCATTAAAAATCCTTTCCAAAAGCACTCATGTTTTTATAGTCAATCTTTTAGACAAAGTTTCCAGTGCTAACCTGCAGAGCATTCAGATTTTATTTAGATGATGGTAATTTCTATCCTATTTTCTTACTTTTCTTGCTTGGTTTTTCACTTATGTTGAAACTTACAGGTGTCCTATAAACTTATTCACCATTAGCACCGTATCAAGCAGGCATGTACAACAAATGTCTGTAAAATACTATTTGGGACCACTCCATGTTCAAACAGGAAAAATCTAGTTGCATTCATTTGTTAAATAAAAAGCCTCAAAATACTGTCTTTTTCACTAAAATACCAAAGCAAAACAAAACAAAAAAACACCACCAAAAACTGGGGGAAAATTTAAATTACTTTTCTGGCAATTTGTAATAATTTCTCTGATCAGACAGTTTAAATATGCTTTCTAAAAACAGTTGGTTTTGTTTGGGTAATAGTTTAACATTCACCCGTTGTCATTTCTCTACACTGTAAATTTTAAATTTAAGAATTCATAACAAGAAAAATCAAAGAAGTGCTGACCTATATTTCCTCAGAAAATAATTATAATACAAAATGATAATTGCTTGTCTCACAGGAGTAATTTTGATTTTTTCCCCTCCTTTTTTAAATATTTAAATATTTAAATGTTTAAATTCTTAAAATATAAGCTCAAAGTCATTAATAACAAATTTTTCCTGTGAAGACAGCTTGATTTTTTTTTTATAAACTAACACTAAGCAGTTAAATATCAATGGGCAAAAGAAAAACATTACAGTTAAAAAACCTTTTTAAACTACATGACCAAGGCATTTGATATGCATCTGAATAAATGTTATGAGCTTATGGAAAATCATGAGACTTTAACTAGTTCCCTGGTTTGGAAAGAATATAATTTTTTATAAATTAAAAATCCCTCCCCCAGACTAATGGGCTGGGTGTATAAACCTAGGGTGTTTTAGCTATCTATATTTAGGAAGGGTTTTGCCAAGGAAACAATTTTAAAGTTAGCCTTCTCAATTAAGGCTGAGTCAGGGAGGAGCAGCCCCTTGAGGATTGTGCTATTATTAGACTATTGGATATCAGCAGAATGTCCCTTGCAGACATCAAAAGCCGGGTGATTTTCATCTTCCTCTACTCTCTGCTCCCCCTTGTCCCTTGAACAATTGTTTCTCATGTTCATCCTGTTGTGATCTGGGTCAGTTCAGCAGTTATTCACAGAGCTAAGTGTGTAATACACAGCAGTCATTTCATTAACACATGTTATTCTTCCTATTATTGTCATACCTTGGTTTTGTTGAAAAATATCTCCAACAGAAACAGCAAGCAAATATGATATAAAATACCTTGCAACACTTCTTGTTTTCAAGTGCACATACTCTTTTGAATGTTTAATCTTCACTGTTGTTGCTAGAAAAGGTTGTTTTTAAATTTCCAATAAATTTATAGGCCTCCATTCCCATTTTTTTTAATTCAAATAGAAATAATAGAAAATAAAAAAGTTTAAAAACTGAAATTTTACCATGAGACATGTTGTCCAGAAAGAGGATTCTTTCAGTAAATTTCCTATATAGCTCAGCAGAAATGGATTACAAAAGCCTTGCATGCCAAGCCTATACAATATTTCCCTTCTTTTTCAATTAAAGTATTTGTATTTTTGTATAAGTCAGCATCTAATTCACAAAGTCAAAGAAAAACAGAATAAATATAAAACTTGCCCTATAACAGCTTGCAATGGTACAAAGTGTTGGGGAGTCTCTTTGGAATGTAGACATGACCTTAAACTCGCAGTTGCCTCATCCCACCACTTTATCTACATTAAAACTTACCTCATGGGATGTTATATTTACTCTTAATTCAGTGCATACCTGCCACACTCATAGAAATTCTCATTCTGACTAAGCCACCTGCACCAGAAAAAGCCAGAAATCCAATCCATCCTTTCTGTAGTTTATTACTGCATTCTTATTGGCAAGTCAAAAAGAGAAGCTGTAAACTTTTGTAGCAGCAAATATTCATTTAATTTAGGAAAACTGCCAAAAATTAACATCACCAAATAAAATTATGTAAGATACTCAATTCATTGGGTACCTGAAAAATATCACAGATTGCTTCATGCCCATTTTCCTTCCAGCTCTGTCATTCCTCTCCTGAGCAGAACTGATGGCATTGCACAGCATTGCTGTGACAAGTGGCCAAAGAATGTCTCAGCCTGCAGCATATATGGGACACAAGCACCCTGAACCTTGGACTGAAACTCTCCATGGGAACTATATGCCAAAACAGACAGTTTCTGAAATGAAAAATATATTTCTTGTATTCACTGATCTGAAGTGTGCAGTATTTCACATTGTAATCCTCTCAACTAATAAACAGTTCAGCAGCAAATTTCAATGCTAGCATGATAAGGAGAATTTCAGGGGGCCTAGTTCCATTTCTGATGTCTAATTGAGTGTATTTTTAACTTTCAATTTAACTTAATAGGAACTAATTAGTAAAAACTAATTAGATGCCTACTAACAATTTCTGGATCGCTGTTTGTTCCTGAAGTCTTATTTTGTGTCACTACAATCCTAGTGGGAAGGCAAGTCACCCTGAAATAGATGGGACTATTTGAGTATCCAGGTACTACTCTGTCTCAGTAAGGCCTTAAATAAAGTGATATGGTCACAGGCACATAAAAAAAAAAAAAAAAAATTCTGGCCTGAGGAAAATGTGTCCCAAAAATATGGCTACTAATGTTTTCTTCTATTTCACTTTGGTTCTCACCACAGATGTGCATATTGTTTGAGTTACCTCTCTCTTTTTTTTATAAAACTCTAAGTTACTGCTGCAGAAAAGGCCACTTGCTTCTGTTTTATTACATGTAACATATCCTCAATACAGTATCATTTCAAAAGGCTTCAAACAGTCAATATATTCTCCATATATTTTGTTGGGCTTTTTCACAAAGACTGGTTTTGCAGTGACAATAATAATAAAAGTTCTAGGTAGGGAAAGAAAACTAACTTCTGATCCTCTTTATTATCAGCATCAAACAACCACTTTTAACGCAATATTTTTTCTGTTGGTTTGGGTTTTCATTGGTTTTTTTCTTCATGATGTCTTTCATTTCTTCTAATCTATATATGAATACATATAATGTGCAGCTGTGTTTTCCCATCTTCTGTTTCTTCCTCTTGAGGTGCTCAGATGATGCTGCAGCTCACTGCCTCTTGTTTAATGGGCACCTGATCAAGTGTCTGTAATTGTAATTGTGTACACTGCTCTGCTGGGAGCTGATGGTCACTCTTAGTAAGTCAGCAGTGGGGAGCTTAAGCCAACAAAAATTTAGGAAAATCATAGGTTAGAGGAATTATTTTGTGTTTCACATTGTTGCCACAGCAGTACAATACAAAGAATATGTCCAATTTTTTATTTCTTGTTTTGTAGTTACTAAAAATTCCATAACTCAAAAGACAATAAAATTATTACATAATATTATTTTCCTCATGAGCTGTTTGGAAGAGAGATTCTTTCACTAAGAATATTTCTAATAGACATTCTGCACTGGGGAACAGGTTTACTTTAAGGTTGTCTGATGTATTCTAGGAAAAACCCACAAATATTAATTCCTGTACCCAGATTCTCAGGAGCACGGCTGCATTTCTAGGTACATGACTAGACTTGCAATTCCAGCTGTTAGCCCATGTTGTAACTGAATTTCCCATTTTAAGTGATTCAATCTGACTCAGACTGGTGTCCAGCAGCTTGGAAAGGCTGTTAATGTGATGTGACAATCTTGACATTAACTGCCTTGGTTAAGGCCAAGAAACAAATCACACAGAGCTTAACAGATCAGAGACAGCACCTTGAGTTTTACATAGAAATGAACGGAAAAAAAGTGGAGATTCTGGCTAAATGAAACTGATGCTTCCTGGATGGGCAAATGTATTATGAAGAGTTTTGTTGTTCTTACAGTGTCTGCAGTAAATTCAGCACTGTGCAGTCATGCAGTACAGCACTCTCAATGACTTGGAGGCATTCTTTGAAGGCTACATTTGACAGAAAAGATGATAAATGCCAGGATAAATGGAGATTTAACAAAGCCTTTGAGCACTAATGACAATGGATTTCTGGAAGAGGTTTAATTCCATTGGCATGTCCAAATTTACTCCTTCCCTTTTACTGAATGTAAAATTTTATTTAGCTACACTCTGCTGACCAGAGGTTTTAAGTCCCATCACAGCTTCGTAGGTGAGTGACAGGCCCACAGCTCAGATCCAAGGGATGCAGATGAGGCCATTTGGCAAAATGCAGTTGGGCAGCCTGCCTCCCTCCATCAGGCAGCAGACACTGAGTGAGAAACTGAGGGAGAACATGTTCTGGTGAACAACATGTGAGAGATGATCACAACTGCACAGGACACTCACCCGAAGGTCTTCCTAAGGAGGGGAAGGGAGAGCCACTGCACCAGGCTTCAAACCTCCCTGCCTGTCCCTTGCCACAGACTCACTGTCTCAGTCAGGCAGGCCCAGGGCATGCACTGCTCACTCCAGCCCCATTGGACAAGTGTGAAAACAAAGCTAAGTGACTTCCTTAAATCCCTTTTTTCTTTTTTTAAAATTTTTAAAATAGGACCAGTTAGAAACTGAAAGTCTCTCCACTTTATCCTGCCATTATACATTGTAGAGATGCACTTAGGTAACAAAACCAGTGAGAGCTAGAAGTAATGGAACTTGGTGGTAAACTAGAAAGCTAGAAAATGTTCTAGTATTTCTAACTGTTCTTTATTCTTACTCTGGTAAACAATAACAGCCCAGGAGGGCTTGACCTGCTAGTTTCACTCATTGTCTATGCCACGATTCTAGCAGAAGTAAAATAGATTGGACTGTAGTACTGTGGTTTGTCTCTATTTTGTTTCAATATCTGGATGCCCAAATAAGCATAGATGATAATTTCAGCAGAGGTATAAGTGATAGAAGAGCTGTGAGGAGGTATATTTTATGTTTAAAGTTTTGTTTGTCTCATGGAATTCTGAACATTTCTTTCTATTTCTTGAGGCTGGTATTATCTGCAGCAATAAGATTTAAGAAAATGAAACTGGATTCCTTGAGTTCTACAGACTGGGGATGGGGGCGAGCATGTAGTGTCCATAAAACATGATGTAACTTCTGAGGTGTTACTGGTGCTGGCTGAAAATGAGCAAGTCCAAAGCAGTGTGTGGCTTTGGATACATGTCCAGCTGAGAGTCTCTTCTGCCATGACTGCAATTCAAAGGGAACAGGGAAGCAACTGCTGCTGTGGTCTGAACATGCACTGATGAGTTGACAGATGTGCACTTGCCAAATGTCTGGGGTCCTTCACAAACCTCACAGACTTGTAAAGGGTAAATAAGAAAACATCCGGAAGCCAAATCAAACATACTAGGAGAGAGATTCCTCACAAAGCATTTGGCCAGAAACTCTGTTTGGGCTGTGATGACTTCATTTATTCATGAACAACTGTAGTCTAATTGTTTTGTCATATGAAAGGGTTTGCTGACTTCACTGCTACCCGCAGAAGCGACAGAAGGGCTGGATCTCTCCCTTTCACTGTCTCATCAACTACAGGCCTTTGTAACAGCAGTATCCCTCAAAACTAGTAAGTCATGTTTTGGCAAAAGCAATTAGGAATTTTGTAAGCTATCACATGAGGATTCAGCATTCACCTCTAGGTCCCACCATCTTAAGAATGAAATATTGGAAACAACAGTGAACATGACAGCGTGGCTTTTCCTTGGCATAAGAAATAACACTCCTGCATCACATGCAGATGTTGAGATTGTTCTTTAATTTATAATTTAAATCATACATTTACTTTAAGCCCAGGGCAAGGATACTTCATTCATGCTAAATAAAGTGATCCTTCTTTATAAAAAACTATATTGAGTCTGGCTATTGAAAAACACTTGTGTATATGAAAAATGTCTATACAAGAAAATAAAATAGGATAGATTCCTTTATCTGTGCCCAGGTCAAGCTGTAAACAGGAAAGGAAAAAAAACCCAATATAATATATAATTGAAGTGTTCATAATATAAATATATTATCAATGTTAACGATATCTGCTTTTTTATTATATTCACACATATTTGTAACAATTAGATGTTAACTATATATGAAATGTGTTGAATTTATCTCCTTAAGGAAAAAACTTTTTCTTGGAAAGTCCTTTCATTAAAGAGGAGAATAACAGGAAGAGAAAAGAGGATATGTGGGGATGTGAGAGTTTAAATGGTAAAGCTGATAATGACTCATTGTATCAATAGGAAAGAAAGTGCTTTAAAGATTATAATCAGCATTGATGCATCCCACAAGATATTTGATGGAAAAAACATTATGAAAGTACAAGCCAGGTTTAAAAAAAAAACCACAACAAAACAACAAACCCCCCTCCTAATAGTGAACTGATTCAGCAAAAAGAAAAAAAAAATCCCTGAGATTTTGAAAAGTCTGTTTTGCAACTTGTTTGCTATTCTGTGCAGAAATAAATTTCAAAAATAGTTTTGTTCAAGCTGGCCTTTAATATAATTAGTTTGAAACACTTCACAAGAAATCTTTTGATAGGTTGTGGGGTTTTTTAGTAAAAAGCTACAACTTGTCAAAGGAACTAAAAGAATTTCAATAAATGTACTTCATGTACCTACTAATAAAGGATCCTACTGTTACAGTAAAAATGTGTCAGAAATTCACAAATTCAAAGTTTTAGCTCAATGCTAATTATGACGTAAAGCTCTAGAAGTTGTTTTCCTGTATTATATTCTGTTATTTACAATGATAAACTATTTCCATCACCTAAACTATATAGCAGTGATTTTTAGAAAATATTGAAGTTATTAAGGACTGTAAGACAATTTCAAGTGTTTGGAAATACTAATTTCTAGCACAAGTAAATATCACTTTCTTATATGTACCATATCCTGTATGTTGGAACCGGTGGCAATAAAACTGATAAGGAGATGGGTCACTTCTTCCACCTGAGTCAGAAAGATGTTGAAGAGCTATTGCAATACAGCAGCCTGAGTTGTTCTGTGTTTGTATTTTGGGAATTATTGGGAAAAAAAAATATGAAAAACCTGTAGGTAAGTCTGTTGAGGTCCATTTCTGGTTGGTTGGTTATAGATTTCTTTCCTAGATAGTGATTCTTCACGAATTTGTTTAAACAGTCCACAAGGATGTAGCTATTCTCTAAATATTCCCTTCACATGACAGTTACATTCATCTGTATATGTATATTTATACTGATGTTCCTGTCACTGAATTGCTCTGCACTGGTGAGTAGTTATTGGCATCCTCTTTCCAAACTGTGGAATCAGGTCCCACTGACCTCGTGACGGAACCAGGTCTACACATGCAACAGCTCTCACCAATATGTGCAAAAATCTCCAGCTCATGTAATACATTTTATGCAGTTTCCGCTTTCTTCATAAGGCATTAGCAGTGAGTGCCAACAGATCTGTGGAATTTGGTACCAGTGTTCAAGCCTATGACCATTCCAAGCTTCTCTCTTAGTCTTCTGAAACAAATACATTAATTAAGGGTCCAGAAAGGAAGACAGAAAATTCTACTTAATTTCTTCTTCCTATGATCACAGTGGAAGTCAACACAGCCTGTGATGATTGTTTGATTGTTTTGCAAGACATGCTCATGAGACACAACCCTATGCACGCAGTTCTCTACTCTTTCACTTTTTCAATTGAAAGAGAGGAGATCCTTCATCTCTATAGGCTTTTTCCCCAGAAAATACAGCTGACTCTGAAATTTCCTGGGGCTATTCCCATGGACTTGACCCAGAGTATTTCCTTCAGAGGAGCACAAAGACCTCGCAGTTCCTCTGGTCCCACGTGATGCAAAAACTGTTAGCCACGGCTTGGCACAGCACGCTCTGTTCAATATGAGACAAGGAAGCCTTGGGCTGAATTCCTTGCCAGCTTAGAGAGCTATGTGCTCTCATTTTGCTGCTCTTACATTTTCTTTCTCAAATGTCCACCTGGGCCACCTTGCTAACATGTGTTGGACAGACTGTTTTCTTTACAAAAGTCGGCATTTGGCAAGATGTCCAGTGATTTTTGCAGGCATCCTGGAATGAAAGCTGTACTTTTTCTCTGTACATGACATATGCCATGGAGACAGTTCCTCTTCTTGCTGCATCTCTTTGCTTCTGTGGTATTTTCACTTAGATAATCACACAATAAGAGGAGCACTGCTACATTGTTTTAGAAAGCTTGTTATGAAAGTAGACTGTGCAGCTAAAAATTATTTTGTGGATTCTCTACATATACTTGATGATATAATGTGTAAGATTAATACTGCTACAAAAAATACACCCTGAGCTAAGAAAAAAAAACAAAATACAGCCTGAAAGATTTTTTTTTTCACATTTTATATAACTTTTAACACTTATGCTTTTCTTTCTTACCAATTTGAAATTTTCCCTGTTGTCTCCAGAATAGATGGAATGGAAATAAGCATGGAGGAGAATCGTGGAGAACACTTAATTTTTTCATTACCATTTTTAGGACAAATCGTTCTTAAAAAAGAGCATATACATAATTCCACATACTTACAAGAAAGTGACACAATATTTTCATAGAAGAGTATTACTAAAAGTAAGCCATATGCACAAATTTTATTACCAAAACAGTCTTTCATATTTTACTTCTCGTATATATTCATACACAGGGGTATAACGTGAAAATTATAATATAGAGTAAAAAAATATATATGCTGTTGAATATATTTTTGTGGGTCTTCAAATTGCTGGAAAATCATACCCATGGTCTTCTGGGGGTCTTTTAAATGGTCTGTTTTGCCACAAAAAAAATTATCATTAACATTTCAAACACAGAAACGTTAATGAATTTTAAACAAATTTGAAAGAGAAACAATTGAGTCACAGCATATGGTCTTATACTGAGAACAACCTTCTCAGGCTTCGGCCTCTCACAGGTCTGTTTGGAAAAGTCCTGTGCAAGAAAGCTGTAAAACAGTCAAAGATCACCTCCTCCATTTTCAGAAGTAGTTCATGCCATTCAATATGAAATTTGGGAAAAATGCCAGAAAGCCTTTGTGGAGGAACAGAGCTCATAACCAAACTCAGAGACAAGAAGAAACCATACAAAGGGAGGAAGAAAGGATAAGGGATATGGAAGAAACACAGAAACATTCTCTGAGCACTCAGGGATAAAGTTAGAAAAATTAAAATCCAAGGAAAATTAAATATGGCCAGGGCTGTCAATCCCAAAAAAGCCTTCTACCTGTACAGAGGTAAAAGAAAGGAGGAAAATGCAGGCCCATTGGTTAAGAAGATGGCGTACATTGTTAGGATAGAGAAAAGATTTATTTACCAAATGTCAGACCATCTGCCAGATATCTCAGGTCCCAGAGGCCATGGCAAAGTCTGCACCAATGAAAATTTATCTTTAGTGAAAAGGGTGAAGTCAGGGAATGCTTAAGAGAACTGGACATAGATAATTCTGTGGGTCCTGATGGGGCAAACTCACCTGTGTTGATGGAGCTCCCATAGACCACTATAAGGCCACTATGGATGATCTTTGCTCAGTTATGCTTATCATTTCATTCAACACACAATATGAAGCTAAGGTGCAAAATATGGTGGTGTCACACATGCAAGCTCAACTTGTGCTGAGGCCTGCTCTGAGGATGGGAGCTGATGGCCCTTGTGCTGAACAAAATCTTCCACTCCGAAGGTGTGGGCTGAGCTGCTTGTGATGAGTTCCCCCAGTGCTCAATGTAACCCACTGCCCAGCAGGACTCACACACAGCCCTTACTGCAACTCAGGCTTAAATGCATGTTTGCTGCCAAGTTTCTTTAGCTGTTTTTTTTTTAATCAGGAAGGTAGAATGTAAATCCAGTGTACTACCTTAAAATGAGCAAAACTAGAAAAACCATAAAAAGGCTTCAAAAACAAAAGGAATTGTTTTTCAAAGATTGCAGAATGGTTCATAAGAACTGCATAGAGCTTCTCTTAGTAAATGTCGTAATAAAGGTTCATTGATTAAAAGAAATTGGTTCTATTGCTCATAATAGCATCTCATTGATTGAAAAGCATTGCCCGGAATGGTTTCCTCCAAAGCAGCATCTGTTATGTATTAACCTTTTAGCCTTCAGAATCATGGGATATGAATTTCTTGCTCAAACTACTGGTCAGATGACCCATCCATGACATTTAATAAATTGCAACTCTGCACGTAGGTTCAGGATTTCATAAAAACAGGGAAAAATACATTATAAAGAAGGCATGGTTTTCATGATGCATTGTATAACTGAGTTCTTTATTTTAAAAAACCAAAATTGTCTAAACTCAGAGTGTAAATTCTATTTTATTAAAAGCATGCAACAAATTTTAGGTTAATCATCCAGGCTTTAATGGTAAACAACAATGTAATGATTGAACATTGAATGGAAGAAAATCTTTCATGTCTAGTTTGTTAGGAAAACTATACAAGGACAAGGCAGCTTTGATTTAATCTTTGAACTAGTTAAAATGAATGCAGTTACCTATCACACTGGCATTAGCCATAGCACGTGTACATGATTATAGAAATACATTTATCATTTTTTCTACTTTCTTTTGCTATTATTTTAAAAAATCTTTTTAAAGTGGTGCAGTTTATTATTGTTATCAGATTTCATGAGAGAAAATTCATCTCACAAAACCATAATAATGATAGTTTTGTTAAATAGATTTGTTTTCAGTTAATCTCTAAAATTAGTTTTACACATTTGATTTTCATTCTGCATAGGAGCTACTTGCATATCTTTGATTGGTATTTTAACTACCTGTACTGGAAATAAAACAAAGTGTGAAGAGGAAGATTTTGTTATTAAAAGTCTATTTATTTTTTAATCTAATGAGACATGGTTCACTGACAGTCCAACTGTACAGTTGTGGCATGAGCAATGATTTAACCCTTAAAGTTATTTGTATTTGTGACATTACAGTACAATATCTGACACAAAACTACATATCAAACTATTTGATAAAATAGTTTATTAAAAATTGAGTCTTAAGTGATATTCCAGGGATTCCAGTTCAGGAGTTAAATGTAGCCTTATTCTGATAATGTTAAACAGTATACAGACAGATAAGTTTTAAGCAGTTCACAGATTAGTAGTGTCTGAGTCACAAAACAAGGAAAACCAACATTGTGCTGTTAATGTGCTTTGATGCCAATTTCATGGCTAATATTACCAGTGTGGACTATAACTAAACCCAGGAAAAACTAAGAAGAAAAAAAGGAATATCTAAATCCAATCTGAGAATTTGAGAAATTAAAAGGATTCTGAATAAAAAAGTGGGAGGCATAAAAGTAGTGAAGGACTAATATATCCTCAAAGAGGGTCAGTCAGTGCAACTTCCAGTCAAGCAGATTATCTCTGTGCAAAATAGCACAGAAACAGATAATACCCAGCAGTGTATCCAAGGGTCTAGATGGAAGCACCAGGGTGCTGAGCTCTTATAAAATCCTAAAGTGTAAGGCCCAGATAGGCAGTAGCATTTCTATTCTTAAAGTGAGAGGTACACTGCTAAATCTAATAGTATCAACAACCTGACCCCAGTGCTCAAATATGAGTTAGTGATAGCCATCCAAACTCATCAGTGCCCACTTTACACTTGAAAATTTTATGTGTGGTCGGTGTTCTCTGTACCTAGAATTGTCTCTTGAAAACTTTGAAAAATGTGACCTTTGCAATAAGTTAGTAATTACACAGAAATTAAATATTTCACTTACAAAGTCCTCTACAGATTCTATCCTGGAGTTGATACCCATCACAAATCTGAAGATTCAAGTTCCCCAACAAAAGCAATTGCAGTGGCAATATCTTTTAACAGCCAGGGGAGAAGGAACAGACTTGGAGAAAATATTATTGCTTCCCTTATTTCATAACTGTGCAGTGAGGAGCAACTGATTCTATATTGCCCTCTTCTTTTTGAGGTTCAGGTTAACAAATCTCAACTGTGAGAAGAATGCTGCTAAAGCTACCAGCCCATCATAGTCTGGATATAAGGTGCAGAAATTCCCATGGGGACACAAAAAGAATTATGCCAAATTTGCAGGTTGCTTTTGGATGGGACTTCTGTGCACTGTGGTTTCACTGGTTTCACTGTTACCAGAAATACAATCCCTAGACTCCAAGTTAGGAAAAAATATTTGAATCAAGTATTTAGACAGCAAAATTTTCTTCATTAGGGTAAACTCCAAATTTTGAGTCACAAATGTCTTACTGTGAAATACAAGAACCATGTGAACAAATCAGGTTGTGGAAAAATCACTACGTGTGTGGGTGGAAAAATAGAAACTTTGAAAATATATTTTCTTTCTGTCTGAAAAAAATAAATCACTTGCAGATTATAAAACTTGAGCATTCTTTTAACTGTAGGTCATTTCTTTTCATTAAAAAGAAAATAAGTCAAAAATGTAAATTCAACAGTTGGATTACACACAACATCCCAAAGTAAGTGTTTCACATACTTAAATTATTTCTTTGTTATGTATTTTCACCTTGTTTCCTGACTGAATGTGTCATATATCACTTTCAACTTCTGGATACTTTAGCACTTTCTTTTTTGCTAGATTAAAAATTAATCTACTATCTAAAATACTTTTCCTGTAGAATAGGATCAAGACAGCTCTTAATCTCTTAGATAAATTAAACAGATGCAGAGTTTCTGTATTTTATAGCAGACTTTCCAGACCTTGAGCATTCTTGTAGGTCATTTCCTTGCTGCATTCCAATTTGTTAATATAATCTTTGAAGTGTGGATTCCAGAACAAAGAACTGTATTACACTGACAACTTGATGACTGCACCATAATGGGCTATTGAGAGACATTCAGGTAATATCATTATGGGTATGAGATACATATTAAAAAAAAAAAAAAAAAGTAGAAGAATGGTGAAATTCATGCTGAGAACTAGATCAAAGGCTAAATTGTGTCTTGATTGCAATAGGTTTGTGGTGTAATAAAGACTTGGGTTTTCTGTCATTGCTTTTCAATTTAAACAATAAGTAACACCTAAATAATAACAAAGAATCCCTTAGAATCATTAACAACTGGCAGATTTTAATGACTTTTATGTTCTACAGACAGAGTTTACCAAAGAAAGAAAACTTCCAACAGAGGACTGTTAGAAGTCTGTCCTTGTTTCTCAGTATAGGGTGATAACAATAAATGATTGAAACAGACTTTCTGGAGAAACTCCTATCTGGGAGGAAATGTAACCAGAATTTTTTTGTGTCTGTCTATGTCACTGGTAAAATCGGTCTGTTACCAAACATATATTTGTACACCAGAAGAACACATTTTTTCTGTTCTTTTGTAACTTTTTATAAAAACTTACAGACATTTTTATCTCACATGAAGTAATAAATCCATTAATTGGCCTGAAGACTCTTAAGTATATAATTGCTGCTGTTGGTTTTGTTGCTTTGTTTGGGGTTTTGT
Organism: Acrocephalus scirpaceus scirpaceus; assembly: GCA_910950805.1. Classification (NCBI taxonomy): domain Eukaryota; kingdom Metazoa; phylum Chordata; class Aves; order Passeriformes; family Sylviidae; genus Acrocephalus; species Acrocephalus scirpaceus. Next base: position 142,307,172 of record OU383773.1, on the reverse strand, counting down.
GATTTTTTTTTTCTCCAGATGTAGGCAGAATTTTTAACATACATAGTTTTTCTTAAATTCATAACTACTTTTATACTACTTGCAAGTTTCATCCTTGGATTTAGGCAATTAATCTTCTACTCATTCTCCATCATACTTATTCAATTTATTAAAATTTTGCAGTTTAGGAGGAAAGAAGTTTTTACAAAATAGAGAATGAGACACAGTGGACATAATTTCACATATCTCTGACAATATCGGGGACACAGCTGATGCAGATAATTATTTATGCATTTTTGTATCAAATAACGCTGACTAAACAAACTCAAAATTTGAAAAGTTTCTTTTGTACTCTTTTGAGTGCTACAACTTAGAGTGTCTTACAAGCATATAAGGGGGCTTTACTATTCTATCTCATAATTATTGACATTGCATTAATTATTAATGCAGAAACAGGCTCCAGAAATATGAAGAAAATCTTTAGGTGTCATGTTAAAATAATCTAGTTGCATTAAGCCAGTGTGCCCTCTTTCTATGTGGGAAGTGGAGGGTGGCAAAAGGGAATGGCACATATTGTTTCTTCTTGTCTGGCAGGTACACAATTCTTTTCTCTGGATACCTTAATATTATCTAAAAGATAATATTTAAAATTCTTTGGAATCATAACCTTAATTTACTTCTCTATAAGTAATTCCAGCCTGACATCCAGAACATGACTTTCCTGATGTTCTTATTTTTAAGATTACACCAGCTATCAAGGCATAATGGCCTAGAAATCAGACTTTATTTAACAAAACAGTAATACATTATATGGAGAATATTAAATTGAAACCATGTTACATGTTCCTTCAGCCTTATTACATTTCCTCTTTATAACATGCACAGCTGCTTCCAAGGAAGTCAGTGAGAACACTTTCAATGAATGAATGTATGAGGGAATGAATAAATGAATGAATGAATTTAACCATGAAATACCAAATTCTAGGTTTGGTTCTACTGTTAATTGCAACATTCTCATTAAGGTCAAAATTTCTCTCACCTTGTTGTGCAGAGGCCTGTTAAACTGGTCTTATATTTTATAGAATGCATATGATACAAAAATATGATAATAACATATTGGAAATGACACTGTGAATTACTTAACTTTGGTTCATATTTCCCTGTTTTCTGACACCATATATTAATTTGAACAGGCTGAGATAAGTTGAATTAAGATGACAAGCAGAAGAGGACTTTGGGACCTCCAGAACTGTCAAATAGGAAAAAATTGCTTTCCTCTGATTTCATTTTAAGGAACTAACATTATTATCTGGCCCTGAAGTATTGTGGCCATAAACTGATAAAATTATCCAGCAATGCCTCAGAGACATCTGAATATTCCCAGTTTGAACAGCAATATGCTGAGGAATAAATTTACATTTTTAGTAGCTTAGTTCTACTTTATATATCCCCTAAAGGGCAATGTTGTTCACTATACTTTGTTGAAGCAAAATATGGCTGTTTAGTGTGTTTATTTAACTAGCTAATGCTCGTTTGCTTATCTGACACTTAAAGACACTAATGCTGCATTGAGCCTTGTGTCACTTGTATATTATCACCTACAGGGAAAGGAGAGAAATCCTATGGCTTGCTTGAAGAATAGTAAAATATCTGATTTTGTGCTGAGACTGGGGCCTCTCCATGTCTTTACAGCAGCAAGTGCTTTCACCTGCCATCAAAGCCTCTTTAACATGCAGTGGCACTGCACGTGCCTTGTTCATGGAATGATCACAGGGACTGGTCACAGGGTAATCATGTGAAACATGCACAGTAAATCCCAATCTGCAGCACATGGATTGGTATTTTGGGGCCTTCATAGTGCACACCCCTTCCCAAACAGGCTACCTGAGTCAGCACAGTCAGACTGGCCTATCTCTTCAGAATGGCACTGGGAATATTCACATTAATTCCCAGCTCCTCTTCCTTCTGCATATGAAATGTAGACAAAATGGATGGTAAAGACAAACTTTTCTAGGAATCCAATATTGTTGGTAAGTGATGTCCAGAGGATTCAAGGAAGACTGGGCTATGCTTACCCTTTAAAAGAAAGCAAGCCAAGATAGTGACTATCCAAAAGAATGCCTTATCACGTCATAACACGTGAGCAAAGAACTCTGGAAAAATGCCATTGATGACTACCTTAGTAACATGAGAACATTTCGAAGGTAAAACAGCCTTAGCTTTCACTGCAATTTACCTTTGCAATTCATGTCCTACAGAAACCTCCATACACCCAGGAAAGAATAATTTCTTTAAGTTTATAAAATCTTTACTACCTTATAATATTTCTATTCATAGAGTTTTGTGGAGACTAGTTCATGTTTACCAGGAGAATGAATATACTTGAGAATTCATCTGCTGGAGCCTTTAAGTTACAGTGAAGGCATGTAGTTTGTTTTAGTATGCATTTTGCTGTATGTGGCATGCTTTTAAGTTTATATTCTTAGTACCTTCCACCACAATGAAAAATCAAAGCTGAAGCAAGAAAAAGTTCTGTCTTTAATTTCCAGCATTTTACACTTTATGCAAACATGCTGAAGTCCCACAAAATACTAAGCATACTAATACTAATGGCAATTTTCAGTCGAATAATGTCTAAAACATTCCCAAAATATTTGTTTACACAGAAAGGAGGTATATTTTTTAGAGGCATTTGTGCTGGTTTTGGCTGGGATGGAGTTAGTTTCCTTTACAGTAGATGGTGTGGTGTTGTATTTTGGATTTGAGCTGGAAACAGTGTTGATGATATAGAATGTTTTTGTTATTGCTGAGCAGGGCTTACCCAGAGCCAAGGACTTTTCTGCCTCTCACACCACCCCACCAGTGAGGAGGCTGGGGCTTCAAAAGGTTCTGGGAGGTGACACAACTGGACAGTTGACTCTGCCTGAACAAAGATAGATGTCTCACCCATATGGTGTCATAATCTGTGTATAAAATTGTAGTGAGAAGAAGGAAAGGTGGGAACATTCGGACTGATGGCATTTGTCTTCTCAAGTCACAGTTGCACCTGATGGGGCCTTGCTGTCCTGGAGATGGCTGAACACCTGCCTGACAATGGAAAGTGGTGAATGAATTCCTTATTTTGTTTTGCTTGTGTGCAGTTTTTTCCTCCCCTTCCAAACTGCCTTTATCTCAATCCATGAGTTTTCTCACTTTCATTCTTCCAATTGTCTCTCCCATCATTTGGGGAAGAGGGGTGAGTGAGTGAGTGGCTTTATGGGGCTTAGCTGGCAGCTGCAGTTAAATCACAACAGTATCTGTGAATACTTAAAAGCTTATCCAAATATAGTTACCCTACTTTTACATATAGTAAATATAGTACATTACATTGTATATATACATTATAAATATACATTATAATGTATATATACATTATAAATATAGTTATACCCTACATTTTATCTTTTTTATTGTTTTTGTGGAGAAAGAACATTTCCCATCATTTGTATCCCTTAAGAATACTCATTTTGGCACACAGAAAGACAGGCCATCAAGAACTGTTACCAGGAAGTACCAGTTCCACTTAACATTTTCTTGGTTACAACCTATTTATTACCCAGCCCTATTGTCCCCTGGAACTTTCAAAGAAACACAATACACTTCTCTGCAGTGATCACTTAGGAGATTTTGAAGTGCATTGTTCTAGACAGTTTTAATCTTCTAAGTCCTTCATGTCCACTTAGCAGACATATCCTCCAGGATTCCTCTTTAAGTTTCACAGATGTTGGGTGAAATGAAGCAGACAATACATGAAGCACATAATGATGTGTCTTGACATATGGCAACACCACTTCCACATCCCAACATCACTTGTACTCTTCCAAAGTACACAGCACTGACACTTTAAAGTCCTTAGGGTGAAGTTAAATGTCTCCTTTCTCTTGGCCATGAGCCCAGTAAAAGGCTTCAAAACGCATGGAAGCAGGGAGCAAAATGGACCTTCAAAAATGATTGATGCTCTCACAACATTACTGATACCCTTGTCTACAAGGCAAAAGTATTTTCTTTCTGATTCCAGAAAGCAGACAGAAGGGTGACAGTAATCTGATCATATATAGCTATTTGGAATGTAAAGATCAGTGTTTGAACTGACTTCCCTAGAATTCTTCCATGAGTGATAACCTTCAATATGATGACCTGTGTCATGATTAATGTCCAGGGCATGGGAAGAGGATCAGACTTGGCAGAGTACCTGTTTCTTTATGTGTGAGGGTATGTGCCCAATATACTTGCGTGGCCTTATAACACTTCATGCAGGGTACAATCTTCTTTATATTTTCAGTATTCTATATGGTACATACAATGCTGCCAAGCTAATGATACTTGGAAAGGATCTACTGGAGTTTGTGATTTTTTTACTATCAGTTGAAGCCTCCCTGGTGGGCTAGTTAATTCTTTGTGGTAGGATGCACATGATATATTACAAGAAAAGATATAATGGTAGCTGAATTTGAAAAAAAAAACCCAATACTTGTGGATGTATCAATTTCAAAGGAATCCACCTTAAGACTGCACTACAGTGGTAGTAAGAGTTTCCAGTTCAATAATATTAAATCAATGCAATTAGAGTGAACAAACTGGATCAATGTGACATCTTGGAGAAGACATGGCCTTATTGTTCATTGCTGGGAAAAAATCCTCTTGAAAGAACTATTCATTTAACTATTCAGAAAAGGAAAAATATATAATTGGATAAAAAATTCATGTCTTTTTTTCTTTACCTAAAAGATTATTATTAATTGGTGCAGCAATCATATAAATACTCTCAGAGCTTGCCCTAAGCTAGTGCCAGCAATTTTACTTTTATTCAGACTGAATTGGCATCAGAATAAATGCAGGAGAAAATTAATGATATTTTTGCAACAAATAATTGTGCATCGTTTCATCACGCTCCTTTCCTCCTCCTTCCTATAAAACCATTTTTAAACATCTCCTTTCAGATGCAGATTCTGACTACTTCTTACTACTACATGCAGTTTTTTTCATGAATCATTTGCAAAATATAATGTCCAAATCTTTTGTGCTTGGACTGACATATTTTAAAAAAACTTCAGTAGTTGTTGCAAAAATTGTATTGCCCAGGTATTCTTAACCTTTGAATACTTCACGTAGCAACTGGTTGTTCTTGCCTGCTCAACATGAAATTTCTGCCCAAAGGAATCATTCTCTTTGGAAGTAAGCCTGAATAGCGATTCCTTAGCTTTAGACACTTAAGTGCAGTTAGAAGCATCTATTTTCCATCAGGATCTTGTGCAGAAGACAAACTGTTAGAGAAAATATATCTCCTGAGCAGTGTATATGCCTGTGTTCACATCCTGCATCTCTTACAGACAGCTTAGTTGGATTGCCACTTATGTTTTTTCTCAACATAATAGAGAATCTCCTGACCTGGAGATGACCTTTCTTTTTTTTTTAATAAGAAGCCTGGAAAGCCCAAACTTCACCTTTTTTATTTACTTTTTGACTGATCTTAGGCTAAAAGCAATTCCAAGTTTAATTTGATTAATAATTAGGTTTATGAGTCCATTCTAAGACAACCAGGATGTAGCTAGGCTAAACCTGTCATTCCTGTTTTACCGGTGGCCTGAACCCTTTGTGAGTACTAAACCTAATTTCACTCTAGTAACTAAAAAGAGGTCTGTCTCATGGGATATGGTGTGATAATATGATCATTACCATCAGGACAGAAGGAGGAGATAGAAGCAAATAGACTCACACTGGATATTCCCCTGCCTGCACAGAGGAAGGGCTTTTACTCAGGCATTCTCTGAACGTGCATTTGTTCTTATGTACCACATAGAGAGAAAACACAGACAAACTTGTAGTAGAGAAGAGCAATGGAAGGAAATTAATTGCTGCTTTTTGTTCCCAGTAAGTTGACTGCAGAGACGGAGCCTGCATTTTTGGACAAAAGAGGACAAAGGGAGCAAAAAGAAAAGTAATGAACAAAAACTGCGGCAGGAGAAATTCCAAGAATATATAATAAAAAAAAGCATATAATGCAGACAGTGAAACGCTAAAAAAGTTGATCTCTTTAACCTGGGAGACTCATAATCTTGTTGAACACATCCCTGAGCCATTTCATCTAACTTGAACCTAGCCCTTTTTTGGACTGGGGACTCCAGACTTTCTGTTCAACCTGTCCAGTGATGTCACAGACGTTTATCCACCCCTGAAAGATGGCACAGATATAGTCTACTTATAGGAGAAGATTGTAGCATCTAAACAGCAGCTGTGGCACTCTGCTTCCTGCTGCATCCAAACTATGACATACAGAACACACCAAAGGCTAACTTGCCACAGAATTCAACGGTTTATAATCCTTTATCATCACTTTTTGATATATCTGGCATCCCTTGTGACAGGATAGAAAAGACTCTGTGCATTGTGCAGCCTTTCTATCAAAATTTGCGTGCATTTAGACTTTTGTACATCTTTTAGAGAGAAGGAATTGTAGAAAATGCCATTCAGCATTTCTCTAGATTTAAGTTGCAAGTTGCCATAAAACTGTTGTTTAGGCATGTTATGTTCTTGAATGTGCTTGCAGCACATTCAAGCATGATTAGAAAGGTAGTTTATGACATTCAGCACAGAATAAAACAGATTATGAATTCTGTCCAGAAACAGTTGCTATACTGGCTTTCTCCCAATACTATTTAAAACCCATTATTTAGCTGTTGGCTCCAGCTTCTGTGTTTTGTTGTTTGATGGGGTTTTTTCCTAGCACTCTTTTGAGAATAATTTAAAAAAACTTCTGCTGCAGAGGCTGGTAGCTGTTTTAGAAATGCTTCATACATACCATTTCATCTGCTGATGAAAGTGTGGCTGTGTGGTGATACCATGCAATACTGTTGAGGGTGATATTCTGAGAGTGTAAAGATGAAGTCTTTTGAATTTTTCATTTAAAATAAAATTATAAATTTTCTTTAAGAATAGTAATATCCTTCTTATGAAATTCCCAGGAATCTTAAAGTTGTGGTTTCATCTGTAACTGCAAAAATTTTCAATTAAATACGCAATTCCTACTAATCTAATAAAAGCTGTTAAATTCTAGTAAAATGAAATAATCTGATTTTACTTTAAAAGTCATGCAACATAAATAAGTATGGCCTCAATTAATATACTGAATACAGTAGTCTAGTTGTATAGCCCTGATTCATAGCAGTTGATGTTGTGGGAATGTCCTTACACTCCTCTTCCTTTTTGTTGACCCCCGAAGATACACTTGTAACAAGAAATGCATACTGCTTGTTCTTTTCTAAGCCTCACATCAGAAGGGTTAGGATTCCTAACCGACCTGAGCAAAAACTGTGTAGGTTTAAATCTCTGATTTTCTCTTACTCTTTGGCTAAGGCCCATAAAATTACCAAGTGTTTTGCAACCTAATGGACTTCACAACGCTGTTTGATTTGGTTGATCAAATTAAGTTAAATGAAAGATCAAACACCTATAACCAATTCAAATACAATTTCAGAACTAAAGAAATTGATGTTTATTTGAATCTTATGCTGAAGATATGGACAAAATGTGCAAATACAAGACATTTAATAAAGCTGGAAGAGTTTAATGACATCTATTTTGGGGAACATATATATCCAGAGGAGTACATCACTGTACAACTGTTGAAAGGTGCTAGATATTTTTAAGAATATCATGACGATTTACCTGAGCTAGATTTCTGACTACTGTTTACCTTACTCTCTATTTTCAACTTAAGATGCACTATTCTTCTAAAAAAATAAATATCCATCCACCTAAATGCAAGCTTAAAAATTGAACTTAAACTTCCCAAATTAATGGCTTCCTTTATATATGGCGTAATGACTTATCAATGTTACATGACAAAACAAGGTAATCCCGTGAACCCACCAATGTCTAAAACATGGCTATAAAACATGAGTAAAAGAATCCCAATATTTTTAAAAATTATTCCAGAATTTGAGTTAAATCTTAAAAAATTTTGCCTGTTTCCCAGTGTAAAAACACAGTTATAAAATTTGCAAGCAGAAATAATTCTGAGTCTATTAATACATTGACTAAAATGAAATATCACTTGAAAGTCATTTGAGCTGTACATAAATCAGGACAGTTTGTAAATGAACTAGCACAGTGTACTTGAAGATGAATGTGAATACTTTTTTAGACTTTATTGTTCATCCCTCTGGCCAGGGTTGACCTAATAAAAGAGTTCTCAAATGTTTTACTGACTATCTTCATAGCTCTCATTTTGTACCTATAAAATGGGTTGCTCAGCTGGACAAGAGGACCAGTTTCCTGTGCTTCCTTGATAATGATTGACTTGGGGAAGTTGAGAGGACTGAAGTATTTTATTTTAACTACCATTCCACTCTTCATTTTAACTTTCTTTTCCCCACCTCTGGACATGAACTAAATTCCCTTGCTGAAAATTTTACATGTAGGAATGCAAGAACATAGAAACAGCAATCAGGGTTTTTTAAATAAATATATTTGGCAAGGATACACCATGGACCACTATAGTCTCAATTTTACAAGGAATGTGAAGTCTGGATGTATTCTTTCATTCTTGTTTCCAGCTCCTGCCACACAATGTCCATGCTGCACACATGGATATCAATCAGCTCCCCCATCCCAATCAACTACATTCCCACTTTCAAAATATGAAGAAACAATAACATAAACCTGAAGGAAAATTACCAAATATCATATCCTTCTATATTTACCTGGCTGTACACAGTTCTTCACGGGTCATGATAGAGAACAAAGAGAAACATTGATATTCTATGTTGTCAAAGTCTTGCTGTTTGCTTATAAGTCATTAATTGTTAAATGCTCGATGCAGTGGTTGTTGAAAAAATGTCTTCAACTAAAGTTTAAATAAATATATGTAATATTCCAATAAGAAAATGCTAATATTTACCTAGCTGGAGTGAAATATTTTCTTTTACAGCCTGTTCAGGCCTAACATACAGCAGGCAGTCTGTAACCATAGCAATCAGCTGTATTGACGAAGAACCCAGCTAGGCCAAGCAAAAAGAGGAATTGCAGAGCAAGGAAAGATCTGATTAGTGCAGCTGTGCATGCTAAGGACAACATGAGGATATTGGCTCCTGTTGACTGGAGCTGCACAAACAGTGAAAGATATTTCAGCAAATGTTAGCTAAAAATTAGAAATTGCTTTATTTCAACTCTGTTCACTTTTGCTGCAGAGCTTTGGGATTCACTTGAATTTCTTGAAACTTTTTGTTTGCATATCAACCTGCATAACAAGATTAAGTATTATAAGCATTTGAAAAGAAAATAATATAGGCTAGATGGTAAGTTAATCTAGAGATCATACTATGGAAAAAGGATCTCCAAATGACATTAGGAGCTAAACATACCAAAGATAACCAATCACACATTCAGGAACTGGCTCAGGTATGACCTGGCAGTAACTTGAATTTGTATACCCCTCTGAGGCTATGAAACATTAAGCACAACTGAACAAGGACGTAAAACACTGCCTGTTGCTATAATTTTGATCAGTTATAATTAACTTGGGAAAAAAAAGAATCCACCTAGCAGACCTGTAAAAGGATAATTATAACAGTTTAGGGTGTCAGTGACATTACCAATTTCTTTTAATATGATCTTTCTTGCTGTCTCAGTATTAAAAATAAGAATTTGTTGATTTCTGAGCTTCAAATTCCCCAGTTGAAGTGAGATCTTCTGGCAACTACATCTTCCAGTCGGGAGGTTTGTTTGTGTTCTAGTAGAGAAAAGATCAAGTCCATCTACAATCACCTTGTTGACAGTTTATGACAAGGATAAACTCTTTCAAGGAGCATATATCTTTCATCCCAGCATCCATAGCATCTAATAAAAGAAAAACCCAATACATATTTACTTGCACAAGTAATTAATACTGTAATTATTTTTTACCAGCAGTTCTGAAGGGTCCCATTTTAAGGCATTATGTCAGGTACATGATGCCTCATTACATTAGAAATAAATGGGTAAGGATCCCAAATTAAGCTCTACATATGAATACATTGTAAAGGCCAGTGACACAATGCACAAGGAACCACCATCACAGACAGTGATTATACATTGTCATTGGGTTATTATCCAGTAGCAATGGCCTAGTGGGAAAGACTATCTGACAGAATGTCCAAGACTCAACAACATCTGGAATATGAACAGGACCTACCAACTATTTCTGCTTCTTCCTTCAAGTTATTTTAAATATTTATTAGTGGCAGATTAAAGCATGACTGTCGGTTTTCAACAGGGAAAATTTCCTCAAGGGCCCGTAAGTGAGCCTGGCAGAGTGGGAAGAAAACTTTGACACTAAAAACTCCTAGACCATATCACATTCTCACAAATATAAATATATAGTGCATCTACCACAACATATGTATTGCAGAGCAGATTCCAAATGCTAAATTACCTGTATCTTTCTGTGTGTTTGTGTGCCTAAACACACACACGTGAGCAGACACACAGTCATGCACACAGAAGGTGCTCATTCTTTAAATAAAGTTTAGAAAGGACAATTTCTATATTGCAGTTGAAAGTTTATATGATTACCTAACTTCTTAGTATGAATTAGATGGGAAACAGATGACTGAGGATTCAAAAGTCACATCTTAGTGAAATTTCCTTCCCATCCTAGTGAAATCACCTTCACATCTTAGTGAAATTTCATTTAAAAAATAAACTTGCGAATGTATGATAGACTCCTGAGTTGCACAGAGATAAATTTTTTAAAAAGACAAAAAAAGAAGTCAAAGGCAAAATTTTCTAATTGCTTAGTTAAACACAGAAGTCATGAGGATATCTTTGGCCTGGAAATGTCAAGTTCTCATTTCAGCTTCAATTTTGCTAAGGGTACATGCTGTAGCATTAAACTTATGTAAAAATACTGATAAAAATGTTAGGAATTGCAGCCTGGAAATGGCTTATAATGTGAGGAATTACAGCTAGAAGGGGCTCCCTAGATTAATTTGTTATTGTCAAATGGTTCTTGAATAGAAAAGATGATTTTCCAGTAAACTTCAAAAATTATTTTGCTAGCTCACTAAAGATTTGAACAAAACTGATCAATAATTAATTCACTCCACACAAGACTGGTTCATGACATGTCTCTATTCTGCTACTTCTGGTAGATGTTCATGTTAATCTTAGCACCTATGACTGCACTTTAAAATACCATCTAATAAAAAAGCTCTGCTGGTCTATTTCATGATCTGTTGGCTCTGTAATAGTAAAGCCACCTTTAGTTTAAATTCATCTACCTGTATCTTTATCTGTGGCTCAACTATCAGGAACAAATCTATGTACATATCTCAGAATCCTGAGTCTACGAAATCCACAATATAGAAAAAATTAACACAGATATTCTAGAATGAAGATCTTGACCCACTAAAAGCAATGAAAAAGCAAACACGGTGCTACACAATATACAGCCATAGATTAAAAATCTGGTAGAGACCACATTGATTCCAGTTTGAAATTTTGCGCATCAGGTCACACATTTTCCCAAAACACTTCCCACTCCCACAAGTATAAAGTACATACTTGAGAAAAATACCCTGTTTCTACTGCTGCTGGCATGGAACTGACCAAAATTCTCCCGAAGTTTTTGGTGTGGTTAACTATGTTCACTAAAATCTTCATTATCATTCTAGTGTTCACTTGCCAGACTTCATTCTTGATCTCATTTTGTCTGTATAAAGTAGATTGAAGATCCCTCTATTATCAATTTTCTTCTCCTGCATAGGAAGCATACCCTTTGACCCTCTCTTTGGTAAGATAAACAGCCAGAGATCCTTCCTTCTTTTAGAATAGAGGCAAATTATACAGTCCTTTAGTCACAGCTTTTCTCTAAGCCCTCTTCAGTTTATTAACACCCTTCTTGAATTATCAATAGAGCTGTGGGAAAAGGATCCTTTTGTTCTCAGAATTTCCACACACTTTTATTCATCTGCTTAGACTATTTACTGACTGGAGTTGGATTAAAATTGCCTCCATTGCCCTCTTCCCTTGTGTTGGGCAAATTTCCTGTATATCACAATTATTTCAGTCAGCTTTGATTGTTAAACCTAAGTGTTCGAAGTTCCCCTTAAAGGACATTGAATACAAACCTCATGTTTTACTCATACTTTCATTTATGTGCTCTTAAGCCCATTTGACGGTGCTGAAGTTTCTTGTGGAGCCCAGGGTTGTTCTGGCTTCCAGAGCTGCTCCTCCTAAGGAGACAAAAGTTTGAGCCCTGCTTCACAAGCGCTCACTTAGAAAGGAGAAAACGATTTCTTCAGCCTCAGATATGGACCCACTCCCCTGGAAAGCAACATGACTTACCAGGAAGGAATGTGTGATCTAAGTTTGCACACACATGCAGATGCATATGTTTGACCATACAGGTTCATAATTGCATTATTCATATTCTGCTAATTTAGTGTAGAGAAAAAAAATTCAAACTTCAGCCGTGGAAGTTATTTTTCATGTGGAAGAATTAAATATATGCTAAAAAGCAGATTCAGTCTTGCTTGACTGTCAATGAAAATCATAGCTTTAGCCATGGGGTTATAAAATTCCTTGTTATTTAGGCTTTCAAATATGTTTTGCCCCAAAGAATCACTGCCCTTACATCTACTTTATTATTATATAATAGGTTTTTTATCAATATAGTGAAAATAATTTTGATTTCAAGACACAAAGGATAAATTACAGAAGATTTTATCAAAAATTAATTCATTGTTTCATTTTCCAAGGATGGAAAACAAGAAAAAGAAACTAGGAGTTTAGGTTTGTGGAAAAGAGGTTTTTTGCAATTTCTTGCCTATCCTTCATCAAAATGTTTCCTGCTACATTCAGCTTTTCAACTAAAAGGAAGCAGACTTTCAGGTGTGCTTTTCTTTATGCATATTTTCTGCCTTTGATGATGCCCTGTCTAATACATGTTTATCTATCCAATGTACCAGAACAGTGGAAACTCCTACTCAAGGAGTTGAGCTGCTACATCAGAAACGTTGCAGTGCTCAGCACTGCATTGACTATGCTAATTTTCTGAATATCTGCCTGTACAGAGCCAATGTATCTCATCTGTCAGGAAAGACAATAAAAGCAAAGACAATCCTGTGCTCATGAAATTAAAAGTAATAAATAGCAAGCCTGTCAAACACACCATGCATGGCCCTTTTGTTGCCTCCAGGGTTTCCTTTGTCTCAGGCATTGCCAACAGCTGCAGGTTTTAAGGTCTGCTTGTCATCAAACCTACAAAGAAAGCCTGCACTGCTTAACACCCCTAATCTTTGCCTTCCACATGACAGCACCTGACTACCTTAGAATCCTTGCACACAGTGTATTCCTCCTCGTGATATGTATTTTTTAAATGGCTTTAGCTAGTGGAGCTGTTTAATTTGCCTCATGGGTTCCCACCTACTCATGCAAATATCTTGGCTCAATCATGCATTTCTTCAGCTAATCACCCAGATGTATACCTGTGGTAAAGTTGTAAGAGCCTGGAAAAATCTTCCTACTGAGTAACTTGTCATTAAGCAGGAAATAGCTACAAACCCCAGTTAAATCCCATGTGTAACTTAAAAGCAGGAAACAAATGAGGACAGCCAGGAATGAATTATTTAACAATCTTCAATCAAGTCAAAAGGTGTCTAAAGCTACCAGATTTCATGCTTCTCATCATTAACACAATTGTTCAAATGCAGCAGGGTTAGGGAAGGTTTTGTGATAGTTGTAATGAGACAATTTGGAAGAAGTAGACTTTGCCCAGCTTAAAATTCTCAAAGAATATAATTTTAGATGTATAATGAACTTTTTATTGGACATTTGCTATTACTGTCAGGACTTGAAAATGTATCAAATCATTCCCACAAACAATATGAATATAAGGCAGGAGAAAGATAGTTATAGAAATGCTTTGACCTTTCTGGTGTGAATGGATTTCATAATTATAAAATGCCCATAGCCACCTACTCAATATCAAAAGATATCTCTTTCATATCTCTTTTCACATGCACAGACACATATATATTCATTTCCTCAGTTAAAGAAGGAAATTTATAAGTTATACTGAGTTAAAAGTTAGAACTGGAGTATTAGAATGCCCCATGAAATATTTGCTTTTCTTTGTACATTTATATTAAGTGCAAGATCTCTGTGCTGATGTAATCCCATACACATTAATCAGTACATTCTCATTTAAGCTCATGTCCTAATATTTCAACCAACAGCTTTTTTGTACCTGTTTTCTCCTCTACCCTTCTCTACTTCTTTTAGATAAGCTTTCCCACATAATTTTTGCCATGAGCTGGTCAGAAAGACTTTCATGCAAAAATGTTGGTTAAAATTTGGATTCTGCATTTTGTGTGGGCGCTGTTGTGTTGCTGCTCAGTCCACTCAGTAACAGCTGGAGGTTTCAAAGAATGTAGCATAGTAAAGAAGGAAGCCATAAGTCTACAGCAAAAGCTGCTTTGTACATAATCTTCCAAAATTTCTAATCTCTTCTAGTTTATTTTTAGTATTCAATATTTATTACAGAAAATACCGAATTTAATACTAGTATCTTCTAGAGATTTCATGAGTCATTGTTTAAAGTTTAGAAAAATATCATCTTGGGTAAAATCTTAGACTTCCTCACACATTTTTGATTCTTGTCTACACTGCTAGTTACCCCCTACTTACTGCTTTTTCACGTGGTCCATTAGGCATTCTGTTGGATGCCTTGGGGTAAATTACAGTGAAATGTATAAATCTGGTTTTTTTTAAAAGTATGATAAAGAAATAGTTACTGATTTGTTTGTTTCTTTCTTTCTTCTTTTTTTTCTTCTTTATTTACTCTGCATAACAAATTTTCTAGTTATTTTATCATGATTATTATAAAAAATAGTAAACACATGCCAATGGCATGATGTCTCATCAGTATTAGAAAATATCAACTAACAACAGTGAGTGTAAAGCAGTGTTAAAAATATTGATAGAGTTTAGTGGTCAATTTATTTACAAAATATGGTAATAACGCTGACCTGTTGTGTAAGAAAAGAAATCTGTAAATGCCCTTAAAAAAATGCAATATTAAATGCTTCAATTTCCTTTTGGAAGTGCACATTTTTCTGTTGTTGTTTTGTGAACTTTGTCCTTCCAACTGTATGTTTTATATTGCTTTTGCCTTGGAACTCCCTTGTTTCAATCCCCTAAAACTGTCAAGTGTGACTCCACCTGCTTTATTGTTCCCATAAATTCATATGAAACTAGTAGCTAAATCCAATTTGTGTCATTCTGTCTCTCTTTGTAGCCTATTCTAAATCTCCCAGCATGTTTCACAAAAGTAGAATCCTATTAAGGCCAAATAACCACCACTGTATTTTATTCCATGGTTATTACAGTCCTGCTACTGTCACAGCTCTTAAAGACTCTTGTCTCTCCATGAATCTATGATGGTCAAAACCCGAAAATCTCATTACTACCTTTCTATTCTGTTTTTCTCCATGTAATATCCCTTTCACCTATACTTTTTTAATTAACTTAAGTGTTACACATTTGAGCTCAATACTTTGTCAAATTTGCCAACCTGTTAAGTGCTAGAGGTTAACATGAAAAACCTGTAAACCTCAGTATGGCCCATGAAGCTGATGTTTCTGTCTGTAGTTTTACTGGAGTTCTTTGCTTTCAAAGTGGTTTAATTTAAGAATTAAGAAGAGTAATATATTTTTCTTTATTATTTCCAATTAGAAATTGGAAAACCTTATGAATTTCAATGAAAGTCCTATTATCTGGATTAAAACTCATGACATAGCTGGAATAAAATCCAAGAAGAGCTGTTAAAAACAGAGTAATATCCATGGGGTATTGAAATATCAATCATATGGAAAAGGAGACTCAGAGGTGACCTTATCACTCTCTGCAACTTCCTGAAGGGTGGTTTTAGTCAGCTGGGGGTTGGTCTCTTTCTCCATGCAGCAACTGACAGAACAAGGTCTTAAGCTGCACCTAGGGAAACACAGGTTGGATATTACGAAAAAGTTTTTTATGGAGAGAGTGATAAAGTACTGGAATGGTCTGCCCAGGGAGGTGGTGGAGTCACCATCCCTGGATGTGTTTAAAAAAGATTGGGTCTGGCACTTGATGCCATGGTTTAGTTGAGGTGTTAGGTCTGGACTGGACTCGATGATCTTGAAGGTCTCTTCCAACCTGGGGATCCTGTGATATATATATTAAAAGAATGTTAGTCATTGTTTAAAAATTTTTGAGAAAAGAAAAAAAAAAAGAGAACATTTTAAAATACTTCTTTTTAAGTTTTCAATGTAAAATTGAAATTCTCATGATGCAAAAGCCTGGGAAACTCATATCCATGTGGTGTCCTTGATGACTTCTATAAGATTAGATAGATAGATAGATAGATAGATAGATAGATAGATAGATAGATAGATGCACATACAAGCAAAAGCAAGAGATACAGAGTGGAACGTGCTCACTGAAACTATATTCTAAAGGTTCCAAAACAGAAGCAGCAGGTTTTTTGGGTTTTTTTTTGGTTTCTTTTTTTTTGGGGGGGGGTGGGGGGTGGGGGTGGGGGGAGGGGTGGGCAGTGTTTTTAAAAAATAAATTTTTTAAAAAGTGTCTTAATCTGCAATCATAGTGTGCCAATACCTTGGCATATCTTGGAATCCTGCTTATTTCACCCTCTACACTCATGTCTCATGAATAAGTTCTCTCCTCTTTACTGCAATATGTATAATTAGATTCCAATCCTGCAATACTAAAAGTGTAAAAAAGCACATTTTAAATACATGATAATTTTTTTAGGAACTAAGAACACAAAAAGGAGTTATTAGGCTCAGGAAAGTTTGAGAAAAACTTAAAAACAATCAGAAATAATCTCCTTTAAAAAGTCACAAGGAATCTTTTGCCTAAAAGGTGTGTCTATTCCCATTAAGGAAGATCTCCTTCCACACATATTCCAAAGACAGTGTTGTGATTTATGAAATTTTGTGCTGTGCCAAATACTAGCATGTGGTTTCTGGAAAGCCAGGAATAAAACAGTGAGTTCATATCTACTGGAAATGCTGTGCCCTCACAAAACTAAGCTGATTCTCTAATATCTGAAAGGAGAAAATCAATTAGGAGAATGGATAGTAACAATTTGGTTGAATTCCATGAGAAGAATGTGCTTTGAATATATATATTTTAAATATGTTAAATTATATGATGATCATACTCAAAACAGTATGATTTAAAAAATCTGTAAAACAACCTTCATGAAGAATGAAAGGAAGTTCATTATACTTCAGGTAATGAAATGAATATTTACAGTCAATTTGATTATTTAACCTCATGCAATGAGTGAAGAAAAATTGAAACATCTTTCCAAACAGGTGATACAGTCATACTGCTCACAGGCTTTAATAGAGGCTTAATTTAGGCTTAATAATATTTTCTTACTATTATGTTCTGAATTTAATATGTTTAGGTCTGAAAGAAGGTGGCTTACTTCAGTTTTAAGCAGTGAAGATGGACCACAACACACAGAGCACATTTTGAACTTGTGAAAAGATCCAATCCATATTTTCTGGGAAGCCTTTAGGAAATGGTATTTGGACAAAGAAAAGCTATTAAGACATTTAAATAGTATTCAAATTAATATTTTAAAAACCTTTAAAAATCATTTAAGAAAGACTTTCAGATTTTTTTAACACCAGAAAATTTCTTGTTATCCCTTCCTTGCCCTGGAAATGTTAATTTGGTATGTCCGAAAAAGGTATCACACTGATATCAAATTTCAAGACTGGAAGGTACAGCAGCTCTTTAGAAAATAATTGACCAATCATCTTAATTTTAATACTTGTTCAGAAAATTACTGCTCTCCTTCAATATCCTATTCTGACTTTAGTTTTCTTTAGGAATAAATACCTGCTGTCCTGATATAAGAATTTTCACAGTGTTTAATTATTTTGTCTTTTGCAACATGCTTAGGAAGCCACTAAACTCTGATTGTTTCATAAAAGAGAGAAAAAGAGAAAGAAAAAGACAGAGAAAGAGAGAGCAAAAGAGAGAGAGCGAAAGAGAGATGGAGAGGACAAGGAAAACCAAACTCTTAAGTCCACTGTAGAGTGTATTTCCAGAAGTCATCTTCTGTAGGAGACAGGAGACAAGATTCAGCCTGAGGAGGATTTTCTGTTGGCCCCTGGAAAAGGTTATTCTTGAAGACATTTTTAGATCTCAGGCAAGACCGCAGCCAGATGAAGTAAAAAACAACAGAATAACAACCCTTATTCTTCTCAAATGTCTGGAAAAGCAAACACACCTCACAACACATCCTACAATAAATTTCATAACCATAGCAAGTTAGAAAAATACAGCTTCCCCAGAAGCCACGGAATATCTAGCAATTTTGTACGCTGACAAAAAAGTGTATTTCCCACGTGTACAATTGCAAAAGTCTGCATTTACCTTTTAAAATTACATACATATATATTAGTGTACATGTGTACATAGAAAATTTCACATTGGCTAGAAATACAATTTCAGTCAAAAAACCCTAAATATTTTAAAAACTTGCAGTTCTGAAGCATCCTTTACTCCTTTTGCAACAATATCTCTTCCTGCCTCATACTTGTACTTTTTCATTATTGCATTTTTATTTGCATTACTTTCATGAGCTTTAATCACCAGCAAAGAGAAAACCAGAATCTCCAATTGTTCTCAGAGGTATTACAGTCTGCAGCTCTGGACTGTCTCTTTATGTTATAATCCTTCACAGTTATATCCTTAGATAGACTTTACTTCAGTTTTATTCTAGTCTTTGTTGTTATCCTCTCTTGAAATTTCTTACATTTCAGTGTGCTGAGGAGGAGGTCTTTTCTTTTCAGACTAAGATAATGCGATTTCAGAAATCTGTTTCATTTCTTCACATCAAAGGAATCTCCATTTCATTTAGCATATTTTGCACTAAACAGTTCCTGCTTCCTTTTGTTGGTATTATAAGTGCTTGATTTGTTAAATGGTATATTTAATTACATATTAAATGGATCTTCATTCCTTCCTGTACCCTGACTTTTCATGACTAATTTGCTGGCCAATAGAATTAGCAACTCCCTTGCCGTTCTTTTTACTCCCCTCCCATCTTCCATTGTCAGGAGATTAATTCAAAACAAATGTCTTTACAAAAACGTTGCTTTGTAAATATCTTAAACTGCATTGACACCCATTAGATGTTTTAAAAATCATGGGGGACTCTAAAGATTATCTTGATTTTATAGTTAGATTTCTGTCCCCATTTCCTATTGGTCTTTTGCATGTATTCAGACTATGCCAAAGCCAGTAGTTTTGGGAACTTGCTGCACTACACAGAATTAAAGGATAATGATTACAATTAGGAGTATTTGAATTATTTTCACTGGTTATGAAAGGATAATGCCAGGTAAAAACCTTAGACTTTTGGTAAAATCCACATGTGCTTCTCTCTCCAAAACTATTCTATGATTCCTTGGTCCTTTGCATGAACTGTTGCCATGAATGTTTAAAATATCTTAGTAAGCTCATAGAGTCCACAGAGAAAGATGTGTACTGAAACAACACAGAAATGAAGCACTTTCTGCAATCTCTACAACTACTCAACTTTTCAGATGTTTTTTACAGTAAAACTGAATGGCAATTTACTCAGTGGTGTGCTGGTCCATGGTTCTTGTAGGAACAATGGCAATACACTCAAAAATGGTGTCAAAAATATTGAGTGACAAAACACTGTGTCACTTAATGTTTCAATCTTAGATTTCACAGACACTTTCTGCTTATTTCCTGCTTTCTATTGTATGTTAGTAATAGGTAATCCACAGAAGCCTGCCATTTTAGTTTTAAATTGGAAACATTTATTGACATATTGATTGAAGACAATTTAATATTGAAAATTATTCATTTTTCTGTTCTCCATTTAAAGTCCACCTTCCAGCCATCCATTGATCTTACAGTCCTGACTTAGTTTGAGCTTTTCTTTTTTGAAACATATATTCACCAGTATCTGTTTTCCTGTTTCAGCCCTTAAAATGCCAATTTTGTTTTCATAAGCAGTGCCTCTTGGAAATACATAGGTAGAGATTTCCTGGAGCCCTTGGTCTGCCCTGGGGCAGCTGGCCTACACTAAAGAATTGGAGATGTAGGACTATTAATTTTCTCTGAGAATCATGAGCTACTACCTTGGTCAGACTGGCTTAAAAATTTCTGTGCTCTGACTTTGGGGAACATTTTAAAATGGTTGGATACCCATACTCACTGTACTGAGAAGCAAGAAAATAGTTATTCCCGGGGCAAGAGAGGTAGCATATATATATTGATGTACATTTTTAAAGCATTTAACAATTTCCATTTGCAGTTGAAACCAGAAATTCCTAAGTTCATTGAGAATGAACGTTTATCTTTTGTTCAACACAAAATTTGCCAAGGAATTCATATGAGGTAAAAATTAAATATGTCAGTCAAAAAAGTTTCTTAAGCATGACAAATAATAATGAATAAAAAATAATTTTCTAATTACTTACTGGCCCATTCTCTTTCCTTATCAGCAGGGGTTAACACCACGCTCCATGAACAACTATTGTCTTCTTTTGAGATGCCATTACGATCAATTCTTGGCATCCAGGTAAGGGCAGGTGACAGAGATTCAGTAAGGCTCTCACTAAGATTTACTCCAGAAAAATTTAAGGATCACACCTTAAATTAAGAGCACCTGGATATTCTGTTTGAGTGATTACTTCTACATGATCTAGCTGGTCTCCAGGGAGTTTTACAGCACAGGCCTTGGCCATGCTTAAGACTGTGTTAGTGACAGTTAATTGTACTCTGGCACTGTCACCTGCAGATTCATGGGAGACTGTCACAGTTTAGGTTGACCTTCAACCTTGCTTTTCTCCAAAACAATGGCACTGGCTTCCTCCTTTTAGAGATGTCTTTGCTTTCCTCTCTTATTTTTCACAATATTGAGGACCTTTTCCTGCTTGTAGGAAGAGTTCTTTCAATTTTAAAACATTAATTCATTGCTATAAGCTTTTCCATTACAGGAAAACCTGTTCTGCTTCAATCAGGGTATACTTGTGAATGATTTCTTTGCCTCACTCTTTTCATTGTGTCTCATGACATTTAGCCACTGAGATGTAATTGTACACATCCCTGAGTGCTCTGAGACAAGGATCATAGCTTTCTAAGTGACATTGCTGTTAAATTAGTGTTCAGAATACTGTGTGGACAGAGTACTACTACAAGCACACAAACATACATAAAACATAAAAGGCAAGAACACAAGTCAAGCTACATTAATGGAGAGATTTTCAGTTTATTTAACTGAATTGCTAAACAAACCTCTGCTTTTAATGCACCAGTTAGACACAGACAGTGCAAGGCTTTCTTTCTTTTGTTTTAGTTGATTAATTAGTCAATGTGTGTGCAGCAGCACAAGCATAAGCTGATATGTAAGTGCTAAATGGCATTGTTCATACTGTGTTAAGCAGGCAGTTTAAAAATATGTTTTATTGATTAGATTCCTTCCTGGAGGAAAAACTGATGATAAACATTACTGGCAGGGTTATGACTCTTGGGAGATGGGCTGATGTTTGCCTCAGATGCTTCATGTTTATGAAGGCAAGGATAAGGTGCCAATGAAGAGCCATTCCCATGCTGTATTTGTGCTCCTTTGTACCTCTTAGGTTGAATTCATTTGTCTGTGAAACTGACTATTAATGTTAATATTTTCTTTGAAGTATCTTTTGTGCAAGGTGTCTTCTTACCAAGGGAAGTCAATCCCTCCTGATGTTGTGCTAGGCACTGTGTATCGTGGGATTCATCCAACGGCTGTCAAAATAAAACACAGAAACCACCCTTTCAGCAGCAGGGGGAGGAAGAGTGGTGAGATTCACCAGGTACTGGTGGCTAATTTCCTACTTGAGAAGTGGAGAGTTTTCCATGTAATCTGAGAAGGAGACATATCAATAATATTTTACTTATTATGTACATATATTCTAAATTTCATATTTCTCTATTAAATAGGTCATATCTAATGAAGATATTAAACCCTTCTCTATTTTTCACCTTTTCCTAATGAAGTTAGTGTAGGTTATGGCATTAAGTAAATACAAAGTATGATGATATAGCTCCTTCATGGAGGAGGTGATCTCAGGCCCAAGAGTACTTTAAAACTTGCCACACTCAATGTTTCACATGTGTATTGCATATGTATAAACATTAATGGTATAAAAATATAAACTTATATTAAAAGTTATTTACATGGAGTGCCGCAGAGTGAAAATATTCTGTTGAACAGAGGCATAAGATTTAGCCCTGTCTGAGCTAGTAGTGTTTTGATGTATGGGATTAGATACATAGAATTCAGATGGTTGATTTTACCTCAATTTTGTCAAAAGTCTTGGAGTACTGAAACTCATGTATTTCTGCAGTGATTTGTACAAGAAAATATCAACTTTTATTTCAGAAGGTAGTACTGAACAGTATAGTTCCCTGAATATTCATATTAAATCATTACTTTGTATGAAAGAGATATCATAGATTTCCTTGTTATATTGTTTTTAGGAGAACAGTGAAAAAAAGAAGGGTGTAGGATGTCAAGCCATAAAAGAGTTCATGAGTCCAAGGAGCCCAGGTGTTTGGCTATGAATGTGGCAAACCTTGAGGTCAGCAAAATCTCTTTACTAGTCCCTCCAACAGAAATTTTCTTGAAGATATTTTTCAGCAATTTTTTATTCTGAAACTTTAAAATTTTAAGTCTTTTTAAAAAATATTTTAAATATAAAAAGAATTTTAAAATAATGTAATTTTCCTTGCGGTAACAAGTCACGACTGCCCTGTATCCCAGCAGAAGGACCCCATGATGTGCAAAATAAATATTTCTCTCAGCTCAAGACCACAGGCTACTCCAGGGCACATCATATTAGTTCATGTTTTGCTCTCATTTGCTGGAACGTCTTGGCCTTATGGCTCTGCCTGCAAGGAAAGACAATTGTCCACCATAGCTAAATACATGTGTCAGACAAAGACAAAAACTGATTTTTTTAAAACTTGTCATTTTAATGACTCAAAGACATCAGGGCAACATGTATGTCAGCAGAGTGAGCACCATGCAGACAGGGAGATAATAAAAATGCATGTGAATATGTATGAGTCCTATGTCCCTGTTTTTACTCCTAGCTCTGACACCTTCCAGCCTACAAGTATACACATAATTCACCCTTAAAGGAAGTTTAGAGATTTATTTCTAGGACTGGAAGCAGACACTTTGTCTCCTCCAGCTGCTTTGAAAAAATGGCTGAATGCAAAAGCAACAACAAAAAAAAGTCTTGATATCTGATGGAAATAGGATTACAACAACAGAGTTTAGAGGAAGAGAGAGAAGAGGAAAACCATTTCTTTTTTTTTTTACAAGTTTGGGATGATATGAACTGCACATCAAGAGTGTGATAAGGTAATTTTGCACTGAGTGACATTCAAACCTTCCCTTCCTGCTTATTTTATATGTAGGGGTGCATATTTTTCCCTGTATTTTCATTTTTCTCTTTCTTATACTAGAAAATCATATCCAAAAAAGATGTATTTCCCATAGAGCAAAGCACATTATTTCTGCCTAGTAATATTTTCAGTAAAAACACTAAATGTTTGAATGGCAAAGGGATCTGAAACAAATATACCTTATTTGTCCATGTATACTGAGTAGATGATTTACCTCTATGTCTGGCAGCTACACAGGTTAATGTTACACTATGTTAATTTTCCGGTTTTTCATCTTTACCTTTTTGAGTGTATTTTTCACACTTCATGTAATTTCTGTTTTCACTGCAGTGTGTAAGCTGACTACAAGATAGCACATAAATAAAATAAAATATTTATTTTTATTTATTATATTTTATTATATATATATTTATATATAATATAAATATTATATATATAATATAAATAATATAGTTATATATAATATATTATATTATATAAAAATAATATATATTATTTATTAATATTTATTAATAAAATAAATATTAATATTAATATTTATTAATATTTATTAAATATTAATATTTATTAAATAAAATACTACTTTTTTCACATCTTTGTTAGCTTTGCTTCATGTTCAGATCCTGAATTTTCTCTCGTGGGTCTGAAGGACTGGTTTCAGCTTTGTGTTAAAGGGCACTACCAAAAACCAGGGAAACAACTGCTCTGTGACTACACAAGAACATTCACTTAATGTATTTTGTAGACTTTAATCTTCTCATGTTCTGGATTATTGTTCAAATTCCTTTATTATATTTAGACTACTCTTTCACAAAATCAACAGGCAACTGATATGACATAGTTGTTTATCAGTCTTCTTAACTATCAGGTATAGTGAAACATAAATAAGAAGACTCTACATTCAAAATACTCCCATTAAAAATATTTACACCTGATAAATGATTAGATGTTAAATAATTAAAGATAAATGTATTAAAATGTTATATAACTGAAAACTCTAAGTATTCTTTTAATACCTTACTTCCACAGGTATTACTTCTCTTGAAACTGTCATTGAAATTCTCTAGGCGTTCAGGGAAATTAGGTTCTACAGCTGCAGCTAATGTGCTACCATGATAAATTTTTCCCTTTCAGTATGAATAGAAGTAAGGTTGAACGTTTAATTGCTAGATTCTCAGTGACCTCTAGGATATTTTTTTAACCTGAAAAAATTATAATCACAAACTAGATAAAGTATTATCAAAATGATCTCAAAGGTACTAATGGGAGTAGTCACAATTTTCCTTTAAAAACAAACACATCCAGTTGGGTATGTTCAGTTTGTATATTGAAGATGCTTGTTTTATTTAGCTACCCATACCAGAGGTACCCCAGCTATTTTAAATGATGAATTGCACACGTCCATACACATGTTTATTGTAGCTTTTGATGCAGTAGCCATAAGAATTTTGGGAAGGCTCCTACTTCACTGTACTTGACTTTGAATCAGCATGATTGATGATAGTTGCTGTTTTTCATCAGCAGGGCCAGTTTTGAAAGCCTGAAGGACCTATAGCTGTAGGCTGCTGGGGAAAAGAGAAAGACAAGAAGTGATGGTTAGATGTTTTTGCAGTCCCACTCTGAACTGCAATTTGTCCAAGTCAGTCTTTGCATGTCCTTACTTCATCCTTGATATCTCCCATCCTCCAGTATTTCCTTTACTTCATCTTCTTTCACCTTGAAGTTCTTGTCCACATCTTTTTCATGGCATGCAGTATCTTCAGAAACATTCATGACCTGTAGAGAACTGGTTTATGAAGATACACAAATATTTTACACAAAAGTATTTAATATCTCAGCTCTTTTACTTGGGAAAAGGTGCATGAATCCTTTAAGAAAAGGTGAATTTCAGATACAGACTTTTTGTTTCAACTGAGAACTAAGAATGCAGAGAGATAAAACAACGTATGTGAAGATAAACTGAAACCCCAAATTATTATAGGACATGGAGAAGCTAGGATCCCATCTTTATTTCATCTTAAGCTGTTTGCTTGACTATAAAGAAGAATATGCAGAGCTGAATGCAAGGGTTTTCTGCTAAGGACAGCTATGAATGCTAAAGGAAAAATATTATATTGAAGCAATAAATCAAGGAGAGAACCCCAGAATTTATTCTGCCACCATCATCACTGTCAGAAGACATCAGAATCCTGATGGTGAGAGGAAGGCATCACTGAGTGGAATATTTTGAACAAATGAAGCCTGGTGCCAAGGGAAATTACAGACTTTTCCAAAAATGTCACCCTCACAGTCATGGAGCTTTAGACATTCAGAAAGAAAACTTAAGTTCCAGTGATATATATACAAAAAGTACTTTGACACAAGTATATCAGATTTTCAGCACTGTGATCATTGGAGTATTCTCCAAAAGAGACTTGTGTGTATATATATATATATATAAAACTAACTTTGTTTATACAATCACATTGAATATATGTTATCAGAAATTAAAAAAAAAAAAAACCACTTAATAAAATTTAATTAATGCTAAAATACTTAGTAAAGACAGATACAGTGAGGAAGGTTCGTTACTCAGATTTATCCACATTCAAGTACACCTTCCATAGTTTCCAAGCTCAAACCAAAAATTAAAAAACAACGGACCAGTTAGTGAAAATGTAACTAGCAGGGGGATTGCTGAGTAAGTTAAGGAAAGGTAGATGAGTTAGTGTTGTTTGGAATTTTTTTTTCTTTTTTAACCAGAAAATAGCACTAAATATAGCATCTGAAAGCTATGAGAAGTAACTTTAAGTGTACTTTTTAAAGAAATACACGCATGTACTAAGTGTTAGAGATGACCATCATAAATTTCATTCCTGCAAGAACACTAATTTTAAATTAAAAATGCTTATTTTTATTCAGAAACTTTATTGTCTTTATTATTATCAGCTGATTTGTCCTGCAGTTTTTAAAGGAGTTTTTCTATTTTACCAAAGATGTCTGAGAAGTTACCTAATTTTTGGGAAAGTTTGGGATGCAGACATTTTCTCCTTTCAAATTTTAATTTTTCCTAAGTCCAAGAAAACCTTGATTTTCAAGGAAGTTCCAACTGATGAAATTTTCTGCCAGTCCTCTGACTGTAACTTTGGGTGACACCTTTGTTCAAAAGATGGAAAGAGAAAAAAGGAATATAGTTACAATTTACCCATCAGGGATAAACACAATGTGGGAGCCATCCCCTGGCAGCGTGGACACTTGTGCAGTGTTTTGGAAACCTCAGTGTATCAAGTAAAGCATTTTCAGTATTTGCACACATGTACTACTTAGCTTAGCCCTCCTGACAATCTTAGATTTATTTAGACATGTCAAAGACTCTACATAACCTGGGTAACCCTTTTCAAACAATGCTGTGTCCTAAGGAATGATTGTATATGAGAAAACAAATTCTTTTAGGAGTAAAAACAATGAACTGTAAGAGTGGTCGTAATATGAGGTGAATAAAGTCTTGGTTGGTGAGAGATGACAGACATTTTTCCACTGACAATTTTTTAAAAAATTTTGAGTAGTAACCTCATGCAAAGGTTTAAATGCATTATCTTTTAGTGACAATTGCCTGAAGGAACAAGCTGAAATAAAAGAAATCAACCTTTTGCCATCTTGGAATTCAAACCTATGGAGTTGCATGCTAAATAATTAAGTTTCAATTAACTTGGCATTGTACTATGACATGTTCTAATGTAGAATACAGAAAAACAAAATCCCTATAATCTACCACATTGAGTAGAATTATAAATGACTTGGGCTGTAAATTCTTAATTAAACTTTTGATTTTTCTGTAGAAAGATATTTGCTTGAAGGAAAAAAAAAAAGGGAAAAACATAATTATATTTTCCCAGATCTGTTTGCAAAGCTCAGCTGAAAAGTTTTGTGGGGAGAAGGTGAGATCCTCTAAAATCCTGCATCTAGTCTTTCTGCTCAGTGTATAACGTCCACTTGTCTAGACTTATATTCGTTCATCCTTGCAATAAATTTGACATCATCTTATAGCATCAGCTATTTTTACCATCTATTATTATTGCCTCCTACTTATAACACTAATGCTAACAAAACACCACCTTACCTGTATCAGTACATTATTTATGCTTCTATGAAAGGAAGGAATGAAGCAAGCTGAAGAATTTTCCTAATGTTTGCAAAGGGAAAGGCAAAAGCAAAGGCAGGCACTTATCCCTCTATAAGTCTGCATAAACCATAGGGAGAGCAGCTTTTGTGAGCCTCAAAGTGAGCCAAATCACACTACTGGCAATTAATACGAGCCTGAATAATTTTATCTGATGTGGTTTGTGTTTCTTCTGCTGTTTCCTGCAATGTGACAGCCTGCAGGAACTCTCAGTACAAGGAGAATGATTGCTAAATGTTGGATCAGTATCTCAAAATGTACTTTTTTGCAAGGTTAAATGAAAACAGAGTTAGACTATTTTTCCCAGCCCTTGGGACTGAGAATTTATGCAGTGACAGCCTTGAAACCCAATTTGGATTAACAGAAATAACAAGTGAAGTTAGTGAGCAATTTTGACCTCAGTGAATGATTAAGAGTTTGTCAGTGACTAAAATCTTTTAAATACTAACAATTAAAGATATGTTTGTTGGATTTTGCATCAAATCCCTGCTGAAGTGGGAAGGTATCTGAACTTTGTCACTGAATTTCAGTTCACCTTTTGTATTACCTGCCTGATCTTTTGTGTTGTGATTTTATCTTGGTGATGAATTTCCTTTTTATAACTCATAGAGGATGTGGTGGAAAATTAGTGTCAGCTTACCATTTAACCTCTTCCTGTCATTCACTCCTATTGCCATTTCTGTCCAGATTGCTATTTATCACTGTGGTATTTCATTTTGAATTCTAAATTACACATATAATCAAAAAGTAAATGTTATAATCTTTAAATAAAGGAACTCCCTACATAACCTCTGTGACAGGCTGTAAATGAGTGTCTCTTCTTGAACTCTACTTTGTAGTTGAAAATTGTCAGGAATTCTTTTATGAAGTTTGTGGGGGTGGGTTTCTACAGAAATGTCAATTTGCTGAAATTTAAACTTTCCACGGAGAAGGTTTCAGTGCAAACATAATCAAGAGAAGTTTCTCAACTAAGGATGGGAGATGCAATCAGAAAAATAATTGGACAGCTAATAAAGTTGACAACAGGTAAGAAACACTGCAGAACCTTGGGAAGCCAAGGTTCAAACCTTTTAATCAATGGTTATTCAGTTCTGTAAACAAGTGGATCTATTTCAAATGGAGGGCTCAAAATGCTTATGAGGTGTGAGAAACCAGACTGACATCCACACCTCATTTTGAATATGACTCTCAAATTCCTGAACCTACTCTACTACAAAGCAGTCCTGCCAAAAACGCTGCCATTTTCTCACTTGTACACCTCCAGATCATACAATATGCAAGGGTATGTCACCACTTAGATGAGAAGACATCCGGATTGTAATGTATTTCACTCATAATTACCAGATATTTCACAGCACTCAAATGGCTGTATGAGGTGATAGCACAAACTAAATTCTTGAAATGCATAGCTCTTCCATATGGGTACACACACGGGTCTGTAGTTACCAGTTTGGATTTTTAGTACATTGAGCTACTCCATGGAAAGCCTTTGTTCACACTTCATGATTCATGCTGTGAGATACTTTACATCTTCTGCAGAGTAAGAAACTTCACAATTTTCCTGCAGTCCGTAGTCTGATTTTGTGCCTTGTGTTTGTGTGTATGTGTATATTTGTGTGCACACACACACATGTAACCTATGGGTGTACCTATAAACACATACATGTACATGTACATGCACAGGACTTTGCACAAAAGATGAAAGCAAATATTCTGAGGTTTGTGGCCTGTTAAGATGGGTTTCACCATCTCTCCTGTTATCCACAGAGGCACAGTGATAAGTGCTGGAGTAGTGAGTGTTAAGAACCTTGAGGCAGAAACAGAGAGCACAGAACTGTCAGGGGATGCTGAATGGAATTTTCTTCTCATAAAAACAGCTATGCCATTTCACCTTGAACAACTGACAAAGTTTTCACAGAGATCTTTTGGCAGGCATCAGTTTTTAACTCCTTTCTGTCTTCTTTGCTGAAACCTCCTTATAAAAGGTAGTGCCTGAAAATTGATATTTTATAAAGAGCAACAATGAGAACAGTGAAGTCCAGGAAGGCCACTGTCTCAGGAAGGCAGGAATGTGATGTTCAATTATAAAGAAGTTGCAATACCACAGAGGATGAAGAGGATAGATACTTCTTCCTGACATTAATTTTCTTGATATTCCTCACTTTACATCAAGCTTGACATAAATTCTTAAAGCCACCAAATTTTCCTAATTCCACTATACCAGGTCTGTCAATATTTATTGTCCCTGTGGCCTCTTCTTGCATGTACTGAATTCTTCCTTTATCTGGTGTTCATTCAAAGAAAATGCTGTGGAAAACAACATAAGAAATCATGCTGCCAAAAAATC
This sequence comes from Acrocephalus scirpaceus scirpaceus, assembly GCA_910950805.1. NCBI lineage: Eukaryota > Metazoa > Chordata > Aves > Passeriformes > Sylviidae > Acrocephalus > Acrocephalus scirpaceus. The sequence goes on along the minus strand of OU383773.1, from coordinate 142,277,158 downwards.
AGAAAAGAGACTCAAATTTTCTTTTACAATAAGAACCTCAATGATTTTAATGTTCATTGAAATTCCCCATAACTTCAGAAAAAATCTTTTTCTTCCCAGTAGTGTGTGTTCACTTTTACACAGGTATACTGTTGGTCAAAGCTTCCAGCTGTGAATAGATTTATTTCCCTTCTATCCTTGGTTTCTTTTTCTATTACATGCATAATTTTTTCCATTTAAAATGCTTAGATGATGAAGAAATGTGTGAACAATGTAGATTAAAAAAAAATAAGTTCAGAAGAGTCTTTACAGCATGAATTGGTACCATTGTAGTGCTGTTTAAAGAATTTCTCAATCTTTGCAGTAGTTTGAGATGAAGATACTTGATAGAAGTTTATGTGAGGATTAATGAAAAAATATAGTTTCCTGTCCATCATGTTTGTTTTTTATCACTCACCATCTTGCAATGGAAACCCAACAAAAGTGTTCAAAGCTAGGGATTATACAAGAGCAAAAATTGCCTGGGACCTACAGAATGACCAGGCTGTAATAATTTCTCAAGATCTGTAGATTTGTTCCAAGAAAAGGAATTCTTTTTTCCCCCAAAGCCAATTTTTTATTAATCATTCCATCAGGAGGACCTGCTATCCTACAGAACAAGGCAAGCCTTAATAAAAATGCAGTATACCATTCAGATGAACTTTTTCATAACATATTTGAATAGCTGAGGAACGGAATGGTGCTAATGGAGTATAAAAGATAAATAATAAATATTTTGGTGTGTTTGTCTCCAAGAACTTCTGTTATGTGTATTTTCTCTTCCAGTGCATTGTGGTGCAAAGTGTGATGGCATAATGCCTGTGGTTCTGCTTAGTGCAGGGCATGAGATTAAGAAAGATTCAACAGAAAATACAAGGTTCTCAAGACCGGTAACCACAGGTAAGAGTCACATTTGCTGTTCCACTCTTGTTTAGTTTAATCTAAACTCGTATTTAATCTTGATTGTGTTTGGTACATAATTAAAATAATCATGTCTTATTTTTGTTTCAAATCTAGAACACTGTAGTAAATATGAAAACTATACATTTCTACTGGAATTTATTACCCTGAAGGAATAAGAACTTTGACTAATCTAAAAGTGATTCATGTCAAAATATTCTGCATTAGCAATATGATCTGGGAATCAATATTACCTCATGTCTGTGTACCTTTCATATCACACCAATTTTCTCATAGTTCTACTGAAAATTTCCATTTCATTTTAAAATACCACCTCCTTAGAGTGAATTTTAACATGTTTATAGGTCATACTACAGCCACATGTATATTTTACAGGTCTATATTTTTTATGTGGTTGCCTCTGAGTAACTTGTCACAAAGTCATAACGGAATATTTAAGAATTTTACCATGGTAGAGGAATACTACTTTGTATGCTTAAACCGGCATTGTTAGAAAACAAAATTATAGTTCTGGGATAATTTATACAACTAATTTTGTAACTGCAGAAAATAAAAGCCATAATGACTGTGCTGCATTTTTGATAACTTGCATAATTTCTGCCTTCTCACATGCAAGGTAGAGTCACAGGGCCTGATGATCTCTCAGGTGACAACAATGTCCTGCATGGACAAAGTATGGATCAGCTGCTAAGCAAACTGACAAATTTTTCACAGTACAGCTATAATGTGATTTGAAATTCAGAAAATCTATTTTTGCTGCAAAGCTTTGAGGTCATCTAGAACTTATACAGCCTCAAAATTTTACTGTCTGTCTCTACTGCTCTGGTCCTTTGAAATGCTGCAAGCATTAATCAAAATTCAATCGTTTGTTTTAATCAGATTTCATGGAGAAAATACATTGTAGGTGGAGAGATTGTGAATTCCCTTGCAAAATGGAAATGTAAGGTGTAATTTGATCACTATAAGTGAGAAAACAGTAACAACCAAAAGTGAATAAACCCTTACCATGGAAATCAAGAATTAATTGAAAGGTCAGTACAATGACTATTGTAACAGAACCATGTAAATAATAATCTAATACTCCTTTATTTCAGATTAAAAATATAGTTGATAACTGATATAGAGATGATAAAAAACTGCTTTTACTCCTGAAATTAATGGAAAAGCATCTGCTGATTTTAATGAAAACAGAAAATTCATTTATGCATTGGTCATATCTACAAGGCTATTTGGAAAATCACAAATTCACACTAACATGAGACATAAAGCACATATTACTTCTAAATAAAGCCTACAATAAGCTATTTACTGTGTTGATACATAAAGATCTGAAATTCATAATTAAATTATTTTGTTAGTAACACCAGGGCAGAGTCTCTGATCAAATACATAAAATACAGCAGCTGTCTAAATGAAATAATTTTCAGTTTCATTTTGAGTAAAACTTTTAAGTAGTTCTTGATATTTGAAAATTCTCACATCATGTACTGAGTTTTTGCCCCAGCTGCTGTCTGTCCCAGCTCCGGAGACACTTTGCTGTTATCCTGTCTTTTCTAAAGCAAGAGTATTTCTGCTTGTGGGGAAGGGGTGGGAAGACACTTTTATGAGCATGACACAACTTTGCAGCTCACATTTTAGCTGCCTGGTACCACAGCTGTGAGAAAGAGTGATGTGTGGAATAGTGCCTGTTAATACAGCAAATGGGAATCAAGTGCAGATGGGGTACAGTTAGAACAGGCAGTGTTGTATCACAAATCTCACTGCAGCTACTCCACTGGGTTGTATTTTCACATGGAGAGCAAAGGACAATTTCTTGTTCTCTCCCTCTACCATCACTTAGCCTCATCTGGAACTGCTATAAATTTTAGCATGCAGAAAACAAATTATTTCTATTTAATTTCCTCAAAACTAGGTTCTGAATAGAATTTTGAGCTTTTTTTTTCCAACAACTTCCAACATTAAAAAAAAAAAAATCCTTTAATTTGAGAAAATATGAAAACATTAAAATTTTTTTTGGTTATGAAAGCTTATTCAAGGCATTCTTTGGGCTTAAAAAAAAGGAGACTGATTAAAAGCCTATTGTAAAAGCCAATCTTACTCTTGTAAGAGTGACTGCTGATGTTTTTCAGTAGTAATTTTGAGAATTTTTTATCAACCACAGTTAGAGCAGAGTTGGAAGAAGAATAAAGCTGGGTTTGAGCATGGCTGTATGTGGACAGTGATACCAAATATAGGTGAAAATTAAAGTCATAATTTGACAAAGTACTTGAACTGGCATGGCCAACAGTTACCTAGTTAGAGGCCTATTTAGAATCAGCAAAAATCCAAATATTTTGACAGAATTTGAAAAGATCCTTCTCCAGTTTTTTAACATTTTCTCAGAGAGCGCTCTTGTTATTTCTGATTGTTCTACTTGAATGGTGAAACTGGAAATACACTGTAGAAGCTGAAAATACATACTGCAACTAATTGTGAAAATCACAGAAATGGATATTATTTCTCCTTCTGCATCCATTTCTAAGGAACATTCTTGTAAATCAGCTTTAAAAAAATGATTGTTCTTTAAGTGGATGTAAAAAATCTTGATTTTAAGAGTTTTGTGTTGGTTTTGAATACCCTGCTCTAAAACAAGCTTGTCAGTTAAGAAAAAAAAGATATGGTTTCATTTGTAATATCCTGAGGACACGGGATAGTAACCTCACTCTGTAGAAGATGGTGACTTTTCTATGACATCTCTCATTAACCTATGCTGCTTCAAGAATGAAATTTCAATTAATTCAACTCAGTTAAAGAATGAAATGAACACCAAACATCACATGCTTAGGTACAAATGTAGATACTGGTTTAGCTACAGATACTGATTTTCTGGTGTTCTGTTTTTCATTTTCAAACAAACAAAAAAAGAAGAATATGATAATGAATAAAGAAGACCTACCAACAAAAACAGACAGATACCATCTTTAACTTTCATCTCTACTCTTGAATATTTCCCTCTCAAACCAGTTCATCATCACTTTTTTTTTTTAACTTTAAGGCAGTATGTTTTAAATAGCAATAAAAAAATTCAAAATGCAACATATCTATTTTAATTAAACAAAGATTCAGCTCAACATCAAAGAAGCAAGGACAATTGTGGCATGAGGAAGCATGAAAATCAGAGGATTTTCTTCCTAAATATATATATATATATATATATATAGTTTCATCTGTACAGTTATTTCTGCTTAATTTCTCATTCACTGGAGTTTGCACAGCTCAGAAACAAGCAATGTCATTAATAGCATCAACTGAAAGTAAGACTCTCTTTTCAAAGTTGTCTCTAAGATCTTCATGAAATGTAGAGTGTAATGAAATGCAATGTTGCATTTGTACCATGTGCAACTACTTATGTAAAAATGTTATTCACTGGGGATTATTTTACTTCTTTTTCTTCCCCTTTGCCAACTAGGAAAATTTTCAGCTCCGCACCTAAGCTATAAACTCATGTTAAGACACTAAGTTCATACATCAATAACAATCCAATAAACATTTCAGAGGTGCGAATGACTGAATAACCAGCACAGAACCAGTCATCCAGGAGTAAAGCAGAAAGAGTAAATAAATAAATTATTAAGATCCCCAACTCTAGTGATAAATAATACCTTAGGGAGTTAAAAGCTCCTTGCTGATCCAAGACCAAAAGTATCTCATAACATTTTTGAAAACAAAATCATAGAATTTGGGCTATTGTGATTCAAATCCTGGTTTCCATTCTTCAGATTGAAGTATGGCATTTTAGGAAATACAGGTTAGACCTGAAAGCTTCAAGAAATTTAGCATAGCTGATGACTTATTTTGCAAAATCTTTGGATAGAGTTGCCCTATTATGCTTTTATTTTCTCGTTAAAACCATTCCAATAAGGGACAGAAAAATCCATAGGTGATTTGACTACAAGTCACCTAATCTGAAATACATAAAATCCATCCAAACATGTCCTCCTGTATCATAATAGTTCATACTTTTTATTGTTTGTACATCACTTTTTGAAAAGCATATGTTCATGCCTATGTACTCCTACTAAAGTTATGAGAAGTTCATCAACAAAAAGAAGGGTCAGAACAGAGTGTCTTTAAAAGTGTCACACCATTGGATTTGTCCTTATAAGAATTCAAATAAATTATCAGCTCTTCAATTTAGACATATTTAGACAAACAAGATGTGGAACTCCTACCTCCTGGAACAGAATGCGGTTAGGAAAATGGTACATGAAAGTTTTTCCCAAGATGCCAAGGCCAAAAGGAGGTTCAAGCTGGATTGCCCTTTGTACTCCACAAAAACTTGTGGGATGAAGTGAGTGTGTTGGGTGTATTTCTAGCCTTGATAGTAAGGATCATTTTTAATCCAAAAACAACCAATTTCTTCAGCTGACTAATGAAGTGATAATCATAAACATGTTTTCCAGTTAACTCACAGTAACCAGTCATTACTTAAGAGAAAGTTTTTGCATTAATCAGGTCATGCTCTTAGTACAGAAACTCATTTGGCCTTAGAAAGACACCAAATTTTACGTCTCAAAACAAACTTCTGTAACTTATAGTCTTTCCTTAACAGATGTTTAGACTGGAAATCTGGTGAACATGGATATGCAGTTTCTCAATTTTTATGGTCAAGAAACAATTATTTATGTGAGGAATTAAATCTATTTCTCTATTATCCTAAGATAAGAAAAGGCTTTTGCAGAGGAGAGTCTTTGCCCAAAACCAAGATTATGCTCAAAGTAGATACAACCTTATGTACTTTAATTCATTAGTTACATGGCCACAGCAGCAAATTAAACATGTAATGCCTCTCTAAATTCCTTTCCTTCTTAGACGCTAATCTATTATTGGAAACATTACAAGGTAGAAATACCCTTATAGATTCTACCAGTTTACCTCTGATAATGCAAACTTGTTTTTACTGTTATCTTAACATGTTTAAATCCTTTTAAGACCTGTTATAAACATTTCCAAAATGTCAAGTGCTACAAAACAACTTTTATTAGTATATGTGGTACATAATTGCACTATCCAGTTATTAAAGGAAAATAAAAAAGAAAGAGGAGGAGACATAGAGAGAAAAAAAATGTACTTTCTATGTTTAGTTTAAGATAGACTGCACCACACCTCTGCATTCTAGCAAGTTTAATATGTTGTCACATTGGTCTTTTCCATTGCTTTGCATAAAATGAATACTGTGCCTTAAAGAGCGGGTTTATAGGTAATGGACATTCAGTAATCCTATAAATCTGTTTTGGTACTATGTATAAATACTAACGAAGAATATTATGTTTCTACAAACATTGTTTCTCACATATCAGACCTTATTTAAATTCAAGACTTTGTATCCTTACAAAAGTGATCTCTAAACCCTGAAAAATACTCCAGCTTTTCTCCCGCTGATGGTTTTTGTCTCCTCCTTTGTGTAGCACGATGTCCGGAGTCCAGACCACTGCAGGCAGAGCAGAGTCCAAGCAGAGAAGTTTGTCAATCAGTTTTGGTGCTCAGTACACTTAGGACAGAGCCATGTTTGAGTTTACAAAGCTGCCTGCTTGGCTTGCATCTCATAAATCAAGGGGATGAGTCTCCCTGGTAATATATCAACAAATAAATTTCACTCCTTTCAGCATTATTTTCTACAGCTTGAGATGAGCTAAAGCCTGTCTGTTAGAAAATACCTAATTTTGAGGAAGGAATAGTGAAACTTTTTCATCTCTTGTCCCCTTCAACTTTCAAATTCCTGTCAATATTCTGTAGATTTTTTTTTTGAGTAGAATGCCAGAGTATAAACACAAGAAAAAGAACTTAAACAAAGACACAGCTTGAAGCTCAGGGAATCGATCTTCTCTGATTCCTTATGCCATTCTCAAGTGCCTCCAAGGTAACAAGCAGAGACAATGTGTCTCTAAGAAGAGACCTAAGAGATGATTAGAAAATATCAATAAGAGAGTGAAGGAATTCTTCCATGTATACAATAGTCTTTTAATGTTCTTGCCTGCAGGTTACACAGCAGGAAATGTAAAATCAAGCAAATTGAGACTGATAACATCACAATGCCGTAGCATCAGTCCTTTCAAGTAGTGTGGTAAGCCTTAGCATGCTCTGTGATTTACATGCAGTTTTTCTGTTATCCTGCATGTCTTGTTCTCTTTGCTTTTTGACCCATTGTTTGGACCCTTTTTGTGATGTATTACATAGACCGTGGCAGTGTCACTGGAGGAGCCCCTGGTTTCTCTGACTGCCACCAAGCATGTTCTGAGAGACAGGTTGTCAGTGAGACACATTCTAAAGACCTTTTCAAAGCACTTAGCCTTCTAACAAAAATATAAGAAAAAGTTAAAATAGAATAAGGAGCTGAAATTGCAGAAAAAAAGATTGCAGAAAGGTTTGGCATGGTCTGATAAAATAGCGTGTGTTTTATCACTTCCACACTTTTTAAATTTAAAGAGAATATTATGTGATCTAAATTATAATAAATTGAAATACAATATTTTCAACAAAACCAGTGGAAAAAATATTAAAGGAAAACCAAAATGAATAGTTAGCAAACATTTTAGTTGTGAGGGAAGGAACATGGGGGATCAGAAAGCTATGGCACATATGAGGTGACTGGCTAAGTGACTTTCAACAGTCAAGAGTGCACTTTGCCTTCCCACTATTAACCTTGATTTCAGTCAATGGGAATTATACATGCACACAAAGAGAATAACAGCTAGGATTTGAGCCCAGTTTGCTTAAATTGTTATTATCTTTGTAATTTGTATAGAAAATCTATATTACTGTCCAGACAATGTCAAACATTAAAGACTGATTATTGTTCTATTGTTCTTTTGTTCTATTTCTACAAAAGCCTAAAACAGTTATTTTAGAATCACATTAAAAGGAATATTTTTTGTATGTTTTGTATTCACCTGAGGTTTTTGTAGCTTACATATGTTAAAGGAAATATTCATTTCATTGTCATCTATTTTTTTTTTTTGCTGCTGAGAAACATCAAGTGAATAATTAATTATCACATTATTTTTCTTTCTCATAAATCCTTACTGATTCCAGAATATGTTGGTGCCTCATGCAGGAAATAATATGCACTTAGAAATGGTCATGAACCAGGACTAATCTAGAAAAACAGCTGTACCAAACAAGGTCTCTGCCTCCAGAAGGGATAACATATATACATTAATTTGAATTTAATCTTTAGATTCAATTCTATGATCATCCATCCAAATTCATTAAAAAATACTAGAAAATTATTTCTCTGTGTTTGTTGTTGTTGTTGTTGTTGGGTTTTTTTGCCTGTCTAGCATTATAGGCAAAACTGTGCAAACCTTCACTCAGCAACTTCTCACACAGGTCATCTTGTGAGGGATCGATTCAGGATCTGAACATTAAGCACTCAGCAAAAGTACTGCTTGATTTAAGAGATTAATACAGCTCATTTCCAGAAGTCCTTGTCTTTTTCTCTGTGAATAAGAAATTGCTTATGGGGGAAAAGGGGGCCTGATCACCTCTTTTAAGGTAGGTTATATGTGCACAGATAGACCCTTGTCTGTTATGTCATTGAACTGCTTCTTTTACACACAGCAAATGATTTAGGGGACTTGGCTGGCAGCAATATCTCCTGAGCACTAAATACATAAGTAATTAACTAGATAAACCTGCTGAATCTTTTTAGGAATAAAGACTTTCCAAGACATAAGATCTGGAAAATTTTTACATAGGAAAGAGACAAGTTGCAGTAGTTTACAGACACATTAAATCATGTAAACATTATTGTCACAATAATTACTATGCCCATTGTAAATACTTGTATAGAGTAAATGCACCTCCTGTCACCCATCATGACCCAGGCTGCCATTCTGTTCAGATTTGTGCCATGCCAGAGGCAATAAAATGACCCTTGCTCTAAAATCCCTTCTACCTTCATCCACATTATCTGAATTGACTGTTCTGTTTTGTGAACTGCCATGTCCTTGGGTATCTGTTATTTGTATGGGTATACTATTTACATGAGCAAACCAAAGTTAATAATGACATGCCTGGAACAAGATGTACTAAGGAAAGAAGTGCTAGATGAGATGACAGAAAGTGTCAAAAGGAGAGGCTTTACATCTTTAAACATGAGTACAAGAAATAATTTTCTTTGGTTCTGATTCTAGTCTGTTTCCTAAGTCTCAGTTCAAGACTGGAAGGGGAGGGGAGGAGAGGAGAGGGAAAGCTCTTTTATTGCCAGAAAACAATATTGTGTTTTTTAAAAAAATATTTCCCATTAGAAAAATAAACAAAAAACAAACAAAATCAGGTTCTATGGAAGCCTAAAAGTACAATTTTATTTGTTTTATCAGGAAGACAAAAGTCAAAGCAGTATGACCAGAGGGTTGCAAGAATGTGCTATGCAGAGAGCGGCTATGGCACCTCTGTACACATCTCCAAAGGTGCCTGCCTTGAATCCTTCAAGGCAGCAAAAGAGAATAAAAGGAAAGAGATTAGAAATCAGATTACTTAATTAGGGATGTTTTCATTACATTGAAATTAAGGTGCTTCTGACAACGGAGAGATTTTACAGGACAAGTTAACGAATATTCAGTTTTCTTACATGTGCATGTTTGTTTCTTCAAGTGTTTCTAAGGTGAAGACTGAAAGTTTATGACAGTGTGCTAAAAAACATAGACATAATTCAGGGCAGAACTCTTCTGATTTTGGTTCTTTTCTTCACATCTCAGTGAGAGAATCTATAGAAGAAAATTATTGGTAATTTGAAAATAAAATTTATGTTTTCATATAAACCCAGCGGTTTTAAACACAGAATGGCTTCTAAAAAAATTTCAGAAAACCTCCACTGTAACACTGTAACAAAGATACTAATATATAGGTGTGAAATGCTGTCCTTGTCTGGACAAAGTTTGTCCTATTCCAATTGTAGGATCCTGTTGCCCCCTTGTTTCCCTGCCAGCAAACCTGTCTTTAACTGTGGGAAGCAGGAAGAGTTTTTTCTACTGCAGACTTTAGACTTCACTGGCTTTTCACCTGCTTCTCAGAAAAAATTAACAAAGAAATGAATATTTCATGGAAGCAGATAGATTAGAAAAATAATTAGTGCCAAAATAAAAACACACTGAAATGTTTTACACCTGTTTGAGCTTCATTTTATTTTCACTTTGTAAAATAAGGGTTTAATTGAAATTATGATTAAAAACAAAACTATATGGAAAATTTCATTCTTGTTCTTAAATATGCTCTTTTAAAATTACCTGTGGAAAATTCTCAAAAAAAATTCTTCCAACTGATTTATTTATAATGAAAAAATATATTTTTCTAATTTTTGAATCTAGTATTTGCTACAAGTTACCATGGTAGCAAAACAGCAATCAGTGCTACTGTAAGACTATACTAATGTCATTCTGTGATTAGATCTATTTCAAAGCAACTAGACAGTATCCATCCTAATGCTCTTAAGTTATTAAGCATTTTAATTTCATTTAAAAATAACATACAGATTTTCATTTCAGGAGATAATCAGAGCCTGCTAGAGCAATGACAGTGTCTTCATTTATATTAGAGAGGAAGTGAACATATGATCAAGTCAGATGAACGTAGAAGAGAAATCAAAGGCACATAGACAGAGGAAAATGTTGCCAGACAAATTCAGCAGTGGCAGTTCGTTTAATTCATTTAAACAAATGAGACAACACAAATCACAGTCCAAAACTGGGCCAGGAAAGTTTGCTCCTCAGAGGAAGTTGTTAACTATCTACAAGCCAGTTACAGACCCCAGAGCATTGCCTCCACCTTCCCACAAAGCTCTCCATGAGGAGAGAGCACCACCACTCCCGATGGGAGGCAAGAGCTGCTCCTGTACCAACAGCTGCTATTGCAGAGCTTTGGGCAGAAACCACTGCCTTGCAGTGCACCACTGGCACAAGAAGTCGTAAAGTTGCAGAATGGGTTTGGTGGAAATCCATCTTAATGGAGTCCCTGCCATGGGCAGGGACACTTTCCATTAGCCCAGATTGTCCAAAGTCCATCTAACCTGGCCCTGAACAGTTCCAGATGTTTAAGGACCACATTCCCCAGCTTCTTTGGGAAACTTGTTTCTGTGCCTCACCACCCTCACACTAAAGAATTTCTTCCTATTATCTAACCAAAACGTACTCTCCTTCAGTGCCCATGTAAAAAGTCTCTCCTCCTCTTTTTTCCAAGCCCCTTTAAGCCACCCTCTCTTCCTGTCAAGGGATTTGCTGTCTGTATTACAAGCCCCCCTCCCCCTCCATTTCAGTCATGTGGGAGGCATAACTCGTGCCAGGAGCTGAGCCTGGGGTACCCATCACTGCTGAGCCCCATGAGTGCTGTCCCTACAGAGCCACAGATAGGGTAGGTTGGAAGGGACCTTGAAAGGTCACACAGGGCACTACTTGTCTAGATATTGTAAGAAAGTAGTTTATAAAACTCACCTACAAATCTAGGCAAAAGCATACCAAAGCCAGGAAGATTCTCCATGGTGGGACATCTTAATGCAGTAATCTCTGTGCGCCACATCGAGTTACTGATTTGTTATTTCTGGGTTTTTTTAAGGCAGATGTTTATTACTGTGTCTAATGTCTCCAACAGCATCTCAAGTTTGAGCACACTCAGAAAAATATCCTTAGAATGACAATAAATAGGACATGGAGATAGAAACACATAATTGTTTTAGGGTTGCTTGTTTCATCTGCCTCAGAGAGAGAAGTTTTAGTGACAGTGTCATCTGCTGGTTTTCTCTGTTCTGAGTAGCTGCATCTGGGTCCTATAAATTGGCTTCTGTTTTAGCTCCATTATGGTATCCAAGACAGTTATGCAGAGCACAAGTACCTGCATGGCTTTCTCAAAATCTACAGTGCTCAGCCCAACAGGGTGACCCATGGTTAATCAGAAATCAGTGCTCACTGACATGACTCCACTTTGATGACTGTGGGGGTGCTAGGAGGGAGGCAGAAGCATGGAGGAATGAGAGAAATTGTAAAGAGTTAAAACCAGATTTATTTGGTCTTACCTTCGTTTAAACTGCTGCTGTTGTCATGCTTTAATGTACTTACTTCAGGTACCATCATTTTCAGGTCATCACAGGTCTTTTTTTTTTTGCTGTTTCACTTCCTGACTGAGTACATTCACACATCAGCATTAATTTCTCAACCTTATCAGTACTTTACCCGTTATTGCAAACATTGCCAAAAATTCTTCTTAAGCTCTAAAACTCAGAAGTACTTTGCTTGAAGTTTGTTGCTTCTATTTCAGACTTGAAGGAGACTTGTGTGTCCAGAACATTGTCTGTTTTCTTTCCAATTATGTTGCTTGGTCTATAAAAGATATCACTTACAAGCCTTGTCCTGCTTTAAAAAAATCTGTGCTTCTTTGTAAGTACTAATAATAGAAGCATTGTTGTTTCCTGTGGTAATACACAAGATAATTGAAATTAATAGTCCTTGAGGCTCCTGCATTAGTTAAAAATCATCAGTGATCTAAAAAGCAAAGACATCTGTGTATTTATAGTATGTATGATATACTTGTAGATATTATAAAATCCTTCAGGGAACCCACCTGAATACTTTTTCCTCGGAGCCCAGACACTCCAAGCCACAGGAGCTGTCCAGACAGTAGAGCTGGGACGAGTTTCAGGTTGACTGAATTCACTGCAATTTTTCAAAAAGCTGCTGCCTACAGAATGTGTGGGCAAAAGTGTGCTAAAGCAAGAAGAGAAAAATTAGTTGTGAAAAGTGAATGGCACAAAAAATATTTGTCTGCCCCATTCAAATGTGGCTGTTCAGATCTGGGAGAGAGAAGAGCTCCTCAGGCACTGGCTAGTGAACATGCAAGGCCTGGTTAAGGTTTTCCCTGCCTATGGTGCCCCAAAAACTCCAGTGCCTACCATGGTGTATCAGGCTGTACGCTGCTCTATTTTCTCTTTTTCTGGCATTAGAAAGAAGCAATCTGTCAAAGGAACATTTTGGAAATCCTTGTATTTTTTCTAGACCTCTTTTCTTGGAAGCAGCTTGACCCTTGGATTTACATTTCTCTACTAACACAAAAAAAATTACTCAACTTAAAGGAAATTTCAAAATGATTACTAGTATGATTGGTATTGATGAAGCTTTTTCTGCTTCACGAAGTGCATGCATTAATTCATCTCTCGCTTGAAGAACTGTGCTGCTAAGAAATTTAGCTGAAGTTTTATTGAGAGGTTTTTATGACTGACAAAATGTGTATTTCATACAGTCAGGGTGTTTCTGTCACAAATCCTGACTATTTTACTGCCAATATTCAATCTTTCATAAAAATTAGCTCCATAAAAACAGTCATAAAACAACAGTAAAAGGAATTTGTCTTTACATGAAAATATATACCTTGAAACAAATAGTTTTAAACAAGGAAGAGGAGATTTACAAAAGCACTGCTTCACTCACCATATGATTTCTTCTTTTTAATTATAACTGTCAGACTCTGTCTAAGAACTTGGGAAATCAATTTGCTAAATATGAATTTTAAAAGTATGAAAAAGGATTAAGAAAAAATGAAGATATTTCATTCTGTTTAATATGAGATATTTCCTCAACTGATAATCTTGGTGATTAATGAACTGAACAACTACATTTTGTTTCTAGGGTTTGGGGTTTTTTTACATACTGATAATGATTAGCTGTCACTTTGAGGCACTGCAAAATTACATATGGTAGCTGTTCGTTAAGAAGATGATTAGTAAAAAACACTTGCAGCACTTTCTTTTTAAATGTATCCCCATTTAAAGTATTATTTTGTGATTTATTGTCAGAGAGATTGCTAGAGGCATTATAAACATTACAAACTATTGTGCTTCTCAGAAACTGATGGGTGAAACAATATGATGTTTGTATGTAGCAATTCCAGGAGAAATAAAACTCCCATAGTGTTTCATATAGTATTAGTCTATTACATATTAACATTCTATAGTGTCTTATATTTCTAATGAAAATAAGATATATAAAACTTTTAAAATATATTTGCCTTGATTAAGTCACAGAATCACAGACTTGTAGAACAGCTTGGTTCAGAGAGGACTTTAAAAATCATCCCAAGAACAGGAACACCTTTGTTATATCAGTTTGCTCAAAGTGTAATTCAATCTGGTCTTAACACTTCATGAGGTCAAGTATTTTACAAGTCCATGTTATTTTGATGAAGAAAATTTAATTGTTCTGCGTTCAAGTAAAATGGACGATTCTGTCAAAGAAGGATTCAGACATTCAATCCACCCACACAGGTACCAAGTGAAGTCTGTTGGATGTATCTGACCATCCAGCTGGTAAATTGACAGCTATTCTGCTGAAATTTACCATCTCCAGCAAAAGGAATCCGCAGTTTGCACTAATCCAAGTTCAAATCATATTCAGTGAATCATATTCGAAGTGGCATTATGGCCACTGTCATCAAGAGAACAAATCTAAAAGTTCTTGGATCAGCAGTATCTTTTGATACTTGTCCTGGCAGTACAGATATGTTCCCTCATAAAGTTGAACGCAACATAACCTAGCTGGAGTCATGTAGTCATGCTTCCTAAATAAGGATATTTTTTCTGCTTCTTCATATACAAGGAATAGTCCCTAAAACAAATAGCTGAAATAAAGCAAAATAACAAAACCAGAACAGCAAAATAAAATAAATAAATAAATAAATAAAGCATTGTCTGAAAAAAATATTTTCTCCTTTTGATATATTCGGAATTCTAAAGAGAGGTAATTGAAAAATATATTTCCCTTTTCTTCTGCACATGCTTAATCAGCATTGCTTGAAAAATTTCAAATTCTAGTTCTGTGAAAGAATAATGATCCTTTTCATATGCTAGAGTTCCAGTCCCATGAATTTTGCATTCTCTCTTCACAGTGGTAGTACAGCAATGGGATGATTCTAATATGAACTTTCCTATTTCCTTTTCTTTGTACTTTTTAGCAAAACAATAGTTTAGAGTGTGATACATTTTGGAGAAGCCAGAGCTATTGGTTTCAATTCCTCCAGTGAAAGGTGAGGTATGAATGTAAGTTCAGGGCTCTCATACTCCTGAGAGAAAAAGTCATTCCTCTTGTAGACTCCAGAACATCTAGACTAGGTGCACCAAAAAACCAAACCAACCAAACTACTGACCCCCCAAAAAAAAACCCCAAAAACCCACAAAAAACCCCTGAAGCTCTGAAAAGACAGTACCATCTGTTTTTAAGGTAGCACTGACTGTAATTCCTGTTTTTGTGTTTGCTCTTTGCTCAGGAACTGCAGCCAGCCTTGCAGTGTGTTCTGACTTATGATTTTTGTGTCTTGTTGGGTTCTCGGCAGAACAAGAATTGTCTGTTGGGAACAGACAATACTGGAAACCATCAATTGCAAATGTATGTCATGAGTAAGAACCTGAAAGAATGTTTTGTTATGAACACAGTGTTGTTGTCTTTTTCTTGTGCAGATGAATGAAATAGTTGACTTCAAAATCGCTTTAAGACAAATTTGACAATTGAATAGGAAAACCTGCCAAGTCCTTGTGAAAACAGTGTCTTCCTAGGTACCCTTTTAACTGTATTGGCAGCAACCATAAATAGCAGTGCAGGCTGACACAATTTCTGGAAGTGCCATATAATCACTGTACCCTGTGAAATCTCTGAGGATCAACCAGAAAAGGGAGAGCAACTTCCTTCCCCCGTTACAAGAACTAATCTTCTAACATCACACCAAAAATGCAGCAATCTCAGAGCTCAACCTTGCTTGAAAATGGAAACTCGTTTCTCTTATTTGGACATTCTAATCTCCTTGTGTAAGATTCATTGTAGCAGTGTGTTTTCTATCCTTTTATTTATTGTTAATATTAATAAGTTCTGTAATGGTTTTTCCCAAGTTCCCCCCTGTATTTCTCCCCATTTGGTTTCCCCCTGCCTTTGATCTCCACAGCCTGTCACTCTCTGGGAAGCCTCTCCTCTCCTTCCAGAGTGTTCAGAGAGACTCGGTCCCAGATTGGAGCAGGCTGGGGAACCCCCACCCCTCGTTTCCCATTCGCTGTCTGTATGACAGCCCTATCTCCCTGACTGGCTTTCCCTCTTGTGTCCACCCCCTTCTCCCAACCCCTTATAAGCTGTAACCACGCCTCTGGCAGAGAGAGAGGCGCGTGGCTCCCCTGTGAAGAGCAGGTGACAATAAAAACCATCTAGCCACAAAGTAGCCTCCTCGCTTCCTACCTTTGTCAAGCCTCACCGACATCTCTCGTGCAGCTCTGACCCACCGGGGGGGTGGTGGCCGGTCTGCCTGCTGCCACCAACCGAGTTTGGAAGTATCCCGAGCCAGGGCTAGCTGGGAACAGCTGGAAGCCACTTTCCAGCCGGGCTCGAGGGATATTTTCAATTCATAAACAATGTGCTGTGGAGGATTTGCCACTCTGTCTTTCCTGACCCTGCCATCATTTCTGAATACAGATGCATGCAAGGACACAAACACTCCATGAAGTTTTTTCTCAAAACATAGAGTGGGGATCAAGAGGCCTCAAAGGACTTTGAAGTTTGAGCTCTCAGAAAGATGAGGACCTAAAAAAGGAGAGCTGACATGCATATCTGTTGTATAGTTTTTTATACAAATCTTTCATAGAGATTCAAGTACCATAAAGCTTTACTGAAAAAGTAATAACCTCTTATAATTTATTTTTTTCAACAGTAAAAAGACAAGACTTCTCCCAGGTAAAAACTGTGAAGACAAGGTTCTACTTGTTTCCTTCTGTCTCTGTTTAGATTCAATACTTGTGTTTGAAACTCTTTTCACTCTCTTTTGAGGAACCTGGTGCTTAACTCTGTGATATACTGTGATGATCTCACAACTAATGAAGAGATATTGCTATCCAAAGTCTAGAGTTACTTCAGAAGGAAGTAAAGACCCTTCTGACTCTGGTATCTAAAATGCTTAACACCTAATTTTTTCTAGAGCAGTTTGGCACAATACCACCCATAAAACTCTGCATTACTTTTACTAGGTAAAAAAGTTTGCTTGGATTTTGTTTTCTTTCTATAATCTTTCATTATAGCATTTTAGTTTTATGTCCAATGTCTGTTTTACATCATTAGTGAAAGTTTTAAGACTGTGACAGTGTAAGTCATATACCTTTAAATACAGCCAGCAGAGTAGTGCTTGAATCCTTAAAAGTGATGAATTTTATAACCTCCCAGCTTACACAGACCATACTGTCTCCACTTAAATGCCACCAAGTTATTTTAAGATAATATGCATATGTGAAATTAGTCACCTTAACTGTTAGCACTTTTAAAATAATTTCAAGCTTAATTTCTACAAGTGACAGTATTTATTTAAGGCATCAATCAATGTTTTGCTGTTGTTTTTTAAATAGCTTCACAAATTGAAGGAAGCATTTGAAAAAGAAGGTGATAATGTTTCCCTATTCTTGCTTCAGGCACATAAATGTTATTTCCTCTGAAATGTCATGTATTGACCATCTGAATCTTGATAAATCAGAAGATAGATTGCAGTGGAGCTCTATGTATTTAAGTATCAAGCTGATCCATAACTTTCACAGCAACCAAAAGCCATTTCTTGTCAGTGCTGTCCAAAATATATCCTGACAGTTCAGTGGGAGTTTCAGTGCCATTTATTTTCAAATCAATACTCAATTACTAAGAGGAAGATTCACTCCCTTGCCCATTTTCAAGATGAAATTATGGGCTAGAGCAATAACACTTAGTCAAGGCAAGCCACTGTCCATTAACTCATGATGCTACCAAAAAGCCATCCAGACACTTTATTAAAGCTCAGTCTTTTTTCAGCTTTTAATTAATCATTGTGAAAAAGGCCTTTCACATTGTGACTGATGACCAGAGAAAACAATTTTCTCCTAACTGCCTTTTAATTTCAACTCTGGGAGTGCTCATTGACTGAATCTCACAACAACCCATCAATGCTAGTTTTTAATGTGTTTTCTCCTTTGTTATTGAGAAGAATGGAGTGGCAATGAGGCTTTGTGCTCCTCTTCATAACTCAAGTAATTGATTCAGTAAATGCCTCACATTTGCTAGTGGATAAAAAGTGCTGTCAATGTAGATAGTAGGTACTATATAAATTACTCCATTAACAGGAAATAAAGCTATTTACAATTTTTTAAAGTGTAAAGTGTAAGTGGCTTTTTTAAAAAAGGAAGGACTACAACTTCTTACGTGTCTGTATGGGCTTTTTTTTTCTGTAAATACTAGTAATAGGATATAAAGGATCAGGAAAAGATTAGCAGACTAAGGCTGCCATCCTGCAGCACTGTGTCTATGTGAGTAGCCTATTGCAAACTATTCTTCTTGAAGAAACTGAGCACTAAAAATAACTCTTGTGAGAAAACTCAAATTTCTCCTCAACAGTGGTCATATAGCATAAATTTTGCTTTACTTTCAGTTACTTTCGACACTGGGGAATAAGAGATGAAAGAGATTTTGCTAAGAAAAGAAAAAAAAAAAAAAGAATTATAAGCAAAGAGATGCATTTTGTGTTTGCAGAAGGAAAACATTAACTGAAACTACTTTGTGTCTTCCAGAAACAGAATTTTCCTCTACATTTGACAGTGATTCCCAGGAAATGCACACCTGGTAAGGCAGTGTTCTCATCAAAGGACGGCAGATAGAATATAACACTACCAGTGGATATGCTGTGTATACTACTGCTGTCCTAAAACAATAACGAATACTTGGAAGACTTTTATCTTTACATGTTCTATGTAAAGATTTTTTTCTATATAAGCCTATGTTTTTTGTACTCATTTGCCAATTTAAAAAAATCACTCAATTCACATATATTTACAAACGGTAACAAATTAAAATATATTACTTTAATATAATGAATAACACAATAATAGTGGATTAGATAACTGCAGCATATATATGACCACTCTGAGACCATAGTTTAAAGATTAGGTACCTTCTTAACTTTGAAACTTCTTAAATTTTTCAGAACATTTTTCTTCAGAAATACTTGTATGAAGGTAGATCTATTGATTAAAGATCAATGACATTGCAAATTACAAAACATGCCAAAATAAAGTGTTCTATCAAAAAAATCCAGATTGATGAACCTTGACATAGACAATGGCCTATACAAGTAAAAAACCATAAACATGACAACTGCTGAAGAGTCTTGGTCTCATTTAGAAAGGATTATCTGTAGGTATTTTCCAACACCTAAGGCACATACATTTTGTGACACTGTGGAAGGAAAAGTTAGATATATTTTATCAGTACGCAGTAGAAGAATGACTGGACGTGTAGGAAAGATTCACAGAAACTAAAATAATGACAGCCTATTTGTAAGGACTCAAACAGCTGAGCACCCTTCCTAAACCAGAATGAGGGACAGCAATGGGACACGGATAAAATACAGAAAATCTCCCTATGTAAGGATTAATATTGAACACATAATTCCTGGTCCTAGTTAATCAGCACTTCCAGATTACTGTGCTTTGTAAAGATGAATAAAATTAGCTATTAGTCAAGCAGTGGGGTTTTTGCTGGAAAGAAAATATATGTGTTTAGTAGAGTCTTCATGACACTAGAATAGGTTCACCAGGGAAGCTGTGGTTCCACACTGCTTTTAGTGCAAGGCCAGGGCTTTGAGCAACCTGATCTAGTTGAACATGTCCCTGCCCATGGCATGAGGACTGGGACAAGATAATCTTTAAGGTCGCTTCCAACCCAAACCAGTCCATGATTGTGTGGTTCTGTTTTATTATCAGAAGCTCTAAACTCCAGCACTATTTCTCCAAGCTTCTTGTTCATCAAAGTATAACAGATTTTCTTCCATAACAGACTAAGCATAGTTTCTAAAACCTTCCTAGGCTGAAAGTATTAAATAAGAAAATTTATTAAATAAATAAATGAACTTTTTTCCCCTCCATGTAAGGAAGTCACAGAATAGACTTGTCTCTTTGATTATCATTACAGTGCCCTTCTCTAAACTTTGGATAAAGTCTTAATAATTCTCTCATTTATTGCAGAAAATAAAAAACATTCCCATGCCCTTATGTTATACATGGAAGTATTCAGTATATTTTGTGTAGCCATTTAATATTCATTCTCCCAGTAAGGAATAAGACCATTGAATGAGATTTTTCCAGATGTAGATAATTTTATGAAGCCACAAAATGCAGATCCAGAATGAGCCTACCAACAAGGAAAGATTGATTTTTGTGATATCCCAGATGATACTGGGGTTCTCACACAGCTCACAAGTGTGTGCAAGCAGTGATGTATTCTGCATTTGGTGAGATCACCAGTACCCATCATGCCTCAGTGCCCTTAGAAACATCTTTGAGGAATTCGTCAAAAGTTATATTCACACAATTATTCCTGGGTTACCATGGCAATTCTCTAGAGACTCTCTGAAAAGGATAACATTGCTGAAGTGAACTTGGACACCTTATCCTGAATTCTGAAGTTTAGAGGTCAGAAGTTCACTACTAGGCATCGTATTCAAAAAGCTTTTCTGAACAGGAGAATCAACATTGTGTTCAGTACCAAGCAATGTTAGAGACTAAAATATTTTGTCTATCTTTGTTAACAAGAATTTTCACTGTTCAATCTCTACCCTGCTTTACAGTTATATACTTTAAAGTAAAGAAAGTACGCCAAAAGTTCTATTTTCATTTCAAATTCTTTGAATAAAGTAGATAAAACTGAACCCCTGCATTATATGACTGTTGGTGTATAAACCAAAATTATTAGCTGTCAAGGTGATAATTACATGTTTCTTTTTACTATATCTTACTTTACAATGCTTATTTAAGTATCACTCATTCACTGCTCTGTGCTATTTCACAGAATCACAGAATAGTTGTGGTTGGAGGGCATCTCTAAAAGTCATCCCACCCAAGCCTCTGGTCAGAGCAGAACCACCTAAAGCAGTTTGCTTATGGCCATATCTTATTAGTTTTGAATGTCTCCAAAGCTTGAGACCTCACCACCTCTCTGGGTAACCCATTCAAAGATTTGACCACACTCACAGTAAGAAGCTTTTTTTATGTTTTTATTGTCCAACAGGAATCACAGGTTGTTTTCTGTGAAGTTGCTTTATGTAAAGTTGCTTTCCAACCAGTCAGCCCACAGCCTATCCTGCTGGAGTTATTCCTCCCAAGGTGAAAAGGACTTGTTTATTTTCATTTGCTACACTTAACGAGATTCATCTCAGCCAATTTCTAGAGCTTGGCAGTGACCCTCTGAATTGCAGCACAATTATCTGGCATATCATCCTTTCTATCCCCTTTGGTATGGCCTGCAAACCTGTTGAAGATGCATTCGGCTCCATCATCCAAGGCATTAATGAAGATGTAAACCAGTGTTGGCCCCCAATACTGACCTTGAAATATTGCACTAGTGCCTGGCATCCAGATGGACTTCATGCCTCTGATCAACCC
Organism: Acrocephalus scirpaceus scirpaceus; assembly: GCA_910950805.1. Taxonomy (NCBI): domain Eukaryota; kingdom Metazoa; phylum Chordata; class Aves; order Passeriformes; family Sylviidae; genus Acrocephalus; species Acrocephalus scirpaceus. The sequence goes on along the minus strand of OU383773.1, from coordinate 142,255,776 downwards.
TCTAGACAGCTGTTCAGGTGTTTTTCAATTCCTTCCACTGTCTATTTCCCAACCTTGCACTTCATTAGTTTGTCAATAGAGACATTATTGGAGGCAGTGTTGAAAGCCTTACTAAAGTCAAGAAAAACTATATCCACTATTATTCCTTTATCCACCAAGCCAGTCTTTTTCCTGAAGAAAATTTAAAGGTTTGTCATAGAATCATTGATTTTTTTTTTAAGTTGGGAAAAACCTCGAAGATCATCAAGCCCAAATGATGGTGAGGTGTGATTTCCCCTTTGTGAAACCATTCTGACGACTCCTAATCAGTACTTCCCCTTCATACATTTCAGAATTGTATTCAAGATGATTCATTCCACCACCATCCCCAGTATCATGGTAGGCTGACAAGCCCATAGTTCCCCTGTCTGCCTTCTTGCCCTTCTTGAACACAGGCAGGACATTTGTTTTATTCCAGCCTTTGGGAACCCTCCACAGTTTCCATGACCTTTCAAAGCCAATCAGAAATGGCTTTCAGTGACATTGGCCAATGGCTTCACTACTTGCTGTAAACAGTTTATACTGATGTTGATGAAGAACATGAGCCCTTTCTCTCCTGTAATACAGAGATGGATTATTACTGGTATTGTCTAGTCTGTACATAAACGTATTTTAAATTATCTCATCATTTCCACTGTGTCAATCTTAAAATATCAGTGTGGAAAAATCTGTTCTGTGAAAGCTAAGAAGAGTTTGATATGACATGTATTTAACAGCTGGACTTAATGAAAGTGTATAATAATCTCTTGGACTTGGAAAATTTTTTAAATCCTTTCACGTCAGAAAATTTTATTCAATTCTAGTCAATATTTTTGCAGACAGTCAGGCGTAACAAGACCACGTTTATTTATTTTCTAGAATATACAAATTAAATGTGTTTGAGTTTGTTTTCAGAAACTTTTGAGCATTGCTCAGAGATCACTTGAGTGTCACATTTGCCTTAGTTCCCCAGACCAAGTTACATCCCTATCTTTTTTTTGGAATTTGGCCTGGTGATAAGGCAGAATTTATGAGAGATAATGTAGATCTTCTCTACCTGAGCTCCTGGTGTTGCAGTGCATGTTGTCTTATCATGCAAGAGCCAACTCTGCTTCCAGCTGTTTGCTCTTGGTTAGGGACAGCAGACTTAAGACAGAATGTATATCCATCAGCACACTCACTATTTTACACAGTTTCTAAGTGAAAGTATGTTTTTAATACATCAGAATTGAGAAAGGTGGAACTATTTTAGATAATTTTTTTCAATTAGATAATAAAAGCTATCCATGTCACCCTCACTTCAATTCTAAAACATGTTTTTAAACAACTTTTTTGCATATAGATTTGCCAAAAAAGACAACTGGCATTTGGAGTAGTGCACACTCCTTAGCCATTTTAAAGCTTTATCATTTTTCAAAGCTTGTTTAAACAGTGTTTTTTGAGGCACAGTTAAAACAATAGCACAATTGATTGATTTTACTGATGACTGCATACTATAGACAATTAACTTCCAGACAACTACATTTGAGAGCCATGTGGCATGGCAGGTTACTCTAATGAACAAAACAGAGGAACAGAGACATAGTATAGAATATACATCTCAAATATGGAAGTAGAAGAAATTGATTTTAGGTCACCAGGGACAAGTAAATGAGTAAAAAGAGGAGACAAAATTATTGTCACACATACATTTCTCTTTGAATCAGTTAGATAGGCCATCTGTCCCATGAATCATCTCCCTCTGAAGGAATCATCCCATCTAAATCTGTTGTAAAGGCTAGATTGGCTTTTATCTCTCATTTCTGACATGTTTGTCTCACCTGTTCTTGAAAGTTTCCAAGGAAGGCAGACTCCTTATACTTCTAATGAAATATATTCCACTCATTAACTATCCATTTTGTCAAGCAGTATTTCTTCTTGTATAAATCTGAATTTGGCTTGTTGCAGTTTAAGTACCAGCAATACCTCTTGCCTTCTCAAGTGCAGGCATAGAAAACAAATTGATTTCAGCATTTTCCATTTGCATATTTGAAAGGTATTGAAGATGTGATTCAGCACACTTACATGCAGCCATCTACATGTGGATTCCCACGTGTGATGTATATGTCAGCTAACATTATAGTTGTTTATAAATAAAATGTGATTCCTTAGACAATACAGAATGCTCACGTGAAAATGTCAGACATGAAATATTCTACTATGCCCTCCTGAAACATCAGCTGGAGGCCAGGCATGACAGGTGGAAGCTTTTAAAATGATCCTGATTCCTAGGTTTGGTTGACTGACTTAGGCCCTTACCCAATATGACCAACAGTGCAGTAAACAGAGCTGCATTGGTAAAGAGTAGTGTTATTTAAACCTTTAAATAAATAAGCAGTTCAGTGTGTTGCTCGCTTAACATTTTAAACCCATCTAAGCAGCAGATGTTGCATCTGTGGATCACACAGAAAACATTAGGATGAGAAAACCAAGACTACTAATTCTCTAAGCTTAGCAAAGAAATCTTATTGAGCTGTGAGGCAATCTTTCATTGTCTATCATCTCTGCATAAATAGAACAGGCTCCATATTGTGCAATTTACTAAAATAACAGATTAAAAGTTACTTCTGAAGTTGAATCACAACTCTGAAAATTGGAAAAACTAATCACATTAGTAATTTTTTTAACACTGCAACAGGAAATGCATTGGTGTTGGCAATGTAGAAACCTAACTATTAAAAACAAACAAAGAAAAAGAGGTTAGCTTGAAATCTAAACAATTTTAGGGATAAATGACTCTTCTATAATGAATTTTAGAGTTAATTTAGGGAAAAAATTATGTTAGTTTGACTCTTAGTTTGAAGTGATATAAAACAGAGAAAGTATGAAGGCTTCAAAATCATTGGTTTCACAAATTGCCTTATTTATTTGAAAGTTTTGAAGATATGTGTCAAAACTTGACTGCATACATATCTTTAAAACATGATATTGAAATAAATAGGCATTTAGTGCAATTAGACAATCTTTCTAAATTCTTAGCAATATTTGCTATATGATATATTGGGTTTTAATAATACAACATTATTTTTGAGTTTCTGCAGTGTGACATTGACATAAAAAAACCACAACATAATTTATAATAGAGTAAAATAAAAGTTTGCATTTTTAGCAGGTTATAGAAGAGAACATTTTAAATTCATGGAAATGACTTATGGCCTTTTCAAGACTCTCCCTTCCCATGGGTCTTTCCCATGAATGTCAAATATCATATATGTTGATCTACATTGCTGTCATTGTGAATTTACCCTCTTTATTTCTGAGTTTGTCTCCTTTCAAGGTTCCACTGTCTAAAAAATCCAACTTGCTAGTTTAGAAGCATGGGATCTTGCTAGGGAGCACGTATACAAGAACAATGAGAACTGGTTGATTAAATTGTTAAGCAGGAATATTTTGTTACATAAGTAATAAGATATTTATGAGCAAGATGCCACTACTTTACACAGACTTTGTTAGACTTTTACAGTAGATTAACAATAAAGTGTGGAGGACTCTGTTTTGAGTAAACAACAAAGATGACTTCCCAAGATAATTGCTTCATCCAGCCTGTGCCCAGAATGTACAGCCCAAGATGTTTACGTATCTGAAGCTGCTTGTCCTAGAACCTACAGAATTGTGTTTAGGTGCTAATTTTAAACACTGGAATGTAAACACAAGCTAACAAAAAGGATTTAGGCTGTAGCTGTTCAGCTGGCATGAATACAGAACAGCACAGGTCACTGGTAAGCAGCTGAACTCTGCTGCTGAAAGGACAGAAATAAAATAAACAGTGCTGATGCTACTGCCTTACCTCATTGGAAATAATGGTGTAGTTGGTGTCAAGACATTATTTTAAATATCAAGCAGACTGCAATCTCTGCGAAGCATAAAGGTCAGGAAATGCAGAAAATATATTCCATGTTCTACCTATTTTAGCATAAGAACTTGTAAAAATAATTTTACAGAAAATCACCTTAAGCAGAACCAAAAAGGAAAGTAGATCTGCATAGTGACATCTTTCCCAAAGTAAGCTACTTTTTTTTTCTACTTTTAAGAAGCTTATTTACAAAAAATAAACTAGTTTAGGAAATATTACCAGCACTGAAAATGTAAAATATATCAGCCTTAAATATTATAAATTTCCAAGTAAAATGAAACACAAGTGTTTCCTTTTACCTCTTAGCTTTCAGTTTACTCAATCTGCATTAAAATATTACCTCTCAAAATCACGTAGACACGTAAGGATTTGATTTTGATGGTATTAAGATTTCAAATTGTGGGAATCAACAAACTTCTTCTGACTGTCACTGCACATAAACTTAGAGAGGCTCTGTAGCAGAAGACATGACTAGCTTTTCTTACAGGGAGAGTAAGAAAAATGGAGCATGTTTCTTCCTTTCTTCCTTTCCAGAAAAAAGGAGGAAATGCAGGGACATTTTCACCTCTGAGAAGATTATTTCAGCTTCTGGGTGTCCCTCTAACACTGGAGATAACATTTAGTCAGAAATGAATACTCATATGGGAAAGATTACCAGTTTTCAAGTTAATCCATAGTAAATTGAAAAGGTTGTATTAGTTACTGTATGCTAGAAATTTCAGAATCACCAGCAAAATATTTTAAAAAATATTATTACTTCTAAGACAGACGGTCCATCAAACGTTTATATCCAATGAAATTTTGATGACCATGATGTCAACGTGCAGAAATAATCAAGCTTTCACCAGAGCTTCAATTTTCTTGCAGCCCAAGGCAGCTCAAACACACTCCTGAGGTAGAGTCTTCATTACTGGATTGCAGACCCAAACTGGTTTTCTGCTTTTTATAGCACGATGGATCTTTCACTCTTTTGTACCTAAGGGCCTGAAGGCAACTAGAGATGTACAGGTACTTTCTTTGCCTGATGGCTAAAACTGTTCCTGGGGAAACACAGACCTGAAGCCATGTAAACTGTCAGAGCAAACAAATCTGAATCTCTCCCTCTCAATTTATTGAAGTAGATCACTGCAAATAGAAAGAATAATTTTACTGTTTTCTTAATGTAAAAGCAGTGCTGGTCTTGGCCTCTATTCTGAATATAGAGAGCACCTTGGAGCATGAACAGGTGAAGGCAACCCCACATTTTCCTTCATATAGAGGCCTGGTAGGAGCAGGAGACCATATTTGTAATATACTTCATGCTTCCTGCTTTAGGCAGGTCATTTTTAATTTGGGTCAGTCTTGGATTAGCAGATGAAAAGCCGCATCTTCCTGTGCATTAAAAAACCCAAAACCTGGGCCTGCCTACTGCTCTAAACATTAATAATCCAAATCAAAAATGCCATAGCACAATATTTTTCTGATGCCTAATGCAAAGTCAGAGAGACAAATACATGGTTAGGGAATATTTTAAAATAATTATTTAGTGATTATTTTCCCCCTTCTTTTATATGAAAATTTTTCCTTCAGAGATGCAATATTTGCAAGCTAAAAAAAAAGCAGTTACATTTAAAATTAAGGGAATTTCTTTGGCTTTCTATAAATGCAGAGAATAACTCACAGCCCACAGGATGCTAAAATAAAATAAACACTGAGACTGAAAATCCAAGAATCATAATATATGAGCTGGAGTACAAGGAGACATGTTTATTCCAAGTGAAGAATTTATTATATGAAACTGATGTCAAATTAAATTTTAAAAAATTACATAAAGTTTGAAATTGCTCTACTTAATACTTACCACCCCCTGCATGGTGTATTGTTTAAATATGTTAGGACAGAATAATCCATTAAATATTTATTAGTAAATTCAATCATGGCAAATTATTTCCCCCTCATTCAATGTATAATAGTACAGCAATCAAGCTTCTTTTGTTTCACAGTAATCACTGCATCAACTATCAGTAATTATATATAAAGCTCCTGAATAATTAGAGGAGCAAAGAAAGAGACATCTCTTTTGGTAACTAGTTCCCCTTCATTTCTTCCGAACAATTAAAATACCCATATACATTAGCAAGATGAAACATTCTGAGACACAGGTCTCCAGCTGCAAGCATTGGAAACTGCATTATATTTGCTTGTTTAACTTTGTGGGTGGAAGTAGATTTATTATTTTTTTCTTTATTAATAAACTGCAAACATGTTAAGAGAGTTTTTAATGTTGTTTATTCTTCCTCAAAAGTGAGATGGACTACATGGTTTAGAAAGAACTTCAGATTTCTTTACATTTTTACTTCAATAAAATAAATCTTTTCTAAGATTTTTCCCAGCTTCAGAAAGCCACAGAATCTTTTGGATGACCGATTTGCTTAGAAGCAGCACAGAGATTTAGCTCACAGAGGGCTGAATATCTGAAAGCCAGAGAGAAAAATAGAAGTTGGTATTTACTATTCCGTTACTGAGATGGATCAGTTTCTCATCTTGAGCCAACAAAAAGCCAAGAATGTTTTTCAGGTTTTTCAGGTATTGCTTAGATGCCAACAAATGGCTAAACTTAAAGGGGGCTATAAAATAGATAATATTAATGTTTACAATAATACAACAATAACATATAATTAGGAATAAAAACAACAACAACAACAATATGATTAATGCTCCATGGCTAAGTACAATTCATGAAGAATTTTTTATCATATAATTTATGTTATTCCTTCTTTAATAAAAAAATTTGTGAAAAGAACCCTTTAATATGGTTATAGTTAGGTAAATTGTAAAATGTGACACATATCCCTTGTAAGGTGATTTACTTGCTTCTCTGATAATTGCTTTTCAATTTCCTCTTTGATTTACTTCTTCCTTTTGTATCTGGTCAAAATCCATATTTTAAGTTTCTGAAGGCTAGGAGTCTTTTCAGCATCTACCACTCAGGGGTCCGAATTGGTATTAGTAGGAATAACAGTGATTCAAAGAAATATTTTTTTTTTCAGGATTAAATCTCGGGAGTTGCTCATCATAATTTTGTTCCATCACAGAAGCTGAAGCAAAGAGGATGCAGGTTTTCCCATTTTCATATATAAAAGTCAGTATTCATGGACAGGATTGTAAAACATTTAAGACATCTCCATTGTTGTGGACTTAACATGAAAGGCATGTGGAAAAGCAAAACATTACAAGACTGTTATTTTTCTCAACAGTATATCAAAATGAAACCTGTTAAACTGATCTCGTCTTTACAGTTCATCTTTCTTTGGCTTTGTTTAGCTCACTTATCATGATGCTATATCTTCATGTAAAGCAGATTTAAGAATTTTGATAGAGTAATGAAATACAGCTAAACAAGACCAAGTTTTTATTTTGTCACACTGTTTTTCAGAAAACCGAATTTTCTTCAAATTCAATCTTTCTTCTAATTTTCCTAGTCAATGGCCTGGTTTTCCACTTGAGATACTCGAAAGCATCTTTTGCATAACATGCCTGTCCATAAACCTTTAAAACAAGGATAAGTTATTTTAAACAAACAAGTGAAGGAAAAAAGGAGAACTTACATTTGCAAAAATTAAACAAATGAACATTCCATGCTGTGGCAGGCTCAGTTGGAATAATTGACTGGACATGAGCACTTCCAGCTAGCCTCAGTACCTGGGAATCATTCCAGCTGTGTTTCCACTCTTTTAGCATTCTGTTTTTACCACATCTACATTTCAGGTTACTTCTACTACCCCAAATATCTTAAAATCTCTTCAGCTCAGCTCTCAGCCACATGATGGAAGATGATAGCAAATACCCACTTCCACTCACATCTGTGCATTCCCATTCTAATTAACTGTCTTGGGCAACCGTGACTTCAAACATTTTGTTCTCATTTTCCCAGTTGATCAAAGGATTCATAATGTATAAAATATCTGCAGAAAATCTTTGAGACTATATGAATTCAAGCTATAAGATATCACAGGCAGCCCTGTGCGTGTCCTGGATCTCTAGAAAGTCTCAAGGAGAACTCCAAAATACCACCTTAAAAATAAGCAGTTAATGTTAAAATGTTTTCAAGCAGCATCCACTTCAATCTCTTGAATAATTTTCAACCTTTTTAGATAACTGCAGAGTTTATGGGTTTTAAAATTATTTTTAAATATAGGTTAAGAACAAAGATAAAGAATAATAGCAAAACAGACTTTTATTTGGAACCAAAAGAGCTTCCCACGAGTGATTAAGAGCTTTTATTGAGTTCAAGGGTGAAGTAAAAGACATTAAAACTCTGGGAGGTCAACACTGCAGTTTTGCTCACACAGATTCATTGAGCCTCAGGCAATGCACTGTTGTTATAGACACTTTCAACCCTGCTAAGTTTGTGTTTTGTTTAGTTAATTTAACAGATGTGCATAGCTTGCAATCATGATTTTGTATCTATTGTACTTTTTAATAGTCTGGAAAGAAAATAAATGATGGTGGGTCACTCCATCCTTAGGCAAGTTAGATAAAAATGTGACTTTGTGAAAAAATGGTATTTCTTCTACTAGCAAACCCAAAATTTCAGATGTTCCTTCTTGACATTCTTCTTCTGTCCCTTTCAAAACTATGTAACCTTCAGGAAAAGATTGATTTTTTTAGACCATATTTCAGATTTTAAACCATTCTCACATTTTTGCAAGAAAGCAAAATCAAAACTACTTTTTTTACTGAGCAGTTCTCCACACAAGCAGGGGATGTTCAATCTTATTAGTGTTCAAATACTGTTAAAGCACAGAGAAGGGTTTCCTGCAGAAATGAATCACTACATGTTTTTCCTTCAGACAAGGCCAAGCCTTGTCAGTATTTGTTAGTTTTCCTCACTGAGATGCTGTGTATTTTTAGTTTTGTTCTAGTAAAAACCAGTAAATATCTCCAAGGCACATTTTTGTCAGTATATTCTGATTTTTGGAACCTGAGTATTCCAGTGGTCTTCTATCCTCTGGCTGCAAAACATCTAGCTGTCTGTTTTAAGACCAGCAGGACCACTATCACGCATCTTAAACCCTTTGACACTTGAAATGTATTTGTGAAGCTTCAAAGCATCAAAGTAAATGCAAAGTGAATATAAAAAAGCCATCTCATAAAATTTCTTTTTTGACATATACCAGGGACATCAAATATTCAAAAAGCAAGAAGGCAAAATAAGTCAACATCATGATTTTAAATGATGGCTTATGTCATTTAACAGAAACACAGGAGCAATGAAGTATATCTGTCCATAAAGCCATCAGTGGATATTAAAGGAATGTGCTTGCTTGGAAATGCATTTCTGTTAATCTAAATGTCAGTGTGTGTCTATTAATAACTCATTTCATCCTCAAATTTTTCTCTAAAACACATACTATAAATTAGACACACAAGCATACCCAGGAGAACCTCTTTACTGAATCGGTGACTGCTAATTAATGAATTCAGCAAGTTAAAATTGTGTAAATAGAGGAAAATAGCCCAAATTGCACAGAAGTTCCATAGTTTGTCCTTCCTCCTTAATCTATCCTTTAAACCTCTGTTTAGCTGACAAGGAATTTGAGACTGGAGGAGAGCTGTTGTTGGGGCCAGTCTGGCTGGACATGGCAGCACCCATCCATCCTGACTATCACTGGCAGAAGATTATTTAGCTCCTCTTTAGGAATCTGCTCTTGATGTTCCATTTCACTCCTTATAATCTGTTCAATGCTTTAGTGTTTTTATAACTACGATTCATATCTGACAGAATTTTACCTAAAAGTGTCTTAGGTGGACGCTATGTGCATTAATTCTAGCTTTATTGTCCAGTGACACAGTAGATACATTGCACATCAGTATCCTCTGTAAAGAGCTTTTTGTGTACTGGAACTACACCAAAATCATCCCCATATTTTTGTTAAAAGACTTCAAAAATTCTTTTAACCTTTTTCATAAAGTGTTTAACAGCCTCAGCACTGTCACTTATATTTTGTGAACTACTGCTGATATGGCTTTAATCTTCTTAAAATAACATTTATAAAACCAGGCAGCATGCTCAACATGAAGCCTAAGAAGTCCCAGCTTGAATGGAACCATTAGTTAATTTTTCTATATCTACCTTTTTTGTCTTGCAAACAGAAGAGCTCAGAACAGAACTTGACTTCCTTTTTTAAAAGGACAGATATTTATATAATAAGCCAAAACCTTGCCCTTGGTTGATGGAGTGGCTTTTTTTAAAAAGTCCAAGTTTCAGAAAGTAACTTTCAGATTCTTTGCACGTAATTTTCTGCTCCCATCTTCCCTGAGTTTTGATTTTTTTTTTAATTTTTTTTTTTTTTTACTGATTGTGGATAATTTTGCAAATTTATCCAGACTGTTTTCTTCCTAACTTTCTATGCTTTCTTTCAATTTTCAAAAATAAGCGTGATGTAATTGTGGAATTAAAGAATAATTTCTGTTGGAAAGTACTTCTGCTCCCATCTCTTTCTCCAGCAAGAGCATTTTCAAAGTTACATGAGGTTTATCACGGTCAAATCAAGTTGTGAATAAATCCAAGGATGAAGAGTCCACAATCTTGTTGAGCTACCTGTTTATTTTTGGTCATGTTTATTGTGAAGAAAAAAAAAAATCCCTTATATTAAAACAGAATTGTCTTTGTTGCAGCATGAGTCCTTGTTGTGTTTTAAACTAAGTCAGCAGCCAGGCACCAAGACAGCCTCTCACTAATTCCCCCATCAGCAGGATTGTGGAAAGTATCAGAAGGATAAAAGTGAGAAAACGTGGGTTGAAATGAAGACAGTTTAATAGGGAAAGAACAAGCTGCATATGCAACCACGGCAAAACAAGGAATTAATTCCGTGCCTCCCAAGGGCAGGCAGGGGTTCAGCCATTTCCAGGAGAGCAGGGCCCCATCACAGGTAACAGTGACTGGACAAGACAAACACTCCAAACCACCTCTCGTTTCCCTCTGTTTATATACTGAGCATGATGCCACATTGTCTGGAAACTCTGGTCACTTTGGGTCACCTGTCCTGGCTGTCTTCTCCCAGGCACCCCCAGCCTCCTGGCCACTGTGGCCACACGGAAAGCAGAGAAGGCCTTGGCTCAGTGTAAGCCCTGTTTAACAATAAATAAATAAAAAAAAACCTTCTGTGTTATCAACCTATGTTCAGAACAAATCTAAAACATATCCCCGTACCAGCCACTGTGAAGAAAATGAACTCTTCCCCAGCCAAAATTAGCACAGTCCTTTAATTTTCCATCTCTTGTAACAATCTGACTCTAACTCAAAACAATCTTACTCTCTCAGCTAAGTCATTAATGAAAATAATCAATAGAACATGGTTCATCCTGGATACATCTGACGTAATTTGAAATATTCTTCTAGTGTGATGTTGCATTGCTAATAAACACTTTGTTAGGTTTTTGAATCGGTTGCACATGAATGTACTGTGTTTTGGCCTTAAGGACACCATATAGGATACAGGATCAAAGAATTAGCTGTTATACCTCATCTGATTTTTCACGTAACCAGGAAATTGGTTCAAGTTTGACTGTAGCTAAAATTACAAGTCCATGTTGTTCTGGTATTCTTGGAAGTTTGAAAAGGTAAATTGGTTTGTCATATGCTAGAAAGTTCCAAAACCCCAAACCCTCTTTATTTCTCCTTCTGAAGGCCACTGGGACATCCCTCATTCTTAATGTGTTCTCAAGGAAATAGCTCAGTGGTTGTTGAATAGCTTAGGTATTTTGAGGCATTCTGGGACTGCCAGTGAGTAAAATCAAAGTAAACGAAACAGTTCTTTCATATTTTCTTTCTTACAGCCTCTCATATTTTCTTTCTTAGGAATATGCTAAGTTTCAGGCCCTTATTTCATTTATTTACTGGTTTATAAAAATTAAAAGTTAAAAAATTATTAATATTGCTGCCTTATCGATGCAATGCCAAATTTGCTTTCATCCCAGTCAAATCATGGAACTTTGATTCTCTTTTTACATTTTTTGGAAATTTTCACTTTTTTGCTTCTTTTTTGTTATCTACAATCTGTTTTTCATATTGTTCATTTTCATTTTAGTCCTACATGATGAGTTTGGTTTGGATTATTTATTTTCCTTGTATTTGTTTTGATTGTGAATCTTTTGTTCTAGTTTTTGCAAAATATTGTTTTTCTTTTATATACTTAAAAATTTTGATAAAACCATTACCTTTTTCTTTGCTTTTTCTTTTATGCATAGGAAGGCCTTAGAATATATAGATAGGCTTTTTGCCTTTAGTACAAGATATTTAAGATGCAAATTCACCTTTTGTTCCTCAGACCATCTTCCCCAAAGATCCTTTCTACTAATCTTTCTACATGCTGAATTCTATTCTTTCCTTTTTCTGTTTTCATTCTTTCCTATTAGTAGAGTCACAAATGGTATAAATTCATGGTCACCTTCTTATTCTTAGACATTCTCTGTGGTTTTGGTAGTAATTACATTTAATGTTGAGAAGTTAACCTGTTACAAGCAGATAGAGGAATGTCATCAGTTTCAGAGCATGCTCTTGTAAATTTGGTGGGGCATGAGCTTCCATGGATGGATCAGTTAAAATGTCCCAGCAGCACTGCTAGAAATGAAACTCTTCTCATCTAGCTGACAAATGGATTGCCAAATTTTTTTTCAAATCATCAGTAATGCTTCTTGTACCGGATTTTGCACTGTATAATCCAAGGAATTGAAGCTGCTATTCTGCATGGAACCTTCACACAGAAAATGCACAGTTAGCAGCACATCTCTAAATAGTTCAGAGAGAAGGAAAGACATGTCAGGAAGAATAGAAAAATGCTTCCCCCTCCAAATGTAGTTTCTCAATTTTCTGATTGGGGAAGTGCTTCAGTACAAGATCTGACATTAATCAAGCTAGTGTACCTATGTGTGGATTGCTTATATAATCACTGCCATGGTATGTTGCGTCAGCTGCTTGAAGGTATGAAACAGATGCAAATGCACAAAAATATATGCACATTCATTTGCCTTTCTTAAAGTATGCACTTGGGCTAGATCTGGTAAGGTGCACAACCCTCAATTCCTGGTGATATGGAGTGCAAGTCTAAATAATTATTTAGGTAGTATGAGCCTAATTCTCTATTACTTTTGGCCTTATCATTACTAATAATCATTTAAGGGACAATTAGTCATTGCAAGCTGAAGTAGCGGCTACCTCTGTCTGAGTTATTGTCCTGAGTATGAGTGTAAAGTTGGCAGCACAGGATCAGTTGCATAATGGGTGTATTCCATAAGCATTACTTACCAGTTCACAGTTGCATGACTAAACAGAGCATGAAAAATAAAAATCACTTTGGACATCATTGCAAAACTAGGCATGGAAAGTGGTGCATTTCATCTGGATTTTGCCCTGATGCCAGGCACTTGATATACCTTAAATTTTCACTAGGTAGAATTTTGTGTTTCTGACCCAAAGGAACAGAGCTCAAGCCTTTTTTCCTGTTAAACATGTCTTGGAAAGTGAACTGTAGCAAGCCTGAAGTGAGTGTTCTTATTAAGGCTGTGTAATTCTTTAAAAATAATTTTAAATAAATTTAATAATTTTAATATGAGACCTCTCATATTCTTTCTTTGGAGGAATCACATTCTCTGTTTTACTTCCCATTTCCCTTTCTACCTCAGAAACAATATCCAAGTAACTGTACTCTAAAACCAAGATTACAGTTGAAGTCTATTTTCACAGCAAGCAGCTTCTCACCTTTGAAAACTACAGACAGCTTCATGAACCTGCATTTACATACTCTTACCTATGCAAAGCAGTCGTTAGGTTTATGCCTTAAAACAAAGACAATGCATCCTCCCTAATTATCAAGGCTGAGAAACATCAAATGCAGAGGTCATATGCCCCACCCAAGACAGATTTTTCTGATTTAAAACAACTGGTAGAAATTTAGCTTGATGACTGATAATATATTTTCAAGATAACACTTTATCAAAGCATGACAGCAGCTGTGAAATCTGAGAGTTTCTCCTCTCTCCTCTATGACACCTTGATAAGGCAATTATAGCATAATTACCTTAACAAGTGGCATTACAGGAAATTATTGTCATTCTCCTGTTAAAATAACACATAATCATCAGCAAGTGTATTCTAGCATCCCCAATCAGCATCTGATTAGCTGGAGCTAACTCAGAAAAGAGAGTGTAATAGGTGGGCAATAATTGACAAGTTACAAGAAAAGGGTAAAATATACCTATGTGTATATCTATATTTATAGAGAGATATAAATGTACGTACATATATATTCACATATGTGTGTATATATATCTATTTAGACTTCATTGAGTGTTTAAGGTAGCTGTTTACCTGATCACTTCCAAAATAAGCTTCGAAGTTTTTATTAATATTATTTTGCAGGTAGGTAGAAAAGCCCAAATGAGACTGTTTAAAAATGCTCAAGTAAACAGCCAGCTTAATTTAGAAATGCATGCCTTATTCATACTTAAATGGCCATACTTGTCAACCTGCTTAAATTTCTCTGCATTTCCTACAGCTTTCTGGTTTATCATGCCAATTCCTTCAAGGCTGATAGCACCTTGCAGTTTATATCATTATGGTCTATGACACCCCTTCCACTTTCATGTTACCTTCATAAAACTGAATTATAGAACCTACCTTTTTTTCCATCACTTGTTTTCTTGGGTACTACTCTACAGGGCTGCACTCTGACAGATCATTAAAAATGGGGTTTTTACCTACCAAGTCCTAAGCTCCATTTACAAAGATGATGCAAAATAAGATTAACCATGACAATAGGTGTGTGTTTTAATTCTACTAATCATAAAATTCCATTACTCTTCAATGTGAAGAAAACATTTCCTTCTACATTACGTACTTCCTTTTAGTCAGAAGTCCTTCCTGTTTTAGTCAGAACACCTTCACCTGAAGCCCAAAAGCAAACTTCAGACTATGATGATAAATGCAATGTTATAAATGCTTGTCCTTTAGAAGCCAGATAAAGGTCTCAGGTTCTGAGCATGTGTAATCCAGAATTATTTTACATACCTTAGCTATAATCAAATAGAGTAAAATAGGAAGGCATAGCACATGTAACAGCAGCATGGCTTTATTTAAATTGCTATGTGGCTCTCATGTTTCAGTGTGCATCTGTTATAGTTACTCACACACATGGTTAAATGAGGTAGAATCTGCCTTTGTAGGTACCCAAAGACCTTTTAAGAATCCTCTCAGTCCAAGACTCTGTACCTTGCTGCTTGGTTTAGTGAGTTAATGACACTGGAATGACTCCACCTAATTGCAGTAATCTCTGCAAAATCAAGCCTACAGGGTTGGATTTTGCACAGAAGATCTGACAGAGAAAAAGATTGTGTTTTTTTTCACTCACTATCATAGTAGTAGAGAGGTCATTCAGGATAAAGTAATAGTAATCATAGGTAAAACACCAGACAACCAGGAATAGTGTGGCCAGCAGAACCAGAGCAGTGATTGTTCACCTATAGTAAGTGCTGGTGAGGCTTCACTTCAAATCCTGTGTTCAGTTTTGGGTCCCTCACTACAGCAAGGACATTGAGATGCTGGAGCATATGCAGAGAAGGACAACGGAGCTGATAAAGGGTCTGGAACACAAAGAGCGGCTGAGGGCACTGGGGTTGTTTAGTCTGGAGAAGAGAAGGCTCAAGGGAGACCTTTTCACTCTCTGCAGCAGCCTGAATGGAGGTTGTGAGAGATGAGTGTCTCTTCTCCCAGGCAACTGGAATAAGAACAGAATGGGAAATAGCCTCAACTTTTGTCAAGAGGTTCATGTTAAATATTAGGAAAAAATTCTTCACTGAAAGAGTGGTTAAGCACTAGAACACGCTTTCCGGGGAAGTGGTGGATTTATCATCCCTGAAGTGCTCAAAAAACAAGCAGATGTGGCACTTCATGATGTGGTTTAGTGGGCATGCTGGTATTTGGTCAAAGGTTGGAGTTGACGACCTTGGATATCTTTTCCAGCATTTATGACTCTATGATGACTCTTAAACTGTGCACTTGAGACTTGTCCATTTTCACCTTAGGTATCTGAGTACCCAGTGGGATGAAGCTCTGCAAATCTACAGCTTCTCTGGGTCATCATTATGCCTTCCAGGCTCCACATTGACAAACTGAGTGTTTTCCTATCGGAAAGATTGGTTTTCCTGTTACTGTGCTTGTATGTACAAATCTTTTTCTACATCACTTACTGTTGTGAACAAGTCTAAACATTATGAGAGGGGGAACTGTATTTCACCATGAGGTCTCCACAAGGATAAGCCCTGTAGTGTTTTAAGAGTTAGAGGTTAGGATTTGTCTTACATTTACCTGTCAGTGAAATGACATCTAATTCAAGTCACTCATTAAGATTTGATGAGAGGTCAAAGGAGGCAGATGGGCATCTCTCTGAGACATCTGCCTTGGGGTGAGATGAACTACCAATTGGCTACACTTAAGCAAGGACAAGTGTATCCTATCATAAGTTGTTGTTTTGGTTTTTTTCCCCCTATCACTGACTTAGGCTATAGGGAAAAAATTCCTTTCTCAAGACAGAAAGTGAAATCTAGGAGATGGTTGTTGTCTTGCATCTCTGGTGCTATAGAGCTGAAAGAAGTGAACGTGAGAAATGACTTACACTTCCCAGGATACTGCCTGCATATTTCTGTGTATAGAGATCAAAGTGTTTACAAATGCACCCAGCAAAACTACACTTAAAGAAAAAAAGTGAATGCTGTTTATTTTCTTTTGTAAATCTGAAATATGATTCCCTCTCAAATGTATTACTTGCCAAAAGAGAGCTTAATTTTAAGTTTGAAAATACGTATTTAAAAACTCAATAGCAGGTAGAATTATTTTAAGTGTTCTTCAACAGTAGAACCTAAAATCATTCTCCTTCCAACAGTTTTAACTATCAGTTGGGGAAAGGAGAGTGCTCCCCAAACTGGTGAGTCAAGTTCTCTTGTAAATGTGAATGTTGGGGCTAGCAATTCTTCTAAATTTTTTCTTGTAGGAGATTTCTTTTAATGTAGATTGTTTCTTACTTCGCTCTTGTCAAAATAAACATCAAAATTTAAAAGGAAAAACTATCCTGCTTAGAATAAAGAATGTAACTGTCCATGCATATGTGGTAAACTGTGTGAACAAAAGTGCAACTGGTGAGAGAAATGATGCAAAATTGATGGTGCTTTTAGAATCTCCAACTGAAAAATTTATTAAATATGATCCAAGGTCATAGCTTTCGATGTAGAAAGAAAATGAAACCAATACAAAAAGGAACTTTCTTTGCTGTAAAGTACCCTGTATTTAAAATGAATGTGCTTTCAAATAAAAGCTGCTACAACTAATTGCTAGTTAGAAGCCTATCCTATCCTCATTTTGAGTAAATTTCTGTTATATTTCTTAGTCAAATTAAAAAAATAATTTTCACAGAGAGGAAATGTTTCACTTTTTTCCAGAATTGTCAATCCGTCCTTTTTCTCCTGGAAAAAGCTGATTAAAGATTCCTAGACTGAAGACCATGACTTCATTTTTTCTATAAAATCCTCAGTTAATGAGAAATTTTACAAAAGCCAACTTCTTTTTTGTGCCTGCTTAGCAACCTTCCCCAGCTTTACAAAAGCCCATCTGTGTAAAATCCTTCTGATTTGAAATATCTGGCTTAAGTGAGGTCAATATTTTCTGTCCCTTGCTGGGAAATAGAATAATCTTTTATTTTAAATTACCAAGATTGAGAAATAAATTACAGAGTAAAAGTATTCAGGTAAGTGTGAGAAAGAAAAGTGAGGCTTTAGTAGAGGAGAGCTATCTGTATATATGCAGAATAGGAATGGGAACCATCTCACACAGTTAAGTAGATCTGGAGGCTTGTGCAAAAATAAGGTTCAGCATTTACCCTTAGATCTTCTTTCACTGAAGGATCAATCAAACGAAAAAGGTGAAGGCATGTTGCAAAGAAAATATCTGATTAACTTTAAAGAGATGTTGAATATAAGAGATTTGAATATAAGGAACTTACACCTTTTTCAAAAGCTGACCCCTTTTAAAACCAAATTCTTTCTGCAAAATTTGCTCTGAATGAGTAATGGACATTTAAATCAATTGAATCTATTTGCTTTGGTGAGAAATCCACCATACACACCTACTGAAAAGATATTTTGATTCATGGGCAGCATCAGCAATGTAATTATAACTCCAAAAACATATATCCAGATTTCTTTACCCATGTGATTCCATGATTCCTGTTGCTGAGGTAAATAACTCTATTATTGTTGGTATTATATCCAAACAATAAAATAAATGAAACTCACTTCACAACAAACAAGCAGAAATCATGCAGAAGGAAGTTTGTAATATATTTTTATGATGAAAGCCCTCATTGAAAAATCTTGTGGGGATTGATAGGCCTGAAGACCATAGGATCAATTAAATTTTCAAGAACTTTTGCAATCAGAACTTCAAGCTGCTTTGTGTTACAAATTTATCACTATATGAGTTTATTTTACTTTTAGCATTTAGAAATTCTTTTGTCACAACTTTTGAACAAAAGTTCTGCATTTGGATCAAGACAATAAAAATGGTGAGTGCATGTAAAGATCTGGTTGAAGTCAGTATTGATCTGAGGATGAGCTCAGTTTTGTTACAGAGCCAATTTTTTACCTTGTAGAGCAAGACATCATAATACATAATAAGATAAACAATAAAGACTACTAAAAGTTAACATATCTTTAACCAATAATTAGTCTTTGCATAATAAATACATGCCAATACTTAAAAATCCAGAAGCCTTTCTGCATAATAAACTGTGGTTTAATGTCAAGGGGAATTGTCACTTAATTAAGTAACATCAGTTCTAATTTATACTGTAGGATAGAAAATGTAATAATGCATATACTAATTTAAAGAATATTTTTAAAGCGTCTCAGTAAAATCACCTATTTTTCTTGTTGTTAATAAAAGGGAATACATTGATTCTCCATGAAACCTTTTCATGAGTAACAAAATTTCTTTAACATATGATTTAACAGCTTTGGATATATACTTTTAATGTTGTCTACAAAACAGCTGAAACAAGAAGCCTTTTGAAAGGACTTATGAGTCACAAAATAATCTAATAGCCCATTGTGATCTGTGATGAGCTAATATGCTCCATATAACCATGTACACATCTGATAAAAAAATAGGAAATGATAAATATATTGTTGTATGGGTGACTTGGCAAATAGGTCATGATAAAGATTATATCAGAACATGTCCCCACATTGGTGCTCCTTTCATTTGCTGATGTCCATTGTACTCCTGAGGATCAGTGATGTCACTGGTGGAGTCCAGTGGCAGGTGATGTTCCTCAGGGGTTGATATTGTGACCAGCACAGTTCAACATCTTTGTCAGCAACATGGACAGTGGGATTGAGGGCACCCTCAGAAAGTTGCCAGTGACACCAAGCCTTTTGGAGCAGTTTTGCCACACACTGGAGGGATGGGATGGTATCCACAGGGGCCTGGGCAGGCTGGACAGGTGGGCACATGTGAATCTTATCAACTTCAATGTGGCCAAGTACCAGGTCCTGTACCTGGGTCAGGGCAACCCCAAGCACAACTACAGGCTAAGCAGAGAATGGACTCAGAGCAGCTCTGGAAAAAACTTCAGAGCCTTGGTCTACAAGAAACTCGACATGCAATGATCCAGCAGTGTGCAGTCCTGGGCTGCATCAAAAGTAATGTTGTAGAGTTTCCTTGAGGTACCTCCATACCCCAGGGGTGCTCCAGGCTAAGCAGCACAGAACGGGGTGTGACAAACCCCCTTGCGAGTTCTGCAGGTCCCAGTTATCGAATCTTCGGCGCAGGGACAGATGAACAGCAGCATGGGTCTTGGGGGTTGAACAGAGGTGGTTTATTCAACACATGGTGGAATCCAAGACCATTATCTGCCACGTGCAGATGGCTTTTGTGCACACAGAGGGTAGGAGGGGTTGGGGTTGGAGTCAGGTTAACTACCCAATGACAAGCAGAGCTTGAGAGGGGAATTAGGGGAAATAGCATGGGTGGAATTGGGCAAGGGAAGGATTGCAACACCTGGGTTGGACCAAAAGCTGGGGAAAAAGCAGGGGTGTGCTGGGTTAAACCATAAAATAAAAACATGGACACATATGACTTAAAAAGCACACTGCAACATAATGTGGGAAGAAGTTTGAGTGAGGTCATTCTGCCTCTGGATTCTGTTCTTGTGAGACCTCACCTGGAGAGCTACATCCAGCTCTGGGGTCCCCAACATAAGATGGAGATGGACCTGTTGAAGTGAGTCCAGAGGAGGCCATGAAGATGACCAGAGGACAGAAGCAACTCTCCTATGGAAACAGGCTGGGATAGCTGGGGCTTTTCAGCTTGGAGAAGAGAAGGCTCTGGGGAGACCTCATAGCACCTCCCAGAACTTAAAAGGGAGCCTACAGGAAAGCCAGAGAGGGACCTTTAACAAGGGCATGTAGTGATAGGTAAAAGTGTCATGGCTTTAAATTGAAAGAGGGAAGGTTTAGATTAGATGTTAGAAAGAAATTCTTTATTTTGAGGGTGGTAAGGCGCTGAAACCTTGCCCAAAGAAGCTGTAGATGCCCCATCCCTGCTGGTGTTCAAGGCCAGGCTGGTTGGGGGCTTTGAGTAGCCTGGTCCAGGGGAAGATGTCCCTGCCAATGACAGGGGCTTGGGACTTCAATGTCTCTTCTACCCCAAAGCAGTCTATGATTCTATGATTTCAAAGACAATTATAGAGTACTGAAAAGAAGAGCAGAAAAATGGTATAGAAATAAAATAACTGTCTCACAGTATGTCAAGTATTAACAATATCACTTTACAGTTTGGATTCTGTTTCATGTCAGTATAGAATAAAAGTATTTTCTGTTTTACTTGTGTGACTGAGAGGTTTTTATAAAATATGTACAAGGTACATATTTTCTTCCTAATCAATTTTTCAGTTGTATTACATAGATGTCTACTATAATGTTAAATAATAGACATGTTAAAAATTATTAAATTACTCATAATTTTGTATTAGCAACTAGACCATTTCTATAACTCATAATTCATAAGGCTGTTCCTAAATGTGTATAAGTCTACACACTTTGTCGTGTTTTGTTTCAAATATCATATTTTACAGTCTATTATGTTTTTCCTTAGCTTTTTAAATCCTTCTCCAAATAATACATGCAGTACAAACATTCAGCAAACAACGCCAGACTTGCTTATTTTGTTTGCACAGCAAAGGAAGATGAAATATCCTAAGTTTTTATTCAGTATAATGTTTATTTCCATGAGCAAACAGGGGTTTTTACATTCGTTTCTCTGACGATTTTAAAGAAAACCTTACAGCCTGCACTAGTAACATAATACTGTATGCAATTTCAAGAGAGGACATAAAAGGGCCTTTGTGAAAGGTTCTTATTATTCTAGTACAATTCTGTAATAGTAGAACAAAAATACTTAGTGTATTTCAACACAATGGTACAATCTTCCAAACATGCTCTTTCAAATAAAGGCAAAACACCTGCTGCTAGAGGAGGTTAAATCACTCTGTGAGCCTCAAATGCTCCAAAACATCTTAATCACTAAAATATTAATTGGCTAAATAAGCAAATAATTAAAAATGGAAACCTCCCTCCTGTTCTCCTTTTATCTCTCTCTTCCCAAAACAAATACAAAAAAAAAAAAAAAAACTAAGGAAAAATTCCAGCTGAAAATGAAGAGGATATTTTATAGTGTTAGGTGGTGTTTATGGCAGGAAAAGCTTGAAAAGTCAGAAAGAATAATGAAAGAAAACATCTGCTGAAAAAAAACTTGATTAACAAGATAAAGGTAAGCTCACTACACAAGTTGCTGAATTCTTCACCAGTATATTTTATTATCCTCCATTTGATCTCTGGATATATGTATATTATCCCTACCATTCTGTAACATAAGTAGTATTTCTTTTCTCATAAATTGTTAGAGTCTCAAACACTTTAAACATGACTTCAAGGTGAGTTATATATCAGGTGAATTGCTCTCATCTAGTTAATTTTTTCTTGTTACTTTAAGTTATATTTTGATTTTCAAAATACATATATATATCAAGCTACGGGTTCCTCCTGCTAGTGGTTTCCATCCACCACCCAGCAAACCTTAATATACATGCCAGCATTTTGGTGCTCAACTCTGTTTGCAACAACCTTCACAAAACCATGTTAAAAGCAGAATCTACAGTGTAGGGCTTTCACTGAATTAAAAAAACTCCACCACATTGACAGACTTTATTTACATCATCCCCGCATTGGTGGCCTTATTTTGAAGACTCTTCTTTTTACTGTAACTCTAGCTGGGCAAATTTATTGATTTCAAAACTATCTGTGAAAATAGCAGCAGAAGTCCACAGTTCCTGGGATCTTTCATTCAACCTGCATTGCAACTCTCTTGTTTAATCCATTTCACTTTCAGTTTAATATGAACATTTACTGAACTCCTCCTTTCAGGCCTTTGCAGCATTAGATGAATCCAAGGATAGCCTAAAACCTTTCCTTAGATTTGTGCTGAATCTCTAACTGTATTGTATTTTTAAAAAGCCACATGATTTTTTTTTAAATTTTAATCTACATCAATGTATCTCTTAAAAAAAATCACACTTGTGCTTAGATAGAAAGAAAAAGACCATCTTCCTGTTGAACACCTTATCCATAAATACCCTTTTAAACGAATAGCAGTCTGGTCTATGATTGAAGGCTCATAACCCTTCTTTTTCACTCATGACCAAGTTGTCTTTTATATACTTTATCCGGTGCTATTGTATGACAGTGGAAAAGCTGTTTAACATTATTGTTGCAAGATCAGAGCTCAGACCTCTAGAATAAATTTTCTTCTTATATATGGAGGGAATGAAACAGGAAAAGAACAGGCAGATATAAAGACTAAATTACATTTCAGCAAGCTTTTATTTCAAACCAAAAAACAAATGAAATTTCATGTTTCAGTTCACCAGTGTTTAAAATGGTTTGCTAATAAGGATTCCCACATTTACGGGCAGATTTTGTAAAGCTAGATTTCAACCTTCAAAAACAACGATATATGTGCTTTATAAAATACTGAAATCTTATATTGAGGAGATTCTCATCAGTAAAAAATCTGGCACAGCAGTGCAGGGAAGACGCTAAGTGGGTAACATGTATTCATGCAGGACCCAAGAGTTACAAGTAGGACTGGAATAAATATCCCCTATCCCTGTAAAGTAGTAAAAAAAGTCAGATTTCTACTATTTCGGGGTTATGTTTGCTTCTCCCCATCCATGGAAACCTAGAGAAATGAGTTTCACTGCCTGTTTTCAAAAAAAGAGAGTCCTACCTTAATATCAGAATTTATGCTATTTATTTTTAACTTCAGAAGGAAGTATAAGTACTCTCTAAAAGGCAACTGAAATTATAAACAGGTGATGATAATTAACAATTATCTTCAGTAAAGTATTGTCTGGGGTATTCATATTACAGATCCCAATTCCCCTTGATTGCAAGCTGCCAGGAAATTACATGGGGTTTTTTTCATTCTTTTTAGCAACACAATTTTATCTCTGATGGGATGCTGAAGGATCCTCAAATCTTAACTAAGAAAGATCAGATTTTTACAAATACCATGAAGACAGACTTTCACAAATGCTTAAATGCATTATTAGTTGTATTAAATGTATTATTATTTCCCTTTTTAATTGAACCTGAAGACTTCTGAAAAATTGGCTATTTTGTTATAAGAATTCAATATTTATTAGTTTACAAAATAGAGGTTACTTTTTTGGTTTTCTTGGATTTTTGTTGAGTTTGATCTGAGTTTATGAACAGTGTCTGTTTATAATTTCACTTTGTATAACTTCACTTTATATAGCTTTGTATTTGACATGTTTTGAACAATGCATAGGCAAATAGAAGGAATTTCGATTTGTAAGAGAATAAATGCTTCCAAAATTTTCAGGCATAGAAGGATAATTGACTTCTAGTTAAAACCAGATACATGTAGAAAATAATTACATTTTTTATGGAAACAATGCTGAAGGACTAATCAATGTAAATGTAACAGATGTTGCCAAGACAGTGAGAGAGAAGAACAACATGAAGTAAATTGATAACCTGAAAAACTAACAAGTTTTGATAAAATTGATAACCTGAAAAACTAACAAGAACCTTCTTCCTTCTCTTGGATCTGCAGGTGAAATTAGCGGCATGAGCTGTCATGGTAAAAATGCTATCCTTGACCAAGAGGAATACGTGCAGAGATTATTATCTTCATCTCCCTTTCAGACTCTCTAAGGAATTGTTATAGCCCAGTTAAGATCTTTATCACTCCTTCAGGAGAGTGGAATTTAGTACACAGACTTAGTCCTATGATCTTTGGGGAACACCCAAGTTGGAAACCCTTAATAATCAACTGAAGAATGGCCAGTTTCCATTAGAAACTCTATATTCAGTTTTTCTGTCTTTTAAATAAATATCCTTGTGTATTGGTCTATAAATTCCTTGGAGAAATTATCCTTTACTGTATGACTGCAAAGCACTTGATATAATGAATTTACTATCAGTCAGGGCATCAAATATTATAACTGTGCACACTCTTTTGCAAACTATAAACATAGGAAATTACTCTTTTAAGCAATCTTAACAACCATAAATTTTGTTCAGCGCAAATGAAGCTCAAATTGACCATATGCACCACATGGAAACTGATGAAATTGCATCCATATGCAAAGTGAAATCCTGCTGAATAGTTTGGAATTAGTTGAAAAGACAAGCTTGAAAAATGACAGCTATTGTTATCATAGATAAAACAGCTTTTATTCCTGGGCTTGAAGTCATGTGGTAGGGGACGTTACTTTGGTCTGCTGGGGTCAGCTGTCCTGGCAGTGCCCATTCCCAATTTCTGGTACAGCCCCAACCTACTCACAGGATGGCAGCAGGAACAGCAAGACAGAGCTTGAGGCTGTGCAAGCACTGCTCAGCAATAACTAAAAATCTGTGAGTTATCAACACAGTTTTGGTCACAAGTCCAAAGCATAGAACCACAGAGCTGCTATGAGGAAAATAAACTTTGTCTCAGACAGATCCAGTAAAGGTATTTAACCTTATTCAAAACCCAACAGCATTAGTTCCTTTCTTGAGGTTCACTATGCAGCTGTGGTTTCATTAAAATAAAATTTTAAAATAGTTAACTTAATAATTTATGCCAAATTTAATGCATTTGTTCAGATTTCCATCTATACATTTTTCTTGAAATCACCTTAGAATGACAATGGGATGATTCTACCTTAATTTGAAATTTATTTGCCCAGTGACAGATTTTGGCAACCTAGTAGACCCTTGGAATATTTGTAGACAGTTTGTACATGAGCTGTCTGAAAACCTGGACAACTTTGCTTACATGAAGAAGATTTTATTTTCAAGACTTCTTACAGCATCTTCAGCTTCCATTAAGTTATACTGTAAAAAAATGAGATACAGAAGGAATTGCATGGAAAGTCAATGGCCTGTAGACAAAATATAACACATTATTTCACAAAAATCTTCTTGGCATTGCAGGAACTGATGTGCTTTGTATGCTTGCATCTTTTTCTCAAAATTACATGAAGTTCTATCTTAAGGTATTTTTTTTTTCCTGGTTCATTTTGAACAGACGGAGTTTGAACCTTTTGCTCACTTATAGAGACACCTAAACTCTTGTGCATTAAATGTAAAGAGTCAGCATATGAAATCTGGGACACAACTACCCTAAGGAAAACGTCAAAACAGGTGTAGCAAAACAGTGCTCTGTTTCTGTTTTATCCATAAAGTCTAGGTGATGGTTAGCTCAGACAGACATAGCTACGAGATAAATTATTCCCTAGTTGATTAACCTGGCCTTTAAATTGAGATTTTTAAACCAATTATTGAGGTTTTTTTTACTTTTCTTACCTATCTTACTATATTTTTGAGTAGGGGATGCTCAAAACTTCTGATTCATAAATTGTTGAGGTTGAAATTGGCCAGATAAATTCTGCTTTTGGTCTCCAAGGTAACAGCAGTTTCCCAAAATGGCTATGTGACATTCTTAACAAGTATATCAAACCACTGGCCATGTTTCATGTTATGTACAATATGCCTCCAAGCAGAGCACACAAGAAAAGCAATCTGAAATAATTTTAGCTTCCTGTGAGACAATTTGTAGTTTTAGAATACAAAATTTTCTTCTTAACTTCATACTCTGTTATATTTAGCCTGAAGTATCTAGTTAGAAGAAGAAGATACATGACATGTAATAGTTTAATAGCTGAGAAAATTCTTACTTTAGAATTTGCAAAAAAATCCCACTTCCCTCACAATTCTATCCCACTCTATTTTTTTTTTCAGCATTCCTAATGGTTTGGATAATATTTGGACTAATACACTATGATTTTCACCCTTCCTTCCTTCCAGTTGTCCACTGAAATATTCTAGGTATCTGTAAGATGCTTCTAAAATGTATTTTACATCTTTTATGTTCTTCAAACGATTATTTCTTCTGCAGGAATCCTCTGATAAGATCCTTAGATTGGGTTAAGAGAAAAAAATGAAGTATTCCTGATATCAAGCCCCTTAAGATTCAAATCAAACTTTGTAATTTTTTTAGTTGTTAGTCAGGAGCCACACGGTAATGATTACACAGTGGAATTGTGAACATTGTATGCTTGGCTAATCTTTTGTTTTATGGAAAAGGGAAGGCAATCCAGGATGAATGGGCTCTCTGGACAATAGCCAAATCAGAACTAAGCAGTAACTGTGGGGAAGGTAATTCCAGCAGTGGGACATCATGACCACCAACTCATTGACCACCTACTGAAAATGGGCCCCAGACTCAAAGGGAGGGGAAAAACGTCTACAGACTCATGGACTAATGAGTGTGAGTCTTGAGAGCCATAACTAGCAAATAGGGCATTGAGTGTTAATTAATGAAAAAAATACATCATTTACAACCAATGAATCTCGATGCCTTTGTTTTTTAAACAAAGTTTTGATAATCAGGGAGCCAGCCTTTCACATGTTATCTCTCAGCTCTCTGCTTTGCACAAACTAGAATAAAAGTCAAAATAACTCCCCTTAGTGTGTGAGCTGGCACTGCCCACAGGATCACAAGCCTGCTTTGGGTGGGCACTGCAGCAAGGTACTGCCCATAATGTACCCACAAGATTGGTCTTTGCAGGCCACTGTGGTGGAAATGACAGTAAATATAGTCAAGAGGGAAGATAGTCAAGTGGAAAATGAAGCAGTCCAGCCACAGCTCTACTAATGGCTTTAGAGAACAGCAGATCTGTTTCAGGTGACCACCATTTAGTTCAATCTATTCTGAAAGGAAATACATTATTTGTGTTCTTCTGTGGGAATTGTGTAATGGTAGGGGTGAGTGGATACACACAAATACTCACACCCATGGACACACTGTCTACATCTAAATAGGGAAATGTCTACCAGCCTTCATACAGTCAAAATGAATAATGAGGTAGCACAAGGAAGTCATAGATCAGCTGTAGTTTGATGTCAATATCACTAAGGCTATCTTGTTTCCAATTGATTATGCTTTCTAAAACATGAATTTTACCACCTTAGTCACTTTTCTACTGCTGAGAGCTATTATTATTGTTCTATTAGTTTGATTATACACATAGGACATTTATAATAGGTTGTTTTGCCTTCTCTTTTATTCCTTAATTGTATTGTAGGACAGTTTCAAGGATAATACGGAAAATCAAATGTGAGCACATCAATAAAGTGTGTAAAGCTTATCCAGTCAGGTCTAGAGAAAGACAGTCACTCCCTTCAGTTCCTTGTTGATCTCAAAGCTGGTTATGGTGGTTACACTTTGATACCTGAGGTTATAGAGGCAAAAAATAAACCCCTTTCCAGAGTGGGATGTCAAATTCATTACTTACAAAAGGAATGGTAATAGATGATTACTGAGGATTAGCACTCACATCAGATGTTCCATTGTCAAGACTTGTGGATAGCCCACTGTCATGATGCATGGATAAGAATGGAAATAAGATCCACAAACAGAGAATAGGTTTGGTATCACATTTCTAGTCAAGCAAGTTAAAAGGCAAGACATGAGAAAGGATACTCTGATAGTTTAGCAAAACTACTTAGACTTTAAGACCTGTTTATAAGGAAAAAAAATTACATGTTTTCCCTAAATAATTTTTCGCAGAAAAAAATGATAGTCAAAATTCATGGATTCCTTTCTTCCCAGGTTCAAATCTGCTGAAAGCAGTGGAACTATGCTACTTTTAATATTTTACATTAATTATAAGCTAAATAGAAAACTGCATTTTTTACTAAACTATGCTTCAATAAATTATAGAATTAAAATCCTTTACAAAATTATTTTAATGTTTCTTTACACATAGGGAAAGCATCATGTTTATTTAATACCTGACTCTGAGAAAAAAAAATTGCTTGAGAAAGTCAATTCTTATTGTACTATCAAGTTATTTTAAGTTATTGAAACACTGCTACATATTTTTTATGCAGATCATTAATTTTCTAAGTCTGCAGGTTAGAAGGGAACAAATTTCTATAATCGTGCATGTAGCATTATTAGAATTTTTTATTTTTGCTGATTTCAGCATGCTTAAAAGCACACATCACAGCCTTAAGCAAAATATGTACAATCTAGCAGAAAAAGGACAAATAATTATTATTTTTTCTAACTGTGAACTTTCTGTTTCTGTAGCTGGAGCTCAAATGATTTATAGTAACATTTTTTTTGTCATGCTGCTTTAATATAAAGTCAGAGTCAACAATATATGTGTAACACAGGACTGTCTTAGGGATTTTCACAGATTTAAATATGAAGCTATTAATGCACAGAATACTGAAGTCGTTGTTGAACAGGCAAAGATTTAACACCTATGAGGATTTTCTTTTAAATAACATAAATGCTACAGCTCAAAGTACATTGATTAACTTAGCCATTCTATCACAATTTTGTTAAGCATATCCATAAGTGCTCTAACGAGCTTGGAAAGCCTAGCACATACTACTGATTTGATGTGTTTTTAAGTAAGATACTGTGGTTTCATGGGAAAAGAAATAAATAAAATGCAGCTCTAAAACTAAAGTTCCCAAGCTGTCTGCATTGCTCTCAGTATGAATATGGTGAGGGATCAGGGCTGAGACAGAAGCTCCTTTAATCCCTGCAACTTGTGGGGGCCAGTCACACTGATCTTTCTACATTTGTGTGCATAGGAAGACCCAGGGATAGAGTGGAGATCTCCCTGTGAGTGCGTTTGGAGGGGAACTGGCTGCCCTACAGTGACAGAGACCCTCAGAGAACCTGACAGGGCTCAAGAGGCTCATCCTGGCAGCTGCTGCTGATGTGGAAACCTCCACTGATGATCAGTGCACTGGCCTTGGAGTTCAAAAGAGCACGGGAAGGATGACCATAACAACAAGGAAAAGGATACAACATAAAAAGTGTATGTTTTACAATGTTAACTACATTATTATTCTTTCTTTCTCTGTTACAATTAGATTGAGAATAATAGTAAATAAATTCTTAAGATATAAGTTATAAGAAATAAGTTCTGTAATTTAGGTATAAGTGTGCTTCCACTTTGGCCATAAACAAAAAATTGAGCCTAACACATTTTCATGGGAAATATCCTTCTTTAATTTAAGTGCTCATTGAAACCTTTTAAGACATTACTATAATCCCCAGAATCAGTACTCATTGAACAGTTTTTTACCACTTACCTTGGTTTCTGTATCATATCATAAAAGTAAGTATTTCTCATAGGATACTTTGCCTGCATTCACCATGGAAACATTTTCAGACATAACATTGCTGCAGGAATGCTGATGGTCATTTAAAGAGTTATATAAATATACAAAAATAACTGTGAGTATGCTATTCTACTTCAAGTTGGTACACTACATGTTGATTAACTTTATCAGAATTCATATTTCTGCCCTTTAATATCCTTAATAAAACAAAGACAAAAGAGTTATAATTTGTTCATTAATAACACTTGGAGACCAAATCAAAAACTGCAGTGATGCTGATATTCCACTGGACACTACGGTGCCAAATGGAAAATACCATGGTGCACTGTGTGTGAGACATTGAGCTCACAGCAGCACTAGGGGAATGACACCCCATCCTCATTAATGTGTTGCATCTGCAATAGGCTATTGGTAACTGAAATTCCTTTAGTTGCTTGTCAGTGTACCCAGCTTGAAGGGAAAAGCTCAGATATGACTCTGCAGAGAAAAATCTTTCCTACTTGAATATGGTACTTTGTAGGAAGCTCTTAGCATTTACACTTTTTATACAGGCTTGTTTTGTTTTGCTTTGCTTGCAGCTAAAACTGATGCTCAGTAGGGATTATTTCTTATTCAGCTTGTTAAAAAATACAGTGAACATCCAGGAAAGGTATACAAATTCTCAGTTAAGAGAAAAATTTCCCCAGGCTGTTTTTATTTTTTTCTCAGTCTCACATAACAAATCCATAGTCTTCTTCATTGCAAGACAGAGGAAATATAATTTACTTTTGTAGTATTGGTTTTTCTGTGGATTACGTTTTCTATGTATTCTGCATTTTATATCAGTCAAATTCATTTCTCTAATGAGTATGTAAAGCATGTGGGATTTGGGTCTTAGAAATTGTTTAATTTTTCTTTTAGTTATACCTTTTCAATAAAAGCAGACATGAACCTTGTTGATGAAGGGATCTTTCTTTTATGCACAATTCACAAAAGAGCACCAAGTGAAGCTTTGCATCATCACCATAAAAACTTATTAATTTTCTGTTAGTTAAAAACAGCTGTTTTTCAGTGCCCATGACTAGAATTGTTGTATTATAAAAGCCTGTATCCCCTTTTTGAGAGAATTATGATTTTGATATGCAACCTATGGCTAGCAATATGTAGCCTCAGACTTTTGTGTCATCTTGTTACACTGATTTCTTCATGCAGAATCAATTATCTGTAAAGGGGAAAAAGAAGGAAAGGCACTGAATTCTGAGCATGTGTAAGTTTATGAGGTTATTTGACCACTTAGTTAAGGCTGGTAAGGCTACCATAACTTTAGATAAAATTCAAATTTTATTGTCTGTCACAATTTTCCAGCCCAGAGGTATCTGTTCCTAGAGGTACACAATATTCAGTTCAAGATACAGGAGTTGGCCTGACTTTAACTTATACTAGAGAGTTCTAGTATAGCACAAAGGGAATAAAGTAAATTAGGCATGGTGGAGATACATAATAATTCTACAGCAGCAATTTTCATATCAGATTCATTTATTTTATGAATCAAAATGAAATTTCCTCAGGGCCAGGATACAGAATCTAGAAATCTGTAAGTGCTCATTGGTCTTGTCACATCCACACAAACCACCAGCAGGAACAATGAGATTGAAGGCAGAATGCAAAATGCAATTAAACCTCTTGAAGAAGAAGTTAGAACTTTTTACCAGAGATCTGATATCAAATGGTGCTGCCATAAGAAAAGTTTGCCTTAATTTCAAAGTGAATCAAATATATTTTGCAGCATTGGTAGTACTTGATATTTACATAGTGAATTTAAGTTACAGTTGTCCAATTATATTTACAATATGACTTAAATTTAATGTCAGTGATCCATTTTATAGAATGACATCATAACGTACAAAATACTGCTACACATTAGAAAGCAGATAAAGTCTAATCTAGTCTAGTAAAGTTATGATTTTCTAGCCAGTTGTCATTTTGCTAAACAATCAACAGCATCTAGCTGTTCAAGCTGTTCTATAGCTCCAGATGTAGCCATTTTGAGATGATATTTATTGGTCACATTTTTGTTATTCTTCATTGCTTTTTTCCTAACTGGAAAAACAATAATAATAACACTGTGTTACAATTATCCTTGACTTATGTTAAATCTTTGCATCAGAAGTTACTTTTAGAGACTTATTTCTGAATTACTGCTGTCTAACTGAGGTTCCTTTCCCTAAAATAAATGCTCTACTATTTTTTTTTCAGAGCTGGTTCTTTATTAATCTTAAAGTGAGGCAGAAAAAACCCAAAGACATAACCAAAACCCAGCCCCAGAAAGGTAAAAAAACTATCCCCCAAAACCTTTCATTAGAATGTATAATTTTCATAACACAAAAACACTCCACAAGAATATGAGTGTTTGTCCTCTTAACAGTTGTGCTTGTTCTAATCTTCCCAGAGAAGTGAAGAAATCTGCTGAAGCACATGCTTCTTTAGGAGGAAATTTGCTAGGTAATATCAGATGGTTTTCTTTGACTCAGTGGCTCAGTCTTTGGATGCAGGGAACAGGAACACCCTGGAGCATTACAGTCCTGCTTCCTCCAGGGTTGCACCACTCGTGTTCAGAACTACAGGTAAGTCACAGTCTGTGCTTCATTGATTAAGCATGAAGAGAGTAATGAAAATGGCATTGAACCCTGCAGTGCCTGCTCTAAAATCCCTCAGGATCTACAGAGGGCCTCTACTCGTTTTCCCTCTCAGAGGATTATCTTTCAAGCAACTGCTCAATCACCAGTGTCCCAAGCAGTCACCTAAGAGCTGGCTCTTAAAGCAAAGCATGAAATGGAAATTTTTTTCCAAGTTTAACACACAAATTAGGATCTAGTTCTAGCGTGATACAAGCAAGCAGAGGTAATTGTAGCTGCAGTAGTTTATAGCACAGCTCAGTTTTCCTTTTCAAATACATTTTCATTTGCATGTGACGTAACTGATCTGTCTCAGGTGTCCAAGAAGAACAGTTTGCAGTGTGCCTCATCTTTGGAGCAGTGTGCAAGAAACTCAGAGACATATCAATCGTGCATATCAGGGTGGGAGAAAAATTACATGAGGAAAGCACTGCCCTGTAGGGGTTGTCCACCAAATATCTCTAACATCAGATAGAAAGTTCTTTTCAGAAGACTGGGCTGGAAATGAAGGAATATCAGGCTCCCACCATGCTACTGGTTCTGCAGTAGTTTCATGAGAACTGCCTTCAGCACCAGGAGAGCCACAAATCTCTCCTCAAAAGGATAGGCAATGAAACCAAAAGAATATTTGCCTATATTTTGGTTGTAAACACATCACCATGTAGAAGGCAAAAATCTCTTTTATCAGAAAAAAAATCTGCACCTGAGAGTTTTGACAAAATAAGGACTCTTACAGAAGTGACTGAGAGGGTTAAAGCTTTGTTAATTTTTTTTTACAATCTTACAGGCTTTAATAGTACAGTTAGAAAGTTGAGAAGGCAACATGATCTTCATGGTGTCTAAAAATTTACTTTTCGGGAAATTGTCCAGCCACAAAGCCAGAGAGCACACTGGATGAAATTACCTGCTGCAGAGTAGAATAGAATAGAATAGAATAGAATAGAATAGAATAGAATAGAATAGAATAGAATAGAATAGAATAGAATAGAATAGAATAGAATAGAATAGAATAATAACTTTGATGGATGATTTCCATCCACTCTGAATGCATCTACTTGGCTAGTACTGAAGGATTTTACTCAGGTAAATTGAAGTTTGAAGTAATTTGAGGTGGGCTAGAGAAGTAACATTATATTTGGGTGTTGGAACCCTGGAGGCTGAAAATTTCAGGCTGTCTGAGCTGAGGGGTGCTGACTCTCAGGCAAGCACCGCATTTGACTTGAGGCCTTGGAACAGGCTTCCACGATTGTGTGATAGCACAGGGGTTGTGTGTGTGTAGTTTGAGTGGTGTTGTGTGATCTCACAGGGTGAAAAACTTGGATTTGGGTTTTTTGGTATATAGTAGTGTGTGGGTCAAGATGGAGGATTCAGGGCATTGTCTGGGTTCTTCTTCTTCACCTTCCTCTTCCTTCTTCTTCACAGATATGAGTGGTTTTGTCTAATTGGATGAAAAATATCTGCATTGTGAGCCTTGGGTGGTCATTATTGGGTCAAAAGTATAAATAATATAGGTGTCACCTGTATTATCTCGGTAATTATCTCTTAAATAGCCCTGATAAGAGTTAGAAGCTCTCCATTTTGTCTCATTTCTCTAACTTGCAAGTTGAAGCTCACACGCTGTGAGACTGTAAATAGATAAGAAATAATAAACAACCAAGACCGAACTCGACTTTACATCTCCCATGTCTTTCATCCTGACCTCGGCCAAGATAAAGCAGACAGAACTGTAACAAATGGTGCCCTGTGTGAGGATAACACCTGCTAGTGCCAGGTCGGGACCTCCCTGAAGGAGAACATTTGGGAACCAAAAAAAAATATCAGATTAAAGGAGCACTAGTAGATATGGATGAGTAGTTTATCCAAATTTTTTTTCAGCAGTAGTAAAAGTTCTCAACATAACTGAAATACAAATAGCAAACTTCAAATAAGGCAAAGGTAGGAGCTGCTTTTTTATAGTAAGTGTTTTTATTGTGATATTTGAGTTTGGAGCTAGTTTTAATGCATTCCTTACTACATAATAAAATAAAATACAATGTAAATTGATTTTCTTTTTTTTTTTTAATTACAGAATCAGTGCACACACAACAAGCAATTCACTGAGTAACGCTAGACATTTCCTCTTATAATTAAACCTTTTGATGCTGTGGAAGGGAAAATTTTATGCTGCTTGATTTGTTCTCAATCTCTCAGGGAAATCATGCTGTATCTTCCTTTCAGGATAGTTACCAGGGAGTCCTAGAACTGTTAGTAAGGATGTCTTAAATGTGACCAGCACACTATCACACAAGATTTCCTTACAGTTTCTGTTGGGAACTATAAAACACTGGGATGGCAGTGAGAAATTTGGATTCACATTATGTTTGTGACACACGTTTTTGGAGCAAGCCCCTTAATTCTCAACAAGTAAGTATAACCCCATTCATTGCCCACCCAGATCCTTAGCCAATGTCTGGTGGAATAAAGGGTTGGTTTTTTTCTTGTCACCTCATCAGAGCCATCGGGGAAAAGAAGATGTCAGGTAGGAGGAGTAAGACAGCAGAGGGTGAGAGGGGACAGACAGCCATGTACTGCATGAATACCTGGGTGAGAGGGGACAGACAGCCATGTACTGCATGAATACCTGGGTGTGCTCTGCTGCTGGGTAGGAGACACAACCATTTCCTGCTGGGGCAACATGACTGTGCAAACTTTATAAGTGGCTGTGTTGTCTTGACACAGTCCAGCTTTTTGTTTTTTCTGCACCTATGCTTTCTTTATTGATTCTTCACACATGCACAGAGAAATCTATTAATGATACTTTGGGAAGCTTTAAATATGGTGTTCTGATCAGGTTGTCTGGACAGATCACACAAAGTCTTCTCCCCACATGCAAGATACACAGAATATATATTTTAATTTAGATATTTTGAGAATCTATCTCTCCCATGGGTCTTGACCAGAGTTCAAGATATGAAGCGGGATTGCAGGAGATCTTTATAATTTAGTGGATAACAGGAAAATAGGGTGTATCAGTCAAATCAGGGCTGCAAGACCAACATGATAAGCAGAAAATGAGCAGTGTTGGACAAAAAGGCAAGGAAGTTTAGAGAAAACCCTTTTTCCCCTTTTGAGGCACAAAAGACATTTTGTTTTAATATGACAGCAAATTTTGCCAGTACCCCACTTGCTTCTCCTGTCTAAAATGTTAAATCAGATTTTTTCTTATTGCCTGTACTCTCAAAATTTCTATAGAGTTTCTATTAGAAATTTTGGATTATGCATATTATGCAATTAAACCTCTCTTATAATTTATAAGGCTGTATAATTTATCTATCATATACCTATTTACATATTAATATGGAGGATATATCCAGCTGGTGTACATCTGGTGTACAGAACTGAGTTGGGGGTTGAGAAAAAATTTTCTATCCAAATCAGGATAAGATCTTGGATGAAGTACCTCTTTCATAAGGATCTGAAAGTTACCTGTGTCAGTGAGTGTCATGTCCCATGAGAAGAATTTTAACTTCCTGAATTCACATAAAAAGGGAAGGATTTCTCCAAAACATAAGTAGAAAAATTTGGCACAGTAACATATACATTTTTTTTTCTACTGATAAAATGATTCAGAGCACAAAGGAGTCTCTACCTGTCTTTGGTAAGTGCTTAGCTCAGTTTTTACACTTCTAGAAGCACAGCAAATAGATTGGACTTCAGGCAAATCCCTGAGGTGTTAGCACTGATCACATTACTAGAGACTCTATGGGTGAGAAATTCCTTGGAGGTCAAAAAAAAGAAGAAAGACCATAACAAAGTAAAGCACTAGAAAGTGTTTTGCCTCTGTCTTGTCCCCCTCATTCCCAATCTCCACATCTGTGCATTTGTTAGAAAACATGAATAAACTATTTGCAAAAAGAAACAAGAGGAAAGTTGTTTTGAAATGTGGAGCAAGCCATTGATACAGTAAATCCTTAGTTTATTAAACTAATAAAAGTATTAAAATACAATAAACAAGTTCCCAGTCCTGGAAATACTTATGCAGTTATTGAACTACAAAGAACTGATTATTCATGAGTAATCATGAGTTAAGCATATAATTAAGTATTTGCACTCAAACTTTCAGTCATTCTGCTCATTGCTATTTCAAATACCTGCCTATATTTGACGTTAATATAAAGTGGTGTGAACTTTTTAAAAAAGCCGAAAATAATTTGAATAAATTAATTAATATTTCCTTAGAAAAATAAACAAGCATTAGATAAGTATGAAGAACTTTAAAGGGCATGTTGCTTATTTTATAGGAAATTATGACAATTAAAATGCAATTTGTCTTTTTTACAAAATTTTAAGGCATTTAATACCTACATACTAAATCTCTTTTCTAATGACTTACCAGTTTTAAATACTTTGCAGTAATGACTTATATAATTTCAAGTGGTTATTTTCCATACTTCATTACTTTCCCTCAAATGATCATTGATTTGATAATTAGTTGATATTTTAAAGGCTAAAGACGTGATGTCCTTGAAAATGTTTTAAGTGTCTTGTTCAGGGCAAAAATAAATTATCATCTTTGAAACGCCATTCAGCAGTAATTTTAGTGGGCTTTTTTTAGTCTATTACAGATTGAGAGAGTCTTTCATTTTATATTAATTAGTAGTTTGTGGCAAGATACTCAGAAATCAACATATTGCACCGAAATTTCATGCAGTAAGATATCTCCCTGTACTCAGCGGGTAGCTGTAATGTATCTTTGAACAAAGCCCACATTTCACTTGATGTAAAAGGACTTCCAATTTTCACTGTGTCATTTCTCTTCTACATAACAAATTAGCACACTGAATAACTTTTATCCCCTTCCCAGCAGGCAGGATACATTAGGACAAGATTTCTCAGCCTCTTAGTGAGTTTTTAAAAGTTGTTTCATAAATGTTTTCACCAGGTTCTAGGAATTCATCTGACCTCTCTGGAGAAGAACTCTTTGAAGGACAATATCTACCATACTGCAGGAGTTGGAGCACACTTCTTTTGAAATAACCTTTCTGTCTTCAATGAACACATTTAACAAACATTTTAAATTGCATATGTAAACCTATGGACTTGAGGACTAAACTGGGATTAAGATCTTGCTCAACAAGAATAAAAACAGCAAAAAGTTAATATTATTAACAAAAGACTGTTATAAATGGTCAGAGGCCAATTCAAAATAAAATAACAAAATTTATTTAACACAATTTCAACACCGAAATAAAGCCACAATAAAAAGAAACAACATCGATCGAATGCTGGGTGGACAGAGAGGCGGTACAAAAGTACCCTCCGAATTCTGCCACACTGCTATGTTTCAGCCCGTGGGTTTTATACAGTTTTTTTACCCTAAGGCTAAGCCTGTTGAAAGTCCAAATATGCTTTGTTTCTAAAAGAGTCCTGTCTGCATGAAGAGGTTCCTTGATGGTTTTTTCCGAAGTTTATCTTGGGAGGGGTGATCTTGATCGTCCAGGATCTCTACCAAGATCGGTATCTGATGTTGAAGAGCTGTGAAGTGAGGGTCCACCCTTAATGGCCGGACCATCTTCTGGCTCTGCCTTGTTGTTACAGTTGTAGATGTGTTTGGGAACTTTGGAATCTTGGAGGCATTCTCGGGTAGCTTTTTATTAGTAACTTAAATCCACACGAATTTATCTATTATACTTATTACAAGACTAAAAAAGTTAAGCAAAGTAGTAGTGAATAACTATTTTTAATTAAATATATGACTGTAGATTCAGATTGTGTCTGAAAGGTATTGATTTAAACAGCTAAACTGATTAGCAATTAACTCACAGGAGCAAGTCATGCAGCTTGTGTCACTAAAGAGTGACATACCACAGGAGGTGACACTGCTGCTGTGTCACCCAGACTGGATGCTCTTGAGAGTCAGTTATAAGAAGAGGATAAATTATTGATACATCATTAAACTGTAGAATGATTTGGGTCAGGAGACACCTTAAACATCCCTACTTCCAGTCCCTGCCATAGCCAGGGACACCTTTCACTATCTCAGCTTGCCCAGAGCCTCACCCAGCCTGGCCTTGAACACTTCCTGGGATGGGCAACCACAACTTCTCTGGCCAACCTGTGCCAGGGCCTCACCATCCTCTCAGGAAAGAATTTCTTCCTAAGATCTCTTTTAAACCTACCTTCTATCAATTTAAGGCCATCCCTGCTTGTCCTATCACTACATGTCACTTTAAATAATCCCTCTCCATCTTTCCTTTAGTCCACCTTTAAGTACTGGAAGGCCACTCAGAGTCTTCTCTTCTCCAGGTTGAAACACCCCAATTTTCTGAGCCTGTCTTCATAGGAGGAGTGCTCTAGCCCTGTGATCATATTCAAATTCATGGAATTCTTTGCCACTGAAAGCTTGTGTGATAAAATTCAGTCATCATCCAATGTCTGACTCTGACAAAAAGTTTTCCATTTTTTTGTAATATTTAAATTTGTATTTGCTTTGAAAAGTAAATTAATCTTGTGCATATCTTTAGCAAAATCTCTAGCAAAACAAGCAACTTTTGAGTAAATCTTTTTTTGTTTGTTTCTATAATCTCTTTTAAATAAAAAATGCAAGAAAATTCCTAGAAATTTTGTATTTTCTAATAATTTAAAATAAAATAAGGGTACTAAGTCTTTAAAGTCCTCATGTATCATGATGTTTTGCTAGAATAAAAACATTTATCAATATTTGAAATTAAACCAAGAAATTATATTTATCAATATTTGAAATTAAACAAGACAAAATTATTGTGCTACTTGTTGACTTTAGCAAAGAAAAGGATAAAAAGATACAAACAATCACAGTTAATAAACACATTCTAAGTATCATTTATATACCTAAGTCCCAAAAAACCCCAATAAAAGCTATAGCCATGCTTGAAATGAAATCTTTGCTTCAGGTATTTTTTGATTGGGCTAATAGAAGGAACTTAAGCACATTTTCTGTCACTGTGGATTAACACATATGTACTCAAACTCACTAATCTGTAGCCTGCATTCTCAGTGACCCATCAGTTAAAGAAAACTGGCTTTTAATGGGGGTCTGGCAGGCTTGACCCATTGTTTTTTATTTATACTATGTTTAGACTTAGCTTTTAAGATGTCAGTATCTTAATTCTAAATTCATATGTTTGAGGGTTTCTTCTCCAATTTTTTTTAATTGCCTCAAAAAAAGCTAAGAACAAACATAACTTATTTGCCTTATTTTAAGGTCAGGAAAAATTGGATCAGTTAGTGCAGATCTCACTGTCTGTTACTCAAAAGGTAAAGTCCTTTTTCCCCATTGCAACATTCCAAAATTATTTTGTAACTGGTAGAAAATTTGATCTCTGTTGCTTTGATTGTAAATAAATATTTTTTAAACTGCATATTTAATGTTTTAATTACAATAACAGAGGGCTTTGTTATTTCTGTTGCCAGTCACTGAACATGACATGAAAAGGGGAATTCAAGTATAGTCACTTGGTTATTAAAGGACACTCCATCATATTATAAAGTCTCCTTACAAAATCCCTCTGACAGAGTTTTCCTCTCACTATTTCATCTTTGAGTGATCACCAGGGTAAGAGAAATCTAATTTATATCAACTTGATGTATTAGTGAGAAATTACAAAAGGTGAGTTTCCAGAGCAGCTAACTACCCTCACCACTGAAATGGATGCTCTGGCTCCAGATTTCTCTTTCCATCAGTTGAACCTCTGCTATAATAAATAACTATTTACAGCAGAAGATAAATCCTCTCTATGATAGGGTGGGGATAGGGAACCTCCCAATGGTTTGGTTTTCCCTCTTCTCATTCCTATTTTCCCATGTGTATATAAGGACTAGATACAGCCTTCTGATAATCAGCTCAGTAATATACAGACAATTGTGATAGTTGCTCTCACTTGACTTTACCTCATTTATGTCCTACATTAAAAAGACTATTTAAAAAGCCAAAAGGTTTGAGGGCTAAGACTAGAGAGAAGAAACAATGAAGATAAAGGAATGTAG
Organism: Acrocephalus scirpaceus scirpaceus; assembly: GCA_910950805.1. Lineage (NCBI taxonomy): Eukaryota > Metazoa > Chordata > Aves > Passeriformes > Sylviidae > Acrocephalus > Acrocephalus scirpaceus. The sequence goes on along the minus strand of OU383773.1, from coordinate 142,215,402 downwards.
GAAGTATGTGTGAGGCAGAGGAAGAATCAGGAAAGGACAATACCAGGCAGAATGACCTGTACAGAGGAACACTTGGTTAGAGTGGACAAGAAGTGAGGGCAAAGGATAATGTATGAATTGAAGGAGAAAGCAAAGGAAACAAGGATGAAGAAGGAAAATTCACTAGAAAAGGACATTTGCTTGCAAATATTTGTATGATGTTTATATACCATTGCAGTAGGTTATGGAACACCAGAGATAATACCCCTGACCAGTAATAAGGGCCTATCACAGTTCTTTATGTTTGTTACAGGCAAATTGCACCAAATATAGTGAATCTGTACTCACTGACAGGTGGAAAAGGGTTTTTCCATCATTAATTCACTATAGAAGACCAACATTGATGCAGATTCTAAGATGAACTGGTAATTTTAAACATCATATCACTGCTAAGAAAAAAATACAAACCTGTTATGGATCTGTGAAATGCAGAATCTGTGATTGTGAATTCTCTGAGATGCCTATGGCCTTTGTTGTTTTTTAGAAGTCGCTGTCCTTGGCAATCAAAGTACAATTATTTTTTACAGAAATTTGAAAAAACAAAATTTAATTGCTAATTGAATTCAATCATAAATTACTCTTGTATTTTTTTCATATTCCCTGAATTTTAGAATTGCTGTTGCCCTGTTTAACAAACTGGTATTTAAACATCACTTTCTAAGTGACTGCTTATAAAAGAATTATGCTTATCTAGTCTGTAAATGTCATTTTATGGATTTTTTTTTTACTATTGAACCTTGAAATCCTCGCAGCTCCAACAATCTTAATTCATCTCTGAAAAGTACAGGTTCAGCTATTTGGGTAAAAGCAAATGCAGTTGTTTAGCTACTAAAACAAATATATTGCAGTCAAATGTTGAACTGATGTCTGAATGAAAAGTCTGCCAAATAAATTTAAAAAAAAAGCTATTAAATTTGCTTTAACAGGAAAATAAAAAATATTTTCTATTCAATTAGGCTTATGTATATTATAGAAACAGCTTTTAGGCACACATGTTCTGCAGTCCAAAGCTGCTGGGAGACAATCACCTACTGCAGTGTGACAGGTAGCCTGTGCCATGGAGATGAAGGATGCTTCTCCTGCAGAAACTGTTTTATGGGATAGGTGCAGGAAAAGGTTTTAAATCAGCTGTGATGCCTCGATACACCTGCAGCTTAGCCTCCCTAATCCATCCCCAGGAAGTGGAGATGGGAGCCATGACAGACACATTTAAATCTTCCCACCTGTAAACTGCCACATTATGGGGAAGAAATTAGGGAGAAACCAAGGCAGTCTGGAGTGGAGTGCATCCCTCAAATGGAGAAAAGCTGTTGCAAAATCACACCCCTGGTTACAACACCCAGGAATTTGGGGACTAGTCTGTAAGGGAAACTACAGAGAAACTGTCAGGTGCTCATTCAAATAACAAATCTTGTGTGCTTGAAACTCTTCATTTGTGTTTCAGTTCAAAGCCTGGCCTTAAGGCTCACTTAATAAAATATTTTATTTCTTTGTTGTTAATTTTTATTCAGGGTTAAACTGGGAAGTTAAGGATATTCTGCTTTTACATACACAGAAAATCCAAGGAAAGCAGTGAGTGGGTTCACCCTGGCCTGCCTTGCTGTGGGGCACCTGCAGGGACTCAGTGCTTTAGAAGCCCCACAGACATGGTGAGCAGTGCAGAGGAGACCTGCGGGGCACATGAACTGTGACATTCCAAATAGGCCATGGACAGACAATGGCAGAAAAGGGCTTTCTCCAATTCTGGTCTCCTGAAGGGGAAAAATATGGCTCAGAGCATTTCTTGGAGATGCAACTGGGTCATCCTTGTGTGTGGCTATGAAAAAGGCAACATGAGAATTTTGAAATTAGATCCCTTTATAAATGTATGTGTACTTTCACTGTAATGGCCAGGATTAGGTCTTTTACTGCTGTACAATTTTGTCCAGGTCTGGCACCATCCTTTCTTATCTTCTTCTTCCCATGTCCCCAGCATTTGCACCTGCCAGAGTCCTGTGCACATATAAGCCATGGCTGAATATTCCTATAAGCTGAGGTTTCTCAGGGTCTTACTAGTCTTCAGTATGTCCAGAAAAATGTGTAATGGGCCCTTATACATTTATTAATAGTGTTTTCCTTTTTTAACAGTAACATTATCATGTTACCAAAGAGTCCCTCAAGAGAAGAGAAATCGGTATGTGGTTAAATTCTAACCTGATAATTGTGCTACAAGTGCTGATGCACAGGCAATCAGAAGCAGGAGTCAGATAGTTCTGTCTATGAATCCAGTCAATTTCTTGAAGAATCCTCTTTTTCATTAAAGCAAAAATCCCTGTGAGATTTAAATAAATACACAAATTAAGAATTCTGTATATTTACCTCACGACAATGGCACCATGTGGTGACCTTTCCCTTCCCAATAATTTTTTATTTACAATAGTGCATACACTGACCAATAATTTCTCCTTTTACTCTAACTGTACTTAGAAGTACATGATACTACCACACTGCAACCCCACGCAACAAGCTATGATACAATAATTAAATATAATTTTGTATCTGATCTAATAACCAAGCTAGACTGTGTGGAGTTGTGTGAAGAGAAAATGAGTTCAAAATTAATTTGTTCTCATCAAGAATCAGGATAAAAACTATCAATGTTATTCAGAAATACAGATTTCTGAAGGATCTCATATTTCTACACCACCAAGAAAGCTGTGAGGCATTAAATTTACAGTGTGCAAGAGACAAAGAATAAAGGGCAATTCTTAAAAGTGCATTGTATTATTGATAAAAAATGACATGCAGCATTAGATCTCATGTCACCTTGTGTTTGAGATCATCACAGTGGATTGTTGGCAGCAACTTTATCTGCCAACCTGGGCAAATTGAGAATAGAAGCAGATATTTGCCCCATCTTATAGCTGGAGAAACCAAAGGACAGATAATCGTCAGGGTTTTTTTTTTAGTAATTACCTGAAAAAGTAATTAGAGAAGTGACAGAACTTGGCAATGAGAGTGGATTTTATGAGCATATTTTTTTTTATCCCTGCTTTCATTCAGATGTTCCCCTACTTACTTGAAGAAAAACCCAAGCACTGACCTAAGCCTCTGCTTCACCATCATCCACAGCTCCTTCTCACACCATCCCAAGGCCCTGACCTTGCTGTTACACAGATCCCCCACCTGCCCTCTCACATTACTCAACGTGTTTTAAACCACATGCCCACATTTGTAGCTTTGAATCATCTTTCCACAGGTACAGAATGGAGGAGTGCGTGAACTCATTAATTTTTAGATTATTAGAAAGTCTTTATATTAATCTTCTCATCTTCTCCTCCCACATTCTCACACATATTCATCCTGGGGAGACATAGTCCCAGCAAGAAGCTATAAATATTCCATTTACTTATGACACACATTAAAATTAATTTCTGAAAGCAATCAGAAAATTGGAAAATCAGATTATTTAACTTCTTTTAGCATTGATAGGAAGACATTATGCATTAAAAGAAGCTTTTCTACAGTGGGCATGTGAATCTGTAAAAAATATTATTTTAATAGCGTATTATTTAATGCCTGACAACAATAGGACTCTGATAGAATACGAACAATAGTAAATGAGCTCATTAGTTCTCAAAGTTTTTACACAAAGAATAACAAATTGTTCCAGAGTGTTGGTAAAAATATACGGTTTTATCAGAAAATTAATCTTTACTGAATATTTGTGTGACTCTACTTAGGTGATGGAAGCTTGAAAATGAGTGGAATAGAAAGAGGGAAATCCTCTTCATATTTATTACAAATTCTGGTTTATGAACAATAGAAAATTAAGGGATCACTTTATCCAGAACAGACAAAAGATGGAAGAAACAGCACATTGTTTGGTTCCAACCATCTCTTTCTTGGTTTGGAGAAATCATCCTGTAGAAAAGGGATGAACAGCACAGTTTATGCTTTATCAGCTGGTTGTGTCAGTTTAAGTAATAATTAATATGGTGGCTCTATTCTAATATTTTGCCATACTTGTAGCACAAAATATCAATACTTCTTTATTTGAAGCATTGAACTGCCAACAACAACTTATCAAGCCCCGTGGAGACGTGAAAAGAAAAAAGCTGTACATGTAGATCCTAAACCCTCTACATGGTTTTATGTAGAGGGTTTAGGAACCCTTATATATAAAAAATTAATAAAAAATAAATACATTTTTAAAATTATGTATTTTCAAAGGGGTTTTTTAAGATTTATTTATTTTTTAAAGATTGTGTTCTCTGTGTGTATGTGACTTTGAGGAACATTCAGGTAACATTTTTAACTCTTCCTTATTACTGATCTCACTAGTTCAGTGGTTGGGGTCTCACTTAAAGGATGGGAAGAGGTATATGACATCTCCTGCTCCTAACAAGCAGCTGAATGCTGATTATGTTATTAGGATTTTATCTGTGCAAATAAAAATGCAGATTGTGAACCTTAGCATATTTTCCTACCACTGCAAGTCTAAAATGGTGCATCATTTTATGCCTGGTGTTGAGCTAAATGCAAAGCAGAAAATTAATAAAAATGTTGACTTTCCTAAATTAATATTCCAGTTTCCAGGTTCAGGACAGCATAAGGGGAATGCAGAGAAGATATTTCAGAATGGTCAGTTTTTCCACTTCTTTCGCCTTTATGAATAAAAAGTTTGCATTTTGTGCTGAAAATAGAAACTTTCAAAAAACTTTAATAATGGATTTTTTTTACTAAAATATTAGTTGAGAGACATGAAAACCTTTCTCATAAGCAGATCAATTTTAACAGCTTTTAAATAACTAAACAGTAACCATATTTTTATATCAAATTATAAATAATCTTTATTTCAAATGGTCACTTGCTACTCTTAAATGACTATGCAGAGTCTTGTCCTTTAATGAGAACTGCCATAAATTCTGAGTTAGGCATAGCAGACCTTTGAAAGATGTTAATTTAAAAGAAACAGAGAAGATGTAATGAATGGTAGAAAAACACTAAGGAAATAAAAATAATATTCTAAAGCACTTAGTAAGTTATTTATCTGAATTGAATTTTCAGGTCTTTCACTTTATTATGAATTAAAGAAAAGTTAAATTTTGAGTATGCTTTTATATTAATCCACATGCAGATATGTAAATCATTGATAACTGTGAATGACAGGTACTATTCTCATGTTCCACTTTTTTTAAGGAAGTTTCAGTCATTAAAAAAATGTTGTTAAAACTGTTGAAAACCAATCTACACATAAAAAAAACCTAAACACACTTCTCATTGGACTGATACTATTTTTAATCAGTGAAGAAAAGTTGCTCCAAGAAGAACAAAGATGAAAGTTAAAATGTTCTTGAGTAGTTTGACCTTCCACCCCTTACCACATGTAATGAATGAGACTCCTCTTACAGTGCATGATGAATAAGGACTCATTTTCATTAGCAAAGCCTCTCAGAGACATCTGAGCTGGTTTGAGAAAAATACTTCCAGACTTCTCCAAATGATTCACTAAATGGTGGTGAAAACCTCCTGTCCTTCATTTTTCTGTGTCACAAAGAGTGTCATTGATATTTACAGGAGCTATAAGAAGTGACATTGGAGAGTCCAGCCCTTAGTTTCACATTATCAATATACTATCAACAGTCAGATCTTTTAAAATATCATAAAATGAGCATGAACATTATGAACTAAAAATGTTCAGAACAGATTTATGCAATTTATGAGCAAAAAAGATTTTTGTTTCTAACTTTTTTTTTGCCTTTTCTGTTTGAAGACTGTAAAATTCTCCAAGAAGGAGGGTTTTAAATATTCCAGATCCCACATTTCTAGCACACATGTTCTGTACTGCTTTTCACTCACATTCATGGCTTGGCTGCACTTGGATAGGGCTTTCCCAGGACCTCTTCAATCCCTGGAACCATAAGGAAGGATCTGCTGCTGTTACGACAAAAGACAGAGCTGAGCTCAAGCACGGAGGACAGTTGGCATCTGAAATGGTGGCATGAGATGCAGCTTTGAAAGTGTTACCAGGGAATGCACAGACACAGGCAATGATTGTAACACCAGTTAGAGTAAAGGGAGCTTACAGGTTAAAAGGCTTAAAAGTCTACTTTACTAAAAAGGGGATTTTTCTTTGCATTTTATGGAGAACAAATTTACATATTAGAAAAATACAAGCAAAAAGGAAAAGAGCCTACTATAAAAATGATCATATTTTTCTGCAATATTCAAGATTCCATTGCTTCTATAGCATGCTATAATTAATCCTTTCAGGCTCCCCTGTCATGGTTGTACAACATAACTACGGGTTGTCCATCATGTAATGACTTCTGCAGGTGAGCAATTATTACAATAGCTAATAACTAGCAAAATTACCAGGACAACCCTGTACTGTTATTTACAAAGAAAACTTGCCAGTTATTGTGTAAACTTTGCATTGTCGCTCAAACCTCACACTTGTATTACTTCTTTTCCATATAAAAATTATCTGCATAGTATCACGTCCTGCTAAAAAAGAGCATCATTTATTCAAAGATTCTTCAAATAAACAAATATTTCCACATAAATAATATCAGAAATATCATTTCAGGTGTGCCAAAATAGAAAATGCAATACTTTACACAAAACTGCAATAACAGGATTAGCTTGGAGCAAAAACTGATGATGGGAGAATATAAACAAATTGTATATCTGAGATACAACAGAAAAATATTTGCTATTACATTTGTTTATAAATGTTGCATACAGCGATAAAACGTACAGAGGAGTAAATGGGTTTATCTTGTCCATTTTGATTTCTACCAACTCATTCAATTACACTTGGAATTTTGCAATATTTCCTTTGATCTTCTTACAGGTTTTGTATTTTGTAATAGAAAGAAGAAACAACAGAAAGCAAAGCTATTATTCTTGTCTAACATACAAAGGCTACTGTTTTAATTAAAAATGAACTAATACTTTGAGGCACCCACCTCTTCTTTATCTTCCCAGGCTGTGGCTTGGGTTGAGGTACCAGCTCCACCACAGATATCCACAATTCTCTGAGTAACTTAGTTTTGCTTTCCCTAAAAGAAAGTCATGCTACTGATAAGGACTTAAGTCCTTGAAAACTTAAAACCTCAGCAAGCATTTGATTTCCAACAATAAGATAGGAATCTAGGACCAACTGGCTTTCCATCCAGTCCAAGGAGTTTTTATGAAACAAAACACATTTCTTATACTTAATTTCCTAGTGTGATAATATTCCTCTCCCTTTGCCTTTTAAAGTTAGCCCATACCTCTGAAAATGGAACCAGAGTCTAAGACAGCCTTCAACAACAGCTGTTGTCTGACTTGTCCCTGACCACAGGGCAATGACAAAAAGGTTTGGGGGTTCCCAACACAAAGGGTCAAACACCTGAACACTCAGGTATGCAGAGGGATGCCACCCCTGCATCTTCTTACCTTTGTGGGCAACCTCATAAGAATAGTAATGGAAATAGAAAAATCATAAGTGGATCAATGACTTTAGCTGGGACATCTACATATTAATGCAGTGGTGGGCAAAATGCAGATGGTCTAAAAATGATCCTCATAAATATTTACCATGCTCAGAGAAAACAGTTACAGGTATATAACAGTTGTACCCTTGTGCTTCAGCAGCAGCTGGTAACGCTGCCAAACACAGAATGTGATTTACATAACATGTTTTTAATGAATTATGCTGGCAGCATGTATTATGTTCCCTATGAGACACATCAGTATATTCTTGTATTTCTCAAGCTGAATGGATCTCCAGGGATTCAGAAGAGATTCAAACTCTTCCCTACTCATGTACAGATCGGGGGATTTTTTCACTACACAAAGATTTCTCTGACTGTATCTCTCAGCTGACCCTCAAGTGACAGCACAAAGGAGCAGCGGATATGTGCACAACCATATAAAATAAAATTAGATTTTGCTTGGAGCTATTTAAGAAATCACACATAAAGCACAGGAAGTGTGAGTATAAAAGTATAGCAGCCAGTCCTGTCTATCATGCCCTGCACAGTCAAGCTGTGTGTTGGATAGTTTTTCTGTCAGGATGAGCCTTCTTTATGACGGGAAGGTTAGAACAGCTTTCTTCCCATACAAAAGTGCCACTGTTACCCAGTGATTTTAATGGGACTTAATTAAGGGATGCAGGAAGTTTCACTGCTCTTACTCTGCTTTTGGGGTTTTTTGTTTCACAAGGGTGATAGAATTTTAGCAGTTTAGGCTGTCTGGGAAGAATCCTCTGTGAAATGAAACTTCCATTTCCAACTTTCCCAAATTACAGTTCTGTAAGGGTTATTTACTGCAACACAGATGAGCAAAAACACAGATAAATACACAAAAAAACTGGCATTTGCAACAAAGTGCATTTCTAAGCTAAATCAAACCAAGCATATCTTTGAACAGAACTGTGTTTGAGAACAGACCTGTATATTTCTCTCTGACCAATAAGATATATTTATATAGCAGTTTATTAACAATAAGCACCATTTTATGCTTATTCTTATCCAGTGTAACTCAGTGATGTACTGTTATTTAACACTATAGTAGAATTCCTTTCTCTCTCGTCTTTAATCATATAAGAAATTAGATTGAATTTGCATTTACACAGCAAATTTTATGATGTAAGTTTCCTAATATACTTCAGCTTGATACTGAAGTAAATTGTATTATCCCTAATGGGTCATCAGTTCTGAGGTTTAGTATTTGATCTTGCTTTATTATCTTCCCTAGCTATATTCCATACCTAATTTTTTCCTGAAATGAGCATTATTGATTTACTCATTAAATACTGCCTGTTTGGTGTGAATTTTTCATCCAAGCAGTATGATGAATCCTTTTTAAAATAATGATTATATGCTGCACAAGACTTGAAATACTGTCTTCCTGAGATGGTTTTCAATGGATTGCAACTAAATACATTGTATACAAAAAACGTCTTGTACCCTTTCTGCAAAATGACATCCATTGATTATATCTCCTCAAAAATGGAACAATCAATAAATTATTATATTTCTTAAAATTAGGCTCATTTCAGGGTGAAGGATTATTTTCTTGGTTTTGTTTGAAGGTGGGGTTTTGTTTCTGTACTACTTCAGCCTAAAAGACAACCTCATATCACAGAAAAGTGGTTAAAAATTTTAGAAATGTTTAAAAATGTGGGTTTTATCAGGCAAAACATACAAACAAACAAACAAACAAAACCAACCAAAAAAACCTCCCAAAAAACCAAAGAAAACAGAATGGCTGAAATCAGACTCCAGTAGTCCCACTTACTGACACACTATTTTCCAGCTACTTAAATTTTCAAACCCAGTGGATGTGTTTGGAGGAATAAAGTTTTTGTTATGAAGGATCTTTCTGATATTATTCCTAAATACTCAAAGAAGTTGGGTCAAAAGCAATTGATTCTGCTACAGAAATGTGTACAATTTGTCAGTGGTGTCCAAAACTGAAGAAAATATTGCATACAAATTCAGGAGCAAAAAAAAGCATTTCCAAAAACCCTAGAAATGTTGTTATATAGTGTGTTGTTTGATTCAGGTCAATATATTTTACTTTATTGAAGCACACATAAATTATTTTCAGTGTGTTTCACCCTAAACATTTTGTGATTTTATGCACTGGTATTCATCTAAGGAATCCAAGGTTTTGCAAATGAAACTGTGTGGAAATGAAGGAGAAAACCCATCCACACAAAGATGGTTAGGCTATGGAACAGCCTGAGCTTCCTCCAGTCCTGACAGTTTTCCCTAAGCAAAGGAATAAAACCCTGGGCAACCTCCTTTGAGTGCTGGGGGATGTGGAGACCACCTGAGCTCCCTTCCAATCTAAATTATTTTATGATGTGGTGATGTTCAATGCACAACTATCAAATTAACAAGGCTGCTTTAGACTGCATGTTTCATGGCATTTCCTGTCATAAAGCATCAAAGTATGAGTGACACACAATTTTACCAAGTGTATAACTCTGCTTAGCACATTTGTTAGTATGGAGGTAGTAATTTTCTCAAAGCCAGTTACAGGTGAAAAATGCAAAACTGTTTAGTTAAACACAGCTTCATCTTCTAGAAGATCACTATATTAAGAAATAAAAACACTGAAGTGTCAGTAGGAAATGTTGCCTTCTCAATAGTATTTAACAACTCTTTATGTGGCCAAACTAAATGGGTACTCAGCTTGTTATTATCTTGCCACCATGCTATGGAGGTGTGCATTATTCACTTTTGGATATCACTGCCATGAAATACAGGAAGTGAAATCAGTAGTACTTGCAATCTAATCCTGTGATGTTAATTGCCAAGAATACGTGCCTGACATGGTTTTCATTTGTTTCTCAGTGAGAGTTATCTTACCAGCTGCCAGTGAATACCTGATTACTGGAGACAGCCTCCAGATGTTCTTCTATCTTGAGTTGTTTGTGTCACTAATGGCAAACACAGGAAGGAACTTTTCCCTTACACAGGCTGCATCTTAAAACATGCTCGTACATTTCTATTCTCATCTGTTTCCTTCATGGACCAGTGGAGCCTGCTGGCTTAGCACAGCAGAAAGCAAGTTCCATAGGGCATTCCAGTTAAAAATCATTAGTATGGCTTTAAAAATTATGAGTTTTTAAAAAGATTAGCTAGAAAATACACATGTACCAAATAGTACTTTAATCTCTAGAATACTATAAAATTCTTCTTTGTTTTCTTTTCCCTGAATGGTGAGATTCAGAAACAAACTTTCTCTAAAATTCACCTCACCAAATGTGCTAAAATAAGTCTTTTACTAAAATAAATGTATCATTAAGTGTTTTGAATTTATGAAAAGTAAACATGTACGAGCCAAGAAAACCAGCCCGCATTTCACCATTTTATGTCTAGTACCCTTATTAGCAATGAGCTAATATGAGCTAATAATGACACTTTCCACCTTCATTTTATCTTTCTCCCAGAAAACCTGTAGACAAGCAACACACAACAAAAAGGCTGAATGGGCCTGAGTGGTGGCTCCTTGGGTTTCTGAGGAAAAGAGCTTGGAAATCTGTTGTTGCACAGTGACATGCACAGTCAGCAGAAAGAGAGGACTTTCTGTAGACTTCAGTAATCACTGCAGCCAGAGAGGAGCAGAATCTCCTTCATTCCTGGTCTCCTTCTGGCCAAAAAAAAATGAAAAATTGATGATACCTTTCACAGCAGTTGCCAAGCACTGAGAGGATGAAGACACCTATGAAGATATGATGTGATTTCAAGAAGAAACACTTATATACATGGTCACTGCAAATAGAGAGTATGTATGTGTTGTCACTGCAACAAAATAAAAGACCAAATCATTTTGTGTTATAGAACAAAAGGATTGAGACTGGATAGAGACAAAAAACATCCTGGATCAGATTTCATTTTCAACTGACAAAATTACACAGTGTTACTCCTTATGTGGAACTCCAATTCAGACCATCACAGAGAGGCATTGCTCCACTCCTTTAGTGCCTTGATGATGAGAAAAGTTTCAGAAGTTCAAATTAAATTTATTCATAGACAGTTCAGGTACATTTATTTTTATGTCTTTTAACTCAAAGAGCTCTTTTTGCTATACAGTGCTCACTTTGATGAACCAACTAATATCAAGCCCTAACCCATGTATATTTTTCATTTTGCTAAATTAAAAAAGGTACTGCAGTGTCATCTCTATTCTGATCATTCTCACAGTTCTTCCTCAAACTCTTAAGTTATACCTCATCCTTCTTGAGTGGCAGCAGTGATGACCAATTTGAAGTCTCCTCGGTGCCTTGAACTGTAACTTTGATACCCCTGTGTCTCTATACAATGATCTACTGATCAACTCATTTTCTCTTTCTATATTGTTTCCAAAAAAAATAACCTACAATCTTACAGCAGTAATTTCTATTGTCCTTAAATTTCTGCCATTGTACTCTTTGTTATTGAATTTCATTTTCTCCTTGCCTTGCTTCCCACTTATTTTTTCTCCTCCAGATGGCTTACCAAGAAGCTTCTGATATCATTCAGCTTATATTCCTGATTGTAATAAGTTCTTCTCAAAAGGAAGTCCTAATGAAGAAAGACTTTTAATGGAGCAGAAATCAGATGAGCATCCACTAAACTCACATCAAATAGATAACAGAATCTAATAACAGAGGAGATATGTTCAGGCCACAGGAACAAAAGAGATAAAAGAGAAATCACGTAGAAAAAAGTATTTCCCCTAAGCCTAGTAATTATATTATTATTCTAGGAATTTTCAGAGTTTTTACACAACTATTTTCACATTTGCACTGAAATCTTACCAAAAAAACATTTTGGCTTGTCAAAAAAGATAAATATAGTTTCTTCCAAAAAATATAGCACAGAGCTAGGAGCTTTGGAAGAAGATTTGTTTTCATTGCCCAACACATCAGGCTATGGCAGCGGTTCCCATCTCCATCAGTTCAGTGATAGACTTTTATTACTTCCCGTGGATGAATCCTAATGAACACAGAATAAGCTGCTCACACATCTCTTCTCAGTCACAGTATGAAATTTAGTCCTCCTTTTTAACCCAAAAAATTAAAATTGCGTAGTGGCCAACTGAGGCTTTAAATTAAATCTATATTTAAAAATATTTCCATTGCATTACTAGCAGTGGCAGACGCAGGAATTTATTTGAGATCATACCTGTGAGATTCCAACAGTTTCTGAAAATTGTTAGAGTAAATTAAAACAAAGATCTTTGTAATACATTTTTTTCCTTATTGTGGAGACTCTCAGACTGAGCAAATACATTATTAGTCTGGTGTAAGTTTAAGTGGGTACTTAATAAAGCAGCCAAAGCTCCACAAAGATCATGGCAGCCTTATAATTCCAATTTAGTTTGAATTGGAAACCTCCTGCTATTTCCTGAGATATTTCTCTATTATGTCTGTGATATAGCACAGTTAACACTGGACCAAAATCATTAACGCTGTAGGCACAAATGCCATTAAATGCATGTGTCAAAACACATGTATAATATTGTCTGTATTCACATGCTGAAAATGAGACTGCTCCATACCCAGATGATTACTAACATGCTCATTTAGTTAATTATGTACTTAGTTCAGGGTTAGAATCTCAAGGGAAGGATGGTGGGTTGCTATGCTCAGTGCTCTTGGGTGTTGCTGCCTACAGGGGTCCCAAGGCAGCCTGGGCATCACAGCTCTGCCTACAGCCTGCTGGTGCCAGTCCCTGAGGTGACTCTCAGTGAGTCAAACAAAAGCAGGAAATGTCAAAAAGGTCACATCCCACAGGGAAAAACGTGCTCAGCTTGGAAGAGAAGTGCTGCCTTGCATCAAAGTTTCACAACTGTGGAGCTTCAAAAGCCAAAGGGGGAGGAGTTATTTCTGTACATGCTGCTTCATCAATAAGGATGTCTCACAGAAAAGGCAAGAAGACATAGTCTCAAGTCTAACAAAGCAAAATGGATATTTGACACCACATCTTGGAATTCAGCACAAGTGGATTGAAGGACAATGTCCACTAAGCCTAAGCCCAGGGGCTGAACTGCCTGTGCTCCATGGTCCAGGCAAGTACAGGAGACTGGAGGAAACTGACAGTAGTGTTGCCAAAGTGTGAGAAAGAATGTGAGCTGGATCCCCACAAGAGAAGAAAAAACACAGACAAAAATGCCTTTATTGAGAGAGAAACAATTGTTGGCTCAAGGATTCAAAAGGAAAAATGGAGGTGAAAAGGTAAAAACACTAAGTGAAAAGAGACCTGAAGAGTGATATTTCAGTGGCACTGGAGATCAGCCTTTCAGGTGCAAGAAAGTGGCAGAATAATTCAGAGTACAAAGTGCTAAACATATGTTTAACAGCATCTCTTGGGATTAACCATCAATAATTATATAGTCACTGACCGGGGTAACTACAGTGTTTGGTGAATGTTTGCAGTTGCTAGAGTCATAAAAGATTTACACAGATGTTAGCTTGAGATAAGTGAAGAAGTAATTTAAGACTCTGAGTTTTCTCTCTTTACAATGTGTGCAAAATATTTATTCCATGTAATGTGTGTTATTTTTATGACTTGGCAATTATTCTCTCTTCCTTAACAAATCTGGAACTATTGCATTAACTCTGCATATTCTCCAGTGCAAACCAAATGAAGGTTAAACTTAACTATTTGGAGGAAAGACATTTTAAAATCCCAAGCTCTACCTACTTGATGCATGGTGCTCTCAATTTCTTGCCTCTAAATTAGAGGTTAGGTTGCCTAATTTTTTTTATATTTTTTTGTAATTAAAATCTTACTATAGGCAAAAGGAACAAACTTGGCATGCAAAGCCAATAATTTATTGTTTAGCTAAATAAATAACTTAATCCATTAAAAATGATAAGAATGTTTATAGTTCAAAGCCCATGCAGTTAAAGTGAGTTGTACACAAACCTTCCAATATCTCCTCCTTTCTTTAGCCCTATTTGCATTCCTGCTATAAGCAATGGCACCACTGTATTGACTGGGCTACAAGACTAGAGTCTGTACTGGCCCTGAAAGGCCTCTGAAAAACAGCAGATTTATTCTATTCTTATTTTTCCCAGACCATCCTATTAATGCTTTCATAATCCTGTGTCTTATGATGGCACCAACAGCTGCACTAGACTACTAGTGCTACTAGTGAATAATAAATTACATGAGGGTGAGTAAGACTTGTCCAAAACTTGAGAAAAAGCTATACTATCATTGACTTAGTACATACCTTTATTTTTCTGAAAATCCACACAATTTCAAATACTAAAATATTTTTATTGATGTGTTTATTATACAGAACTGCATGTATTCAGCATTAAAAACCTTTACTGGCTTACCTTTTGGCAAATACTTCATCCCTTTATTCACAGAGAAATACAGGAACATATGTATAAGATATATGAGAAACCAGCAGCCATAGAAGAACTTCTCTGGAAAAAAAAAAATGTGGATAAGCTTCACCACAGAACTCAGAAAAACAATTATTTGAAATTTTATTGATTTATGAGACAGATCTTCATCTAGTTACCACTGTTTCAACTCTGGTGAAGCCAATGGAATTATATCTACATGAAATGATTCCTGGCCTGCTGGAAAGTGTCTCCCAGCTACTCCCAGCTGCCCTGGCTGGGAATCGTTTCAGATCCGGTTAGGCAGTAGCAGGCGGACCGGCCACCACCCCCCGGTGGGTCAAAGCTACACAAGAGCTGTCGGTGAGGCTGCGACGAAGGTAAGAAGAAGGAGACTTCATGGCAAGATGGAGTTTATTGTCACCTGCTCTCCATGCAGGCGAGCCACAAGTCCCCCCGCCAGGGGCGGGGTTATGGCTTATAAGGGACCAGGAGAAGGGGGTGGAAACAAGAGGGAAAACCAATCAGGGGAGTGGGGATGTCACACAGACAACTAATGGGAAACGAGGGGTAGGGGATTTCCCAGCCTGCTCCAATCCGGGACCGAGTCTCTCCGAAGTCTCTGGAAAAAGAGAAAAGGCTTCCCAGAGAGGGACAGGCAGTAGGAGGAGGGCAACAGATGATTGACAGCAAACTATAACTGAGGAGAACAAAGGCAGGGGATTTCCAAGGCGGGAGATATACCAAATGAGGAGAAATACAGGGGAGAACTTAGGAAAAACCATTACAGAACAAATTAATATTAACAATAAATAAAAAGATAGAAAACATGCCGCTACATCTACACCTACTGAAGTTTTACCCCACACAGCTAATTGACTCAGCTAAGAGTATTGCGTCAATTGAAAAATCTTAAGTAGCAATTACAGGTAATACTTCTAAGATTTTTATTTCTTATAGAAGAGAAACTTTGAAAAATAACAAATGAAATCAATCCATGATAAGCTGCAGAGTGCAATTCATAATGCTGCAACTTAGAAAATCTGTTACAGCACAGCATTGCGCTAGAATGCTGTACCAAATATACCATTTAAGTGGTTTTTCATGCGTGGTGATGGCCCTTACCATGTGTTTTAAAGAAGTGGGGAGAGAGGTAGAGAGGAAATTAATATACAAAATTATACCACAGAGGATACAATGAGACTGTTGTTTCCTTCCCTCCTCCATTTTTCCTCCCCTGTCCTAAAATGTATGGATTTGTAAGAATTAATTAATTCATCCCTGTCCTGAACATAAGAAATGGGAAGGATGCAACTCAACTGAACAGCAGTTAGTGCTGGCTGAGAAGACAACAAAATTCAACAGCTCTAGTAACAAGCCAAGATTGTTTTTCCTCTGTGTAATGTCATAAGAGCAGGATCATAGAATAAAATGCTTTCTCTAAGGAGTCCTCTACACAGCCCTCATACAGCATCTGCAGGCCCAGGTGCCTGAGAAATCTCACACTGTGCTTATTAACCTGTAAATAGTTCCATAGTTGCAGTTTTCTTGTGTGTAATACTTGGTGGGGGAAAGTGTTTAGATATAAATCTGGATAACAGGACTCTGTAACAAATTCTCTTTGAAAAATAGTCATAAAGAGGTATTTGCAGCTGCTTTCAACCTCTTGTACTTTAAAAAGCTGTTCTGCTGTTCTGGATACCTCCTGAGCCTTCTACGTCCCATCTTCATTCAAATACTTATGTCTTTGAAAACAGCATGAATTGCAGAATCACAGAAAACCTCACATTGAAAGGAACACATAAGGGTCATACAGTGCAACTTGCTGCTCTTGCAGGAATGTCCAACACTAAGCTGTATCACTAAGAGCATCATCCAGACTTTTCTTGAACTCTGACAGGCTTGTGCCTGTGACCATTTCCCTGAGGATCCTGTTCCAGTGACCAGCCACTGCATCAGTTAAAAACCTTTTCCTAATGTACAATCTGATGCAGCTTCATTTCATTTCCTGAAGTCTTATTGCTGGGCACCAGAGAGATCAACAGTGCCCCCCTGCTGCCCCCCGTGAGGGAGCTATAGAGTGTGATGTAATTAATATCAGCCTGTGTGACAACCAAGGTGTTTAGCCATATCCAAAATTTTGTTCCAAATAGCAGCAGCACTCCCTCATCCCCTTTCTTTGCTTTTCAAACCTGTTTCTTTTGATCTAAGAGATCCCTGGCATGTATTCATAGAATATGCTAAATTGGAAGGGACCCATCAGCATCACTGAGTCCAACTCCTGGCCCTGTGCAGGACACCTCAAGATTTCCTCCATGTGCCTGAGGGCATTTTTCAAATGCTTTTTGAATCCAGACAGGCTTGGCACTTTCCTGGGCAGCCTGTTCCAGTACCAAACCATCCCATGGGTGAAGAACTTTTTCCTGATATGCATCTTAAACCTCCCCTGATTTCTTCATTCCTTCATTTTCTTGGGTCCTGTTACTGATCACAGGAACACAGAGATCAGTACCTGCCCCTCCACTTCCCCTCTGAGGATGTTGCAACTGCAATGACATCCCCCTTCAGTCTCTTCTTTTTCAGGCTGAACAGACCAAGTGACCTCAGCCGCTCCTCCTGTGGCTTCCCCTCAAGGCCCTTCACCATCTTTGCACTCCTTTGGACACTTGCTAATAGTTTAATGTATTTTTTTATAATGAGGTGCTCAAACTGCCCCCAGCACTGGAGGTGAGGCCACCTCAGCCCAGAGCAGAGGACAATCTTCTCCCTTGCCCGGCTGTGCCTGGTGCCCCCAGCACAGGGTTGTCCCTCTTGGCTGCCGGGGCACAGCTGGCTCATGTTCAACTTTCAATCATCCAGGACCCCCATGTCCCTTTCTCTGTTGCTGTTTTCCAGCCTCCCATGCCCTGGTTTATGCACATGGCCAGGGTTGCTCCGAGCCAGGTGCAGAATCCAGCACTTGCCCATGGTTGGTGATTGTTCATCTCTCATTTGCTGAGGCCTCTCTGCCCTCAAGGGAGTCAGCAGCTCTTCCCACTGCAGTGCCACAGATGACAGTCTGTGTCATGGCACTACCCTGAGATCAGCTCAGCTGGTTACAGCATGGTGCCAATTGCACCGAGGATGATCCCTGTACAGACCATTCACTTAAGAGTAGAACTTGATGATCCTTGTGTGTCCCTTCCAACTCAGAATGGTCTGTGGTTCTGTGACTCTATATGTCAGCATGACAGCATATGTCCCATCTCTCAAAGTGGATCCAGGCTGCCATTTTCCCCTGACAACTCAGGTCCTCATTGCTTCTTTTTCTTAAAAGCCTGAGTCTTCCTCAAACAGAAAACCAAACATAATTTTGACTGTCTTGGCGGTGAGGCTGTACTTTTGGAAACAACAGCAGTTATGTGAGGTCCTTTTGCTCCTCATCTACTCATTCTGGATTCTTCTCTTCCTAGAAAAAGGAATACATATTTGTTAGGCTAGTACTCTTCTGCTCTAGTTCTTTGCATGGTTGCACAAACATGTTTTTCAATATCTCAATGGGGCTTGGTATCAAGAGGTGGGAAAAGCAGGTGCTGTGAAATGGCACTATCACCAAACCATGAATGTATAAGCTTTAGACATGCACATTTTGACTGCTCTTCATTTTTTAGAGCACATCTTACAATACTGTGGTCATTTTCATGCTGCTTCTTGAAAACCTCTCAAAGTTATCAATATACTGTTCAAATATATTTGAACACTATTATAATAACATTATATTATAGTAAGGTTTTGCCCTATTGAATTATTTGAATACCATATTAGTTCTTTGCAGCTACAGTGTTGATCTGAGAGCATTTTCTGTCTAATCATGTATTTCTGTAGAATCAAAGATATACAAAGCTGAAAGCAACCTCAGGAAAGCACCATATCCAATCCCCAGCAATTAGGCAGAATTATTTACAATTCTTTTCCAAGTTACTCTTCCCAATACCAAATCTCCCTGTACCATGGGTACATCAGCACGAGTTTTGTTCTCATTTGCTTACATTTTGTTATATATTTGTTTTATACTTGTTTATGCAAACTGTTTTCATGTTTCCTCCTAAATCATTGATAAAATTTGAACAAGGTGAGAAACAAGTCTCTGAGAATTCACTGCTTATTAACAATTTCCCATTTACATTTATATTATTGTATGACATTTTTATAATAAACCTCAAAAATCACCACTTAGCAGATTTTCAGTCCATTAAATATGCAACATTGATTTTTTATCAATTTATTTTCTTCCTCTTGAAGTTAAATGTCATATACAGTATGAAGGGAGTAACAATATGGAATAGATGCAAATTGTGCTGCTTCTAACTTAATAATAAAATGATACTATCTGTTATACCTGTTATCAGTGTATTTTTTTTTTTTTTTTTAATTAGAAGGGAAGAATTTGCTTATCTCTTCAGCTGGCCTGTGACAGTCAGAATACCCCAAGCTGGCAAAGGGCAAACAAGTGATCTGATTTGGAAAAATCCTTTTAAATGTCATATTTGTCATATGCTTCCCCATATTCCAGCCCTGCCTTCTGCAGAGAGTAAGTAACAAGTGGCTGAGTCGATGCTTTAGAGTTTCTACTTATTATAATTCTAAGATAGAATTAAGCTATGAGAAGGTGTGGTGGAGCACATCACACCCTCTTGGAAGGCAGAGGAGTGAGGTTATTCTGTAGTTCAGTTTGCTGTGCAGACAGAAAGGAAACTTCAAAAGAAGAATCCATCCATCAAATACTTTTTACTTTTTTTTTAAAACAAATATACACAATCCTCCTAAATCTTTCATCTGCAGTCTCACAAACGTGCAGTTCTAATCAAAGACACAGTAATCTATACCCCTGTAAATAAAAAATTTAAAGACAAAAAGTTCTGCTGTGGCTGGAAAGATGCAGAAAAATTTTGGTATCCATAGCCATGAGCTAGAGACCTGTTCATGAATATCTCACCTTCACAGCAGATGGACCAGCAGCTGAATTGGCTTCATAGTTCCAGACCTGAAGAATACCTCAGAAACAACCCTGTACTAATGACAAGGTCTGCCTGTCAAATACAGGCTTAAAAATTGTATCCATGAAACAAAACCTCAATCCTTTGCTTTGCTAGATCAAATGTGTTTTTATTTCCTACTTTTAAAGTGATACAAACATGCCTAAAGGGGAGGGAGACTCTTACTGGTCACAGGTAAAAATACAAAGAATTCAGGGCAGTGGCATCCTTCAGAGTACCTAAAATTGGAGACTCTAGAGTAGAGTCCTTCTGTGTCAGGCTATACAGGGTCTAGCTGGTTCTACTAATATTGTCAGCAGTGTCAAAACCTAGGATTCACAAAAAATTTAACCCTGATGAATTTTATCTGCATGATCTCTCTTGGAAACAGAGGGCACATGGCTTCAGGAAACTTGTATTCTCTCAGATCCTCTTATCTTGTGTTAAATTTCTGCATGAACACAATATCATAATATTAATTTTTAATTTAGGCAGTGAATACAGAAGAATTTCTTTTCTTGTTGCAAGAAAAGAAAAAAGACTCTTAGGCAAACAGTGTTAATTATCACAGATTCATAGAACCAGTCACACAATCAGTCGTAAAATCAGAGAATGGTTTTGCTTGGATAGGACCTTAAAGACCATGTGGTTCCAGCCCCCTGCCATAGGCAGGGACAACTAGGGACAACTTCCACTAGAACAGGTTGCTCAAACCCCACACAGCCCAGCTGGAACACTTCCAATGTCTCACCACCTTCACAGTAAAGAATTTCTTCTTGATATTTAATCTAACCCTACTGTCTTTCAGTTTAAGGCTATTCCCTGTGGTCCTGTCACGACATACCCCAGCAAAAGTTGTTTCCCAGCCTTCTTGTAGACTTCCTTCAGGTACTGGAAGGCTACAATAAGGTCACCCCACAGCCTTCTCTTCCCCAGGCTAAAAAAATCCAAATTCTCTCACCTTTCCCTCATAGGAGAGGGGTTCCATCCCTCTAATCATCTTCATGGCCTCCTCTGCACTCACTCACAAAGTCTTTCCTGTGCTGAGGACTCCAGAGCTGGACACAGTACTCCAGGTGAGGTCTCACCAGAGCAAGTAGAGAGGAAAATCACCTCCCTCACCTGCTGGCCACACTGCTGTGACGCAGTCCAGAGCATGTTTTGCTTTCTGGGCTGCAAATGCACACTGCCAGATCATGTCAAGCCTCTCATCCACCAGCACCCCCAATCCTCTATAATAATGCTCTGTGATAATCCTCCATGAACTGTTCTCAGAATTTAGCAAAAACATGCTAAAATTATCAAATTGTTGCATTAGATATTTGTATGGTCTGTTTATCACAAGTACTCGTGTTTGTGTGTCTGTAACACACCAGTCATATTTTCATTTACTCATGCACCCAGTATGTCTGGGTGTCTTGCCAGAAATATGAGCTGTGTGTGCCTGGAGGAATTAACTACAATCCTTTTCAAGAAGAATCCCGTCTCTCTGGCAACACACAAGCTTTAGTTCCATTATCTAAATCTTTTATCTTCCTTTCTTTGACTGAAGGATAGTTTTTCATCTTTATATTTTTCAGTGAATGAAGTGCAGATGAAGTTCTCTTATGTGACAGAAATATTCCACCTTTCTTGTGAAATTGCCCTGAAGGCCTCATCAAAGACAACACTCTCTGAATTATTAGGTGCATATGTTAAAAATAGTCATTTGCATTCCATTAAAATAACACAGACCCTACTGCTAAAACTGCCATCCTCTCCTTTGAATTTATGTGCACTGAAAACAGCTCTTTTGTAAATATAATCGTTATCCTCCTTTTTTAAAAGAATCCCAAGAAAAGATATTACCTCTTCCTATTTATTTGATATTTCCTTCTTATGCATAAAGAAACATTGTGCCTCTCTGCAAGTCGTCCTTTTAGGGTAAAAATTCTTATGAAAAATTTCCCAAAACCTAAAGAACCGTAATTATGTTGGGTATTTTTTGGGCCATTCCCTCCCTTTTTATGTCAACATAAATCTTTCCCACTCCTGATCTTTTTGTCACATTTGTTAGTTTAGTTATGGCAGATCAGAAGAACTGTTAGTACTAAACTTGAATCTTGTTTGCCACTACAGAGGTGGCAGTCCGTCACTCAAGCAATTTTGCCACATGGCTTAGTTGCTGTGTGCACTGCTCTGAATGCATTTCCTTTACTTAGTTCCCTCAAATCTTTCCACTTGTTCCTTCTTGCCCACCTGCAGTCCTGCAGCTCCAAGACCTCATTCGCAGCCACCCCTGCAGCATCACTGTCCTTTTCCTCATGCAGGCTCAGGCAATGGACATCAGTTCATTTGTCAAAATCCAAACAGGCTGTCCTGGCTGAAGCAAGTCAAGTTTTGTTGCAGGTCTTTCACGTTGTAATTGCTTGCCTTTCTGGGAATAATGTCACATCTTGAATGGCAGATCTTTGCAATCAAAACTCTGGCCTTGCCACGCATACTTTGTGCCATGCCTGGCTGCCTTTTCTTGCCCGTGCTACACATCACTGCCTTAACAAGCTGCTGAGTTCCTGCAGAGCCATTAAACCTTTGTGCCTCATCTCTCCCTTTCTCCCTCCCAGGCTTGTCGTAGCTGAATCACACAGCACGTGCACAGACAGTATTCCAAAATAAGGTTTCACGAAGAGAAGAAAGGCATAGAGTATATTTTCCCTATCTAAAATTCAATAAATGGTTTTCTACACATGGAGTGTAGGGTTTATAACCTAAACTCAATCTGAGAGAGCAAAGTAACCTATCCCTAACACTGTCTTCAAAATTGTCAAAAGCAGCAGCAGGATGTAATAATAAGCTTGCTATAATAACAGAACTCACTTTTCTCACAGTTACACTTCTTTTCCCATACAATACTTTATTTTTATATCAGATACCATAATCATTATTAGCCATTATCATGGTTCTAATACCATTCACAAGTAAAGCCAGAATATCTACCATGTGTAGAAAGAGTCTGATATTCTGTGGGGTTTTTTTGGTTTAGGGTTTCCTTTAATAAAGGGCTTTTTAAGATTTGTGGATAAAGGAAATATTCTTGGATTATTCTATTTTTCCCCTTTTCAAGGATGAAAAATAGCTTGTATGTAGTTTTTCTGAAAATTTGTTAGTTCCAGACACCAGTTAAAGCAGTGAAATGCAAATTCTGAAAAAACCTTGTAAAATTCTGGGCATGCTGGTTAGCACTGTATAATTCATCTTTCTTTTGTCCTGTAATCTGGGGCTGAGCTGCCATGCAGTATATGCTCCGTCTTTGCCTATCTCAGCCAGCACTAGTACACACTTGCTTATCATCTTCCTTGATAAAGTCCATCCATCATTCTAAAGTCATTATTTGTCTTATGATAAATTCTGTCAAGATTAGTAGAGTATGATTAGTATTTCAAACTCTAAATAGAGACAGAAAGATCTCTTTAAGGACTGCTGATAGGTAAACAGAAATTCCAGAAATCTCATCTTGTGTATTGAAAGCAAAGAGAGTCCAACTTGCCACAGTAAGATAGCTGGCCACAGAGTAGAAAATTTGCCAGGGGCACTGAACATGAATTTTTCAGCTTTGTCACTCCTTGCCTATTGGTGTCAGTTGCCTAGGTGTCTAAAAATAGAAAATATCCTTGAACAGAAAAACTTCAAATATAAGAACATCCTCACAGAGTCATTTTTTCTTTCTCCTCTTTCTCTCACCCTAATTTTCATTAGGTCTTCTGTTCCAGAAAAAGTGGATCTCCCTTTGCAAGTTCTACTTAGTCAAAGGCACCAGCCCGAACCTTTTTACACAGTGCCTTGCAGCAGAAGATGAACACAACTGGTAATTGTCACATCACATTTTTGCACACCAAGAACAAGATGGTCAGATCACCCTTGCACTTTTCTATGTCCAGACCAGCAAATGAGAACCAGTTCATTTCCTGTGACTGTCAGTCAATTACAACTCTTGCTCTGAGCAAATATCAAACACTCCGCTCAAGAGATATTGTGCCTTAATGTTCTGGCTCACAATTACCAGCTTTAGTTATTAATTCTACGGTAGGTGAAGCTGAGAGATAAATTTGGTTATAGAAGATTTAACAGAGGTTATATTTATTAACCCTTATTTAATCATCTCAGCCAAGCAAACAGCTTTGATCTACAACGTAGAGCTGTAGTTCAATATTTACACCTTGCATGAAAATATGGCATTTAATCTAATCAAGTTGGCCAATGCTGAACATGCCACATTAAATGTTTGCTCTTCAAATCTGGAGTTCACTCATTCTGTCATTTTAATTCCCGGACCCAATTTGAAAATAGTTTGCATTACATGCTATCTTGCAGCTTTATGTGTTTGCCTACCAAACACAGGTTAAATGACCTTGTTGTGTGAATGTGACATTGTTAAAATCAAGGGATAAATGTAACAGTTTTATCTAATAAAAGAAAAACAAATATATTGCAAACAGCAAAAAGACAAAATATCTCTCTATTCATAACAGTTCTTTTGTTACCAAAAGTAATCTGGCTTTTTGTACTTCAGCAGAACATTAGCGGGTTGTGTGATCATTGTAATTTTTTCTCATCCTGCTCTAGTAATATCCTTTAAACAGTAGGTGGAAAGATGAATAAACAAATGGGGAAGCAGCAAAAATAACAGTGTAAAGTTAAAATCTCTAAAAAAATGACAGTCTAAAACAAAGCAGTGAAGCCTGACTCTAACCTCACACAAACCATTTCCAGCAAAGTAGGAGCAATTCTAATGATCTTGAAGGAGGTACAATGGGAGAATGAGATTACAGTTGAAGCCTCATTTCATCAATGCTTCTTGTGTTTCTTGCACTGGAACAGGGACAGCAAGGGAAAAAAAAGTGTTTAAAATCCAACCAACCAATATCCTCCCTCTTGTTCCCCCTCCCTCCCCCCAAAAAATGTAGTAACAAAATGGTATCACAAAGACAGAATTAATAAGAAATTTGCACAGAGTTAATTTTAAAACATCTGCATGTTTTACCTGCAGTAAGTTTTTAATACAGGCCCTCACAAATGAACAACACCTGTGGTTGTGGAAAAACTGAACTTGTATAAAGAGCAGAATTGTGCTGGGCAGCACTAGAGAAATATCTCGGTGTTTCAAATGTTTTTTCAAAGGGCTGGTGACCACAGCAGGTGACAGAAATTATGTAAAGGATGGGTCAGGACATGGCCACCCCATCAGGCCATAATGACCCCATGCTGTGCTGTGGGATGAGGCAGCTCCTGGGTCCAGCACAGGCACCTGCCACATTCTGTGAAACTCTGCAGCATAGACTCATCCTTTGAAACACATCTTAAACTTTCATCCCCACTTTGCTCTATTATGTGCAACAAAACACAGAGAACATTTCTGTAGTTCTTCTACATACAAGCATATCGATATTAATATAAAATTTTTCTTCCAGTACACAATGTATTAGTTTCCCTCCCTGTCTTTTTTTTTCTTTTTGCAAATATATATGCATATGGGGTATCATAAATGGTTTAGAGAGGAGACTGTCAATGTCATTTACAGAATAATACAAAGATATTATAATAATAAACCAGAATATACATTACAGAAGGAAAATTCAGTGATTTTTCCATGCTCACAAAACCAGAGCAAGCAATAGGCATCCACACTTCAATTTACCTGCCCTAACTTAGATACCTCCAAGTTTCAATTCTGGAATCACTTTGCCTATGTTACTCTTAGGAACAATGGGATAAGATATCAAAGGCAGCTTTCATCTCATCCAGAAGTCGTGCTCTGGCGGCCTAATTCTCTCCATCCAATGTAAAGGTAACATAGTGCTTCCAGTTCATCCATAGATAAATTTATATACTTTAAGTGATACAGACCTATCCAGATTTCCTGATTCCTATGTTATACATTGCATATTGGTGTGTATTGCATGGAGGGAGACCTAGAGAGTTTGGTTCACGTTTCTCTGTATTGTTCCGTTGCTTCCATTGGTATTTCATTCTCTCCTTCCTTCCCCTTACAAAATACCTGACTGTTAAACACGATGAACTATTTTATTGTTAAGCATTTAAGAAGAGATAAATGATGGTTTGAATGTTAATGCACCAGGGTAGATCAGAATCTTAGCACTGTTAAATGGTTTCTGAGCCACTAGAGCATAGCGTCAGTGCTATAAAGAAGCACTCCCTGATGGATTGTTAGCAATACTCTAACTCTTTTCAGGACAATAATATTGACTTCACATTAGATAAACATGAATCTTCTAAACAAGAGGTGAATACACAGGAATCAGCCTCTTTGTGTCTAGCAGCTAAAAGGTGGCAGGACACACTCTATAGAGTTTAATTTTAACTGTAATTAGCTTTTGCAGTGAAGTGCAGTAAGGTAACAAATGAGGTACAGTGCTGCAGCACACGACTAAAGAGAGAATGGAGGAGGTCATACTCTTTACCTTGACAATTTTTGGTTCTCACAAAACCCATTATTACTAAAACACAGACATTAAATGACACTTACGCTTTCAAAGAGTTAGTTGTGTGGGAGAAAAAAAAGGTAAAAAACAGTGAAGTATTTAATCTGTAGTTGGAAATTGCTCAAATGTGAATGTTGACACTTTCCTCTTTAGCTGTAGACCACATATTCTGAAAAAGTAATGCAATAGTTCAGTAAATTGCTTAGCATTTACCAATGGTTTTATGACCCCAGCAGAAGTCAGATACATCAGTAAATTTTTACATTTACAGGTGCAATTTTCTGTCTGCTAATCAGAAACAGAACAACTGAATGCTACTACAGAGTTTATTCAGAACTTGGAATCATGTTTTTCATTCCATTATATTTCTATAAAAAAGCAAAGTCCAAAAATTTAATACTTCTGATAACCCAAAAGTAGTCTTTAAATTGCAGGAATGTAGGAACTAGAAATCCAGAATTTGAGGTAATTATTTATTCTCAGTCCTACCATCACTTAATTCAGTATAGACATTTGAGGGGTTTTAGCAGTCTTCACAAGTCCAAGAAAAAAACCAGAAAACACATCTGGCATAGACCTCATGAGACAGGCTAATCCACACCCATGATCCAACCCCAAATCATCTCTGTCCAAGCTCTTTTTGATGGATATTTGTCTAAAGCAGTCAGCAAAGTATTTTATTTCAAAGATTAAATCTCCTTATTAAAAAAAAAAAAAGAAAAAGATATACGTTGATGAATTCCATTCATATCCTGAATGTCTAAAAACTCACTAAAATCCTTTTCACAGAAAAACTGTGACATAGTTAAAATATTCACTGTTTGAATATCTTTTCTATACTCCACTTGGATTTCGTTTCAGCCTTACTTGCCAGCACTGAAAAATCTTTACAGATAAATCTGGATGTTATGTCCTTCATCTATTCATACCTTGCTTTGCAACTCTCACTCTCAAATGCAGCGTAGCAAAATAAGTATAACAATAAATAAATTAAACTGTGAAAATACAAATATTAACTTTCTTTGGAAATTTGAAACTCTCTACACTGTGAGTTTAGTTACTTTCTGAAGAAAGACATGGAGTTGAAAAAGCAAAAGAAAACTGTTTTGAAATGTCTATCCACAAAGCTGTGATTTGCTTCAAAATTTAAGTGTAGGGAAAGGTTGAACATTGGCCAAGAAAAAGAAAATTTTTGAAAGTTTATTTCAAAATTTGTCAAAAACATTTTACCTGTTTCATTACATCTTTAGAGGCCGACTGCTTCTTTGTGGCTGCCAATCCAGTCTCCCACTTTGGCATTACATTGTTCATGTAGCCTTGCCATGAGCTGCATGGCTTCCATGGCAAATGATCAAAGGGAATTTCCAAATGCCTGAAGGAAAAAAGCATTTTAAAAAACCAAGACAAAACAATTAGGTGTACCTACACAGCACCAGGCACTCAAAGATCTTGAAAATGTTTTAAAGGCACTAATTATTTGAAGATTGTAATGGCTAGAGATTAGTGCAGCATATAAAAATAAGGTATATGTACTAGAATTATGTACCTTTTACTAAATATTGATGCATACATAGAATTGTGCTTTAAAATAAATGTCCCCTGATATTTCTTCATTGCTTTTTCTTCATGCTCAATGATATTACTTCATTGCTACTTTGCTCAGAGATATTTTCTAGAATATTATGTTATATAAGGCCATACCCTCAACTGAGATAAATCAGTATCATCCTAGTTTCAAATGAGCTGCACCGAGTTTAAACCAGTAGAAAATCTAGCCAATTTTCTTCATCCTTTTACAAAAAGCCCCTGCATGTAGCATAGGACTTGTGTTTGAACACAAAGAAAAATAAGATTTTCAGTGTATGCACAGCAAGGAAAATTACTAGCTTTTGGATATTGCAGATTTAAGGGATATATGAGAGGCTTATGGGCTCTCAGAATCTACTATATTACTTTGGAAGCTGGACTAAGATAGGCATGATGAAGAGGTTTAGCAGAGTACACATTAGAAATTCGAGTAAGTCGCAACCATGCAATAAAAATTATAGCAGACAGTACAATATAATGATTTTACGAAACATTGAAAGCATTCAAAAGAGCTCATCTTAAGTTTTGCTTCCAAGTAAATTATTAACTTGGTCTCCAAGTACAGACAAGTTTTCTGCCTCTCTTTCTCAGGGTTTTTTTTCCCTTTCTTCCAGCCCATCAGTTCTGGCTTAAGATATGATTCATAAAAATATATAAGGAAACTGGTTTATAATTCATTTAATGATTGGAACAACCTGAACAGTGACATGAAAACTTCAGAAAGTTTTTATTTTAATCCACTCCAGACTCAGAACAAAAACAACTTTTCTCAGTGGAGAGGGATGACAAGGGAGATTTGGTCTCCAATATGATAGAGAAAAGAGAAGCAGATCTTGAGAATCAGCTAGTTAAAAAAACCAGCTGATTTAGAGCTGATGCCAAGAAAAGAGGTCATCTTGCTCTGAATGCAACACTTCAGCTTGTGCTGCCGTTTTCACAGGTTCAGAAAAAATTTCCAGGCACAAGCCTGGAATTTTCTGTAAAATGTAATTCTAATACGCAATTGTTATCAAGTCCATGCAATTACTAGAGTCCTGCTAATTCAGGACATCTCAGAAATGGTAAAAGATTGACCTTACCTTCCCAATAACTACAATAAGTGCAGGAATGGATACAGCCAAAGCAAATGATGAAATAACAGACAAAAACCTGAAAGTCTGCTCAGGTATTGCCTTTTCTCAGGTGCAGTGGCAATGGTAACAACTGGCTTAAGAAGGGCATTCCACATGATCCAATATCCTCTGCGGTCATATCAGCAGTGGCAGTTTTTATGATGCTGGCTAAGACAGACTGTGCAGGTGGGCTGGACTGTGGCACTTTGCTGCCCTAGCTAACACATAGACATATAAATGTAGGTATCTAAACACAGGCACTTCCTGCCAGATGTCTACGGCCCTGTGTTTTGGGTTTGTATGGCCAGGTTTAGATAGCATGAGGGCTACAGGGGTGACATCTTTGAGAAGCTCCTGGCAGAGTCAATCCCAGCCAGCTCCAAGGCTGGGCCAATCACCCCTATGATAATAGATTTAAGAAGGAAAAATGTCGCAGAAGTAATTGTGTTCAGAGAAGAGTGGGGTGAGAATATGTAAGAGGAACAACTCTGCAGACACCAAGGTCAGTGCAGGATAAAGGGCCGGAGCTGCTCCAGATGCCAGAGCTGTGGTGGAGACATAGTGAGGCAGCTGTGCCCCTGCAGCCCATGGAGCTCCACGGGGAAGTGGAGCTGCACCACGCATGGAGGAGACCAGTACGAGAGGGTGGATGCCTGAGAGGAGGCTGTGAAGCTGGAGCAGGTTCCTGGCAGTGTATGCACAGCAAGGAAAGGACCTGCAGACCCATGGAGAGAGGAGCCCACACTGGAGCTGGTGTTCTGGTAGGACCTGTGACCCTGTAGGGGACCCACAGGATAGCAAGGGAAGGACCTCTCTCCCTGAGCAGCAGCAGAAATAACATGTGATGAAATGACCATAGCCCCCACTCCCCATCTCCCTGAGGCACTGGGGGAGGAGGTAGAGCTGGAAATGAGGGGTGTTTTTAAGATGTTTTACTTTTCATTATCCTGCTCTGATTTTGTTAGTAATAAATTCAATTAATATCCCTAATTCTAGCCATTTTTGCCCGTGACAGTATTTCATAAGAGATCTCTCCTGGTCCTTATCTCAACTCATGAAATGTAGAGGGGAGTGAGAGGCTTTGGTGGGTACCTGGAATCCAGCTAATGTAAACTCAATCCAGCCCATTATTCTTAATGGAAATCTAGGTAAAGTAGAACCTATGTCTGATTTAGGATAAATTTTCTATGCATATTTCATGTTCCAAAGATAGTATAACTCTTTTACCTTATCATGACGATGTATTGTTGTAAAAATATTAAAGAGTAGTAGATGCTCAGAACTTTGTGCTAAGACCATTACTTAAAGTGTCCAAACCTCTCAGTAATATTCTTTTTTTTTTTCAGAAAATCTTTCTGGATTTACAATATGACAGTAAGATTGAGACACTAAGAAAAACAGGGAAAGTTCAGGAGGTACCCACTTTTGTGGGTGAACAACTACAACTATTTGCGATGGCAATCACTGACTGGCTAATATTCACTCCAAGGATAATCAAACAGATAACTGCTAATGATCACACATAAAGGTAAGGTTTTCCACAGTGTGCTGTGGAATGTTGTGACTACAGAGTACCAGTGGAAAATGTTACTGTCACTGTCAACTGATATCAATTTTCTGTTTGCTGAGGGAAAACTAAAGTAGACTTGAATGAATGGCTAAACTGGTGAGGCAACGCCTGGCACGAAAGTAAGGGAAGTCAGACACAGTGCAGGCACTGAATAACTCCATGACTGTAAACTGACCCAACAGCACTTATGGAAATTTAGATAATTATTTGTAAGAGGGGAAAAAATGAGATCCTGAGAGAAGAAGAATTCAAAACAGATTGTGTTGCTTCTGCATTTACCAGCTGTAATATGTCATCTTACAAACTAGAAAATGAGTGATCATTCTATAAACCTTTAATTCAAACGTGTGATATCTACAATATGTATGTGGAAGTTCAAAAAATCTAAGCTAATAAAAAAGTACATGAATTCCTTCAAGAGCAAAGGCCTTCTAAAGGATGCAGGGTGCCATGTGAGCTCATTTTATAACAAATGTTAAAATGCAAGAGATTCAAAAATGTCTTTATTTCGAAAATAGCCCAGAAAGAAAGATAGAAATGAAGATAAAATGTAAAACTGTTTCATAATCATGTGCTGTAGTTCATAAAAAAGGATAACTTTTTGACAAACCAGAAAAAGAAACTATCATTGAACAGAACTTGAAACAAGGAAAATAACCATCATTTAATACAATGAAATATCTCAAAAAAGATGAAAATAATTAAGAGAAAGGAAATTTGTTCTTTCCTGAAAGAAACTCTAATGGCAGATTGCAAAACTCAACTTCTGGAGTTTAACTGTGCTGCTGTACAAGTACTGCACCAAATGTTTTTATGAAATATTCAGTGAACAGAAACCCTCACTACCAGATATTTTAATTTAAATTAGGGGGAAAAAAATACAGCACCCTGTGTTTTGTCTTCTTTTCCATTCCCCATGATGGAATGCTTTCCACCAGTTTCCAGAAGTGGTCCAGGCTCGAACCACACCACCACCCCCCCGCCCCCAATAACATGTTCCTCAAAAAGAAGCAAATGCTTTTTTGGCTTTTTTTAACAGCACTTTAAAAAGTGCCACTTCTGATAACTTCTCTCTGCTACTTAACAGATTCTTCCTTTTTCCTGCCCAGAAGGTGCAGCTCAACCTTCCCAGTTGGCCCTGGCCAAGCTCCCACTCCTTCCGGCAGTGCTGCGGTGCGGCGGGAGCCGCGACAGCGCCATCCCTGAGCTGGAGCGCCCACCAGACACTCACACCACGTCAGCTTGGACTGAAGGCACAGAAAAACCAGTGCCAGAACCAGATTTCTGTCTGCTTCTGCCCTTCCATGCCAAAACCCTTCTCCTCACCAGTGTGCAGGTAGCTAAAGGCACTAAAAGCATATTGCCCTTTCTACAGCACAGGAAGACTTCAATTGTTGAGGGGGGCATTGCTTTTTCCTTCAGGGGCTTGGCCAATGTAGTTTTTCTCTTGCCCTTAAAACTAATTTTCTACTTAAAATATGAGACAAATTACTAAAAGGAAGGATAGATGCAGAAACAGCAGCAAAAATCTTTGTAGAGGATTTAAGTTTTGTCATGTGGCACATTATTTTGAAATACTCTAGGGGAGCTTCACAGTTTTAGTGTTTTTAATTCTGAATTATGAAAACACTTAGATATTACACCCCAGCTTGTCGTAATGAAGTTAGATTAAACATACTTCAATATTCACAGAATAGGCTATTTACTGCCATTCTTCACTTCTTTTATGGCCAGTTTGAAGTTACAACTGTTCTATCTCAAATATTTGATGATTAGCAAGGTCAACAAAATATCAGAATCTGGATTTTATTTACTGATGATCTTTCTACTGTTTGGTTTCTGTGGGTACACTTTCAATGTAATATGGATATGGCAGTTCATTTCCTGAAGTAAAGAAAGTAAAAAACAGCAGAAAGAAAAAATTACATCTCCTTTATAGACATAGAACTGAATCACAGAAACTGAACAATGTTGCCACCTTTGAGCAGAGGTAGGAACTTAATCCAGATGTCCTACATACTCTTGGTATAGACACATGCTATGTAGTTTTTAAGGAGCTGAATCTTAGAGAAGATTTTTTTCTAACCAGACACAATCTGTTTGAAATTCTCAGAGAAGTGCTGCTAAACTTACAGTTTTTAAGAACATCCTCTCCAATGATGTTTTTGTATACTCTCCTTTGACTCTAGTAAAATCAAAAGAAATACTTTTAACAAGACAAGTGCAAATCTGCCTAACGTTATAAATAATTCTGGAGCAGTTCTGTTTGAGTTCCAAGGCAAGGTTAGAGTTGACTATCACTGCCTTATATTGCATAAGGGTATCACATGGTGTAAATTTTTTCCTTAATAATCTGTGTGTTCTGGAAGCTAAGTTATAGGTGATTTACTCTCTAGTGAGTGTTGTTAGTGCAGCATATTACACACTTGGCTAGCCCCAGTTCTTATTCATGGCTTTTTATTTTTATTTTCAAGGATTAGGCTAAACCACACATAAAGTGTAGGTAAGAATTTTTATTCTCTTTCATACTCCTGTGCTTGGAGATATGCAATGGAGAAACACATTAAAAAAAAAGGTTAAGTTGCAGAAGCTTCAATTTTTTTAAACATAGATACTCAGTACTAGAGAGGACTATAAAGAAGGTTGAACCCTTCAGCTCCTTTGAGTTTACATCTGTGTCATGCTTTATGGATTGGAGAAAATTTTGCAAGTGTGAAGATCAGGAGTGGAGCTGTGAAATTCAATTACTATGCTTTGGGAAACTTGGGAATCTGTGCTGACTATCTAATAATACAAAATATAGCAACTGTCTCATTTTCTGTTTTTGCAAAATACATCTGATTTTTTTCTCTTCCTGAAATAATTCCTTTCTATTATTGAAAATAATAAAATCCTTCAGGCTTTTTCATCCTCCAAGAAAAGAAGAACCCTTTCTTCAAAACAGATAAGAGATCTAAGAGATTATTTTCTAGAAAATCTGAAAATCTTAAACTTACTTTTTAACTTGCACAGAAAAAACGCCCATCATTTCATGATAACTTTTTGGCTGATGTGAGGTAAAACAGGATGTGATTAGAATTGAAAGCTATCCAGTTTTATTTATCCCTGCTTCTCTGATTTAAAATGAAGCCTGGCTGTGTGCAGATGATAACTGTGAGCAAAGGTTGACATCAATTGGAGATGTAGGACGAGCTGTCTCTGTGGGGGGGAAAATATCACCTTTTTTAAAAGATGCCGAGTGACACTGACAAAATAGACAAGGCAGTCTAGATCAATGACATAAAAATAGTTGTCATATAATGATTAGTGAACTACCGCTCATAATAATCTCCTTCTATAGACTCCTCTGAGAATAATGTTTGATTATTTGAACACATCATAGTGTTAATTATGTCTAGGCTGAATTTTACAGTCTAATTTTTATTTTTACAGTATGTGACATTTGAAAGCTAGAGGTAATTTTCAGTATCTTATTAGGTGTTTGAAATTCAGTTTGTAGCTTTTGCTTCAAACAGCAGACTTTTAATTTAGCAGCTCTCTAGCAGAGTGGGCTTCATATGGAATAGTCATTAAGGTAGTCACCATATCTATAGGGAGTCTCATGGGAAGGTGTCTATCAATTTACCCCTTAAAAGAAAAAAGGTATTTACAGTCATAAATCTAGTTCAGTTCCTTTTTTAGCTGCAAAACAGGGGAGATTTATCTGACAGGAACCTGGCCTGTTCTTAAAATCCTCTAAACTATGGATGAATCAAGTAAAATACTAAAACAGTTATATACTGAAGACACATAGCCTTATACATCAAAAGAGCCCAAAGAATTTAACAAAAATTAATCTCATATATGCATCTGTCAGTCTTTTTCTTTCAACCCATTCATCTAGGATATTGTCCAGTGAATCATGATATTTGGATAGCACACAGTTAAGCTTTACCTTTCACTCCCAAGATTATCTCCTATCCTACACAAAAGACAAGAGAAGTATAGACAGAAATGTTAGTAAAGATACGCAGATGCAATGAAAATGTGCACAAAAACCCCTGAAAATCAACTATCCTGCCCTATGTGGTGGGTCAGGGCTTTCATCTCACCTCATTTCAGGTGTCTGCAGTAAGTCACCCACTTCTTCCTCTATAAACAATGAGGAGGAATAGGCACTGATTCATTTTGGCTGTTCTTTTAGGATCAGTTGGCCTGTGCTTTAGGGAGTTTATTGCTCTCTCCTGACTGCAGTGGTAGCCCAGAGGATCTGATCAAGCAGAGATGTAAGGTAAATTTCTACTGCTGGTTTATTCATGCCAAATAGGCTTCAAAAAGAGTGAATCTTGGTCCATTTTCAAGTTTTCTGCTGAGGAACATTAGTTTATGACATTCACTCTCCAATCTGTACCAGAACTGTCAGTGCCACAAGCAAAAAGCCTGCTCTCTGAAAATCTGCATACTCAAGCAATTCCCTGTTTTACTTTGAATAATCTTTTTGACATTTCTTGTTCCAAAAAGCTCTAGCAGAATTATTCAAAGTCTCTTGAGACAGATCTGAACTGGAAGACTTGGTGACATAATATTTAATGATCCTTTTCTCCTGCTGCAGATACTCCAAGCTCATATGTTTCATGAGATTACAGAATAGATTCAATAATAATGGGATATGTTAATAATTACAGCTGGTAGTAGCTCATAGTCACTTTGCAGCTATGCACTTAACTCTAAATCATCCCTGTGTTTCCAGCTTTCAAAGCAAAGCTGGTTTAGAATAGCATTATATCAAATGATAAAAAATCAAGAAGTGATAAACATCTACTTTGGTTTGTATGAATTAAACAGCTCATCTATTCCAAATTTAACTATTTAGGACAATCTCTAGATTAGCTAGTGAATAGTTGGAATGTGAAAGGCAGTCTGAACTACAAGACAGGTAAAAAATAAGTGTTTATTTTCTGGCCTTTTTCCTTAGATTAACACTTGATACAAGTGATGTTACTGATAAGCTTCATCAAATTTGATTGTATGTAAATATGAACTATTAAATACACTGAAAAAATATCGGGGCAACTATGTAAAATGAAAGCTAAATTAATCATAATTCTTCCTTTCTTTTAGTTACCATCATGTCTTCTTTGTAGGCCGTGTTTCTCTCTCATAAAAAAGATTATCTCCTTTTTAATTGGATTGGGTCTAATGGGCTCAGATTGATTTGCTTCAGTTCTACTTTGAGGAATCACAATAATTTCCGTCACCACTGAAATAATGCCCTTTAGTTCTGTTAATTGGAGGTGTGATTGGTAACACTCCTTGTACTCACACTGCCCTCACAATGGATCATGTCTGGCCACCAGCGTGTACAATTCACTTTGCCCCACTGATAAAAACCACTTTCACTGATGTAGAGAATTATACCAAATTTAATTCATTTGCTCAAACATTCTCCCTTCTGGAAATTGTCCATATTTGCCTTGAACTGATCTTTTTACAGTAGATTACCAGAATAGCAAGCACTGTGGATGGATTTAGCAGTCGTAGGTGTGTGATCAAAGGGTACATTCCCACAACTCTGGCCCCATTCAGCACCGAAACTTGTTCAAGGAGCCAACTTACACAGACCCTTCTAAAGAAAACCTCTCATGTACTGTTAATGTTACAGAATTTGGAATGCAAGCAAGGACTGAGCTGAGGATTATGGGAAAAGAAAGGAAAGCTCTTAGCTTTTACAGGTTAATCAAATTTGTGAAAAAAGGCATGACCAGAATATATTCATGAATAATCACTTGGTGTCTGGCCTGAGACTTTTGGCAACTGATTTGAATAATGGTTTGTCATTTATAGTTTAATTAGTAGGAAAATTGTAGGACCTGGTAAAACATTTAAAGCATGTAGGTTGTGTCAAAACTGAGCTTGTAATTTTGAACTTCTTATCTGGGTATTTTAATTCTTTACTTCTAAAAGATTTTAATATTTCTCCTTATTTTAAATGTGCTATGTGAAAATAAATTAATATGTACCTGTGAAACTCTCAGATATTTCAAAATTTTCAATGGAAAAATTGTGGATACTATATTAACTGTGGGTAAAGAGCATGTGACAGAGAAAGTCTTACATTATGATATGGTTATTCCATCAACCAAAGAGGAGAAAAAAAGTAGTGAAGAGACTGAAGAATACATCCAGTGGGATGTGCCAAGCAAGCATTCTCTTAAAAAAAATCAAGTGAGCATCTAATTATAGCTTGATTATCTCATGGTGTACTAAATGGGCTGACGTGGGATTGGACAGTTGCTTTAAGACCTCGTAAAATTTCATAGCTTAATTTACCTGTTGACTAATCTTTTATTTAGTGTACTTCTTTGTTTTTTGGAGGGTTTTTTATATATAACACTACGATGTAAGTAAATACAAGTTTCAGATGGAAATGAAAGACATTTAGATTAGTTCTAACATTATGGCTTGAATTATATTGATGAAAGACACTGGTGAAGGACATCAGCAGTGTCTTCCTAAAGATAATGATCGAAAGCCACCATTTATACTGAAAATTCTGTTTCTCCATACATGCTTTCAAGTTAGCAATAGGTTTCTCAGACTATATAGCCACATCTGAGGTTACAGGTTGATACTTTGTAATCCCTTTTGTTTAGCTTCCTTTAAATATTCTGTCAAACAATTTTGTTGAAGCTGAAAAAGTTATGAGACTATTAAGGAGCATTTAGAGAAGCATGTTGGGTATGGAGAACTACTTAGCAATACAGTTCAGATTCTAAAATTATACACTTTACATAACCAGGGAACAAAAAACTTCAGTGTGATATCTATTATCATTCAAATGTCTTTAACTTTGAATGCCAAGCGTGCCAACATTCTGCTTGATCAGAAATATTTGTAGAAAAAATTCAACTTTATATCTGAAAAACCCAAGAGAGTCCTCACAAGTGTCAGCTCTCAAGAGTAATATTTATAGGGAAAAAAAAGGAAAGTAATATAGACACAAATACATTATTTTTTGATAATTACTAAGGTTTCTATACAATTTAACTCATTACGTTTTTCTACAAGTTTTTACTGAGAAAAAAACCGTAGAAGGTACTTTAAAGCCCAAAGTCCAGTGCCATTTATTAACAATTTATCTAAGTCCCTTCACTAAGAAGTAATTTAACACCAATTTCTTTCAAAAGAAAATCTGCAGGATGCTACCTAAAGCACCAGCAAGGTATCCACATGTCAAGCAGGGGGAAGATGCTCAGTGTGTCAGGGTCATGCATAGATTCAGGGAAAGTTTCCTGGGAAACTTTCCTTCCAGGAACTTGCAGTGTAGGAAGCAGCTACATTTTCTGGTTCTTCTCTGACTGTCCCAGCCTGCCCTTTGCACGCTGGGACCTTGCCTTTCAGCTGTAATTCAGACCTGGAGTGAAAGTGCATGACACTGATCTCTTCTTTGCAGTGACACGAGACAGGATACCAGGGAATGGCCTGAAATTGTGTCAGGGAAGGTTTAGTTTGGATATTAGAGAAAGGAGGGTGAAGAGGGTGGCTGGGCACTGGAACAGGCTCCCCAGGGCAGTGGTCACAGCACCAACCTGACAGAGTTCAAGAAGCCTTTGGGCAGTGCTCTCAGGCACATGGTGTGACTCCTGGAATGTCCTGTGCAGGGCCAGGAGTTGGACTTAATAATCCTTCCAAATGCCTTCCAAATCAGCCTATTTTGTGATTCAGTGATTATGTGATAGAAGCAAGATGACCCAGCAAGAGAGAAGCAAATGTGTCTCCAAGTCTGTAATCATGAAACTCATGAAGATCAGGATATTAATATGTGGAAATTGTCTTACCCCATTCAGAATAACTTACACTCTTGCCATCATATGTACATGTTTTTGCTCCCTTCAGGGAGAGTAAAACAGCACTGGGAAGGAAAGAAAGAAAGTTGAAAATTGACCTGAATGCCATCCACTGATGGACATGGACAATAGCTTGGAGGTTTTTTGCTTACTAGTGAAGGGATTTGGTTAGTAAATTGCAGTGTTGGTAGTTCTATGGTGATAGGAAAAGGCTGATGTTTTGAAAGTTCTGAGAATAGACTCTAGACAGCTAAGAAGAGAACAGTTAGGAGTCTCCCTATTTTAAAAAATCTGTTTTCAAAGAGAACTATTTATTTTGTTAATAGCTCTTAATTAGATTTATGGTTCCAGCGCTAAAGTGAAAAGGTTAATATGATAACGTTTACTGCTGTGGGTATTGATAGCAAACCTTACATTCTAATTTCAGATTATTCCCCCAGGTAACTTGATTATTAATATTAATAAATTGCAGGCTTTATTGGAATTTTTAACTGTTCTATCCATAAAGTTAGATTAAAAAAAGATTTTAAAAAACTGCTGAATTTTCTTCATGCCTGTTGCTTCATGTGCTATTGCTGTTCTGTAAGTATGACACAAATTTCTTTGTATTTCCTGTGTTTCCATGATAATAGACTAAATCAGGACATTCTTAATCAAGTACCTTAATTAAGGTACAACCGAATTGTAAAAGCTGTGCTTAATATAGTCTTTCTGTACAAACTGTTACCTTGAAGTCAATTTTGGGAAATTATTAAACTTGGTTGAATAAAAGCATTAAAATTGAAGTGATCCAAGGGGACAAATCAATGATAGGAAAAGCAGGAACTGGTAGCATTTTTATGTACTGATACAAAAGCAAATATTTATATCTTAATCTTCAAAAGATTTTGTTCAAGTCTGTCTTTGTAAGAACTAGTCTGAATCTGGCTAACCCTCTAGGGAACTAAATTTCTTTCAATTTATGTGGAAAAAGCCACCTACATATCAATTCCCATCCCAGTTAACAAACCTTTCACCAATATCAAGCCAAAGACCTGGAGGCCAGGTAATATAATTTTTGATTGTGGTGTTTTTCTATCTTCCACTGTGCTTTCATATCTACAACAACACAGGCAAAGATACAAGAAAACTATGGTTCAACTCTTTACATCCAAAAAAGAAGGAGATAAAGGGGATTA
The DNA here is from genome assembly GCA_910950805.1 of Acrocephalus scirpaceus scirpaceus. Lineage (NCBI taxonomy): Eukaryota > Metazoa > Chordata > Aves > Passeriformes > Sylviidae > Acrocephalus > Acrocephalus scirpaceus. Next base: position 142,175,769 of record OU383773.1, on the reverse strand, counting down.
TAGTCCTCTACCAGAAATATCAAACTATTGAAGGACTTAATTTTATTTTTTACAGGCTAAATCAATGCGGCAGCGCCCACCCTGAGTGAGAAGGAAGCACTGCTGAGTGCTTGAGTTTGAAGAAAGAGGTGCAGAGATAGTGCTCCAACAGGTGGTTTTCCCATACAATGCTTAGTTTATTTCCAGATGATGTCCAAAGACAGCTGTACCTCTTACAGGTCAGGACTACACTGCAGTGTTACACGCACTTGCACAGCTCAGAGGACTTGTTAATACTTGATTGGTCTGAATAAAAAACAGTTTTCAAAGGAGAAACTGTGAAAGCCTAAAAAAATCCTACAGTTTGACATGAAGTCTGAGATTTTTGAGCTTGATAATGAAATTAGTGTTTACTTTTCAGTCATAAGCCACAGAACCTTAATGACTGCATATTAAAATGAGCAGAAACCTCTCCTAAATGCTTAATGTCCAGTTCTTCCCAGTTAGATCTGTGGGAAAATGTTGGCTTGTCCACCCCACCCAGGGAGCAGCTCTGAGCTGGACTGGGCCCATCTCAATTGTCATCGAGGGGTGGGCAAAGAAGTATTTTGTAATATTTATGATCCCTGACTGCACGGTGCTCAGAGCTCCAATTTCAGATTTTTTCAGCGTGAATTTTCCCCCATCTGCGCAGCCTTGACATTTGACACCAGCAGCCGAGGGAGAGAGGACTTGGGCCAGATTTAACTCTTTCTTGACACAGATGGGACTTTTTAAAACCCTAATCCTCCTTTTGAGTAGAAAAAAAGAGACAGGGCGAACACAAAGAAGACAGAGTATGAAGTCATTGGAGAGAGAGAGTGAAAAGACTTTTTGGGGGAAGGTTTGAGGAGATTGCTATTTTAAGCTGAATTTCTCTTATGAAGGCATGGAAATGAACTCTATATGTAGATTATCCTTTAAATCACGGGAAAGATATGCATTTGGGAAGATGATTGTTTAGATTTCTGTGTGGGTTTTTAGCAAAGGTGTTTGTGATGGACTAAGTGATATTGATCTCATGAGATGCTTGAACAGAGATAGAGATGAGAAGCCCTCTGCACTAGTGAAGAAGTCAGAAGATATCTCTGTTCTCTGAGATGAAGAATCCTTTGCCTTTGGAGTGGTTCATCTTTAAAAAGTGACACCCCAGTATGCAGTGTGCTTGAGTCCATGGCCCATAAACAGCTTGGGAAACTGCTAATGGGAAGGGTCACGGAAGCAGGTTTCCCTGGGTGGCTGTTTTTGTGACAGTTAAAACCCACCAGAGAACTCTTCTAGGTTTTCAGTGGGATCCATGACTCCAAGAGAGACTCCTCTCCCAAGGAAGTGATGAAAGACTATTTTCAAATGGTGAAAACTGAGTGAAAATCAGTTTTTGTCTCTTTATGTTTTTTGTGAGAAAGTAAACAGATTTTGAGGGAGGAAGAGTGTTTTGAAAGTTTCTTTTTTTTTTTTTTTTCTTTTTCTCCTTTTAGTGAGTGTTAATAAAATCTATCTGTTTACCTTAAGTTGGGCCTGTTTTGCCTTTTTTCTCCTTATCCTATCTCACAGAAGGAAAAGAGAAAAGACACTTAAAGCACTACACTACACTAAATTTGGCCAACATAAACAGAGGTGAACGTGAAACCACTACAAAAGGTCTAGCCTGACTCTTCAGGGTTGTGAATTATGATGAGAGGTAACCTATATTACAGCAAAACAGTGTCACAGACACTGTTAAAATCCTTCTCTTTTTTTTTCCACTGATTACCCTCATTTCACCCACGTCTACATCAGTACATTGGCTATTAGGACTTGACAATTGTTTCAGAGATATTAGTTCTGCTCCTTGGCAGGATATCACAAATGTTTGTAACAAAGCATTATAAAACCTAAATTCTTTTGGGATTCCAGCATAGAGAATGGAATATGCTCACTGTCAGAGACACCTACTGGAGATTTTCCTGTGCTATCAGGATTCTTTGAGGACACTGAGAGAACAGGCTGTAGAAATTACCTAATATGAATACATATTTGATTAAATAGATTAAACAGGGTTCCAGCCTTTCATTTCATTTGCACTAAGAGAGAGCAACTTTCAATGAACTCCTGTTCTGATGTTAGGCTATGGCATGGAGCAGGTTAAGCTATTGGATACACATGATATAATCAAGTACATCTAGTTCAGTTCTAGCAGAAGATAAAAATTTTTGCTCTCTGAAGGGAGGTCATACGCAGTCTCAAGAAATATGTAATTTACAATGAAGAAAGTCTGTGAAAGACAGTTTTAGGGAACACAGAATGTTGATTTCCAGTAGTCACAGAAACTCTCATTGTGTCTTCTACAGAGCATATTTTATAGCTTGAAAATCCCTGGGTCTTAACTCTCTCAGGTTCAGATGAGAAATCTTGTGAGGAAAAGATGGGAATGAGAAAAAGACTTTGAAGAATATACTTTCTGCTTAATACTGCTTTATATCATAGAGTTACAGTTCAATGTTAGTATGATGCATAGCTGTACAAATTGAAGGCTAGCCCCAAAAATACCAACTTTATTAATAGAAATTTTACTTTGATTAAAATAGAAATTCAGGTCCTCATCCTGAAGGACAGACATGTAATGGATTTTCAGTGTTCAAAAACTCTATTATCAGGTTTAGCTATCCAGCAGAAAAATAAATATAGAGCACAGAAAGTGTATTTAAAATTCACATTGGATGAATTTCAGACAGTTTAATTTTATCAGTTTACACATAATATTCATTTGAAAGTTACAAAAAATACATTCATTTTTTTAAACTTTCCTTTAGTTTAATTTATTTACTAGTCTTAATGCATCAGAAGGAATTTTGAAGTTGATACTTCAGCAGCAGTCACAGAGCTTCCCACATTTATTGCTAATGTTCATTGTAATTACTAAAAAACTATTAAACATTCTTGAATGGCAGAGTATCACTAAGCTCTCCCCTACAGAAAGACTTGTGTTAGGATATCATTCACTGTATGATAGACTTGTCAGTCTCAAAATCAAGAAATTCACATCCTCTTTTCCTTCCGGATAGTTTCCAAGCAGATTCCATAAAAGATATTTCTCTCTGAAATGTTTTTGTACATTTTTTCATCCTAATTTCTCCTCCACCTATCCCAGCCTCTCAAAGAGGATTCTCTGCTACTGGTATCTCTTTTCCTTGAGAAGAGCTTCAGCTGTTGTTGTTATCCTGAGTCACTTCCCAACTGGTTTTATAATTTGCTTTGCCCCCACCAACACCTCTCCCTAAAGGAGCTGCATCTCAAAAAGCATCTTTCTAAGACTAGTCCCTAGGTGGACCCAGGCTGTGCTGTGAAAGATATGTTCTAAAGATTTACTACAAATTAAATCAGGTAGAGGCCGGGAAATAGGAGAATGGTAATATGGAACTGTTATGCAACACTAAGACTGAAACAGATTAAAAGCAAATATACAAAACAAGCAAAACACCACAAGACATTAATTATTCAAACAGAACTGGACTTTTCTATAAAATAACTCACTAAAACACCTTTTGGGGGAATGGAGTAAAACACTTTTTATGTAAAATAGGACAGGGAACCAAGGACTATGGCAGGACTACATCTGACATTCCCATCTATGAGCAAACGTCCCTTTCCAGTTGCTGGAATGCATTGCCTTATATTGGGTTGGATCAAGGAAGAGATTAGAGATGTACTTAAAAGAATAAATCCTTCTCATTAAAACATAGGGCAGTAAAAGTGTTTGTTTTTCTCTGTTGCCTGTAAAGGCAGACCACAGCAATTAGCTCAGGTGCTGGTATCTGCTTGGCAAATGTAGAAAGGTGAGCTGAGTGTCTGGGAGCCTTTTCACTGTTTTCAGGACATTTCTCTAAACTCCTTCAAGCTATTTCATATTCAAAAATTCTTTCTTATTTCAAACAATTAGAGGGGGAACAAAAAGGATTAAGTTGGAGAAAAAGTGTGTTATTGTGTAATTTCTAAATACATGATTTTGTATCAGTAGTAAGGGGGAACTTTCTGAAAGTTTTCCCTTATTTCTACTTTAAAATTTACACTCTTTCCCTAATCTTGTGATACTGAAGATTAAGAGATTAAATTGTCCATTAAGGTAATCAGAATACTGTTTAATTGAACCCATTATATTTTTCCTCCTTGCATAAGGCACTTGCAATCAGATCTGTGCTTTTCAGAGATCAAGGAAGGACCAAAGACTAGGGAGACAGAAAACAAGTACATTTCCAGGCACATCACTGATAAATAATACATTTAAGAAAAAGGTGTATTTATTTTTCTATCATGATGGTGTTCCCATTGTTTTTGATACTGCATGCACTTATGCAATTTACAAAGTAATTTTATGGTTGTTAGTAGAGATGAGATAAATCTGATGAGAAAAAAAAGGAACACCAAAGCTCTTCCCAAAACTCAGTCTAAATGCTGAATATTATCTAACCATTTATATGGTTCTGATATTATACGTTTCAACTGCATGAAAGTATTACCCTTTAGATCTTAACCCACTGATTCCCCTGTTAGATGGATCAGATTTTCTACTGACTGAGCTGTATAAAAGTAGCTATGGCTCTTGTTTTCAGGTCTTGGCCATGCTGTAGCTCTGTAAAATGTGGATGGTTAATACCTGCAATGACAATGACCCATTTAATGGGGAAAAAAGGAAAGGACTTACAATGAGACCTAGAACGTGCCTTTGGGGGTGATAAACATCTACCAGATTTCTCTTCCTTTACTATCTTGTAGGAAGAAGCAGATACAGAATTGTTAAAACTATCATCCCCAGTCCAACAACCTCATCCTGTGGCTAGCACGTAGTTTGAAGTCTATGACCCACATGAATAATCATTGCTTTGGCCCTTAGTATTGTGACATAATGTCAGGAAAAGGAGTGACATCAAAAAAAGCCATTCCTCAACCCTTTGTGGTGTTCTCATGAGCAAATATGAAATCAAAAAGTAGCACAGCAGACTGACTGAATACGGAGGTAAAATTATAAAAAACTCCACTCACAGAATTCCTCCACACCTTGGTTGAGGCAAACCTGGCTGTGTGTATAGACTGGGGAACGAGAGGTTGGAGAGCATTCCTGCAGAAAGGGACCTGGGGGTCCTGGTCAGTGAAAAGTTAAATAAGAATCAGCAGTGCCCTGGCAGTCAGGAGGGCAAACCCTGTCCTGGGGCCACCAGGTCCAGCATGGCCAGCCAGGCAAGGGAGGGGATTGTCCTGCTCTACTCTGGGCCAGGGCAGCCTCACCTCGAGTGCTGGGGGCAGTTTGGGCACCTCGTTATAAAAAAGACATTAAACTATCAAGGAGTGTCCAAAGGAGGCCACAAAAATGGTGAAGGGCCTTTAGGAGAAATTGTGTGAAGAGCAGCTGAGGTCACTTGGTCTGTTCAGCCTGGAGAAGAGGAGACTGAGGGGAGACCTTGTCGCCGTAGGACATGAAAGAAAGACAAAGGACTCCAGGAATATTTCAGAAGGCAAAGCATAGAAAGCTTTATTGTCTAATTCTTTCCACCTAAGGTATTATGATACAAGCTTAACATGATTGGTGAATAGGAAAAACACCTCTCTAATTCCATTGGTTAAACTAGAGAAATAGCAAAACACCACCTGGACAAGACTGTTTTGAGAAAGAATAGTTGTTTTTACAAGACTGTTTTGAGAAGAAAACCTTGTTGAGAAGTTTTCACTTGGGAAAGAAGTTAGCTGCTAGCAGACTCAGAAATATCAGGCCCACAAAACCTCACTGCAGTTACAGCTTCCTGTGAGGAAAAGAGGAGGGGCAGGTATCAATATATTCACTCTCATGACCAGTGACAGAGGATTTGAGGAAATAGCACAAAGCTGAGTCAGGGTTAGGTTGGATATCAGGAAAAGGTTCTTCAGCCAGAGGGAGGCTGAGCACTAGAGCAGGCTCCCCAGGAAAGTGGTCACAGCACCAGCCTGACAGAGTTCAAGAAGCCTTTTGACAATTCTCTCAGGCACTTGGTGTGACTCTTGGGGTGTCCTGCACAAGGCCAGAAGTTGGACTCAGTGATACTGATGCGTCCCTTCCAGTTCAGCATATTCTATGATTCTATGATTCACCATGCATCAGGATCTCAGAAAGGAAATTCCTATTTAAAGACTTAAAGAACAATATAAAATATAAATCCCTAGCAATAAGTAAAACATGTAAATAAGGTGTCCATCACTGGGGTGTTGTCACAACTGGAACAGCTGGATAAACACTGTTGTCAATTTCCCCCTCAGCTTGGTGTGATGGTCCAGAAATATTGCACCTACATTACTGAACACTTGCAACATCTAGTTTTACCAGATCTCACTAACTTTAACAGCAATTATGTGCACAATTCCATCAGTAAGCAGCTTTGAAAAGTTCCCATTTCTGTGGGTAACATGTTTTTCCTGAGAGCTGTGTCCCAGCACACACAGATCAGCCAGCTCTGCTACTGGCGACTGTTCCTAGCAATCCTATTGCTGCAATTGGAAAGCACCCACCTAGAATTATGAACCGTATGGAAGATGATTTTAACATGCATTTTCCAGTGGATTTTTATGAAGTGATCTGAAGAGGAAACCATTAATTCAGCCAGAGATTAGAAATAGCAACTGCACTACTGAGGGCAACATCAAGAATCCCTTCCTTCCCAGCAGCCTGGCGCAGACAGCCATGTGGAACTCAAAAGCCTCTTCTGCATCTTTGAAAAGCCTTTCATTTTTCTTTTGTGCATGTATCCTCAGTGTTTGGTATTATAAATGAGCAGCCTGTGACCACCCCTCCTCTTGGCACAGCTCTGGTGTAGCGACGCAGAGCTCCGGCACTGCTGGCATCTGCAGAGTGCCTTCTTCCCTGACCTGTACCCACCGAGATTACAGAAGCACATTATTTCCCTGTGCAGCTCTTTCACCTCTCACTGCAACCATTTCCTACACAGACACAGAATTTATATAAAAGGCTTTCCTCAGCTTTCATCAAATCTAGGTTGCAGGCCTATTTCGTAACATTAATTCTCTCCCTCACCAACCGCCACATCAATTCAGTACTTTATAAACTATTTCAGGGATCCGATTTATCAGGCCTGACAGAGCTTCACACTGAAATAAACAGCACTGCCTCTGCTGAGCTCGCTCAGTGGCTCCTATTTATCATTATTTAATTCAAGGGCCTAAAATTCTCTGACATTATTAATAGTAAGATGAATCACTGGAAAACTACAGAATCTGTGACCAACGAGGCTGAAATAATCCATTTTGGTGAAAATGTCTACGTGGAATTGCATTCCCTGATGGGTAGCTGCTCTGTCATTAGCGACTCCATATGCATGGGTGGTAAAGAACTGAAGCATGAAGTCCCCAAAGAGTGGGATACTTCAACTGCCATTTTCTTCCCAACACTTAACACCAAAGCAGAAAATAAGGAAATGCAGCACAGCTCTAATGCCTCTGTCAGTTGAATTTAAATGTACTAATTTAATCCTTTTTGTACTTGATTAACTTTAACTTGTCTGAGGTTGAACTTTTGTGTTAACTGGACCTGCAAATCCATTAGTTCATTATGAGGACTGTATTACTTAGGCACCTTGATGAGAGATAATCAGCTGCCTGGAATGTATACGAGCACTTGCTGCCTTAATTTGGTACCTCATTAGTGATATTTTTCAATTTTGTTTAAATGAAAGGGATTGCACTGGGAGTTTGTCCAGGGTCTGCAATTTCCTTTATGAATAGCCAGCCTTATTCAGCAGCTCTACAACACAGTAAGAAGTCAAGAACTGCAGAATTTGTTTCCCTCTCTGTCAGGAACATTCTGGGAACCAAAGGTAGGTGGAGAGGCAGACCCTGAACTCTTTCCTCAAAGCGATGAGTGCTGTCAGACCACCTCCCTGACAAAGGTGACAAAAGAACCTTGACAAGTAGATGTGTTTTGTAAAATTACTTAAAAATTAAGACTATCCAAAATAAATTTAAAAATTATATCTTTAAAAAATATTCAATTCTTTTTATTTCTCCTTTCAGAGAGGAAATTTCTAGTTGCTGTTTTGTTATTCACTATCATTCCCTTGAACTTTGGCAGCTGACTTCCTTATTAGTGTCTGGACAGAGACTGTAACTTTTGAAAAGAACAATCAAGGACAAAGGACCAAGCAGACACAAAATTGCCCTCTGAAGAATTTCTGCAATTGTTCTTGTCCAGGGAATTACCTCCTGTACTTCCTGAACAATTTTTCATTCATCTGAGTTAGAACTCCCAGAGCTGCAATGTACACCTTCACCCTCACCCAGGGTCTGTCTTTAAGTAAAAGTCTGTCTAAACGACATAACTAGTTTGGTTTTCTCCATTTTACACAGTTTCCCAGTGTTATTTTAAGAGTGTGACATTCTCAGACATCATCCTGCATCATCCTGCCCTCTCCCAGGGTGTACAACCCCTTCAGCACCATGTTATGGAAACATCATTCTGGAATGTTGCATAACAGCTTCCCGCTGTTTCAGATGCTTTGAACTGAAAACGTGCAAAACCAATATTAGCATCTGAGGACCAATATACAAGGCAGGGGGCGAGCAAAGCCAAGGGACACAGCACTGGTAAGTCCAGTCTGCTCTGGGAACAATTATCCTTTTAGCAGTATAGTCACTCTGTGCTATTTGGTCTTGTTTCTTGGAAGCAATGATTGCCTCCTGAGCTTTTTTTATTATGTAATAAAATGATACCCTGAGAGATCATGATTTGAACTCTTTCCCCAACAACTCAAAAAAGAAGTCAAGTCTTGGACTTTCATATCACACCCCACAAGAATGGAGATCACAGATAGCCACAATTTTATTTTCTGTTTTCCAGATGACTAATCTGTGAAATATGTTCTAAGTTTTTCTACCAGGTCAGGATCTTTTGGTAAAATACTGAGATATTTAGTTTAATTATACATCTTCAGATGCGGAAAGTTGAGCAACACCAAGATCTGTTTTTTGCTTTCAAGATTTTTTGCTTTCTTTCCAGGAGAAACCTAGGTAATATTACTGGGGGGAAATAAAAATAGAGGCTTGGGAATTTCATGAATATACCAAGTTAGGCTTTGAGGATGTTTTATATTCTCATATAAAAATATAATTACTTAAACTAACAACAACTTTTAGTATTCAGTCACCTTTGTAAAGTAGAACTGAGCTACTGCAGACTCCTCTGGTTCAAATATCTTCTAAAGGAGAATTTCATGGAATCACAGCATGGTTTGAGTTGGAAAAGCTCCCTACAGATCACCTAGTCCAACGCCTCCTACAGTCAACTAGATCAGATGTGTCAGGGCTCTGTGTTTTCAGGGATGGGGCATTTACCACGTCTCTGGGCAATCTGTGCCAGTGTTTCAACACTATCTTTGGAAAAAAATTCTTTCTTACATCTACTCTAAGTCTTACCTTTTTCAGTTTTATCCCTTGTGATGTGAATTGTTTGCAAAAGTTTTATTCCTAGACTCTACAGTTCATAATCATTTATTTGGTTTCTGCTGAATTTGGGATTGGATCCCACTGATTCAATCCACCATCCATTCCTCCCCATATTGCTCCATTCTGGGTTCTCTGAGCAGTGGTGTCAGATTTACAAAGATGCAAAAAGCTGTAAAAGCAGAGGAAGAAGCACATCCGGGGACAGTGTATCTCTGGGTGCAAATTAATAGGTCACAAAATCCCAGTTTACGATTTTCAAAACATTTTATTAATAGGATTGGAAGTAGGACCCAATTATTTATTAGCTGTGTTTTCATGTGCTGTCACTATCATAAACTCAAAGAAACCCAAATTCCTGATATCAACAAATTATATAAGGAAACACACCCTTTGTGCAGTATAGAACACTGTTGAAGAACTCCATTTTGGTTTCTCATACATAGGAGAATTATTATGGTAATAATATGTAAAAGGGGGACTTTTGGCTTCAATTACGAACCACTGAATTCCCAAAAGTAGTTTAGCCTGTATGAAGATCCACATTCTACCTAATTTTAACCAACCAGTTCATTAATACTTCTGAGACTTACATGCAAACTACGGAGCCTTCTACAATTTCTCTTATCACCAATTAGGCTAATCCCTCTCCCACTCTGTGGAGCTCTTGGAACATGTACATTAGTGGTAACTGCAGTGCAGTTTAAGGTGAGACAATTACTGTGAGTGCAGAGGCTCAGTGAATGTCTCAGTGAACATAATTGTAACTATGTCTATTTATAAAATTCTCTCACTATTTAATTAGGGGTGGGATTTTTCTTCTCTTTTAATTTCTCTCTTAAGGAACACAAGGTTGACTCCCTAAAACACAAGGAGGGAAGGGATTGTGCAAAGCTCCAGAGAGGATACCCACAGCAAGAATTTACAGGCAGCTGTAACTACAGTGCATGAAATTGTGCAGTTTTTGTCACTGCTCTGTCTTGTCATTATTCATAAAATTAGGTAGGGAGGGTTTTATTACAAAATAATTGCTTACAATGTTCTATGTCCAGGCAACGGCATTCAGTTTGACACATAGCAGATCAGTCAGACAAGGTGGAAATAAAAGGTTACAACATGGAAAGTATCTTGGGGCTGGTTTGGTCTGTCAAGAACCTGTTCTTCTGCATGTGAGTCCCTGTTAAGTTGTGCTAGTGAAGGAAAAGACATTTTCTGCTTTTGGTTTTTTTTTTTGCTGCATGAGCAAAATGTTCTACACAAAGGTGAAAATTGTCCCACATCACTGTTGGAGGTGATGAATGAATGGCTGTGTGGGGTTGCTTTGCAGAGCTGACCCACAAAATTGTTTTTTCTGAGAAAATCTTGGAAGAATTATCTTGTAATATGTTTAAAATAATAATTTAAGTCAATCTGATGAATGAACATATATATGAGAGTAAAATACTAGAATAAAGTGTTAGAAACTGAGCTGAATATAGAATTATTTTTAACTTTTCAACGTTGTTTCCATTTCTTTAAATAATTCAGCCATCAGCAGACACTTGCAAAATTCCCCTGTAGGACAGGCTGGTTGTCCCTGTCAGATTTAAAGGATCTGGGAAAGAAGCTGCAGGCAAAGAGGGAAAAGAATTTCTGCGAAAGTCACAAACTATCAAAAGCTATTTTAGTTGTAATTTGGAGTGAAAAAGGAGAAATGCATAGAAAAAACTGCAGATTTCATCTAGTTCTTGAGATTTTGTGAGAAGTTCAAGACAAGCCAAAGTGTTAGGATAAAGTTAAAATTGGTGATAAAATAACATTAACTGAAAATCTTATAATAATGTTGTGGTTAATTAAAATGTTTTGATTTCAAAGTCCCTTTTTTAACAAACTTCTCTTTCTAGCAAAAATAAGTACGAAATTTGTGTTGGAAAGTAATTTGGCCAACAATGAAATTCACCTAGTGGTTTTCATTTGGACTTGATGATCTTAAGCGTCTTTTCCAAACTAGAAGAGTCTATTCTGTAAAATAGTTCATTTCACCAGGGACTTCTGGAGGTCACCTAGCCTGGCCTCCTGCTTCACTCAGGACCAGCTTGGGCAGGTTGTTTATGTCCAGCTGAGTTTTGAGTCACTTTGAGCAAAGGAACTCTTCTACATGTGAACTCATGCAAACATACACATACACAAGCATTTTCTTTACATACTTTATTCCATTAATTCTAAAAATTCTTATAAAGATTAAAAAGAGTGGCAAAAATCCCGATCTGCCTGGAAAGTAAGAGCTGAGACATTAACAACTTGTTATTTGTTATTATTTATTGGCTAGTTATTAATTAAAGGGCCAAGGAAGATCAGAAAATAGATATCCAACATAAAATATTTAATTTCAAAAAAAGCTGGAAAAGACTGAGATGTTTAAAGGAATCCTACATAGGCAGGTGAATGGGTAACATTATGGCAGGTAAAATCTCTGTTGAGAAATGCAAGCAATGCTCACTGGATAAAATAATTGGAAGACATTATTGCTGAATTGCAGCTGAACTTAGAATTACAGATGAACTTAAAAACTTAGAGGGGAGAAATAAAGATAATGGGAACAGGATACAAAATAGTAGGAAATCTATTATTTTCCTAGTAGAGAAAAGAATGATGAACTCTCACTTGGAATTCCATGCCCAGCTGAAGTCATCCTATCATGAAAATAGCCCATGACCATTAAAATTACCCAGACCTGAAAAAGGAAAATGATAAGTGATATGAAGAGATTTCTGTATAAGGCTAGACTGAAACTCCTCCAATTTTAGCTAGAAAGAGAAAACAAAGACATTACAATGAAATAAGAATTGACTTTTTAAATGTGCTATTATTTACCTAATTAACTTATGGAACACATTCCTAAGCATATGGAATTAAGAAATTGAATAGACTTGTAAAAGGATTTAAGGCAGGTCTTCCAGTACAACTATGAGCTAGGTTTTGAAACTGCTGAACTCTCTAATGCAGCTGCTTCTGGATATGTATTAGACATTATCTTGGATTAAAAACCAACCAAACAAGCAACCAACCAAAGACTTTTCTAGGAATTTTTTGTATTTAGTGGGAAAAGGAAGAAGAACAGAAAAAAATCAAAAAAATTTAAAAGTATGAAACATTTTGCTAGGAATTAAGCTTGTTGAATCACCAGAGTAGGTGTCAGGCTTCAAGCTACATGTAAGTACACTCTCGGTGCGAGACTTGACGTTGACATTCACCCACTCTTTGAAAATTGAGGGGCTCCCCCATGGCATACAATTCACAGCATCCATTCTGTTCAGGTTCTCTCATTACTCTAAAGAGAACAGTATTGATATCAGCTTGAATAAATATATTTACTAACAGCTGAATTCTTAGGAATTGTACCTAATGACAGAAAAATGAAAGAAGGCAGGTTGGGCCACTGGGGCTTTCCCTCAGACAAGCCCTCTCCCATGCCATATCGTTCTTGTACAGGACACAGACAGGAATGTCTTTGTCATAGCCCTGGCTTTATTATTCTCTGGAAATCTGGCTCAAACTTGGGACAAATGCCATGCAAAAGAAATTGCAGAGACTGTATGTAAGGGATGTATCTCCTCTCACCATTCAGGCACAGAGACTGCCTAGATCTCCCCAAAGGAAGTTCCCATTGTGCATGATGCAGAACAAGCTCCTATTAAATCATTCATCTCACTTCATTGAGATTATGTCCCCTTTTCCACGTGCCTATTGTTTATTATTATTATTATTCTTTGAGCCCTTACCTCTCTGATTCTTTCCTGCTACTTTGATTTCCTCCACCCACTCACCCCACCTTCAATCTCCATACCATCCTTTGTTTCTTATCTATGCTGTCTTTCCATACACCTCTAGCTCTCCAAATTCCTTGACCTAATCTGTGGTCCACACCTCCTCACAAAGCACTACCTCTAAATATCTGCCTGCAAAACAATGCCAGCAGAGCAGAAGCCAGTAAACTGAAAAAGGATGAACAAAATTATGGAAAAAACCCCAAAGTTTCAATGGGCAATATTATGCAGCCATTTTGCCTCTCCTCCATCCTGCCTGATCCCAAAATAGCATTCTTCACTGTTCCTGAGCACTCCCTTTTATGTCAGAAAAAAAAAAAAAAAAAATCAGAGCTTCAGGTTCCTCAAATACTCTCCAGCTGCTTTTTTTCCAGTGTAGCATATTAATAAATCAGTGGATACTTCATAATGCTAATGATTTTTTACAAAATAATGTTTTAATGAACACAACTCTTATTTTCTCATAGTTCCCCATAAGGAGTCCTAGGATGCTTAGCAATGCAGGAACAATTTTCAGGTTATGTTTTCTGATCAGTCTGAAACCATAAACTGCTCTGCTCTGAGCTGGTTCTGCATATAGTAGGATTAAGGCAAAGCAATTCATACTGCTCTACCTTTAATCTATATCAACAGGAGGGCCAATTTAGTTTGTCTAGGGCTGGTACTTAAAAAGCCTGATAGATGTAACCTGTGAGAGGCAAGCAAAATAAGAGCAAAGAGGGTATTAAAAAAAAAAGGGAAAAAAGAAAGAATATGTGAGAGAATTTCCAGGTTTGGGGAAGGGATACATTTGAGTGATGTGACGATGCTGTATTTTGTCTCCAGACTCCAAAAGACTTCATATTTTTACAGTAACAGACCAATGACCATGAATTGCTTCTGCTTGTAAATAATAATAATAAAAAAATCTTATAATTTTTATTTATTATTTTAAACCATTTTCCTACTTTTTGGTGTGAAAACATCACTTTTGCCCTACAGAAAGGAACTATTTACAAAAAAATTAATTTTTTTACATCTTAATTTATGAGAGTACTTGCACCATTTTATTATGTTTTATTATGGATCTTTAAATCTTATGCTTTAATTAAACCTTTGAAATTTTAAAAAGTTATGTCCATTTTATATCCATATCTGTTAAACTTAATCTGGTTGCCATTTTATAATGCTTCAACAAGGTGTTACTTTGTTTTGTTATTCTTGCACAGAACAGCAGGCATTTGCTAGCAACTCCACTTAATGGCATAGAGAGTTTGCTACTTCATCTCTTCTCACTGAGGCAGCTCTGAGTGATATGTCCTTACCAGCTAGATAATGACGACTTATTAGACCTGTGAAAATTAATGCTATTTGTCTGGAAGGAATAGAAAGACAAGCCCATGATTAAGTGCACTGCTTCCAAAATGCATCCTGTTGCATGGGAGAAGAAGCTCTTTGCAGCTGCTTGGCAAACATTGTTAAATATCAAGGTTTTGCCAGGAGCTGAATGCTGGAGCTTGCTTCTGTGATTAAAGTGTACAGCATAGGCAATCATACATCAGTGCTCAGACCTATGCCCTTCCAGATTATCAGTAGCCACAGCCCAGGTAGGTAAGGTATAAATTGCTGTTGTCCCATTCTTTCAGATTCAAAATCCTAATTCCTAATTTATTTAATGGGGATTTTTGAGGAGGTTGTATCTTTATCTGGTTTGTATAACTGTGGTGAGTATACTTTTTGGAGTGTCAGAACTGTCTGCTGTAGAGACAGTCACTTCCTGGTACATCTCTGTAGCTCCTCCTGCTAGCCAGCATGGCCAACTGAACCTGAGATCACACAGGGTATGCATCACAATTTTAAATCTAAAAATACATTTCTAGCATGCTATGGAGCACAGAAATAATTTTGATTAGAAAGGACCTCTTGATGTATCTACCACCATGTAATCTAACCACGTCCTCAAAGAATATTTAATCCAACCAGGTTTCTGTGTCCCAATCAAGTCTTGAATGTTTGTATGGAAGGAGATTTACAGTTTCTCTGGGCATCCTCTTCCACTGTTTGGCCACCATCATGATAGATGAAAATATCTTTTAATGCAAAACTGGACACAGTGCTCCATTAGCTACTCAGAAAATGGAGTGATCCTATTGAAAGTTCCATTCTGAAAAACATAAGGCTTTATTTCAGACACCTAAGAGGTGGAATGCAGTTTATAAGTCATGTTTATAAAATGCCACAGATGTTTGCTCCACTTAATCTTTCTTTGGGTGAGTGGGAGTTGAATCCCAGTGGTGAAAACAGTATTTGCTCCTAAGAAGTAATATTTATCAATGCAGAAAGAGATTGTGTTCTTTTCTTTCCTACTGATCTCATATTTAATGTTCTAATTTTCTGTGGTGGGAACAACTGGAAGTCCCACAAGTAAGCCTTTGTCCATAAACCATGAAATAAATTTAAACTATGACAGAAAAAAATGGACACCTGTATCACAGTCCTTCCATCTTCCTTTTCCAATTTACTCAGTCTCTTTTCATGTGCAACATGAGCTGGTTTAAGGGTGAGCATTTTGTTCACTGCGAGCAGGTCTGGGAGGTAACCACGCCTCGCTGCTCTTGATGCTCTTCAGAGGCTGTAATTGCCTGCCTGGGTGCTTAGACATTTGGAGCAGAGAGTTCTATCCCACACTTTCCAAGCACTGAACGAGCTAAGTTAGTCTGACCCAAATTGCCACTCAGCAATTTATCTTTTTAGCACCTTCATAAGGGATCTCTAATCTCTGACAGAAGATTGAATTAATTTACTGAAGTATGTGACCATACTTAACAACCTTTCTAACTCACCCATTTTCTGGTTTGGAGCCAAGATTTACATAATTATTTCTATTTTTGAGCAGTCAGGATTGACACATTTCCCAAATGCCTACGTTTAGCCATTTTTAGCTTACGCTTGCCCTAGCTGAAGTATAGTCCTTCATCTCTAGCTTTTTAAGTACTTGACGGACTTTTGTTCTTCAGGGATTGCAAAATATAATTCTATCTAGATAGGCTAGCAGTCCACTGAGACCTTTAAATAACTCTGCTCTGATTATATCAAACACATCTAGGGATCTTTAATACCCTTTTTGATGTAAAGCAATTTCAAGAATTACAAAAAAATAACAGGTAACATAATTTAAAACTATTTTTTTCTCTAATCAAATTTGTCTGAAATAATAAAAAAAATTCTCAGTTTGAAAAGTAGAAAGGGGACACTGCCTTTTTCCCTTCCTGTTTTTCATAATTTTTTAGGTTTGTTTTTTTTTTTAGATGGTACCTGAAGGGTGCAAGGAGGTACAAAGGAGGTTGCCTTTCAAAAAAACGTGCACACACAGACACACTTTCTCTAAATGCTGTATCAGAATGCTGTTATTCACAGAATAACTATAATTTAAATGCAAGAGGGTTTAATATCAAGGGGGAACTTTTACAATGTAATAGACTGTGTATAAAAAACCCAACATAAACAAGACAGTTCTTCTCAGCAAGCCATTAATGTTTCATATGGAAGCACGCAGAAAAGTGGGAGCTGTCACTGGCATTTGTTGCAGATCCTGCAATCACATTGGGCAGTACCTGCAGCACTTCACACACTGGCAGATCACAGCAATCATGTGGATACAATACAGTTGAAGAGCATGCAGGATTACACATTTTGCTGGTGTAGTAAAGTATTTTGTATTTTTCAGCCCTTGTCTGCTATTTCTGTACCAAAGAAAAAAAAAAAAAAAGAAAAGCTTGGCTTTTTTGTTGGGGTTTTTTGGATGTAATTTCTACCTAAAGCACCTTCAACAGTCCCACTCTTTATTTAAGAAGCATTTTCACCAGTGAACTTTATTTGAGCAAGTGAAAAAGGCAGTAATATCCAATCTATAAGATGTCCTTCATCCTCCAATCCAAAAAGCATCGCATTTTTCAAGAAATCCTGTTACCATTTTTCCAGTTTCCTGCAGGACTGAGTTGTAACTGTTATACACAAGAAGGCTGAATTGAAGTCCTAAAGATAACTGCAGATAAAATTTCTTACTTTCTGGTTAAATTTGGGAATGAATACTATTTAGATATACTTGCCTCTATGAAATAAATTTACATCAATTGTTATATTTATATACATCAATATATTTAGCCAGATACTATGTATATTTATTTTCCTTTCACATTTCAGGAACAAAAACTCTAATGAGACAAATTACTCTGTAAAGCTCCTTTGCATGGGGGAATAGAGCCAGATGCCAGAAAGCACTGGGGGGGAAATTAACATTATGATGGTATGAGAGCGCTTTAAATTGCTCTACTCTCCCAGGGTAGAAAAAGGAATTTAACCCTCTTTCTTCTCACTTTCATTTTTTCTCAGTCTGAAACCCTGGCTGCTTAAGTCTGTGGTAAATAATACTGTATTAAATTTAAAAAGGAAATTCAGGAAAAAATACCATCAAGAAACAAAAACCTGTGAACTGGGACATAAATAGAGTCTTCGGCCTTAGTGTTGGCTCTGCCTCTGACATTGGCAGACAACATGTGGATAATGGGAAAGGCAAGTAATGGAGAAGTCCATAATACAAAACAAACCCATGTCATTATATAGGACATTGGCAGAACATGGTTGCACAATAAATTGGCAGTGTTCTTTCAGTTCAAATAAAGAATGAACACTTGTGCACTGTATTACAAAATTGATAAGTGCCTTGGAGCAAATATCTTCTTTACAGATCCATTCTGCCATCTGTGATTTTATATAATTACCTCTAAGTGTTTGGGGTTTTTTTTACTAAGGTTTATGTTGCTAACATTCATCGAGTATTTGAGGTCCTTATCTGCTTCAAAACTTGGGGTTTTGCTGAATGAAAAGCTAAAGAAGGGGGAGAGAGAGCAACCAACAACTCCCCAGTAAATAGTTTCTAAATGACATGGGATATTTTTCATTGTGCCACATATCTGAACTTACCAGGTAAACACAGAGCCATGATCTAATATTTTAACGTAATGGAAATCTTGTCAATCCATTCTGTTTACCCCAATGCTAGTTCAAAGCCTAGTGATACACAATATGCAAATATGTCAGATGCAGAGAGGATTTGGTTCATTTGCATCTATCATAGCACCAGAGTAAATTTTTAAAGTGCATTTACTTTTATTTTTTGCAAAAATGCACTTTTACTTTCATTTTTTTTAATGTCTCAGAAAATGTCACAATAAAGGTTTAATTTGATTTAAAATACCTTTCCAGGAACAGCTGTTCCCACTCCTCTGTATTGAGGTTAACCTTCCTCAGCTTCCTCCAGTGCCTGCAGAGAGACATCTGATGCTGGCCCTGCTTGTCCTTACCACTGGCCAGGAAATATCCCTGATGGAAACCAGCATGCCACTGGTGTGTCACTTCTGCACTGGTGGCAAACAGTTACCAGACAGGACAGGAAAAGACATTTCCATGGAGCTCTGGGGGAGATATCATTGCTGTAAATATGAACATGGATGTCACAAAGCACAGGTTTTTAAATGAGCCCGGACTTTGATTGCAAGAGTGGTCCTATAGAAATTATGCCCCTGGTGAGCTGAGCAGAGTGAATCACTGCTCCTCCATGAGCTGTCACCAGGCCAGGCCCTGCAGACACCCCTTCATCCATTATCATCTAACAAAGGTCTCCAACGCTGCTTGGCAGATCTGATGACTCCACAGGATTGCAGAATGTGCTCTGAGCCACAGGGGATCCTGGGCTTGGACAGCAACCCTCCAGACCACTGAATACTTCAGGTTAAGATCTTCAGTCTCCATAAATTACACCTGGAATCTGGTTCCCAGTTTGATAGAGGTTAAGGCCTACCTGGAATTCTCATCTCCTGCATCATTAATCCCTCCCCCCAAAAAAATCACATCTTAAAACAAGTTTTAATAAGAACACAGTATAGTCTTGCTACTTGATCAGAATCACTGACTCAGCTTCTACTGTAGCATCTCTGGGGTTTTTTGTATTCTCCAGAGAATAGGGGAACTAGTTCAGGCTTTAATTAAAGAAATTACCTATATTTTGGAAAAAATATTTTAAACATTAAATTTTCAAGAACTGTTTTTCTTAATAATTTTCAAAGAACAGGGGAAAAGAGAATAGAGAATGACAAGAATTTAATCAGAGAACAGAGTGCACATGATGTGTGCAGTGTGCTAAAAAAACCATTTAACCATACATGTTGCAAGTTTCCTGGAATTTACCAAAAAGAGCTCTTCTCTGCTCTGCTATATGATCCAGGAATGGAAAGACCAATTCCCACATGGCTTTTTACTGGTAGGACCAAAAGCAGTCTTTAAACCCATATGCTCATCCCATCAGAACACGATAAGCCAATATTTGGCCTACTTAGCACCTTTATCTTTCATTATATGTGCAGAATACCTGCCCAAGTAAAAATGCCCACAGCTGACACAATGTGGCAGGAAAAGGCAGACTGGGATCATGGGAATAGGGCCATGGTGTCAATCAAGCTCTATAGAAGCCATGCTGAGAAAAGTGACAAAGGGCAAAGTGACGAATATATGGTTTTGGTTGGGTTCATGAAGGAAGCTGAGGCTATTTCAGGGAAGAGAAAAAAACTTCAACAACCATGAAATATGTTGGGAGAATATAAAACTGAAAACTATAGTAAACCTCTCATGGATTTAATCTGGACTTGTACTCCATGTTGCCTTATACTAGTACAGAAATTTATCCATGGGCAGGACAAACATTGACAGCTACTGAGACACCTTCTGAGTCTTCTCTGGCACAATATTATTTATTTTTTCTATGAATAGAAAATGGGAAAGATCTCACAGTCCATTAAGCAAGCAGTTCAAGTCTTAAAGTACTGCACTGAAGCACTCAGTCTAGAGGAGCAGTTGGTTTAATTTTCACTGATATGATAACAAACCTAAGGATCTGGCAATGCTTTTATTTAGGATGTTTTGTGAAATCTCAGATAGGCAGCTCATCACACTTGGGTTGTTTTTGTGTGGTTTTTTAGGTACTTGTAAAATAACTTCAGGGACAAGGTGCTGACTATTGTGCTTTTCGTGAAGCAGTGTTGCTTTTGTTAACCTGTAGTCAATCTGGGGATTAGCTTATTGCAAACTCTGCAACTCATAAGCAAGTTCTTTGGGCTGTAAAGTGCTTTGACAATAAACAAGATGTAACCTCAGATCACTGCTTTGGTCTTACCTCCCAGCTATACCTCAACAGCCATAAGAGTAGACTGCTGAACCCAATATCAAAATAGGATTTACAGTAGCTAAGGACTTATTTCAGAGTTTTACAGTTATGTATTTTCAATTGGTTCATATAGATTTAAAAATTTGCTGACAGACTTTGAATCAAGGAATATGGCATTTCATTATACATTATACACACATGTTGGGTTTGGTTGGAACTGTCCAAAAGATTTCAGAAGGTTTTTCCTGGTAATTACTATTCTCACTTAGAGAACTATGTTGCCTCTAATTCTTAGAATATCTGGGAAAATAATTAAATGGAGGCATGGCCAGAATCTTTTCAGACAAATGTTAATCTTCTGTAATACATAAAAAGCTGTCAGGGAGAGCATTTTATTCTGGGAAGGTAAGGCAGTGATAAAACATCCACCACCCACACACAGAAAATACCTCTTAATGTTAGGATCTGAGTTAAAATTTGAAAGCTTAAATAGCAGTGGCCAGGCTATGTTGGGCAATTTGTACAGAAATCAAAAGGAGAGATACTGGCTGCCAGCTGGCTCTTCTCTGTTCAGCTGTAGGCAGAATGATCTCATGTTAGCTGTTACCAAACAGAAATAAGACTACACTGTATATACAAGTCCACATAGCTTGAGTTAAAGAGATAAAATCAAGAGATAAAATCAAGAGTCAAGTAGCAATGTCCAAGCTCCTTAGTTTGGACACATGAAAACATATACCAGACTTTGGCCAGTGGGAGATGCAGACAGCTGAGAAGGGATTCCCCTGAATAAATTAATCAGGTACTTACTCCAGGGTGAGCTGGCACACTATTCAGGCTCCACAGACAGCAGTTTCTCCTTTGACTATAATAGCTTAGACATGTAGTTCAAAGTTTGACACTTGTTTAGGGATCTTTACCTGAATCTGAGTCCTAATTTTAAATTCAAACAACCAATGGCAGGGTCAGGACAGAACTAAAGAAAGCAGAGTTACTGCACTGCAAATGAAGAGAAATTAGAAAATCAGGGTTATGGGGAAAAAAGATGAACAATCTCAACATTCTGCTCTTTAATTAAAATGAAAAGAAAAATACAACAAACAGCTCTCCATCTTGCCCAAATCTGAGAGTTTTGACACCCACAGGCCACAGTTCAGTCACAGTATAGAAAAAGTTACAACTATGCATTCAGCAAAAAAATGGAGGAGCACTCCATATGGTAGAGAAGGAATGGCCTTAGTCATGTCTCAAAGAAATTATAAAACTTGTAATAATCTTACAGCAACTAGAAAATGAAAAGTGCACTTTCTGGGAAGAAAAGGAAAACCAAGGGTCCCAGAGATAAATCAACATGATAAGTCAGTTCTGCTACCTCTGAGTATAGAAAATCAGGGTGGTTTTTCCTTTCTTTTCAGTGTAATATTTTACACAAGTTTATAGATTTAAAAATGAAAAAAATAAGAATTATTACTTTTTTTGCAGGGTTTTGGGTTTTAGTTGTTTTGTTTTAGGGGTTTTTAATTTTTTTTTTTCATAGCATGGCATGCTGCTGAGATCCTATCTGTATCCCGGATAATTTTAACTTGGCTATGTGACAATTTCAGTACACAATATGTTCATGCTTTGCACAAATGACTATATAATGTTTCATTAAGGACTGTAAATACCCATCAACCTAATCACAGAAATGCTGTTTCAGTGATTTTAGGGCCATTTAATCTGGGCTATGATGGCAGGGATGAATAGCTTTATTTCATTAACAGTTGCCATTGCAATTACACTGAAGTAAATATTTTTGTGGAAAAATTATGCAGCCTTTCCTTTTGCCCCGACACATTTGAGCAATATGAGTATCCTTGTATGAAGATTCTTTGCAATTAATAGGAGTGTTTTCCTTCTGAGACCTTTCTATATCAGCTTTCTGCTCTGCTCAAGACACCGAGATCAGTTCCAACCGTGTCATGTTAATTTTTGACCTCATTTGCATCTTTGCTTGAATTTTTTGTGACGACCAAATTCCCTTTCCAAAACCATTCCCTGCCATGGCATTTGTTCATTACTAGTCAAAACCAAACTTGTCTGGTTCTCACTCTTTGCTGAAGAATGAAGTAACTGAGGCTGCATATAGGTTAATTATTTTGACACTTGAGATTTCTTATGTTTGCTGTTTCAATCGACTTTGTCATTCATGTGAAGCAATTTCTCAACATAAAAATACTTGTAGTAAACACAATTAAGCAGGAAAAATAAGATTTTACTTTCAAAAAAAATCAAATGAGGAGTGACTTCAAGGCATAACATTGGAACAGGTGCCTGAACAACAGAAAGGTGGCTGGAGAAGGAAGCATTCTCAAAGGTGGTCATTTATCCCTGACATCTTTGGTCATGCTTTCTGCATGCATAGTCTTCACTTTGGTTTTAAAGAGTTTTTAATAATTTCCAAAATATATTTATATTTATATATGAATTTCAATCCTATTACAATTCTGAAAATGGCCACAAAGTATGATTTGAGATGATTAGTTTGAAAATTTGGAGAAAGGAACCACTATCAGGGTACAGTATTACTGGAACAGGCTTTTTAGGGAGTTGTAAAATTTCTGTCCTTGGAAGCTCTCCCAGCTTGCTAAGACAAACCTGTGACTGACCAGTCTGGTGTAGGCACAGTCCTACTTGAAAAGTAGTCGTTGGCACAGTCCTACTTGCAGGCTGCACTAGGTGATACCTGGAAGCTCCTTGTAATCTGTGTTTCTATGACTCCATGCCCAAAGTTTTACTTCATTTTTTATATATATATATATATATATATATATGTATATATATAAAACATAAAGTAGGACATATTCAAGTTTTGTAACTCTGAGGTAGCTCTTCTATTTTAACAGAACTTTATTTGACAATAAAGTGTTGGGTTTTAAATAATTTCAATAATAATCATAGTTTTTAAAAAGTAGAATTTGAAGAAACCTTCCCTTGTAACCATTCAACTGTGATTTACACATCCACTACAGATGCTGTATACCTACAACACTCATGAACGACATTTTTCCTAACTTTATCTCCTATAATTTCTCTTAAATCTCAGGTTCTCCTTTAAAATGAAGAGCTTGGTGTTTCATGTGCTCTCTTTGCAAAAGAGGGAATAAGATGTCTAAGGAGGGGTTTAAGCCAATTATAGGACCATGTACAAGAAACTCCTTCAGCATCATTAAAAAAAAGAAAAAATCTCCTTGATTTGATATTCACCAAATTCATAGGGAGTTTTTATGTAGATTTCAATAGATAATGGATGTGGTTATGAATGTCTTGAGTATATGCACAGCTAAAGTTACCCTAAGGCTTAGTATTAGATTGCCTTGGTTTAGGGCAAATTTGGGAGAAAACTAAGGACATAGATATATGTTAGGTTAGAAATTCAAAGTGCTTTTTAAATAATTACTTTATAAAACTACAGCAATTATACCATATAGATAGGAAGATTTTAATGTCTCCACAGAATGCGAACAGTGAAATATATAGCGGCTAGGCATATGGGAAAAAGAAAGTTTTTTTAAAATAAAACACGTCTTAAGGATTTGTGATTGGGACTTTATCCTTTAAAGAATCCACATTTAAAGATTTGTGGCCATGAGAGGTACTACTAATGACTTTGGCTGCATTTTTAATAAAGATAAATCTGTATATGGTAGTGTAATCAAAGCAGAGGGATACAGCATATTGATCTTACTTTGGAAAAGCTAATGGAGACAAGTAAAGCCAAGACTCAAAATGTCCAAGGGAGTAGTGGGGTAACTCTGTATCATATTAATAAGAAAACCCATCCACACCTTGGGTACACCAGGGAAGTGTTCCTACACATTGAGTGAATTCTCATGGGAGGGCAATAAATCCTACACAACAAATTATATACTAACAGGTTCTTAGGGGAATTGAAATAAATCCTCGCCACCGCTTAGTGCGTAATCTCCAGATCAGATTCCCATTCTTCTTTAGAGGAAAATAATATATTGCTTCTTATACTCTCTGCCAGCCAAATGCTATATATCAAAGTTATGAATGTAGTTGAAATATTGATCCTGAGCCAAAGTGAAACTGAAGGAAAGTTTAATATGTTCCCCATATTAGGGAAAAAAAAAAAAGTAAAAAAATACTAAAAATATAATTTCTGGTCAAAGGAAATCTAGATAAAAATGGAAATTAAAATAGGAAACAGAATACACTCCCTGACGCTTGTTTTTATTCCTGCAAGCTGAAGAAATTGAAAGCTAATAATTTCATTGTTTTACTTAAACAGCTATAACAAGAACTACAGCATGGAGAAAAAGATTGTTGCAGGGATGAAAAAAAGTAGTGTTCTACACAAATGTGTTTAACAAAGAATTCCTTGAAAAAATTAGATAGAAGATTCCCATTATTTAATGGCTGGCATAAACTGGCATAAACAAGCAAAAAAAAAAAAAAAAAAAAAATCCACAAAAATCCACAAAAAGTCCACTGCCCTGGAGAGCAAGGCAGTGTTAACTTGAAGACAAGCTCAGAAAGTGAGCAGGTATATGCAAGAATGATTTGTGACTGCAAAAAGGTTGTTAACTCATCCAGAGGGAAAGGTTTCCCTGTCAGAGGTATTGCAGCAGTTATCCAACAAAATCTAGATCTTCAGGCTCACTCTGCTGTGCTGTTTTTGACTGGGATAGAGTTAATTTTCTTCACAGTAACTGGTTTGGGGCTACACTCCGGATTTGTGAGGAAGAGTGCTGATAACACAGGGATATTTTGATTATTGCTGAGCAGGGCTGACACAGAATCAAGGCCTTTTCTGCCTCCCAGCCCGCCCCACCAGCTGGGACACTGAGGGGCACAAGAGGCTGGGAGGGGTCACATTGGGACAGCTGACCCCAAGGGACCCAAGGGTGTCCCACACCATGTGACACCATGCTCAGCAGTGACAGCTGAGGGAGGAAGATAGAAAGGGGGAACATTCAGAGGGATAGGGTTTGTCTTCTCCTGTCCCCATCATGTGTGACATCCCTGCTGTCCTGGGGGTGGCTGAACCCCTGTCTGTCCGTGGGAAGTGGTGAATGAATTCCTTGCTTTTCTTTGCTTCTGTACGTGGCTTTTATTTTACCTGCTGAACTGTCTTTATCCCTACCCACGAGTTTTCTCACTCTTACTCTTCCAAGCCTCTCCCTACTCACATGGAGAGAAGTTCCAGACAAGACTTGACTATTTGGCTTTTTTGGCATACTGGCTCAGAGATTTTGGTCAGGCTCTTGCCAGTGTTGTTCCCTGGATAAGAGAGGCAAATATGGTGATAAATTATGCTCACGCTTTCCATGCAGGTTTGCCCTTAATTTATTTCAAGTTTTTTCTTATGGTTTCCCTGCATGGCCTGTAAGTTTCTGTAGAAGGAGTGCTCTTGTCCTCTTTGGTGATAGCCCTGAGCTAATGGGGGAAGAGCAGAGGCATTGTAACCTTTACAATGTTACACACAGAGTATTTTCTGAGGGACAATTAAGACTATTCTTAGATTTCAGGATTGAATAAAAAGTCTTAAAACTACTGAAAAATCAGTTAATAATATTCAGGAAAAAAAACGTGTCTTGCCAGAAGATTAAATACTACAGGATAAAAGAGCATGTTTTAAAGTTAAGCATTAACAGCTTTGAAAAGCAAACAGCAATTTCTTCATCCTCAAGCAAAACCACTGTCAGCTTCTCTCCTCTGTAGGGTTAACTGGAAACAAAAAGTGCAGTAACAGAGATGGTGCTTGGCAAAGGAGGAGCATCTTTCGCCCATTGCTACACAAAGTTTTTCACTTTAGAGAAAACAGCTGATCTGTTCTCATGCAAAGAATTATGCTGGAAATAAAGGACTTGCCTACAGCAGAAGAGAATTAAGAAATGGACTTCAAAGGGAATAAATAAGATTCAGCATGAGTAAGGGAACCTCTGTGGTGTCTCTTAGCACTTTGCTTACCAACAAGAAAGGAAGTTTCTAAAGATGCTGAAGGGTAAAATGAAAGTAGGATAATCCCCGAAGGAAGGAAGGAAGGAAGGAAGGAAGGAAGGAAGGAAGGAAGGAAGGAAGGAAGGAAGGAAAGGTGATCACAATCCTTCAGGAAATTCAGAAAAAAAATGTTGTGTAAAATGTATTACTTTAGGCTTTCCAGACAGGAAATGAGGAGAGCCACACAATTTCCAAACTTCTATGTATGAATAAGACTTTGGGTTTTGGATTTAGTCAGGCTGACACAAGCAGGATCGACAGAGCAAAGAGGGGCAGAAATTACCCTCAGACTCTGGGAGTTTTGGTATCACCTGTTTAATTCTTAATGCACTTCAGAAAGATGTCTCAGTTCACGCATAGGGAGAAGGAAATTGTTGTGGAAATATTAGGAGGCTAAATATTGCAACATTTCTTGTCAATTAAGAATTTGCTAAGAAAATACAGTAATTACAATGAAAGAATTGTCAGGTGGTAGAACGTCTGTTTCTATAATGTGAAAATAAATAGAAATAATTTTGTTACCAGCACCTTTTAAAGGGCCAGAGGTTTCAGATGGAAGAAAATTTTCTAATTTCAGTGTTTAATGGAAAGAGTAAACATTGATAATGGTACAGACTTCCTTTAGGTCATTTCAGTCCAGCTAACATGATTCCCACCTTCAAGTTAACTAAAAGATACCAGGGCTACTGGTGATGCCCAGGTGTTTGCTTAGCAAGCCAAGACCTGCTGTCTCAGCTGTTACACATTAGCTTAACTTCACTAGTCCCAAAAATTGCAGTGAGGGAATCTGGTAGAGACAGACTTGGCTTTCTGCAATGGTGGAGACATAGTTGTCTTCATAGTGACTTACAGAAGTTCAGTTGAAGATTAATTACTCTTGTCTGCAGCTACTGTTTCCAGTGAGCAGGAAAAGGGTGACAGGCTAATCTCTTAAGTCCTTTCCTCAGCCATTATAATTCTAGTGACCTTTGGCAGACCAACTATAAAAATACTTTTCATTTGGTTAGTGTCCTTGAGACTATGGGTGGCTCTGTGTACTGTAATTTCTCTTCTGTATTCATTCCCTACTGTCTAGCTTTCTCCAAAGTTTATTGATACCAACCTTCAAACCAGCCTCATGGACAGTTATTGCAGGATTACCTCAGCTGAGAAGACTCAAAGTACTCCTCTGTGGACCTCAACTCCAAAGATCTCAAGTTCTTAGAGATTAATACATTTTAGAATATCAAATTGTCCCTTTTTTACTTCTGTCCTTACATGATCCTAACATATAAATAAGAATAATTTTCATTGGTTTTATTTTATTTTCGTCTGGGTAAAGTTTAAGATTTAGAATCATTCAGTTACTGAAAATATGTAGTCATAAGCCACATCGGTATTTATTATGAAGTTTCATGTCATCCTTTCAAATGTTCTAGCATAATTCCAGGGCTTTTAGACCAAGAATTTGGAGGTGGGAAAGAAGGCTGTTGGATTTTAGTAGACTGAACCTGTATATAAGGGGGTCATTGTGCATATTTGTGCTGTGTGTTACGTACACCAGTGGGTAAGAAAATTGTGCTGCTATTCACTTGCAATTCATCTATCCTCCTCCTGCCTCTTTAATTTCTGTTCCTTAGAGTCACTAATGAGTCATGGTCATAACTCCTTCAGGGTCTCACCCAGCCATTTTCCTAATGAAAAGAGAGAGAAATGACAGATGATCTGAATGCACATTAACCCTTTGTCACAGTTTAACCCTGGCCAGCACTGCCCAGACCTTTACTTGGGGGTGTGGGATGGGGGAGAGAACCAGAAGGATAAAAGAGAGAAAACTTGTGGGTGATGATAAAAGAGAGAAAACTTGTGGGTGGTTTAACAGGTAAAGCAAAAGCTGTGCACACAAGCAGAGCAAACCAAGGAATTCATTCAGCACTTCAGCCAGGAAAACAGGGTTCCATCACACATGGTGACAAATGCCACCATTCCAAACATCCTGCTCTCCCTCCTTTTCCCCACAGCTGTTATTGATGAGCAGGATGCAATAGGGGGTGGGATATTCTCTGGTCAGGTAGGGTCAGCTGTCCTGGCTGTGTCCCCTCTCAAATCCTTGTGCACCCCCAGCCTCCTGGGAGGGGCATGGGGTGGAAAGCAGAGAAGGACTTGACTCTGTGTAAGCCCTGTTAAACACCCTTGTGTTAACAGCACAGTTTTCCCCACAAATCCAGAAAACAGACCCAAACCAGTGCAGTGAATAAAATCAATCATATCCTACACAAAAACATACATCCTTCCAAAGAGGTCCCTGATGCAGTGGAATTCAGTTGTTATAACAGTAGCACAATGCAAGTGAAAATTTTATATTTTTAACAAATGAGGCTCAAGACTTAGAAGAATTAAAAAAAAAAAAGATCCTGGAGATGTAATTTCTACCATCGGAATTAGATGAGACTAACAAAAAAAATGCTAAAATAATTGCCTCAACAGTCTTTGCATTGTGACTTATTCACTTCAGAACAGAGCTGAAAATGAGTCTCTTAAGATTTCTAATTGGAAAAATAACACTGGTGAGACTAAATACATTCATCAACAATTTGTTATGGTCTGCCCTCTAATGGCTGCAAGCCTGAAATGGGCAGTAGGCAGTGAAATCGTGACTGTAACCTGCTAAAGTTTTGGGACTAAAGTTGTGGAAGTACTTTTTGGGCTTTCCAGTTCAAGTACAACAACTGTAACAGTTGTGGAAGAACTGGGCTCCAGAAAGAGAAAAAAAAGTGCTAAATTAGGAGCAGATGACTGTCAGCCTAAAGGTATTGACCATGGCAGTTCAAAGCAGTGTATCTTTGTTAAGCAAAACACTTGCATAAGCTCAGTTCCATAATACCCTTGTTCCCTGTGCAGAATTTTCTGCCTTTTTGCAAACTGCATGTTCTTTGATCCAGTCCTAGATTTCAATAGTCTAGTTGAATGAGTGAAAACCTTTTAAGGTCTCTGGGTGCATCTGACTGCAGTTTGAAGGACCTTTTGTCAGATATAAAGTTCTGAGTTCTGAAAGGAACTGAAACAGCCTCAGGCTGCCCCGAAACTGGAATGTGTGTGTAAAAAGCTGTTGAATCATCACCTTTCGCCCTCCTTGACTCATCCCCTGAAGAAAGGAATGTTTAACCACAGAAAGGATCTAACCTAATGCATGGTCCTTTTTGATGTGTCTTATAAACCTGGAGGGAACGCTAAAACAAAAGCTTATGCTATCCTAGTCAGAGAGAAGCCTATGAAAAATATCTATTGTCATGTGCTAACTGCTTTAAATTATTCTTTCATCGTTTAGGAAAGAAAAGGTAGAAAATGTCCATGAAGATGAGTATCAGTGAACTGATACATTTCTTATAGGTGGCTTTATCAGAAAAACATAAGGAATTTCCATAGGAACTATATAATAAATACAGGCTATGCCTTTTACACTGGCTTACTTGGGCTGAAATTGTGTATTTTTGGCTATGAAAATTACATGCGTTTGGATTTTTAATGCATACTTGTTTGTCTGAAAATTACAAATACACAGTAAAAACTCATCTCCACATGCATGTTTGCAAAGACATTTGCTGCTACCTCAGAATGCTTTTATTCTCAGTCACCCATTTAACCAAAAGTTGCTTAGAAATCTTGGTGTTCATGTAGGAGGTAGACATTCATGTAATATAGTAACACTCTCACAGCTACAGGCTCTATTATGCATTGGCAGTAGGAAGACACACATTTTTACAGGCATCTCCCCTTTACACAAAAAATTATGGTGGTGGAATACTTATGGCATTAGACAGGGGTAAACTGGATTGTATGTCCCTGACAATTATGTTTTCCTCTGTTCATCATCTATAAAAGAGAGGTAAAATAAAATATAAATCGGCCTAGCACATTTTGTGGATAAATGAATATTAATTGTGATATTACTATGCAAACCAGCATCACAGAAATTTTGTAGCCAAAATGGACTACAGTGATTATAGTTGAGCTTAACAGAGGTTATTGGACCTTTATTTTTAATTCCTCCTTTCAGGTCTGTCATTCTGTTTGAATTGGAGAAAACACTTTAGACAAATATTCAGGTTTTATTTCAAAGTCATCAGTGAGGCTCGTCCACCATCCACGATGAGTTGCTTCCACCAATAGCTAATTAACCTATTGCACAGTTTGTGGTTTCTTTCATACATTAGTTCAAAGCACTTATAAACTGGGCTTGTTACCCTAGAAATTCTCTGTCGTTTACTGAACAAAGAGAACAGCTTCAGGAACTTGCCATAAGGGGTGTTTTCTGTTCCTCTGGCCATTCCCAAGGCTCTTCTGTGCAACATCAGAAGAACAAAAAGACAGTTCTCTACTTCTGCTCTGGGTTCCTTTTCTAAGGACCACACCTCTACCACTGCTTCAGACCAGGAATTTGCATTAGGTTTGCTAAGTCCCACAGTCTCAAAGTCCTTTTTTAGAGTCACAGATTTTCAGGAAGGAATAATCCATTTGGAGATTATGAACTCTATTTACTGATTTAATACATTATATTTGCATATAATGAAATTCATATGATTTGTTTGTGCTCTCTAACAAGTGAATAAACAACATCTCTGTTATTTGCCATTTAACCTATTTTTGTGCCAGTTACAGTTACTTCTGATAATAACTTTGTGGTTTTTTACATCAGAGTTTAAAAAGTATATACTTGATGACAAAAAGATGTGGGTCAAAAACCAATTAAACTACAAATTGCAAAACCACACCATCATGGTAACTCTCTATTGTGTGACTGATTAATCCATGTGGTTTACAAATAGCTTATGTTGATTTAGTACTGTCCAGGTTTCTTTGCACAGCACACTATCCAAAGCCATGTGGAAGCCTGATGGTTTCCTACCAACCAAGCTTGGATCTTTCCAAAAGCTTATTTTTAGCAAGATCTGCTTTCCATAGACAGGAGTTGATTGGCTCCAGTTGCACTGAAGTACTGCAGAGATGACTGCAAAATTAGAAGATTCTCTGTTCAAGATTGCTGGTTGATGGTAGAAGCGGTGGTATTTCACTATTGATATATAGAACCACCGTAAAATCTAATTTTGTAAATGTGAAAATGTGGTTTCAATTCATGACCTTACATGAAACCATGAAATTTACTTTTTTTCATACCAGCATAGACACAGTGTAAAGCTGGAAAGTGACAGTGAACAAGATATAATAAACATAGACAAAATTTAGTGGGTTTAATGTAAACCAAGCATCTGAAACACTTGCATCTGTAATGCAAGGCCTGACATGGTGAGACAAGCCCTCTGCAAAACTGCTGTCACTCCACGTTCCCAATCCCAAACTGAAATGCTGAACCAGATTTTCAGAGGCTGAAACTTGGTGCAACTCTACTGAAGCCACCCAATTTAAGACAAAAGTGCTAGCTCAAACACAATAAAGAACTTCTGCTTGTAATGCAGACTTTATGATGGTCATAAACAGACCTGAGAATATGGAGTTGGGAAAGAACAGCAACCTTCCTGATGCAGAAAGGTAAGTATTGTCCTCATATTCTGTAGTCAAAGACACAGAAGAATATAGGATAAAGAAAAATTAAGATGAATTCTTGTTTCAGATAAACTAGAATAGTTCTTAAGTAGTTTGGAAGGAAAAGAGGTTAAAAAAAATTATATTAGATGTAGATAAGCAGAGAGTCAAGGGTTATTTTATTTTTTTTATTAAAGGAGAGCAACAATAAATTCCAAATAAAATAACATGTTTTTCAAATAACTAAAACTTTCCTTTTCCTTACCTATAACAAGAGTTCCTGCTCCTCAGCATGAACACTGAACTGCAGAGACTGTCCTTGCTTTTTTGTTTGCCTTTGGCCCTTGGTGATCGATCTTAATAAGAGAGTTTGAGTGTACTGCTCCCTTTGCACCTTTTCCTTCCTTCTCCACACCTACTTTATGATCTGGTAGTGAGGGTATTCTTTTATAAATTGGTAAACAGAAGTCTGATCCATCTCAGTATGAAAAGGAAATTGAGCTGAGGTCTAAAATAGTCCAGACAAGTATAAAAGCTATTAAGACAAAGACAGGCAGCAAAAACTTTTCCTGCAAACTTTTTCCTTCTTTTCATAAAACAGGATGAGTTCAGTTTTGGCAGGCTTCCTGGCATGGATTAGGAGTGATAGGAATGAAAAATGTACCAAATATGCAGTCTTGAACCAAGTATCTCTGCTTTACAGGCAGGCTGAAGCTTGACACGCATTTCCCATGGATAACTTTAAGAAACCTTTGCTCACCATCTAAGTTTTACAGCTTGTTTTTGATTGTACTTATCCCTTTCCTACGCCTCTGAAGGGATGGGTAAGTATCTCAGATGTTCGGAGTCAACTTACCAGGGCTGTATTTTTGGGTGTTGAGATTACTAAATTTAAGGGTACTAAAGCACAGATTGTGATGAAATAACTTCTGCATCTGACATTTGGGTGTTTAAACCATTTGAAATCATATTTATGAACTAAACTCTCTGAGTTTAAAGAGACTCCTAAAAAAATAATAATAAAAAAAAATCTATGAATAAATTTGCTTTGTAACTTGTTGTCTTCTAAAGTACTTTTTCCATGATAGAGTTCAAAGTTTTTAGAGCAGCAAAATGGGCAATATTCTCCCATTGCATGAGATCTGGTTCACTGGCCCTGCAACTAGCAGGCTTGATGGAATCAACTTCTGCCACATGCTGTTGCTTTATCAATACAGGATAAAGGAAATAATTTCTACAGAGCCTCAGATGTTCTTAAACTATTTGTTTTACAGTCAATGTCAAAATAATTATTTTCTTAAAAGTCTTTAGTGACATCATTCATGTACGGAGAAAGTGATTACAGTTTAGAGTCCTTTGGAAAAATATCAAGGAGCATTTCTTCCAGTATAATGCATTGCCTAATATGTCAGCCACTCAAATTTCATTAAAGCTGGTTCTGTCTCCTGCAGAGGTTTATACAGAGCTATGGCATGGCCAATGGTTACAAGAAAAGCAGCTGACAAAACTATTTAACTACAATGCACTGTGCAGCTACTGGAACTGCCATTAAATGTTCACAATATTTCTTTGTCAACATCGCAGCTCTTTTTTTTGCCTGTGACTTTCCACCTGCCTGATGAACTTACTGAATTGCAGAACTTCCATATTTTCTCACATATTTAAAATGGCCAGTCTGGATTTTTTGAGTATAAATATTCTGTGGTTCAAAGGAGGGTGTGGAGGATGGAGTTTTTTTGTGTTGCTGCAAAAGAAACAATCAACGCGTTCATGTTTGTATGTTATGTAGGGGCAAAGAAAAAAAAACTATCAATTTTTTGGTGTTGTTTAATCTCTTCCTCTTTCTAGTTGAATCATAGGTCCTTTAAAAAACAATAGTAATATTTCAACACAGTTAACTTTGGGCTACTCTTAAAGGCCACAGAAAATTTACATTTAGAAAAATGATAACAAAAATAATTTTAAAAAAAATTTAAAAGAAACAAAATAAAATCCATCTCCTTCTTTTAATAGTGAGAAGCGAAATGTGGGTACTCTCACCTTTCATGCAAGTGTAGCCTTCCTGCATTTTCTCTAGTGACTCTTAGGAGATCCTTGTAAGCCTGCATGAATCTGGACTTCTCTGTGGGGGACATTTTCCCTGGAAACTTGAGGAAGATATCAAATAACAGTGCACAGAAAATTAAAATTTCTAAGAGATGTACATTATTCAACAACCCCTTGTATTCATGTAAGGGATTTTCCCTGAAAATAGATGTAGAGGACAAGAACAGAGCTGAATGGGGATTTGTGGATCTCTCTATGAGCCACTTAGCCCTGAAGTTTAGTAAAGCATTTGTCCTCCTGGGAATGTTTGATAACTATTTCAAGGAGGGATAGGCAAATTATACAGTATCACTATTAATGTGAAACTATTGCTACTTTTACCTCAGAGTAGAATGGATACATTACAGAACATTCTTTTTCATAAAGTGAGATGGAATTAGACAAATCTGGACAAGAAGTGGATTATTACTTATTTTCTTCACGTACTTTAGGGGTTTTTTTTCAAGGTGTCCTGGTTTTGTCTAGGACAGGTCAATTTTTGCATCATCCGGGACCCCGAGATTATTCCACACCACCTCATGCCATAAGCAGGGATGGGGTAAGGGGTCCCTTCCAGGCAGGCAGTGGGAAGGGAGCAGTCAGGGGTAAGGTTGTGTCCCACATGGTGGGTGTGAATCATTTGCCTCTCTTGTACACTCTGTTATCAATATTGCTGCTGTTACTGTTCCTTTCTTACCTCATTGTTGTTCCCAGTAAATTGTTCTTACCTCAACTTGTGCCTTTGTGCTTCCAGTTCTCCTCTCCAGCCTGCCACAGTGGAAGGGGAGAGTGAGTGCCTGGAGTGTTTCAGTGGGAACACTGAATTGGGGAATACCATTCCTAAACCATGGCACGTTTCTCATTAAGAAGAATTTTTAAATAGCTATAGACTACATGAGAATTTGGGAACTTCTGCAGAAGTGTTTAACTCTCCAATGATTATGGGCTGGACTTTAAACTACCCCGGCACTTGTTGAGAGACACTAACTAACCTGCAGAGAGCTTGTCTGTCAACTTTATTAACATCCAAGGCCATGGACATCAGATTGAGATTGACTTTAACACATGCATGGTCCATGTTTAGAAGAAGCACTTTTTGCTCTGTTGGGATTTTTATATGAAATTGTACATGAATTTCACTGGAAAGCACAAAGATTTTTAAATGAAAACAATTTCTGTGTATCACATATACATCCAAGGCCTCTTCCTTTGCTACTCTAAAACACAGTTTTGGTTTCATTACAAGATTTTAGATCTTTAATCTGGAATAGACTGAAGGCCTTCCTTGACCTTACAGAAAACAAATTTTCCTTTCCTAATTTAATGTCATTATTTCTTCAAATGTTTGTGTTCACAATTTAGGGCATTTTAATATTATAATATGTAGTAATATTGAAAACAAGACGCCAATTCAAATCTAATTAATTACTAAGTATAAAAAAGACATATTGCAGTACAGAATCCATGGAGGCCTGAAGTAGAGCAAAAGGCAGAATATTGTCTATTGCATTACCAAGAAGACAAAAATTTAATTTTTTGTATAAATAAAGACTTAAGGACATAAGTGAGAAATACTTTCCAAAAGAAGAATAAATTAATTGATTTTTTTTCCCAAACACTTGAAGTTTGATGTACTTCTAGTTCTCTTTAACCTGTGGTGGGTTTTGGCTCTCATTTTTGGTCATTGCTTTTACCTTGATTTACAACTGGCCCCTGAGAATTCTTTGACTAGGCTTCATTAGCTACACTTCAGTAATTAACTACCTTGAACTCTAGATATTGTTGCCACAAAATACTGGTGTAAGAACACATGGATCAGCTATTGAAGAAGATGAACTTGAAGTCAACAACTTGGTGGCTTGGTTGTTTCAATAGTGTCACATGGAACAGGATTTTATCATTCAGCAGACTCCTCTCTCACTTTGGAATATTCCCAAGGTCTATTAAAAGGCTGCTCCACCTTACGTTTCCATCAATAAACTGCACTGAATATAGCAGACAACCAGGCTTAAAAGGGAGCCTCAGAGGATATCACTACTCACTACCAGCATCAGAAAAACTATTTTTGGACTGTCAGTCACAATGACAAATCATATCTCCCCAGTCTCTCTTCTCTACTGCATTTTTATATCACTTCTTTTTCCATGTAATTCATAAATCCTTACTTTCTGGTAAGTCTTTTATGTGACACTTTATCAAGTGCCATTTTATGAGTCTGATAATATAACACATATCTTTGACTCACTTCTATTATGTATTTCTGTGACAGGAGATTATTTTACTTATTTATTTATTTATTTTCAAAAATAAGCTAAACAGTCCGGGAAACAATTGGAAAAGGGGAAGGAGAAGGATAAGAAAGAAATTTCTTGTAAAGCAAATCCCAAAAGAAGGCGCTAGTTTTAAAAGACAAATGTCTAACTGAGGAAAGTATGAAGGAGTAGAGACATACAGCTTAAAAGAAACCCAAAAAACGAAAAAAAAACCCAAAAAGGCTATAGAGAGTACCTGGAAGGAAAAAAAGAAACCACTAACTGAAACAATCTGAGAAACCTTCTGTCTTGCTAATACTGAGCTAATTTAAGATTTTTTTACTACTTCATCTGACATCTTTCCTCTGTGTGAGGAAATGTTAGCAGTAAAAAGTTTTGGGATCATTCCATTTGATCATAACAAACAGGGTTGCTTGAAAGAGGAAGAGAATTAAACAGACATGCTTGTTTATATTAATACAACTGTCCTCCTGGTCAAATAATCTTAGTTTAGTCACCTAAATGATTTCACAGCTGAGTATTGGCCCTTTGAAAAAGAATGGAGCCAGCCTGATTCCTAATATTAATGCATCTAACAATCAATACCTTTGGCTGAAGCCAGGCAAGTTGCCAGCAGGAGCTGCACACATTGCCCTGCCTTCTCCCAGGAATGTTTCCGTCCATAACGTGCCAGGTTCACAGCTGGTGACCTCTGGAGGCTGCTGACCTGAACACAGACATCCATCCCCAGGCTGGCTGCAGGACCAGCTGCCCTGGCTGTGCAGGGCTGCAGACTTGGCATGGCTGCAAAGGCACCCAAGAGGAATTTGCTGCTGCTGTGCAGAGCTGCAGCAAGATAAGGGAAGGAAAAGCTGAGTGGCAGGTAAGAAATGCAAGTGCAGGTGAAGTGACAGCAAGCTGCCAGTGAAGGGTTCTACGTTCACTTTTTCTGTGCTGTTGCACTCACACCATAACACACACAAGGCACTCCACCAGCCTTGGGGAAGGAGAGGTTATGTCCACAGGGAGCAGGAGTCCACACCCTCATCACCCTTTCTGGGTCCTCTGGGGAGACAGATTGTGGGGAGACAAAGAGAGATAGTACTAAAGGCAATCTTACCCTTGATATATTGCAGCTGTGTTAATTATCCAAGAGTGGGAACAGCCTTGCCCTCCCAGCTATGGGTGTGATAAAGAGTGAGTTAGCTGGGAGGGAGTTCAGTTGGAGTTAGTTGGAGTCTGCTGGCTGTACTGTGAGGAGGAAGGGATAGGAGGTCGTGCAAGGGAGAGAAAGGGTAAGATGCTGTACATAGGACAAACAGGGTTAGGTGGCTGTGATAGGGATAGAAAGGAGCGAGCTGGAACAGCAGAAGGAAGAGAGAAGACTATGGAGAAAGAGCTGGGGCTGTGTGGAGCTGCCCTGTGGGATTGCTAAAGAGAAAAAGTATGAAAAACTTTTAGATAACAAGGAGCTGATGCTTGAAGCCTTCTGATGTTTTTACTGAAGCACTTTGAGTGCAGTGTCCATCTTGACAACCAGAGCTCCTGAGTCTTAGCATGCTAAAATACCTGACGTTTAGGTCCTTCCATGTGCCTGCCTGGTTTAATTCTAATTCCAGCCAGCAGCTCAGTAGCACACAGCTGCTGGCTCACATGCTCCTCCGTGGGATGGGGAGAAGAATCAGACAAGGGAAAAAACCCTCATGGGTTGAGAGAAGAACAGTTTAACAATTGAAATCAAATAGAATATAATACAACTTATTATACTAAGATATAATAATACTAATAGTGGTGATGATAATAATAATAATTGCAATTTAAAAAATAAACCCCAATTATAAAAACAGGTACTGCACAACTCAATTTCTCCCCACCTGCTGACTGATGCCCAGCCTGTCCTGAGCAGTGCTTGGTGGCTCACAGCCAACTCCCCCCAGTTCATGTATTGAGCTTGGTGATTTGAGGTATGGAATATTCCTTTGGCCAGCTCAGGCCAGCTGCTCTGGCTGTGCTTCCTCCAGGATTTTTGTGCACTTCCTCACTGGCAGGGCATGGGAAACTGAAAAGTTCTTAATTTAGAATAAGCCCTTCTTAGCAACAACTAAACTATCACTGTGTTATCAACATTATCCTTGTGCTGAATCCAAAACACAACACTGTGCCATCCACTGGAAAGAAGATTAACTCTATCCCAGCTGAAAGCAGGACACTGGCCCAAGCCAGAGGTGTTTCTTGGTCTCTAGAAAAAAGAACCTGTCCTGGAGCTGTCAACACAAATAGACTTTGAATATAACAGGAGAGGCTCTCTGACCCCTTGTCTGTGTAACACTGCACTTGGCAATGTTGAGATAAATTTAAAAACTTTTCATTTGCAAACAAAGCAAGTTTTATTTTTTTATTTTAGCAGAATTTCAGCACATTTAAAACTAACTTGATCAATACTTTGTAAGGTAATGAGTTAATAACTAATTCATCTTTGTATGACATAATGAAGAATCACAAGGCTGTTCCTAGAGTCAGAATAAATACTGTTTCAATCAAATAGTTGAATTCTTGGGTTCCAATATTTTTTATTAAAATATCTTTATATTATTTCTAAGTGGAACCTTAATATATAATTCAATCACAAGATCAATGTGAAAGGATAGAAACTGTTCTTTAATACTGAGTTTTAATAATCTGATATTAGCTAGTGGAACACAACTATGAAGATGGGTCAGGAAGATAAAGAAAGGAAGAAAGAAAGCAACATGAAACACAAAGGGAGAAAGGGAGGAGTGGTTCATCTAGATTTATTTATTGAGCTCTGCCTGTATTAGCTCATATACAGAAAATAATTTATAAGAAAATATTTTCCTCTGCAAAGAAAAGGCCCAATACTAAATGTATAGGTAATGCCAGATATAAACAATATATAAAATCCTCAGTACTCACATAAGAAAAGAAAAAAGCTTTAAATATGCAAGAACAACTACAAAAAAACCAACTTAAATGTCTCTGTTAAATTTTAATTATTTCTAGAAGAATCTACTACAATCACCTTTCTCTTGGATTACTATACTAACAATGACAAATCATTTCAATAGAATAGCAGCTGGTATTAGGAAGAGCGAGTCAATGTAGAACAAGTGGGTCTATGAGATTGGCAACCAACATTAAAGAAATGCCAAAGGCATATCAGCTATAAAACTCATCTTGAAAGGTCTGCCAGATTATGGTCCTGAACATGACAGAAGCCTCTAGGTGTTCTTAAGACATTTCTTTGGTAGGAAAGAATAAAAACACCATTTGGTGAGCATTAGTTAGAAACAGTGTTGGAAAAAAAATTAACTTCCCCAAAAATGCCCAACTTACCCAAACTTTAAGTATTAGATTTTGGGGAGAGGATTTTCATTATTCTTCTTGTTAAAAGGAAAAAGACTAAAAAAATAATGAAAAAGCAGGAAAAGAGAATAAGCACTTCGAAAAATATGCAAAAATAGCAAAGTGGATGTGCTTCCAGGTTTGTGCATGTTCTCTCTGTTAAGAATGATTTTACAGCCAGATTACAAAGACCCTGACAATAGGGCTTAATGACAAAGCACATGAAACCCTATGCAAGGCAGTTTGACTGGCATTTCAGCATTATTGTATGCAATGAGGGCTTTCCAATCAGCCAGAACAGTGGGATCCACCAAGGAATCACGATCAAGTAGCTATTAGGCCAAATGGTATTGTCAGAATTCCACAATTTATGCAGCTTCTTTCAGAGAACTGAGTCCTGAAACTTCTGAATATCAAAAGGGTTCAATATCGAATAGAACATGTATTTAAGGAAAATTGGCCCCAAATTGCTATGCTATTGTCATTTGTTCTTTTCCAGTTCACTTAGAGGGTAAAGTGGAGACTATTTTTAAAATTCAATATGAAAAAAAATTACAACTGAAGTTTCTTTAGAAAAAAAGTTCATTTAACCAGCTGCATCTTTCTTTTGTACTCTGCTCAGATGTTAACTTGGATTATAGCTTCAATGTTTTTCATGCTTTTTTGTTGTCTGTCATTTAGGTTTTGGAAAATTTAGCACAATTTTAGGTTTGAACTGATTTGTACTCCTTTGGCCGAGCTTGAGCCCCTCC
This sequence comes from Acrocephalus scirpaceus scirpaceus, assembly GCA_910950805.1. Classification (NCBI taxonomy): domain Eukaryota; kingdom Metazoa; phylum Chordata; class Aves; order Passeriformes; family Sylviidae; genus Acrocephalus; species Acrocephalus scirpaceus. The sequence continues at coordinate 142,135,313 of OU383773.1, read as the reverse complement.
AAACTCTTCTGGAAAAGCACCACATCCACAATCACTCTGGCAAAGGTCTGCCTGGATCCCTTTCAACTCACACAAAAGCTGTGCAGCATGTTATTTAATGCCTTATCCTTTTCTCATTGGAGTCTGCTGCAGAGCTCCAACTGACTTTGATGGGAGCTAAAAAAAATCCCAGATGCCAAAATGATTTTACTACTGCTTTAGTAAGAAGATTTTGCAGTATGCAGCCTAATCCATCTTTACACAAGCATGCACTCTGATATTCTGCCTGTCCCCTGTTCAGCTGGACCCCTCTCACTGGCCGCTGCACCCAGGGGAGGCTGAAACTCAATTTCTCTCTCTGCAGCACTGCAACTGTTTCAAACCACAGCCAGGAACAGGCTCTTGGATTGGAGAGAGACAACAATGTCTCACATGAGGGTAAATGAGCATCTCACACAAGGTTTTTTCTGGGCATTCATGTAGAAGCTTGTCACAAACTGCTGCTTGAATATTCAGCAAAAAGAACTGAACAGTTTTACAGCCCAAATTACAAATTATGTTGTACAAGTTGGAGCTTTATTTGGCATAGGAGACTTATAAGCTGTTTGTGATGCCATCTATATTTTGCCTCATAAGTGACTATATATCTACAAGAATAGTAAGGGTAAAGGACCACATTTAGGAACAGTCCGAGGCACATTTCTCACATTTAAATAGCTTGCCTGGGAATTCATTTATTCCACCAGGAAATAGGCCCATTAAAAGACAAAAGCAGTTCCCCCCTTGCATGGATCCATTTATGTCTGTACCAATGTGGCTGCTAGAGAAGGTAGAAAGCCTGAGTGTGAAGCAAATGGAAAGGACTGCCTCAAGATGGACCTTTTGTGCCCCACCTGCAAGCCTGCACCTTTATCATATGGAATCTGGGAGAAGAGATGTAAGTAGGGAGTATGGAGTCAGAGAGAAGACATTCCCATTCCTGAGAGCCTCACTGTTTCTGCATGAGCCTCCTGCAATACAGCTGCTATGTGAGGAAATGTCTTCAATTACTAGTTGACTAAAAGAAGGAAGAAATCAGTTTCATCTTTGACTTCTCGTAATATAAAGCTAAAATTTGTTCATGAAAATAAGCAACAATATTTAAAAATTTTACCAATATGAGCAGGCTATCTTTATAGATAATTTCAATCAATAATCTTTATAGATTATTTCAATCATTTTTGGCACTCAGCTTTGAACTTCATACCTTGAGTGCTGGGACATTCTATCACTGGACTCTTGCTTCCCATAAAACCACATTTGTTATCCTATTTTAATAATCAGAAAAAACTGTAGTAACAGACTCTTACAGAGATTTTCACTCTTGTTAATGAAACGATTTTAATTTCTCTAAGAGAATTAAAATTACACAATTCCCTTCCAGACAGTTTTACTATTCATATAAAGAATCTTTCCCTCCCGAAGACCTTATCCTTTTTGCAAAGAACTAGTTATTGTAAATGATACAGCTTTACTGAATGTGGTTAAGATCCCCAAATGCTGTAAAAATTTTCCACTACCTCAGCATGTTAATCAATAATTGTATTTTTTGAATATTATTCCTCCAAAATGAATGATTTTTAGGGTGCTCTAAGGCACATTTCTAAACCATTTCTAAACTTTAAAATCTGCCAGATTGCAGATTCTTCTGCAAGAAAAGATCAATGGCACATTCCCTCCCCTCTTTCTACCCCAGGGAATGTTCACTTTGCCCTCTGGAGCTGCCAGAGTTTTCACATTTGAAAGTAAAAGACAATATAAGCCAATTACTAATGAATGTAGAAAAACAGAAAGAAGATTCTTGCACCTTTTTACAAACAAAAGCCCAGAGAAGAATTCTGATTAAAAAACAATTCCAAGTGGAATCATCCCTTCTTTTTATTGGCCATTACTTATATAGATGTGTACAAAGCAGTTTCATGTTTTCTCCCAAAACCATCACAAAAGAGGCAAGTCTCCTTGCAGTGGTAAGTTAATGCATTGCAGCACTGTGGCCATGAAGGTTGTGCCATCAGTTACAGAAATGTTGTCTGCAGAGGGTATTATATCAACTGTCTTGTTTTCTTTATTAGCCTCATGCAAATATGAAATCAGAGACTGCTGATCCAGAGCTGCAAAGGCCCATCACTTACCCAAATGTGCAATAAAACCTACTTTAATTAATTTTATTGTCTGTCTCCCAGAGACAGAATGAAAGGGTTAGAAAAATGTGAGCACCTCCAGCTAAAGAGGCATTTGCATGTATACAAGGAGTAACACAGCCTGATTACAACTGCTTGGGTGAGCTGGAACCAGCCACAAATGGTGCTGGGCTTGCTCCTGAGGTAGTGAATGGTGGCAGAGGGGAGGAGTGGCAGCCAGAGGAAATTCTCACTGGGAAAGAGTTAAAGTAGGCTGTGGCTTGGGGATCTGCTCACTACATTTTAAAGTAATTATTTTTCAGTGAAGACATCATCTTCAGAATAATCTTCTCTTCACTGGGATTTACTTTTCCTCTCCTCCAGTGCAGACAGCCATGGGTGGTAACATTTTTGGAAACTGTTTTGGTCTATTAACAAAAATAATTAAATGGAAATATCATAAATGAGGGAGTTAATTTTGCACAGGCTGTGCTGCTGGTCACAAGTTCTTTGTGAGAGGAGCAATGTTATTGATATTCATGCAGAGACACTCAAAGGAGAGCTTGCCAAATGATGTGATTAATGAGCATAAAACAGGTAAGTAGCCATTACTTTTGTCAGTAATCACTGGTGTAAACAGCAGGAAGAAAGGACAATGCTTATAAAGGTAAAATACATAAAAGGGGAGTCATGGAAAGAAATTAAATAATTGACTTTTTCAATATACTTATTAGTGAGTTTTGCTGGAAAAAACTCTCGGTTGCAAATTCAGGTGGGGAGCTGATTGATATTTGTGTATACACAAAGTTTCCCTGTCGTTAAGGTAAGTGGATGTTTCCCAAACTCAATAGCAAAGGTTCCATCACATTTGTCATTTTAATACGGGAAACATAGTATCCAAAGAATAATTTTGTATTTCAAAGGAGATTACAGTAAGTTTTCTTTTATTCTTGTAGATGTAGTATTGCAGTCGCCCCTTGCAACTTCCTCCAAGCCCTGATCTCCAAGCAGAAGAGTCTGATGTGTGACTGAGGTGGCAATACTGGCTGGCATAAAACTAAAGCTAAATTATCTATCTCATAGATGAGCTTGACTAAATAGCAACTTGATGAATAGAGGAAAAGGAGGAGTAGAGATTGACAGTAACTGCACTGTTGGTTGGAATATCATACTGTTCACTAGTCAGCAGTTTAAAAGAAAGTGAGCAGATGAAGAAACGAAAAGTGATTTAGCCTAGTGGTTTTCATACTGCCCCATGGAGAAAAAAAAATGACCAATTAAATTCCCAAACTCGATAAGAATCAACTTTTCTTGTATGAAAGAGATTTATTTATTGGGGGACAAAAAGAGAAAAAACGCCATGAAGCTAAAGGAGATACAGTGTTGCGTTGCTCTCAAGAAAACTTACAGATAAGGACCTGAGTCTTTTTCTGTCTCCTTAATGAATACAATGCTACTCAATATTTCTTTTTGCCCTTCAATAGTCCCTTCCAAAAATATTGGATACCTGTAAATAAAAGTAAGTCATCACACAGCTGAAACATTAGAGAATGCAAAGATTAAAGTGGGATATTCAAACAAGGGTCACAAGAAGGTCATTGTGTGCTGTGCTGTACCACAATCTCTGCTGCTATATTAGCTCACTCTTATCCTTGTGACTTTCCTAGTACTTTCACTGAAAATACATGTGAAGGGAGGAATATGTGTGCACATCTATAAGAATTGCAAAAAGTGTCATGCAGTGATTAGAAACAATCTTTTCTAACTCCAATTAGCCAGATACAACACTTTAGCATATTCTGAACAGGACTGTATTTGGCAATGTGCAAACTCTGTTTGAAATGTCTCAACAAGTCTGCAATATAGAGTCTGAGAGATGATAGAAATCTCCCACAAAATTATTTATCTGTACTGCACAGACTGAAGCAAGCTTTGTCTTTTTTATTTGGGACAGTTTAATCAGATGTCTTTGAATATGCGGGGTAGAATAAAGCAAGCCTAATAAACATGCACTGGTTGAAAACGTCTTTGTAAGAGCTCAATATTTGTTTCCCTTTCTTAATGCCTTTGAAAGAAACCATTTGAAGCTCTGTGGTGTCTGAACTTCTCCTGCACTGAAGTGCATACAGAGATGAGAAGAAAAGCCAAGCTGACTATTGTGATCATGCTTTTCTTTTTGGCTTGAGAGATAAGACTCCACAGAAATCTGCCATGTGGTACTAAATTTAAGAAGATGAGCAAAGCAGTGGCGTGAAGCTTCAGGCTTTCAATAACACTGTTATATTTATATGATGATACAATAATAGTAAGGAAAAAGCCTCTGCCCCAGTTAAAAAAAAAAAAAAAAGGGACTAATCTTGTACCACTGAGTACAATGGAAGTTTTGTTATTTACATATACAGAATGTACAGCAGAGAGAATTCCACACTCTACTAAGTTCAGTACACTCAGATATGAAGGTTAAAAAAACATTCAGTGTCAATGCCTCTAATGCTCACATATCAAGATTTTGGCAGATTTTATACCACTTTTTTTCTTTCTCTTTACAATTCAAAAGTCAAAACTAAGAAAATATAGTCAGACTTAGTTTTGTTTTGTTTTATTTTATCAAATGAAACAGATTGACTTTACTTACATTTGGTCATTCCCAAAAATGACTTCAATAAAGTAAATGGTTCTACCTACATTAAAAAAAATGCATAACATTGCAGATATTTACAAAAATGCATAAAATTGCATATATACACACACACATATAATTTTATTTTTATATATACAGTTTGATAGACATGTAGATAACATATTGAAAGTGAATTTTTTTTCAATATTTTTGCCTGCCTTTTAGGGTTTTTAACCTGTTATGTGACCATATTTTAGGATTTAAATTTGCTATTGAAAGATGCTAGCTTTTGAGATTTAAATTCATATTTTAACAGTTTCATAATTCATAAAATATATGAAAGCAGTCAATGAGTCAGCAGCACATTGTTTCCCACATTGTTTGAATTATTATTGTCAAGTCTAGTGAAGGAAAACATATTAAAAAGGGTTAAAGTATTATAGAGATCAGTTTGAACTTAGAGCATTTCTTAGTCTTACACGTGTATCATCTTAAAAAAATCAGCCTAAGGAATTAAAAAATGAATTATTACAAAAATACAGATAATTAAAAATTCTTCTTAGTAAGCAATGCCAGCTACCACTGAATGACTCATTTCTTGTTTTAATGCAAATTAATACTGCATATCAATTAAAACACTGGCTTTCATGTTTCTCCATAAAATTATGAGAGAAGCATATAGGAATAAAGTTGCAATAGAAAAGGGTAGTGCTGTTTTTCCAGTTAGTAAACCAGTCTAGTTTTGTTCAGCTACTCCTTAAAATTTCTACCTCTAGATGTATTTCCTGAAAGGAAGGAAATTACGTTTAAACCCAAGAAAAAAACTTTTTTACTCCAAGAGTGATCGAGCTCTGAAGTTGGATTCTCAGAGAGGTTCTGGAGTCTTCAAACATGAAGCTACTCAAAACCTCTCCAGACAAGGCCCTGAGAAATCTACTCTGGCTGACCTTGCCTGAGCTGGGGCACAGGACAAGACAAATTCCTAAGGACCCTGCCAGCCTCACCCATTCTGTAATGTCATGAGCTCTGCAAAACTGCTCTGGTGTGACTCGTAGCACAGGATGAAAACAAACATTTTGCTGCTTTTCAGATGGGGTGCATCCACCTGGGTATCAAGATACCAAAGTCAAAACCAGTCACAAAGGTTGACTTCCTAGAGGGAAACAGGTAATCCATTCTATCCAAAGATGATAGCAAATACTTATTATGTGAATAAAGATACGCTCCAGATGTGACTATTTCTCTTAAGAATACTAAAGTCTGACTAGAAATAAAATGAGCTCTGGACATTTTGGAGAGGTTTGAGCTACAAGTCAGAAAGAAGCTCCATAGCCAACAAGTGAATGACACCAACTTCAAAAACACCCAGATAAAATGAAGTCTTGAATAGCCAAGGAAAATTAAAAATAACAAAAGCTTAAAAGCCCCATATGAGTGATAAAAAGTAATGCAAGAAGACAGCTGGCTTAGAAGAAATATGTGTGTGAAATTTCAGAAAATGGGAGGATACTTTGTTGAGAAAGGGGTTCAAAATTGGAGTGTGGAAGCAGGCTCTCCTCTATTTCAGTGCTCAGGTATACAGAAAATGGGAGGCAGACAGGGGATATAGGACTAGTCTTACTTCAGAGCCCCTCTCCCAAATTCATGGTGGCTGTATATGCAGGAAAATAGGTTTTAAAATAAATTTTCCCTTTATCACCTGTAGAGATGCAATGTATGGTTTAGCTTTGCTTAAAGCAGGTATCAGAATCTTTATGGGGTGGTTGCACAGAAACTACATGTAGTGTATGTGAACTTAATGCAACCATGCAAACTGAATGTACGATTCTAAACAAAAATAAGACTCAAGCACTACTTTCTGCTGATATATTTCTTGTCTGATAAAATTTATTTTCCATAACCTATCCGAGAAGTGTTTTGTTTTTCATGAACCATGCAAAACAATTTGATTTCTATGTGCCAATTTCACTTCCCATAAGCCAGATAACATCTTACCTTATAATGGTCCCACTGCAGTGGTGTGGTTCTTTGTCACGCTGAGACACGGAAGGAGCACGCTGGACACGCTCAGTCGCCCAAGGCAAAAGGAAGAACTTTATTTACAGTTTTTTGAATTTATAGATTTTCTAAAGTGAAAGTGGATTGGAGGATAATATACCTCCTCTGAATCACACTGGCCAGGTGAACAGTCTGTCAATTTTCTCCTCCTCCAAGAAGGAATGTGAAAAACACATAGTGTTTTGGTAGAAAGTGTGGGAATTCTGACTCCAAGAACGTAAACATCAGAAGGCTTTGAGAAATCAGGGCGACAGTTCTTGGGGTATCCTGCACAAGGCCAGGGGTTGGACTCAGTGATTCTGAGTCCCTTCTGATGGATCTGATTCTGATGGGTCCCTTCCAACTCAGTATATTTTATGAACCTATGATTCTATGCTTCTACTAGGACAGCACAGTGTTATCAGAATATTTATGTTGCAGTCTGAAGGTTTGACATGCAGACAATGTTTTTTAATCCTGGGGGTTTTTTTGATGCAGAATTACATCTGGGTGGAGATTTTATTTCAGCCAAGCATGGTCAGAAGACTGTTTCTGTTCAGTTTGTGGGGCCACATAAACTCAGAGGTTATGCTCATTTTGTTTTCATCATAAAACAACAAATAAGACCTGTGGAACAACAAATAGTACCTGTCTTGTCACAAAATTATAAAGACATGGACAGACTACTACACCCAGGTTCCTCTGATGAAAAATAAACATTTTCTTATTGACAATTCTAAAAAACCAAACTGAACACTTACCATGTGAATACTCATGTAGCTATTTGTTCTAATCTTGGGATTTAAAATTGTATTTAATTTACTACTGAACATCTGCCTGTCTGCAAGCTGCCAACAGAACCCAGCCAGAGTGGACAGTGCAGCCCAAGAAGAGCATGAAGGTTGGAGATGAGCTTGTGACTGCACTGACCATCCCAAATGCACTTCCTCAGGGGCGTCTCCCATCCTGTCATGGCCCATGACCCATTCCAGCCCCACGGGGATCAGTCCCTGTTGCTGGTCTCCATCTCCCCAGAGCCCTGCCCTGCCTGGAAACTGACTCTGCCAAGCTCAGCCCACCTGCAGGATGATGTCCCAGCTGGGGCTGGCCTGGCCCCGTCCCAAAGGAGATGCCCAATGCCTGGGGCTGCCTCTCCCCCCTTGCCCTGATCCTGGGTGGGCTGGGACACACCCTGCCAACACACTCCTCCCCACGGCACTGTTCACAAGCTGCTCAGTACCCTGACTCCTTTCTTGTGCCTATTTGTGACACCACTGCTTCTTTGTGCCTGGATGACAAAGTGTATACAGAATCAAGATTGTCGTGAAAGAAAGAAATACTAAATATGTCCTTGTTGCACACTAATAAATGCCTTTGGTGTACAAATAACCATTGTCCACGTGGAGAAGTGGCCTCAAGGAGACACAAGAATTGGGAAAACAATATGAAGATAACAAAGATGAGCAACCCAGGGTGATTGATCCCCCTGGATTGGAGCCCCTGCTCCGTGGATGAGCGTGCTGCTGGCACAGTGGCTAGTGGCTCATGTCCCAGACACAGGCACTGCTGCTCTGCTGTAAAACCTCTCTGCACAGGACACATCGAGCACACCGCTCCAGGTTCTCCAGCTCTGTCTCTGCTGACAGGATTGCTTTCTGCACCCACTAAGAGAGAAAGTATATTTTGACTGCCAAGATGTGTAAGATGTTTCTTACATAAGGAATGGCTTTTTTACCTTCTTCCACGTTGACATTTTATATACAGAAGTTTTAGAATATTACTCCTCTTTAAAAGGGAATATCCAGTGAATGTTTACAAGGAAAATAGAACATTAGTTAAACTTGTTTTCAAATGTTTTTAATGAGATTCTATCAACCACTCATGTTTTCAGCAAGGCAAATATATGAAATGGTACACAGAATTTATAAGCATTGAAAATCATCTGGAAATTCCACACAGAAAGAAACATCCCCTTCTTTTCAGGTGAAGACAAAAAAAGTAAGTTTTAGGCATGTTTACAGTACCCTCTGATGGAAATAGGGAGCATTACAAGTCTTCCACAACATTTATTTGCCTAACTATAAAGATAGAAAAGATGTATTTGGCAACCTTTTGTAACTTGTTATAAATAAACTTTGTAACTTGTTATAAATAAAATAAATAAAGTTATTATTTAAAAGATTAGGAATTATACACACACACATCTTAACAGAAAGACATCTTACTTAGGTTTGACTTCCTCAATAAAACAAACAAAATACAATATGAGCTCTACCAGTTAATCAGGGAGAAACCTTCCCAAAGACAGAATTACACTCTTTTCATTTTATAATACATTTATCTTTATTTCAGTTTCATAAGAATTAGAAAAAACCATGGTATGAACACTGATAGGTAATGTATTTTTAACATTCTGTTAAAAATACATTACCTATCAGTGTTCATCCCATTTGTTTGTTCAGATGAATCACTAACATGCCCCAGAAACACTGGTCAAAATTACAGAATGCCAGGCAATTTTTAGTAAAATGCAAACTGAAATCATCAGAGAATTAATTTTAACATTTAGTACTCCTTTTAAGATTTAAAATATCAGAGAAAACTTGCCCTTGTTTCTTTTTTTCTTCTCACTGACTCATAAACCACTTCAGCTTTCATTACTAATTGGCAGGTCACTGCAAAGGTATTTTAAACAGCAAGATTAGAAGGGTGAATATTTTCAAACTCTGACCAAAACCCCATTTCAGTGTCTAGCAAAGATTTTTTTTAAGGTGAACGGTCAGTACATTACTTTTATTTGACTTTATTTCTATAAAGCCTTCAAGCTGTTGCCTAATTTTATTTTCTCTTGGAAAACATCACAAACAGATAACTAAATATCACTATACTCTTATGTGCAACAGAAACTTTAAACACATTGCTTAACATATTATTAGAGTGAAGGAAATAATTTCCTTTTATTTGAGCTCATATCTTATCCAAATTAACTGTTAAAGTTATTACATTGATAAATGTAATTCTCTTTACCCACAAGATACTGAGAGAAAGTAAAAACATGTATTTTACTTACATTTACATATTCCAGCTTGATAGTGGACAATCACTCTAATTGAAAGAATGAATCTTATACCATCAGTTGTAAGCCTTTAGGGTGAGACTTCAAATAAACTGAAGACAACACTTTTAGTGTTGCAATCATAACTCCATACTGTGGGCCTGGGTGTCCCTCTTATTCTTGCCTGAAAAATAATTAAAAAAATCTAGGTCAGGATTTTCTAAAGATATTCACTGTATTATTGAGGCAATCTAACAGCTCACCACTTTTTAGTACAATAATTTGCCTGCTTTCTCAGAAAGCAGATATCCCAAAACTTTTATTTTTGAGTTTTCATGTGTTGGTTTTCTGCTGGCTTAGTGAGCAGACTCAGCTCCTCCAGGAACCTGACAAGAACCAGGAATGATGCAAAGGAAGAAGGGGAAGCCTGTGCCTGAGTAGAGAAGAGGGCAGTTGTCAGGCTCTAGCAAAGGAGTAAGCTGTGAGAAGAGACAAAACACATTGATAAATTCACCCTAACAGAGAATTAGCCGTCAGCATACATTCCCCTCCATGTTTATATTGTAAAAATTACACTGCAAGTTCTATAAGAGGAAAGATCAATCATGATATACATTCTACATGCTCACCTAATGCATTTGTAGGTCAGCAGAAAAAGAAAAAGGCACTAAAGGTTTACTTTATGTTATCAAGCACAGTTCCATGAAAAATACTGTGTCAGAAAATAATGACATAAGTGAGTGATCAAGTTCTTTTGGAAGTGGTCAGCAAAACCGCATTAAAATAAATTGCTATATGAGAATTAATGAAAACTGAACATATAGAAATCCTGGGAGCTCTGGAGTTCCTAGAGAGGGTAGAACTGTGACTTTATTCAGTCAAGCTCAAGTCATTTAATCTTGGTTATGAGTTCATCACCATAGAATATACATGTCTGGAAAATTAAATGAAGGAGATATATTGTCTGTGGAAGGACTTGCAAAGACCTTAGCAGAGCTAACCTACTGAAAGCTGTAACTATTTGGAAAGGCTCATCATTTTCAGTTATATGATAGGCGTGTAAGAAAAGGAGTCACTCTATTGAAATGCCATCTAGGCTACAGAACAAGCCTTGTTCCCTCTCTTATATATTTCAGTTATGAATGTGTGTCAAAGCCACAGTTGCCAAAAAACCATCCTTTGCTCTAGGACCTCTACAAACACATAATGGATTTGAAGAATGTGAAGCACTGATAAACAGGACGTAATAAATTTGGGATGAAGGAAACACTGTCTCCATTTTACAGACAGGGAAATATAGAGGGCAGTTTAAATGATTTGTTCAAGGTCTCAAAAGATATCTGTGACAAGGCTAGGATTTTTTATCATAAAAATCATTGAAATTAATTTTACAGTTTATGACAAAAAAGTTATGCAGATAAATCTTTCTCTAATAGTTCATTCTTTCATGTTGCAGTTTTACCCTGAATAAGAATAAAGAAAGTATTCCTAATGAGCTCAACAGGATTTACATCAGTCCCCTGAAAAGTCCGTCAGGAAAAAGACACTCAGTTTCACAGATTGCTAGAGAACAGTTTCATTGCCATGTATTGAAATTGCAATCTAAATAATTGATAAGAGCACAAGTAGTTTTAAGACTGCTTGTTAAAAGAAAACTGTTCATAGACGTTTACAGAAGAGAACTGAGTTTTATGAAATTGATTAACAGGTGTGATGCTTCTAAAATAAGTGCCACGTTTTATAATATATCCCTTAAAATCTTAATTAGTGTGCAGAGCGTAAAAATCAAAATTAATATATACCATTATAGTGTATCCCCTGGCTCTTGGTATTGGTATGCTACTATAACTGACACCCTCAAATCCTACCATAAATGCCAATTAAAACTTTCTTGGAGAAACAGTCATATAACACTTCAACTTTTACAGCTCAGAAGACAAAAGATGATTAATTCTCTATCTGAAGAAAAGGATCAGCTTTAGCTATCCAACTAACAAGTGACTTTTTTATCTCCCGAGATCTGAGAAAATTCTCAGTCAAGACTTTTAGACTGGATGCATGCACAAGTCACCTCTGTCACATAATGAAACATAGAAGGCCATTTACTACAGCTAGGACATGTAATGAAAAATCCTTTAAAAAAGACATATTTTTTAAAACATAGTTGTCTAGAATTTGGAAGTGAAGGTACCCTCCAACAGAGATCCCTTCTTTTTCTTATCCACATTTGAAAATTTAGGCTAAACTGCAGCACACAATTATCTCTGTGTTACCAAAAATATACATGGAAACCAAAATAATTCTTGGAAAATAAACTAAGGCTCTGTCATAGTGAAAATAGGAAGAGGGAGGAAATGAATACTTATGGATAACAGTGAAACCTCATTGAAATAAAAGTCACAAAATTGGATCACAAAAAGTTCTCAGAATGTCAGTGTTGTTCAAAATCAGTGGTGGAAGACAAGAATCAGGCTTTCACATGTTTCTAATTTACTACATAGAAACTAAACCAAGACATATTGTTTTTCTTGCCTAAGAATGCTGACAAATTCTCTTTTAGGATTGTAATCCCCTCTAGGCTCTGTCAGTCTCGTTATTTAATCCTAAATGAAGTATGTCTTATCAATTCATTCTATGCCATGACCTTGGTCAAGGTTAGATGAGGGTCTAGCTATAAAAGTGCAGGAGGTAACAAAAAGCATTATTTTTCTGTGACAGGCTGAGAAAGCAGTGATGCTTTTACACAGAGGTAAAAATTCTTCCCTGCAAATACATTTCCCCAAATATGTTCCATTTACTCGCTAAGAGAATATTTTCATTCTTCAATAGCATTATAAAATGCTAGAAAATCATAGTAGGATTTTTCTTTCCTGTAGTTTTTAAAGATGAGATTAAAGCAAGGATTTTATATTTTTTAGTAAATCCTGTTTATGGGAAATCTATTTAAATTAATGCCACTTTTTTTTTTTTTCAAATATCTTTTAGAGTCAAAGAAGAAACTGAGTCACATGGCAAAATTATCCTGCATGCTATTATCAGTGGAGATGAGTCAGCCCTCCTACTGTTTGTTGATGTATCTGTCTAGTGAAGAGGGGGAAGAAAAAGGAGAAAAAAATCCCTTCTCTGTGGAATTTATCAGATCACAATAGTTTGTAAAAACCAAGACCTAGCTAAAAATGTCTTCTTGGGAAGAGTGTCAAAGTGCTGCAACCCCACTATCTGCTTTCCTTTATTGCAATGAAAGCCTAAGCAAGTCTCTATTCACATTTTGTTTCCTGATTGTTCAGCCATTGGGTAAAGAATGTTTATTTTTAGGTAGCACGTAGTGCATGCATGCCCAAAAATACACTAAGGTGGCACCACCAGGAACCATAATAAGACCAGTAAACTGCTAAACCATTGCAACTTTTAAGAACACTGTCACTTTCTGCTAGAGGGGAAGACTACAACACCTTGTATTGCATAGACCCTGGGGCTAAATTGCCACTTGAAAGATGTGGGATTATGACCAAATTTGTCAGAGAAATTTCAGCAGGAGTACCTACTTTGTGTTAAACTATATTGTGCAACCTTGTTGAGTACGTAGCCAAACACAAAACACAATAAAAGTTGTTTTGTTCAAGAGATGTCCAGCATTACTAGGATCAGGGTTACTAGTTTTAAATTCTTTTCATTTGAGATTATGTTATCCTGTCCTTAGTAACAATGAGGTAGGCTTGACAGGTTCTTCACACCTCATATAAGCTTCAATTTATTGGTTGGTAATTAACCAACAGTTTAATTTATTCCATACTCCTAGGTCACAAAGCTCTGTCAACAAGGAAAATGAAGAAAAATGAGAGATGGGATAGGCTAAGAAAAATTTCTAAAATTAGTATTTTGCAAAAGAACTTAGTCTGTTTGAACAACTACATCATGTAGAATCTTTATCTTAGCTGTCCTGACCGTGTCTTTCTACCATGAACAAGTGGAAAGTGGTATCAGAATCAGACACCTGTGAACCAACCACTCTGGTAAGTAAAGCAAAGCTTTCTACAATCTGATATTTGAACACCAAGTACTTCATTAAATGAACTGTTCTGGAAAAAATAAATGTTTTCAAGGAAAACAAACATCTAAAAGCCCTAGCAGACATGGTAACTGGTTCCTTGAACTTCCAAAAAATCAACTATCTAGACCAAAACTCCTTTACTTTTATTGGGCCTATGACTGACAGAGAACTATGACCATCCTTTTAGAGAGATTAGATTAAACTGTAATCCTTTGTCTCTTGTTGTTCTTCCTTCTTCAATCCTTATTTCTCAAACTACCCAGATTTTGCCTTCAGACTCACTCTTTGATTGCCTGTTTTATGAAGAGGGTTTGGAAAATCTGCTTAATTCTGTTTCAGTGGTAGATCCCCACCTGTGCACTTCTAATACTTGCCCCTTTGTGGATCAATACTATGGAATCTCAGTTTTCCAATGGAATTTTGGGCACCAGAATGGTACTTACTAAGGAAATGTCTGTGCCATGGAATTAAGCAGTTGGAGAGACGTGGATTGTTACTACCACATAGCAAAACAGAGCATCACACAGACTCAACCATTCCAAGTGAGGAAAACCCACAAGAGGCATTCCCAGTTTTACTTATTCAGGTCAATAAGCAGTTCATTAAATCAGAATGTCAGGAAGAACATACTGGAGAAGGAACCTCCTTTTTGTGTGACACTGCTGTAAAAAAATCTTTATATACTAACTAGCTGCTTTCTAGAGAAGCTTACTTAGGGAAAATAACTAACTATAACCACACACCACTGTACAGGGCAGCCTCAGAGTTCGGAAATCCTATAAAGCCTTTACTTGTGGACACATCATGATACAGCATTGAAACCTGAAATAAGAATTGGCACTATAATAGACAAATGCATATGAATACTTTATCTGTATATTGATTTGTTGCAGGAGACTCCTCCAAGCAATCAGAAATTGTCAGAAAGGGAAACCCAGGACTGGCAGAGCCAGAGGACTTGAAGGGTGGAACGGAACCAGAATTGCACTGTCAAGACTCAGTAGTAGTCTTGCAGCAGTTTTAGCAGCCTCTCATTTACTCAAAGACTTAAAAAAACCCCAAAAAACAAAAAACACCAAAAAAAACCACCACACCTATATAAAAGATTCAAATTTTAAAAAATGGAAAAAATGAAATGACTCATTAATGAAAAGCAAGTGTTCAATCAAAAAGTGGTTTTGATGTTTTGTAGTATATTGAGATGAAATATTAAAAAAAAATAAATTGTCTATCTCAGCTTTTCAATAGTCAAAAGTGGTGAGAAAGCAGTGCAGTAATGTCTGTGCTATGTAGAAGACAGCAACTAAATAACAAATCTGCTACTATAATATTTTTAATTATTTAGTACAATTCTTATTGAACCACAAAAAGAAGAAAATCTCTTTCCCTTCTCTTATTGATAAAGCATTTACTTATTTTTCATGACATTGAAAAGATATACTATTCCTTTGAAAATTATGTTATATGGATAGTAGCATGAAACTATTTTACTAACATAATTAAATGAACTCAATTGTTCTGAAAAGAATTGCTTTGAAGAAAGAATAAAACAGATAAAGGCACCAACATTCTATCTAAATGCTGCTTATGTCATTAAAATTCAGGGGATTTTTCCATTAAAAGTACCCATACCGCTGTCAGGCATGCAGAGAGTAACAAGTATTGTTATAAACAATATTTAGCCATGGGTGAACATATTTTTTCAAGACATCTGCCTGAAATATTTACAGAAGTTTTATATGTGTGTGTATGTGTGTATATATGTGTGTATATATATACACACATATATATATTACATATATAATTGGGATGGCATCAAAGTCTCAACTCTTCCATGGAAATGGATATATAAATGAAATTTTTAAAAAGTGCAATAATAAAGAATTTTATTAAAACACAAAAAATATCTGTCCAAGAATGAAGATGTTGATTTACCAGAAACAGAAAATCAACACTGCTTCTTGGTCTTTTAAACATACAGCATTACACAAGGGATGAATTAACTCTGTATAAATATCTGTGTGTGTATATGTATATAATTAATATTTAATACCATGGAAGATGAACTCTAGTTGCAACAGTTTAAGAAAGCTCTGCCTGTGTCTGTTCCAAAGCTGTCCTGGAGGACACTGCCCTAATTGCAGTCATCAGAAGAAAAAGAATGAGTCTGAGCTGCAGCAGCTCCAGCTGCTACAGAGTCAGATGTCATTGTTCAGTCCCACCTCGAGCAAGGCACCATGTACAGTGCCAGAGGGGGAAGGTCATGAGGGCACAGAATCCTCCTTCTCCAGCCCTTACAGAGACACAACTGGTTTGTGGGCACAGACAGCTGAGCTGAAAGACAGAAACAAAATTCTTTAGAGATCTTTTATCACAGTCCTTAAAGCAAGCTTCAAAATATCTCTGTCTCTTAAAGGTTAACTCTAGCTATACACATAGCAAGACATGTAATAGTATTCTGAGGGAAAATATAATTCATATTTAAGAAAGGCAATCCCTCTCACTCCTTTCACAGATTGGACCCAGAGAAGGTGTCTACACTGTACTCTGAATTTTCTTTACAGTTGATTGGTTATTTGTGCACAGCTCAGACAGGCAGTTTGTGTACATACAGCAGAAATTGCCATTGGTTAAAAACACACAATTATATCCAAATACAAGCCTAAAGTGAGAGGCTGAATATGGACATCAAATGAGCATTGCTCTGGATTTAGTTTCAAAATTTGATCAGGTAAAGCATATGATCCATTTTAAAACCAACATTAGAAATCCATAAAATTAAATATAATGGCTATAAGATGGCTAAATTTGAAGTAGAGGAGGATCAAATGAAATCAGGATCAGTATAGAATAATAAGAAATTGAGGAAAGTGAGAGAGATACACAACAAAAGTTTGAGACTTTGTGTTGTTCATTAACAAAATATTTGGATTCCATTTGCTTGCTTGGGTTTTCTAACACTTGTTGGTGTGCAGAACAGCCAGCCTGCAACTCCAGCACTTAGATTGTTACAGCTTGTTTTCAGATGCTATAGTGTATTTCACTGCTCAGACACTGCTCAGAATAGTGCAAAGCACAGGCAGATTCATGATGTCCTGCCCACAAATCAAAGGGAATCCTTATCTGCAAATACTTCCCCCAAACTTTCACTCATCACACTCAGGAGCTCACTAGCATGAGGAAAATATGTGTATGACTTCTTCTTTTTGGAAAAAAAATGTATGGGCAATGCACAATATTAAGTCTTTGACAAAACAAAGATAATATTCTCTCACTTCATTTCATGTTATTAAAACCATAGTAAGATGGTAGAACAATTTCTTCCAGCTGGAGGCAAATGTAAAAAAAAAAACTCCTATATAAGCTTAGGGTTTTGTCTTTCTTAAAGATTTTTTTAATAAGTTTTTGTTTGTTTGTTTGTTTTCTTTCCATATATAGAATCAATATATTCTTTTAAAAAATCTGCTATTTTCTGTTTACAGAATTTCATCTCGCTGTTGGAAGGAGTAGACTCATTTGGAAGAAATATTTTAACACTGGCAAAAAAAATCTGAAAAATCTATATATTTCAACCTTAAGATGCAGAATATAGAGCTTTCACATGTAACACTTATGTAGGGATTACTGCAACTCAGCTGGGTGCAGCTGTTAGGAAATGCATTTCTATGAAGCTATTTTATACTAACAAGGTTCTGTCACAGGTTTGCAGAGCTACTGAAGTTGCCTCAAGCAAGCAATTAGAATTGCAATTAGAATTTCCTTCAATTTTTTTCATTCATTTTCCTTAATGTCTTTCATTTTTCCTTCTTCTATGGCTATTTTTTTTTTAATTTGTGCTGTACCTGCTGTCATACTGTGGTACTTTTTTGGCTCTTTTTCCATTAATAATATTACTTGAAATCAGAAATAAGTACTCTCTTTTAAAAGCTGGTAGGGAAGAGAATCAGCAAAATTAACTGTTAATCACAATCAATTGTGATGAATCAGCATCTTCTGACCCAATAAAATACAATTTTAAATACTACTTTGCCCTTTTCAAAGAAGAACTAAAAAGGGAAATTGTGGGCAGCTGCTGCTATGTGGTATTTCCTTCATGCCATTGTGGCAAATTTCAGAGATTTCAAGGTGGAAAGGCCTACTATCAACAAAGGATAACAAGGGAATGAGCCACAGATGTGTTTATTATTTATGTATTTTATAGTGTCCACCTAAAGCTCTAAGTCATTTAAATGGGTCAAGGTAAAACAAGGAAGAGTTCTGCATGGGAACAGAGTAAAAGATCTAAATTATCTAAAATTGTAAAACATATACAAGACCCAAAGGAGAGCAGCAGATCTGATGATAATCAGCATCATCAACCAGTCCAGTGATCTCCAGACAAGTCCTAAGGGATGAGGAAGCTCTACAGCCAAGGCAAGTCAGCAAAGTAAGATCAGGATCAGCAATTAGGTGCAGGTATAACCCAGGCAAGGACTAAGCCTGAGCTTAAATGCAGCTCCTGATCCAAGGGCAGATGCTACATGGATGAAGATCCCAGGTGGGACTCCTCACAGATCTTTCTCACACAGCTCATTTTAGGACAGCCTGGCCCAAGCACATGAGAATACTTTAAGGAAGTATCTTGTCAGCTAAACTGTGAGGAGTGGGGCCTGCTGGTGCACACAGGGCAGTGGCATAAATCCTGAAACTCCTGTTGCTGGAGATCGTGCTCCAAGTTCAACAAGTCTCACTGTCTAAGACCCACTTGGTTTCTAAGGTGCTGTTTAGAGTCAACTGCAAGTGACTCCCCAGGGACTGCCACAACAACAGGTGATGCTCTTTGAAGTGCTGCAGTGACTTCACCAGCAACAGAGCTGCTAGGGTTAGAGGTAAAGCTTGGTGAAGCATCCTATGGTGTTACACCACATGTCTGCAGACATTATTCTGCTACACAGGCCCGTAGGGAATCATAGCATTTCTGAAGGTAAGATTAAATTTCTAAATGTGTGTCTCTAAATTCTCCCTGAAGGAATGTTAAGAAAAGTTCATCTCTTGGTAATGGTATGTATCTAGAGACAGACCCTTGCAAAGTGATGGTGCAACACTATGAATCAACAGAGAGGAGAAAGGCAAAATTATGGGTAGGTAGACATGGGAATGTAATAACTGATGTTACATGTCCACATCTGAGAAATTACTCTCTAATCTCAATTTCCACCTGTAGGCTTGTTTTAAGAAATAAATTACAGGAGCATAAAGATTCTAGCTAGTGATAGGTATAATTGAACATGCTTATTGCCTGGTGAGAAGAGCAAAATCAACATCTGCAGTCTTAGCTGAAAACACCTGAACATATCCAGAGTTCCAGAGTTCCATTAGGAGCCGCAGAGGAGGCTTGGCACATGGCCCTCAGCACTGTTACCATCGACATGTGTTTCTATTATAATGAAAATAAAGCTTATTTAGAGGTAAAATTGCATTTATCAAAATCAAATGGGCAGCTGAATGTTCCCTTGAACATGGCTTTTGGGATAGGTTTTGGCTATTTAAATGCTACCAGTCAAATATCCACATATGCTACATAGATTGAGAGGTCTCTCCTAAGTCTGTGTCAGCAGTTATCCTATTCCCTCCCTTACTGAAGACCAGAACTGGAAAAGGAAACATAAGCCTGGGAACAGCACTGAGCTTTTGAAGCTATGCTACTTTTGGTTCACAGCAGGAGGCATAATAGAGATATTTTATGTGGCACTGTGCAGCATCAACAAGGCCAAAGCAGGGATTCTGCACTGGTGATTGTATATGAGGATCACTCTCCAGACACTAGTGAAGCTCTCCAAAATATTTTATCTTTCTGCTCATCTTCTTTGTGCTCCTTATCCCAATAAATAAACCATGTCAGGGCTTGCTACCAGAACAGTTTCATAGACATCAATACTCATATCTAATATTTAAGTTAAGCACGTGTTTTTTCTGAATTGGATCAGAAAACTTTCTCCAGGGCAGAGGAGCTGATTTTCTGCATGCTCAGCAACTTCCCTCTCCTCCCCTCTTTTGTCAGTTGGAGTCAAAATTCAGGCAACACCCAGTCTATTGTCTTCGTTAAGAACACTTCCATCCCTGGAAGTGTTCAAAACCAGGCTGGATGGAGCCCTGGGCAACCCAATCTAGGCAGTACTCCCCCTGCCCATGGTGGGGGTGTTAGAAGTAAATGATCTTTAAGATCTCTTTCAACCCAAGCCATTCTGGGATTCTGTGACTATAAAAAAAAAAAGTAAAAATATAGAGATCACCTATTTCAGGTATGGCCTTTAAAAATTGAATCAACAATTTTCCTTAAATTGGAAGAGATGATTTGACTTTTCTGCATTGATATACTTAGCTTACAGCACATCCACAGCATGAACAGAGAATTTCTGAGTGGCTACATATGAAGACATCTTTGGATAAACAAGACTTGAGAGGCTTTATTTGTAGTGCACAAACTGGAATCAAATCACAGGAATGTGGAACGGAATTCATATCTTCATCAGACAGAGGTCTTAATTTGGTGCAATATATTTGATCTATACAAACACATGATTTGGACAAAAAAATCTACAACTTTCTCTCATGAAAAATTCCTCTACATCATTTTACTACAGCTGAACACAGCAGTATAAGAAACATTAATAACAGCCAAGTCCCTATTGAACTTCTGGAAGACTCCAGAATATCTTTCATGGGGTCATAACTCTGCTTGGGGAACACAGATTTTGTGCTACAGCATGTGTGTGAACAGCAAAATGGGATTTCCAACTACAGCATATAGTATTTTTAGTTTAAGCTTTATCTGATCTCCTGTTTTCAGTGGATTTTGGCTCCAGTTCTTTTTCATCCTGTAGAAAAAGCAGTTAATTAAAAGAACTCTGAACACAAATAAGTTCAAAGTATTCCATCAGAAGTCAATGACTAGAGCTTCTGCCTGATCCTTAATCATCTGCATTTCCTGCTGAACGAAATAGGACACAGAGTGAATTCCAAAATAGCCAAAGATTAATCTTTCATTTCTGGAAATGAGTGTTTTCAATTATTGAGAAAAGACATAACAATTTATACATTTCTGATTTTTTTTTTATTTTGATATGCATGTCTCAAATGATTTTTCATCTAGATAAGTTATTCACAAATGAAAAATGAGTGTCACTCAGTCACACTCAGTCCTTTGAAAGAGAGTTTAGTCATGCATATTAGCCTCTATGTATTCCTTGTCATCCACAGGCATTAAAGACAAATCCACTTCTACTTAGAATTCAAGGCTGGAACCCCCCTGCCCATGCAGTCCCTGAGTTTCCAGTCAGTAACCATCATGAGGAGTTACACCTTTCCTCCACACCTCACTTTTGGCATACAACACCCATGGTCACTCAGGTCAGGGATCTTGCATGACACTTGTTATCCTTTTCAGGTAACCCTACAAAGAGTCTGGCTTTCCGTATCTACAGTAAACTACATAAAGATGTAGACGATGGTAAAGAGTAACTTTTCCTGAAAATTGATGTTTAGAAGAGTCATTTGAGATCCTTGTTTATTTTAGAAATTAGAAAAATGTCTTCTTTTGGATTGCGCTCCTAGAAAAAACCAAGGTGATTGACCCAGTGGTCAAAGAAGGAAAAGAGGAATGTTAGGATAAAGAATAAAAAATTGTCATTTGTCTTCAATAAAACACCTAATCCATAAATGGTAAATCCACTATTCTCATAGAATTTCTACTCAAAAGGTCAACTGCAAGCAGGATGCTTACTGAGTAATCAGCACGCCCTGGCATTTAAAAGAAGTAGCAGAAAAAGGCCTCATTGTAATACTCTTCATAATGAAATCATGGAAAGGCATTAGTCCAAAAATGATTACAAATAAGCTTTGCTGAACCGCGATAGGTGCAGGTTTTACCGTGTGGAGAGATTAAACTGTGTGCAATCACTGCCTGGAGGCTGCACGTCATTTCACATCAATTGACATGATGAATCTTTTACATAATGTGAATCACAGTCTAATTGTGAGTTTGATTGCATCTACTGTTCTGATCACACAACCTCAGCACACAGAGGCAAGCAGGGAACTGAGCTATTGTATGGAGTTAAAGGAAGAAAGAAAAGCTGTGTAGCATGAAATGAAAGTGACATCTCACAGGATATATATTACCAAAAGTTGCTGAGCAATTTAACAACTACATGTAATATATATCTTGACAATATCAAAAAAGGCAATTAGAGGAGCATGTCTTCCACCAATAGAAATACATCACTTCTGAAATCAGCAGGCTGCTGCTAGGAAACTCAGACTGGAAGCCTTTTTGCCAGAGAAGATGCATTTAGGACAATAAACTCTCCATTATCTGCAAAGCAGGCAGAATGTAACTAACCCAGGATTCTTACAAGAGCTGGCAGAAAAACTGGTACTATATGCTTCAAAGATATTTCTAAATATCAGGTTCAGTCATGGATTTGTTGTAAATCATCTTGCGAAATAAAGCAAAAATCGATCCTCTATGGAAATTATATTGCTTCTATTACCATAGGACCTGAGGCATACAAAATCCGTAATGTATTTATTTCCCAATACCATTACAACCATTGTCTTCACTTGATCAAAGTGAAATAGAATATCAATTAATTAAGGAACTTGTCCTAGGCACTGCAGGAAATCTACAAACAGCAAGTGGTGTTATCCAGATGGTCAGGTAGCAATTCTCTACATTAGTTACTGGAAAGATGCTGGACTGTAGCCCTGGCCTGATTGTCAGGGAGCCATCTGGATGTGGGCTACAAGGCATTGTGACATTCACTACAGAACTATCATATTTCTCAGTCTTGCAGGAAGAAAAGAGAATCACAGAATCATAGAAATATTCAAGTTGGAAAAGACTCTTAATATTGTTAATCTATCCTAAATTTGTCTGCAACCTTCTCATCTTTGAAATGCATTATATGTTTAGAGCCACAGCACTTTTTCTTTTTTTCTTTTTTTTTAATCTCACACAGTGTTTCTACAAGGCAACCTACTTTTTGTCTGCAATTCATTATTGGTAAAGACCAGGGAATCATTTCAAACTTGGATTATGTATAAGTGGTTGGTTAGGGGCTTATGCTGTTTCAATTTAATTTTAGATGATTGTGTAAAGCATTTGAAATGTTTCTAAAACAATAGATATCAATAGAAATAAATATGAGTCAAGGGTTGGCATATCAGTTGACATAAATCATATCTCCAGTTCAATTAGACAACTGTTCCAAGGATCCTGGAAATTAACTACCACTCAGAGCAGAAGTTTGCTGTGCCAGCAATTTTTTCTCTTACAAAGCTGATGCTTAGGATAGGATAGCTCTAGGATAAGCTCTAAATGTTTATAGGGCCAATAAAGGTATTTGCATTAAATTTGCATATTTTTTAAAAAAATTAAACTCTGATATTGGATCTCTCTGCTAGATTCCCCTGCTGGGGATATCTCTGGCCTATATTTCAAAATTTCAGATGTGCTGACAGTCAGTCAGAATCTTCTTTAATGTTTTTTGACCCTCTACAGGGTATAATTTGAGGTATAATTGAGTTGTGCAAATCTGAGTATAGAACTATCATTGCTCCTTGGGGATTTGGAGTCTACTAGTTAACAGGAAATGAAAACCAGCACATCTCTGTTGACACTACAGTGTACAGTAATGTTTACCTGGGAACTATTTCAAAAGAAAACAGAACTATATTTCACCATTTAGAATCCAAATATTTAGTACATGGGACACAAAATTTGACAATTAAGATGTTTCTGGACTTTCTGGACTCTTTTTTTCTGAGATACCTCAAAAGAAGTCAGAAACAAAGTTCATTACAGTGATGTCCTTTTTGACAGTTAGTTGACAGCTATAAGGATGACTTAAAACCCAAGAAAATGCATGTAACAAAAAAAAAATCACAGGATAGGACAAATGCAAAAAGCAGAATTTTCTCATGCCTCAGACAGAGGGAAGAAAAAAATCTGGAATTGTGTAATCAGACTGCTGTTTGAATTTTCCCTCATTTGATAACACAAATATCAACCACCAGCTTGAGTACTGAAGTTTAGAGATACAAAGAATGAGTTTAAGGTAGCAAATGTTGCTTACTGTGGACTTCACCAGAAAAATAGCACCTTTCCTCAATAATTTCATTTTTGCTGTCTTGCAAGGATTTGGTATCATAATAAGAACTGAAAGCAGCTGCCTTTAGCAGGAGCAGAACATGGAACAGGCTAATAGGTACCATAAAAATACAGGTCTGCCAAAACTTCTGGACTTTAAGAAAGCTGAAATTTGCCTGAAACATTCTCCATTTTCCTCATGTTAAAAAAACTACAACAAAATACTAAGGAAATCATAGAGGTGTACCCTTATTATACAGAAAGATCATTTCTTTAAAAGGTATTAGTTGTAAATTCCATCTGACTTGTTAAGTATTGAAGGAAGATTCATTGCTCCAGCTGTAAACAAAGGGCACTCATTAATTAGTTTTCAAACACAAAACTAGAATGAGATACAAAGAGGAGTCAGTGGCTCATGCCTGATGGCCAGGTAACAAATCATAGAACTGGACCCATCTTGAACCATTCTTCCTGGCATAAAAGCCATGGAGTTTCTGAGAGGTATCCAGTCAACCCAGACAGGCTCATTACTGCAAGTAGCATTAAATTAAACAGTGACATAAAGAGTCACACAATATCTCAAACTCTAACACATTGATTAGCTGATTACTTAAGCAAAATACTGCAGAGAGCTGTGTATGCCAGTGTGCATGCATTTAAAGTACTACACATGCACAGGTCACTTACATACCACATTAAAGTCAATAAATTAAACATGAATCGTTGGGCACGTTAAATGAATTGCAACCCATAATCATCTAAGTAGCAACAAGGCATTCATTTAACCTGACCTAGATGGATTATATAAAGAGTTATTAAATATAACAGGAATACAAATTGCAAGTTAGAATCCTTGGAACTCTTTTCTGGTTGAAGGGTTTTTTATAAGAAGTCAGTAACTGAAACTTTGCATATGTCTGATATTTTTGGACCTACTTCACTAGACACTGGTTTATTGGGGTAGTTTATATGCAAATCAGACAACATAAGACTATAAATTACACAGCCATGTGGTGGTCCACTCTGAAATTTTGTGCCTTATCTGGGATAACAGGGTGGTAGAATACAGTCAGTTGTGTCAGGTATCTCCAGAATTGCAAAGCAGGACTATTTGGCTTAACTAAGTGAAGAGGAAAAGGTTTATTTGAACTTATTCTGGAATGCACAACAGATACTTAGATTTGTTTTATCTTCTTATTCAGAATAATTTCATGGTTCAGAGAGAAAAGCTTTAGCTCCTTCAGTTGAAAGATTTAGGGTAGAATTCATCTGATTAAATGCAGAGGCCTGCTCTTTATCTGAGTCACCCCAGTCTCCAGAAATAATCAGTAAAAATCTAGTCACTACAGACTACAAAGTCTAAGACAGAATTTCCCTAACTTTAAAATAGGCATTTTAAATACATCTGATGGACTGAATCCTAAAAAGGTCTATTTCTCTATAAAGGGAGTATAAAGGGAGATTCAGGAATAGCTGTTACATATGTTTAAGGAAGATGAGGTGACTCCTATTCCTAGAATCTGCTCTTGGTTTTTCTCTAACCTGCTGTATGGCTCTGGAAGCCTAAATGCTATTAAAAAAACCCCAAGAATGTTATTTCAGGTGTCATTACTCTATTGATGACATCTATTAGACAATATCTCTCAGGCATCTATATTTACTCACAATGACTTTTGATTTTCATCTTTTTGTACTTGTGCTCTGACATCCATTCTGTGTGTTCTGCATGTATATTTGCATATACAAATACCATATTTATATATTTTTATGTTCTTTAAGCAATAATTTCATACAGGATTTAACAGGACAGAACTTCAGTATCAAATGTGACTCTTTGTATAATACCATACAGGCAGTTAACAATGAAATTTTTAATTGTTGGCATCATCTGAGGTTAGAAAATTACCAGCTAATGTTAATAGGCCATGGGCTTTAAAAAGAAAAACCACCAAATTATTCCTCACAATGTTATAAAAGAAAAATTGAATGCCTCACTGTATATCCAAGTAGACCTTCCAGCTGTACTTGGAAGGTGACAGTGAATATAAATTTCATGGGAAAGTTACCTGAGGATAACAGCAAAAGGAATAATAAAGAATTCTTGCCTAAATTTACACTGTAAAAAGTGCATTGTGAAGTGGATTGCTAAATTAATTAAAAAAAACCCAACCAATTAAACAACCAAAAAAAAAAAAAAAACCACCAAAAAAACCCCACAAAAACCCAAACAAACAAAAAAACCCCACAAAAACCCCGCCC
Source organism: Acrocephalus scirpaceus scirpaceus (assembly GCA_910950805.1). Taxonomy (NCBI): domain Eukaryota; kingdom Metazoa; phylum Chordata; class Aves; order Passeriformes; family Sylviidae; genus Acrocephalus; species Acrocephalus scirpaceus. Next base: position 142,109,024 of record OU383773.1, on the reverse strand, counting down.
ACTAACAAAAATCCCATGAAATGAAATTAGAGTAATTTTAGACTTACAGGATAATGATGGTGGTGTCAAAACAGGGACACAGACAAAGCAGAGGTGTTTAGCTCATTCTTTGCCTTTGTTTTCAATATGGATGATGGACCAAGGGGATCTCAGCACCCTGAGCTGAAGGGCCATGACTGCAAGAATGATCAACTTCCAGTTTACTGCTCCAGCTGGATCCCTAAAAACCTCTGGGGCCTGATAGGATTCATCTGAGAATCCTCAAAGAGCTAGCTGATGTCATTGCAAAAACCTTTGTCAATGAGGTTGTCAATTTTTGAGAAGCTTTGGGAACCCAGAGAGGTCTCAGCTGACTGGAAGCAGGAAAGCATTGTCCTGATTTTCAAGGATGGCAAGAAGGAGGACCTCAGGAACTGTAGGCCTGTCAGTCTCACTCCAGTGTCTGGTAAAATCATGGAAATTATTCTAATTATGGGAAGTATCGAAAAACCTGGAGAACACAGTCATGGGTCACAGCCAGCACAGGGCTTCATGAGGGGGAAGTCCTGCTTGTCGAACCTAATTTCCAGCTACGTCAGGGTAATTCCTCTAGTTGTCCTAAGAAAGCCCACATCTGTAATCATTTTGGACCTCAGCAAAACTCCTCCCTGTGTTGGAGGTTTGCACAAACAGGACAGGACTGCCTGGAGACGCATCAGGAGCTTTATGGCAGCATCAGTCTCATTACAAGGTTGAGACAATTGAAAGATGGCAGCAGCTCATGTCTTGACAGGAGCTTTGGACCTCAGCAAAGCTCCTCCCAGCCTCTTGTGTTTGCCCAGTGTTAGAATTCTGCAGGGATTTTGCACAGTTTCTGCTAACAGTGGCCACATATGGTCCCTCCAGTGAAGTCTGGGAGCATAGTGTGATCCTATCACCAGCAATAGAACAGATAAGAACCTACTGAAAGTAAAATCTGGACAATTCCAAGTCAATTTAAATGACGTACTAGACAAAAAAAAAAAAACAAAACAAACAAACAAACAAACAAACAAACAAAAAACCAAAACCTGCCTCAAATATTGTATCTTAAGAAGTGCTTATTTTTAACTCGTTTGCAAAAAAGTGAAGAAAATATTAAGTTTAGAAGAGTTACCTGAAATTGGTTGTTACAAATACAGAACACAAAAGGATTGACTGAGGATCACCAAAGGACCATATCTGTAAATTGGTTACTTTTTAATTTCTGTGGCTCTTTACAAAAAGACTTTTACTTATGTAAGTCAAATGAAAGGCCAAATTAATCTTCAAAGGAAAATCCCTGAATAAAAGAGAAAGGAGTTGTGATACAGAGAAAAAAAAAAAAAAGGGATATTTAGTCAATTTTCCAAACTGCCTGCAGTTTTGCATCAGCAGAACAATTTATATTGTTAATGACTTAGAACTCAAATAGATACATATTTGTAGAATCTTAGATTATGGGCAGGGACACCTTTCACTAGCCCACATTGCTCAAACCCCATCTAAGCTGGACCTGAAAAATTTCAGGGATGGGATATCCACAACTTCTCTGGGTCACCTGTTCCAGTGCCTCACTACCCTCACAGTAAAGGATTTCTTCCTAATACCTAATCCAAACCTTGCCCTCTGTTAGTTTTAAACCATTCCTCCTTGTCTTGTCATTACAGATCCTGGTAAATGTCTCTTTCCGTCTTTCTTATAAGTCCCTTTAATAACAGAAAGGCTCCGATAAGTTCTCCCTGGAGCCCCTTCATACTTATTGCTAGAGAAAATGATAAAGAGAAGCGAATCAGAAAAGTATTCAGAAAGGTGACAGAATATGTGTTGTGGCAGCAACTTAATGCTGCACATTTAAGGTAAGTATAACTTTGACTATCTGAATGCACTGTAAATTATTATTTAACAGAAGCCAGCCAGTAATCAGCTATGTGCCTCTGCATGACCTCATCCAATTTCGATGTCCATGCAAGCAAATTAAGCAATATTACACAATGAAAAATGAAATAAAGTTTATTATAATGTCATTATAGTATGTAATTCTTTCACCAAGTGTCCAGGATTTTACCAGGTGAATTCATTCTATAACCCTAGCACTAATGCACAAGGAATAAATACTTTTTGCATTAAAGTTGCAGAGCACAGCTCATCAAACAGTGTGGTTACCAAATAATATTCCATTTAAGTTAATGCTAAAATTTTTATTACCCAAAGTAAATTACTTCAGGTCTCCAAAATAGCCTATACTGTAGTCACCCTTCATGCCAGGATATTATTCTGAGCTAAAATCTGTGTTGCTGTGAAATTAGACTGGACTTATCCAAGCCATATGGTTTAAAGCTATCTTGAGTGTCTTTTTATTACAATATCGTAATCCTGAGTGGTACAGCTCACAGATTTAGACATTTAAATTTAGATGTTTACAAGCAAGCTAAGATCTCATTACAATCAAGAGATAGCTAATCAGATAAATTTACTGAAACCTAGAGATCTATTCAGTCAACTCTAAAATAGACACTTACTTTTGAACAGTTATTTTACGCTATGCATAGAATTTTTCTCAGCATAATACAAGCATAGTGCTGCTTTGAAATACAGTCACAGGATCCTTAGTTGGGTGATCCCTAATGTAACTCCAGTAATATCACTCTGTTATCTAGGCTTTGAAATTTCTGTTATCTAGGTTATCTGTTATCTAGAAATTTCTTTGAAATTTCAGTCTTTATGGATTGAAATGCTGCTCTCTTAATTCCCTTTTTTTGATTGTCATACAGAGCAAAAGTAAATGCCTTGGTTTTGAAAGACAGTTGTCTGCCAGGGAAAGCTAGAGCTTCCCTTGGAATGGAGAATGTCACCCCCCTCCCCTCCAAATTGTTATAATTTTGCAATTCGGGGCTTTCAGGCAAAGATATGGGAGTAGGAGTAACAGTTCTTTAATAGGAATATTAAAAAATACAAATGTAGTAGTACAAAAAAACAAACAAGCAAACAAAAATCCTGGAAAACCCTGACAGACTCAGAAATACAACCAAGATACCCTGTTGGTCAGGGTGTTGGATGCAGTCCAAATAAATCCTCCTGGAGTAACAGATGTGGTTCTGTGGAGTAGAGGTGATCATGTAGAAAATCCAGTAGTGGCGAGATGGGTCCAGTCTTCCTCCGGTGATCCAGTGGAAAAACCAGATATCTGGTGTTCCTGAGTCTCAGTTTTTACCCAGGCAGGAATGGTCGGCTCTCCTCACATTGGGTGGAGCATCTCACAATGGAATGATGTAATGTGTCATGTCACTGGTGAGCCTTAATGGCCCATTACCAGAAGATATCTCCCTGGAGGATGGATGGGTGGTGAAAGAGATAAGAAATACTGCCACACCTGGTTTTAACAGCTGGGCCATTGTCAGAAGGCATCCACCCCCCTCCCCCTGGAGTTACCAGAGATAAAGAAAAAACATCTCCTTATCTCCTCAGCTGCTCTCAACAGATGAAATAGGATACACTTTTTTTGGTTACATAACCCAAGACAGTAGACAATAGTTATTCATTTCCTTCTCAGTTTGAAACCGCAGACTTGAAGCTTGGTTTAATACACAGGATATCCAGAAAAAGACAAACAATAAGTGGAGAAATACAACACTGTTTCCTAGATAAAGGTAAGTATCCACAAGGGGATAAATAGTCTCCTGTAATGTTTGGTGCATAAACCAAAGCCTGACATTTCATAGTTCTTTCCTGGCTGTAGAAATTCTCTTATAGTCTTTCACGAGACACTTCCACAAGAGGCCAGGCTACCCAGGACTTACCTTCAGGCTGTCATGCTGGCCACAACAAACAGTAACACAGCTGTTTGTACATAGTTGACTAAGTTCTTATTGTACCAAAGGAAATTAAAAGATAGAAGACCAGTACAATGGAATTAGAAGCTAAATTGATAGGAAAGGAAATGAAGCCATAATATTAAAGAATTCTGGACTTGCTCAGAACAAAAAACAGTCTCCAAGGATGGACACTCCACAGCCTCCCTGGGCACCCTGAGCCAGCACTGTCACATTCACAGAAAGTTTTCTGATGTTCAGAGGGAGCCTCCTGAGTTTCTGTTGGTACCTCTGGTCCTGATACTGGGCCTGGTTCCATCTTCTTGACCCTCTCTCTTGGGGTATTTATGTACATTGGTAAGATCTGCCCTGAGGCCTCCTTACTTATTGAAATTCTACTTAAAATTAACAACTAAAAGTTATAATTCTAGTCAAAACAAGCCATATCAATTCCAAGTGCTTATGTATTTCCTCATCAGGCAGAAGCTAAAGAGACGTAATGAGAAGCTTAACAGGACATAGTGATTGAGTTCTTTATATAGGCCTGGAGCATTTAGGAATGGTAAATGCATGTCAATATCGATTTTGGAAGAAAATAATTTCAGTCCTATAAATGTAATGACTCTATAATAAGATCACTTTAAGAGAAAACCAATTTTGATAGCAGCTGTGAAGGCTACTGGAACCAACCAACCAAAATCTATTTTCAATGAATAAGCATGTGGATGAAAAAAAACCCCTTACTTTACTAGCATTTCTTTCTATATATTATAAGAACATCAATTAGAGAAGTGACAAGTTATCAGGTGGTTATAAATCAGCAGGTGATTATCAGCTGAAGAGTTTTACCTAGTTAAGTCAAACGCACTCTATTTCTCTGATTGCATTTAGAACAGCATATTGTGCATATGATTGCCTGCCAGTGATTCTGCTGGCAGAAGGATCAAGTCCTAATTTGCTTCAGAGGGCTGCCAACAGCATGACAATCCAGCCTTGTATCTTAGCATTGACTGGTAGATTACGCTGACACCAAAGAAGGGTATTTCACCAGTTATGTGCAAATCATTTGCAATGCATTTTAAGCCACATTTATATATACATTATACGTTTTATCTTCCTGATTCATTCCTCCACTTTCTCCTTGTTAGAAATCATGGCAGCATTTTGCCTCCATCAGGGAGAGCAGGTGAACAGCTCCAGCCATTCTATGCACCTGCATTAATGCTAAATCAGCTCTCATGAATTGTGCATGAGATCCAATACGTTATAGTCATTAACTCTGGCACAAAGTAAAAAAAGCTTCTATAGACAAGACTTTCCTTTGCCATGTCAAGCCAGAAATAAACACTACAGAAGGTAGTGAATCAGACCCTAAAGATTTTTTTACTTGTACTAAAGGATGAACATATTATATTGGGAAATATCAGCTGCAGGAGAAAGAAAGAAAGAAAAGATGAAACCGTGACATATAAGCACTACCTGTGATTAGTTTAATATATAAATTGCTCGGTTGTCCACGATCCATAACAGTAACTGAAGTTTTAAAGTACATTTATATCCATTATGGGAGAATAAGCCTCGTAACCTACATTCATTCCCTTAGTCCACTAATTGTGTTTTCTCCCTGAAAAATTTTAATGTTGCCATTAAATGAAAGAGTCCATGATTACAGGGCTGTACTATTTTCTCTTCAGCACCATAAACTGCTGTATCTTAGTGATGTGCTTCCCTCTAGTGTCCACAACATCACATGAAATCTGTAAAATACTGGGATATGGACTGAGCTATGTTAAATTTCAGTGGTGATTACACATTCATTTTACTTAATAGCTCACACTGAGGCTCCAGGTGAAGATAACACAGGATCAGTTCCACAGATTAAATTCTTCACTCACCAAATCGGAATGCTACATTTATTTCCCCTTTCTCATATCTCAGTTATTATATGAAAATTTAACGGCTATTCATCTCTTTTCTTTTTTTTTAATCTTTTTCTTCTTTGCTTCTTTTTTTTTTTCCCATTCTATTTTATTTTAGTGATGCCAGACACGCAGGTGACATTTCATCTTATAGTATGTTTGTCGAGATCATTTAGGTTGCAGATATATATACAATTAATACCATAGGCAATTTTACATAACACAGTTAAGTGGTCAGATTATTAAACAGCCATGTCAACCAAAGAAGTGGACTGATTATTATTTATCCTGATTGTGTAACTCCAGAGGCAAATCTGTATTACCGCATTTCATTAAAGAAAGAAAAAAAAAAAAAAAAAAAAGAAAAAAATGTGTATTTTTGGTTATTGGATCAATCTGGAATTCCGAGTCAATTACAACAAAACTACTTGCTCCATATTGGCACTTTTTTTTTTTGAATTTTAGTTGAAAGTTCCTTGTCCAGCTTTTCCCCATGCTTACTTACATTCTTTATTGAGCATCGTGCAGCTAAGAGTGATATCTGTGTGCATCATTTCTGCTCTTGTTTTCCAGAAAGCTCTGCCAACAGAGGCAGAGTTGATAGCATCTCACAGGCCATTTGCTGACAGAGCAATGTAACCAATTCATGTATTTTATTATCTTTTTTTTTTTAAAAATTGACTCATAATTAAATGCATTGTCTCAGTTCAACAAGAACAAAAATATTCTGAATCAGATCAACAAAGTCAAAGCCAATCACTACATCAACATTTTCCCTATAGAAAATAAAATTAATCTGGAAATAAGTAATTTCTTCTCTAGCAGAAAATTTCAAATGTCTAGAATTATGATTTTCAGTGGCAAAATTTGCTTTGGCAAAATACATTTTTACACTTGAATACAACAATCCTCTCAGTAGCCATATATACTCTGATCTCTTTTCCAATAATGATTATTTAGCCTCTCAGGAGTTTTCTGGCAGCATACTGGGATTCTTTAGATCATAGTGCTCCTTCATACTCGTAGTCTAGAGATACCAAGTTTGTGATGAAAGTATGTGTGTGTGAGAAAGGGAGAGAAAACGTCTTTGAAATGTAGACTTGCCTTTAGGTAACACATTTCTGTCTTATTGGCCTTTCCTGTTTCTTTGTGTACTAGTCTGGGAATTTTATGAAGTCAGTATTTCCCTGTACTTGCTGAAATAGCAAAGTTTCAGAGCTTCATAAAACACAAATGCCATTGCACTGAAAAATGGTAAAAATGGATATAGGAGGCAAGGAATTTCAAGTCCCAGATCAAGTACCTGAGTTTTATCAGCTCAAGGGTATGATGCTGTGAGAGATGGAGAGAATAAAGGGAAAAGAGAGTTTACAGCTTTAGGAAAGATTTTACTTCTTAATGATTCAACCGAGTTTTAGAAATACTACTGCAGGCTTAAGAGGATTCAGAACAGAATTTTTGTAGGACTAGTTGCTGTTATCTTTATAAACATTGTCTTACTCTCTAGAGCACAGTGCAAGGTTTGCTAGAGGAATAGATGTAGAAAAACTACTTGCTCTTTTCTAATGGATGTTCTGTTTTAGAGGGATTTTGTTTGGTTGGGTTTTTTAAGCATCACTTGTTTCTTCCTTGCTTCAGAAAAAAAGGTTTATGTGACTTTACCATGTGGCTGTCCATCTGTCCATGTGGCAGTCCTCTGATAATCACTTCAAGCCAATTTCAGCTGGTAAGGGAGAAGAGGCCCTAAGAGATATGAAGAACTTGTAAGCTTTGCAAAAAAATCAGTGACTTGAGAAGAGAGAAAAATTGAATATCCTTGTGGGAGAAAGGACTACCAAGTACAAGCACATGGGATTGTGAGCTCAAGATGTTTCCAAATAATCCACACATGCAACCAGAGCTAAGCACAGCATGTCTGCCCAGGCAGGGGCTGCACTGTACCTATGTGGGCAACCACAGATATGGCAGAAACTGGCAGTGCGACAGAGCATTGCAAGACAGTGATAAGGGTCATGGAGAAACTATGAAAAAGAAAGTGCAAACATCTGCAAAAGATCGTGTTTCCTTAAGTCTGCTGCTCATGGAACAACTCATTAGCAGTTTTCTACTTACAGAGGAAGGCTCAGTGGAGGATCCAGCTTCAAGTGTCATTCATACTGCTGTCTTAACTGCCTGAGATTTCTTTTCTCCTGTTCCTGTGAAAAAATTTAGGAATGTATGAAACCAAGTCTCCTGAAGTCTGCAATACAAAACTAGATTTAACAGACACTTTAATTTTCCTTTGTATGGGGCTGTGAAATTTCCTTCCCCTAGCAATGCCAATGAAGTCAAGGACAATGGAAAGTACAAGAAGTACAGCTGCTCTGAAAATAAAAAGAACATTAAAAAGAGAACTCTGGGGGCGAGGAGGGGAAGAAGAGGTTTAGGTCTTTACATGGGATATAGAGTGTGCTCAGTTTCCATTACTTTGAACAGGTCATAAGTTTCTGGAAACCTATTTGCTTAAGAATGGCTGCTAGTTACACCCCTGCAGTATCTTTGAGGAGCCATGATTAAGACACCCATCCCTACAATCAGAACAATAGCATTTCTCTCTATCACAGGAATTATATGCAAAGAAAAGGGTATGTTGATGATGATGAAGCAATCAGACGCTGTTGTAATCAGTACCTTAAATTGTATTTGGGATGGCTGATGCAGCTGGTCTAGAGGCAAGCAACAAAGACCTGTGAAAGACATTCTCTGCAAAACCTTACTTCTAAAACCACTGTTGGTGTCCTCAGGCAGGAGGTTATCTGAGTCTCAGTCTCACACAACACATAGTTTCAAAGAGAGCCACCATAGTCCAGCATTCTGTTGATAAGTGTCTGATTTTCTGTGAGCCCTTTATGTTTCAGAAGTTCAAGTAGCCCAACTCCAGTTCTGCTGAGCTGTACTGCCACCTCCACAAAACACCAGCTTCTTTTTGTGTCCCACTGGTGGCTATGCAGACAGAGGCTGGTTCAGAGCTGTACACACAGAGAGTGCCTGGAAGCACCTGGGGCTGGGGGTGACCTGCAGGCTAAGGAGGATACAAGCTTTTGTGCCTCCCTTGTGACCTGTTTCTCACTGAATATCATTGATACTCTCTTGTCATGTTTCTGGATTTCTAACTTTCAAGTTTAAAGTCCAGAGGTAGTAAGGGAAGGTCCCTATAGCTCAGCAGCCCCAAAAATTTATCACTGCCACTGCCATTAGCAGGCTACAGGCTTGAGCTGCCTTTTCAAGGTCTGGAGACTGAGGCTTGGTAGGTTTGGTTTGAACCTGGCCTGCCTGGACTTTTCTACCAGCTTGTTTGGATGTAACACCAATTATTCTATGGGGAAGGGTTGCTATGTCTAATTAGTTTTATCTTTGCTTATCTTTCAATGGTAAACCATAGCTTTCCTCCACACAGAATAAAAATAATTCCTCTATGTAGAGGGAAATACTTCCCTTTTCAGCATGATGCTGTAATAGGGCAGCACAGGGATGGTATGACAGTGCTGAGAGTACAGGATGCCATACAGAGGAGAACAGGCATGGGGGTGGTAAGAAAGGTCACAGGGTAGCACTGGAGGTGTCAGGGATGCAGGTCATTCTTCAGTAGTTAGGTAACAAATAGACACATGGGGCTGGACAAAACTAGTTATAAGGGTCACAAAAAAACCCAAAGAAAAAGCATATTTGTAAAACAATCTACATACAAAATTTGGATGCAGTGTGATGTTGCAGACATTCACTACATACAAGGCATCAATCTGTGTCAAAAAACATAAAGACAGCTTAAAGTGAAGAAGAAACCATCAACGTGATACTTGCCTCACAAAAGGGAAGAAACCTCATTATTGCCATCATTCCTCCCGGGACAGAATGTGGGGGCAATGAACCTTTATGCAACACCCTGCTCCTTGTTTTCTTTGTGAGAAAAAAATGGACGCTTTCCTTTTTTTTCCTCATTAATTAGATATAGCAATTCCTTTGATCATCCTGTTGAGATTTAAATTGTATCAACAATAAATTCTTGGCTTTACTCAAAAGGTGTGGTTTTTTTTTTGCATAACAAAATTTTGAATTTAGCAGACAGACAAGTACAATGATAACATAAACTGCCTTTCTTTGGATGCCAGGCTTAGAATTGCATCCAATTGCAACAACAGAGTAGAATCCACTCTCTTCTAACTTCCTTTTTTCTTTTTTTTTTTGGTCACGACACAACTCTGCTACAAAATTCTTTTGTCAAAAGCTACAAGAGCTAAGCCTTCCTTTCACAGTATCAGTGTGGATACTTTCACATCAATAATCTAAATAGCAGCACTAATTCAGCACCAGACTAAGAGACTGCTGGGTTATTCTAATTTATTTAAAGCTGAATTAAGGGAGATTTACTTCGGACCCTAAGAGAAACCTTTATACAAAAAAATAGTTGAGATTGGAACAGACTAGATGTGGAGGTTGTAAAAAAGCTTTGTAATTTGAGCTTTTTAATTACCACTTAGCCAGGCTACTATGAATGAATAGCTCAAACGTAGTCAGACCTGAGCTGGGGCAGCAGGATGGAACAGATGGCCTCTTCAATCCTCTTCATTCTATATTTCCTAAGATAATTCTATACTTAGTGCGTTAATATTTCCTAGTTCACTCATTTTCTTTTGTTGTTGTGCATTCAACTAAGGCTAGAAGTTTTTTTTTTCCTTTTGTGGCACAGAATCCAAAAGAATGTGCAAAACCACAGTGATGTACAGAGAAACCACCTCACCAAGAGAAAAGCAGCAGCTAATGCTAATGCCTAAATCAGCAAGCTACTCCTGGATGTACAGTTTCTTCATTTAATTTCATAGGACCTGATGGACTATAGAATTTTTATGACTTCTTTGAGACTGAGCATCCTTGCCTGCATGATGACACAGAGGAAGAATTTAGTTAGGAAGTTTCTTCTGCAGTGCATGTATGGTTGACACTACCAGGGCAAGGTTATCTGGATTGTAAGGACAGCTGGTTCAGAAAGGTGTTTAGTTAATTCAATGCAGGAGACTCAATGAAGGAACAGAAAAGGTTATCAGCTGAAAACTGGACACAAACTGTGACCAGCAGCAGATAACTGCAAGGGTCAGGACTCCCAGTGCCCGATGGGCTGTTCAGAACCCACCTGTTCAGCCTATGAAAGGGTAAGCTAGCACTTTGCAACTCATGTGAAAGCAAACACCATGATCAGGGTCTCATAGAAGAGACCAAATATCTTACACAATATTTGAAGAGGCTTGTGGCACTGCATAAGACTTATTATGGGGTATTTTGAGGCAACTGTAGGAATGTGAAGACCTTACTGTGGGATACTTAGGGAAAAGGCCAAAAGTAGGGGATCAAGGGCAGGGATCAAGGTGGATTGGGGAAAAGCAGCATGGAAAATTGAAGAGGACGGACTCAAAGAGGGCAAGTCACAGGTAAGCAGATGGCAGGCCAGGGTAGTTGTCCTGCACTTGACATCTCCATTAAACTCTATTTTTACCTATTTTCTGTGCAAGCAGGCTCTCTTGCTCCCTGCTCTGTGTGTTCGTGATTGTGTGTGCAGGGGCACATGCTCTGCTGCTGAACTTCAGGAGCACCTACCAAATGTAAGGCTAGCATCCAGACAGACCCAAGGACTGAGCATGTGACAGCATAAATGGAAGAATTGTAGAGATAGACCAACTACATTCAGGATTTAACTCTACTGGTGAAACTGCAAAAAACAGTCACAAAATGTCTGTGCATCCAGTAGGCTTCACATTAGTCTTTTTCTGCACTGAATATAAGCACCAATGTAGTCAAAATACAGTATACAAAGCAGCTTGTAGAATATTAAAAAATTACACATAAATCAATAGAAAAATCTTATATACTTCAGTTTTATGGTAATATCTTCAATGTCTCCAAAGGCTCTATATTGATCTGATTTAAAAAGATTTGAATCATATAAGAAAATACTTTAAATAAACTCAGTAAAGGCAGCAGGTTGTTACTTAGACAACTTGACTCATTTGCAGTGCTGAAGCCAAACACTGAGTCTATCACAGCTGGGAGAGGTGTGACCAGCATGAATTCCTAGGGCCTTCTTTTAAAATTGACAGTTAAAATGTAGGTTCTAGATTTCAAACATGAAAACTTTCATGGATCTAACCAGTGGATAAAAAAAGAAGTACTTGTTCAATTTTATTTATAGACTATTGAATTAATAACAAGTTCGGGGTTTTTTTATTCTATAAATTATATTGTCCTAGTACAACACCTTGTTTCCTGTTATTTACAATTTTTTTCCTAGGACAAGGAGAAACCTAAAGCACATTTTTTACAAGTTACATGCTATTTTGAAATCTAATGTGTTAAAGTTTAATTTTCACGTGTATTAAAAAAAAAACCAAACATTTTTGTGAGAACAAAATACTCATACAGGAACAAAAGACTGTTGCAAACACAACGTACATTATAAGGTATGAGGGGTCCCTCTGCTGGGTTTTTGTGTTATTCCAGTCCTGAGATATAACACACACAAAAGCTCACACTGAATAGTTCAAACCAGTTTTGAAGGAGGTGGCAAAGGACTCCCGATAGTTCAGTTGTAATAATTCTTAAACTGTGCACTGATAGGTGGGACAATAAATGGTGTCACAGACATTTCTGAGGAAAATGTATCAACCAGAGTCATGTACATCTAAACTGTTGCAGAGGCATCTAGATCTCCACTGTAGGAAAAGTTGTACAAGTTGTAATACTTCTAAGCTGCCATTTTCAAGAAATCCATGCTAGTTGTGCACTGAAGATACACCAGTCAGGGATTTAGGGTTTAGTTCTTCAGAATATAGAAACCTATACAGGCAGGTTGCAACGTTTCCTTTCAAACTACTCAACATCTTAATCCCAGGTAGAATTTTCAGAATTACATGTAAGAATATTTCTAGAATATTTCTAGAATAAAAGGAATATAAAATAAGCAAAGCAAGATAACATGGGTATAGTAGGCTGCTCTGCCACGTGGAGGTAACGTATCTTCTAAAATACCCCATTTGCAAAAGTTACCAGTGATAGATGGAGAATGGGGGTAACACTGGTGTCAGTGGTGAAGAATACTGAGCCCAGCCTAGTTTATTAATCCTAAAGTTAGGCATTCTTAGAAGAACAAGGTTTCCTGACAACCTGGCACTGAGCAGGATGTGGCAAAGTTCCTGATAAAGGAACCAACTTGTGACAGCATTGGTAACTCATTTAAAGCCCCTAAGCTGACACAGCTCACCCAGTGACACATGACAGATAAATAAATCACTTTATCCTGTAAAAGCCCAGTCCCACTTTTTCATGGCAGGGTCTTCTAACATACTCTTTCTTGGAGTGTGTGTGGAATTTACTCCCTTGAGTGAGGACGTCTCTCAAGACTTGTCCTTGAGTCTGAGTGGTAGAGATTTGCCTGCAGTCATTGGTATTGGTTACATGGGTATGAGTGATATCAATCTCCACTTAATAATTATTTTTGTATTTAACATCGCCGCTTCAATACTGCTTCAACACTTAGTACATTATAGTTAGTTTTAGCTACCTATACTGTGTAGTAAATGATGCTGATTAAGATCTTCTAGTCTAATCATTATCACCACCAATGTAAATCAAGATTTTATTTATTGATATAAATATATTTGGTTTGCCATCCTTAATCCTGCGGGATTAAACAATATAAAGGCTCGGTTACACCCATATAGTACTTTAGATGTAAACCTTTGATTAAGAATGTGGCTAGGATTGCACCTGGACTCCTGTTTAAGGAGGAATTCAGAAAACAAGGAGGTCCTTTCTCCGCCCTGTAAATAAGTGGCAGAACTTCTCTAACAAACTCTGTCTGAACCTCCTGTTATGGCCATGACAGTGGGTAAAGGCAATCTGCACTATAATTATTTTCTAAATAGATTTGTAAAGGATTCTGCTGGCATAGTGCTAGTCACAGGCTTGAAAATAGAAACAAAGCTAATAGTCCATAATGCTATCAAATAGCCCATAATGGTGTCAAACAGAGCCAATCTGCTCTGGGAATTGTGTCATAATGGCAGGCAAGGAAACATAATAGAAAGAATAAATAAAAGCAGTCAAGTACATAAGATTATTTATAAACAATAATTCAAAGAATTAGCCAAACTAAGGACTCCAGAGGCCTGGGGGTGGAGGTGTCTTGTTTCAGTTAATGGTAATGTTGTGTGATGTCTAAGAGACACAAGTGCAGCACAGAATCAACTGCCTCCCTGCAGTGAGGGCCCACTGCAGGTACTGACACTACCCAAAAACACACTTTGAACAGGAAAATGAAAAAACTATGCATTTCAAACAAAGAACCAAGAAGAATTCTCTTTTGTGTACATCCGAGTTCTTCCAGAGAGTGACAGTTCCTGAAGTGCTCCTCCACAAAGCTTGCCTGATCTAGAGCAGGTCATGTATTCTCAGTGACCTCTCCCTGCAGTAGGAACACCAGATTTCATCTGAATGTTTTAAAATACTAGGCTGAGGTTTTCCCTTTATACAACATCTTGAGTTTCATTTTCTTCATTTTATCATATCACTTCAGGGATAATGTGTTCTCTTTTAGAAACAATTGCTAGTTTTCTTTATGCTGCAACAAACATGATGAAATATCTTACAAGGTCACATTTCCTGTTGGATGCTTTATTCATTTCAGCTTGTGAAATTTTTTGGAAGAGGGACAAAGTGGAAAGAAGAGATGAACAGGAAACCTGGTGGATGGAAAGGAAAAGCCCTCACATAAGATCTGGACTTCAGATTTTAATGCCTTTTTATGGGGTTAATATGCCATGGTTCACGTGGGAAATAAATAGGGTGATGAATTTCTTGAGAAAATGTAATTTAAGCACAGTCTGTTGTTTAAAATTAACATTTTGCCTCATTCATACTGAGCAAGAAAATGTCCCTTATTCTGTTTCTCCTTTTCAGTCTAGGGCAGCTAGAGAAAACATTTATATTTAATTTGGATTCTTTTTAGCAAAAGAGTAGCTTGGAGAAATCTTTAGGTCAGTACATATTACACTCAGGGTGTACAGTAAAGGACTAGTTTAGAGAATATGACACTTTATTTCCTGGAGCATTTCACAAAAATGCCAAAGGAAACATCCTGCAGAAACTGTCTTGGCTGTTTGCTGGGCAGTTCTCATCTGGACTATCAGTGTACATGCTGAGGTTTACTGTGAGTTTCTTCTTTTCCCACATATGTATAATGTGAGTTTTGCAATATTCCGAAAGACTATTTCATATCTGCTCAAATTTATTAGTCAGAATATATTCTTTATTATACCCATTCATAACTATTCCTTCATTTATTAAAAAACCCCAAACCCAACAACTAAACAACCGAAATCCCCAAATCAACTCCTGTAAGAGAGAAAAATAAGTTTTAAATACTCCTTTAGGAAAAAAAAATTATGTATTTGATCAGTCCTGTAGGTTATTGGGTACATATGGCATTTACAGCTATGTAGGACAGGGTGTTGGTATATCTTGCTAGACAGAGAACGAAAATGTTCATATCTTACCCTTTTAGGGTTAAAAATGTCAAGTAAGAGCAAGGGACTTTCTTTGCCTTAATAAACCATCCCCTCACCTGGGGCCTGCTTATTGTTACTGCAACAACATGGCAAACAAATGCAGTATTGAGGCAGGCTGGGTCCTCAACTGGCCTGTAATACCATTCTGGCTTCTGTGAATACATTTTCTTCAAATAGGAACAAGAGTATAGAAACAGGAAGGGAAATAGTGTTGCCTCATCCCAACACAGATTCACTTCTTGCCCCAACATGGTCAGGCCAAACACACTAAGAGGTAATAACAAATAATTACTGTGAAGTGTCTGAACACAGCCTAAGAGAAACAAGAGCATAAGTTCCATGGAAATTCACTTGAAGCATAGAATAGGCCTTTTAAATATTAAAGCATTGATTTATTTGTGTAAATTCAGTCCTGTAATCCTAGTTAATCTGAGGACATTTATTGAAATACATGGGACACTATAATATTTTAAATTAAATATAGGAATGCCCCAGCATGGTGAGATTCAAACCCTAATTCACTAGATCCAAATATAAAAGAAAATTATTTCCTGACTGAAATTATTGTGCACTCACCTGGAATGCATATTCCACATTTACCATACTCAGAGAAGGGAAAACAGCTGTTATACAAAAGGATATAAGACTCAGAGTAAATATTGGGAGCTGCAAGATGAAACAAGTATGAAGATGAATCATCAGGAATGTTTTGCTGAGCCTTTGAAGTTGTATTCCCTTTTATCTAGAGCACTCAAATGGCAAAAAGCACAATGACCATGTGATAGTTTCAGACTGGCAAGTTGCATTCAAAATTAAAATGTTTGATCTTATATTTTGTAGCTCTCTCTGGTTACACTGTTGGGCTTGTAGATTTCCAGACCTTTGACTAAAATCTCTTTCTCATTGTAACTCATTCAACTAATTTTAATATCTTAGCAAGGCTTTTGACGTGGTCTTTCAATGTAGCCTTTTATCAAAGTGGTGAAATACAGTTTCAATTAATGGGCTATGAGTGGAAAATTGACTGGGCAGGGAACAGGTGCAATCAGCAGCACAGAGGGCAGTGAATTCCCAACACTGATCCTCAGGAGTCATGGGATCTTAGAATTGTAGAATCATTTAGTTTGGAAAAGACACACACAACCAGTCACTGATCCAGCACATTACCTGCTTCCTCAGCCCAGGTCTGGTGGCTGTGGGGCAGCAGCCTTTGCTGGGGTCAGTGCTTCCAGTGTCGTTTTTAATTCCCTGAACAATGGAAGTGAATATACTCACAGCAGGTTTGTAGAGAATCTCAAAGTGGAGGGAAGGGGCCAGTACACTGGAAGGTGAAAGAATTCTATTCAGAGGAATTCCAAAGGACTAAAAGTATGGACTGATATCAAGCTCAACAAAGGCAAATGGAAAGTCCTTGTAGTTGGGAGGGAATAACCACACTGAGCCCATGCTGAGTGCTACCAGCTGGAAAGGAGCTGTGCAAAACACACCTGTGGTTCTGAGGGGCATGAAAATGAGTCAAAAGTACACCTTTCCAGTAGAAAACATCCTGGCCTTTATTAGCAAGGGTTGGCAAGCAGGGCCAATGAAATAATTATTCTCTTCCATTCGGCACTAGTGAGAACTCCCCTGGAGTTCTGTGTCCAGCACAATAGAGGATATTGTCACACTGGAGCAAGCTCAGCACAAGGGTCACCAAGAGGATTAGGGGGCTGGAGCACAAGATGAGCACTGACAGAACTGACTTGTAAGCCTGAAAGAATGAAATCTAAAGGGAGGCCTACAGCTGCTTAAAGAGAGGGTACAGAGAAGAGAGACTCAGACTCCTCTTGGAGGTGCAACAGATGAAACAACTACCAACAGATACATTCAGCAATAAAGGAAACTGACTAGCATGGAAAAAACATTCACAGTGAGGGTAATCAAAATAATGTCCAGAGAGACTCTATCTCTTCATACTGGAGATATTCAAATCTCAGCTGGACACACGGCTGTGAAACCTGCCCTAAATCTGGCCCCACTTTGAGCAGGGAGTTGGACCAGAAAACCTCCAGAGGTCTTTTCTCACCTATTTTATTAAGAAGACAGATTCCTCAATATGTTTCTAAGGCAAATCTCAGATTGTGAGTGGGGGCACTGCTTCCATCTGCAACCAGAAGATGCATTCCAGGATCACAACTGAATACTTCTACTGAGACTAGAGTTAATCGCAAATAACCACTACAAAACTTGGATAGCTTATCAGAACTCTACTCCTCAGAATCAACTGTTTGCACTCTACAGATTCATTCCTATTGTTTGCATCATTTTCTAATGATGACATAGTCCATAACTTAAACTGAGACCTATATGTTTAACAAAGACTAATCTCATGTTAGGTATCCAGTCACTAACAACTCTATCACGTTAAAGACTACTCATTTATGCCACCATGAGGTTACAGCTTATCTTACAGTTTTCAGAATGAGGTGTCACTGCAGCTCTCAATTGATTTTGTGATTTAGAATTTTTTTTTTATTTATTAACTTCTTTTATTTACTTAAAAGAAGAACGATGACATAAAAAGTTTGATCTGGATATATTTAAATCTTCACAGTGGACTTCTACTGACATTTGGAAGGTCCCCATGAATGTCATGTTAAAGTGAGGTTTAAGAGGCAGTTGCTTCCTGAGAGCCCTTGGGATAGAAGCACCTTTTATTTTTTTCTTTCCACTCAACAATTCTTAGTTGTCTCATTGCCTGCTTTACAATGAATTTAAAAATTAACCTTCCCATGATTGAAAATGCAGAAGTGTATGATGTCTTCTCTAGCTCCCTATGTTCTTCAGTGAGATCTTGTCTTGTAGGCATGATAATAAATCTAATGAACAATCTGACTGGTGATTAAGCTTCACTTCAGGGAGAACAAGTCAATCAGGTTTACCAGGCTTGAAACAGTTCCAAAAGTCACAGACTCCTATTACACAATTCAGATGAAATTGAATGGTGAGTAAAATGATGAAATAATAATAAAAAAAATCTACTGGAAATGTTATTGACAGATCACTAGGAACAGATGGGGCATAACTCACTGGTAATGGACTTAATAATTTGTTTCCATATTATTTTGTTGTATGTTTTTTATTTAATTATTTCCTATATTTTTTGTTGCTGATTGTTTCACTTTTTTTCAAGGTTTTTTTAGGTGTTTGTGTTCCTTTTACCATCACCGTATCAAATTTGTAAAATAAAACAAAATAACTCCACTTAATAAAGATGTACCAAGTTTTGCCTGGCAACATTATCATTTTAACATGGCATGACAGAATTTAACAATGTACTTTTTGCTACTTTTAGTATCCAGTGGCAAGTATAAGCAGCAATAGCACTAGACATTGCAGGAGTTTTTCTGTCAAAATACACAAGCCAGTGAGATAGCTGTGCAAAATTCTGTGCCCTACAGCAAAGTAAACCCCAAATGACTTACATTTTCAACTCAGTTATATACCAGGAATACGAAGAATAACCATCAATTCCAACTTGCCAGATCTCCCAAGATGCACAAGTGACAAACACAGCAGTCCTACATGCAAAATGGCATTTTGGAAAGTAGCCTTGATATCAAGTTTAAGATGATCAATAGAAGTTACAAGTACTTGGTAAAGTCACTCCTTGACACTATTAAAATATATATTTTCTGGGGTCTTTAATCCCTCACAGACAAAATTACCCAGCTGGCCTAAGGGTTACAAGGCTTTTTCCCAGGCTACAAAGCCCAAAGCTACCTACTGAACTTAGCATATAGCAAGGAAATTGGAAATTAGTAGGAATTCTAGACATTAGGAGGAATTTCTTCACAGAAAAGGGAGATAGATATTGAAATGAACTGCCCAGGGGGGTTGTGGAGTCAACATCACTGGAAGTATTTAAAGAAAGACTGGACATGGCAATCAGTGCCATGGTCTGGTTGACATGGTGGTGTTGGGTCATAGGTTGGACTCCATGAAATCAAGAGGTCTTTCCCAGCCTAGCTGGTTCTGTGAAATGGTCAGGGGAACACTAGAAGGAAAGGAAAGTAAATGTGTCAGACTTGTTCTCAATGTAGAGTAATGAAGTGTAGAGGAGCATTGAAATTCCCCAAGCCTTACTGTTATGTCATCATCAGAGATGTTCCATTTATTGCCAGGAAACCCATTAACGAAATTCTGGGAATTAAAAAAAAAAAAAAAACCTGGCAGGAATGCACTTGCACTGTACAAACAATTGTCCATTTCATCAAATGGAACTATAAAACAAAAGAAAAACCGAATTGGCCATTAAAAAGATTCTGCAAATTATTGTAAAGTGAGGTGTTTAACCTGTGGGAAGGGTGGAGAGTATTTTCCAGCTGCTGATCAGAGTAAAGCGAAACCATTCAGTGCTATTCTGACCAAGAAAAGTGAAAGCAAGGAATCAACAGTCTGATTTTCACAATAAAAAAGTTAGGACCATTAGGCAAGTGGAACAATTTAAACCATAAGAAATCAGATTTTTTCTATATAAAATTTCTTAGCTATGTACATGTAGTGGTTTCATGTTCACTGAATTTTTGTTTGCTAAATTTAGTGTAGTGGTCTAAATATCTGCCAAATATGATTATGAGAACAGGAGGCAAAACAGGCTTAACTTAAGGATAAAACCAGATAGATTTATTAACACACAAAAGGAAAAGGAAAAAAAATTAGAATCAAAATGAAACCTTTAAAACACTCTCTTCCCCCCTTCCCCAACAGTTCACTTTCTTAGAAGCAACATAAAGAGACAAAATGCAGAGCTTCAAGTCAGTACTACTTATAAAATAAGTCTTTCATTCAGTCTTTGAGAGAGAGAAGTATATCTCCTGATGTATTAGGTAACTTCTACAAAAGATGCAGTCTCTTTTGTGGCTCCTAGCCCCTACAAAAAGCAGCCCGCCCGAAAACTTCTGCAATTTTGTAGTCCTCTCAAATCATGTAGCCTTCTTATGACTACATAATGGGCCATAGACTCACACTGGGGTTTCCCTGTTTAAAAATGCACACGCAAAGGATTTCTTATCTTAAGGAGCAGAGATATCTTCTCAATTCTTCACAGACACAAAGGCCTTCTTATCTTTCTCTGTCAAAACATCTTATAAGATCATATTACAGTTTCTAATTCAACATTGACTCAGTAAATCACAAAAAAAATACTTTTGCTCAAAATCTACAAAGCATCTCCCCAGTCATATTGTCTGCAATTTAAAGGAAATTTCTAGCAAGTCACAATACAGTCTGTTACTAAAACCCAGGGTTTTTTATGCCTAAAAACTGAGGCAACTTGTCATCTCTCCTGCCTGAGAAATCACTCTTCTTTTACCGAGTCTAGTATCTTCATATTGTCCCTTTACATCTCTTTAATTCAGCCTTTTCTCTCTCTCTGAAGAGGGTTAGAGTTTTAAAAAGTCTCAGTCTCTGTCAGGAAAGAGTTAACATTCTCACCGGGCTGGCAGACAGTCACCTGGTCTCTGCCTGGCGGGGGCTGGAAAAATCCCAAAGCCATGTGGTGAGAGAAAAGGCTCAGAAACGGCAGCAAAGATGTCCTGCGTGGCCAGTCCTTCCTCCCCTGCTCTCCACCCCTCCGTCTCAAAGGGGCAGGCACGGCCCAGCCTGGGCTTGGTGCTGCTTCCAGAGGTGGGGGTAGGAGGCTCGGAGGGCATCTCCCTCAGCCGTGTGGCAGCGTGGGGCAGGCCCCAGGGTTGGCTGGGTGTTAACAGCCATAGCTTCTCCTTTGCCAGCAGCCGGGGGAAGAAAAAAATGCGCAGCCGGCCAGGCACCGCTCTGAGGCGGCGGCTCCCGGAGACCCGGGCGGGCCTGGCCAGGCCCCCTCCCCACCGGGAAGGAGCCAGGACAGGCCCCTTACCCGTGTCGAGGCGGAAGGCTAAGAGAGCGGTCTCTGCTAAGTCTCTGCTTTTTATATGGGTATTTCCAAAAAAGTCGCATCAGTTCTCTCAGTGGCCAGACCGCAGGCCAAGAGCTGAGAACAAGTTCCTGATAGGCATCTGCCCCCCTCTAAAGCAAGTCTCAGGTCTTGACAAGGCAGTATTCTATATTCTTCTTTAACAAAAAATTAAAATGTTTCTAACCCATGACAGTACATAAAGGAAGATTGTATATAGCTATCTATGTCACACTACTGGCATTGCTTTCAAAGCCAGTAAAGAGAACTAAGTATTTATTATACAGACAAAAGGTTTTCTAGTCAGAAATAAGTGTTTAAAAATGGTAACCTTTCAAGTTCGTTTACTGGTTTTCTTTTATCAACAATCAACAATTTTTAAGGTCTTGTTTACCTCTGCAGGTAAAAAAACCCAGTCACTATAAAAATTTGCTTTAAAAAATTTCAACAACTGCTTTTTTCAGATCTTCTGGCAAATTACTTATTTTTTCTATATAGTATAGTAAATTAGCATTGCAAATAATATTTTTATGTGTGGATAAATATCCTTATATATACACATTGGTTTAGGATATCTTGCAATTATATGTTCACCATTTAAAATATCTTCCTGAGTTCTGATAACAGCAAGATTGAAAATGAACATATCACATTTTAGCTTGGATTATGAGATGGGTAAATCTGTAACTTTATGAAATATTCTAGGGTTTTGGGAAAATTTTGTCTGTTGCTAACTATGAAAATCACAAAACTGTAAAAATACCTAATAATTAAATGTTATTTCAAATATCTCTTCTAAAAAACACAAAAAAATATGCTAGAAGTTTAAACTCATTGAAAGCACAATTCAGAAATACACGTTTCATACTTTCCAGTTTCTAGGTTGTATGCAAACCACATATATCTTTTTAAGACCAGACTTTATAAAGTGCCTATGCCATGATGATGCATTTTCCTATAATACCCTGTTTAAAAAAAAAAAGAGAGAGAAAATAAGACTGTAATTTTTACTGCAAGTTAGGACAGATCTTCTTATGATTGACAAATCTAAAAGATTGAGTGGCTTGTACAGATCTCCTAAATGTCCATTTCTGGGAACTGAAAATAAACTGACTTCATTCTCTCCACATGTATTACCTCCTCATTCATTTTGCACAGAAATTAAGCTTTCCTAAAGTAAATTGCAGAGTGCTTACCATATGTAGCAATTAAAAAATTATCTTCTATAATTTTGCCACCTAAAAATGATTAAAAACATTAATTTCTCATTAATTTAATTCTCATTAATTTAATTCAGTCTTTTTATTATATCAGTGGATGGAGGTAGTCCAAAACCCCGTATCAACAATTCCAACACTACCGTGATTCTCTTAGCACAGTGTGAAAAATCTGTTTTATTACAGAAATGTATCTGCCTTGTGTATACCACTCTTCAGTTTAAGCATACCTGCACAAGCGCCACAAGCCTAAAATACTTTCTTACAAATTAGGCTGGCAGCACCTGGATTATGAGGATGCCCTTTATTAAGCAGAGGACAGTTTCAACATTAGGTCTACATCAGGTTGCAGGTTTATTTGCCAGGCTTCACAAAAATATGGGTGACTTGCTATGAATTCTTAAAGAAATGAGTAATCCTAAGTTTTCCCAAAAAACAAAATAAAGGTGCTTTGCCCTTGGAGACTTCCAATTACACTGTACAGAGGCATCTGGTTTTTACCACCCACTCAGCTACTTTATCAAAGCTACAGATACAAACGGAAAATTGAAGCCAAAGTCACTGCAGCAGAAACCACCTCACATGTTTCCATAGTAATCAGCTATGTTTTTATAGATTTAAAAATCCTCATTTCTGGAGTAGTACTTCAGAATAAAAGGACATTAAATTGTGACTGGAAAAAAAAAATTCATTTTGGATTGTATTATCCATTCTTCATTGTTTTGCCCCTTTCTTTTTTAATCCTGAAGCTTTTCTTTGCAGTGGTTAATAATAAACAACCTGTATATTTCTAATTTATTGACTTTTTAAATGTCAGAATTTTTCATGACATTTTCTTGCTGGTGGTTGGTAGAACATGGTGAATGACGGAGTTTTTTCAAGTTATAGGTTAATGCATACTGGCCAGCTATTACAGTGCACATTACATATATATTTGAAAGGGAAAAAGGAAGTAGTTATACCATTAGGCAGTAATGTCTGCTCTATAAAGAGGATTACTTTGGAACAATTCCAAAAAGGACTGAATTAATATTGGTGTCCTACATCATACACTTTTGTTGAAGACTTCAGTTCCGGAAGCCTTAAAGATGCCTGAATTTATCAGAATTTCAGCTCTTTGAATTCATTTATTCAAGCCATGTAGTGTTCTTCCCCTGTACACTACTGAGCCTGACCAACATCTATCTCACAGCATAATTTAAGCAGAGCATAGATCCAGTGTCTGAAACTCTCAAGGGAGACAGTCTAGTATTTTGAGAACAAAAAATGACACAACTCTTTTTTAGTGGGAAGACAGAATTGATCAATTCAAGACAGAAGTCAAGAAAGTTTAGTTTTAAAGCATATCTGGGGAAGAACAGCAGTGCCTCTTCCTCTTTGTGTAACAAATGAAACACAAATTGCACTGGAAGGCTGTGCAGCTCTCACATTGTCTGTACCACGTTAGCAGGCAGTCTGGGCAGGCACAAGATTTAACTAAAATGTTAACACAAGTAGGATGGCTATTATGTCCATCCCTAGTTGGTACAACCTTCCTTAAATCTCCAGGTTATAACTTATCCTAAACTGAGGGGTGCCACCTGTGTTTCTGGCTTTTTTAACCTACACTGTAAAGCAAAATAATTGCTTTTTTTTTCCAAAAATATTGCCCTTGTATTTAATCACAGATTGATAGAATGGTTGAGAGTGGAAGAGAATCTCTGGAGATCACCTGGTCACTAAGCAGCAGACACTACCCATGGCAAGGAGCGATGAACAAATTCTCTTTTCAGCTCAGTCTCTCACTGTATCTGGTGTTCCAGATCTGGCTTATAGCAGCTGACTTTTCCAAGTACAGTTTCCAGAGCCTTTGTGCCTAGCTCAGGAGCCCAGAGTCCACAATAGGAAATATGTAAAGATAAAGAAGATGATGAGGCTTAAGAAGTTTCTAGAGAGTTGAAAATTGAAAATTGCTACAATTAGGTTTCCTTTTTGTTGTACTCTTGTTTCCGTTATTGGCCTTTCTACTCCTTCATGAACTCTTTCCCAAAACAGGAATTTCATCTGCCAATCAAAAAGCATAAGGTTTTCTGACGAGAATTTACTGTTTCCATCATTTTTATACTCTATTATGCCACTACAGGTTTTTGTGCATATTTTAATAAATATATTTCCATGTTAAAAGCATAAATGACTACTTTTAATTTATTCTTTTAACACAGAAGTACATTTTTAAAAATTTCATTGACCTTTAAATAAGTGAGAAATCCTATGTAATTTAATGGAAATTAAACAGAGACTTTTGAGGTTTTTAATTTTAAATTTTGAATGATAAATTTTCACACTTTAGGGAACAGCTGGACTACATGGCTAATTAATAGACTTTCCAGAAACATTTTTGTATTATTTTCTGACAGAATTGAGTTAATTAATAAAAATTAAATGCTAGCAAGGCTTACGTTCATGCACACAGAAACAGGGTAAATTTAGAGAAAGTTTTAACAAAATATAACCTTTAAAAGGTTAATGCAAAGTTAAAAGATGCATGGCTGTGATTTTGAAAATAAGTGATGATTTTTTATGTCATAATTATTAAAAGCATGATTTTCAGGGACTGGATGATCAGTACTTCCAAGAAGCCAGGCCTTTTGACAGTGTCTTGGTCGGGATGCCAAAATGCCAAAAAAATGACATCCATAATGCTTCATATTACAATATTGATGAAAGAGATTATATAAACCACAAAGTACTTTCAAACAAGCTCAGGAATATCTTGCACATAATGCTCAGTCATTTCATGAAAAAATATACACAGAAAGAAATGAATGAGAATTTTAAAACAGATGCATAAACCTCAGGAATAGAAAGCAGGAATTATTAAATCCTATGGAAGGAAGTGATACCAAAAGTGGTAAGCATTAATCATTTTCAAATAAGTTCAGGCCTCAGCACAATGTTTAAACAATCAGATCATTTGTATAATTATTCTAATTAGGCAGTGATGTGGTTCTGAGAACTTCTGAAAATGAGGCAGCTCCTTTTTACTGTAATTTCCTGGCTTTCAAATCAGAATTCAATCTGGCTGAGTTAAAACTTTCTGAAGAATATTTACTCTAGCTCACAAAAGTGTGGAAAAAAATATGCAGGGACTTCTAAAATCACAAAATCCAGCTTCCAGCTCTGGCATACACTGGATTTCATTATAATTTTCATCAATTTATAATGGTCATATGTTAATGCAAAATATAAATTATCACTTCTCCAATTAGGAAATTGTTCCAGAATCCAAGAGGTTGTAAAATGACAATTAAATACTGATATATAGTAGAGTGTCTCTCAAAACAGCTGTGCTGAGTATTCTGGAGGGCCTGGCCCTAGTGAGATCAAGAAGCCATCAGCCTCTACACAAGTTCTTAAGATGCAGAGAAGTTCCTTCAGCTTCTTACAAATACAAAGGCACAAGATCTCTGGAGAGATGTGCTGTCATGGCTGTCACTCTCTACAACCTACTCCTGCCACTCAGTTATGCCACATACTCAGAGCTTCAGTATTCAAACAATACCCTCCTTTTGAAGCAAATTAAACATTGGTATGCAATCAAAATTTAATCACATTTGCCTTTTCTTTTAAAATGTAGTGTGCTGAAACAAGACAATACTGACAGTCAAATAAAATATTGCTAAAACTCCATAATCATAATGTCAGGTCATTAAATCACCATTGGCCTTCTACATTCACCCTTTGGACTCCCACATGCCTCATGTCCTAGTACTCATAAATTTACAAAACTGTTAACTTCACTTTCCCTGAAGTTAAAAAGTGACACAATTTAATAGATTTTTTTTTTTTTTAAGCAACCTGAAATTCTTATCCATGAAGCTCAGGTACCTATTGCAGTGACAAAATACTAGTATTCTCTCCCCTTCATGGTAAACATTTTAGTTTTAGGATTTGTCATTCTAAGCTACAATGAATTTGCAAGAGAACTGCCTCGTGAAAATCATAAATGGAAATTAATATTGTGCAAACATGATTTAGATCATGCTGTAGCCTTCTCCACTAGGAACGGTAGGAATGATTACAGGTCGATATGATAGGAAAGATATGATTATGGTAGGAAAGAGTCTGTCCCTGCTCACATTGTTGAGTCTCCAGAGACTTTGCTGTTGCTGGCTCTGCTGCTAACACAAGCTCTCCCTTAGGCTTTTCTGTTTTACTCTCTAACAATATTTAGGTTGCTTTCTGCAGATGGAAAGTCTTCTGTTAAATTTCCCAATGGACACTCTTCTAGAGATAAGAATTAAGGTAATAAAGAAAAAGTGATTGCACAAAGGTCATCAAAATACAAAGTCTGAATGTCCAGATCTTCCAGGTTCCATTTTGGTGCCTTAAAGACAATTTAAAACCTATATCTTTATGAGGCCTAACAAAGGTTAATAATTTCCTTGCTATCCATCTTCTTGAACTAGTGAAAGCAATTTTTTTTCTTGAGAGCTATGATGCTATCATTTCAGTTACAGGTCTTTACTTTGAAATTCCAAGTGGTAAAGTCAGATGCTTAATTTCCAAGCTTGGGTTCCTTTTTCTGAAGAGCAGGAAACAACTTTCTTTCAGATGTCACTTTCACTTTCTGCAGTCATATTTCACATAGCAAGGTGTGCCTTTTCAAAAAAAAGCTAAAAAAAAAAAAAAAGGTGGGGCAGAGTAGGAACACCTCTCCCACACACATTAATCCTAAACAGAATGGGATCTCCTAGCATAAGGAATTTCTGTAGTTTCATAGTGACACTGACAATATTCCATTACCTCGTTTTTAGAAAATGAGTTATTTTTCCTCTGTCAAACCAGCAGAAAGGGGCCAAAACACAGTAAAGACTTTGGTTCTCATGATCAATGAATTTTCTGTGAAATATTTTTCATTATTTTATTATTTTACAAGTCTTTTTTTTTTTTTTTAAATGCTTTAAAGAGAAACACAGCAGAAGAAAAGTTTTACCACATCAGTGCTGAGAACCTTATGAAAGGAAAACCATAATACAGGAACAACATATTAAAGTAAAAAAGCTAAAAGTATTTCAGGTGCCAGCCCCAACCACTAATGGACTTCCAGTGCAAAAAAGGAAATTATATTTTCCTGAAACGTGAAGCCTAATGTTGAAAGCCAAGTTGGATGGAAAAAATGGAGTGGTAAAACCAAATCTTTAAGACCAAGCAAAGTCTATCATTTTAACAACACACAAGTAGCATTTATGCTGTTAAGATAGTCTAATTTTAAAGGTAAATACATTTAAAAAAAAATTATTACTGAAAAATTTGTAAGTTCAAATAAGGTTATTTACATCTCTACAAAAAAAAAGTATTGCTTCCTCTCTTCATTTTTTGTGGATCTTTTTCTTCAAGAGAACATATTTGAATCCTGACATTAACAGATGATTACTGACACTCACAGAGGTGAACTGGCGGCTCACAATATGGTTATTTCATCAGTTGTCTGAGAAAGAACCTCTACTAGCACACACAACATAAAGAAAAATACTTTGAAAGCTGATGTGTTTTAGCTGCAACCCCACCACGCTTCTTCCCTGAACACACTCTCCAAAGCGAATGAACCAAATTTTATTGGAGGTACAATAAAATTCTAGAAAGAACAGTTATGATTTTGTCATAGGACACAATAATCCTGACTATAAATGAATCCCTAAGATTTAGCTCCACATCTGCAGCACCAAGTTAGGTGGTCAGGGGGCTCACACTGAAAGATGTGATCACATTGAAATGGCCATCAAGTCTGAAAATGTTCCAGGCTCCACCACTGACACCCACTTTGTCCTGTTACCACTGTCCCATATTCAATCCTGACACAGCACTATGCTAAGACAGCAGAATCCTCCATTTTTACCCTTCCTAGTGGCTGCAGGTATCTTACAGTAAATATTCAAGTCCTGTATTCACAATCTACTGCTGAAAAGATGTTCATGAGACATCTCCACGACAAGATGAAATGAGGCCTGTTTTACCACACACATCTAGCTACTTATTCTCAGACAAGTGGTAGAAGTTCCCACTTATTCCAGCTGTTAGGTTCATTACAGTTCCTGATGATTTATGAATGGCACATAGAGAATTGACAACTGACAAAATATTACAGATGAAAGTTACAAATATGATCTTTATGAAGAAGCTGGATGTTAGGTATCTAAGAACTTCTAAAATTACAAGCAAATCCATCCAGAAAGAGCTTCAAAAAACTGGTGCAATCCCCTTTCTGTCAGCAAGTGATGCAGTGCTTAACATTTGGCCAAACTATCATAGAGAAACTTCAGTGAGTAAGATGAAGGAGCACAGACAGGTATGAAATAACAAGAACAGTACAGTTGGATGCTAGATCTGCTTTGAGTGTTAATGGGACTTAAAACCCCCAGGGAGAAAACATAATGAAATTTTATTGTTCTCACTATTATTCTTATTACTCCTACTTCTACTTCTACTTCTACTTCTACTACTACTACTACTACTACTACTACTACTACTACTACTACTACATTTTCTGATTTTGTAGGGATTAGTTCTCTTGGAAGTTAATTCTCTTCCGTACCTCCAACCTAAAATAAAATAAAAACTTCTGCAGATTACTTCATGGTACTTGGTGCGACTTCTGGAATGAATATGTCTATATACACATACATGTGACATGTAATATGTATGTGCATATGAGTTATAGAACCATAAAGTAAATATAATAGTTATAGAACTATAAACTAAGAAGTTCACACAAAAAGAATACAGTTAAGCTTTTTTCAGTTAAACTTTGTAGTTCAATTACTACAAGTATAAACCATATGCAGTAAGTTATATGAAATTCTACATTCATACTGTAAATACAGAAGACAATCTTATTCATATAAAAGAACAGTGTGCTCTGTATTTTATCACCTGCATGTGAATATTCAAAAATTGTTAACAATAAAGTTGTTGTAAAATCAAGTAAGATAAAAATTAACATTTTGTTCTACAGACTTTAGGGTTTTTTCTGTTAAAATAAAACCTTCAAAATATGCCACCCACATACAGCCTCTCTGTTACCTGGAAATCAACACACCTGAAGGGATGGAATACTGAAAGTAGTTTCACTCTGCATCATCTACTGAGAGTAGGTGGTGAGAAATTAATAGAAGTGGAAGAAGACTATTTAAAAGGGACTCAGCTGACAGAATGGTACCCCAGGATCCCTACAGAAGTGCACAGCCAGGAGCTGAGTATTATCCACAAGGTAGGCTTCTTTGATTTTATTACTGCTTTTTCTAGATGAGATTTATTTACTAATTTCATTTCTTCCTTTTTACTTTACTACTGTAACGCAAAATGAGTTTATGAAAAATTTTGATTAAAATACAACCTTATATTTAAAGGAAACTGCTCTAAATCATGTTATGAGTTATAGGTAGCAAAGTTACAGGTTAACATGAATTACAGCACACTGCTAGAAAACTGGAATTTAAAAAAAAATTTTAAAATTAATTAATTTTTAATTAATTGATTAGTAGGAAATAGTTTATATTTAGCCAAATTCACGACATCAAATAATGCCAGTTTTCTAGATACTGTATGTATTCATGAAAATAAGTATTTCAGGAAAAAAGAAATGGGTTTAAAAAAAAACCCCACACATGCAACCCTTTACATATTATATATATAATTATATATAATATATATAATTATAAATAAATATATATAATTATATATATATAGCATTTAAAAAGGGTTTCCTCATACATTTTTTTCTTATTTATCCTTTGGATAAATGTATTTAACTTTCAAATATCCCACCGCAAGATCTGAACTCGTTAGGTCTATCACAGAACATCTGTAAATACAGAGCACAGTGAACAAGCAGGAGCTTACAGTCACCTACGCTCGTGTGACTTAAAACTGTAAAACCTTCTTGATTTTATTAAGCCTCCTCTCTTCTTCTCCTAGTTCCAGAACTTGACAATGTATTGCCCTGGGAGCTGCTTCTTCCTCTTAACTGCCTGCCTTGTTGCTACATCCCTTGGTAACCCCCAACGCAACAGACACCAGTGCTTCCAAAGAGTGCCGTGGAGTGACCTTTTACAGGAGGTTGAGCAGCTGGTAAGTCAAAGTGCAAAACTCTGCCACAATCTATAGGTGTCGTTTTCCATCTTTCTTCACTTTAGGTGTCAGGAATTCACAAATGTGTAACTGCCAGATTACATTTTTTTTCCTAACATAATTAAAACGTTATGAGTCAGATGTTCCTTCTCTACAAAACCAAAAATCTTAAGTTTAGGTTTTTTAGTTCGCATTCATCCTGCTGAATATATGACATTTGTGTGCCTTCCCAAGAAGAGTACAGAGTCCTCTGGGAGTCCTTCTGATTGGCATCAGCTGAAACTGTAACACCATAATGTACTTTACCATAACATAATCCTACTGAAAGAAAAGGACATCCACAGTCAAAATTTTTTTGGTAAAAATACTGTCTGGAGCTGTTTTTGAAATCAGCTATATGGAAAGTTTCCTTTCCTACTTTGGCTTCTTTCGTGGCCTGCCCTTTCCTCAACTCTGTACATATTGACATCCCTGGAAAATTTGAAAAAAGTTGAAACAAGCAGCTATTCTTCCCATTTCAGACAGGCTTGGGAAGCAATGAATCTTCTCGAAACTCATGAAATATAATGTTAGTGTTGTCACTTTTACACTTCATTGTTAAGAAACCAACTGAGAAGTGACTTCTATAAATTTTTACATCATAAACCTGGTGTAGGATATGCTTATAATTTCTATGTTATGTTTTCTTTAAGAACAAAAGAGGTTTTTCCTTGGAGTGTGAGGAAGTGAGCAATGAAGATTTGTGTTTGCCTGAGCAGATGCTGAAAGCAGTAAGTAGAAAAATACATGTACTTGACATTATCTCACTGTAGTATCTCTACTTCACACAGCCTATGCATCTTGTCATGAGACTTCTACACTAGAATTGTGCCACGTTATATTAGAGGCTTAATGATAACTCTGACTGTAGACTTTTCAGTCTAAATAATTTCCTGGAGAGGTTATTTATGGAAATCACTGTTTTCTTCCTTCTCCTACTATTTAAGTCACAATGCCACTTTTACAAGAAAAGAATTAGATTTTTCATATTAGTCCTGCTGTTTAAAGGGGGAAAATTAGTTGGAATCAGTCTGGTAGCCTGGAAACCACAAGAACACCCTGCTGGCCTCAGTTCCAATCAGAAGCAGATCCCATAAAGGCAGTGCAGGGGTAGTTCCATGTACTACTCGGCACGTACATCACTACATGTGCACTTCAGCTCACCTTCCATCCAGATCTGCAATGCCACTAAATAAGGCACTGGTTGAGAATATGGTACTGCACCTCAGCAATTCATTCTGCCTGTTTCCAGCTCATCTCTTCAATGGATCTTCTCAAACGCCCCCAGGGAACAAAAGGGATGGATGGCAATATTGGCCTCTCCTGCATTTCATCTCCTCCGAGGTAGAGGGAGCTGCTCTTCATCAGATAGGGACTGTGCTTGGAGGAAAGCCCTGCACAGTCTGGTGTCTTGGGTCTGAATTCAAAAGATCTGCTTTTGCCTCTTGGCCTTTTATTGACTACCGCTTATACATTGTAAATATCAAAGCATAAAAATGTAGCCCAAAAAGAGCAAGATATACTAATTTTACAAAATAGGGGCCCTCCTTATGAAAGCAACTTGAATTGAAGCAACTTACGAATTGCAACTGGAAATTGAATATACAATTCCTGATTTTCAAATAAATGCCATTTTTGCCATGCATATTACTAGCTAGAATTTCTGTACTAAAAAATTTAGAAAAGCACAGGAAAGTAGTGAAAATTGCTTAACAACTGGGTAGTTGAAAAATTAACTGATGTTTAAGTGCAGACTTCAGAAACTGACTTTGTCTATACTTTTTTTTTGTCATCACAGGTTAAATATGATAATGCAGCCATTGTTCATATAATGCATGAAATTGCTGAATTTTTCGAGAGAGCAGACACTCCTTTTCAAAATAAGGACACTTTTCTAAGAGAAATGTATGAGGCTCATGCTCAGCTCAAGACATGTGTAAGTAAATTTATTCATTTATATGGCATGATATTCAAGTCAGGTATTCATGGTGAATAAAACTGCTAATATGTATGCTGAAAATGCAATAGAAAACTTAAAAGACTACATTTTCAAATAATGATTTCTAAATCATATGTCTGAAAGTAAAGACAGACATCTTTCAACTCCTTTACTGACCTGTATGATACAGGCAATTTTAAATTCACACACTTTATTTATGGGCTTAGTTAAAGATGTGATGCCAAAAAACCAGTATTTCACTTTCTACTCCTTAAAGACTGCACTAGTTCTAAACAGAAGTACTTACTATTTTAACTAAATATCAATTTCATGTGGGTTTTTTTTTTTTTTTTCAATTATGGATGACTTCTGTCAAGACAAGCTAACATAAAGAATTACATGCAAGTTGTAGGCAAAAAACCTTAGGTCTGCATTCAGCCTATTTCAGCTGAGTAAACTACTTAAACATATGTGCAAATAGTTAACTCAGTTGGGGTCAGCTTAAGAACTATTTACAGAGGACAAAGCCTCAGATTTACTGCAGCTTCCCTTGCAACTATTGCCTGTGCCAGGTATCAGATTTGCTAACAAACCAGGAGGAGAGCCAAACTGGGCATACAAATGTCTACCCTCCCCCTCTGTGCTCCAGCAGAGGGAACCCAGTGCACAGCCCTGCAGGGCAGAGAGTTTCCTACGCTGGACATTGGCCTGAGCAGGAGCACAGAAGCACTGACCTCCAAACCCACACTGCTGCTCCTGACCAGGCCAGGCCCCAGGACTGTGTACAGCTACGGACAATAACTACTGCTTAATATGTATATATACACACATACACATCAATAATTATTTTGTGTTACTGATGGAACATAATCACATCTGTACATCTGTAACACCAAATGTCAATGACCACCAGTTACTCTGAAGTCTGTCTCCTCCAGACAGCACACACTGACAAGACCAGTATTGTCACAAAAGATCATAAGACCCTTGCCTTGCCCTGAACACTGATATATTCATTTCCTGATCTCTCTGCAGACACAGTGTGTGCTGCACTACCTTTATCATTAACCCGTTCAGCAGCCTTGCATATGGCAGTAGAATTACAGTGCTCTCAGTCGATGCCCATGTCCATCAGAGGGCACTGTTTGAACTTTTATTTACTAATGCTCAAACTAAGTTTCTTTTCTTTTCCTTTAAAATAACAGCTGAAGCCCAGACGTAACATTAGCCATGAGTCTATAGTGAAAGACTGCTTCAAAAAAATGGATGAATTTGTGGACAAAGTAAGTAGGCTGTTTCTTTCCAGCTTAATTTAAGGAAGTCTAAAGATAAAAAGCAGCTTCTTAAGCAAGAAGTTCCATCGCTGATCAAAGCTGCACATACCTGTGAAATTGTGCTCCACTTCCATGCACTATGGGTTTTCATTAACTTAAAATCTTTTGGTCCACACTCATGTCAAGGCCAATGTATCATCATGGGCTTTTAAAAAACATTTAGTTTTAATTCAGCACTAAAACCCACAGCAGTCTGTGCCTTTTTAGAAAAACTTTACATTTCACGGGTCAGGATTAGCCCACCATGTATCTGTTGGTGGAAAAGAAACGGTCATCATATATACCAAAGAATATTTGTACTTTGGATAGACTTCCTAAAATTAGAATTCAATTTTTCTTTAATTTCTTTTGAATAATAATATGCTTGTTCTCAACTCACATTTTTCTTGCCATAATATTGGATGTAATTTTTTACAAACCAGTTAATAGACACTTCTTAATAACCTTTCTTTTCACAGTCAAATGACCACTGCGTTTGGCAAGAGATTCATGCACATTCCAGAGAGATACTTCAAAGAATTGAAAACTACTCTTTCAAGAGAAGAGCAACACATTAGCAAAGTCAGTTTCCATCACATACTTCAAGGATCTACTATCATGTCAAGATGTAAAAAGCAAAGAAAGAAGCAAACACACTGTTTTAATATAAGATTATAAACAGATTAATTTATTTTTGTCAAGATATTTTTCTAAATTACTATAAAACTTAAGCCTTAATAAAAAGGATGCAATAAACCCTATGTAAATATATTTCTATTTATTTGTTTTACAAAAACAAAGGTGATATTTTTCATAAAAGAGGTATCATATATAAGGCCCTCCAAAACCTGTTTTCAAGCTAAAAAGTGAGCATATAAGTTACACTGTTTGGTTTCACAGTACATCCATCAAGCTATGGAAACACAAACATCTGACAGTCTAATGCTTTTCCAATGCACATCTCAAATTTGCACTCTTGCACTTTTACCACTGCAGTCACAAGGCTCCCTAACCATTCATGTGTGAAAAGATCAGCCTCTTTTTACAACAGTGTGCTGCCAGGCTTCCATACCCATTCAGGAATTCTGAGATTGCAGTTTGGTCATCCAGATGTAAATTTCATGTATGTATAGATATTTTAAAAAACAAACATAACAAAGCAAACAAACAAAAGACCTCTACATTCTATTGTAAAGACTAGGTTCCTCAACAGCAAAACACCTTTATATGCTCACATGGTATCTAATAGGCACTGGCAGCACTGCATACTGGCACATTTTTCCAAACAGCCACTGATTATTTGAGAGCCTGTAGAGGAAGATAACATCTATGAAACTGACAGTTTTGAAGGAGAGAAAGGAGGGGTACAGTGAATGAACAGTGTTTCATAACATCTTTTAGCAGTGAGATATGCCTTATTCTTGTGGTTCCTGTGGTTCTAGGCACTGGTTTTCAAGCTGTCTCTTCAGACAAAGATGTTAAATCAGGAGACTGTAAAGAATTCTAATATTTACATTTAACTCGCTTAACTTAGATTGCACAAAGATGAAAAGAGTAAAAATATTTGTAATACCCTATGTGTGTCATTTTCTTACCATTCTTGGACATTGGTTTTGTTGTTTGGTTGGTTAGTTTTAAATCTGGTTTGAGTCTTTACAGGCAGCCTAGCACCTCACTTCAGTGTGACTTTCCCAAATTCACAAGATCCCTTCATCTCTCCTTTTGAAAAATGGCTTCAGAAAAAAGCTTTTATGTTTTACAAAGAAATATAAGAGTAACCAGTTAATCAATACTAACCCTTTTGGTCCATCACTTTTTCACCAAGTTTAACAACAAACACCGTTGTGTTCTTTCATGACATATTCATTATACTGCCCTGTTCATGCATCATCTGAATTGGAAAGTGTTCACTCAGCTGAGACTTGATTAGTGTGTAGATACTGCTCCAGCTGAAAAAAATAACCCCTGAAGTCACACAGAAATCAGTACAAGAATCAAAACTCTTCAATGAATAAATTCCACTAAGCCAAATAAAACATTAAAATAATGAACAGAATTTCCACATCTTTGAACTGAGGGAGTGTTTTACATTCATTACCTTCTAAGGCAGATATTGATACATATTGGTGTAGTTCTGATATGAATCTGGCCTTTCCATCATAAATGCTACAATGTCAGTGTAAGCATATTATATATAATGATAGCATTAAATATTTAAAAAAAGAAAATTATAGTAATAACAATAAAAAAGTCTTACAGTCACTTTCCAATGTGTTCCCTTGATTCTAGTTCAATTTAAAAACATATACATATTTATTCCTTAACGTGTAGACATTTGTAAACTGAGTTTGGGTATGATTATTATTCTACTGCATATGTCTGAATATTTATTTTAGTAGTGGTCCCAGTCTGTTTTAATCAGATTGGAAAGTAAAAAAAAAGCATTTAAAATATTTAATGCAGAAAGTATAAGGAGACAAAGACAACTTTAGAAAAATAAAGGAGGGAAGAGATGCACTGGGCTTTCAATTTTCAGCTAATGAATCATTTGCTGAATGCATCATTTTTACAGTATCTATCCCAATCTTCTGCCATGGAGAAAGAGTGACTAGTAATAGGAAATTTTTAGGCATCTAGCAGTGACAATGTGCATTTCAAATAGCCAAGGACAGACACTTTAGTTTCTGATGGAAAAGTTGGCAATTTCTAACTTTCTTTGGTCTTCAATGAATAAACCAACCAGTGGTCTCTTCATAGGAGCACATTTTTCTGTGCATTCACCGATTTGCAGGCAAGTTAGAGCAATATATGAAACCAAGACATCTGTTATCTTCTGACATCAGTCACAAGCCATGGCCACAATCCACTCTGTATGCCAGACAGTGACAGAAAGTTTGGACCAGCAGGTGTAAGGCCTCCAGTAGGGACCATTCTGAGGAAAACTCTCTACAGCACAGGGTACTGTGGGTACAATCCAAAAATACCTGAGCTAACTTTAAAACACTTGGCCATGGTGTGACCAAAATACAGGCTAGAGATCATAGCATCAGTTCTTTACTTAGGCTGTGAAGAGCAGAATAACAGCAATCTTGGGTTTATACAGCAAAAATTTAACATGACTCAAAAAATATCAGTGCATAACTCACTATTCATGGGTGGTTTATTCAAATTTTTTCCTGAAAAACAGCATTAGAATTGCTAAAGGTTTCTATGCTTTGGGGAAAAAAAAGACAGAAGCTATTTAGCATCTTCTGAAACATTAATTTTGTAGTGAGGGAGAAAAGGAAAGGCTGGAGGAAAAAGGTTTTTAAAAGGAAGAGAAATAAAAATACGAAAAAATTATCATGTTAAACAGCCTACACTTTTTCTGGAAAAGCTGTAGTTACAGGATTAAATATATGTTATCTTATTTAGCATATGTTTATGAAGTCTTTCAACATGAAAGTATTTCAGAATATAAATAAAGCAAGCAGACTGTAGATGCTATGAAATATCATCTTTGGAATAGACTAGCTTTATTTGTTTTCTTCCATTTGAAGTCACTAGCACACACAAATTTAAAAGTACTCTTTCTATCACAACTACTTATGTCCAGTAAATATGATTTTATCTGCCTAGAGGAATTTGTAATATCAAAATTTAGGCATAGTTTCTTTTACCAGTTGACTATTAACACTCAAAATTTCATCTTAAAAGCATCTTTGTAAAATCTTATTCCTCAGTAGCAGCCTTGATAATTTCAAGAAGTGTGCATATCTTCAGATGTAGCAAGCACAATCTCTTAAATAAAAAACATATTTTAAGGCACAATACTGGAAATTGACCAGCAATACTGTATTATATTAAAGAGCATTTTTACTGAGACCAGATTAATGAGTGTCTAATTCCAGCCTGTGAAAGCAATGAGACTGATCACCCTTTCCAACACACACATATATCCATGATGACTTTGAAGGTTTTCACACCTGCATTCTTATTTCCGTAGGCTTTTCCCAATATCAAGCAATGTAATTTGATTTTAAACACTTCCCTAGTCTGTATCAGATAACCAACATCATTAAAAGTCTAATGGTACCCTCCTTATAGTCTGAACTAATTAATTTCATGTCATACATAACACAGTTTGGTTTGTCACGCAGATTCAGTGTGAATATTTTAGTGTACCCAATGTGCTAAGAGCTTGTAGCTGCCCTTGACCCAGCTATTGCTCAGGAGAAATGAACCTGGTAGCATATAGGAAGGGCAGAAATAGCAAGAACAAGTGAAAATGCACATATTATGCTAGTAGCATATGACAACCCAAATATACACTAGTTATTTGATGGTTTAAGTTTTAATCCACTCCATTAATACAGAGGTATCTCAAGAAGGACAGGGAAGAGCAGCATGAGGCAAGGCCGCAAATGGGAAAATTCTGCTTACTGGTGATTTTACTCACCTATAGCAACTGAGCTGTTTAGGGAACAACAGTGGTGTATCAGCTTTTTAACATGAACTCACAGCTGAAAACAAGAAGAAATGAGTTCCATAAACCAGCTTCTAGACCTTAATGAGAATATATGACTTTCAGTTTAATCCAAGCTAACCACAACATCAGAAGAAAGCAGCCCCACATTGCCTTTTTATGTGATCTTCACTCAGTCATACCAGAGGAAAAAACCTTGCTACAGCAAGGCCTGTCACAGGCTGGGGAAGTTATCTGTAGCTAACAAGAAAAAAATAGCTGCTCTGAATTTACTCCAGAGAGCTCTCCTTCGTCCCTGATCATAACAGAGAGCTTCCATTTAGCTTAAGCTCGTATGAGTCAGAGTCCACACTGCATATCAAAACACTAATAGTTTATGGTGATTGGATGAAGGGATAATTTTATATTGTTTTATTGGACTTTGTTAACAACACACTCTTCACGTGATAACCTTATTGCTGTAATCATCCTAAGTCTAATTTGCTTTAGATAATTCTGAAATACTTAGAGAAAAAGATGTTAAGGATTTTATAACAACCATGTAGTTCTTTTCAATTTAATTTTACTCCATCATCCACTGTGATACTACAACATTACTAATTTCCACTTCTTGAAATCACTCAGGTTGAGTACAAATTAATAGTCCCATTGTCTCTAGGTAGCTTGGAATACCAAAATGGTTTTTTTTCTAATGGAAACTCTTCACAGACAATGCTCTTTCTGACAACGGGAACAGCAGTTCTGCAATTAAGAAGTTGTACTTTATAGCTAAAGCTCTTTCCTTTTTATGCTTTTATATTCTCACCCCATCTTTTTTACTACTTCACTTGCATTTTCCCTGAATATACCACAACCGCACATCAGAAAAGCCTAGCAGGGTCTAGTTGAGATACCAAGTTGTTTTCCAAGCAAGGCTTTTCTTGCAGCATGGAGTCCTGAAAATAATTCTATCATCATCAACAGCCTGTGTTCATAAGACAGTCTCACCAGAAATAGAGAGTTTACCTGGAACCCCAGCTTCCCCTCTAGAAGGGCAGGTCTAGCACAGAAGAACATGTCTAGCCTTTGTCCAGCTCAGCCTTGAGACTTCAGTGGACACATGGCTCCCAATGTCTCTACTGCTAAACTTGCAAAGGGGAAATTTTCAAAAACCAGCTAGATGCAAAATCCTGTGCAACATTTTCTAGGATGACCCTACTTGAGCAGAGAAGTTGGACCAGATAATCTTCCAGCCTTACTCATTCTGTCATCTGTGACTT
The DNA here is from genome assembly GCA_910950805.1 of Acrocephalus scirpaceus scirpaceus. NCBI lineage: Eukaryota > Metazoa > Chordata > Aves > Passeriformes > Sylviidae > Acrocephalus > Acrocephalus scirpaceus. The sequence goes on along the minus strand of OU383773.1, from coordinate 142,069,430 downwards.
TCCTCTCTTTTGTCACAGAACTGTTAATGTTGTTGGCTAGAGTGAACTATTGCTCCTGTTGACAAGAATGAACATTCTGCTCCTGCTATTTAACCACTCTCCATCTTTTTTGCTTTGTGGATAACGTCTGCCTTTTAAGAAATACAGATCATATAGGTAAAATTTCTAGCAAATATTAAACATCACAGCTAAAATAATGAAAATACTAATTGTCATATGGTACTCTCTGTCATATGGTACATCTGAATTCTTTATTTCTGGTCAAAGAAATTTTCTTAGTAAACTCTCATGTTCTGAAAGATATAACCAGATGCAATCTTCATTTTAAAGTACAATATCTAGGTGGCAAAAGGATTTAAAGTTAATTTGGAAACTACTTCAAGATTGTTATCTCATGTTATCTCATGAGGTTTAGCTTTGAAGGCCTAACCCAGAGCAGAGCGGAAGCTGCTGCAAACCTGATGATGTGAACTCATTACACAGCTGAAAAGGTTGTAAAACTGAATAGGCTGCATAATAAAGGAACAGAGTACAAATCTCCCATTTGTCCTCCTCGTGTGATCCATGTGCTGGACCCATGCTCAGCAGCCTCTCCCTCCAACACCCACACCACACCTTTCCTCTTAAGGATGGTTGTTGCTCTTTGTCCAAGTGTTTGCTGACTGACATTGCTTGAGGGTGTCATGGAAGGGATTGCTGTTCCAGCCTTGGCTGTGCGCTGCCAGACCTACTCCACAAGTTATATTCACTTTCGTTTTCAGTACTGGATTAACTCTGTAGCAAAATTCCATCCTTTAATGACATCATCTACAGCAGCACACACTGTGGCCTCCTGTCAGGGTGCATGGCTTTTGGGACATTGTGGCCCTAACACCTGCAGAGAAAATGCCTGTAATTTCAGTAATTATGGCTTCTTCATGCTTCTAACAATTCTTTTGCCTGGACAAGGAGGTACCCCTTGAGTCTGGATCTGCCAGCTATAAAATGCTTCCTCTTTTCTCATTAATCACAATCTTGTGCTGACTCACGCTGTGAACAGCTGTACAGTAAGAATTTCCTCACAGGAGCCCAAGTTTCTAAAAGTACACTGGTTCTTTCTTAAAACAAAATTTATTTTCAGGCCAGCTGCAACTCACTTGGCAGTGGAACCACATGTGTAAGCCCCACCTGAGATTCCCTAGATGAAAAAAGTTGGAGAACTACACCATAACTCTTGTGAATGCAATGGGAGACTTGTGCCAACCTGCCTACAACACCGAGATTCTAAAGACAAGATGCTGTGTGAGGCATTTGGCCTCAGCAGCAAATGGAGATACTCAATGTCAAAGAAAAACTGCCTTCCTGGAAGGGAAATGATCAGCCTAAGAAAACTGACTGTAAACATTAAACATTAAATGTGCTCCATCTATGCCTGATCCAAACAATCACCATTCAATTTACTCACAATATGCCATCTATTTTCACACAATGATCCTAATGGTACTACTCAAATGTATTTTAAAAGGACTTTGGTCACTTGCAAAAACAATCAAATAAATCAATTTTTCTTCATTAAAATTCTAAGGGGATTCAAGGAACTATTACGCAAGTAAAGAAAAAAGAAAAACAAAAAGGTAAGAAACCAGATATTTAATATGTTTGCATATGGATATTTAATATGTTTGAGCACTTTTTCTAATTCTTGAATTCTGCAATTCTAAACTCCACAGACATCTACAACAATAACAATTCTTTAAAAAAAGAAAGAAACAATCTGGTTTGGGCTTTTTACTCAGCTCTGTTCCATAGTTTAAATATGTCACTTAAATTCTCAGCTATGCCTGACAAACTAATTTTAAACTGTAGGTTCTGACATAAGCAGTATGTTTGGGTTGAGTTTCTTTGGTGTTTTGTTTGTTTGTTTGTTTGTTTTTCTTGACTTTTTTCAGGGGGGAGGGTGGGGATTGTGCTACAGAATGTGAGATTAGACTTTTTCTGCTGTTGTTCTGTGCAAAGGATGCATACAAATGCATTTTCCAAGGAATTCAGTATTAAATACATCTTGGCTAACTTATTAAATTCACAGACAAGGAGAAATGAGATGTTATTAATTCCCCTCACAGGAAGAAAACAGATCACATTGCATAAGGCATCCAGACTGGCTTCTTGCAAATGAAAATGGCTCTGCCAGTTATTAAAGGCTATTTTTTTAATTCTGCAAGGGCACATTACATATTTTTCATCATCTGTTATGATACTGAATCATAAAAATATTTACAAGCATGAATATTAAAATTGTAGCAGTTAACTACTATACTAAAACCAACAATGGGGAGTGAAAAAACTCCTATCATGCTTATCTTCAATTTAAGAAGAAAGGAGGAAAGAGGCGGGAAGAAAGTTGAAAGTAGTGAAAGCAGGGAGAAAAGGAAAATGGATGTTAAGAAAATACATAAAAGGAAGGAAAGGAAGGCAAAGATTGCTCTTGAAATGCTAATTATTTGGATGGAGTACCTTACTTGATTGAATTCTCAAGGTACTTGTAATCTCTCTCAGAACCTATTGGCTGCTAACATACATGTAATGATGATCCCACTCTCAGCTCTGGTACCAAAATTGCTTTTCTAGGCTCCTCAGTCCTGCAAACACAACTCTGTGGCGCCATACTCCCCAGATAGTTTTTGAAAGAGACAAAAACGTCCTCAGGACGTTTACACTCAGGAGCACATTCCATTTAGAGCAGTTATGCTCTCCCTCCATCTCACTGCCCCCCAAATTAACGTCTCCATTAGGCTTATGCAATTTTTAATCCCCTTTCAATCTGAAGACACCGCACTGAACAAGAGCCTTTGAAGGACTGGGGTCACAGCACGTACAATAAAATCTGCAGTCATGTATCATTCTGTCCATCTGAGCAGTCTGTCACTAATGGCTGCCTGAGGTCTCCACAACCACCTAAGTTATTTTAAGCATTTCTGGAGCTGCCATTTTCAGGCAAGGCACAAAACTGCAAAGAAAACATGCACAACCTCTATTGGAAAGAATGAAATCTATCCTCAAAGGTAAAATAATCCAACGAGAAATATATATCAAATCTGTCGCTTAACAGTACAAATAAAAGCAATATAAATTCTTAAACCTCAGCAAAACCATTTGGTAAGAAGGAACTTGAGTATTTACACTGCAATGGACAACAAGGTCATCTATTTAACTCCCATGTATTACAAAACATAAAGATTGCAAATTATAAACCACAATCAGTTTATTTAAAATTAAAATTCAGTATCATGAGAATTATTGATTATTTGGGGGAACTGCTGCACTAAGAAGTAGTTGGGAGGACTGTATTCTTAATTCATCATATCAGTAACCATGTAACTACACTTATATTACTTCAACTATACTGCCATATTAACTCTGTAAAATTATATTCTTTGTGGAAGGGAACAACCATTGTGATGTTTATAAAACATAAGAGCTTATATTTAGGAATGAAGTTACACTAACCAATCAAATTAATTTGGTCATTATTAATGGTAGCATTTTTTGAAATATAGTTAAGAGTATATAATTTTAAGTAGAAAAACATTCCTGTAGTTTTTTTGTTGTTTTTCTTTTACACATAAAAATGATCCCCAAGGTCATAAAAAAGGGGAAGAGGCTACCGTCTTCTTGAGCAGCCCCAAGTTGCACAAATCATCTATATTCTTTATCTCTCCTAGTTCTTTCAGACTTTTCCTCATGCAGTTATTTCCATCAATTCTGCAAGGGAAGAAACAGAGAAAACTTCAAGCCAAATTATCCATTTGGCCCCAATCCACATAAGCACTTAGTTGATGTGTTCTCTATTCGTGTCTTTTTGGAAACAAGTGACTAAACATTATTCTAACCAAACTCTGTCAAGGAATACAGTGTAACAAATCTTCAGAGAACTCCTTAATATCATTCACTCTTCAACAGAAGTGACCTCCATGTAAAATTCCACAGTGCATACCTTTTATATATATATATATATATATATATAGCCTAACAATTCAGCACATGAATGACTAGGAAGCGATGCTCAATGAGATAAGTCTTGCCCAAGTACATTGAAGCCTTCCTCCACAATCTGCCTACCAATTTTCTGGATGGGGACACTCCAACACTCCTGGTGAAGCTGTTCCAAGGATTCACTGTACAAAAGGATAACACCACCTATAATCAATTAGGGCATTCACCTAAAATAAAGTTCTGCATTTTAGACCATGTCCTAAGGTTATTGTTCACATTTTTACACTGAGCATCAAAGTAAACATAATTTGAGAATTATCCCACAAATAGTAAGAATTCTCCTTGATATCTCAAATTCCTTTGTGCTACTTAAGAGAATGCTGCAGAACTGCCACATGCTGAGAATGCATGAGTAGCCTTTATCCTTTTAATGCAGACTATGAACATGTATACATGGCCCTACCCATTTCCCAGTGAGACATAACACCTTTTGTGGTTCATAGTACAGCAAGTTTGAAAATTATCCTGTGACACCAAATGATGGCTCAGTGTGGAAGTTTCAAGGTGAGAAAGGCTTTCATATTCTTCTCCCCCTAACCTGGAGAAATAGCTTAGTCAATCGTATGATTGATTAACTGTCTAATTAGCACGTTTGCTTTTATTGAAGTGTTAGGCAGGTTTTTTTCCTGTTTCTGAGGATTTTTTTAAACCTCTGAGCAATTATGATACATGTATGACTAGTATGGCTCAATTTTTCCAAAAAGAATGTATCTTACACGATATATCTTTCACAGTAACACAGATCCTCTTTGGTCTGCAATAATTTTGAGTGGTATTTAGCTCAGTTGTGAATTTTCCTACCCAATAAAACACGAGGAAGAATGCACTTTTCAATTAAGAAGTGGACTTCACGTCACATCAAACCACAGAAAGATGAGTTTTTAGGGGTTTAGAACTTGGTTGGGTTTTTTTTTTCAATAATCAAAGTTTGAAAGTTAGATAACCCAGACATACATAGCATGTTGTTTGATGGTAGCACTAAGCAGTAAATTTAGGAGCTGGCAGCAGGAGGAAGGAAAAACAGTGACACATAATGAACTTGTTGAGCACAAATTAAAAATTTGTATGTCATTTAAGAAATCATAACATTAATTTACCAGAGAAGAAATAATATCAAGCCTGAATACTACATTGACATATTTTCCATATAACTACTTATAGAACATTTTCCATAAAGCCCTGGAGGCTTCAAAACTACTATAAGCTGAACAATAATTTTTGGTTTTAAAGCTATGTAACAACATTCCCATTCAAAATGTTTTGGCTAGGAATTAATTTGCTACTGATTTATCATGTTTTACATTTAGATTCCAAGATAAAAACACAGTGGAAGAAATTACTGCTACAAAATACTGTTCAATCATTGTCTATTTTAATTAAGAACAATTATAATTAAGTAAACATAGGAATTAAATTTGTGCTTTTCATTTACAGAAGGCGAGATTCAAGTACCATTAAAAACACTTGTAGTTTTATTTCAGTAAGACTCAATGCCTTAAATTTGTACCTAATCTTTCAGCTGAAGAATCAGTTACAGAAAGTTCAATGCAACAGCTATCTGACATTCGAGAAAAGGTTGTAGCTCATGTTCAATACATGATTTTCCTTCATGATGAATATATGGTGATGTTTTACCATTTCTCAACAGAAACAAAACAAAAAAAAATCCTCTATAGCTGACGTGTAGTACCAGGAAATATTGTAGTATGGGAAGTAGGGGAAAGAAAGCAGTCAGTTCTCTTGAAGAAATCACTGTCACCATCTGCTCAGAAATGATAGCTAAATGACTTATTAGTTCCTTCTTTTCATGCTTATCTGTGCATTCCATGACTAGCCGGCATAACTTTTAAATGCCAGAATTTCTGTAAATCCTTCCATCTCATTTTCTGTTCTCTGCCTTGTTTTTAATAATACTAAAAGGTTGAATATGCAGAATTTATTTGTCTTTATGATTCATAAGTCTCATGAAAAAAAGCTGAGCAGAAGAGACAACTCCTCCAAGCACCTCAGACAAACTTGGAAGTGTGGGCTCATGTATCATAGATGCCAGAGAATCCACTCCCAAGAAAGGTCTATCTGTAGAAAACTGTTTCAGTTGGCTGGAAATCCATTCATTCAGTTGTGGTACTCATGCTGTAATCTTGCTCTCTTTGGGCATAACTTGTTCTTCCCAGTTGATTCTGATTTCAATGGAAAATGCTGTGCCAAATGTAGCACTGGATGGATCTGCAGTATTACACCCAAGAAGATGAACTGCTGTATAGTTTAAAGCAACACCTCTAATGATGCTGTGCAGTAAGGGGAGGTGGGTAGCAATCTAAAGTATGTTAAAGGGTCAATCAAGATTTTTTAGGTAGTGATAAGATTCAAAGATGGACAGATTGGCTTGATCTGTATGGCACAGGGAACAAACAGGCAATGTGAAAAGGATCCACCTGCAATGATCAGTACCAGAGAACAGTCAAACCCACCTGTCCTATTCCATGTAAACTGGTTCCATTTAGTATTACAATTATAGCACCTAATGTAGTGTGCAAATGACCTGCTGAAGCCTTGTTCAGATATGCAGTTTCTGTTAACAGTTTGCATATCTCCCAAAAGCCTATTCTCTTAGTGTCAGTGTGATTTATACATGTGTACCGAGCTGCATTAACAATATCCCACAAGCCTAACACTGCTTTCCCCAACAATCTTCAATACTTAAACCAGGCAGTCACTCACTTGTTTTAAGATTATAGGCAATTGTATTGCTGGAAGATATTTAAGTAAATCAAGAGAGCTTCAGGAACAAACAGTTCCACATCCTTTCCTCTCCTCCCACCTCCAAAAACCTGACACAGCCAAAACACAATTCTTCCCTGACAGCTCTGCTGAAGAACAAGGAGTAGCTATGATGAAAACAGTGAAATCATTGGCAGATTCCTACTTACACGAGGGGGAAAAAAATAATCACTTATAAGTTTATGGTGTACAATAGAGCAATTGAAGAAAAAGAATACTTTCAGAAAATAGGAGCTCCTTAGCATTCAGGTTGTATTGGGAAGCAAGAGGGACAAGTCTACTTCCAGACAAAGTGTGAATGCTTTAGCTACAGTGAATAGCCATTTTTTAGAAATGGCTGCACCAAACCAAACACACGCAACAAGAAGTTGTCTTTCTCAAAGTGCTGCTGAGATGACAACGGTCCTTGGTCCATGATGCTAAAATAGTCATAATAGTTTCTACTAGCGAAAGATCTTCCTGATTTTACAGGTTTTCAATAAAGCCCTGAATCATGCAAAGACCTTAATTTAGCTTTTGCAGAGCTATTCTCAAATAAACTAATGTGATTTCAAATCAAACCAGAACCTATTGAACACAGTGTGACTTTATGGATGTTTACATACTTCTATAACAGAAGTTCACCTTCTGTGATTATAATCTGTGATTCAAGACTTTTCAGATTCAGGAAAGAATATAGTAAATTCCCTGCAGAGTCATTAATGTCCATGGTATGCAATCTATTTGTCAATGGATCGTTTCTGTTGTCAAATCTCACTCATTACAGTCTCAGTGTAGATTTGCAAATGTGAGCTGCCCACACACTAGGTATAAATATCCATTTTCAGGTATGGCTTCAAACACTTATTGATGAGTAATTTTGACTGAACTACTCAAATGACTGTACTTTCACGTGTCTGTGTGAAAACTGACAGGATGAGCACGTGTATTTTTACGATGTGAGCTGTGATGTGATGAAGACATTGAATAAAACCAGTAATTAATACAGCAATTAAAACATAAAACTCGAGTTAGCATTTTGATGCTGTTCCTGACTCTGTCCCTGACTCTGTCCCTGACTTGCTTTATTATTTTGTGCAAGTAAGGTGGCCCGATTCCGTAAATACTTTTACTTATGCAAGTACCACAAACAACTCTATACAGGATAATACAGCTTTATTTGCTTAAATTACCAAAACCCGGCGCTTTTACTGCTTCTGTGACTACACACGCTGCTTATGATCAACAGAATTATTCCGCCAGCGTGGTGTTACAATACACGGAGTTTAAGAGCCCACTAAAATACTACTACTTAGTACTAACCACTCCCCAAGCAAAATCATCAGTGCATAACAGGAGAATGCAAATGAAGGCAGAAAGACCGCGATTCCCATGCAGAGTAATTCCTCAGAACTGCTTTGCCTCTGTTGCTCTCTTTGACTCAAACTCTCTCAGCCGCTAATCCTCACAGAACAAGCTCCTTTTCCTACCGGCGCCTGACCACCCACTGCGGTGCTGAGAGGCCTCAGCGGGAGGACACACCTGAAGGAGGTTGAGAGGCACGAAGAGCAGAGCTCGAGGCCTGTGGGTGTCCCTGCCCGCGCCCGTGACACGGACCCTGCCAGACGTCGACTGTCCGTCTGTTCTGCATTCCCAGCGGGAGCCGCGCTCTCCGCTCCCTGCCGGAGCCTTCCGAGCAGCAGCCGGGCGGGCCAGCGAGCCCGAGCCGCCCGGAGGTATCGGGCTGCGAAGAACCGACACGCTGGAGGGGGATTCCCCCCTCGAGCTCCGGCAGAGCCATGAGGGCGCCAGGAAGCCGCCGGAGAGCCCGCGCAGAAGGGGCTGCCCAGGGGAGCCACAGGCGCGACGGAGACACGCGGCGTTTCTCAGCCGCTACTGCGGGGAGGATGAGCCAGCTCTAGCCGACACAACTCCCTCCCCCGCGCTGCCGCCGTGCCAAGGCGCCAGCCATGTTCCCGCATCGCCCCCACCTCAGGCGCCAGGGCAGGAGAGGGGGAAGGGGAAGGAAGGCAGGGAGGCGGCGCCGGGACTCCCGCCCCGCCGGGGCCGCGCCGCCGCCCCCTCCCACCTGCCCGCGCCCCGCCAGCGCCCCCGCCCCGCCCGCCGCCTCGCGGCGCCTCCTCGGCCGCTCATTGGCCGCGCCGCCCGCCCGTCAGCGCCGCTCCCGCAGGCTGAGGGGGCGGGGCCGTGCCGCGCTGTCAGCGGCGCGCGGGGAGGCGGGGAGGGCGAGCGGCGGGGCAGAGCGGGGGGTGGCGGGTTGAGAAGAGCTTAAGCGCTGCTGCTCTTCTCGCTCAGTTCTTTTCCCCGGGCTTTTGCACACAGTCGCCCCCTTCCCTTAGGCTTTCAGCAGAGATTTACCTGTCGGTAACCACACACCTACACCGGGCTGCTCGGGCTCTTTTCCCGCAGAGGCCGAACGCTCGGTCCAGCGGAGCGGGGGCAGACCCCGGCGGCCAGGGGCTCCCTCAGCGACCGCGCTCCGCTTCGCCTGCCGGTGCCGCTCCCGCAGCGCCATGGATCACCAACCCAAGTTCTTCGAGAACCTCTCGGGCGCCGGGAAGGCCATCGCGGTGCTGACCAGCGGCGGCGATGCCCAAGGTAGCGGCTCATGCCGTTTACTCCGGGAGCACGGGGAGGATGAGGGGAAAGTGAACGCGTGGGAGCTGCGGGCACGGTGGGAAGTGGAGCAGCAGCAGGAGAGGGCGAGGAGCCCTTCGAGGGCGGTGTGAGGGGCAGGAAGGAAGGGCCGCCCCGGCTGGCGGGGCGCCCATGCGGGAGGCCGGGGGAACAGCGTGGGCTGCCTCAGGCTGGTGCCGGGAAGCCACGGTGCGGCACATGGAGGGAGTGGAGAGAGGGCTCTGGGAGCGGTTCACAGGGGATTGCAGTGGTGCTCGGGTTCCTCTTTCCGTGCTGGCCTTCGACCCGGCTTTCCTACTAAGCGCATTTAAAAGATAAATAAATTTTGCGTGGCCTGGGCGCTTGAGGTTCTAACATCCCCTCACCCCTTCTTCCCCTCTCCCTTCCTCGCCACGTTTCCTTTGCCCCAGGCTGGGCAAGGGGGAGGGTAGAAACGCTGCAGTAACTTTTACTACCAAGATGTCTCGTTCCCTCGAGAGATGGTGGGGAGAGCAGGGTGAGGAGGGATGGCTGATGCGAGCGGGGGTGGAGGAGGTCGTGCCGCCCTGCACGGCGGGCGGGAGGCTTGGCTGCGCTGCTGGGGCTCTGCCAGCCCTCGCCTCATCTGCTTTTCACTTCGTTTTGGCACCAGCAACACGTTTATGTGCCTACCCGTGGTTTAGAACGCTCAGATGGTGGTTTACTCTCCCCCCGTAGGAGTATGTTAGAAACGTGTCTCGCCTTCTTAAATCTCTTCAGTGTAGAGGAAGTCGTAGCTACTACAGGACAGGGCGAACAAAAGACCTACAGACATTAAGAGGGATGGGAAAGAAAAGAGGCTTGATCACAACATACCTAGTCAAGAATCCATTTTTTCCTACACTTTAGTTTCCCCTTTCCTACCAGAAAATCATGATGGGTCCTTTCCCACTCGGCATATTCTGTGATTCTATGGTAATAGTTTGGAGTTTCAGTTAATGAAGATTTCAAACGTGCAATGCTCCGTGCAGTTCGAGAGGACACTTGCTCTGCTTATACGAGGAGAGTTGTTCAGTGATAATTGCTTTTAGCACCTTCTCTTAATTTACGGTTATTTTAGTTTCTTTTTTCCACGGGAGTGTCTCGAGAGTACTTTCACTTAAAGAAGAAGCGGCACTCCTTCGGGTTTGTGAAGAGAATGGGGGGTGGGAGCCTTTCCTTCCTTTCTGCGTGTGCTCGGTGGTTCAGGGACCAGTCTCTCCCCAGATTTTACACGGGGAGATGCCGGGACCAGCCCGCGGCCGGGGCAGCCTCCCCTCTCCACTTGCCCGGGCTTCCCGGCGCGTCCATGCGGTGGTAGCTTGCGTGGACCAGTGTCTCCGCTCTCCCTGCCTCCCTCCGCCGGTGTGTACGTGATCCGCTGCGAGTCGCTGCAGATTCCGCCTCTTTGCGTCATCTGGGCTGGGAGAAGCATCCTCCCTCCCCCTGCCCGCAGGAATAACGGGGAGCCCCCGGGTTTACCTAGGATTATCCGAAACTCTAATCGGGATGGAAGGGATTTGTTGCCATCGAGGAGGAAAACGTTGCAGTTCTGGAGAAAAAAAACAAATCGATGCGTTTAAATGGCTTCTCTTCTACCCCTCGGTGGGGCTACACTTGTTCAAGTTTTATCCAGTTTGCCCTCAGTGACATCAATTCCACTGCTAAATGATTCTGGGAGGACCTGAGAATCAGAGCATCTCTGTCTTAATGGTCTGGTGGCCAAATCGCCATTTTAATTTAAGAGTGTGGTGTGGCACTGCCTGAACCAGCAGCCAGTATCGTGCTCAGCAAGAGGCTGAGCCCTGCAACTTGTTTCCGCGTGGCTGGAGATTATATAATGCAGCAGCAGATGCGTCTCCTTTTATAAAGTATTAATCTGCACTTGCCTCTGTGTGAGTTAAGGCATTTGATGGACTTGGAGAATCCACGGGTAATATCTAAACTTTACATCTGGCAGATTGCCACAGAAGCATGGAGGGTTCCAAAGTAACAGCCTGTGAAAGTTGCTGTCTATGGAGTGGGGTTGTCACGAAGACCAAAAAAAGTAAACTGGATGCCTTCCAAGCTGTTTCATTGGCAGCATTGTTGTCCTAACTGTGAAGAACAAGGAAATAAACCCACCAGCATTTTAGAACTTGATTATTTCACCTGAATCACAGAACACTGTGTGACCATAACCCCTTACTATCTTGGTAACAGCAGAGATGTGTAAAATAAGCAACCTCAAGTCAGTTTGAAGGTTAGGAGTTAAACAAGGGACAGAATGAGTCATGCCCTGTCAAGGTCATTTGCCCTTTAGAGGACAGAGTGCAAATGTGTGAGAGAAGTCCTGAAGTACATGCAGAAGGAAGTAAGCTGCTGTTACTGCTATTTGAAAATAATCTGTTCAAGCAAAGTGTAGGTAAGGCAAAGCTATGGACTCGGAAGTAGGTAGAAAAGTTCTAGTACTAGGGAAAAAGTTCCAGTCTTCTGTTTTCTTTTGTGTTAGATTTCTCAAACAAAACTTACAAACAATTGAGTAGAAAAAACACCTGTTAAACACAAAATCTTAATAGGTGCCACTATTTAGATTGGACTGTAAGTCTGAGCATAGAAAAAAATTTATGTGAAATTATTTTAAGGTGAATTTATCCCTTTGCTGCTATTTGTACTTACAATAATTTAAAAGTAGCATTATGTAAATAACACAAGGCTTTCTATTTATAGGCCATGTTAAGTCTTCAGTTACTTTCCCACATTGGTGCTACTTCCTTGAAAGTTTCGTTTTTCTTTTTCGTTTTTTCTACCTGTAGAATTTTAAAGACTATAGAATGTATATGTGTCATACCAGACTTCTTTTCTTTTACGTGGAGTTAAAGAATTTATCAGTGATCTGATTCACAAGAAAAAAGATCTCTAGGACACTTGATATGTATAACTACTAAACTTGACAGTCTATCACTTCAGCTAGCCAGCTGTTAAATTGTGAACTAAAAATGTACTTTCCACTGTAATCCACTAAAAATGTACTTTCCACAAGTACCTTGAGTGGCAAAAGAAGTTCTGACAATCAATTCTCAATATTTATGGGTTGGTTCAGTTTCTGGACTATTTCTAAATTGTACCAGTTGCAGCTCAGGAAGGTGGTTTAATAAATGGGGTTTAATAAGTCATGCTTCTCTCTTTGTGGGATTCTCTTGCCATTCTGCTTCGGGTCATGGAGTACACTGGTTGAATTTTCTGTGGGTTGCCAGTGGCTGCCACAGACGGTTTTGGCCACCGTAGGTCACTGACATTCACACAGCCTCCAACCAGCCTATTCTGGGACTGTGGCAGGCACGGCTGCTTGCAGGAAAAGCCGTGGGGAAGCTGCTGACAGAAGGTGACTGTGCACACCTGGGGAAGGATGTGCTTGTGGCTACGGAGCCGCTGCCCAGCCGACTGACTCAAGATCGTGGTCTTTGAATAGGACCATGTTGTTTTTCAGGTCGACTCGAAGATTCAGTGTTGAGGAGGACAGCATAAGTAAGGGATGTAGTGGTCTGGAATAGTCTGGGTCTTCAGCTCATCCTGTTGAAGTGAGGAGCTATGTGCCTCTATGTTCAAAGCATTCCAGGCTTCCTAAAGTTCCAAGGCTTAGTAGTGTAGATATGCGACTCTTGTCCTCCTGGTGACATAGATGGGAAGAAGAAATCTTGGCATTGAACAAATAAGAAAGCTCAACTCCTTCAGCAAATCTGGGTTTAAAAACAGCTTAAAAAGAACCCTAAAGAAGCCTTTTGGATTCCAGAGTTTTGGCATACCACAGACCATGACGGTGGAAGCAAAGATTTACATGTTTCTGCTCTTGAAGCATTACAGGCTGAGGAACATCATAGGATGTATTTAACATAGTAGTGTAAATGTATTGATCTTGTCCTGGTGGCAAAATTCCTTTTTCCACCATAAGCTTCTCAACTAATAACAGTAAAAGAAATAAATATATTTTTTAAAAGTCACAAACAAACTAAAACAACCCACACTCATCTTATGTCCTCCAAATTAGAGTTTATTTGTTAATATTTATGTAATTTGAACGTAGTCACAATGAATTTTTGCATTCTAGCCCCCCCAAAAGGTACCCTTTCCAGCTGAGAATAGTGCATGCAAATAGAAATGTATATGAAATACATATATATATGTCTGTAGATACAATAAGTACTATTTTTATATAAAGGAATGTGGTTATTAATGGATGAGTGTAACTATTTCAATGCATTTAATATTTTTGAGAAGTGGCTTCTGTACTGGATTTAATGATTGAAACTGGTCCCTTAAGATTTTTATTTTAATTTTTAAGAAGGAGGTACGTCTAGATGTTCTGCTGTTGTATATATTTGCGCAGTAGAATGTTCTGATCTAACGCAGTTAGTGTTCAGGAAAATTGTGTAATGTTTTCTTCAGGTATCTAGAATAATTGCTGTGATAATGCACAATAAAATCTGTAATTTAATTAAAAGAAAATGGAAAAAATTTGTGTTTTTAACGACTTGTTCAGTTCTTGTATTTGACTGCTTCTCTTTTGATGATTATAGGCTCTTAGTGACATAACCATTTACATATTTGAATAAAGTCTTCTTGTTTGATAATGTTTAGACATTTTCCTTAGTGATTTCTGCTATGTAGTCTTTTAAGTCTGAATCTTTATTCAGGATAGCACTGAAACATATGTACTAAGTCATTAAGCCTGTGTTAAAGACAATGTTTATCTTTAAAATTGGTGGTACTTAAGTATTTCTTGATGCTTGTCCAAGATGCATAGTTTTGATTTTGCTTTTGAATGGTTTATGTTACAGTTATTTATTTAAAGGCATGTCTAGCTGACTAAAGCAAGGCAAACTTGGCTTAAACACAAACTCCTGTAGAACCTCCTCTGTTGTAGTGGTATATATGTACGTCGACCAGGATGTAGGCACAAGGGAGGGATACTCTTTTGGAGGCAGAGAGAGCCTCTGAAATAATTCAAACATTTCTGCAGTATTGTTTGTAACCCTGTTACGAAAACCAAATGCTCCTTTTAAGGACAATTGAATAAAAAAGATCAAGGGCAATAAATTAGCAACTTTTAAATTAATTCAGATGTTATGTAAAGGCCTGAAAGTAGTTGCATTCCACTTAATCTTTGCTTACTCCAAAAGAGCAAAATAAATATTTCCCTCTTTCCAAAGCTTTAATGCAAAAGCAAGTGGTAATTCAGAAACATTTTAAATAATTCTTATATCATTTTAAAAAAATAAAAATACTGGTTTTACTTGTCGCTTTCTTTTGAAGCTGCTATTCTAATCCTGTATGTTTATCAGACTGCATTTATTATTCAGAACTAAATCCACAGTTAACCTGGTAAATCTCTTTTAAAGTAATAAGCATGAATAATAACATTTCATGGTTTTTACAGTAATTCACAAATACTTTTGTAAGACTCCACAAATAATGAAATTTTATTAGACAGTTCTGTAGAGGCTTCATGAAATTTTTGTGTGTTTTTTTCTTGAATTACTGCAATTTAGACAGCCAAATTGTAGAAGTCTAAAGCTGCAACATGTTAACTGTATTTTGTAGGTATCAAATTCTAATATCTTTTAGTCCTCAGCCCTTCTGAAATGTGAGCCAGGAGCCTGCCACTAGACAACCAAGTCTTTTTTCTGTATAAGGAGATAAAATATACAACACAAAATAACAATAAAATGTAGGTTACATAAACTTACAAAGCTGCAGTGGTAGTTCTGGGAAGATGCTGTCTGTCTGTAATCTGTGGGACTTTTTTTTCCTGGGTTTTTGCCTTCTCGTAGAGCAGGCAAATAGTGAATTTACCTATTTTTCATGCAAGAAACATGGAAACTGGAAGGTATTCACTATGAAAGTATGTGGCTTTATTAAGAATTTATATAAAATCTTTCCACAACCAAACCAAACAACAGCAACCTCTCTCCAAAAAAACCCCAAAGCCAAAACAGAACAGCCAGAAAACCTCATACCAAGCAACAACAAAAAAGCCTCCCACACAACATGTGCTTTAATAGAAGCAAGCTGTGGGCTTTGGTGAAAGGAGTACCTTGTGCTGAGTGTTCCTGTTTGTGGAAAATGGCAGTGCTGTGATGAACTGTCAGTTTGGTAAAATGAAAGGTTTTTGTCTCTGAGGGGTGTTACTTTTGTTATGAAAACTGTTTCACTGGGGAGGTAACTTCACTCTGTTGAATCTGAGATTTATCATGCTAACTTTCTTTTCATTACAGGCTCTCAGATGAGATTCTCTGTTTTTCTTTGGCATCATCCAGTTCTTTGTCTAGAGGTGTGCTTTTAGCTGTCTTGGCATTTGAAAACTTTTTCCAGCTATGCCACAAGGCTGACTCTGGCTGAGAGAATTCTTGCTACAATTTCCTAAAACAGAACTTACGTGAAAACACTGTTACTTGTGATTTTTGTTTTAAGTGTAAGTGATATCCACACAAACAGCAAAAGCAACTTTTTAATTTTGGCAACCTTAATTTTTTTGTTTCAAATTGAGCAACTTACAGGGACTTTCTAGTGTGTTCATAAGCAATGAATCTTTGAGAAAACCTCAGCCTGATTCTAGACAGGTTGACTTTTACAGCTCAATATTTTTTGCAGCAAAGGTAGAAACTGTAGGATTAGATGTTTGTGACTTGCTGTGTTGTTCATATGTTCTAGTTACCAGCTATTTATATCTGCAGAGAGGTGAACACTTAACACCATGTTGAGCAGCAGAGCTTATCTACTACTTGGCTGTTTGATATTAAATGCACCAGATTTGGAGAATTGGTGCCTAGTACTTCGGGTTGTCATCCTTCTGGCATCTGTTCCTAGTGTGCTAAGACTATCAGTGTAGCCTAACTACTTCTCTCTTCATGCTTTTGTGATCTCTTACGTCTGTCTTAGTGGTATGGAAGCAATTTGTTGATTAGTTTCAGAAAGTTCCTGAAAAATAGGCAAGGTAATGCAGTATCTGAAGGGATTAGTTACAACAGAAGTTCATTTGGCCTATGTAGAAGGACCAGTGGAACTTCCAGTGTTGCTTAGGAGTTAAGTGTTTGACCATGGGACTTAAATGGAAGATTTTACAGGAGTATAATATGTCAGATGTCTGTGAGCAGGGAATTCCAGTCAGAGCTTGCATTTTGGGACCAAAGTGATGTTCAGAGGCTTTTCTGTTACATGAGTCAATGTAGCATTATTTATGTTAGTTTACTGCTACTTTTGTCTTTTTAAATGAGCATCTGTCCAGGTCAGCTTTGGCTCTGCGCCCCATAAAATGCTGTATTTACACCTGTGTTATTTTGTAAATCTCAGAAAAACTGTTGAAATATAATTTCTCATTTGAAGAATGAGAAATTGCTGAATGTCTGGCATTTCAGACTGAAAATTAACCTTTATTGCAAAATTAATTTACTTTGTTGTTCAGTAGCTGTAACTTTTACAATGTTATTTTGCAGTCAGCAGCAATTTAATCTCTGATTAACACACACACTGGCATTCACATAATTATTGTAACAAAGAATAGTTCTGAACCCTTCATGCTCATGGGCTGCTTGCACTGTCATTAAGCAAATTTCTGTTTTAATGGATGCTGGTCATTGTCTTTCTTTAGGAATGAATTGCTGTTCCCTTTATTTTCAAGACACTGAATATTTTTGGTATACAAAAAATGCTGGATGACTATAACAGTGTGATTCTGCTTTTTCTTCCCAGGTATGAATGCTGCTGTGCGCGCAGTAGTACGCATGGGAATCTATGTAAATGCCAAAGTCTATTTTATTTATGAGGTTAGTTTTTGTTTCATTCATTCTGTATTTTGTGCTCTGACTAAACTTGAGTTTTTGTAGAAACACCTAAGAGAGTAAATAGTATAAATTAAAAAATGTTGCGAGTGCCATTCCTTTTCATTATGTGTTTTATTTAGCACTGCTTTTTTTTAATGGAAATTTACATCTCAGAAGGTATATTCTAAAACTATATAATTTAAAAGTAATTTCTTAAATATATGGAATTCTTTATGTGCCACCAAAACTTGAAAGTAGAGAAAACCAGAGGTTGTTGTCACCCTGCAGTGAGCTATATATCCGTGAACTTGTTGGATGTTTGGGCCCATTTATTGCACTTCATAAATACTTTCTAAAACCTGGTTAAACTACTGATTCTTAATCCTTTGACTCCATTTTCCTAGAGTATGGTAAAGATGTATCCTCACCCTCATTTCACAGATTGCACAGCTTGGTTTTGATCAAGAGTACTGTGGCACTGGTGCCATCTTGTCCTGGCTTGTAGGTAGAAAGTTGCAACTGAGGAAATGCAACCAACAAACAAAAAAACACATGAAAAACTTGACCATCATTGGTCTATCTTGAGATCACAATTTTGTGATTGAAATTTGTAACTGTATGTGCAGAAAGATGGTAAATTTCTGTAGCAATTATGTAAAAAGAAAAAAAGATGGGACAAGCTTAATGTCAATGCCAAGGTGATGCTCCACGTATTTGTCTTCCTGGAAGACTGTTGCAGTTAGACTTCCTTATAAAGAACACTTCCAGTTTTTATACAATTTTTGTATATTCAATAGTACAGTAAATATATTGATTCTGTTCCCACTGTAATTCCTGTACAGCTCATTAGTAGTTTGAGATTATTGCAAATCATAATAAAAAATTGAGATGGGGGAAAGCTTGGTCGGTCCCCAGTAAAGTCTAACTTTAATATAAAAATATGTAGTACTAGAATTCATAGAAGTGCTCAGAAAATACTTTAGTTTTAGTTTTGTGCATGGCAAATACAGAATTTATCTTTAAAAGGTAGCTGTTTATCCATTTTTTCCCTGTCTGTTTGTTCCTATAGCTCATTTACTAATGAGATGCAAAGTATATTGAAATGCAAATAAGCAGAGGACTGTGCTCCAAAATTCTTTCCTACTATGCTACAGCAAGTTGCTCTGAATACATAGTGTGTGCTAATTACATGGCCAATCTCTGGAATTCCTTCAGTGTTCAGCTGTTTTGCAGGCTCACTGAAATGGGTCAGATACTTCTCTGGAAGTAAGGAGGGAGTTTTGGACATCTTTAAGGCCAGAACTTGGATTTGAATTTATTTTTTAATTAAGCTTAAGTCAAGAATTGCCATATTTTTTCACCTTTTAAACATACTTGGTATCACAGAGTGATAAATTTTGAGAGAAATTTCAATATTTGTTTTTTCTGAACTTATCAAAATAGTACTATTTAAGTTAGCATGTTCCTGTGTTTGGTAGAGTTGGCCAGTGTGAAGTCACAGATAATTCTGAATGAAAAGTGATTGTAAAAAATAAGTCAGTGTTGGGAATTTTGAGCTTCCCATAAATATTTTCCTTCTGCCTTCAATGTAACAGTAGGGTCTAGGAGGAAATGCACATTTCACTGCAAGTATGGGCTCTGGAAAAGGTCTTTGCTTCTAGATTAGTCCATTCAGTTCTGCGTTTCGTAAAGTACTGAAAGCTAAGCTTTGTTCTTCTCTGGCTGGTGATAATTGAAACATGAAGTCAGTTTTCTTTCACAATGCCTGCAAGTACTTCAGAGAAACAGGATTGCAAGCACTGAAATGAAACAGCTGTTTAATTTTACCCCTTTGAAATGTGAAACAGATGAAGGTGACAAGTGTAATGAAGGTAAAAATCCTCTTCTGAGACTTGTCACAAATGTCCTGTTATAAGCCTTTTTGTGATGTAGAAAGAGGAAATGTATTTTTGGGTGTAGTTTGAGTTATTTAATGCTTTTAATAAGATGTTCCTTCTGAGTTATAGTTTGTGTGTGACTTGAGTGTGTTAAGCAAAGAGAATAGTGTATCTTAAGCCTACCCTCTGAGCATTTTAACATGTAGGTCAGGGTAAAGTGATATTTGTATTGAAGTTGCTCTGAAAAAGTGAAGGAAAAACCTGAAGTGACAATATCCAAAAGAAGGAAAAAAGTATTCTTTTTTAGATCCAGAAATTGAGTTAAAGGTCTCAGCCTTTTCAAGCTTACTTTGCTGTAGTCATCATACGCTCTATTTCTCCTGGAGCTGTGTCTGTCATAAGAACTTTTTGTGCACTGCAAAACCATCTGTCTTCTACAGCTGTGGCCAGCACTAGTTTTATATCTAAGTAAAAAAGTAACTCTGTTTTCCTAAGTCTATTTTTCTTCATCTTGTGATAAGAGATTACTAAGATAAATGAATTAAAATTGATAATGAATTAGATCTGAGTAATTTTCTAGCCTTTTTAAAATTGTTTTTACAAAAGCCCAAAGGAAGAAACAGTTACATACTGGAATTCATGGCCTATTTGGACTTGAAGTCCCAAAAGGAAAAAAAGTAAACTCATGTGAAAATGAAAACTAGAAGATAATTTCTATAAAAGCTATAATTTGTTATATCTCTTTTTTATAGTCTATATAAAACCTGTAAATTTATAGCTATAAAATTTTAAAAACCCCTTGTGTATCTTAATTCATGAAGTTAGTGTGCTTCAAACTTTTGCTGTTAATTGCAAATCTATACAGTTGTGCTAGCTTCACAGTTTTGTATTTTATAAAATTTTAGTCTGTAGCTACCCTTCTTGATTACCATCTCATTTTTCCTGAAATCTACTCCAGCCTGAATTAAAGTTTGAATATCCATGGATTACTTTGACTCATGATATGAGAATGTAGGAGCTGAAGGTATGTGTAGAGTATCAGGCTGCTCTAGGGGGCTAGTTTAATTTTTTTTTCACTAATCAGAAGCTATTAAAGTCAGGTTGATTTCTGTTTTGTCTTGTTTCTCCTTTTTAATTGAGAATGGGAAGAAAAAGTGATGCCTCTCATTTGTGGCAACTCATTTTAGAAACTTGAGGTCTTGAATATTTATACAAATAACCTGCCCTTTTTCCAGGATTGAAGCACATAGTTCCCAGTGGATGCGTGCTCTTGCTACTAAGCTATGGAGCTTTTAGATTCTTCATCTTGATTAAGAGTCTTTTTCTCAAGAGGCCAGCATTGGGAATGCAATGGTACGGCAGTCATGGATTTCTGTGAGGAAAACTTCATGTCTTTTCTGTGGTGGTTTGTGCACTCAGTGACAATAATATTTTATGTTGTTGAGCAGGGCTAAGAATTCTCAGTAAGTCAATCCACATAAGTGTTAAAGCCCCAGATGTAGCTCATCAGATGATGGCTTGTTCTTTTTGAAAAGCTTTTGTCTTCAGGGTTGCGGCTGGAAGCCATGTTTGCTCCTGCCACGCTCTCCTGGAGTTGCAGTGTCTGTGAACCCTGCACCCACAGAGATTTCTTCTTGTTCTTTGAATATTTAGATTTTGGGTACATGAAGGACTAAACGTAAAATGGAGCTGATCTTCACAAACTATGCTTGCTGTATTTTTGACAGTTCATTTTTTCCATTCTTGCCCCACAGTGTTAGTATCTCAGTACCTAAGCTCCTATATTTTTAGAATCTAAGTAAGAGTTTACTTCTTTAATGTAAATTGACAGATTCCCGCCCTCATATTAAGGTTTGTAGTCACATCTGCCAGTGATTTTTGGTAACTATACAATTGGAACAATGGTGAACCTTCAAACATACATTGTCCAGTCCTCATCAGTATGTACCCAGCTAAAACAATAAATGGAAATCATCAACATTAATACTTCAGTTGTAATTCGCAATTCATTTTTTTCCCCAATAACTTTTCTAGAAAGCTGTTTTAATTCTATAGCTTATGTCTTTTAATGGTGTGGAAAACAATGTGACAGTTCCATCTACCTTATTCAGGGGTAGTGTACACATACTTGGCAGACAACTGAATTAGGAAAAGTTAATATAACAGTTCAATCAGATCATGATTCCAAAGGTTCCCTGCCCTTACCCTGTAGTGGGAGGAAATGTTAATACATCCCCAGTTCTCACTTATCTGCACAAATACGGATTCTTGACCAAAATGCACGAATTCTTTCTACTTCAAAGAAACATGGTGCAGGAATGGGTCATAACTCATCCTTAGCCTAGCTATGAGGTGTTTCATGTCTTTCAGAAAACTACTATTGCTACTATTTTCTCTCTTTGCTTTTTTCTGTTTTATATTTGTTAATCTGGAAATTGTGAATTTTATTCCATCAGACTTATTTATGTGTATGTTTCCTACATGTAGTACTTTGGATGCACTTTCGTTTTTCCCTCTCAAGGTAAAATGGAAGGTGAATGACTTGAGCACATATAAATTGTGTATATTTTTGTCAGCTCTCAGTGCAGCTTACTGTAGTCAGTGTTACAAACTAAATTAAGATGCAACATTACACTACACTTTCTGGACTTACTGTCAGTGGATCTCTTGAGTTATCGTAGTTGTCAACAGAAATACAGGAAAAGCTTTCACTCCATTACTGAATGATACAAGGAACATAGAATTCTATGTTTAAAAAAAAAAAAGCAAACCAGCAAAGCTGGGGATGAATGAACTTAGTAATTCATTAGGCATCATCAAGCTTAATTGTACCCACTGTAATGTTTCTTTGTGAGGATCTTTGCACTTTATCTGACAGAGAATTTTTTTTTAAGTTGATATGTAGACTAAGCATTATTCCTTTTCCACTTTGCTCTAATTTTGCACAAATTGTATAAATAATGGCTTAGCTCTTCAAGTCATTTTGTGTATACATTAGCATACAAATAGTATGCCCTATATGTAGGGGCTCACAAGGGAAGTGGGAATGTAGTTCACCAGAAACTATAGTGATGGGACAAGAAGTAATGGGGTCAAACTGAAGGAGTGGAAATGTAGGTTAGATACATGGAATAAATCCTTTACTGTAGTAAAGTGAGTCACTGGATCAGGTTTCCTAGAGAAGATGTGGATGCCCCAACCCTGGCAGTGTTCCAGGCCAGGTTGGATGGGGATTGAGCAGCCTGGTCTAGAGGGAGATGTCTCTGCTGATGGCTGGGGAATCAGAAATTGATGGTCTTTTAAGGTCTCGTTCAACCCACGCCATTCTATGTGTATACCTTAGATACATGTCAGAGTTACTTGAAGAGTGAACAAAATACTGAAAAAGTCTGCTGGATGGCAGAAATCAGAGACATAAGTAGTTTTCCATCTGAATGGTTTTTGCTATTGTTTGATCATATTATCTCTAAATTAATCAGTCAAGTCTCACTGAGCAGAAGCTTTCATGCCTTCCCCTTGGAATCTGTATTAGAATCCTGAAACACCTAATTGAGTAACTTGTACTTTTGCTGTGTCCAGGTTATCTTCACATTCTTATTTTCTCATGCTGGTGAGGACTCAAAGTTTGACATAGAAAACCATATATATTATATGAATTCTAAGTCACTTAAGGCTTAGTATGTTTCCAAGTCAACTGCTTATTGAGTAAATTCTGCATATACTCTGAATTGTGCCAAATTAAATTTCTCCAGTTTATAATGTCAGTTTTGCTGTTTTCTGAAGTCCCTTCTTTTTCTAATTCCTGACTTATTATTGAAAAAACTGCGCAGAGAAAAAATGTTAACTAATTATTCCTTGGTGTGGGGAATATGTATTCATAATCTAAAAATGGAGACATAAACATTGTCATGTTTATTTTTCTTTAGTAGTTTTTTGTTTATTTTCTTAAACATGTTATGATTTTCCCCGTGGATTTAAATAAATGTCAAAAAGTTGAATGGTAATTCCAGTTTTATTCTGGTGTCTGTCGGTTAGGGTTTTTCAGACTTACTCTTGACTGCTTTTTCTTTTTTTGTTGTTTATTTTTTTTATTCATTTTTCTTTTTTTTTTTTTTTAATCAATGTTGACAGCATCACCTAATGGAAAAGAATCTGTAATTGCTATTTTGCTAGTATTTTTGTAGAGAGGTAGTAAAGCAAAGCCAGGCAAAACCCTTCGCTGCTTGCTGGATAGTTTTCCTTCTTTCACATAAGGAAATCTTCTCACATTACAGTATGCAGTGGTTTTAGAAAACCATTTAACGTATTAGGAATTTCTTAAATGCATCATTAAAAAATGTAATTTTTCCTATTAAATGACTTTTATTTATTGTGTGACTACCTCAAAGAAAAAGGAAAAAAGGTTCTGTCACCTGATTTCTTCTTTCATGAAAAAATTTTGGTTATTGCTCTTTATCTTGTTTTGCTTATTACCAGCACTGAGGGGGGAAAATGTACAATGTGTTACAAAGATTTCCTAAGTTCATGGCCCCCAGGCTGAGGTTATGTTTTTAAGGAACGTAGTCTATAGTGCATTTCAAGGTTCTTTGTAGTTTTTTAAAAAAAACTTGAATATTTAGTCGTAAAGAAGCACATTCCCATTCTAGTTTAATAGCTGTGTAATCTGTTTGAAGTATTACCTTATCTTGAAGTTGTTTTTGGAACTGATCCATTAGGAAGAGGGAGTTTTTGCCTTTTCTTCCCTTTAAAGAAGTGTTACGTGCTTGAATATTGTTTCTTTTAAATGGAGTATTTTTTTATTCAGTGTTTTTAATTAAAGTTGTATTAAAGTGCACAAGGTGACTATTACTGTAGTGGAAATTTGATGTAGTTCTTGAAATCGGACTTATGAAATCCTTTCCCTTTTACAGGGTTACCAGGGAATGGTTGATGGAGGCGATAATATTGTAGAAGTTTCATGGGAAAGTGTTTCAAGTATCCTGCAAGTGGTAAGTGCTAAGGGGTGAGAGTGGGACCCAAAGCCTCCTTATTCAAACAAAAGAACCAAAATTCTCAATTCAGGCAATCGCTGTCATTATGTATTTGAACTGTGTGATGACTGAGTGACCAGCATGTACCACTTCCAGCAGAACCTGATTTCTACAGTGTGGATGGCTGACACTTGCCAAAAGTCTCGGTGTGGTCTTGAATTTGGAGCCCCGAAATAATCTTGAAAACCTTTGTTCTAGATTTGCAACATCACATGTCATTAGCCTCCTAAAGTCATACTGACAAGTCTATATTTAATAAAAAAGACATTATAGAGCCAAAGCATGAAACAGCTGTGTTTTGTAAGGCAAATAATTTCTTACGAAACCCTGTTGGCTTTCTGTGTAAGTGGATTTAGAATTATAGTAACGGATGTAATTACAGTGCAGTTCTGCAGAGCTCAGATACTGCCAATGACTTAGTACATTTTTATT
Organism: Acrocephalus scirpaceus scirpaceus; assembly: GCA_910950805.1. Classification (NCBI taxonomy): domain Eukaryota; kingdom Metazoa; phylum Chordata; class Aves; order Passeriformes; family Sylviidae; genus Acrocephalus; species Acrocephalus scirpaceus. Next base: position 142,044,845 of record OU383773.1, on the reverse strand, counting down.
ACAACATTCTGCAGTGTGGCCATTTGGATCTCCTCAGCTTTTGCTCAGCATGGTAATGTTGTTACCTCTTCCAGAGCAGGTGCTATGTTTGGTGAAGAGGCCTTACTGCTTGCCAAGCTTTCTGAAAACTACCTCCAGGTGAAGCATGGGTTTCTTTGGAGTTTTTTGTAAAGTTAATGAACAAAGCAGTTAGCAGAGACATTTTTTTTTCTTTTTAAATCAATGCCCTGGAGTACTGTGAGGTATTTTGTCCTGTGTTTGCTTGTTTTTCTTTTCTTCTTTTTTCCCCTATGTCTATCTTGCAGAATCTTTAAATAGAATCATAAAATATATCAAGTTGACAGGAACCCATAAGGATCTTTGAATCCTAAAACTAAACAATATGACTAAGAGCATCATCCAGATGCATCTTATGATGACGAGAAAATTGAGTTCTCTTGGCCAAAGCACACAAGAACATAGTTAGGAGAAGGATGTGGGACCCTCTGCATGTGTAATGTAAAAGAGAAACATCTTTCTAGCTTTCATAGCTGGTAATTCAACAGACCAACAATGAACCTTAGCATGTATCTTACAGAATGCATTTAGTTGTTTCGATGAGAAAGGTTTTTCAGCCATTATATATTTCTGTTTATTCAGAACAAGTAGCACTTTGTTTCAAGTACAGTTTCTTTTCCTCTTACAACTGTCTTTTCTAAGTATGAAAATACCTACTTTTTAGAGACTTTTTTAGTCTTGATTTTTTTTTTAGCATTTCTGTGTTTACACATCTACCTTTTTGTCTAGAGACAGCTGAATTCTGTTGCACTTCCTTTTTTCTTTCCACTAGCAGCTATGCAACACAGATGGCAAACTGGCCTGAGAGCTGAAACATCTATTGATTGGGAAAATCGTGTCAGTACAGCCACTGCAGATTTGAAGTTCAAATTTAGATGGATGTGACAGGTTTACTACCAGTTAAAGTGAATGTTTATGCAAAAGTGATGTAATCACCTCCAGATTTGTTTGCAGGAAAAAAAAATAGTTTTTTCAGTCTTAACTGATACTACTTTTTACTGTAACAATAAATAAGGCAAAAATTAAACTTCTTGAGTGACTGAACAACATAAACACAGAAGACATGTAAGTAATGTGCGTCCAGCAAGACACCCAGCAGTTTTCAATGACAGGGAAGTTCAGCTATTTTTAAAAATGACCACCACCATTTCCAAAAGAAGCTTTTTAATTCATACTAATAAATACAACAGATAATAAAACAAAAAATATAGCATTAGTCTAATTTATAAGGAATTAAAGGCAGTTATTTCCATAATTCTGTGGAATGACGATGAATGCTAATTTTAAGTTTCAGGAATACATTTTTTCTCTTATTGTTTATGTATCTTGTGATATTAGGGGGAAAAAATACCACACTGAGGCAAATTAATCTAAATATTTAACTAGTTAGTATATCACTTTTACTCTTGCCATTAAGTATGAGTAACGACCTATTTATTGCAATACTGCTAAAATTAATCCCATGAAATTTAACCTTTTCCTTCCAGAGTAGCTCTTTATCAATCATTGAGTGTTTTTTTGTTTTTCCCTTGTGCTCTCGAACATAAATTTCCACGGGTTTGATAATATTTTTTTATCATTACTTTACCTCACTGTAAAATTAAAAGATGGAGGGTTATGCTACAAAATTCATCATTAATCCATCTGAGAAATACACAGTAATATAGCGGATCATGAACAAAAGTGCTGTTCTTCCCTCTCCTAGGGAGGCACAGTGATCGGCAGCGCGCGCTGCAAATCCTTCCGCAAGCGCGAGGGCCGCCTGCAGGCCGCCTTCAACCTGGTGCAGAGAGGGATCACCAACCTCTGCGTGATTGGTGGCGATGGCAGCTTGACCGGCGCCAACCTCTTCAGGGAGGAGTGGAGCGGGCTGCTGGAAGAGTTGGCACAGAAAGGTGAGTGTGCCTTCAGGCCCCCTAGACTTCCCCTCCAGTCTGCAGAGAAGTTATGAACCTGAACTGTAGATGTGCAGATTGTATCCAGAGTGTATCTCTAAAGTTGAAAAATCAAATGCATTCATTCTAGGAAAGCGTGTGGTTCTTCATAAAATAGTAGCTTTTGGTTTCTGTACATCCGCTCATGCGTATCATAACAGTCCAAAAAAGGCCAAATAAGTTACTGGGCAACAGTCTGTGTGGCTTTTTTCTTCTATTATGAATCATTTTCAGGATCTGAACTTCTTGCCTTTGCCTGAAAAGCCCTATGCCCTCATATCCAATCTAAGGTGGTAATTCCTTTCCTACAGCGAGCTACACATTAGTATGTTATTAAATTATGTTGCTTTCCTGCCTGTATGTCACTGTTTGTTTAAGATCAGAACATCAAGTGGTTGTTGATAGAAGTACTGCCAGCCCAGTAGTTGTGTTTGATAGCATCCAGGAGAATGTATAGGGAAGAGTAAAGAGTAGAATAATGCTGTATTGATGCTATGTGTTACTCATGATACATAAATACTATGATAAGTTCCATCCATTTCTGTCTTTGGGGCTTCCTGAACCAGATGCTGTTAGCAGTCCTTAATGAATTTCTCTTCCGTGAATGTATGCACTCTATGTGAAAGCATACAGAGTTTTGCTGAAATCATGGTGTAGCAAGGAGTTCTGCAGCTCCACTGAATAATGAAGATTGTGAAGAATCTTCTTCTGTTTATTTTGATCCTGTTGGCTTCTAGGTCATTTCATGTCCATAGTTTCTGTGTTAGAATAAGCCGTGAGTGATCAGTCCTGCTTCCTGCATGCCACTTGAGATTTTACAGCTGTCTTATTTTCCCTTCATCATCTCTTTTTCTAGATGGAAGAGTCCTAGTTTGCTTAGTTGTTCCTTATATGTAAGTTCTATATCTTTGATCATCTTTGTTGCCCTTCTCTGAACCTTTTCCAGTTCTACCCTGTTTTGAGGTGGGGAGGACCACAACTGCACCCAGTATTCAAGATGAGGGCAAACCATGGATCTACACAGTAGTATAATGATCTTTGTTTTGTTCTCTATTCTTTTCCTAATATTTTCTAATATTTTGATTTTTTTTTTTACTGCTGTTGAGCATTGAAGCTGATTTATTAATGAAAACAGCATTATTATATTATGCTGGATATAGTGTTATTTTGTTTGTGATGTTAGGGTACATTTTTTTCATGTGACTTAAGTTTACATTTATCTGCAATGAATTTCATCTGATACTTTACTGCTCACTGTGTCTTGCTGGTCTTCTTCATTTCTTCTCCAACACTCCATATATTTAGGTCCCAAATAATTCAGTTTGATCAGTAAACTTTGGCACTTTGCTGCTCGTTCCCTTTTCTAGGTTATTGCTGAGTGTGTTGAACAGCGCAGATCCCTGTAGAACTCCATTGGTTACCTTCCTAAGATACAAGAATTTGCATTTACAACTGCCCTCTGCCTCGTATTTTTTACCCTCTGTTTCACATTATTTACTCTATGAAAAGCCTTCTGTCTTATACAGTGACTGCTTAGTTTCCTCAAAATCCTTTGGCAAAAGATTTTGTCAATGGCTTTTTAGAAATCTAAGTAGAGTATGTCAACCAGATGTTAAATCACATTTGGAACTCAAGAAGAGGTTTGTAATGCATGATATACATTCATAGAAAACATTTTGATTCTTCTTCACAATGTTATATTTATCTTCATGGACACTAGTTATATTTTTCATTATGGTTTCTGCTGTTTTTCTGTAATGTTGACATTAAACACACTGATGCATAGTTCTTGAATCTCATATTAAAATTTTGACATTATATTTACTACCATCCCATCCGCAGATACTAAGCTAGTTTTAAGTGCTTAAGCAGCTAAGGTATTTCATCCTTGAGATCCTTTAGAACTCTTGGATGATGCAGCATTTTCATTGCTGTCTTGGGAGACACTGCTAAGGTGTAGAATAGGAGCTTTTCTGTTGTTTGCTTATTAATCATGAAATCAGAGCCTTTCAGTATTGTGAAAGAGAAGTCTTCAAAAGTTGGATGCTGGTTTCTAACTGTTTACATATGCCCATAATCACATCCAGTTTGCATTGTTTTGCTTCTTCGTTGCACATTATACACTGAGACTACAATTTGAATGATACTGTTTTATTTTGAAACCGTCAATTTTAAGGTTGGTTACAAAACTTGACACTTGACTTATTTGACACTTTGAGATGAACTGAAAAGCTCTTATTTCCTTCCTTACTGTAAGGAGTTCTGTGCAGGATTCTTTTGTTTGGATGTTTGGTTGGCTTTTGTTTGTAGTCTTGACTAACCTTGTTATGTAAAATATCTAAACATAATTTAATGTTTGGATATGTTTGATTTATGAAAGTAGAGCACCCAAGCAATACGTGTAATTTATTTTTTTTTAATAGTCTTACAGTTCTTTCTCTGAATACTTCTTTACAGGAAAGATTGATGCAGAGGCAGTTAAGAAATACGCTTACCTTAACATTGTGGGAATGGTTGGATCCATAGACAATGACTTCTGTGGCACTGATATGACCATAGGTACTGACTCAGCTCTGCACAGAATAATTGAAGTTGTGGATGCCATCATGACCACTGCTCAGAGGTAAATTGAACATAATATAGAGACCGATAACAAATATACAGATGTTTATGCTTTTGTTTAAGTTCATTTTAAATAGGGGTTAGGTAGGTGAGGAAATGAAAGTTCTTTTTGACTGCATCTTTCAAGTGTCTTGGTTTCTTTTTTTGCTTAGTAACTGCTTTTTCATCATTCCTGTCATGGCAGCACTTCAAATATGTGATCATAGAGACTGCATCAGCCTTAGGGGCAGACTTGGTTTTTAATGTTTTTAGTCTTTTTCAGACATACTATGTTAGAGAAGATCCAGACACACTGTGACTAGTACAAAAATAGCATCTGTCTTATATAAGCTTTATTTCAGTAAGAACTAAGCAATTAAAAGATTTTTTTTTAAATGCAGCTGTATCATGACAGTTCTTAACTATGGGTCTGCATCATTTACATTCCCAGTAAAGGTTCACATCTTCTTTTGTAGCTGCCCATACATGTTTTGCAAGAAAGTAATGGAAATGAGTTATGCCTTGGAAGATACTTAATTTTAAATATATTGTTTAATGTGACAATAATTTTGTTTTCTTAATGTTTTTCTGTTTTGCTAAGGAATTCTGAGTGCAGTAACCGTGGTAAACACAAGCTGTTTCATGATACTAGGTTCAGTTACTTTGTTTTGTTACTTTTACAGCCATCAGAGGACATTTGTTTTGGAGGTTATGGGCCGACACTGTGGGTATGTATTGTCTTCAGCATTTTGTGTCTTGTACAGGTACAATTATGAAAGAAATCTGAACCATAAAAGTCTGATCATTTTCTGTGTTTATTAGGTATCTAGCTCTGGTTAGTGCCTTAGCCTGTGGTGCAGATTGGGTGTTTATTCCTGAATACCCACCAGAAGAAGGCTGGGAAGATTCAATGTGTGTTAAGCTTTCAGAGGTAATTTCTGATATGTTTGAGATTCCCCAATATCTTTGCAGATGTTTATTTGAAAGCAGTGATTAAAAAGTGTGATCAGGACTTTAGGCAAGTTTTTGATTTTGATGTCACATAAAGTTCTCTGTGATCTTGAGGATTTCTTTTCTTTCACTCTGTGATTGTCTTGAGGAATCATATGACCCACTCTGGGAATTGGATAGAATTATACCTATATAAGCAATATGTGTACATTTCCTCAGTAATTTGATGTTAGACATTTACTTAATCAATGAAAAAACATGTATGAAAATAAAAGGTGTGAGAACACATCACGTATGAGTGATAAAATAAAAGAAATGTTTCCTCAAATCCTAGCAGCTTAATGTAGAGCAATTGATTATAAAATTATGGTGTAAATTCCTCTTGTTTTTTTTTTTTTTAAACTACACAAACATTCTTTTATTTTTATTACAGAACCGTGCACGAAAGAAAAGGCTGAATATTATTATTGTAGCTGAAGGAGCTATTGATTGTCACAACAAACCTATAACATCAGAGAAGGTTAAGGATGTAAGTGTCAACATCCCTATGATACAAGATTCCTGATCATAAGATGGAGCTTATTGTTACATTTCTGTAGAGTAAATCTGTTCCTGTAAGGTAGCTTATCACACAGTTGTATTTTATGCTTGTGCTTTAATATCTAAAATGCCATAGTCAAATTAAAGGGCAGTGTTTTCAGTGGCAAATAATTAGAACCTTTTCTCCTTGTAATAAAACACAGCAGTTCAAAATCATCTGTTTCATGGGTGCCTTAATTGATGGTTTGAAATGAGCTCAAATCTGTATTTATAATCCTATTTTACTTTGTATGTCTTGTAAAATTTTTAATATTGGTCTGTCTCACAGTGAAATAATACTGTGTGCTTTGGACAAAGTCTTGTCCAAATGGTTGCTTTGCTAAAAATTTAATTGGAGTCTAAGATTAAGAAAACTTTTAAGCTCAATTTTTCTGCTTAAGAAAGAAGATCATTAAGAAAACAAATAGAAATAGTCATTGTTAGAAAGGAGGTATGATTCTTTGGCTTTACCTGGGGTTTATCTGTCCTGTGACTGTGAAGTTCTGTTTTCCATAGCTGCTGTCAGTTTTAGAAAAACCTTTGACTTCATTCAGAATTTCAGTTTTATAAAGTATCATTTAGCACTAAGTGGTGTAACGTTACATGATGCTAACATATATATAAAATAATGATAAACCCACTGTAAAATTCTGTGCAGCTTGTGGTTCAGCGGCTTGGTTTTGACACCCGAGTAACCATCCTGGGTCATGTGCAAAGAGGTGGAACCCCTTCAGCTTTTGACAGAATTCTTGTGAGTATTCCCAAAATAACTGCTCATGGCACCACATAGGACAACTGCATTTTGATTGTTTATTTGGGGGTGGGATGGTTCTCTACCTCATTAGCTTGACAAATCAAACTGTTATCTCACATTAACTGTCTGAATAGCTCAAATTCAGAGTAGTGAAGCACTTTTTGTGAAGGAATCTTATGTTTAGGATCAAAATGCAAAGCTTAATCGTCCATATGTATGAGTATTAAACAGCCCACAACTTTTTCACCTTACCAAGGAGAGAACTGTGTCAGCTTGAGTTACGGAGAAATCAGGACCATTTCTGTGGTAGGAGGCCTTGTGCATTTCAGTGCTTGCTTGGACACTCAAACATTCTCTGTTTGCAGGCGAGTCGTATGGGTGTAGAAGCTGTGCTTGCCCTTTTAGAAGCTACTCCAGATACCCCTGCCTGTGTTGTGTCCCTGTCTGGAAACCAGGCTGTCCGTCTGCCTCTGATGGAGTGTGTGCAGATGGTGAGGCTCTGGCAAAAAGCCAATTTATGTTATTTATTTACTACAACAGACTACTGTGTACCATAATGGCCTGTTCTCATTAGGACGTTGATGGAATGTGTACAGCACTTTTCCATATCTTAGAATGAATAATGAAGTTCATGTGTGTTCTCTGTGTGTTACTATTCATTTGTAAACTATCAAGGAATAAGAAATACATATCATCTTAATTTGTTCTAAAATTTCACCTCAGATCTTCTGGTTTTATTGTTACGACAAATTCTTCAGATGCTTGCATCCATTTATATGTCATACACAAGTCGGCTTTCTGCACGAAAACTGCTCAGTTTAGACTGATAAAAGAAAAGGCATAATGGATACATTGATTTCTTTGTCCTATGAAGGCTTTAGGTATTTGTTTCTACTTTCTTCTTCTCCTGTACCCTGTAATTTGTGCAGTGAGAGGAGGTAGCTCATAAATTGAGGAAATTGTCAGCATTTCTTTTTTCACTGTGGAAATATATTAATACGTGGAATATATTAAATAATCCATTTTCTGCATTTTTTAAACAAATTGAGTAATCAACTTGTTTTTTCAAGACTCAAGAAGTCCAGAAAGCCATGGACGAGGGAAGATTTCTTGAGGCTGTGAGACTTCGTGGAAGGTATGGCCAATAGCTTCTATCAGTTTATTTGCTGTAGAAAAGCTGAGTTGCCTTGCTGTTATGCTGGCATGTGACATTTTATTTTAAATATTTTACTAACTGTATGGTTTTACGGGTTTGAGAATGAGAGGAGACAGAAGAGTTGCCTAAAAAGAATAATTGAAATTCTTACCTGCAACAAAACATGCAAAACAAAGCAAGCTGTAATTCACTGCTGTGTCAGACTAGTGACTGTTCCTAGGCTAACTGGTCACAAAGCAAAAAGCTGCTGTGCTGTATGACCTGACTGGTAGCAACCATAAGTTTGTTTATTCATGAATTTGAGGCCAGTCCTGTGAGCCTGTTTGTAAGTAGTTGGTAGGTTTCCAGCAGTAATGTTGGAGGAGGTATTCTTCAGTCCTGTCAGGAGAGTGGTTTCTGTTTCAAGTCATTTGATAATAAAATACTTTCTCCCCAGTCTAGAAAACTAACTTGTTAACCACATTAACAAGTTGTGGTATATTTTATGACTCTTACCTTAAAGAATTGAATGTTTTTCATTGTTCTCTTATTTCCACTTTCTGCCATGTTTTGCATTTGCAATAACAATGGTATTAATGTTTCATGCCAGTTTTTTAAAGTTTCTGAAAAATTCAGATATTCCTTTAAGATAACTATGAGTTTAAAATTCTACTATTTTATTTGCTTATCTTACTTACTCATTTGTTTAGGAGCTTTGAGAACAACCTTAACACGTACAAATTACTGTCGCACAAAAAGCCAGATGCTGAGCTTCCAAAGGTAAGGGGGTTTGTTGAATGTGAAATGCATGTCTGCTTTTGGGATCTATTAATAACTCCCTTCAAACCTCTACTATAGCATAGTTTATAAATGAAATATAAAGATGCTTCAAGCACACTAGTTTATTCTAATAATAAGTAACATTTTTAAAGTGAAATACCACTGTAACTAGAAAGTTGCTGTAGACAGTTTCTTTCTGTCTTGGATTTACATCTGATCCCAATTGTTATAATGTCTGGTCCAAATAGTTACTGTTTTGCCCTCTTTTTCTTACCATGGGGAAAAGAAGGGGTGATGTTTAAGATCATGATTAAGACTGAAAACTTTGAGATAAAGGAAGATTCTATATTAAGAATTCTAATTCTTATACCCTTCCTTTTGAAGGGTAACACCACTCAAGAGCAAGGGCAAATTCAGGAATTCATGGGAAGCAATACTGAGGACAGATGCATTACCTTTATGTGAAATAATAAGTCACTGTGCATAATATAATAAGGAAATTTGGATTTGTATAGGAAGCAGACACTAAATTCTGTGTGCAAACACATCTTGAATGAGATTTTTTTGTTGTTTTTATTAAAAGTTGTTGTTTTACTGAATAGTTCTGTTTGATCATATTGGTGACTGTGTCATCTCACTTGTTAATTCCTCTTTTAATTATGGTTTGTGACCATTTTTTACCTTATTTGGATAATGATGTTGGTGTTGCACTTTCTAGAAATCTTTTTCTGAAATAAATACTTGAGTAACAATTACTGGTGGTAGCTTCTCAATATTTCTAAGGAGTAAAATTGCATTGATAATACAGTAAGGACCTAGGACTAACCTTCAAGAGATCAAATAATTCAGGATTTTTTAGGTGAATATTTAATATTTTCTTTGGCAGGTCAGGTGTTTGGGTGGTGGGGTTTATTATACAGCAATGCAAATCCAGGAATGTTAGCACTGGGCTTTTGTATTTTTTTTTAAATACTTTTGTAATACTTTCTGTGATAAATGGCATTAGAAGGAAATGTAGGCCATGTGTAATTACTAACTATTTGGATTTGACCATACTAACAAAATCAGTGTGCCTTCAGTAAAAGAGGTTGAATAGAAATTAAAAAGTAGATGAAATGTGCATGTCACAGGAATTGAGGAAAGAGCTAAGCTGATCGGATCAGGAGAGCCAGCTGAATGCTCTACTTCAGCAGTGCTTCTGCACACATTATATTTTGCTGTTTGTGATTACACTGTGTTTTTCTACAATACTTCAATTATAACAGAACCAAAAAACCCCCAAAAAATACATATACTCTGGCTCATGTCACTTTTCTTGTGGTTTTTTTTTTTTGGGAGATTGTCGTTGAATTGGGGTTTTTTGTTTGTTTTTGTTTGCTTGTTTGTTTTTTAATCAGATGAGATACCATGATCATTACTTAACAACTGCTCTATTTTTTGGTTTTTTTGTTCTCATCTTCCAGAATAAAGCTAAATGACTTCTATCTCTTCTACAGAGCCAAATTGTTACAATTGTCTTTCAGAAATGTTTTAAAAACTTCCATAATCTGAAAATGTGTGGTGCTGGGAAAGATGCTGAGTGCTCCTGTTTGCTAACGTTATTTTCAGCTGCTTGAAAAACCTGGCCAATAGCTTAATTTTAAAACTTGTCTGTTCCACTCTGCATTGTACTGATGATACACACATAAATGCTGTGGTGCTAGAATCAGTTCCTACTTTATTTTTTTTTTTCTTTTGCTATTGCTACTGTGTTTGCAAAAAAAAAAAAAGCCTGCTTTAGTAACATGAACCTGATTGAATAACAATAGCCAGGTTGGGTGGAGCTCTGAGCAGCCTGGTCTAGTGAAAGGTGTCCCTGGCCATGTCGGGGGCGTTGGAACTAGATGATCTTTATGGTCCTTCCAACTCAGACCATTCTGTGATTCTATTTTATGTTTCTTGAACCTGGACTAGAATATGAAAACCTGAATAATTTTACTTGTAAGCCAAAGGAAATTACAATAAAGTCTTATTTAGGAACAAACTTTTTTTTTTTTTATTGTTTGTCTCCTTGATATTCTGCAAGTGGGGAAATGTGTCTGCACTTCCAGTTAACTTCAAATTTTCAACATGTTTACGGGCTTTGAAATTTCCTTTCCTGCATTCCAGTATTTAGCAACTGCATATGATGTACAAATGAACCATGGTGTAGAAATCAAAGTCCTTACTAAATATTTTTATCTTGCAGACTAATTTTAATGTGGCAGTTTTAAATGTTGGTGCCCCTGCAGCTGGAATGAACGCCGCGGTGAGGGCTGCAGTGAGAGTTGGCATGACTGAAGGTCACAAAATATTTGCTGTCATTGATGGTTTTGAAGGGTTCGCTAAAGGGAAGGTCAGTGTCATGTGTGTGCATTACCAAGTGCTATGGACCCCATCCCACACCACCACTTTTGTTCATGTTCTTGGAATGTATGTTCTGCCATAACTGCTGAGGGAACTGGTTCTGTTAAGGGCCTTTATTACATAAAGATCTATAAAACCTAGATTACAACTGTATTTCTCAACTGTTAAAGTCATTTATCCTGAGTGTTACTGATCACATGCTGCATAGCTACAAAATCAGTTCAGATGAATCCTACCTTTGAATTTTAGTCAACGTTTAGCATATTGTAGTTTTTTCACAGAGTAGCAGAATAATCTGATTCTGAACAATGAGTTGATGCACATGTATTCCTTTCCTGTAAGAAACTTTGTAAAGGTGTTTATTGAAGAGTGGATGCTTTTTTTTCTTAGGTAAGTTAGATTATTCTATTCCTCTGTTTTTAAACATGCATCGGTTGATGTACTGAAGAAAAACTGAATGCAAGACTAATGATTTCTGTGCCTGACTGGAGCCACAGACCCCAAAACTTACATCGAAGACCTAGCTTTAGATTTTTTTTGCTTCGCATTCAGTAGGAGAGGATGTGAAAGTAGGATTGAAATATGAAACACAGAGACAGGGTTGATCTTGGTCTGGAAGAAGAAAGAACAAATGGAATGGAAAGGGATTGTAGTATTTTGTAAACTCTTGATGCTGTTTTCTTTCTCGGCCTTATTTAGTTTTAGTGAAGTCAGTGCCCAACAACTTGTTCCAACAACTTTTCATGAAGTAGTACCTGTGTTGCTGAACAGAAGTAGTTGGATAAATCACTTAACAAAATCTCCTTTTTTACTTTTATTCAAAGATAAAGGAAATTTCCTGGGGAGATGTTGGAGGCTGGACTGGTCAAGGAGGATCAATTCTTGGTACAAAACGGTAACATCAATATTTTTGTCAATTGGTATGATGAACTGTAGGGCATTATATAACCTCTCTATGATTCCATGCCATGCTTTTTTCTTTCCATGGAGTGTTTTTAAGTGCTCAGTTTTTGTACAATGGGGTGTTTTGAGTTTGTTTTTTGTTCAAATCCTTGTGTTCCAACTTGGGTATCTTTATAGTACTGAACCAGCTCTGAAGAGTGGGAGTTAGGACCCCAACTTAAGAATTTCCTGGGGTCCTTACACTTTAAAGGATTCTAAACCTGCAGTTTCTTTACACTTGACATGATTCTGTATTGTTTTTCTGGAAGAGTTACTTGTATGGATAAATATGTAAACAAAAACCATTGTGTTGCCTGCTCACTTTATGGTTTCAGCTTAGTAATGAGTTCTTAGTGCTTCACAGTCTGTAAATTGTTTTTATTTTTCTTTTGGTTTAATGATTTTAGTACTCTTCCTGCAAAATATTTGGAGAAGATTGCTGAGCAGATGCGCACTAACAACATTAACGCCCTTATGGTTATTGGTGGATTTGAGGTACACTGAAATATCTAATTATGTCTAAGTAGAGTAGAATTCCTAACAAAATTAATAGTCTGGTTTGATTTTTACCCAATCTTCATGTAAGGTGTATTTGGCTCTATCTGTATATGATACATGACATAGATAGTGTTTGGAATCATAAGTGTTGGCAATCAGTGATTCTCTGGCAAGCTGGCATTCAAGACAGTGACTAGAACTGATAAATGGATGTGCTAAATGGATAAATGAGATAGTGTTATAGTTTTTTGTATTAAATTAATAACTTCTGTAGTGCAAGTTTAAGTCTATACTGTATCAATACATAGAACATCCTTGCAGAAGTTCTTGACTCTAGTAGAAATTGCTCTATGGGTCCTTACTTAAGCCACTCTTGTCACATAGTGCATGTCAAAATCCATAATGGATCTAGAGAAATTTTTTTTTCTGTAATTTGTGTTTGCATTGTTTTAAAAAAACCAATTTTTGAAATTTTGATTCAGGAAAGTATTTTGCCTACTCTTTGCAGAGAAGAATGTGCTCACTGCTTCTTGATAAAGAATGTATCTTCCTTTTTTTGCCCAAGCTCTTAGCTATGACCCTAATTCAGGAATATTAAGATTTTTAAATCAGGAGTAACAGTACCTGAAGATTGGGGAACTAGTTTGTTTTGTTGAAAACCAACATTTTGTGTCTAAATTATTTATTTTCAAGAGAACATATGTTCTATTTACTGTTTTCAAATGTATGCCTGTTTCTAATGCTTTCTTTTTTGTCTGTGTTAGATTTTAGTGATTCCTTAGTGCTCTGACTTGCTGAAGTGTGCTGTGGTAGAAATGGCTCCCCCTGTGGCCCTTCTCATTTTGTCACTCCCAATTCTGCCCTTATTTTATTCATCCTAATTTTTCACCTGATGCCTGTGCCCAACAGGCTTACCTTGGACTTCTGGAATTGTCAGCAGCCCGGGAGAAATATGACGAATTCTGTGTTCCAATGGTTATGGTTCCTGCAACTGTATCCAATAATGTACCGGGTTCAGATTTCAGCATTGGTGCAGATACTGCTCTGAACACTATAACTGATGTAAGTCTGCTCTGGTGTGTGCACATACTAACAAAGCAGTTGTTTAAACTTACTCAATTGGCTACAACTGGATATTTTTGTAGACCAGAACTTCAGAAATGTCATCTGGGAAAGTATAACTGCTTCATATAGCCACAGTCACGACACCACTTAAGAAAAGAGGAAGTCTGGGTTCCCAAGTAAACTACAACGACCTCTAAATTTTTTTAAGTGCAAGATAAGATGGCATCTGTTGTTGTATAAGAAAGAAAGAAAGAAACCTAAAGACTGAGACTTGATCATTTGCACTGTAGAGGGAAAAAAAAATCCCTTTTCATAATATGTAGAGTTGTAGTATACCCAGCTGTAAAAAACACTGAAGGAAAGTTGTTCTGTTAAGGAGATTCTTAATCATGTAGCATCTTTACTCCTCTAAGAGAATATGTAAAACCCATATTTCTCTAATAATAGGCATTACATTTATTCTGCTAATAGCAGATTTAGTAAAAGAGTTGAGACATGTTAAGTATTTTTTAAAAAATCAAATCCAGTAATATAAAGTAAAAATGGAACGTTTAATCTCTTAGGAGGGAAAAACTTCTCTACTTTGAGTGTGATGGAGCACTGGAGAAAGCTGCCCAGGGAGGTTGTGCAGTCTCCTGTGGAGATAATCCAAACCTGCCTGGATTGTTCCTATGTCACTTGCTCAGGTGATGCTGCTTTGGCAGGGGGTTGGACTACACGATCTCCCTTCCAACTCCAGCCATTCCTCAGTTCTCTAATACTAATCTCAGTTGAACAGAAAGCATAGTCAGTTGGACAGAAAGAGTTTCAGGTTGTTTTTGAAAATGAAATGACAGTTCTCTTATCACTTAAATATATTCAAAACTTTTAATCATGATAGCTTTTTCATTTCAAGGATTCGTCAGATGCCCCCAACTTTGAATGCACTACCATAATTTTCTTCTTTTTTTTTACTATCCAACATAAATAATTTTAACTTCTTCAAAAGAAACCCTTCAGCTAGGAAATAACAGTTTCCTGAGGTATTGCCTTGAATAAGACTGTAAGCTAACTAAAGTTCATTGAATGAATTATTTATAGACAACTTGGGTTATAAATGTTGATGTTGTTTCCAGTTCTGGTAAATAAAAATATCCCTCAAAAATGACTGATCATGAACTAAGGTGAGTAAATGATTGTGCATAACATCTGCTTTCCTTCTTCTCTTATCTTCATTAACTTTGTTAACCAAACTGACTTCTTTTTATAGGTTATTTCATGCAAAAGGGGATATATTGTAGTCAGTCAGTCTGTATTGCTGTGGTTTGCTTTCTGTTTAGGTTTCTAGGTGTCATTTACCTTCATTAGATAAAATGTTTGTGTTTCCATGTTTTCCATGTGGTAGTTGAAAACTTTAAAAAGCATTTTTTGTTTTGCTAATGGCTTTTTTTCTGGTTGTTTTTAATTTTATTTTGCCTAGATTTTTCTCTGGAATAAATATGAAAAGTGATGGGTTTTTTGCAAGATTTAGATTTAGTTGAGTGGATAATTAAATTTGGGTTGCTTTTTGTTTTGTTTTTGATGGAGCAGACTTCTGCATTCAGAAAACATTTCTACTTGATATCTTTTCAGTTTTTTGCTCTGATTGTTTGAACATGATTCACCAAAACTCCCAGTGAAAAATACACCTTTTCATTCTTGTGCCATGCTCAGATCAGGTGCAGTACCAGCTGTGCCCCCTTTTAAATGTGACCAAGTAAGCTGAGTGCATTGTCATACAATTGACTGTGGTAAGCAAAACTAGAAGGTGGACATGAATATCCATTTTATCTAGTTTATATATAGCTTTTTATTCCTGTTACCACAGTTAGATCAATAAATGCATCATAGTGCTCTCAGAGCAGTAGAACCTCTTCTGAGCACTAAAGTGTCATCACACTTAGGTTTTCTGTGGTACAGTTCTTGCTTGTGTGACCTTGCCTACCTCTAGTAAGGTAAGTACAGTTGTGCTGGTAATGAGGGATTGTTGCTGTTTGGCATCATTAGACACTTTTGCAGTTGTTTAAACTTGTCAAGCTGTGTAAATAGTACCTTGAAACATTTGATGATAAAATGTGTTAAAATTCTGCATTTGAAAAGAAAAACAATTAAAAACCAGACTTAACAGATACATAACTTCTGAATGAGAGATTAATGAAGAGTGTGCTCCTCACAAAGGCATAAATAGTGGATACATTTCTCAATAACAAATTTAGATTCTATAATAGATCATGGGACCCTTTCAAAATGTTCTATTTTTTCCACTTCTGTTTTAAAATCTTAGCTTCAAATTTGATTTATTTTTGAATACTGTTTTAAATTTATGATAAACTGTATTTTTCACTTCACTTTTCAGAATATTAGAAAAAAACTGCTAATGGCAACATAAATATAAAATACCTGGGAAAAGCGGGATATGTCTACCTGAGGAGGATATGCTTAAGGCTGATATATATATAGGCATACAAAATAAACCTTTTAGGATTGAAGGATAAGAACATGAACTTTGAGTTTCCTATTAAATGAAGCATCACTAAAATAACTACCATAATAAAAGCATCTATATTCTCGAGTATGTTGCTAATTAAATAGATAGGATGTTATTTTGGATATCAGACCTCAGGAATGTGACAACCTTGAAATGAAAGGAAAAGGTATCAGCTAGGTGAGAAAAATAGAACCTGAAAAAGGGAGAGGCTAAAACTTTCTATTGTGTTCTTTGACAATCTTACCTTTCCTTTCACCAAAGGAAAAGGGGGTACAGACTGACAGTTTGGTTTTGTGAGGAAAAAAAAGTCAAGCATCCCCTGAGGAACAAAGAAAGCTACAGTCAGATGCCTTAAGGCAGTCTCCACACATTTCCCCTGGAAAGCAGACGCCTGTACCCTCCCAGTAGCATATGTGGCTCCACATTACTCTGAACTAGGAAGCTGAAAATTAGTCTTGGCCACTAGCTAACTTGTTAATTTTTTATCTCCTTCAGTCCTAGTAACAGCTGGTGTGGAGTAAGGGCAGTAACTCCATCCCCCTCAGTGGCCATTTGTATTTAGATCAACTTAAAGTCAACAAACAGTAGTTTTTGCTTGACTGCATGAATTTTTATAAAGCATCCTGGGTTATGTTGGTTATGGCAATAACCTTTTTAGTAACACAAATCCAATAAAAGGGTAAGAAATTATTAAGCCGTTTTATTAGCATAGTGAAGTGTCCCTCTATGACCTTACTGTAGTAATTAAAAAAACCCCAAACAAGCGTACTAGCATAGCAGTTACTAAAACCATTGATCACTTATTTACCCTTTATAATTAAATGACCATATATTAAAAGCATTTTCATATTTTGCCACAGTGATGCAAAGATGTTGCATTTACTCACTAATGCTTGTGCTTGGTGAAGGTACAGTCATTGGATATGTTGGCTGAAATCACTTGCATCAAATAAAATGGCAATATTTAATGCAAGTAAAACATATCTTAACTGCATCTTAACATACCATAAATGCAGACTAACCAGTTATGTTAGTTATTGCTCTGCATCTCCCATTGACTTGGTTTTCCAGAAGTCTTAATATGAAACCTTTTAGAGAAACTCATGTTCTGCAGGTCTCCAGGAAGCTGTGTGGTTTTATCAAACCACTGTTACTTTGTATGTCTTTATTCTTTTAGTAGAAATATAAGTTCAAAGCAGCCTGACAGCTGAGTTGGGTCTGGCAATTACTGAAATTTCCTCAGCCGCTCAAAACAAATCCCACATAAGCTACTCCTATTTGTTGCTTCTGGCTGTACTGCTTCTCATCAATTTGGTCTGAAAGTGCCATCTTTTAGGCTGTGTTTCAACCTCAGACTGAAAGTATAGCACTGAGCTGTTGCATTTACAAAACACGTGAGAAGAGAGATTTTAGAAAGTCAGTTTGCATTTGTGCACCTACAGCCATAAACATCCTGTCTTCTCACTGAACAGGATCTGCTCTGTCAAAAGCCCAGAAGGAGAACTCTCACAGGTAGGGGATTTTCCCATAATTTTCTTCCAAGTTGTTCCTTAAGTCAGGCTGGAGAGACCTGAATAGGTATTTAATTTTGATATGCAATAGTTTGTTTCTCTGACCCAGTTAGAGAAATCAAGAAAATGAGACTTCTGTGAACATCAGTTTCTGGGAGAAAGAGATGAAAAAGTAGTGCTTTATGTAATCAGGCTTTCTGGTGGAGAGCCATTACATAGGCAGTTCAGAGAATTGCCACACTTCATGAGAGATGCTGATTAATTTAGATTAGAAATAATTGGAATAAAGTAATGTATGTTTACTTAAAACAGCTGCAAAATCTTAACATTTATTTTGACATCCACTAGGAACACCTAATCCTTTTGCCATGATTATATATTTTGTAAAGTTTGGAGTCTTTCCAAGGACCTAAATTTGCTTTTCAAAGAATCCTTGAGCTATACTTGCAGGTTTTATTAACTCATCCATGTGCACATGTTCCTGGATTTTTCTAGGCTTACATCCAGTCTGTGTGCACAGAGGCAAATGTGTGATGTTGATAGAAACTTTGAAGGCATGGCTGGACCTTTTTTTTTTTCCTTTCTCTTGGTGGAAATAGATGTGTGTCTTGACTTTCTAGGATAACATAGTTTTTTTTTTAAAGTGTCTTTCTTTAAGCATTTTCTTCAAGTTGCAAGGGTTTTACTAGTTAATTTTCTAAGCTTCTTAGCATGTATCAAACTCTGTTCTTTGGTCCTTTCTTGTGGAATGATTTCCAGTCTAGCTTTTTGCCATTGTTTCCTACCCATCTGCTTCAGACCTCTGCTGTGTACACTTCACCTTCAGTCTGTACTAACTGGTACTAACCCTCTGCATTTCTTCAAAGAGCATTGTGCCAATGCAACCCCAGTGCACTGTTGTGGTATGAACAGGATATTTCCCCCCCCCCCCCCCCCCAATAATCTCACCAATTGTATTTACTTGGGCCGATGGACAGCCACATTTACCATCACATGCCAGGAGTCATTAGCAGAGCAGTGCAAAGACAAGGAATGTTTCACTCACACTTGTACCACTGCTTCAGGCCTTTGAAAGTTGTCTGCAGCTCTACGAGGCACGTGCCAGCTTTGAGGAGTTTAGAGTTCCTATATGTGTGGTGCCTGCTACTATTAGCAACAATGTGCCAGGCACAGACTATTGCCTTGGTACTGACACTGCCTTGAATGCTATTGTGGAGGTAAGACTACGTATCTTTTAAAAGTTAAGATGATAAAATGCATAAGAGTAGGATACCTAAAGACCTTGAAATGTCTGGTTTTCTTAAATAATTCAGTTGCTGTTTTTTAATGGTTAATAGTTCAATTTTCCAAGACTGATTAAAGATTAACCTTAGAAAAAGTATTATGTTATATGCTTAGTTTTTGGGTACTCTCTTTTGTTCTTCAAGACTCCTGAATTAGTGCTTAGGGTACTTGCTTTTACTGGGAATCAGATATTTTGCTTTCTTCTATTTCATTTTTATCTTACATTTTACTTAGGTAAAAGAAGAAAGCACGTTTTTTATAAATAAATGACCCATTTGTTGGATGAACTATTGACTGAGCTCTACTGTGCAGTTGAGCATTTTAAGTACATGATTAACACCAAACACATGAATAATCCATTAGGCTTAACATACATTAAGTGCATATAAATGCATGGATAGTATAAGCAGTTAAGTGTGTCCCTGATGTTCAACTAAACAGTGCAGGATCAGAACAATCAGTGTTTTAGTTTTAGTCCACCATAGTTTTTTCCTCAGGTACAACTGTTTTATGAGCTCTTTCAGTCCTGTTTACTTAAGACACAACAAAGGGAGCTGAGATCTAATGCAAGCAAATGAGTAAATCTTACCAGCTCTGAGTTTTATCAAACCCATCATTAGCAAGCCATGTAACTAATCATGAAGTAATTTGCCGAGGAAGTCAAGTCAAGACTACAGATCCAGGGGGTTGGGAAAAGCAGTTTTGTTTTCCTGCTTTATACAGCAAAAACACATAGTGAAAAAGCTCCAGTAGGTAACTGGAAGAGCTGTGTCAGAAAATAGGGTAGCCTGGCCTTTGAGAGCTGCAGTGCAGCATCCCTGGGTTGAGATGTCCTAAGGTGTTGTGTGGGCTCATTGTGTAGCAACGTTCATAGGCAGGACATGGGTACTGGACCACTCCTTTAGCTTTTTCCCCCTTGTCCTGACATTTATAGAAGTAACTAAGTCTGCTATTGTGACTGATGCACCTTCAAAAGTGTAACTTTGAAAACACAATGGGGCAACAAATGATCACATATAGTGCTGCTTCCTCTTACTTAATTGTTTTTGCTACTAATTACAGTTTGTATAGATTTCAGTACTGCTTTCAGTAAAAAAAATATGGTTGCATCATTTGGATTTTATTGTCATTAGGATGTTTAATTAATGCTAATAGCAGAACACTTGATTTGGTGTTTTGAGCATCAGGATTTGTCATTAAGCTGGGTCAGTTCATATGAAAGCTGAATTAGCAATGGAATTCCAAAAAGAGTCTTCATGTCTTGTTTATGATGTCTGAAACCTGCACCAGGCATTTGAGGTTTGGCTTTTCCAGCCTGTAGTGTAGTGTATGAATTAATAATCAATTAAAGTCCATCTGTGCCAATTTCATATTTGGGTATTTCTGTTACAGTCATTCTGAGAAAGCAAGAATAGTGGAAAGTTTATACTCCATCTCTTGTTCAGTCAAGTATAGAAACCCTTGAAGTAGATTTCAAGTGATAAGTCCCATAGGCAATGACTGATTTGCCTCCTTGCTTAGTACTTGGAGATTCTCAAAAGGCAGAAAATTTCATTCTCCTACCACTAGATGGAAAACCTTTTTAGAAATCTTGAGGTTTACAAATATTTTAAGTCTCTCAAAATGGTGGAAATATTCACACATGTATTTATTGTCTAAAGACAAGACTGTTTTACAATGTATGTTAAACACATAGTACCTATCCAGTTTCACACAGCTTTTTAAAAAATAAGTTAAATTTCTTCAGTGCTACAGTATTCTGCAAAAGTTTTCGTGAAACAATGTTTGGAAGGAGAAAATAAAGTGTTTGGGGACACTGTAAAACCCAAGACAGGTAAAATACTTTTCTGCTTTTGGTAATAAAATACCCATATTCTGAATAAATTCATGTGAACGCTGCACTTTTGTGTGTAATCACATAATAGGCATATATGCAAATACATAAATAAAATATGTATAAATAAAATTACATGTTGCTAGCTTAACCTAAATACATGCATACACTGGTCTTAGTCTTCAAATGCATTAAACTGTATTATGTTAGATGTTCTAGAGGTTTTTTTTATTAAGTTTTCTCATGTATCAGGTAATAATTTTTTCTGTGATGTGTTAGGTATGGTTTTAAGGACATATTGCTCACAATCTGAAATTCAGCCTGAAGTAGTATTTTCAGTTAGCTGAATGAAATTCTGCTTTTAAAAAGCTGTGAAATAGAAATACATCAAATATTACAGCACCTACCCTTACTCACTCAAAAAATCAGTAAGCCATGGGGATTTTTTAATGTTACTATAATTCAGGTTGCAAGATGACAAACTTCCCAAGTACTTTCATTTCCATTTTTATTAAACAGAACTGGTGTTGGCACACTTCATCAGTTTCACAAAAATCTTCCTTTCACAAAGTGTGGTATATCCTATTTATTTATTTGTTTCTAAGACAAAGAAAATAGGACCTCTTTATTTCTCTTACTTGCTTTCTGAAAGGAAAATACATTAATCAACAACTTTAACTTGGAGTGGTAGAAAAGTTCATTCTAGGAGATGATCTTGTCAAATAGATTCTTCAGTATTATAAAAATCTAAAGATGGATAGTAAACTAGTTCCTAGGTTTCTGCATTTTCCTGAGTTACGATGTTTTCCTAAGATTCCTAGGTCTTGCCACACCGGAGATTGCCTCTGTCTTTGTTACTTTCCATGCCTCTTAGGCAGCTCTAATAAATATTGGTGTTAACTGGTTTCATGTAAGTATCAGATCTCCTTGTTAGAGAACATTCCGTATGCTGGTCAGAGTAAGGTGCAAGTGGAGATTTCAGTCTTCTTACAGGAAGTATGTACCCTTTAGTAAAAAACCAAAATCATTTTAAAACATGTACTAGTAGTGCTTGAAAGAATTATATTTATGTGAAAATCATTACTGGAAAGCAATTGGGCAGTACATGGGAATGCAGTGAATTTTAGTATCAATACTAAGAAGAAGTAAGCATAAGTAATGAATAAAGAAATTTATTCATACCACAATTCCTTAAAAAGCTTTATTATATCCACTTGTATCTGTATTAGAAAACACAGATATACAACTGGTTAATGTCACTTGTTTCAATATTTGCAGGAAGCAAATAGGTGTTAAGAGTTGCTATCGGAAGAACATTTTATTTCTACCCTGGTGTTCAGTATATAAGAAATCCTTTATTGGATAATTATTATAGTTACATGTGTTATGCCATTTTGAACTTCTTTGAAAGATGTCTTTTTTTATAAATGCTTTAATTTTTTTGTTACCAGTAGGTGACACAAAGTTGCATGACACACAGAAATGTTAAAAAGGAGGGGTTTTAGTGCATACTCAGGCTGTCCTGTCTCTGAGCAGACGTGTGACCGCATCAAGCAGTCAGCCAGCGGCACCAAGCGCCGCGTGTTCATCATCGAGACCATGGGCGGCTACTGCGGCTACCTGGCCAACATGGGGGCCCTGGCAGCAGGAGCTGATGCTGCTTACATCTTTGAAGAGCAGTTTGATATCAGAGAGCTCCAGGTATTCAAAATCTTTTGCTCATTTTTAAGTAGATCTAAAGCAGTTGAACATGTATATCATAATGTGTATACTTGAAGTAGATGGCTCATGAAAGAAAAAAAATAGTTGAGGTTGGACCTAAAATCTGCACTTGTCATGCTAGTTCCTGAGCCATAACATTATATAAAGAAACATAGACACAATCACTGTTGGCACCCAAGTTCAGTAAAATGACAAAAATAATTGTATTGGCAATTAAGCACCACTAGATGAATTGTTTCATTTTTAGTCTTCTGGTTGAAATTCAAATTAAATGAACAGGCCTGGGTAGGTTTAAAATAAAGCCAAAACCGAGAGATTGGTATTTTTTCATTGTGGTAGACTTGTTTTTAAAGGCTGTTCAAGATAGGAACTGACCAGTATGTCAGGTTTATTAGATACTGACTCTGTTACCACAGCTATTCAGAGCGTGTCTGGAGGTGTTACTAAAATAAAGCCCTCAGGCTTTAAAGATTACAGATTATGGTGTAGTACATACACAAGCTGATACGGAAGTTGTCTGCTTTGAGGACTTTATGCTTCTGAGATGGCTAGTGCTAGCTGCAGTCATGGACAAACACAAAGCTAAAAGGATAGAAATTTCCTGAGAAGCACAAAGATGTGAAATGAATCAGAACTTATCCCCATGCCGTTGTTGGCAGGACTGGAATTAAGGGCAGGCTGTAAACTTCAGTGGCAATTTCTGTATTTTTATGTATATCAAGCTGGACGCTATACCAATGTAGCATATTAAAACCACCTTTGAGTTAATAAAATCTGTTACTTCATGTTAGTTTTAACCCAAGATGAATAGCTATACATAGTATGTTATCCTGAATCTCCAAAAGTGTTGGTAATTCGAATTTGCACATATGATGCTTTATGTGGAATGCTTTATGTGACAGAAGTTCTCAGGAAATGTAGGCTCATTAAAGTTGTTTTGGATACAGAGTTCTGTATGGATCTTTAAAAATATTTTTGTTTCTAGGCTAATGTGGAACACTTGACCGAAAAAATGAAAACCAGTATCCAGCGTGGTCTAGTGCTGAGGTGAGTAAAAGTAGTTGTAATCAGAAGGCATCAGTGATACTGAGCATTCCCAGCCAGGTAGGCTGCTTGGCCACTTGGAATGACACTAAGTCTATATTCCTTGGTTATTCCTTTGAGACTTTTGGGAAAGCTGTTGCTCCAAAAGGCAATTCTGGGACCTGTCTGGAAGTCCAAGTCCAAAACTTACTTCTTTCTATGTAAATATATTTTCTCTGTAATCTAATACTTTATCCTATTTTCAGTCTGTTTTCTCATCGGGTTTGTCTTTCATTCTAGATTCTTTCTTACTGAAGGTAGTGTGTCACATACATTATGGCCTTTAGTATAAAAACCCTAAAAAACATGAGCCTGTTACATGGAAGTGAGTGTATGTGATCAGATGAAAATGTCCAAATCAGGATTACTGCTGTCAAGAAAAGGAAAAAGACTTATCATTCTGTAGCTGGAAAGACATCCAGTGCTTTAGAGTAAATTTGCTAACTATTTGGCCTTAACTGTTACAGAAATGAGAACTGCAATGAGAACTACACAACTGATTTCATTTATCAGCTGTATTCTGAAGAAGGAAAAGGAGTGTTTGACTGTCGAAAAAATGTATTGGGCCATATGCAGCAGGTAACTACAACCCTAAAGTTACAAAGTTAAAACTTAGTATGCACAAAGTATATACACTATTCAAGCATTTCAAACAAGTTTGACTCAAGATTAAGGAAAGGTGAGGATTTTTGCTTGTAGGCCACTCAGAAGGGTTTTTTAGCATCAGGTTTTATTGCAAACCCTTTTTAAAAATCTAGAGAAACTATTAGATTCTTTATGAATTTTATTTTTATTCCTCTCCTGTCTATATTAATAAATAATTCCATTTTTTGTCTTCTAATTAATTGTAATACCTTCCTCATAATACAGTTATCTGCCCATCTGTAATGTATCCGCCTCCCAAACCCTCTTGAAGAGCAGAGATTTCATTAAGAAAATCTGTGCAGATGGGTGTTTTTGTGGAATAGAAGTGAGCTACTCCTTTGGCCTGTGTTATCTGCATTGCTTTATCTCACTATGCAGCTGTTTGGTGGGCAGAGGGAGTTTCTGATTTGGCTTCTCTCTTATCATCGAGGCTGAGATGGAGGAAAGTGTACAGTCCCCTCCATTCTCCTAAGTGAGAAGTGGTATTGATTCTGTGAGAATTCCACAGGTGCTGAATACATATTTTAAACACATTAGATTGATTTATGGGGTGGGGCTCTTGGTTTGTTTTTCTAAGTGGGGGAAATGGAAATAAGAGGTAGAGCAGGCCATTAGCAGAGATAACTGATAAAACACACCAATCCTGGTTTGATAAGCTAACCCAGAATTCAATTTTTGCACAGGGTGGAGCACCTTCACCATTTGATAGAAATTTTGGGACAAAAATTTCAGCAAAAGCTATGCAGTGGATCTCCAAAAAACTGAAAGAAACCTACCGGAAAGGTGCAAGAATGTTTGGTGCAGTCTCTTATTACTGTCTTTGATTGAGTGTCAGTATGTAAGACTCCTCCACTTTACAAACATGTGAATGTTTCTTAGTCAACATACTTCTTCCCATCTTGGTGTTTTTATTATTCAGTAGTGCCTTGCTCTGCTTCCTGCTGTATGAGTTTTCCACTTGAGTGAGGTCAGTAATTCAGATAGCTGTTTCATCATCCTCTTAAACAAAATAGCCAGTGTGATTGCAGGTTTTCATGCATGCAGGAATTGATGTTTATATAGTTATATCTGTTCTTTTTTGTTTCATGCTGCCTTCATGGGAGACAGAAGGAGGTAATAAGTTATCTTTGGGAATTTTTGTAAAGCATTACTTCCTAAAATCTGATCTAAAACTGGATGCTAAAATTCAATCCTTTTGTTGTTTAATTGCACTGTTATTTCATTACTAATCACCAAAATTAAGCTAAAAAGTGAAGATCTAACCCTATTAAAGCACTAATTTGTTTTATCATTCTGTTAAATAATCAGTGGCTGAAATCAGCCTACTGTAAATTTTTTGGTCAGTTCAATTACAGAAAGATAGTATTTGCCCTTGTACATGTAAGAAAGATGCTGAATGACTTCATTCTTTTTAGGGAAAGTATTTGCCAATACCGATGACTCAGTTTGTTTGCTGGGAATGCGGAGACGCAACCTTGTTTTCCAACCCGTGGCTGAGCTCAAGAGTGAAACAGACTTTGTGTACGTATGCACTGCCTGGTGGTAAACACCTCTCCACAGCCTGCCTTGCTCCACTTCAAACAAACACTTCCCAACGCCTTACTACTTTTGCCTTAGGCCTGAATTCTGCCAGATCCACTTGGATTGTTTGCTTCTCTCTTGCCTTTGTACTTTTACTTCATCCTCCTTACACTTGAGAGTCTCCTGGTGAAGTCTGGGACTCTGCTGTCCTGCTAAGTAACTTCTGTGCGATTGCCTTTGCCTTAATGCCTAGAATTACTTTACTTCTGTTTCAGTTCAGTGGGGCAGTATTTTTGTGCCAAATTTACGCTTAACATTTTCCAGTAAGACCTGTTCATTTCTTTGGGATTCTGTCCTTGATTCTTCTCATTTTGGTGGGTCAGTGTTTTACATGCCCCCCATGACAGTCAATGCCTGATCCCATTTATAAGAAGGTGTTTGCCTTACCCCTCATGTATTTCACCTCCCTCTTTCCCCCCCAGACACAGGATTCCCAAGGAGCAGTGGTGGCTGAAGCTGCGACCGCTGATGAAGATCCTGGCCAAGTACAAGACCAGCTATGATGTGTCAGACTCAGGCCAGCTGGAACATGTGGCCATGCTCCCAAAGGAAGCTGAGACCGGAGCCATCTAAACACACCACATTTAGATTGTTGTCATAGATGCACATTGTGAGTAACAATGCTTTAGAATCGTTAAAGCTTTGTTTTGTAACATTTAAATTATTGTTCCAGCACTTTATGTGAAACAAGACGTTCAGCTGTCACACAGATTTTGTCCTGTTTGTGTGTTATGTTTGAAACAAACCCTTGCATCTAATGGAAAACACCAGTTACTGATACTGCCCTTTAACAAGCAAGTGCAACACCGTTCTATGCACTCCGTAAGTTACTCATCTACTGCACTTTGTTTCAGAGTACTTACACCCCAAAAATAAGTGTAGATGGCTAGTTCTTGTGTTGAGTTACAGGATGTGCTTAATGTTTCTGAAGTGAAATAAAATACTGTTGCAAACATCACATGTGTGTTCACTTACTTTTAAACAACTAGGGCAATAGCACTAGGAAGGATTCTATATATATAGACTCCAGTCAAGGAACAAGAAACTCCCTTTTTCCTTCCTCAACTCTGCAAGAAGTAGTCAGTCACACCAGGCCAAGTGTTTTTCATTGCTGCTTCAGGATCAGGCTAGGAGTTGGAATCCTTTCCCCTTGTACAGGAATGATAAAACTAGTTCTTGGGGTTGGGAGTGGGGAGAGGAGCAGCTTTAGCAACTTGAGATTCCTAAGGTTGTAGTCTGGCCCTCACTTCATGTTTCCTTTTTCTCAGAGCTTAAGATTATTAACACCCCCAATATTGATCAAAAAGAGTAATGAGGCTGACAAACAGCCAAAAATGTTTTCTTGTGCCAGTTCATGTTAACTGGACCTTGACAACAAGGTAAATACTAGATCATGGCATACCAAAACCTGACTGAATGTTGCCCAAACTGTCAAGCTAAACTGAACTTTATATAAAATAGACTCCCCTGATTGATTAGGGATTTGCCCACTGCACTACTCTGCACACTCAGCTAGGTGGAATGTACTGTCGCAGGCTGCTCAGGCTGGAGGTGGCTTATGCAAAGGCAGCTGGAATTACCACACCACAGAATGAAATCTGTCAGCATGAGAGACAGCTCTTTATATATCCAACACCAGACATGGTTTCAAACAAAACACCATTTAAAACTAGAGTTTTACATATACAAAAATATTTCATTTATATAGTACTCATATGTGATTGGAGGAGTGAGGCTTCAGTAAAAGATTAAAGTCTGTTTTTACCATGCAGAGCATGTAATTCTTGCTCTCAAATACTGTATGGTTAGAAAATTTTTCACATCATTATTTCAAGAAGGGGAGCTTCTAACTGGTTTGGTGAACACTGTTGAAAAACAGCAATGAATACTTCAGTTGGACCATAGCACTGCTAAAAGTTACTAAAAAAGCCCTAATGCTGTAGTCATACAGATTGGCTTGTTTTCTGTGGATGTTCAGCTGCAGTCATCGTTTGACCCATGAGGGATCTTTGGTGATATCTGCATTTTCTGGACCAAGTATAGCTTGACCACGAGTGCTCTTCCCAACTGCAAGGTACCTTGAAAAAAAACCAAAAACATTAACAAGTGAGAAACTGCTACATTCAGTTAACCACAGCTCTGTGTAGAAGCTAAAAATGCTCCCATCTCAGGAAGAATGGCCTTTGCTACACGCAACTTGTATTTTGCCCAGTAGCAACAGTTTCTCCTTAACCCTGTATTTGGCCATAGTGGAATTCATATATCTACAGTGGAATTCAGAAATCAGACACAAAATGCTACAAGTGGAGTAGAACCAGCTCATATAGTCTACTCATGCCTACTCATATAGTCTACCCAGTTAGTTTCAGGGCCTTTCAAAAGTAAATCAAACGCAGTCTCCCACAAACTCAGGAGTGTAGGAGGGAGTCACATCTGCTAAACATGCAATAAGCAGGATATAATTAACATATCCTTTTCTAGGTTACAGAAGAAAATAAAGTAGTATGAAAGACAGGGAAGAAATCCAGTAATTTAAATATGACAACTGAGCGAGCACAGGCTTACTTGTTTGATACATCAACCAGGTTATCTCTGTTGACAGCAAAAAGTTGTTCTCTGTGCGACTGCTTCATTTCATCTGAAATCCCATACAAGAAATGACCCATTCCTAGGGAAAAGAAAACAAAACCACACACTGCTCTGGTGCACTGGAATCTGTCACAGCCACGTGCAGGAATGAGAGCAAACTACGATAGGAATGTGTGCTAGGAAGGAATAGAGACTACCATCAAACCATTGTTCTGAGAGAATATCCAACTGAATCAAGCATCTTAAGTTAAAACCAGGGTGAGGTAGTAACAGTTTTCTATTTAGGAAAAAAATTTCTATTTTAGCAAATGATTTAAGATTGTTAAGAATCTGAACATTGCAGTGGCCCAGGAAACTTTGACATAATTCATTCTGAAGATTGTCAGTTCTAACAATTTTTAAAACAAACCACATTTCAAGAAGCTTCTATTTTTAGAAGTATTTTTTTTAGTTTATAATCAGTTGTGATGTATATGCAACGTGAAGGTTTGCTCACATTTTTGTATTACATACACAGAAATCTGCATACAAATGCTTTAATGTTTTGTTGGGAGTACTTGCCCACAGCATTTTAATATTATTAAATATTATTGCTCCTTGAACAACCAGAGAACTCCAAAATAATCACAGAAAAGCTTTTTGTCAGGCAAATAACTACAGGGAAATAAAGGTGGCTGGGAGGATTTGAGTCAACTAGTCCAACCTCCTGCCAAGGCAGGGCTGACTTCCCAGCCAGGTAACGTTTTCACATCCATCTGCAGGGCTCGGTGACTCAAATGCATGAAGGGACAGGCGTTTCTTGCACCAGTTCCCAGGCCTCTGGAACAGAGCTCTCCTATTCAGTGCTCTGTTAAGATCTGTGTTCAAATGCCAAAGAATGTTCGTCATCCCTCGCTGACACCAACACCCAACATGCAGGCACTGCACTCATGTGCACCTCGCACCAATTGCTTTTTAATTTTTTTAATTTGGTCCAGACCAAAACCAGATTCTGGCAGGTAAAAGCTTAATTTGAAGTGTTCTTGTTTAAAAAGTTAGTGTTAACACAAGCACATTTTAAAATAACGCTAACCTTAACCTTGTGATTCCTTTGTGTATAGGAAGGAAACGTATTTTAACTGGGCAAGTTTTGGCTTGAAATTCAGCTAAGAACAAGGGACGGAGGAAATGGAGGACAGCAAAGCTACATGTCAATAAACTGGAAAGATACTACCAATGTATCATGAGTGCAGATCTGCAAAGCAGCTAACATCCTCCACCCTAACAGACAGCCTTCTGTGCTTTAACTTCTTCAGAGAACATATGCAAAAAGGGCTAGTGACATTCACAATCAATATGCCTGCTTGAGTCAGGAAATTAATCCTTCAGCTCCTTGTAAGCAGAGGACCAGTGTTTCTTTTCATCTGTCTGCTCTCCAAACCTAAAATAATTTCCTCAGTCTACCTCCATCTGATGCAGAGGAGCAGTATGAACACAAAACTTCAGCAGAGCCTGAGTGGATGAGGTGTTTCTGAAAGGGAGCAACAGAAACCAATGGATTCATTGAAACTGCCATTATCCCTCATCTGCCAAACACAAATTTTATCATCTGACACAGTTTAGCAAACTATTTTCTTCCCTTTAAACCTAAATGAAAAAGCAAATAAACACTGACAGCCCTGGGAGGATGATGAGCATGTACCTTTGTCTGAAGGAGCTATTGGTGCATCCACGGCAGCAAACACTGCTAGTTTAGCTTCGTCAATATCTTGCTGTGTGAATTCTCCAGATTTGGCCCATTCAACTGCTTTTTCAAATGTTTTCAAGGTGGCTAAAGAATTTGGGTCTCTTAGAAGAAAAAGAAAACATAAAAATTAATTACTTCAGTATTACAAAATGAAAAACTGAAATTCCTTTGTTCTCACTTCATTCATAATTTACTACGTATCACACAAACATACATGGGGAAAACCAATTTTAAACTTCCTTTTTTTGTACAAAAACAGGTTTTGGGGTTTTGTTTTGTGTTTCTCTTCCAGAAGAAAGTAGTGTTACAAACCAAGCAGATTTAGGATTTTAGATACACAGGTACATAAGTTCACTACTGCCTACAAGTAGTTCCCAGACAGTGTAGAGAGAAGTGGTGTAATAAAAGCCAGGTAAGCCAGTGCAGTTCAGTGGGCTCCGAAAGCACCACTGCCATTACTGCCCACATCAGGAATATTTATGATAAGCCCTATCTTCTCTCAGCTGCTTTTCTTGCCACACCTGTTTTTACTCTCTGTAAAACAGGTGCCACAGGTTAATTACTACTGGCAAGTTAAGGACTACCAGGACAAGTCCTACCTTGTTGAAGCTTCACAGAAAGGCCAGGCTGCTCAAAGCTCAGCTAGGAACCCTGACCAAGCACTGTGCCAGGCTGCCTTTGGGCTAGGAAAATAACTGAAGCCAGGACTCCATCCACACAATATTTCTAGTGGGGATTACAACTATAATACCTCCAGTACAGATTTCATCTGAAAGTGCCCTGGTAAGCCAAATACAAGGTAACTGTTCTGGACTGGCAAAAGAGAGGAATAGAAAAGAAGGAGCAAGCAGTTCTAGCTCATCACGAGCAATGCTTTCTGCTGAATCTCTGATGGTTGCTTTAAGCCAGTTGCTTTAAGGAAGCAGCATATTTTCAAACTCAAGACCTTAGGGAATATCACCATTCTACTCCATGGTCTCGAACTTAGGAGTAGTCTTGAATTTCCTTTTTTAGGGCCTCCTTAAACCAAGAAACAAACAAGTAAAAGCCAGTTATACATAAATCTGATACTGAGACAGTAAACACCAAAGTGCCAAGGCACAGCAGTGGTTGCTACCAGCAAAGATAAATTAAGCTTTCCCAAGGACACAAACAACAGAAATCAAGGATGGTTTTATTAGGCAATCTAGTATGATCAGCAAGGAATCATTCCATTTCATCCCTTTTATTTCACTTCTTGAAAGACTGCTACAATGAAGACAAAAATAAGACAAAGCCAAATGCTGTCAGTGGTCCCCTCAGCTGTCAAGAGGAAAGAAATGCACTGTTACCTGTAGGAGTAGAATGTGAATATGCCATTGGGACTAAGTTTAGCACCTCCACCATAAGCCCCTCCTTTCTCTCTGATTTCTGTGTGTAGGAATTTAGCTGTCACCAACCGTGCGAGAATTCGAAGGCTGAAATGAGAGAAATAGAAGCAAAGATGTGAAGTGAACTGGGCAACAGCAATAGTCTCAACTGCCTCTGAAGCTCACCCAGATCCCCACTGGCAATGCACTGCTTCTTGTAAACTATGACAGTTACAACAGCAATACTCAGTATTTAACAACAGCTGAATAATGTCACATCACTGGGGCACTGAACTTTGTTACATGCAATAGGACTGTCAACTCGGGACACGTCCAAGTAGGCAGGACTGTTTATTCCAGGGTAGGGGATAGCAGCCCCTCATTACTTCATCTTAGCATTTACAGAGCTGCTCTGGGCCCAGCCATGCAACAGTTGCTTGGTAAAGACTTTGTGACAAATGTACTGCAAATCATTTTCTATCAACACTCCATTTTCTGCAGTCAGCCCAACCCTTTCCATTTTGTGCTGTGCAGAGCACAGAGAAGCTCCCTGATGTTCTGCTTCCCACCTGGCATAGTCTGCAGACGTGTAGGGAACCGTTCGAATGCATTCCCCAATATAGTTCACTGGGAAGGGAAGAACAAAATGGGTCTTCATCTGGCATGGCTTGAAAGTAGGATCCTAGGAGATGAACACATTACTGTCACAGTTAGCAGTAGAGACAATTTATCCATCTGAGAACTCTCACTTTTTTGAGAACTAGGAAATTCTGCCAAACACACAGACACACAAATGCTAAAGCTGCCACTTATCCTACCCTGCAACCAATGACATTTTGCTTGTGCTTGTATCTGTAATCCAGTAAAAAGAATTGCCTTGGAAAACTAAAGGAGAGACCATACATCAGCTACCCATCCTTGCACCCCCTGCTTCTCAGTTCTGCAGATTCTGAACCACTACCAAGGAGTTTGGATTTAGCCATGGATTTACTTTGATTGAAACACATGTTTGTAACTCTCCACTTGTGTCACACATGTACTTGTCATCACATTGTGTCCCAATCCATCCATTATAGAGACTGAAAACAGAGTCAGAAACTGTGTACCCACAAAAAAGTTAACTATTTATGACTGCAGCTGTAGTATAAATTCCTGCTCAACCATGCCCTGCAATACATTTAATTCTTCCTTACAACCTCACTCCCAAACTTCCAGTCCTCTTCATGTCTCTGGGCCTCTGCAGAGCTCGCTCCTTTGCCTCTTTCACATATACATCTGCTTGTGTGCTCACTTAAACACGAGCAGATCCTTAAACAGAGCACACCTCCAGTGCTGCTATTTCAGAACTCCTCATCCTTTCTTAAATTCAGAAACTCCATTCCCAGACCTCACACAACTCTGGCTGGGCAAAGCAGAGCACAGGGCTGAGCTCTCCCTGGCCCCTCTCTTCCGAAAGGAGAGTTCAGGGTATGCTTTTCATTCCTGTAGCCACAGATCTTCATTTTCACCTGATTTTCACTAATTCTCTTCTGTCAGGTGTCATTCACATCAATCATTTAGGGAGGAGACCAAGGAAAGGAAGGGACTAACTGGAAGTGATTAAGTTTGATGTTTAGTTGTGGAACTGAAGGGCATGGATTATGTTTCAGTGCTGTGCCTCTGTAACAGCTTAAGATGAACCATTACCATCAGTAACAGCCCTGTAATACCAATATCCCCCACCAATAACGTACTTACATTAACTAATTTCCTCGTGATCTGCAAACCAGTAACCGTTTCACTTCCCACAGGTTTCACTTCTGAAGATTTCTACAAGAGAGCCAGTCCTCACATTAAAAGATGATTTAACAAGTTACACCAAGACTACTACAAGTGCAACCCCTTCCACACAAACCTCTTTAAAGTAATCACCAAACCATACCTTCACAAACATGCCTTCACAATTGCTTCTTTATATTTCCTAAACAAATGCCAAACTAATTTTCTTCCAAGAATAATCTGGCACTGAGAGACATCAAGACCCAGATTAAATGAGGCCCATAAAGTTACAAACTATCATTTTACCCACGGGTAAGGAACTGGGAGCTTGTTCCAGTCTCATCAGAAATTAAGACAGATCTGCATCATGACAGAGCAGATCCTTTGTCAACTCCACTGAATCAAGCTTATTTTGCGCCAAATGTCCTGAACACCCTGATAACAAAACAAACTCACATGCAATAGAGGAACTGCACATCATGCCCTATTTGCTTTTGGCCAACATTTCAAGTAAAGCTCAGATAAAGAAGAATTACAGTTTTATGCAACAGGGAAAGGAAGAAATTCTTTTTCCACGCCCCTGCCAAAGCAGTAACCCCAGAGTGAGGCTTAACAGCTGATCTACTGCATTTCTATTGTCCACTGTGCTGCAGTGAAGATACTCCATGGCAGAACACAAACAACTGATCACAGAGATGTCTGGCAGATTTCTTCAGACATCTTTACATGGACACAGTATCTGAGTTCAAAATATTCCAGATTGCCCAATGGTATTGACATGATCAAGTCAATTGTATTTGATGCCCTAATAAAAAATGACAATTTCTCACCTCAATGACATGTGGACGAACAGGTTTCCTCTCTTTTTTACTTCTGGCTATGCCCTTTAGAAAGTTTTCTACTTCTTTACATGCTGCTGGTATCTGCTGAGGTGTTGCATTCATGGAACATCTGTCAAAAATACATATCAAGTTTTTAAATATGGTTTTGTGTTTTCAGAGTCTTTTATAATTTGTCTTTCTAAACATTTTCTATTAAATCATCAGAATGTTAGGTCAGTGATCTCAGGTAATCATTAACAGTGAGAAAGGCAAAATACTCAATCTAGCATCTGCTGTGGAAAGTAATTACAGTCCAATTGCTGTTCTTTTGCTTGACCTAGAACACTTTTAGACCAAAAGTTGAGCAGTAGCTGTCAAACCACTTTTGCACACAAGACAGGACTAGCTCAGTTTTGGAAATAAAAATGTCTCTGAAGGAAAATAATGCCCTCTGTATCCTCTCTTTACAGGCAGCCCTAACATGGTTTTGAACACTACAGATATTTTAAAAATGTCATTTATCATTCCATGCTTTAAAAAACAAAACTTTGCACTTATCTCACTTCAAACAGACCCATTTTTGGAACTAATGCATCTGAGATTAAACACCTTACTGTGCTCTCTCTTTACTTTTTCCAATACATGCATAAAGCAAGTTTCAGAATGTCATCACTTTCCTTTTAAGAGCAAAACAAGAATCCAAACTCAACTATATTTGACTGTTACAAAACAATATAACAGTATTTGTCTAATGGGCACCTTGAAGCAAAAAATAAAAGGTAGATTTTTGACTATTTCTGTAATAGTCACACAGGTCACTTACCAGCTTTGGGTACAACTGTTACCTATAAAATTTGCTGTAAGTTTCTCATACCATTTAAAAACTGAACAAAATGAGCTACCATAGCTACTCCTCTTTTAAGCAACGGGAATTTAAATTGATGTTTGCGTAGTTTTTCCACGGATGTCCCATTTCATAAAACCCCAGTGCACCATGAGGTGCACTGAGAAAAGCATATTCACAGGCCATGAACTCGCTTTAACCAAAATGCCCCTTTTCTTTTTAGCTCACCTGATGTTGTCACTGTTTAATAAATACTTCTTAATGCGTGGTAGTTTGCGTAGTATTGGTTTAATATCAGGCATTTCTGCTATTCTCTTCATCAACTTCACCTGTGCAGGAAGGGACAGCAGAAAGAGCACAGATTATATCAACAGGAAGAATTAACAAAAACCAGCCTGTAACTCCACAGTAAAGGATTTGGGCCTTGCTGAAGGGCATTATTAACTTCTCACCTGATCCATCCCACTGAACATTTCCTGCAGCTCTCCAGAAGGTGTAAGGTTTTTGCTGGCTCTAATAGAGGCATATAAATGCCCACAATCTGGAATGCCATTTGACAGCTCCTGGGCAGTCCTCTTAACCAGCACTCTGAAATGTTCTTCCTCCTCGAATCGTGGGCTGAAAGAGAATACAAGCAGGTCTCATGCAAAAGGACACCAATGAAATTTATTTTACTGAATCATTCACCATCCCAAGCTCAACAAAGTGCTTTTAAACTGTTGGTTGTCCATTTAATCCACTATATAATCATGCTTTTGATGCAATACATAAGTTTAGAAAGACATTAGAGATAGAATTATGGAAATAAATCCCAAAGTAGGATCTCTAAGAAGAGGCGAATGGTTGGGGGAAGAGTGAAAAAGAGAACCCCAAAACACATGCAAACCCACAAACAAACAAAACCCCATGTACTGTACTTGTTAAATATTTCACTCCATAAATTCATCATGTCTGGCAGATTTCTATCCAAGCACAGAGATGAAAAGAGCACACCCTGAAGAAAAAAATAAACAAAACAGAACCCTTCACACAAGACAACCACAGCAATGGCCCAAGAAATGCACAGTAATTTTTCATGGAAGTGATGCCAAGTGAATGCTACACATCACAAAATCACTCTAACACAGGCTGTGCTA
This sequence comes from Acrocephalus scirpaceus scirpaceus, assembly GCA_910950805.1. Classification (NCBI taxonomy): domain Eukaryota; kingdom Metazoa; phylum Chordata; class Aves; order Passeriformes; family Sylviidae; genus Acrocephalus; species Acrocephalus scirpaceus. The sequence continues at coordinate 142,008,775 of OU383773.1, read as the reverse complement.
CTGAAATCAGAGCAGACATGAAATGTGATTGCTCTTCTTGCAAAGCAAGCCTGGCAATTCCTCAATTTCTTCTTCTCAACAGCAAGCAGCAGTTCAGACACAAAATTTCTTTTTTTTTCCCATAAAGTACAAGTTCTACTCTGGGGTGCACCTTTCTTCAAGGGAATTCCCTTAATTTAACTCCAGGATCCATAGGGAGCAGACAGACCCCCAGCAAGTTTGCAAAAATCTCAAGAAATATGGCTGGAACTGTTATGCCCAACACACAGATCTAATGATGCTGCCAACAGTGACATCACACATTAACAGCAATCTCTCTGTGTAACACCACACCGTTCTGTCTCCTACCCTCTGCTTCCAAAATATTTTGGAGCACTCAAAAATATGGTGACACGCTAGCGAAGCACTGCCTTAGACACAACACCCACATCAAGCACTCCTCTGACACAAAACACTAAGTTACTGTAATTATCTAATTTATATCTTACAAAAGAGGCACGAGTCCTTTCATACACAAAGTTTTCAATGCACATTAGCTTTACCCTCTACCTGAAAGCCCTGACTGACCCTTAACTACAGAACTGTTACTGCAACTGTAACATCTGCAAGGTCATGATTAATTTACCTGCTCATAGACATCCAGGTGTGAATCATCTGGAATGATATGTGGGCTGACAGACATACCACCTGTTTTTAGTTCTATTTTCTGGGCTTGTTCCCTGTAATCAAGGGCTCCACATCCCATCCTGTAAAAAAACAAGAGAGATTTGTTTCCCTTTTCAGTGTATACCAAAACCAAAATCCATGTAGCATTTGTAAAGTAGTCTGTTTAGGACAACATGAATTTAGCAACTAAACAATTTGGGGTGTTATCAAACAAACATAATACCTCATGCCTTACAAAATCTTCCCACTGAGCTTTTCAATTAAAGCATCCTGCTAATTTAAATTACTGTATTAAAACCCATGCTTTATGTGCAGGCTTGCTACCAACATCCACAAGAGCAACATTAACATCACACCAGTTGTTCTCATCAATAAAAACATATTCCTCCCAGCCCAGGTCACTTGTTCTGCTCTGTGCTCCTCTTTCCCCTGTGATGGGGTTACCCTTTCTGCCCCCACATGGCAAAATTGCACCAGAAGTCTATTCAAGTGAAAACTTTAATCTCTGCTAGGCTATTTCTCATTTATAGAAATTTTCCAAGCTGTTGAGGGAACGCTTGTGTTGACACTGGGCAAAAAGGCAATGCAGAGACTTTTGGAGGAGGGGAAACAATTTAGCAACATTGGGAAATAAGACAATTTTCTGCAGGAAACCAACTTATCAGCCTTTCCCTTTTATAGTAAGGACAGATGCTGGAATTATTAAAGGCAGTATTAGTATTTTGGCAAGCTGTATTACAGCCTGTTGCTTCAGCTTCTAAGAAAGCAAACCTCTCACTTGGTAATGACATTGCAGAAGAGTGGCACATATGGCTTGAGCTCCTCAGGAAGTGTGTTCAAACTGGAAACAGCTCGGAAATAAACCACCCCATTGGTTGGCTGAGCACAGTACTGGACAGGAATTTCATCAGCTGGGGACAAACAAACAAAAGCAAAGAATAACCAGCAGCTTCTTACTACAAATGCACGAAACTAAAATGATTTCTTACAAGATTATCTCATATCTCATCAAGAAAAATTTTCTGTTGGTGTTTCAGAGTCACTTCTTGTTTAAATTTTGCACATTATACTGAATGCTGGACCAAATGGGTTTTTCTGTTTCTGTCCATGGTAAGATAACAGACACCTGGACAAGTTGAAAAGAGAATTCTACCAGAGGTCATATTTTAGAGACAACATTCAAGCAAAAGAAATAGTAACTTGTTCCTGAACAAATCAAAAAGCTTTTCTTCCTTATTTTTGCCTTCATCTGTTTAGAAATTGAGGAAAGCAACTTCTTGTACTGTATGCTCTTCCTAAGCCAGGCCATTACAATATAGACATTAGAATTTTCACAAAACCAGGTAATTTTTTGCATCAAAATTACAGTCTTGACACTTGCTGGTAATTTTTGAAGAAAAATATGTTAGAAATATACTACAGAACAGTATATACCTGCAAAATTTTGACAGAACTGTAACAAAATTTAGATCTACCATCTCCTATCAGTCCCTGGGGAAGTAACTAGCAAAGCAGGGAAAAGCTTGCACTGAAGTTATGAGGAATGACTGTAACTTATTTTTTTTCCCATGGTCCCTGTATGTCCTATTCTGTAAAAAACCGGTAGGGAGGGACAGCAGCAAGGAAGGCTTGCTGCCGTAGCTGCCAAGGGCTCTGCAGCCTGGGTAAGCCTCTGGAAAGTGGACAGATTACTCAAGAGCACTGAATGTGCCAGCCAGAGACTCCTCTGAATGCAGGGCACGGTGGGAGTGTGCCTGCAGCAGGGAGCTGCCATTAGGAGCTCCTGCCAGCCCTGGGAAGGCCGGGAGGCTGTTCCGTGGGGCCCCTCAGAGGCTCTGCAGACCCACTGCCGTGTCTGCCAGAGGTGTTGGGCTGCAGTGGAGGAAAAAGAGCACAGCTATGGGCCACAAAGCCAGGCTATGTGCTGGGCAAGGGGCCACAGCAGGGCCAGCAGCCAGGGAAGAACCCAACAGCTCTGCTCTTTGGGACACGAGGCACTGGCGACACCAACCTGTGAGTGTTGTCTCCAGCACAGTGAAGGGCATTTTGGGCTCGATGTCGGACACTTTTAAAGCTGGGAGACAAGAGGTATCCTGAGGTTTGCTTTGAAGATCAATTAATTCCAAACCTAGTAAGGAGAGAATACCAAATCGTCATTTTCAGCTTGTAGTGACAGAGCTGTCAAGACCTAAAACCTACTGAGATGATGCAGACCAGAAAAACTCAAGAGTCAAGTTTGGAGTCTTCTATTGGCAATTTTGCAAATATTTTACTAAAGCAAATTCTGCAGATTATCATGTAACAACAGCAAAGAGAACACTTTTGTTAGATTCTCTTTCCAATCCCCTCTTCACAACCTGTTTACAGCGACATGTAATTTAATCTTTAAGTGACACTTGCCCGTCTGTCCTGTCACTCAGTCCTGCAAGCATCGACCCAGACCTGGCAGATAAGAAGCTTCTTTCTACCCCAATCCGCTCCAGTTCTTACTCAAGTGCTCTGTCAGAACACTGATGCAGCTGAATTGTTGTGATTACTTTCACATTTCAGACTTTCAGGTACTAGCTGGTCACCACTGAGTACCCTCCAATTTATCTCTGTAAGTAGAAAGCCTCGTCTGATTTCGTGCTCCCCTATCTCCTGTCACACACCAAAGCTTCAGAAGATTAATGCCATGTTTTTGGAGGATTTCTGTGACTAGACACTGCTTTAACAAAATTAGATGACTGCCCCTGGTTTTCAAGCCTAAGTTACTCTCCAGAATAAGTTAAACCCAGCATTACTTTTATAGTTGGCTTTTTAACCAGAAAATACAAGAAATATAATTACAAAATATAAGTTTTACAGGAGCATGGAGCAGACCTCATGCTCATAAATAAACAGCTTCAAGACACATGACATCTGAAGAGAGGGTGCCAAGAGGATGGAGCCAGGCTCTGCTTGGTGGTGCTGAGCAAAGGACAGGAGGCAACCGGCAGAAACTGATGCACAAGAAAGTTCCAACTGAACATGAGGAAGAACTTTACTGTGCAGTGACCAAGCATGGAAGAGATTGCCCACAGAGGGTGTGGACTCTCCCTCACTGGAGATATTACAGAACCAGGATGCAATCCTGTGCCACAGTCTCCAAGATGTCCCTCCCTGAGCAGGGAGGTTGGCCCAGATGACCCACTGTGGTCCCTTCCAACCTGGCCCATTCTGGGATTCTGTGAATTCATCTTCCACTCAGTGTAAGTTAAGAAAGAATAAACAGATAGGTATTTTAAAACATTTTCCTTTCTTCTGCCCTAATGAAGACATTGATCATTCTATTTTTGAGTGCTAAAACTAATAGAATATTCAACCATACACTGTCACTGTAATGTAACCACTGCACTGCATAGCCCTGTAACACATGTACACAGGTTTGCAACAAAAAAAGCCCATCCTTTTCAGAGGAAATGTTGGAGAATACCTAAGAATTTAAGATACTTCACAGAACAACAGCTAAAAAACAGTCATACAAATAAAAATGTGAAAAAGCAAGTTAACCTTTTTCAAAAATTTGTGTTTTTTCTTCTTCAGAAAGTGCATTGACCTTTTTTTCCAGCTTTTCTGCTTCCATTTTAGCTTGTTTGTCATGGTAGTCTTCCTCTGGACTCATCGAGAGAGTCAATTTGTGGGGATTATCCTGCAGAAATACATCCCAAAACAAAGCATTAATTCTGAGGGCAACTTCCTTGCCTCAGATTATTGCTCCATCAGCAGCAGATGAACAGCTTGTGCATCATCTGGCTTGCATGTTATCAAAAGTATCACAACCACACAGACTGAACCCTTGGTTTCATACAGAACAAGCTGCTGTGGGGAAGAAGCTGCTCACCACAAGGACAAGCACCAACAGCCTTCTGCTAAGTTTCTGCTAAGTCTGGAGTCAGAATCTCTCAACAGCACACAGTACTCATTAGTTTAATTAAATCCAGGTTAAACAACTGTACATAACGCTACAGAGTTACATGCCCTAAGTTTTATCTGGAGGGTGTTCTAAGATGGGGCAATTCTGCTAAATGCAAGAGGGTTTGATTCAACACCTCTTTTAACCTGCCCAAGCTTGAGTGCACAGAGATCCCATATGATGTAGAATGTGCATGCCTTATCCTGCTCAGAAATGCTTTACACATCAGCCTGGCTGCCACAGAACTCCAGGTATTATGCAAGTGTCATAACCGCTGTTGAATTCTTCTTTGTTTATACCAGACTGTGGAATTTTAATATCAAAATTACTCAAGCAGCTTCCATTTTCCATAACAGTAAAGGGAGGCCAGACAAAAGACAGTGACCTCAGAAAATGCCCATTTCAATGTAGGAGTCAAACAGCAACATCTGCCACTGACAGATACCAAGAATTTGGGACAATGTAATAAGATTCTGTTTTATGAGTTTCTCTCCCCCGTGCCTGTGTGAAAAGACTACAGAAACCTGACTGCAGAGGTAAAGAGGGAAATGCAAAATTAACCAGCCATAGTAAAATGGACAAGATGAATAGCTTGCTCCCTGCCTGCTTTAATAATTTCCTAGCACAAGGTACAACAGTGCACAATCTTGTGATGTAAGAACATCCAACTATTCTCATCATTTCCTACCGAGATGTGCCTTTGCCTCAGCCCCCTCAACAGAACTTACAGTAAAGGACATTCACAAAAATACTGCACCTGTATTTCTTCCCTACACAGCTCTCTACTACCTCCAGTCACTAGTAAATATTCTTAGGAAAACTGATTTCAACTGATGCCACTGTCTGTTGGTGCTTTTGAATATATTATCACCAAGATTTACTCCAATCAGGGTGACAGTTACTTATAATAAATCTGCCTTTCAAAACAAACAAGTCGACTAGGGAAAAAAGAAAAACCCAAACAAAAACCTAAGAAAAAAGCAAACAAAAAACAAAGCCATTAAAACAAACAAAAAACTCACACCACTTTTGCATTGCTATCACTGGATTTTCTTTTCTGGAGTTAACTAATTCAGGGTTTCAGAACTATTCAACATTATAATGCCTTTATAGCTTATTTTTTATTTCTGCAGAAACTCCAGAAGAACATATGGTGAGGAAAAGAAGAGAAAGAGCAGAAAGTAATTGGCACTGACAGCAAAATTCAGACAGCAGTTCAATGAACATGAGGAACACCAAGACAATCTCACCTGTAACCAAATCCTTTGCAAGGAAAAGGAGATACACCATGCTATGTCAATACCACGGAACACACAACTAGGTCCAAAATTCTCTGTTCACATCTGAACTTATCAGGAAGAGATGTGCCCTTCCATATAAATCACAGTTGGGTAAAACATTAAATGTTCTATTAAATGTGGTTCCAAATGACCAGCCAGATAATTTTTTTTCCACTTTGTAAAGTGGAAACTTATAAAACTAACATGTTTCATTTGAATGTGTTACAGTTCAATCTACACCTGGAAACAGGCAATATGGTGACCAAAAAATAGCCTTCAGTTTAACTTCAAATACAAAACTGTGATTTAAAAATTAATACAAAATAACTTTCCTTAAGTTTGCCTACCTTGAAGTATGTTTTAACTTTTTCCTGAAGAAATCTTGGATTTTCTTTAAGACATTGCCTGAACTGAGAGACTTTATCTGCAATCTTCAGAAGTTCCACTGGATCCCCGTCTTGATTCCAGCACGAAGCTATATACTGTATGGGAAAAGCATAAATAGGTAAGCAGGACAATCTATCTGCACTTCTCTAACTAACAGCATCCGTGTTCAAAACACCTTAACATTTATACTTGAATAGCAGACACAGAATGAGTAGTCCTAATGTAGCCGTAGGGGGAAAAATATTGTTCAGATAAAGGTTCTATTCCATCATCACCTATTTTCTCCATTCTTGCCTCTAATTTCACCAAATGACCATTTTTTAAAATTACTACTCTTTTTTTTTTTCATAGTTGCACATATCCAGAAATATACTGTAATATTCTTTAGTCCCTCATATTAAAATTAATTTTTCAGCTCAAGAAAAAAGGATTACAGAAACAGGTGGTAGAGACAAAGTACATACACACTACAGTTTTGTATCAGCTAGATGAAATGATTTATAGGAAGATGACTCAAACATGTAAAGTATGTAAATTAGATGAGACTTTGGAGAAAGAAAATACTAAATAACCAGAAAAATCCCCATGATATTTCTTTTATTTTCTAATTTGAGTTTGCTTAAGTTGCTATTGAAAGTTCTCCAAAGCACCACAAGTACAAGATACCAAAAGTTTCTCCATTTCTACTGTGTGTGAATGAGGGAAAAAAAACAAAAGCAAAGCAAAGTATAAAAATCCCAAGACATATATTAAAAAAAGCCTTTAAAAGGCTTTATATAGAGAACAAATGCATCGTAACTGTCAAATCCACCTTCTCTTTTCTTAGTTCTTTAATTACAAGCAAGTTCATAAGCCTTCAGCATTTTTTAGTAACTATTTTTATCTATCCTGTGGAAATTCCCTAATATGATACAAAGTATAGTATTCTTTTAGAACATGCTTGAGCTAATTCTCTTGAAATAAAAGTAGCCACTCCTTATTTGAGGCTGCTGTGGGGTCATTACAGCAGTTCAGTCCTGGTTCTCAGCAGGCAGCCTAAAACTTTAACCATGTATCTAAGAGCATTGTCCAAGCAGTTTTTGAACACTGACAGGCTTGGGGCCATGGCCCCTTCTTTGGTATCACCGTTCATCCTCTGGCATCAGCTCCACCACACAGCCACCACTCAATCTGCCCCTCACAGCAGGATGTGAGGGGAGGAGCAGAAGAGTGAAAGCAAAGGAACTCATGTGTTGAAATAAATGCAGTTCAACAGGTAAAGCAAAAGCTGTGTGCAAGCAGAGCAAGCCAAGAAATTCATTCCCTGCTTTCCATGGGTAGGCAGATGTTCACCATCCCCAGGCCTGCAGGGCTCCATCACATACGCTGGTGACTTGGGAAGACAAACATCATCACTCTAAACATCCCCTCCTTTCTTTTTCCTTTCTCTTACTGCTGAGCAGGGTGTGAGACAACCCTTGGGTCATTTGGGGTCAGCTGTCCCCTGGTGCCCCCTCCCAGCTCCTTGCCCATCACCAATCTCCTGGCTGGTGGGGTGAGGGACAGGCAGAGAAGGCCTTGACACTGTGCCAACACTGAGCAATAATGAAAACATCCCGGTGTTACCAGCACAGACCCTGAACACAGCCCCCTTGCAGCCACTGGGAAAAGATTTAACTCTACCCCAGCCACATGGGAGAGCTTAATCCAATGTCTGACCATCCTCTTGTGAACAGCATTTTCCTAATATCAAAACTGATGTCACCTGTCTTGACTTTCATAGGACCTTTGACAATCCCACAAAACATCCTTCATCGTTAGATTGGAAAGATATGGATTTGATGGGATGGACTATTGGATGGATAAGGAATTGGCTGGATGGTGACATGCAAGCAGTTGCAGTCCAATGGCCAGCATCCAAGGGAAGATCAGTAACAAGCACTGCCTGTCCCTCAGGGGCCTGTACTGGGTCCAATGCTATTAACCTTTATTAACTACACAGCCAGGGGCACTGAGGGCACTCACAGCAGGTTTGCAGATGACACCAAGCTGTAAGGTGTGGTGGACACTCTGGAGGGAAGGGATGCCATCCAGAGGGACCTGGACAGGCTTGAGGAGTACACCTAGGTGAACCCCATGAAGTTCAAACAAGGCCAAGTGCAAGGTCCTGCACTGAGGCTGGGACAATGACCAATAATCAGTACAAGTTTAGTCATTTAAGGTTTGAAAGCAGACCTGCAGAGAAGGCCTTGGGGATAATGGTAAGAGAAATTGAAACTGAGACCACAACATGTGCTCCAAGCCCAGAAAGCCAATAGTATCCTGGGATGCATCAAAAGAATCAGGGCCAGCAGGGCGAGGGAGGTGATGCTGCCCCTCTACTCCACTCCCACTAGAGCCCACCTGAAGTACTACATCCAGCTCTGGGGCCTGCAGTGCAAGACAGACATCTACCTGTTGGAGCAGATCGGAGGAGAACCACAAAAATGATCAAAGTGCTGGAACACCTCTCCTACAAAGGCTGAGAAACTTGAGTTTGTTTAGCCTGGAGAAGAAAGGGGCTTTGGAGAGACCTTACTGTGGCATTTCAATATACGAAGAGGGCTTATAAGAAGATGGACTTTTTACACATCCTGTACAGACAGGACAAGCACTAACAGTTTTAGACTGAAAGAGGGCAGATTTAGATTGGACATAAAGAAAGAATTCTTTGCTATGAGGGTGGTGAGACAGTGGAACAGGTTGCTGACAGAAGCTGTGGGTGCCCCATTCCCTGAAGTGTTGAGCTCTGAGTAACCGGATTTAGTGAATGATGGCCCTGCTTATGGCAGGGAGGTTGGAACTGGATAATCTTCAAAGGTCCCTTCCAACCCAAACCATTCTATGATTCTATGATCACTTTAGTTATAACTAGGTCCCTATAACTAGGCCCTCTTCAAAGCCAACTTCTAAAACATGAACTCAGGGAAAGAAACTGAAACATAACTCTCTTCTATGGAGTATTAACACTAAATGCTGCAAGACTGGTCTTAAAAAGCATGAAATACTCAAGAGCTTTCTTTTTTAGAATGAAGACATAGCAGTTGAATCAATTTCAAGACTTAAAAATGTTGAGGAATAAAGTTATATGCACAAATATTTCATCAGATAGAATTACTCACAACATACAAAGACATGCCAGGAAGTACTGACTATTAAAGTCAAGCATATTTTGCCAGATTTACCATGAAACATGACAGGCACTTAAATATCCACAATTTGCCTATTTGGCTGCATGACAATTGATCTGAAACAGCTTTTGTTTGTGCTCTCCCGTTTACAAATCCCCTGTTAATCCAGGGCTCTGCTTCTTTGCCTGTGTATATCTAGGAATGAAATCCTGCTCATGCAAATACATCACCTGAGTGACAGAAAGCAAAAGGGCCACTGAGGAACTGAAGCTGCTGCAGAGCAGAAAGGAACAGAGGAGATTAAGAATGAGTGGTTGCAGGACCCTGATTTCCACAGTGACTGCAAGTACTGCACCTCACTCATTCCAAATATAAGATGACTTGCAGACTTCTTCAAGACACAACACTCTGCTGTGGAATGGATTTTCTGTAACAGTTTGGTATTAAAATTTGAGACCACGAATTGCATTAGTGTACATTTCCCCTTGTGAATCTAGAAATTAACTTAGAGCAGTACAATCCTAAAGCCCATAGAAAAATATAGTCCTTCTATTTGGCTTTTAGAAAATACACAGGCATCTAGCCAAAACACACAGTTCCCAGAGCCATTATGATACGCCCCTCACAGAAGTAACCAGTGCTACTACAATCAAAGCTGCTACTCAGGGAAAAACAACAGTGATTAACTCACACAGTGGGAAGTCCCAGACAGTCTGACAGCTACTGAAAAGAAAGAAGGAAGATGTACACAATATGACAAAGGAAGAGCCCTTAAGTGGAAAGTTTTACACATCAGAAGCCAACAAAATGACCCTGTATTTTATAAAGACATAGGTAGTAGATTTTTTTTTTCACTATTCTTAAAAAAAAACCACACACACAGACTTACAGATGTCAGGGCAAGTCCAAAACTTGTAGACTGATGCTTCAGCTGTATTTCAATTTTGTGAAGTAGAGCTTCAATCCTATCTTCCTCAAATCCTTTCCTTTGGGAAGGTGTGATGAGAGAAGAAATCATATCCATTAACACTGATCACTTTAAGTGAAGTTATGAAAATGAATTATTAGATCGATAAAGGAAGCATTACAACATAACATCTTTCACACTGAATTAAAATTGATATGAAATAATCTAATCATGTTGTGTCATTTAGAGAAACTGAACTAACATCATTAAACTCCTGAAGGTTACACTGATGAGAACAAGCTACAATAAAGGAAGTAGCAGAAACATTACTTCTGCTTTGGTGCCTTTATTGTAATATAATTAGATTTTTAAGGCATGTTATTATATACAAGTCTGTATTATTACATGTCTAGCTATTATTTTATTAACTAATTTTTATTAAAGATTTAGCATTACTCACGCAATAACTTCATCGACTGTTCTATCAATTATTTGTTTCACAGTAACAATGTCTCTTTCAGCAATACCCTGTAGACCCACACTGAAATAAGCTTCTCTTGTTGAGCCATTAAACCTAGAGTAAAACATAACCAACTCAGTAACAAGTACTACAACTTAAGCATTAAAGCTGCCAACAAAGGCAGGAGAAGGGAAAAAACACCCATTGTTTCCACATATACAAACACACAAGATTTTAAAAGCTAGACAGAAAGTAAAATAATTACCAAAGAGGGAAGAAATGGAACTTAAAAGCATTTTTGTTCTATTTCAGTAGTAGTAGCCACTATTAAGAAAACCTCCAGCATATGGTTTTAGAGAAAGAAAAACAGCTACAGAAGTAAAGCTGGTATTTGCTGTTAATCTTCCCATTCATCTGTAATTTCTTTCAGGTAAAGAAGTCTCTCTTTTTAAGGTGAAAATTTTAGCTGCATGTAACACCAAACACATAGATTCTACTTAAGCAGGTGAATGGACCACTTCTAAAGCAGTACACGTACAGTAAGTGGTTAAGGTGAAGTTTCCCATGTTTGCTGCAATTGTTATCAACTGTCCTAAAAAAAATTGTAACAGTAAAGACAATTTGGTCCAAGCAGTCAAGGCAGGATTAATCACAGAGCTCATCTTTAGAGAGACAAATTGGCACTTGCAGAAATACAGAACACCTAGCAGAAAAACCACAGAAAGAATTCAATGGCAGGCTGAGGCACTGGATTCTGCAATACTCATCTCTGGACTCAAACTTATTCTTGTAGAGTCATCACTACAGTCACTAAGGCAAATTAATGCCAGCTCACCGAACAGTTCAACTCCATATCAATCCAGCCAACCTGGAACAGGACCAGCTGACAAAAAATACAACATAATCCCTACTTCAGCGTCTAAAGATGGATTTGTACTGCCATGCTCTGGACTATTAAGATGCCTACATGGCACAGGACTTGCACAAAGCCAATTCATGTAGAGACAGGTCAAGCCAGGCAGAGTAATACATTAAATTCGTGGGTGAGCATAATAAGGTTTTGCACCCAAAACAACTGAGAGAGTCACTGGTGAAAAAGGCATGATTTTTGTCATCCTCAAGTCTAGGAATCAGTCAGATGAATCATGCCTGGAAAGCACTTCCTTCTCTGTGCTGACAAAAAAGGCAAAATGTGACGAGCAGCTAAGCCCAAGTTCAGCGCAGACAATATGCCCATAGTGCGCTCAGGAGATGGGCTGGGAGCTGCAGCTGGAAGCAAGGACTGGGAGCTCCAGCTGGAGCAAGTGTCAGCTGAAACACCCTTTTGTACTGAGGTGATGGCAAGTTAACAGCACCTGATTGCACAAAGGCACATTTGTGACAAACCTACCTACTACTAAACCACAGAATTAAAGCAATAAAAGCAACATGGTTACACAGAAGAGCTCACAAAAACTTCTGAGTAATACTTAAATGTCCAGGATGAAAAACTCAGGCAAATTAAGGCACTGAAGGTATTCCATACTTTATTTTACCTATCCATTTTTATGGTTTCTAAGCTGTAAACAATACAACTTTGATTAAACAAACTTAGCTTCTATCCAAGTGCTTTGACAAGCCAAAAGTTACATCTGAGAATGCTTTACAGTTCACCAGGAGAAACTCAAACAACGTTTTAATATTAAAATAAGATTACTCTGGTGTAAATTGTCTCTATAAGAGATGAGTTCTTCCAACTTAAAACTGCTTTCTGGTTTTTCTAATATGGCTTATAGTGATGAAATGTGAATTGCAACACTTACCCAACATCAGGAGAAAAATCCGTACCGACACCAGACTCAATTAAGGCTTTGTAAAAAGGAGAATTTGGCCCATCAACCAACAGTGAAGACAGCAGGCTTAAGGTGAACGTTTCAAAAGTGTCTGTAATACTGAAGAAAAACTATTAGTTCTTAAAAACCGTATGCAACACCCAGTATCACTGAGTCCATTTCAAAAGAACTAGAAAACAAAGGCAGAGGGAGTAAGGGAGAAGTAACTGTCAGCTGTGAGCCCTGCATAAGACCTTAGGGAAATAGGAGGGCTCTGCATCTTTCACTTGTTGTAACTACCAGGAAAGCAATTTAAATTGGGCTGCAAGGGGAGATAAGTTAGTAGCAGGGTCATACAGAAGAGCTTGCACTTGGCAGGGAATTAAAAGGAAGACAATGTTTTCAAATGTCTCATCCACTGAACAGTTCTGTGAATTAACATTTGATTTTTCTCATGTCTATCTGCTAATTATTCAGCAATTAAACTTATATTTAAAAACAGGATTTATCTAGTTTCCCATGGCAGTATTTTCTTTAGAGATAATATTTATCGAGAGGAAGTGGGGACAAGAAACACGCCTGCACCTTGCCTAAGGTCTAAAATGAATCTTTTATTCAGAATTTCATTTTGATATACTTACTCTGTCAACAAGTAGCTGACACTGACAGTGGTCTGCTTGGAAGGATCAGCAGCAAAGGAGTCTAAGCCACATGTTACCCTGTGTTCTCTCTATAAAGTACAATAAATGATACACACTAAACTCAGAGCAGAAGTTACAAACAAGAAATTACTTGCACCTTCATAGTATCATCTTTCCAATTATTTAAAATAATTTTACAGATGCTCATGAGTAAATTCAAGATCCATGAGCCAATACACAAACACACATTATATTGAAAAATGTGAGTGGCATCTCAATTTTTAGAAGTGGACAATATAGAAGAGGCTGAAGAAAGTCTGGCCATAAATAACAATCTGAACTGGTTTTCAAAGAAATGTTTACACTTCTGGACAAGCCAGGGAGGAAAAGGAGGAGGCAGGAGGAAGAGAATGCAAAAATTATTTTTGACACAAAAGTTTGGAAGATTAGATACCATTAGAAAGCGTATTTCCTGACACTAAGTATCAGTATCTCTTTCATTACCCCTAAATGCTTTCCATTAATAAGTGCTTCAGTGTTTCAAATGGCAAGGGACTTGAAAATTGGAAATACGAAAAACAAACGACTGCAGGTAATCATTACAATACTGAAACTCAAAAGTAAGTGTAGTCCATCCCCTATGTAACCAAAAATAAAAATAGTTCAGTTCATTTACACAATTCTAAACAAAGGAATAACTCCAGCAGGTTAGGATAAATTATTAACCTGGGGAGTTTTTAGGGTTTAGTGGTTTTTGTTGGTTTGTTTGTTTTACTTACAGGCTTTTCCCAGAGTTTCTGTTTTGGGATGTCAGTATTTGATTCAATTCTTTCAAATTTTACCAATGCTTCCTCATGTATTTGCTTCAGATGCTGCTCCAGTGGAAAATTACCATAGGTGAAAAATCTGCATTTCAAATAAAATATCGGGATTAAGCATTTGACTTAATACAAAATTTACAGTATCTACTTGTATTATACTCTGAATTTCATGTGCTTTCCAGTAATTCTGTTACATCTGGAGTGGAAAATAGTTTGGTGGGTCTTCAGCACATGCAACATATATAAAATTCGCAGATCTTTTGATAAAAATCCACATTTCTTAGCTTGTGGGCCATGAAACACCTTATTATTTTCATAACACAACAGTTTTATTATGTTCAAATTTGTTCAGTAGTAGGAATATACAATATTTCAGAAAAAGAAATATTAGCAATTGAAGCCAGAAACACAGTGCTCCTAAGTTTCAGAAGACAAAATTCTTATGGTCCTCACACTTGAAGTATAAAATACAAACATCCATGTCCTAAGTTTTGTCTGTCTATAAAACATGGCTGGGTTCCATGGGTCACTCCACCAAACACATTCCCATACCTAAATGACTTCCACTGCACCAAATATGAACACAAGCTGTGCCTCAGGTAAATCTCATTCCCTGATTAAAATCTCAACACCAGTACAGCAGAACACTTGGGATGATGAGAAAAATTAACAGATTGTAAACCCACTGTCATGACACAAGCTGATGTTCCATAAGTGAATTAAGCAGAATAACAGCAAGATTAGTACAGAAGAAACAATTATTTTCCTGCATGTAACTTTCAAATTGACTTCCAGTTTAAATACCTTATTAATACAAACCAAATCAGTAGCTGAATCAAATGACTATCCATTATTTAGAACTCACTACAGTAATATGTGACACAGGAGGAAATTAAATAATTCATTTGTAACCTTTTAACTTAATCTGTGTTACTACAAAGAAGACAGGAACCCTTAATCTGTGCTACTTGGATCTTAACTCCCTAACATTACTGCTAAATACTTATTAGTATGCTGCCTTTCCCCCAGCCCATACGAGTTTAGACCAATCAATCCCCAAAACACAACTGCATGATCAGGCAAACAGACACACCTGAGAAAATCAGCCACCTTTCCTTCCTGCTTTCAATTCACTCTTCATTGCTCTTTCTAGAAAAAATTCCTTGCTTCCATGCTGTTCTAGCTGCTGCAGGGCACAGGTTATCTTTGTTGCTGGCCATGTGGATAAAAACACTGTGCTTCTGGTTTTCTCCTCACAAAATACAAACAAAGCACTAATCCAATAACCTAGGAAGTTAGTCACTGATCTCACATACCTGGAATTGCTTGGATGATAATGTGTGGCATGGAACTGCTTGAGCTGCTCCCATGTAAGGTCAGGAATACATAATGGATCTCCACCAGAAATGACACCGTAAGTGTGATCAGGAAGGATTTTGTTCTGCAGGTGCTGTGCAAATATCCTCTCATTGTCTGTCTTAATAGGAAAAAAACACATTTCAGTAAAAGCCACCAAAACACATTTTAAAGACAAAAGGTGCTCAACCTCCTCATATAAGCATGCAGTCCCATGTAGTTTAATAAAACTAGTTATGTTTCCATGCTAATGCAAGAGAGTATTTTACAATAAAATCCATTAACAAGGTGCCTTTCTACAGGTAAACAAACTTTTGGCAGGCTAACTTGAAAAAATTCTACGCAACAGTGTTGACTTTACTGAGGACTTAATTTTCAAAAGGGGGAATGTAAATCTCTGGTGCAATAAAGCCATTGATAACCTACAGCTGAAGCTACCTCACCATCCGTAAGAACTTAAAGCAAACATCCAAAAAACTTACAAATGCCCCTTTCATTTCATTAAAAACAACTCCTTTGAAGACTAGAGGTGTCTGAGGATCAGCTGGATTCTCATGTTCTAACCTCCAACCTTCTTGCCTGAAAAATTAATAACAGCAAGTGTTGAGAATTTGAAGATTTTGTTGACGGGGGGGGGGGGGGGGGGGGGGGGGGGGCAGGGCTGCCTTTTTTTTTTTTTTAATTTAAGGTTTGCATACATCTCAAACTGTCTTACCAGAAATCCAGCTGACGTAAACATGGAAAGAAAGCTGCATCCAAGTACACTGACAGAAGATTCTGAAAGTCCTTGGGATTTTGTGTTGAAAATGGATAGAGTGTGTAATCACTAGCTGCATATAAATAAATGTAAAAAAATCAGAATTTTACAAAGTCTAAGACGCATTTTGTCATTGTTGATTTTTAATTTCTCATCCATGTAAATAAGTGGAAGAGAAGAAATGTATTTTTGCTGAGGAATACATATATTTAACACTGCAGCCATTTTACCATGAAAACTTTGCTTTAGCCATATACCCATATAAATAATTAAATGTATTTTTGTATACTACAAAGCTCCAGCTCTACTGGGACTTTGACAAATGAACAAGACTTGTTGTCTTGCCTTGTTAACTTTTTAATATCTCACAACATTCACACCCAATAATAATGGCTCCCTAAAGCCAAATTAAGGAGAGCCAACAGACAGCTCTACTGCAATGAAACCTCATGCATTTTAAGTGGTATTATTTCCTTTGGGCTTACCTGTGAATGCATTCATAAAAGTGGAGAGTGACCTGTTTAACATTTTAAAGAAGGGATCTCTGCAGGGATACTTTTGGGAACCACATAGCACCGTGTGCTCCAGAATATGCGGGACCCCAGTGCTGTCCATTGGAGTGGTTCGGAATTGGATACTGCAAGAGAGAGCAGGCAGAGGGATGCAGTCATTTGGGAGCAGAAGTCCACGCACTCCTACCTGCACCTGTGATTTATGGGAACATCATCACTGCCTAATAGCAAACATGGCACACACCAGGATGCAGAGTTTGAACTCTTCAGACTCCTGAGTGCTCAGCCATCTTTTTCAGAGGGTGTGCAGCCTCTGCATTTCTATTTCTGGAGTTAGTGCAGAAGTTTTCAGCACATGAGTAAACTCATTTCTTTATACGCAAAAGGCTCAAATAAAAAAACCTCCTGGAAGGTTATGGTTGTATAATCTCTGTCTTCGAAAGTTTTCAAGGCAGGAACTTGAAAACTTGACCCTGTTTTGAGCAGCAGACTGAACAACAGACTTCATGATATCTGTTCCAACCTGAAAAATTTTAAGAGGCCCTACAAAGGAAGTATTGTCCTCCCTGTTATCACAAAATAATCCAGCCATGATGCTAGATTACGACTGAAAAAACACAAGGTGATGTGGAGATTATAATACCTATATTAATGTCTTACCTGAACAGATTATTGGAGTCCTCCCGAGCCACATGTAAATATCTGGCTCCTGTACCATCGTGAGTAAGCTTCACTGCAGTCAGGAACAGCTCAGGAACAGCTGTCACCTGCATTGGAAGAAAACATCTGTATTGCAGTGTGACTTCAACTAGGTCAAATAAATTCTGCATGATATAGGAATTAGTTTGTTGGTCCTACATATAATACTGGCTTATACAGTATTAAATACAGTTTTGCTCCTGTGGTTTGAGGGGAAAAATAATTATGAAAATGGAAAATAAAATTTAAATGAAATGTATAACCCAATGAAAAAATATACTACCACAAAAGAACCATACTGTTATGGTACAGATAAAAATTCAATCAGAAATACAAAAAGAAAAAGCAGGTATTCAAAGGTCAGTGGCTGGTGCAGACATAGAAAAAGCAAGGACCTTGTTTAAACACTAGCTCTGTCACTAGCAATCATTTCTCACAAATAACCTTTACTCTCTACTCCTGTTTTTTTCTTTTAAAAAACTAGAAAGAAATTCAACATATTTCCATGGCAGCTTTCCAATAGAGGTATTAAAAGCATCTTAGGAAACAACGTATTATTGAATGTGTTTATCAAAACACACTCACACACTGAAGTTCTGTTATCTGTCAGGACTTTTAGAAGGCCACACCACATGGTCACATCTGCAGCAGACAGACAAGCTCGTAGGGCACATTATTTACTCCAGAATTAGCCCCCTACAAGGTATTAATGGCACCTAAAGTATTTATTTGCAGAGAAGTAACTACAAGGAACTCCTGAATTATTTTTATGACTGACCATCCAAAGCAAGTATTTAGTGCGCAGACGCCTGGCCTGCCCCAGGTGCCTTGCAAGCACGGTGAAGTTTATGTACACAAACGGAAAAAACGCCAGCGACGGGCGGCGCTCACCTGCTTCACGGTGAAGCCGTGGATCTGCTCGCCCACCCGGTACTGCAGCGCTCTCTCATTGGCGGCAACGCTCTTCCACCTCCACGCCCTCCGACTCAGGGACCTGAAACGACACCGCTCCCTCTAAACAACTGCGCTCCCGCCGGCGGCGCCACAGCCGCGACCGACACCGGCCCGGGCTCCACGGGGAGCAGGGCCCTGTGCCCGGCCAGGGGCTCGGAGCCCCGCGTCCCTCGGCCGAGCGCCAGGGCAGCGCAGGGCGAGGGTCCCGCCCGCTCCCCGCTCCCGTTCGCTCACCGGCCGCGGCCCAGCAGCCCCCGGCAGCGGCTCCACATGGCTGCGCGGGCCAGGCGGGCCGGGCCGCACGGCGGAGCGCAGCGGGCACCGGCGCAGGCGCCGCCGCCCCGCCCGCATTGGCGGCGGCCCCGCAGCGCCGCCCGCCCCGCCCCGAGCCGCTCCGAGCCCCAGCGTAGGGCCTGCGGGGCTGTGGCGGGCACGGCCAGCCGCCCTTTGCCGCTCTATTTGCCATTTTGGGGAGGATTGCCTGCGATGGCAGGGCGACCCCTTGGAAATGTCTCTGCGTTGTTCACGAAGTTCTCAGGAAAATCGAAAGCTCCGTGGGTTGTGAAAGGAGCGACCTTTGAGCAGAGTTTATTGTTTGTTTTTCCAAATTAAAGAAAACAAAACAAAACACAATATCCGAGATCGGTGTGTTCCAAGGGCTGCATCGCTGCTCTCCCATGCCTTGCCAGTGCATCGATATGTTAATGCCAAGACTTGGTGAGGAAAAAGGGCAAGCAGCAGTACGGGGGAAGCTGAACCCCGTGAATGCCCTGCGGCTGTGCCTGGGTGTGCGGAGCCCTTGTGTGTGCGGAGCCCTTGTGTATGCAGAGCCCTTCAGCCGCACACAGCCTCTGCACAGGGACTGCACGGTCCGGGTAAGCTTGGAAACATCCATGTCCATATCCATGTAACGGGACCTCACTGCGGCTTCGCAGGATGCCGTACCCACCAGGAAAGTGCTTGTACGTGCCTGGGCTTTTATTCCTTCCGTTTTGTAAATGAATAGGATTTTGAGATAGTAACTTGAAATTTGATTTCATACTGCATGTTCATGAGGTTGCCCAGAAGGACAGCACCTGTGAGATACAGCCACCAAGCTGCCAATCCCTTGTTCCTGGATGTAAGAGCCTGGTTCACCTGATTTAGATGTAACAAGCCTGGTGTCAAATGAGAGTACATGGGATTTTAAATGTAGTAAAAAGGGCAGGTGCTCATCATGCCTCACACCGCTTGTCCTCAATTCCTTGGCTATGATGTTAACAAAAACAAACAAACAAAAACCCTAACCAAACAAACAAAAAAGGCATTTAAATTATGCCGGGAATTCATTCCTGTGTCCACCGTCTCTGATCTCTTCCTCCTCGTCTCTGGCAGGATTGGCCTGCCTCGAGCTGCGGCTGGGTCAGTCACTGATTTTATCACCCTCTCCTGACTCTGGATGCACTTTCGCCCTCCTGCCCCTGCTGCCCCCACCCTGTCCTAGGGCACATCCGCCACCTCCCCAGTGGCCACAGGGCTCCTGATTGCTCCAAGACCCTTCATTTTCTCTGCTAGTCTCTTTTGTGTTCTCCATGTAATTTTCCCATTTCATTAATTTTTAAATTAAATAAAAAAGCCAATAACTTGCCGTAGTTAAAGTGTGGATGTTGTGCATTAACCGATATAACCTGTCATCTATCTTAATTACTTATTGTCTTGGTTTTGAAAGAAGACAGGTATCTGCTAAAGAGAGGCAGGGCCTCTCTTGGGATGGATAATTCAAATCCCCTTCCCTCAAATTATTATAATTTAGAAAATTAAAACGGCTCTCAGGCAGAGATATGGGGATAGGAATAACAGTTCTTTACTAATAGGTATAACAAAGCAAACAAACAACAACAACTACAGCAATTAATAGTGAAAACAGAACCAGAGACCTTGACGGAGCTTGGTCCCACAAAACCTGGGGCAGTCTGGTCTCTGGGGACTTCAAAAAAAAAAAAAAAGGTACCAAGCTGGAACGGTGGGGGATCCCGGGCTGGTGGATCGGATGAAGTTCGGAGCTCCGTCGGTGGTCACTGGGGGGCATGGATGTCTGGCAGGGAGGGCAGTGCGGGCCCGCGGTGCAGAGCAGCTCTAAAACAGCGCCGAGGCAGTGGGACAGGGCTGAGACAGCTCCAGCAGGGCAGCAAAAGGAGGAATCAGGATCTTCCTGGGCACACAAGCAGATGATGGTAGCTCTCTTCAGGATCAGATCCCGGTGGTGCCAGTGAGAAACTCACGCAGCAATGGCAGCCCAGTCCGCTCCTGACGCAGACCACACCAAAAAGTGCAGCTGCCCCCCAGCCCTCGTCTTCCACCTCCCCGCCCCCCTCGGGTGGGAAACTCCTGGAGACAAAGGGTGTAGCCAAGTGCCAGTCTCCACCCAGCCTCCATGCTTTGTTCCACCAAGCAGCGACAAGCACCCAGCAATCAGTTGCCCCGCAACTCCTGGGAAAAAATTCTATAGGTGAAAAAGAAAAAAAAAAAACAAAACAAAAAAAACCAAAAAACCAAACAAGTCTAACCCCCAACGCTTATTTTTCTCATTCTTTTTTAAGGTTAGTGAAAAGATCCAAAAGCTTAGATCCTGGATACTAGCAAATGCAGTTTTCATTACACCTGATTTCTTCCCTGCCTTCTACCAATTCACCTCCTCTCTTTGTCCTATTTTTCTGTATTTGTTTCAGGTTAGATTCAAATCACACCCCTTTCCTATATAGGACCTGCTTCTAGTATGTGTTTCTTTTCAGTGTATGTTTTAGCATATTATTTCCAGACATTATGGCTAACACCATGAGGAACCAGGCATGATAGGAACTTCAACATTTTTTCAAATGAAAACCAAACAATGATTGAGGCGTGTTCCCTGAACTACTGGGGCACGGCTTCCCAGCTAACCCAGCAGCCCTGGCAGGGAACCGTCCCAGCCTCGGTTAAGAAGCCGCAGGCGGACCGGCAGCTTCCCCCCGGTGGGTAAGGCTGTCTGGCGACGGAGCGCTGGTGAGCGAGGCGATGACGAGAGAGAGGCTTCAGTGAGGGTGCAGCAGAGAGCAGTTTATTGTCACTCTGCACCAGCCCAGACCAAAGGCCAGCTGACAGAGCTGTGGAGAGGGTTAAAAGGGAAGGGGAAAGGGAGTGGCTTTGGGTCAGGGGACCAATTAGGGTAAAGGGGAAGGCATACAGAAAGCAAATCAAATTTAAGGGGTGGGGGATTTCCCAGGCCTGCTCCAATCCAGGGCCGAGTCTCTCCGAACTCTCTGGAAAGAGGGGAGAGGCCTCCTGAGACTGTCAGGCTCTGGGAGGGGAGCAACTGATGATTGACACTTAACGGTATCTGGGGAGAACAAAGGCAGGGGATTTCCAGGGCGGGAGATGTACCAACTGGGGAAGAACATAGAGGGAACTTGGAAGAAACCACTATATAACTTACAAAGAATAAACAGCAAATCCATGACCATTAATAGCAAAACATAAAATATAAAACACACCGCAACAAATGATGTAAACTTATAATGAACAATGTTCTCAAAAGAGTGAACATATTTAAAAAAGTATTTCTGAGCCTTGCGTAGAACCATAAGTTTACACTGCATGGTTTAATTTTCAAATATTTCTAAATGTTTTCATATGCTTATGGTTTATTATTGGTCACAACAAGGTTAATTTGTAGCAATTTTTGTATTCAAGGCTAAACTGTTTTTTCTGTTGACTGCTCTGTTTCTTCATTATACTAAGTTTCCTAATCTGACCATAAGCTACTGTCTCTCTTTGCAGATTTCTTGTCATCAATATTTAGTTTTCTTCATGGCTCATAACATTCATCTTAATGGAACATCAGGCTGGCATTCTGCTGCAGACATTTATTTACTTTTAGTTGATGTTTATATTGGAAGAATGATTTTCTGGCTGTCTGTTTTCATATCACTGACATAGCGTTTGACAGGCAACCTTTCGCAAACTTAACCAGTCTGAGCAAGCAGAATTTCAAAATACATCATTCCTAAACTTAATCACAAGACGGAAGTCTTTTATACAATCCCTTAGACAACTTTAAAATATTTTTTCTTTCTTCTGCTATTGTCTCTGATGTGTTTTGTACATCCAAGCTTTTCTTCTGTGAAACAAAACAGAAACTGGTATGTTACACTACTTTTTCTTTTTAATTTCTTGCTGTGTAAGATCTCTGCTACACTGATAGTGTAAGAGTAGTACATTATATTCTTTTTGAAGTATAGTCACACACACACACACACACATATATATGGATATGTAACATGACTTTTGCATCTTAAGAAAAGAGTAATTCAGAAAAAAACCACTGGCATGTGAAAATATAACAGATCTAAAATTAGATTTGCTCATTTGTCTTGGTAAATGGTATAAAACCATTTTGATTACCACAACCAGATTTTGCTTTCAGTTATTTAGTGAAAAATTCTGTGTAACTGCAATTGTGGCAAATGAGCTTTTCCAATGGTGAGAATGAGATGGTAATTTAATTCTCAGTGTTTGAGTAGAGAGCGACTTAGTGTTATTTTCCTTCAAAAGATTTTATTTTCAATCATATGTTTATCTAGATATTTGGTATAAAAAGTCCCATGCCTACACAAGCTGTTTCTTTCAAAAAATTTCAACATAATCTGTTCAGGAATGGAAATGCTATTTTGTGTTTAACTAAGAAGTTCCATTCTTTTTCCTCTGCAGCAGAGGTTGGTCCAGTTGCCTTTTAGAAAAGGTTTTTGAACAACTTATCTCCATAATTTTACCAAGTTTCATTTCAGGACTAAGTTATCTACTTCAGAAGCCTGAGAGTGAATTAATGTTTATATGATCTGAACCACCAAGGGATGGTATTGCCAGAGTCTGTACTCCAATACAAAATAGCCAGAGGAGCAATGTTTTACTGATCTTCAGCTTTCCTTATTATGTTTGAACATGTAGTCTATTCAGTTGGGTGAATTCTGACATGCTGAAGTAGCAGTGACAGTAAAAATGCCATATTTGCATCTGTGACTATTTAAGGTATCAGAAGTTTGTTATGTGAAGAGACAGGTGCTTGCAAAAGTTGCGTATATTACATTTATGTAAAGCCATTCTCCATTATCTGCCCCATATTGCAGTGCTGTCAAAGCCTCTCATCCCTACTCTGATTTTTCATTTCCTGTGCTAGTAATGTAAAATCATAGAATCATTTAGTTTGGAAAAGACCTTTAAGATTATCAAGTCCAACCATTACCCTCACACTGCCAAGGACACCACTAAACTATGTTCCAAAGCAACACATCTACATGTCTTCTAAATTCCTCCAGGATTGGTGGCTTAACCACTGCTTTGTTCCAGTGATTGGCAACTGTTTCCATGAAGATATTTTTCCTAATACCCAATCTAAACTTCCCTGAAGGTGATTTCCTCTCATCTCTCGTCACTGGGAGAAGAGGCTGATCCCCACCTGGCTGCAGCCTCCTTTCAGCTGGTGGTAGAGAGCACTGAGGTCTCCCCTGAGCCTCCTCTTCTCCAGGCTCAGCCCTCCAGCTCCCTCAGCCACTCCTCATAGAACTAACTTGTGCTGCAGACCCTTCACTGACTCCGTTGCCCTTCTCTGGACACAATTCAGCACCTCAATGTCTTCCTTGTCCAGAGAGGCCCAAACTGAACACAGGATTTGAGGTGCAGCCTCACCAGTGTGCAGGGGAATGATAACTTCCTCAGTCTTGCTGTCCACACAAGTTGTGCTGGGCTGGACTGGGATAGAATTAATTGTCTTCATAGGGGTAGGTATGGGGTTGTGTTTTGGATTTTGCTGAACACAGGGTTGATAATTTAGCAATGCTGAGCAGGGCTTACACTGAGCCAAGGCCTTCTCTGCTTTCCGTATGGCCACAGTGGCCAGGAGGCTGGGGGTGCCTGGGAGGCTGTAGGAAACACAGCCAGGACAGGTGACCCCAGCTGACCAAAGGGATGTTCCAGACCATGTGACATCATGCTCAGTTTATAAAGTGGGGGGAAGGAGGAGGAGAGGGGGGAAGTTTGGTGTGATGGGGTTTGTCTTCCCCAGTCACTGTTATGTGTGATGGGGCCCTGCTCTCCAGGCTGAACACCTGACTGCCATGGGAAGCATGGAATTAATTCCTTGTTGTTCTTTCCTTTGTTTTTGCTTTCCCTGGGTCTTTATCTCAACCCACAAGTTTTACCCTTTTCATTTGCTCTCCCATCCCACTGGTGGGACAGCGAGCGAGTGAGCCACTGTGTGGGGCTTGGTTGTTGGCTGGAGTAAAACCACAACACAAACCATGATGCCATTGGCCTTCTTGGCTACCTGAGCACCATGTAGGCCACCTGGGCAATCATCTGCTGCAGTTGATTTGGAGTGATGCATGGACAGATTGCTCAGCAAAATGAGTACATAAGGGATAGGCTCTTCCTGCTTTTCCCTCATCTGAGCACTCAGCTTTTCTGTTGCTCATCTTGTCTCTTTAAACAAAACATGGAATCTAATATCCTTGGGACTTCTCTCACCAGGTTCCATTGCAATTAGTTGGCAGAGGAGAGGTAAACTCAATGATAGGCAGGAAAAGCATGAGCTGCAAGTCTAATTTTCTTAGCAAACCAAAATGTACAAAGGATATCCAGTTAAAGTAATCAAAACATTCTCCAGTTCACTGACTCTTTCTGAAAAGCAAGGCATGTTATATTCTAAGTAGTACTTGGTTTTAGATTTTGTACTGGGTCTTAAACAGCTGTTTAAAATGCAGAACAAAATGCAACTTGATTTACACTTTATTATTGTAAGCAAATGCTAAGCAGAAACCATCTGTATCTTCTACTGTTAATGTCTACATGGTGCTGCAGTTGGCCAGCTCTTATAAACACATTGTAGACATGAGACACAATTTCAAGCCTTGTTAAATGTCTTTTACATCTCATCATTGAAATGAATATTTAAACTGTGGGTTATTGTTCTGAAGATCTGGAGTCAAAACACTTCAGAAATGTTGAAGATTGTGCATCTTTTTTTTCTTTTTAATTTGCTCAACACCCTTGTTTTCAGTTAATCCTCAAGTCTCATGGGTCAAGCAATTTCTGCTAGCTTACATATGCCATGGTAACTCATGTACTGAAATAAATAGCATTAAATGAAGCACAAACCAGTGCAATGTTGTCCCATGGCTTTTGTTCTTTATGGTGCTTTCTTCCATAGCTGTAATTACAGTGGCAGCTGACTGGAAGGAGAGATGCACAAGTACTGCTACCACCAGAAGCATCCTTCTGACAGACATCTGCAGCTTCTGCAATCCTTGAGTTTCAGTCAGGGTGCAGGCATTCCTGTAAATCTCCTGGGAGCTACACCTAGGTAAGACTGCAGAACTGAAGCAGGGTTTTTATCATGTATATTTCATCTCTACTTACAGTTTTCAGGACATGTAAGTCTCTCTCCTTTGAATAATCCATAAAGTCTTCAAATAGGCAATGTGACCTAATCTGCTGAATGATCTCATGCTTTGTCAGATGTAAAATATTATCCAAAGTGAACGAAATGAGATGAAGTTTAAAAAAGATGTCTCTGAAATGTATGAACATATTTGTTTCATCTTCCACATGTAACCCAAATAAAAAGGGCATTATGATGTACTCCACATAGTATACAGTTCATTATGTTCAGCAACGTCTCTCCCTTTGTATATTAAAGCAAAGTATTCTCTTTCATCTCTGTTCCTGATAAAGACCTGCCACCTTTTACTGCTTAATAATTGAAGGCAGCCTACTACAGAAGCTTAGTGTTGGATGACTGCCTGCAACAATAATGTGAAAATTGAGTTAGTATTTTTGATGGCTTTAGTATTTATTAAAACTGAGAACTGTATGTCATGACTCCAGGAATCTTTTAACTTTGCCACTGACTTACAAAAAGAAATCCTGACCGTGCTAAGGCTAATGGTGACTTCTGCATCACTATAATCTCTATGTCAGTCATCAAGTCTCTCAGTCTCACTATTTCTCAAAAGAACCATGAGTTAAGGTTGCTATTCTTATCTGTTTTATATATAATAGGATTACATTAATTTATCAGTAGGACTCAAGAACAGTATTAATTTATTTCTCAGAATCATATAACACCTGTGTTGTCGTATTTAGGTGAAACAGCTTCTGGAGTTCTAGGAAAGTTGGCACACTTTTTACAGAAATGCAAATTTATTTGTATATATTTGAAATTCAAATATACATTGCTCTTAATCCTTCATTATGACTTTCCAAACAAGGCAATTTTCTGAAATATTTATTTTGCATAAATGGATTTCCTAGACAAATGGATCTGGTTTGAACACAGACTTCTAAGTCACCTCTGTGGTGATTTTAAATATTTTGAGAACTTCGGGGGGTTTTTTTGTGTCAGTTTTCTGGAAAGTAATGAAAGTAACATGAAAAGTAATTCAGTAGTGAATCTTTTTCAAGAGCTGCAAATTCTCTAAAGCTTACTTTTTGCTCATTTTGGCCAAAATCATAGCAAAACCGGTGTTAAAAGGACTCATGATGTTAGCTTTGTAGCTACAGCCTCATGCATTCTTAAAACAAACAAATGATGAGCATTTCAGTGTGGATTTCATCCATATGTATGGGGAATGTACATGCCACTCAGCCTTCTATCCATTTGCAATGTCATCTCCCCTGTCTTTCACAAACTAATGGAGAATGAAGAGGATGTGAAAAAATGCTGATCAAATCAATGACCACTCTGCAGATAGGGTCAGCGCAGCAAGGTTTCAGTTACAGGTTTGTCCTTTCATTTTATCAGGAGAAGCTGGACTGATCTATGACTAATGGGGTATGTATTCACAAACAGAAAACTTCCAGCATGATGTTATGAGGCTATGACAAAAGGGAACGAAAAAGATATTGGAAGACTCTAATTAAAAAATATGTAGCTAGAAATATGGAACCCTTGCAGCCTCCAAATCTTACTGTCAATAAAATATATATAATATTTTTCACTTTACCCATATGTCACATTTCTGTACTTAGCAAGTCAGAAAAAGGCACTCTGTTTCTGGAGCATCAAATAGAGTTTTTTTAATTTTCCTTATAAAATGAATACCCAATAAAAACATCAAGGCCAGGCAGTGTGTGTCAGTAGACTGTGTCTCTAGAGTGACAACTGAACACAAAAGTGAACATGATAATAACTTTGACTTATTCAACTCTTAAACATAACTTAGGATGCAATTACATCCAGATGAGGCAATGTCTCATACAGTGCTGCTATGGGCCAAAGCTTTTGCCCTCTTGCAGTTTGTGTGCCATTATTATGATAAGCTTTTCTATTGTGGTTAACTCAAGCACATACAGTTTGCCATTCAAAACAGAACCAACAGAGCTTTCAATAACTGGAATAATGTACATCCTGAATGTCAGATACAACACCAACCATTAGAAAAACCACCATACATGGAAAAATCATTGAATATACGTGCCCCAGGTCTGCTTACAGATACACTTCTATCAGTAATTTATCTGTTAAAAATACAGCTCAACAAACTCACATTTTGTCTTCAGATAACTGTTTGGCTAAAATAAACTATTTAACTGTGTGCTATGTAATGTATCAAGCACCCATGTAGATGTCATACATGTGCAAACTATTTAAATAAATCAGCAAACATGCCAAGAATACATCCAGTTTGAGATTAGAGATTATAGATTATATATTAGATTATAGATTATAGATTCTGCTCTCTTAATGTGGGCCCCAAACCTTCTTCTGGTACATCAACAGTTTCCAGAGGAAGGGTTGATGTCATTAAATTAGGAGAAGGGCTGCATTTATTTGCAAAACTGAGCAGTTGCAGTTTCTGATCCTGCTTAACACATTGTTCAAAAATAGAAGATATTAAGTCCAGCTAGGAATTCAAATACATTTTCATTTTCAAAAATAACAATTTTGCACAAATAGGCTTTGAAATAATATCTCATGGGTAAGCTTGTTTTGAGAGAAGATTAATTGGAGAATTACATAATGTTGTTAGTAAGCAATTAAAATTCAACAGAGCCTTAAAATTTACACCTTAGGGAACATTGGTCAAATTTACACATCTTTCAAAAATAAAAGTACAAACTGCTTCTGAAGTGCTATTACATGCCATGCATATTTAAGAGTTTTCTGCTAAATGATCCGTTTAGCACTGCTTAAATTATCTTGGGAATACTCTTTTAGTTTGGTGACTTTGGAACTATCAAAAAAATTATTTATACTCCATAACCAAACAGGTTTTGTTATACACAGTCCGTTCCTTGAATGACAATTTTGCTTTTTTCACACATATTAATGGTTTATTTTTTTAAGGAGCCAATACTGACAGTGGAGAATTTTAGGTTGGTATGATAGTAGGTGTTGGATTAGTGAAAAGTTAAAAAACTCCCCCACTTTCCAGTCCTTTGGAGACTGTGGAGAAGGCAGAAGGAAAACTAACTGAATGCAAGACAAAGCTGGTGGGTACTTGTGCTACACACAGGAAAATTAAACTTGGCCAGAGAACGGGGAAGGAGAGGAAAGCTAAACTGAGGCTATGCCATGGGAAGGGGTGATATCTGTTTTGGGTGAGACTGAGGATCATGGCAGACTTAATGCTCAAGAGATGGTATTGGAAAGTGACACCTGCTCTGATTTGTTCCAGGAAAGTCACAATTTGCAAGTTTTTAGCTCCAGAAGCTCCTGAATCATCTTACAGATAGGTTTATTGTTCAGGTTTTGCAGTGAGTTTCATGGTTTAACCTCAGACAGCAACTAAGCCCCATACAGCTGCTCACACAGCCTCCCCCAGTGGGATAGAAGAATTGGGAGAGTAAAAGTAAGGAAACTCATGGTTTAAGAGAAACAGTTTAATAGGAGGGACAAAAGCTGCATATGCGAGCAAAGGAAAACAAGGAATTCATTCCCTGCTTCCTGTGTGCAGGCAGGTGTTCATCCATACCCAGGAAAGCAGGGTTCCATCATGTGTAATGGTGACTTGGCATGACAAACTTCACCACCCTGAACTTCCTCCCCCAGCTCTGTACACTGAGCATGGTGTCACATGGTGTGGGACATCGCTCGGGTCAGATGGGGTCAGCTGTCCCCTCCAGCTGTCCCCTTTCTCTTGCTCCCAGCCTCCTTGCTGGTGGGGCAGCAAGAGAAGCAGAAAAGGCTTTGACTATAAGCACTGTGAGGCAATAGCTAGAACATCCGTGTGTTATCCACACTGTTTCCAGCTCAAATGCAAAGCACAGCCACATGCTAGCTATTGGGAAGAAAATTAACTCTGTCCCAGCCAAAATGAGCATGGACAGCTCCCAGGACTGCACACAGCCCTGTCCTGCCAGCATCCCTGCAGCCCAGGAATTTCCATGACCTGAGCCTTTTCACACATGAGCTGCAGTGGAGGATTTGTGAGCCCGAGAGAGCCAGGTTAGCTGTTGGTCACCGAGCCTCTGGAGAATGAGGGCTCCCCCTCATATCTTAAAACCTCCTGGATATAGGACTGAGTCCTGTTTTGCAGCATTACTTTTACCCCAGACTTATTTAAAGCTGATGCTATCACCCTTTTTTATGGCAAAGCCTTGGCTTAACCTCCACTTTCTTGTCGGTCACCCTGCTGGTTTTAGCTTCCCTCCTTTTGCTGCTCCAATTGCATTATCGATTGGGCTGCCTCCAAGAGGAGCTTTTGTTTGACACAGTTGGCAGTGAGACAAGCCGAGCACTTAGAGCTCATTAGGTGGGTGGGATTAGATTCTAAAGCTAAAATCTGACACTGCAGCAAAGTGATAAAACTCCTCCAATACTATTCACAACCTCCTCTGAAAACTGAAGGCAGTAATTGTATGTGCAATTTATGATTTGCTGTCTTAAAAGATCTCAGTAGAGATGTGGATTTCCACTGAAATTATACAAAATTTTTAATATGTGGTCTAGGCTGGGTTTTCATTTTTATCATTCTGGAAAACTGTCCATGCCATGACAGAGCTTTGCAAGGTGATTATTTTAACTTGAAACTGAAAGCAAAGTCTAGGTTTGCAAATGGAGCAAAAAAGAAGTGAACAGATTTTATAATTCCAAAAATTATTCCAAATTCTGTAATTCCATAATTCCAAAAAAAGCTGAACATATTGCATAATTGGAGGAAAAACAGATAGTATTTTTCCTCAACCAAGAAGAGCAGTGTCTCCTTTTTCGCTGCACAGTGAAGATAAGGCCATGTTTGTGTGATACAAGACAACACCGTGTTCCAGATCCCTCTGCCAGCTTCAAGTTGTTTGGTATGGCTGAAGAGCAGAGCACACTCCCATGCAGAGATACTCATCTGAGTTACAGAAACAGTATGATTCTCATTCCATGGCAAAAACATCTCCTCAAGACAAGATGTAATGTGACACTGGTACATTTGTAATGCTTTTCCTTTTTGTGGCTGGTCTGTCCATCTCTCCACTGCTTGGTGCACACATACCTGGAATTAATGAATACTTGTGAAAAATGGAGCTAAGGTACAGCATGAAAAGGCCATGAGGAGATAAAACATCCCATGAGCACATTTGGCATGTAAATAAACAGCATATAGTAAATAAAATCTCAATGCTGAGTGTCCTGAGAGTTACCAGGAATATCAGTTTATGGTGTACTAGCTATTATCAGCACTAAATAATATTGTGGAAAAAACAGTGCATGATTAAAGACAGTATTCATTAATTAACAATTAGTTAATAATCTTCAGTCTTGTATTTTCTGTGTCCTGGGTTTTGTATACCAGTTTCTAAACTTAGTTTTGTGAAATAAGATGCAGAGATTGGTATCTAATGAGTATTTCTCTAAAGGAGACAGGACTTATGAGAAATGTCCCACTCAGCAGTCTGGGCAGGAGTAATCTAGAAGGAAGATAACTGAATTATGAGGAAACAACCTGAAGAGTCAAAGCCAACACTGCAGAGTCTCTGTAAAACTTCCTGGCTGATACAGCTCCAAAGGGAACCACAAACAAGAAAAGAGTGGAGGCCTCTCAGCTTCAGATGTAAGAAAACAAAGTTTGAGCACTCACCGATCAGTAAATACTGCCCTGTGCAAAACATCATTCTTTAATTAAAACTCTTCCTGTCTGCCAAAGAAGAGGACACCATGTGGTTTTGCTGGCAGCTAACTTTAACAAATAGGTTGTAGGTTTCTCTATAGACAATATTTTCTTAACCAGAAGATTGTGGTTGAAAGGAATGAATGTTTCTGCCCTTTGCACCCTTGAACAGAGGGAAACACTAATTGTCCATGAGGAAGCAGTCAGCTTGGTTTTCCCATGGCCACTCAAGCTGTTGCACATCTGCGCAGAATTAAAGTTATGATTTCCAACTAAACATACATACGTATATAAACTTTGCATTTACTAATTGTAGTTGTGTTTAAAGGCTATGATTAAAGATCACAATCTTCTTGCCTAAAGGACTTCACATGAAAATGAAAGGACAGTTTTTGTCCCCAGACTTGCCTACGGAAATTCAGTTGAAATATTTCTCCATTATGAACTATGATTAAGCAATGCCTTAAAAAATATTAATGAAAACATTCTCCATCATTTTCAATTGCAGTTTTCCAATTAAATCAGAGCATAACCTATTTGACAATTAGCACACAATAATGTCCGTCCCTAGTGGTAAAAAAAAATATCAGTTTGACTTTGCTATAATGAAAGCTTTTCTTTTTCAAGGGTTGGTGCACGCACGTGTTTGGAACTAGGCTGATATCAAATATGTCCAGCTGGAATATACATCCCACTCACTGATGGAATCTAGTGAGAGGTGTTTTCTGTGGGCGAAGTTCAACAGAAAGGAAATGGAAAAGGGGCCAATATCATAAGGGATTTGGAGCTGCACAGAGAATACTCCATATGTTAGCAACTGAAATCACCAGGCAGAGTATGGAATGACACAGGGTGGCAGCACAGATCAACAATACTGCCTTCAGCCAGTAGAAAGCATAATAAATCCGTGTGTCCTTGCAGAAATTTGTGATTTTTATTGGGGCTTTTTTATTTCGTTCATGGCTTATTGTTACTGTGTGATAGTTCTCCTTAAAGATTGTTCACCTCAAATTGGATTCAAGTCAAAGTAATTGCTTTGGCTCATTCTAGTGCTAAACAAACTCATTACTGGGTAAAAATCAAGCTCCTAGGGTGGGTAAAACTAGCCATTCCAGGTGAAATCCTGGATTGTTGAAATCAAGTGAGTGGGTTTTTATGGACTTTAATGAGACCTGGCTTTCAATGCTAGACTACGAGTTTCAGCAGGTCAAAGAGAAGGACAGTAAGATTCAGGCATTTAAGTCATTTAAGTCACTTAGGTTTGAGGACAGTGTTGCAGAGGAGGGATCTGACTTGTTTGGAAATTCTAATCCCAAAACCACATTCAGTCACTTGCCTCACTGACCTGATTCCTAGGAGTTTTGCATGTTTGCACTCCCTGTTGTCTGAAGGCAAATGTGTTGAGAAGGTTTGTGATGTTACCGTTAGGCAGCACTGTTCCTGGCACTTCTGTACCTTAAAGGGTTCAGTTTGAAAATTTAATAGACTATGTTAATCTCCGTGTATTCCTGTTGTGTAATGATACCCAAAAGGCAAAATTAAGCTATAACTGTCCACAGAAGTAAACTTAAAATCTATTTCTCCATGTCTAGGATACAGAAATTTTGGTAAATTTTTGTACTCATATCAACTGCCTCGTCCATCTGGGTTTCCAGACCACAAAGTCATATGCAGCTTCTTAACTTTAAGCATGCTAGTTTTGCCATTGCAATAACATGAAATTACTCCCCTGTTTTAAGAGCATGTTAGCAGAATCAAGGACCTTAAGTACATTGTGAGGTAGTGCTCACTCTTTAAATTCTGTGACTCAGTGGGAAGTAATAAATGAATAATGCCCTTGCATTTTCCAGCCACAATGTCAGTATTGCTTAATTTAATCCACTGCATTTATTTTCTCAGGAAAAGAGAAAGAAAAGTCTCATATATTAGTGATTTTGAAAAAAAAAAAGAGTTTTCCTTTATTTGCTTAGTCATTTATTATTCTTTAATGTGCTTTCAGCTCTTGTCCATTATGAAAAGCACTATAGTAACTGGAAATACAATGAAATTATGACATCTCAGGAGACAAGCGACTGAAATCTGTGCAAATGAGAGAAGAAAGGACTTTTAGCCACTGTTCATAATTCTTTTCATTCATTTTGACTGATACCCACTGAGCAGCTCTGTCTACTAAACATTATGTGAGAAAATAGGTTTTACTTTATTGTATAGCTAACACTGAAAATAGGTGCTTTTTTCAGATTTGATTCCTTGTCTTTTGAATTAAAAACCAAAACACTTCATCAGTCCTTTAAATGCTGCAGTGAAGATAAAGGTCAAGTGCTTTATCTTCATATGAAGATGATTACAATAATCTCCTTACACATTCCCTTCAAAAAGCTGACTTTTCGGTGCCCTCCATATCTTTGATGCAGTCCTTCTTTGCTTCTGGACATCCTTGTTTCATTCCCATTTACTGAGTATGAATATAAGAACACTGCTTTGGTCCAAATGACTGCACATTGCACCCACTATCATTAGATACAGGGAAGATAATAAATGGAAAAGAAGTTAGCTATAAGCGAGAAGAATTCTGCAATGAGTTGAGGCAATCTGTGTCAATGTCAAAAGGAGGAAGGACATTTTCACAGCATATATTATGCAGCTCTAAACACTTCCTTGAATATACATTCTGAGCACATAGTCCCTATGATAGAGGTTGTAAGGGGATTTTTAACTTTTATTCCTCAGGGCTTCGTCCTGCATTGTGGTGTTGAAAGGCTGCAACTCCTTCTGAAATCATGAAAGCGTTGACAAAACATCAGCTAATTTAAATACTCGTAAGTCCATTGAAGTCTTTCCCCTTGTTTCAGTAACAGTTTATCCCAGCAAAAATCCTTGTCCTTAGAAAAAGGAATTTAAGAGTTCCAAAAGCTGCTCATTTGCTACAGGATCAGATCAGCAGGCATCAACAACACCATGAAATATATTCCCAAGGGACAGCTGGGATTTACATACATCTTACATACATCATGGGTATCTGTCAGAATTCTGGTGCTAAGAAAGTAAGCACAATTCGAAGAGGCAGAAAAACCTGAGCAGTAACTACTTTGTTACTAAGTAGTTACTGTTATTAAGGTGGCATCTCATATTTGAAGGTCTAATCCTGTCATATTCTGATATACTCAGATTAGATGGTAAATTAATTTTTTAAATATCCAAAATGGCTAGGGATAATTACAATCAAATTGTCCTCAATATTTTTTAAAGAATCGTTAACATAATAAAGGTCATTAAAAATTGCCCAAAATAGCCTCAGCTATATTATCTCACCTCCAAGTAAAAGTACCCAAGATGATTCCATCAGCACATCAGAGCACTGAGAATTTCTATGGAGATGTGAGGTGTAATGGATAATCTGACAAATGTAACTATTATGGTTTGAGCACATCACCAAAATAGCTCCCTGCCTTCTGGAAAGTAACAGTACATTTTAGAATAGCTCAGACTCAATTCATATTGATCCACATAAAGAATAATGACCAACCACACTGTTTCAGTAGAATTAATCCAATCTCTTTCCCTACTTCTCTTGTTGAAGCCTCAAGAGAGAATTATTGATTTCTTATACTGTTATGCTCATTCACTTACTATGTGGCAATGACCTACTTTCTGTTTAACACAGTAAACGCAGAGCTCTGACTGCATGAACATACAGCAGCATTAGGCTTATGCATATAGAGTTGTGATTGTCAAAGATACAATCTGATATCCAATAAGTCTTTGATCTTGAAGGGAAATTGTGCTTATTTGCATCTAAGTGCTTTCAAGCAAATGCAGGTAATCCAAATGGAGAATCAAAGCCAGAGAAGCTTTTTGTGAGTCATTCACATTTTAAAATTCTAGGCAAAAAGTGGGTTGGTTTTGATTTGCTCAGAGAAGCGTGGGCCCTAAATTTGTTGAAGTTTATAGAAGTACATCCTTTCCAAGTCTCTGTGACCTTGCCTTTGGCCATTGCAAAAGAAATGCTAATTAATGGAGCATAAAGTGATATTTATTTGTTCCTTGGAAGTTTCTTACTTGAGAAGGATGCAACCTGGAGGGGATGTTGATATTGATTATTATAAAAAGAAAATAGCATGTTTCCACAGATGCTACAACCTTGCACTGGGGCAATGGAAAGCCAAGTAATGAATAACAGAAAGGTTCATCTCCAAGGCTTGTGAAGTGCACGTCAGTATACCTCAGGATTGTGGGCAATAAGCAGTGACACATGGCTTTATGGCAGGACTGCTTTGGTGCTGGGTAAAGCTGTCATAATCCTGCATGTTTTCTGCCAAGAAGAAAATTGATTTACTTGAAATGTGGAAAATTGGATGATCCCACTGTCAATGAGTGATGTCCTTCAAGTGAAGGCAGAAGGAAGGTTCCAAAAATCCAAAAAGAATTGAGGGATTTGAAAAATTGGATTGAATGGAACAAAATTTCCACTGCAAATATCCTCTGTAAATGGAATTTTCGTTGGTGATTTTTGTTTTGTCTTGTTTTGTTTTGTTGGTGTTTTGGGTAGGGAGGGTTAATTTTGTTTTTTACGGAAGACCATTTAAAAATAAAATGCAGCATTTTGCTCAGAGGTACTGGGCAATACTTTGTGACACGAATAAAACTTACTTTCAGTTTTCATCTAACTTAGATTCCTCAAAATGAATGCAGGCTGTGGTACATGCAAGTTTTGATTGAATTCATATTGCAAGGCAGATTTTCCTATTTTTCTTTTCAGTCAGCATTTTTCCAGTGTCTTCATAAAATTCCTGCTGAAGCTGGGCGTTGCTGACTCTAGATAAAGTTATCAAGCAAGCTCTAAGTGAGTAATTAGGGCTTATCTACATGAGAACCTTTAGCCAAAGACAGAGTTTAGCTCCTTGTCCTGGTGTGTATGTCCTAGTTTTCACTGTTATAAGCTTGTGAATCATGGCTACATGGATAATATATAAATGTATGAGCCAGAAGTTTCTTTATTTTTCTACTGCATTTGTTTGAGAAAAGTAACATTTTCATCTACTCAAAAATAAAGTAACTATGAAAAAAAAAGGTTTTTTATATAGTCTAGTGAAAAAATCAACAAAAAATTACTTTTTTTCGATTTCTGAAATCTCATAAAAATTAATTATATTTCCTTTAAATTGCTCTCTTTCTTGTGTTTAACAAAAATGAAGCCTTATCCTGAAAATTAAGAAAAAACTCCATAATAAATGAAAAGCAATATTGCTACAAGACATTTCCAGTGACAGATCCTTAGATTTACTTTTAATGTGCATATATGACAACATATTTTTAGAAGTTCAGAGCTATGTCTCTTTAGCTGCTAGTTGCCCTGTGTTGCTTGACAACCAAATCTTTTACAGTGCATCAAAGAACAGGATCACTAGCCATTTTTCACATGCCAAGTTTCAAATACAAGTTTATCTGTTTCTTGAATGATCTTTCTGGGGGCAAAACTGCTCATATCACTTTTTTTCACAGTTCAGAAACAGTAAGGCTTTTCACCTTCTCATAATTCAAAATACTTTACCAACTTTACTCATGCTGTAAAAGTTAATTAGCAGCTATTAATACATTCCTTTCACTTTCTGACAAGATATATAGGTGTGTGTATGTATACATATATAATTATAGTTTTACATCCTTTCATTCAATGCATTGCATCATCTGAACCTGCATGGTAAATGAGAATTATTGTCTGTGTTTTCTAGCAGTATTAATGTTCAAAGTCACAACGAAGTGTCCTTCATATAAAGAAGTTTAATCCTAGAGTGGTTAGGTTCTTCTTTCATCTTCTCTCACAAGACAGGAAAGGGGGAAAAACTCCAAACCACTAAAAACATGCAGTCATTGAATCAGCCTTTCTATGATGACTGTAAGCGAACAGAAAGACCGCAAACTTTCCGAAACAGTCAGAAGAAATCCTTTCATGTGGTCTGGAGCTCAGAAACCCTGTTTGCAAATGCCATATATGAAAGGAATTGCGTTGGAAGTGAGGCTGCTCCACTGCAGCAGCTTCCTTCACTGGTGCTTTCCAGGTTGATTGAAAACAATCAGCTGGAAAGACCTGCCTACATAGGGAAATGGCACAAGTGGCCCTTGCTAAGATATGTAATTTCCCTCTTATTATGCTAATTAAAGAAAATTGCCTTCAATAGCACCAAATGATATATCTATATTGGTTCAATTTAACTAATGTTCCATAGCTGCATAGGCAATACACAAAAGCAAATAAAAAGATATTCTGGTAGAATTTATGGAGAGTGTTCGAGCAACTCTCCAAAAGGGGGGCTGAGGTTTACTGTTGCCACACTTCAGATCCTGCTTTATGCTGTTCAAGGGATTTTCTACACTGTTTTTCTGGTTTTATAATATAACAATTGCTGACTCTCTTGATAAATCCGATTCAATGAAGGCAGTATTACAAAGTGAAAAATGCTGTCTCCTTTGACAAAGAGAAAGCACATATTTTTTGTCAGAATTATGTAATTTCACTTCCCAAGAACAAGAACAAATAAAATAAAAATCTTTTTTAGGTTCGTCCCGGCTACTGAAGATTCAGTGGGCATCTTTTGAGTTAACATTAATAAAACTTCATCTAAGCTGCTTTAAGTCTGATTTGAAGGGAGTAAAACAAGTTATGCAGCAACTACATTATGCAATGTGGAAAATGTAATGGCTGTTGTCAGAACCATAATTTTGTATTCCCTGGTTAATTTCCAAAATATCATTGTATCTTTGGGATATACATTCATGTAATTTCCATTTGTTTTAGGAGACTAGAAAGCAGAGCAAAATTTATGGTTATTGAAGTGTTCTAATTTATTTTGAGAAAAAAATCATTGTAGAAATAAAATGTAACTTGATTGACTGCAGTAATTACAGTTTATATTCCAGCAGCAAGCATGAGAAATCAACCTTTTCTGGATGCTACTGTAAAACACTATCCTTTTGTCTCTAAATGTTGGGGGTCATAAACTTATATAAAAAGGGGTGCAGCACTTTATTGTAGCTCTGTGGTGACTTGGTGACTATTTGGTTGCAGTTTGACTGCCCATGGGTGTGTTAAGTATAGTTGTTAAGTTTGGCAACCATAAAGTTTATGGCATTTGTGGGAGGATCTGTTTCTTTACATTGTGTTAATGTTTTCCTAACACTATGGGCAGGAGCCTAAAAACACACCCACCACCAGCAAATGAGCTACAGCGATAAAGTAATGACACTGTCGTTGCTGACAGTCCTAGAGAAAGTGCCAAGAAAAGTTAAAGTTGAGCTTTAACTTTTGTTAACCTGTGAACTTAAGCCCATGTGGGAAGTGGAAGGACTCCCAGCAATTCCAGCTTGGGAGCACACCCCATCACCTACATCAGCAGAAGGACCTTGCACACTCTTCAGCTCCCGGAAAAATCTGCAATTTCAAAATATCTTAAATCTTAAAACTTGTTCTGCTTGGATGGCCAAGTCACCCAGTAAGTGTCAGTTACAAAGTGATTTCCTGTTCAAAGAATGAGGTGCAAGGTGTCAATGAATTTCATAACCAGCCCCTGAGAGGTTACCCTTTGATTAGGTTTTAATTGGTAATCAAAGTAGAAAGATTCTGCCCAGTTGCTGGTTTCTGAAATCATTAGAACTCCCACCTTCGGTCAAAACTTATCATCTTCAGCTCATATTTTAAGTTAAATGAATATTTGCAAACCTCATTTAGAGCAAAGTGACAGCAGGATGAATGAATTAATTTATTTTGTAGCATTGGCAGAAAAAAAGGAAATGGACAAAGTAAAATATTTCAGCTTTGCTGGCAAGACATGCATAAAGGAAGACCAGTAGTTTGGCTTTTGAATAATGCATGTAAACTCTACATTGGGTTCTAGTCAGATCACCTAGTTTTTCAAGTAACAGGGTTTGTTTTTTTGGTTTTTTTTAAGGTCTCCTCTTTCTCAGAAGTAGGTGGAATTCACACATTGTTTCCTGTCTGTGCTCTCATTGAAGTTTTATCTGTCTGCGTTTTTTGTGGATTTTTTTATTTATTGGTGTTTTGTTGTTTTTTTGATTTTATATTGTTTGGTTTGGGGTTTTTGTGGCTGTACTATCTAAGCACCTCACAAGATTTATTTTTTACTCTTAGAGTACTCCTGTTACAATTTTTTGAGCAATTGTGCAAATAAATTACCACAATACAAAATGGAAATTCTCCAAAGTCCCCCTTGGAGAACTATAAATTAGGAAAAGATTCTATCACCTGCCACTTCCTGCCTACGTCATTCCCACGCCAAATCATTTATATATTGTGGTTATTTTCTTCTGCATCAGTGGCAGCCACTGAACTGCTGTGTAGCTCTCTTGGAGGGCAAGCTAAGCACTGGGAACAGGTGGAACATGCACAGTTCTGCAAAACCTCAAAAGGGAGCTGTTTTGGATGTGTATTTGTCTGGGGCAAGTCTTGGTCTCTGCACATGGTCACCACTGTAAAGCACAAACAGACCTGGGGATCTGAATCACACCATGAATGTGCAGCATTCCCTGATACAAATTGGAGGGAATCTGTAAGGAAGAAAAGAGATATATCATAGTAATAGTGTTTATCCATTAGCTATCCAGTTGATTCTTCTCCTCATATTGTAAATTTTGGCAAAAATCAAACTGCTCTGATGAGTGAAAAAAATGAGGTGTATGGAAACTAAAAGCAAGGCATCACAGATATGCAAGAGGTTGTTTTGTGCTGACAGGGGTAAATGATCTTAGAGTGACTTCTAGATAAAATTCTGCAAACTTACAGATGTTTCCCTTGGAAGAGACCTACCTAATCTCTTACAAAATCTATTTTTAAGATTTCTTATGTGACCTTTCTTGAACTTTATTTGGTGTAAAAACTAGTTCTAATAATACCATGAAGACAAAGAGATATCAAGAGAGACAAACCTGAGCTCTTTAGTGAGATGATAGAAATTTATTATTCACAGCTGCATACACACGATTTTGAGTTCTAACAGCCAGCAATTAGTTTAAACAGTAATACCACCAAGGGAAGCATAACTTAGTTAAAATTTACATTTAAATGAGATCATTTGGAGAAATCAAATGCAGAACAATCTGTTATTTTTATATAACATTTCATAGTAGATTTTCTTAGCAAGGTATTTTCACAATATAGTTTTATTACTTGCTGGTTGGAAATTGCTGTGATTCATTTGTACGTGTAGCAGAAAAAAAAAGTCTCACCATTTGTTCATTAACAACCTGATGCAGAAAATTATCTTTTCTCAGGAAAGCATATTAACTGCGTTTAACTTAACTTTAGCTTGGCCCTGCTGAAAGCTAAGCATGGACTTAAGTGTTTTTCTGAACATGAATTAACATTCCGAATGCATTTTCTTGCTCTCTTTACTCATCTT
Organism: Acrocephalus scirpaceus scirpaceus; assembly: GCA_910950805.1. Taxonomy (NCBI): domain Eukaryota; kingdom Metazoa; phylum Chordata; class Aves; order Passeriformes; family Sylviidae; genus Acrocephalus; species Acrocephalus scirpaceus. Next base: position 141,967,919 of record OU383773.1, on the reverse strand, counting down.
CTCAACTTACAGTGATAGAAACTGTTTCTCTTATGAAGCTTTTTGTCAGCTATTTTGAATGCTTTTAACCAGTTAAAAACAATGATACGTAATCCTTCACTAAGACTTTGTGGGGGCTTTTATGTCAGATAGGAATCTCTTGGGATTTAATTGTGAATTTTAGAATTAGAACAAAATGAAAATTGGATCTTCCATATTCTGGGAAGTCCCTTCATTTCAGTCCTTTTTAAAAAATCTGGATTTTTTGCCATTATTATAATTAAAATGATCCAGATAATAAAAAGTTTCTAAATAAAGGTTATTGACATTCCCAAGTGAAAATAAGCCCATTCAGTTTTGTCTTGATGTTAAGCATGAAACTACCTCTTCCAATGAAGGGAGAGTATTTGCAGGGTTTCAGGAATCTTTTTTTCCAATTTCCCTGCTGGATGCTGGACTTTCTGTCTGGATTTGTAACATAGGATATGTAATTTTTAAGGACTTTGGAGAGTAACTGTCTTTCCTCTGTTACAAAACAAAATTTCCAGCTATTAGCTTAAACAGGATCCAGGCAAGGAACAGGGGAAAGCTTTTGGGCAGAGCACTCAGGAAAAACACGTTGCAAAGAGATTGGCAGAATAGGAGCCTTAACCCTGAGCTCCCTGGGGAGCACTACCATCCAGCCTGGGGAAATACATGGAATGCTGTACTGGGAACTGATTCCTGGAGTGCCTGAGTAATTCTTTGCCTGAGCTGGCAGGTAGCAGGCCTGCAGGCAGCATGCAAAGGCACCTACAGGAATGTGGCTTGTGGAGTTTATCAACAAAAATACTGTCAGCCAGGACTGTATCTCCTGCTGGAAGGACAGCAAGAGTGTGCCTGTATCCATGAGACAGATCTCTGCTGAATAAACTGAGTATGACAGAGTAGACCAGAGCCTGTAATGGATGACTTCATTATCCATTCTGCACCTAGAATGAGCAAATGTTTCCTAGAGGACAGAGTAAGATGGGTTTGTGATGGAAAGCATTTAAATAAAGACTTGGTGGAACAGCTAATAATGAAAAACTGTTACATACACAGAATAAGAAGGTCCAGGACACAAAGGTAGCTGAATTGAATTTATATTAATAGCGAAGAGCTCTGTGATCTATTAATTATGGAAGAATCTACTCTTTCATTTCTTATTTTTCTCCCTTTTTTTCTTCCTCTGACCTACTGCAGCGGTTTTTAATACATCAGTGGCATGGCATTTTCTGACTAAAAGCTAAACTGGGCTCTTTGAGCTTTCCTCTCACCACTAGACAATGCTAATAAAACCTCTCTTGAAAAGCATGAGGTAAACCTATTTTGAGATGGGTAGTTGGATGGGGATCAATAAGCCCTATGCCAGAAAAAAAGTTTAAAAACATAAAAGCGAATGGTCAAGGCCAAAAATGATGTAACTTAATGAAAACTTGGCCATCCTCAAACCCGAAACCCAGACTCATCAGTCATTCCTGATCACTGCTGCAAGCTCCAGTGTAATAAAACAGAGTTTTAAACAGTCTCGTTTTGACATGTTTATGCATTTGTGATGCACTCTTGTCTCTATCTGAAAACGACCCCCTGGCAATGTCAGCAGACAGAGAGACCAGGATGGGACAGGCTGGGAGGCACTCATTTCTAATGGGCAGCTGTCTGCCTGGTCAAGAGGGAGCAGGGCACTGGAGGCAGCCAGCTCCCATATCCCTCTGCTGGCCTCGTGCCTTGGTCTTTGGTGTACCCAGCTGCCACTTACAGAAAACACTAAAATTCATGGTTAAAAATGTCCCTCTGAGGAATTTTAATAGCTGGCAACAGCTATTAAAAAAGCTCTAAGTGGTATCATTTGTTCAATTGAAAAGTTTCTTTTAATTATCAAGTCAGTTTTCATTGCAACCTCTTAAATGTGTGGTTTCAATGTTTGTTTTCTTTCATTTGGACAGGTCCTTGTGTAAAACCACAGCTTTTCTCTCTTCACTGTAGGCAGAGTGACAGCTTGTCAGGTTTTATTACAACAGTTGCCAGCAGTTTTCGTTCAGAGCGGAAACCCGAATTGGAATAACTTCTTAGGCTTTTGCATTTCCTTTGTTCAGCACAGACAACATTTCATGCAGCCAGGCGGTCAGGCTGGGTGGAGTGGGGTGTGATAAATATTTGGCTACCTGACTTGATCAGCTGATACCGACTGGGCAAACTCCTAAGTGTGAAAATGCTGCAGGATGGATGATTCATTCTGGTTTGGGGCAGCAACCTCCTGGCTTTGTTGGGCTTTGGCTCAGACCCTGAGCTCCCAGCAGACTTTCAGATATCCCTTCTGCTGAGCATCTGGGGTGACTTAAATTAGAATTAACTCCTTGCTATGAGGGAATTTTACTGCAGGTTGTTCACATGAAAGAAAAAAATTATCTGCAATGGCTACACTGGTAATGGCTCTTAAGAGTCAAGGTTTCTTCCTTACGTCATGTATTCAAGGAGAGGCTTTCTGCTTGCTGCTGCTGCTGGCAAGCCCCTTGCCAGTGGATCTAAACAGGACTTGAATTTGCCATCCCCAAATCTGCAAGCAAGGGACACATCTGCCTGCCTTCAACTTTTCCTGTCCTGAAGTATAGTGACAGAATGTGGCTTTGAGAGAAAATTGATCTTTGTAGGAATGTAGGCTGTTTCCTTGCACACAAACATGCCTCCCTCACACAAGCAGAAATAGTTGTTCTTATAAGAACTGTGGGTGAGGTAAATATATGCTAGACCTGTAATTTCAAGAACTCATACCCAGAAAAGTTGATGTGATACAAAGATATATTCAAAACATTGAATTTGATTTCAATATCATGGCCATTGTTGTCTGTAAGGGATACATCAGTCTGCACACTTCCAGGACTGGACTTAAATTATTCAGTATTTAAAAAAAATTAAAACTGACTCATTCTTAGGGTATATGTTATTTTGGAGAACTTTCAAAAATAAAAGCATCCTGTTGTGAATATTTATAAACCAAAAAGAAAAAACTGTCTTCAGTTGTTTAAATGGAGACTGAAAATTTTGCAGCTGCTTGACTCTTAAAATTTGCCAACATTTTTCTTTCTGTTCTGTAACAGAAAGAAAATTTTTCAGGTCTCATTTGAAAATCTTTAGAATTCATATAGTATTGACTTATTATTTTCCTTTCAGCATTCTCACTTAGGTATTCTATAATCATGGAGTGAAACTCGGCATGCATTACATTAAACCAGCTGAAACCAGGAAAATCTGTGTCAAGGAAGTGCCTCTGCAGTACAGAAAGGTATCAGTTTTCCACTGTTCTTTGCTTGCACTTTTAAGGAATTGGTCTTATCTCCACTGCAGGAAAAGATTATGTTTGTCTTTTCCCAGTCAAAGATAATGTACTGCATATGCTGGATAGACACTGCTGACTAATCCAACTGTGCTGACTGTGGTGCAGGTGAACAGAGAAGGAAAGAAAAGATTTCTCCTTCTCTGGGAAATCATTCCCTGACTTCAGCTCATTCCAAAAATATTGATGCTCAGGTGCAGGTGGGGATGTCCAATGACTCATAATTGAGCAGGGACAGCAGAAGCCATTGATCTGTCCTTTGGTTTAGACAGGATGGTGAATAAATGCAAATATGGTCTTCACTTGTCTTCTTTAAGGGAGCTGTCCTCCTCCTGAACTCTCACAGGGTAGTGTGGGAGAACCAGAATCGATGCCAGGCTGTGTACTCACGGTGGTTCCCAAGCTCATTTCTGCTTCAGCAAATATGAACCTGGTGCACAGACTGACACGGAGTGCGTTGCTGAATGGTGATGGGAATGGAGATTAAATCACATGAGATTATGTTCCTCACTCCTGGTTTTGCTTCCATCTATTTGAAGTGCAAAATAAACTGGACATGTTCATAAAAAGTTTCAGCAAATGCTTGTTATATCTTGGCTCTCATTTTCTCTGTGTGTTGATCAAATAGAGACAGATGGAATCTGGTGGTGATTTAAGACACTAATGTGGCCACGGATTGTGCTGTAAACCATACTATAATCCATGTTTCATAAGGAAGCTGAAATTCTAGACTGAATAATGGTTTTACTGTTCAAATACAGCGCATTCCCTGTCATTTATAACATAAAAGGACAACTGCAGAGTAAGAAAATAAATAAATGTATGGGGTTACTTGTAGGAAAGCAGAATATTTATCTATTTGAACTCAAAAAGGTGTCTCAGGCTGTGATTTAGGAGGGTAATGATTGCAATAAATCAAATGAAGCGGGGGCCTAGATTAAAGATGAGAAAGCTAACATGGCCAAGATAAATGCATTTGGGTAAAGTTACTTATTTGTGATGATTGCAAGATTGGGTTCAGCAGCTGGTGTAAGACCCATCCTTAATTTTCCTGCTAACAGAACAGGTTTATAGGCACCATGTTACTTGCTCTGTAACACCATGAATATTGTATATTAATTAGAATTCCTTCATATTAATGTCTGTTCTATTAAAACAGTCTGGCAAATAAATTTTGGTGTCTGGAACATGCTGAGGTGTATCATGAACTGTCAAATCTTTGTACCCACAATTCTAATTCAACCCTTTCATTAACCTGTGGCCATAGGATTCACAATATCTGGAGGTAAATCAAACATATGGACATGTGTACATTTATGTATTTAGATCTCTGTATATGAATAAGTAGTTTTATATATTTATCTGTATTTTTATACATAATAACAGCAAGATTAATTTTCTTTATTGAGGCTGATTTTTTCTGAAACAAAATACTTTGTTACTAATATTTTACATCCTTGGTATCATTGGAGACTAAAAAAAACACCCCACAAACACAAATGTTTATAGTTTTATTATTTTGTATGTTTCAGCCATTTTATCTGATTTAAGTATTTTAAAATTATTTCATTTTTAATCTCTATTTATACAATGAATGGAGCAGTGGAGAAACTCATAACAGAAATTGAAAGCACTGGGATAAAAAAGACGAATAACAGAACGTGATAAAAAGATGCAAAATAATAAAAAGTATAGAATAAATAGATCAGGAGCATCTGTTCTCCCTGTCTCATAACACAAGAATATGGGAGCTTTTATGAAATTAAAAGGTGGTAAATTCAAAATAGATAAAAAGAAATCTATTGTTGCACAGAGCTGGTAAATATTAAAACTTCTTGGAAAGAATGCTTTTAAGGCTGAAGACTTAGCAAGATTAAAAGGTAGCTGGATGTTTATATAGTTCCCAGGAATGTCCCCATCAACAATAGGGAATGGTAGTATAAATTCTGAAAGATTTAATAAGCTTCATGCCACAGGTTTGTTACAATCTTTATCTGTCATAGCTCTGGGTTCTGTCTGGCAGGCATTGTGTTTCTTGTATTATGTGATCACCTGCTTCTGGTGATTCCCTGGGAAAGGGCTGCAAGTGAGACTGATGTTCCTACAAGAAGTGGTCTTTTCCTATAATGCTGATATTCAAGGAATTTCCTTGTATTCCTTAGAGGCTCTTACTATAAAAATATAAGGTTTTATGCAGAGTTATGTAAGGAGTTCATTGGCTGAGGCTACAGGCCAGCACAGAATCTGAGGTACCTCTATGCCCAGTGATTGTTCTCACCACTGAGGAGCTGGGTGGGTAATGAACCAGGGCTTCCAAGGGCTGTCTTCACTCATCCCTCTTCCCATAGAGGTAATTATAGTTTATAACACCTGACTTATGGTCACGAGTCTTGTGGTGCAGCTGAGATCATAGGGACTTGTGGGCTGCAGAAACTTAGATTTACTTAGGCATCTTTGAGGGGGAAAGACTAAAATGTAGAGTAAATTGGGAAAAGACATAGAAATATTCTGAAATACACAGATTATGAATCATGCATTTTCAAGGATATGACCAGATTTCAAAAATCCAGCCTCTGTGGGTTTAAATAAAAAAAAAAAAAAATCAAGGAACATGGTTTATAGGTTTATTAAAATTGTAAACATTTGAAAGTGGGAGGAAGTGGGGGGTTGGATTTACAAAGACGTACAGAGTGATTAGTCAGGTCCTGTTCATTTCAATTAACAGGTGAATTATTTCACTCTCTCAAGAGCACAAAAACTTAGATGACATTTTAAATGGAGAGTCTATATTATTCCAGCCCTGGCAGTGTTCCCTTTGTCTCTGGGCACTTGACTGACTGCTGTGCTTGGGCTTCACATGCTTGGCTCACGTGCAGCAAATGCCTTGGATGGGATTCATATGAGTAGATGTAAGCATCTACCTTGGACATGAACAGTCTGGATACTGACAAGCAGACAACACAAGGCATAACTCCTCAGAGTCTGCTCCTGTACTCGTTGGCCTTTTTGACAGACAGCTTTGGCAAGTGCTCATTGTCTTCTAACTCTCCACTAGGAACAAGCACCATTCCCAAACCAGTCATTCATAACTTTTGCTCAGAGCAATGAAACACTTCAAATCATTTTCTTGCCTTATTACTCAGAATTCTCTTTAAGCTTTTGAACAATAGGTAGAGATTTTCAGGAGCTCAGGAATTACTTCAAAGTATGCCTCTTCTTCAAAATTTTGTCTCTCCTTCTTTGTCCCTTCCTCTTTACTAAAAACTGAACTGCAAACTCCCATTCTACGTTTCATTCGCTTTGTTCCAGTGAGTTCCTAAGCAGCTCTTACCACCACTTGTTCATCTTAGCCAAGTCTTCAGCCTTGAAATATTGACACATCCTAGTTTTTAAGCACTGCCTTGTCCCAAAGCGTTTATTATAAACAGATGATAATTAAGATTCAGATGATAATTAAGGTTTAATGACCATTCATTATAATCCATGTGCCAGATGCAAATTTACTTCCAGTGGAGTGAAGTCAATATAGAGTGAAAGGAAGCAGTGAAGGTAAACAAGCATCACATTTATCATGGCAAAGTGAAAAATTCCCAGTATCAAGTCCTACATAGTGAGGTTCTTCAAACACACAGTTGGCCACAGTTCACTTTGTAGGTATGGATTAGTTGTCATTTATTACTCCTTTGTTTGACTACCCTGCAAGCAGATGAGTTCAGGTCTAACATTATGCATAGAATAATTATTATTTAAAACCTTTCATCAGTTCTCTGTGTTCATGATTTTTCTCAACTTTTCTTGATTTTCAAAAGCTGTTGATGTCTACCAAAGAGACAAAATTCAAACATTCAACTTGAGAACCTGGCAAAAGCCGCCTTCTCTTTCAGAGTGACGCTCATCCTACAGACAGACATATATCTCACAAATAACAAAATTAGTCTTCAAACGTCTCATTTCTCCCATGTTAATATGTGGAATGCTAAGCATATGCAGAATGAGCCTCTCAGTTCAATTTCTGGTATTTAAGTGGAGAACTTCCCTTAATTATTCAAACAAATTGTTTAATCAATTTTTGGAGATCAAGTCTCCAGATGGAATTCCAAGTATGGAGTTTTGGTGCTCCAATAGATTATGTTCTTTAAGACTGTGGGGGATTCTGTACTAGAGACAATGAAATAAGCCTGTTTCAGTGTACATTTTGTGAAATTTAAATGCAAGTATGATACCCCAAGTGCTAAGAGCGTTTGTCCTACAAATCAAACGAAACTGCTGACTGCAATAAAAAGTGACTGCAGCCTTTGAGAAAATGGGAAAAATCATGTGGGACTGAATAGCCTAGCACCAAGGAACATAAAAGAGATGGAAATGTTTGCAAAAAAAAGCATCACACTTTGTAGAAGGATAAATGTTTACATGGGTGCTGGGTGCTTGCTTAAATCGCTGCAAGAATTCTTTTCCCACAGCATCTAGAATCAACAACCTGAATTAAAAGAAAAATTCAGAAGGGGCCTTTGGTTTCAGAAGACGTGTCTGGGAAAATTTACCATGTCTACAAGTGCATTTCAAGTAAAATGGTAATAAGCATAAGAATAATACTGTTCTAGTGGATGACCTCTTAATTTTTAACCCTGCATGTACTCCTAGATTTAGTTGCATCTACTTCCTTACAGGTATAGATGCCAGAAGTTCATATGTACTTAGAAGCAGATTAGTTAAATGATATTTATGGTTTTTCTAACATGAAACAATTTCCTATCATAATCAGGTCGAGGGGCTTTGGAGTAGAAGAACTCACCCTTTTTTCTCTGACTGAGGAGCTAATAATATAATTATGACTTTAATAGAATAAAAATCTTCAACAAGGGAATGTTTTTAATATAACCATCACATGCTTGCTGGTTTACTCCAGTCTGTCTTGTACAGTTTCACTGAAATGAGTTTGTTCCCACTTCCTGTAGATTTCCTCAGGTATTTTACAGCAATGGGGTTATTTCTTGCAATGAGACTATTTCTTGCTCATTAGCATGCAATTGCTGTGTTATGAATGATGATTAAAGTATTAAAATAATTATTCCATTTTACAAGCTTGGGTTCATGTTAATGAATATTTTAAAATAGTCAGAGAATGAGATAACATTTGGTTACCATCCAGACACTCTCTTGCCCTTCAGAATATGGCCACATGCTGTATACTGGTCATGAGTCAGAAACGAAAGGTATTTTTATAGCTAATGTGAAAGGCCATAATCTTTACACAGTATTTCTCTTTTTAAAGCAATCTTTATATGTTATTTGGTTTGATTTTAAAGGTAAACATGTATGTCTGAGTAATAATTACAAAAAAACCCACAAAGACATTCCCTTTCTTCTTTGCAAATGGAAGGTGGGTGAGAGTTTCACCTCAGAAGAGCTGACCTAGGAAATGGTGACTTACTGGGCTGTGCAATCATGCTTATGGAAAAGTTCCAAGTTTGAGGAAATCTGGCAGTAGGAGGCAGACAGAGTTTTATGCTAATGATCAAACATGGCAAAGGTTCTGGTGCTTGTAAATTCCAGTCACATTATCTCTTCCTGAAAAATGATGACTTGTTTTGACAGTGTGTTGCTAAATACATGCCTCCAAAACTAGGAGTCTGGGCTCTGGGGGAATAAATACAGGATGGGGCTTTGAGAAATGGTAAAATCTTTACTCCATTACTGACCTGTTCTGTGTCCAGAGGCAAGGTCATCAACCCTCAGTCTCAGTTTCCCCGTTGCAAATGTTCTCTACTCACCTAAACTAAACATTTATTACAGATAATTAAAATTGTCTCATTGCAAGGCATCCTGAGAATTGTTTCAATGTTCTTTTACTGTTCAAAAAGTAATATTTAGCATCAAATATTCATTTGGCTTGAGTTTAACGAGTCTCAATTTCTGTTTATTTGTGTATTTACATCCAACTAAAGGCATCAATCTTTTTTATGGTATTTGCATTCCAGATCTTTAACTGCAGGTAAATAGTTGAAGAGCCTGTTGAACGTATAAAGTGCCCAACTATGATTTGTGATATATCAGTCATTCTTGTTGTATGAAGTTCCAGCTGCTTCTGTATTTTTCAAAGGTTTTAGGAGGTTACTGGGTCAGATCCTTAGCTGGTTTCAACTGCCATAGCTCCAATGAAGTCAGTGACAGTGTCTTTTAAATCAGACCTGCAGGACCCTAGCATGATGGTGGCCAACTGCATCAAACCTGTCATATTTCACATCATTCTGTATCAAAACTATATGCAAATGCTGCATTGCTCAGGAGTCAGTCAAATCCAGGCAATTTACATCAGCAGATTAGCTCGCTCAATTCATATAACCAAACATCCAGAACTCACAAAAACCTCCAAGAAATGTAAAAAACCCAAAAATGTCTGGGACAGTGAAACCACAGAACAGAGGCACAGGCTGGCCCTACATGTGGCTGCAGTGGGGAGACAGGGATGCCTGGGGTTTAGCTCTGTTGCTGTCACTGATTTATTGAGTGACCTTGGAAATGTCTTTGTGCCTTAGTGACCATCTGTAGCACCACTTAAATACCTTGCCAGCTTAATTGCTGCTTCTAAAGCATTGTAAGACCCTTTGGTAAAAGACATCATGTCTTTTTAATGTCACACTGTTTTATTTGAAACCCAGAAATGTTCAGAATATGCAATGCTGAATGTAACGTTGTTCAAAACCATATGTCTTTTTTCAATAATTCACTGTGAGTTCCTAGGGAAAATGCTATGCAATAAAATCCCATGTTACCCTTCTTCAGATACAGTAATTGTAAGTTATCTCAGACGTCTGTAGATTTCAATCCGAGGGCTTGTCTCAAATTCCAGCTGCTTTAGTAATTTATAAATTACAGATCTCATCCAGCTCCCACTGAAATCAAAGGAAGGACTTCCACTGATTTTGCAGGATGCTGGAACTGGCCTAAAAAGAATATTTGAGAATGACAGCCATTAAGAGAAATTCATGCAGCACCATCACACTTCACAAAAGAGCAGAGATGCACAACCAGTCCTGAGATGGTGATACTCAGTTTTTAATGGTAATTAAAAGGTTCTTGTGTAGGTAGGCTAAAGGTAGAGTGAAATAAAATTACCTACACTATGTTGTGTGAGATGGACTGTTAATTTTCATATGGAATGGTGCATAGTGTAATTCAGCTGGTTATGATAGGAAACCTTCAGGTCTCAGTGACTAATTTGTTACAGCAAGTCTGTATTAGTGTGGATCCAATATTTTAGTTTAAGTACAAAGAAACCTAGTAAGTCTCTCACAAAGTGCTCCTGTCAAATCTCAGAGAGAAATTCTGCTTTTTACAGTGTGTTGTATTTGTACTTGGGGGCATGTTCCTAATTACAGTTGTGGGAGTAATTTGTAGAGGGTATGCAATTTGAAAAATAGAGCTTTTCTTTTTGTTGACAGAAATATTTGCAAGTGGATGTTGATGTCCTCCAGTGTCTGCTCTGAGGTTCACTTGGTGAATCTCTCTTCCAGGCACTCCACAGACAGCAATTTTAAATGCCAGAATAAGAGGCATCTTTGCCTCATGACCCCCCATTAGGGTTTTGTTGCATACTGAAAGAATGAGAGGAAAAGTTTGGCTGTGGCACACACCAAGCTGACATTTTTGCAAGGTGGCATAATTGGAAAACTTTTAAATTTATAGCACTTGTCCCTTTGTATCCCTTCATTTTGTCTAGTTTCATTCTTCTGGAAAAATAATATGTTCTGCTTCTTCTGGCTATGGCTGAGCTGCTGTGTCCCGTCACGTTTGCCTAAACAATCGCAATAAATATCATTATTAATCACTCCATTATAAATCATTTCTAAAACATGAAAAAGAGTCTATAAAACTATACTTTGGTTTGTTTGCAATATATCGTCCTTCCTCAGTTCCTGAAGTTCTTTGCTGTACAGGAATTGTACCTCGCAGCCTCCAGAAAACACAGTGACCCAGTGCTCTTCTGTTCTGGTCACATCCAAAGGACCTCAGCATAGACTGACAAAGGACAGATAATCCATCATAATAGTGCTTCTCTTTGCCATCCTTAAGGTATAAAAGGCTCTAAAGAAGGCAAAAGTGGTCCCCAGAGGATACTTTATGAGAGCGTGGACACAAACTGTCTCACAGCCTGGCTGAACACGAGTGGACGTTTTAGGATTTTTCGGGAACATTCTGAACATGGAATGATGCAATTCTTCTTGGTGCCCTTTGGGCACCAAGGAAAGAAAATCTGTCTTCTGCTAAGAGCTGGGAGGGTTTTTGTACAGTCTCTGTATTGAGTAATGAGAATAAAGCTGCAGTCTGTTCCTGTGCTCTCCCCTTGCCAAAAATTGCACAGATTAAGATCAAGAAATATTCAACCAGATTCTTAGACAAAGGAACCTCATGTACCTATTGCCAGCACTGGATCTATCCAGGTATTGGACAGTCTGGTCCAAAGTACAGTGTTCTAATGTCCTAATTTTGCTGCTGATTATTCTTGTTGCTGATTTATTAAATCAGAGGTTATTTTAGGCAAATCCATCTTGTAATCTGAGGTCTGTCTGTCAGAAGGCTCCTGTCTGGAAGAAGCAGAGGCTAGAAGTAAGTGCTACTTAAGACTACTTGTAGGAGTAATTTCCCTTTTAATATCATATTATAAATCAGGTGCATGCTATGCGTCAGCAATATAAAAGCTGGAGTAATCAAATTTAAAATAGGATGAAAGCAAAACATGTTACTTAGCTCTGTCACATGCTGTTTCTATACTGTGTACAATGGAAGCAAGCACTGAAAGTAGAAGTACATGACATTAAATTTTATTTAGCATTTGCCTGCAGTGGATTTTCATTTAGCGATGTAGAAAGAGACTCCTACCCATTCATGCATATAGCTCTTATTTACAGTGCTGTGAATGACACAAGTCCCTGTGTAAGAGAACATATTTTTTCCAAACAGAACTATACAAGTGATGCTTTTGGTTGCTTAGAGATAACAACAGTAACAGATAGTCCCAGACTTTGCCTACTGGCTTTCTTCAGCTTGTCTGCGATTTTATTTATTTATTTAAACAACTGTTTATTTATGTTAGTGGGTTGTTTTGGTTTTTTTTTTGGGTTTTTTTTTTGTTTTATTTTGCATAAACGGAGGCCAGCAGAGCAGCAGGGACTCGAGCTCCCGGGCAGCCCCGTTGGTGGGTGCCGGGCTGGCTGCAGGAGCACTCCACTAGGTGACAGTGTGGTCCTCGGAATCCACGCCGCGAAGTCATGGGAGGTATTGAACCTTGTTAGGACTGTAATCATCGTTTGAAGAAAAATGTCCCCCAGAATAATCACTAGGAAAACTGCATACAAATTACATTGTCTTTTCAGGGGAAAAAAAAAAATCCCCCCTGAGTTTAAAATGTGTTAAAAATGGAACTCCAATACATACAAGTAACGTGATGATTATTATGTCTCACCTCAAAAGAACCAAGCATTTAACTGAGGTTACGAACTGAATTCATATAAAAGAATATTAAACACCGCCCCACCAGCCCCCCCCCCCCCCCCCCCCGCAGTATTTTCTTTCTTTTTTTTTTTTTTTTTTTACGTAGGAGATGTTTGAGATTAATGAGGAAGGGTGGGAAGGAAAATGGGGAATATCCTTCCATCTCTCCTGGTGGAAGAAGCAGAGAATCAAACAAAGTATATGTACGTCTTTGGGGGACAATATCAGAAACAGCTACAGGAGACATGCACCTGAGTGCTGTCCTACAAAATGGGTCAGCCAGACTGGAATGTGAGAAGGGTTATTGGGGGGATGCAGGTTCTTGGAGATTTCCCTTTAATCCAGAGAAATGAGATGTGAAATTACCCCATCATTCAGCAGAGTTCTCTGGCCTTCTGCAAATCAGAAGGAAGCTGAGATTCAAAATGAGCAAGCTGCTCATGCAAACCCACTTAGGAGGAAGCAGTGTGATGTGCTTGAGGATCAAGGTATAGGAAAATAAAACACTGTGACTCCAAATCCGGAAGGCATTTTCACACTGACGAGTTGGTGGAGATGAGTTGTGCTCTTGCTTTCAGCAAGACCACATGGTGTGTTTCCACTACATGCACTGAAATACCTGACTAAATTAGAGTGAGTGACAGAAGTAAGGTAACAAGATTGAGGGGAGTGTGAGATCCTGCAACCTCCTGAAACTCATGGATCTTCTGGAAACTATTCATCACCTGAATGAAACACTTTGTGCCATAAAACAGCCTTTCTCTGCATTAGTCTGCAGGGTGATTTCCTCTAAGGTGACTTAATAACATTACTAACATTTCAAGTCATCCTGTGGCTTCACCAACATCAGCATTTTCTCATCAGTAAATTTAGTCACAGCTTTTTATGCTGTTTTTTTTTTTTTCTTTTTTTTTCCCTCCCCCTTTTTTGGCTGCTGCTGTGAGTATTCTGGGTATGGATGTGATATTCGGGAAGTTGTGTGTGTGCAGTGTGATTGCTGATATCAAGCGCGCTTCCCAAAAGCACCAGATGCGGTTCTAAATCAAGCTGAGCCTCCAGGCTTTGGGAAGTGGTTGATATCACAGAGCCTCAGGAAGACTGTAAAGAAGGATGTTGCCAAATGGCACACATCCAATTAGCTTCCTTTGTGGCATATATAGGAGAATTAGGGGAGACTTGTGGATATGGGAGACATGTGGATTCTTTGGATTTTTTTTCTTTTTTTTTTTTTTTTTTTTTTTAATCCAAGAAAGTGTACAGCAAGCTATATGTTCTGGTTAAGTTGTATGTTCTAATAGCCATTGTGCCTCAAATGTCCTACTGTTGACTCTAGGTAATAATGGTGTTACATTCTTAAGAATCAAAGACACAATATAATTAGGAGAGGTATTATTTTGTGTTTAGCAGAGCACTAAATTAATGATATATGGGCATGATTCCACTGGTGCACATCCCTGTTACTATGGCAACAATATTATGTCATGTGAGTCTGTCCTTGGTATTACTTAGAGCAGCAAGGTTTCAGCAAGCTCCTCATTTATTTCAGAGACCTAAATAGCTGCTTTCTCTGTGTGTGGAATGAAATCGGTTTTATTAAAGCTACAAATGTTATATATTCCATTAATTGCTTCTTTTATGTTATCGTGTTAATTTACTTTACTTACATGGAGCATTAGCATTAACATAAAACAGATAATTAGTGAACTGCAAATGACTAATGCACCCATATTGTGCAAATTCCTCTTTTCATATTCAAAGCACTACCATGTGCTTCAACTTCTTCAACCCCAACCATTAACCTCAAGCATTTGCAGACCAAAAAAGGAGATGGAGTCAGTCCAAGAGGAAACATTCCCAGCTCCAGAAGCACTATTTGCTGATTCATAAAGAAAGAATTTCAGAAATGCAGTCTCTCTCCTTCCCCCATCACTTCTCCTCCTAGCTTCTAAATTAAAAAAAAAAAAAAAAAAAAAAAAGAAACAGTTTTTAGAAGGACTCCTGCTCAGGGCACATGGTGTTTGGTTCTCTGTTTTTCTGCTCAGAAACCAAAGTTCTTTGATCAGGATCACTGTGATTACTGTCAGTCTGACAGGGAGTTGCAGTGTGAATAGGGGTGTATCCTAAAGACTGTTATTAGATTAGATTCTGATAATTGTGATTTATTATTCTGTTTTTCCAAATGTACTTTGGTTTGCAATAGTAATCTCTGAAATGTCTGGATCAATGTCAGTGCACAGCCCCCTCTCCCAGGTTGAGGAATTGCCGGCAGATGGCAGCTGCCCGCTGCTGCTCCCCATCATGCATTTTTCATAAAATATGTGAAAGTAAACCAAAGGTACATCTACTGTGTGTGTGCTGGGGGGAGGAGGAGAGGAAATGTTTTGCAAGTCAGAGTATACAATTAAAGGAAAATGCCTTTTTTTTTTCCTTCATAACCTAGATGTGTTAATCAGATTTTTTCTGTTAGTTCTGTTTGTATGAAAAAATGCTGAATCCTGGTTAAAACAAAATTAATCCCTTCCCCCTCTTCAAGCTTTGGATACTTTGGAGAAATTCTGCATCTTCAAACCACCAGCTGGTCAATCAATTTATCTTGTCATTTACAGCTGGGAAGTTCATCTATTAATAAGAGAGGTATCATGTACCAAAAGACGATTAAAGATAACCATGGATCAACACAGATACTGTACATAAACCCATCCTCTTCCTTCTCCTAAGAAAATAGAATAGAGTTATAACATAAGAACTATAATACAAATTTTTGAATCATCCACTGTTTGTTAATTCCTGGAAATACAGGGCAAGGTCCTCAGCCTATGTAAATCAGTGTAAGACAGCTGGAATGACAGTGATTTAGATCAACAGAAAATGTGACTCACAGGCTTATCTGCAGTTTTTCTTACTGTTACATCTCTCTCCCTGGAGTCCTTTACTTTCCAAAAATTTAAGTATCACCCATTGTTAAAATGAGTCATGAAAGGCAAAATAGGGTAAAGAAAGAGATTCTTTATGTGCATTAGAGTGACATTTATAATTTTTGAGAAGATCTCTTGCCTTTCTTAGTAATTTCCCCATTTTGGGTCACTGCAAAAGGTTAACACCTTCTGTGCTGGGAGCTTTCTGCATGCCACAGAGCTGTCCTTTGTCACAGGAAAAGGAAGATAGAATATTATAGTGAATAAATTCTTGGTTCACTCGTGTCCTTTCACTTTGCTCCAGTCAGGTACAACAATGATGGTCAAAAACCCCATGTGCAGAAATCAACATTATTCTGAGAAAGAGGCCCACCTATCCCTCCCCTGTCCCTCCTCATCCTTCAGTCATTCTTCAGCCTGATTTGATGCTAAGGTCAATGGGGAAAAGACCATTGTCTTGTGACTGGAAATTGATATCTAAAAGAATGTTTTTCCCCAGCTCTTTTTCCTTCTTCTTTCTTTCCTAGTACCACATCCTCTGTTTTCCATTATATTAGCCACTGAGACTATCTCCATTTTGCTAGTGACTGAGTATCTCTTATTCCTCAGATATTAATTTAAACCAAGGAAGAAGATTGCTTACATGAAGAATGTACAGCTGTGTACAGTAGCTGTGCCACATAATGTAAGTTTAATTTATACAAATGGTTCTATTGATTTTATTTTGGTTGCTCAAGCTTTTGTAGTCCAGACTTTCCAGTGCTAATGTAATAAGGGCTGTATGGCAAATAAACCTTTCTGCTTTCTCCTCTCTAGTTCAACCTCTTTTCTTCTTATAAATCTCTCCTTAAAAGTTTCCTTTGCCTGGTGTCCATTAAATGACCCTGACAGAAGCTAATGTCACAAAGGTTCCATCTTTCCATTCCCATTTGCCTGATAGAAAGTGAAATATCTGTTCTGGCTGCATACACAGCATGAGAGGACCATGCTGTTACTAAACAAATAGAAAAATAAGGAGGTCCATATTCTTGTCCCACATTTATTTCTTTCTACCTCCAATAAAATAGCTTGATGTGTGAAATGGTAAAAGTGTTAAAGGACAAATTATCAATCCCATAGGTATTTCTAAGAATAAAAAATAAATGCCAATAACATTCATGTTCCCTTGAGCAAGCTTCCTAAAATTAAATTCCTTAGTATATCTGCCTTTCTTCTTTCCTCTTCTCACTGAGGAAAGTTAAACATTGTATTATTTAGTTAAATCATTTTAGTTAGGTCATTACTGCAGGCTACATAGGTTAGATGGTTATGAGTTTCCTTTTGTAGATTTGCTGTTCCTTTTTAGTTACTACTGACAGTTTCCCCATTACCACAGGGCACATTCTCATTGGAAGGTTGGTTGTGCAGTGGATTTTATTAATGGTCTTAATCTGCTGTCGTGTCAGTCAGTGCATTTGCCAAGTGGTGTTACAAGGGTTGACTGAATCTTGCAGAATATGAGAGTGAGAAATGTGTGGGAGGGAACCACTTCCTATAAAGATTGGGGGTTTTGACAGAAATATTAGGAAGACTGCACAAAAAATAGAGAGCAGTGGGATCATGTGTAAATTCCCCTTTTGCATCTGTGAACTTTGAGACACTCTCAGTTTTTGTTAGTAAGCAATTTTCCATTTTATTTTCCCTATTTTAAATATAAGGAAAGACAGACAGGGAAGACCCAAGACAGACAATGCCTAATACAGTAGAACAAATACTTTGATAAAAAGTTAACAGGGGAGATACTTTAAAAGTTAATGAGACACCTAACTCGGCATTAGTTGACTAATACCTCCTAAAATACTCACCCTTTATACAACTTACCAGAGAGTTCATGTGAAATAAAAATATCTGAGCTTTAAATTCCCAAGGGCCAAGGCAGTTCTTTAGTTTGGAGATCTTCCTGTGCTGATTTTTCTATTTAAATAAAACATAAATCCTGACTGTTAAGAGGTAAAGTGCTAGTCAGATTATATTACTGTGCCTCAGAAACACTGTATGCAGCCTGATGTTCTTACGTATATAATTCTATTGACTTCAAGGTTTCAAAGGCCAAAAAGAACTGCCTGTTTTAAAGGGTAGTAAAATACATGAAGAGTATTTGAGGCTATAAAGCAAATTCTGAACTGGAAACTGTCTACCTCTGCAGAGCTATGCTTGATAAGAAAGTTCCTAACATGCATCCTCATGAAGTTTTGCTGCAAAAAATTGATTGCCTTAATTTCTTCAAAGGAATTGTATTTTATCCAAAATATTGTCAACATTTTTGGTAAAAAAAAAGGGGTATTCCTTATGTAACTCCAAACAAAGAAATGGGTCACAAATGAATCACAGAATTTTAGACTGAAGCTGTGAGCTATTTATGTGTCTTTTAGGTGAAGAGATTTACTGTAGAAGGGGCTAGACATAAATAAAAAAGAAAAAGAAATTGCAATTGGAGTAGAGAATAATACCAACCCTCCTGTTGTGAAAACAGAGCAGAAGTATCTGAATGCAAGATCATGGTTTCTTGAAGCCCAGAAAATTCCTGATTTGGAGGACTGGGTCATTTCTCATCTAAATGAAAGCACACTTATTTTATGTTCAGTCAGTTGTTGACATATACTGAAATATCAAAAAAGAGGATGCAATATAACTGTGAACACAATTGTTTCAGTAGAGATATGTTTTTGTATGAACCGATCACCAAATTCACCTCTGGGTGGCCACCCTGACAATAATACAAGTGCTTTGTTAGCAAGCACTAACTCCCACTGCTGGATGCAGCAGGGTCCTCGAGATATTTTTAAGCAATCTAGTCACTTAGTTTTTTATTGTTCTTCATAATCATTTAAATTCCACTGGTTTTGAATCCTTCTTATTCCTTTGCCAGAGAGTCTCCCTTGCTGCTCTGCCAAAGACTCGAGAGGTTTCTGGACTGTTGTACAGCAGGCATGACAGAAGGTTGATAATAAAAATAACCCACCTTGGCAAAGCATCAAATTAGATTAAAGGAACCGCCTAATTCTATGCGTGTGCCAAGTAACCTGGCGCAAAACCAGGATGAATGGTTACAACTTGTATTAGTGTTTCTTGAAAAAAATACCTCAGCTGAAAATTCAGAGCTGCTTTGAGCCTCAAGAATACGTATCTAGAATTTACAATCCATTTCTAAGGAGAAATGAAGGCGATCTAACTGACAATGAATGAACGGAATTAAACCAGCAAATCTGGGAAACTGTTGAGTTTATCAAGTCCTTCTTCCTTGCATCAAATACACCACAAGATGTGACTGCTCAAGTAGATGTTCTTCCTCCATCCCTTCCAAAGCCTAGGACAAAGGAAAAGTTTTCTTTGCCTCTTGTTGGCACTGGTGTTAGCAGCCACAAGGCAATGTTAGTATTAGAGAAATCTGAACCAGAGCCTGCATCCCCAATACCTCTCATGCTTGACAGCATTCACATTTGGACTTCATCATCCTTGTGGGTCCCTTCCAACTCTGAACATTCTGTGGTTCTGATTATTTATTTATCTATTTATTTATTTCACCCAGAGAGTGGCTGGGCACTGGAACAGGCTCCCCAGGGAAGTGGCCACAGCACCAGCCTGACAGAGTTCAGGAAGCATTTGGACAGTGCTCTCAGGCACATAGTGATTCTCGGGGTTGTCCCATGCAGGGGCAGATTGTGCTGTGCTGATTCTTGTGGGTCTTTCAAATCAGGATATTCTGAGATTTTCTGTTGGACTTCGCTTTTCCTTAGAAAATAGAGAATGATCACTCACAATCTGCAAGGTTTCCAGGTTCTAGCTACCCAGCACTTCTTATAAAAACCCTGAGTAGAAATATTCAGCAGCCACATCTTAGACAACCTCAGTATTTGTGTAAATTATTGTAGCCTCCGAAGGTTACCAGTGGATTATTATGCTGCCCATCACCTAAATAATCCTTCCTGTATTGCCCTACACAAGGGTTTTAAAGACAGCATTTTCTGGAAGTCATAGGGTTTTCACTAAACACTCTCTTGGAGAAGGAAGAGAGGGGTTTAGATATTTTGGGAGGGGTGTAGATATTGTGTGTTTGGCATTGCTCTGTGGCCAGCAGGTTGGGGAAGGCACTTCTTCCCCTCTATTGTGCTCTGGTGAGCTCCCATCTGCTGTGCTGTCTACAGTTCTGGTGCTCCCAACATAAGAGGGTCATGGATATGTTAGAGCAAGCCCAGAGGAGGCCACAAAAATGATCAGAGGATTGGAGCACCTCTCCTGGGAAGACAGGCTGAAACAGCTGGGGTTGTTCAGCCTGGAGAAGTCTCCAGGAAGACCTTATAGGACCTTCCAGTATCTAAAGATACTACAAGGGCCTTTAGTGATTGGACGGGGGGAGGGAGAATCTCTTCAAAATAATGAGAGTGGGGTTGGGTTAGATGTATGGAAGGAATTCTTTACAGTGAGGGTGGGCAAAAGTTGCCCAGAGATGGTGTGGATGCCCCACTCCTGGAAGTGTTCAGAGTAAGGTAGGATAAGGATCTGAGTAACCTGGTACAGTGCAAGGTGTTCCTGCACATGGAAGGGGGAACTATAGGATCTTTAAGATCTCTTCCTAATCCAGACTGTTTTGTGTTCTTTCTAGGAAAGTACCACTTTCCTTTGTGCCACATAGAACATATCATGTGATTTGAGAGAAGATCAAATCAACTGAGCTTATCACCATCCCAATATTAAAAACTCATTTATTGTACTTTGCACTTTTCAGTTTTTCTCTAAAAGCTGCCTGGTTTTGCAGATTGTTTACCAACATGGGGCACCATGACTGTTCTGTGTCACATGGCTATTTTGAACTAACAAAAATATCTAGAAACTTTTTTCTGAATCTGATATGGTCCATTAAGCATGAGGCAACATGCTCTATTTTTATATCAGTGACACTATTCAGTAAGTATTAAATTTGTTTTACCACTTAACACATGGTCTGTATTTATGAATTTAACCTCCTTTTAAGGACAACTTGTTTTTTTGGCTAAGCTCCTCTCCTTCTATTATTATTACTGGCTTTGCAGTTTCACCTACATCTTTTGCTGATAGGAATGTTGTACAAAAACACAGTAAGAAATTAAAAATCAAGTTGTGAAAAGCTATATTCCCACCTATTTAATGTTGACTTTGAGTTATCCTTGTTTGGCTGAGCTATCTTGTATATGTTGTTTCCATAGCATAGTTCGCGTGGTGCTGCTCACATGTGAAATGGGAAGATTTTGTAGTTTCTACTGCCAATTTTTTTTCAATTTTCCTCTGTGACAGATTGTGTGAGGGCAGTTAGGAGTGGAGGTGAGGCAGAGTCTGGACAAGAAAACTGTGGCATAGTCCCTGTAGAACATAACAGTGTTTAACAGTTTTACCAATGACCTGGACAATTGGACAAAACATAACCCCAGCAAAGTTTTCAGTTGGCATCAAAACAGGGAGACAAGTTGATAGGACAGAAAAGGGATATCAACCAGCAGGAAAATTAGGAAAATTCAAAAAGTTCAACAAAAAGCAGTTCTAAGCCCTGAACCTTGAGTGGAACAACTCCATGCAGCAGTCCAGGCTGGGAAATGACTGTCCAGGTCGCAGCTCTGCCAAAAGGGCCTGGAAACACCTGGACATGAATCAGTAGAGAGTCCTTGCAGCCATGAAGGCTAACAGCATGATGGGCTGTATTGGCAAAAGAACAACCAGCAGATTGAAGGAAAAATATTTTATTTCTTCTACACAACTCTCGGAAGGGCACCTTAGGAGCTGAGTGTTCCTATAGGACTGAGTTCAGCAGATAGTCCCCACAATGGACCTGGGCTGGAGCATTTACTGTGTGCCTAACTGGAGAGGGCCTTGAGAAGTCCAGGCTAATTTTTGAGTTACCTCTGCTTTGAGTCTGAGTCTGGATGAGGTGACCTTCAGAGGTCTTTGCCAACATAAATGATTCTATTCTTTATGACTTTAAGTTATTACATGAAATTAAGGAAAAGTCTCATTCAGTCCAGTACATTAGTGTCAAAAAGACCAATCCTCTTCTGAAAAGAAGATATTCATCTATTATTAACAGACACAGCTATTTCCGTATTAATGACTGATAGAACAGGCATTTCCTGGCATTTGATGACCTGTTTGGTGCCTGAGAAGTAGTTGAGAACCCTTTGCTTGACTTGTCACTAGTTGACATAAAATGACCAACTTGAACAGCATAGGTGCCATTGGAAACACAAAGAATGTTTAAAGGAAAAAAAAATGCATTTAATTGGACTAAATTCTGTTATGAGTTCGATAATGTCAAGAGAGTTGAATGTGTGTTACTGAAAGCAGATTTGGGGCCAAAATCCTTTTTCAAATATGTTTTATTTGTTGAATAGCTGAAAGTAGATCCTCACATTGCTAAGTCTATTTTGTTTACAACAGACAGTCACATACCTTCCTTATATTGAAATCTATTGAAAATCTATTGATTTGTCCTATAACTGCTAAGAAGTGATGCTTTAAAGAGCAGGATGGCAGGAT
Organism: Acrocephalus scirpaceus scirpaceus; assembly: GCA_910950805.1. NCBI lineage: Eukaryota > Metazoa > Chordata > Aves > Passeriformes > Sylviidae > Acrocephalus > Acrocephalus scirpaceus. The sequence continues at coordinate 141,945,635 of OU383773.1, read as the reverse complement.
TCTATTCACATTATCACACCTCTTGTACACCATCTTACTTTCCCATTGTCTTTTCATTCATTGATATGAAAGATGTAGCTATTCCATAATATATACCAGGCAGGTAAAAAGCTGACTGAGTGAACTATACTATGGCTGTTGGCCCATAACAAGTTGGATATTGTAGGGATTTATCCTGAGATTTGTCATGTTTCACAGCTCTGTCTGTGACCTGAAGGTCAGGCAACTCTAATCATGTTGATGATCATGTTGATGACACCAAACTGAGTCAACACACCTGAGAAGGGAGCAGTCATCCAGAGGGATCTGCACAGGCTGGAGGACTGGGCCAACAGGAACTGTGAAATCCAGACAGATAAGAAACATTATCAAAATGTCTATATGCCTCTGTCTATATTTGTGTGTTTGGATAACTGTGCAGGTATATTGGGCTGGGTCAGAATTCCTGTGACATTAAAGCACATGACTTGAGCTAAGCCACGTGCCAGGGCAGATTTTATCTACAAGGATATTATATTCAGCTGTGAGGTGCGTATTCTGGTTGTTAGCTCAGAGCCATCCCAACAATGCAATGAACCAGCACTTAGTGTAACCACAGGTACTTCAGCATGCTGGCAAAACATACCACTGTGGGAATCCATCTATGTCTGGAACAAAACATGCAGGATATCAAAAAGTCTGTGGGAGGACTTCAGAAAGGGCTATACAGACCACTGAAGGTGTGAAATGGCTTCCCAATGAGGTGTGGCTATGTAAGCTATGATTCCTCAGTCTGCTAAAGAGGCAGCTGAGGAAGGTATGATAAAGGACTGTGACACAGCATGGACAGGACAGAGATCAGTTGTTCACTCTTTCCTTAAAGAGTGGGTGGCATGCAGTGAAACCAGCATGCATGAGGCTCAAAACAAGGAAAATTGTTCTTCCTGCAGATGCAATTAAGCTGTGAAATTCCTGATAACAGAATAATGTGAATGTTAAAAGTTTCCATAGGCTAAAAGGGCAAATTAATCCAGGTCTACTGGACACAAAACTGAAGAGTTCATTATCTGTGCTCAGCTGATGGCCAGCAGAGCCTTCCAGGGAAGTGAACATTCTGCACTTCCTCTAGGACTGCAGGATTGCATGGATATCTGCTTCTGACCACCAACAGAGAAAACTGGAATCAGTGTACCTTTTGTGTGCCCACTCATGTATAGCTGTGTGCTGGAAGCAGAATCTTGCATTTAAAAGGGAAGACTGTTTACTTAGAAGGTTTATCTGAGTCATGTCAGATTAATAGCATGTGTTTGGAAACAATTCAAAAGACAAATCTCAGTCAGCACTGTGAAGGAGCAGATCTCATTCTGGAGAAATGGTATGGCCTGTGGTAAAAGTAAACAAAAGGCTGTATTCAGCTGTGACACTCATGCAGCATTCTTTCTGAAGTTCCAGGATCCAGGCATGCATCAAATCCAAGGCAAAAATAGATAAGCAACAAAAATAGATCCAAAGGTACTGTTGTGAGGGGAATAATCTTTCTCACAGGAAAAGCTGGAGTGTTTTTTGCCTGTATAATCCTTTTTCACAGAATCCTGAAAGATAGATTATACAACCCATATCTAGTTAGTAATGCAGGGTAATAATGGACACTTTTCTCTTTTGACGTGATTTTTTCATATATTTTGCATTCAGAATGATGAAAAAAATTATTTTTCTGAAGATGTTGAAAATGGTCACAACCAGGGGTGAAGAGCTGGATCAATAACTTCTACATCATTTTCAGGGAATGCCTTGGTTTCCATGCCAGCTCGACAAAGAAGAAGCTCAATCAAAACTCAAATACTTAATGGCATTTTAGGCTTTTTAGAGTAATTTGAGGAAAAGTTTATTTTTGTATTCCTTTGGTAGGATTATATTTATATTTAACTAGGTCTGAGAATGGAAAAGATATTTATTGGGATGTAATGATAAATTGAGGTTGAAACTCTAAATAGCAAACGGTGAAAACACAAGTAAGACTGAGTCTTCTGACTTCCAGAGAGGTGTGTTAAATGAGTGTGTAGATGCAAAAGCAGTTCCTTACTCCTCATCTGCCAATGACATACAGAATTCACCTGCCACTGATGTTGAAAATGTGTGATATATAGCATAAATTATTGCAATATTCAGAATTCTCTGAAGTGAACTTTATGGGTAAAGGTTTCTGGTGGAAAGAATGCAGCTGTGGTAATTTTTGCTTGCTTGAGATATTTCTTTCCAAAGTACAGGTAGTTCTGTGTTAAAGTTTCAAAGCATGTTTCCAGCCATGGCACAGCATTCTTTATAAGAGTTTTTGCAGATGAATTCCTTGTCCTTGTGGCAGTCCACTGTATAATCCCTGTGCTCCCTTTCCTGCCCTAATGTGCAATTTTTTCTGACTTCCATTACCAGGAAGGAATTGTGATATAAAAATTAATTCCTAGGCCTCTGACAGGGAAAGGCCCAAAGGCATTACCCTCCAAAGCAACTCATCAAGATAATTTATTTTCATTTTTTTTTTGAAGAGTGAGTGGATACCAGCAGGTAACTTAACTTTTGGTGGATTATAGGACTTCCATTTTGTAGCTGGTGGTGTTAGCGATTCATCTCTGTGTTTGTGGATGATGTTTTATCAGGCTGAGTTTATATAGGAATTACATTTGATGCTCTGGAAGGTTTAAATTAAGAGGAATGCAAAGGAATACAAAATTCTGGGAGGCCATGGGGAAAAATACACGGGCAGATGAAACAAAAAATGCCAAATATTTGACTTTTTTTGTTCATTGTATTTGTCTACGACACTGTTAATAACATCAGTAAAAGAATCTATTTAAAGAAAACTTAGAAGTTGCTGTGTGCAGGATTTTGAAGATCATTATTTTCAACAGTACATTGTTTCTCAGATGCAGTTTTTGGTATTATACACCACCCAAATCCCTAAACCATCATAATCTGTAACTCAATTTCTGTTTATACCTAAAAAGCTTCTGACATCTGTTTAAACATCAGTATCTTCACAAATGCATAGAAATTTTACTCCTGCTGGGTATCAAGTGAAAGAATCTGAAGTTTGAAATGACGCTGGGTTTAACAAGCAGCTCCTAGTGATTTAAGAATCATCGAATCATAGAACCATTTAGGCTGGAAAGGAACTTTAACATCATCAAGTCCAACCGTTGACCCAGGACTGGCAAATCCACAATTAAACTGCATCCCAAAGCAGTGCATTAAACGTCTTTTAAATAACTCCAAGACCTGTGACCCAGCGACTTCCCTGGGCAACCTGTGCCAGCGCTTGAAACCTTCTTGGGAATTTTTTTTTTCTAATTTCCAATCTAGACCTCTCCTGGCACAACTTGAGGCCATTTGCACTTGTCTTATCACTTTTTACTTGAGAGAAGAGGCTGATCTCCACTTGGAAGAAGGGGCAGGCACCTCAAGAAGAGTACAAAAATGTTGTGGGGTTCTGAAGGTAGAAAATTAGAAGGCCAAAGTCCAACTATAACTTAATCTGTCTACTGCTGTAAAAGACAATAAAAATGTTTCTATAAATGCACTGGCAACAAAAGGACTTCTATGGAGAATCTCCATCATTTACTGAATGTGGGAGGAAAACACAGTGACAATGGATGAGGAAAAGACTCAGTCTCAAATAAAGACCAGTTATTTTTGGAGTACTCAGCCCTTGAGCTGGAAAATGGGGATGAGGACAAAAATAAAACCCATAATCCAAGGGGAAACTGCTGTGAAGTGCTGCTCCACTAAGACACACACAAGTCCATAGGCCTGGATGGGGTCCATAGGAAGGTTCTAAAGGTGCTGTGGAAGTGCTCACTGAGCCACATTCCACCATTTACCAGCAGTTCTGGCTAGCCAGGGAGGTTCCTGTTGACTGATGCTTGGCAAAAGTGATGCCCATCTACAGGAAGGGCTGTAACAGGATGAGGGCACCTAGAGGCCTGCCAGCCTGACCTCGGTGTCGGGGAAGGTTGTGGAACCGCGAGTGTCACCAAGTGACGCGTACAGGGCAACGCGCTGATACTGGCATATAAACGGATTTGTCCTTCAGTATTTCTTCTCTTTTCAGTCAGCGGCTGTAGATTCTTACTGAAGTCCTCCAAATTGACATACAATCTTTTGACTGAATGTTGAGATAATTTGATGAAACTTTTGAGCCTTTTTTCTTTGTAGTTTGTTATGACAGGCAATTAGGCTTTTTTTCAATGACTCATCAGCTCTTGTGAACAAACAGCATCAGCAAGGCAGAGAACTGAGCTCTGAGAGTAGTAAATGAACTGATACAACTAAATTTTACAAATGCAACTTCTTCTTCCCTCTTTGGCCTTTGTGTCTTATCTTTTATGTGTACAGTTTGTATTTATTTCCTTGGCTTGGGGGCAAGGATGCAGTAGAAATATACACATACACACACATATGATAATGTCAAGTAATTTACTCAAATAAATCAAACAGAGCTGCAATTCTATACCCTGACTGTGAATTTTTATCACCCCTCATTGAGCAGTATGTATAGTTTACAGTGGTCATAGTGTCCATTTTACCATGAATCGAGAAATTGTTGATCCTGCCTTGTAAGCCCATAACATTTGATCTTAAAGATCAATCTGTCGGGCTGTAACAGTATGTCAACTATAAGCCATCTTGCTAATTTATTTTTTCTTTTTGAATTATTTTAGGAGCCCAGAAAGGAGACATGAGGATTACATTTTGTCCAGATAGAGAACTCAGCGAGGAAATACTGCTTTCAGGCTTTATCCAGTTAATAATTTTATTTTGCTAACAACTCTAGTTGTTAGCTTATTAATTTATCTTAAAAGGTACTTGTCTTTACATGCTTATACTTACAGGCAAATGTCATACCTGCTTTTCAGTATAGAGCTAATAACTGGGTGTTAGGTGAAGTTCAAGATTATTCCTGTCATAATCTGCATATTATTTCATTGTGGTCAAAATCAAAGGTGAGGGATTAGTGGGAGTATGGCATTTTAAAGTTCCCTGAGAACTGCACTCCTTCATGAGATATTATTATCATTGTTTTCCATGACTATTGTTATCACGTCACCATATCATGTTCATGTCATCCTCTTTCTCACCTTGACATGGGTTAGGCTGTAATTCTGCTTGATCCCAACCTGGAAGAGACTGCATTTTTATGTTGTGCAGGAAATAGGAAAAATATTATGTCTTTGACAGTCACATTTGCAAAGATTTGCTGTTATGCTGCAGTCAGTTTGACTTTGCTTGGAGAAGAGTTGATGGCCAGGCTCCTGTAGCCTGCTTCCCAGGCTGACTGGGCTGTACCCAGCCAGGCCTATTGCTCTGCTCTGAAAGCAGGGATATCCGTGCTCAGCAAAACTTTGCTTTCCTCTGAGTGAGCTTTTTCTGGGGTCCTGAACTGGCAATCTGCAAAGACTGCATGGAAAATCCAAGATTTACATCTGAGCCTTCCACCAAATCTCCTCTTCTCTCAGCCTCAAGGCTGCAATTGTTCCACATGCATGTTAGGAAGACAAAGCTCAGTTTACCCAACAGTTTGTGTTTTCATGTTTGAGCTCTAAAAACTGAGGTACTGTGCTAAAATCCATGCCATTACCCTCCTTCAGAGATAGATGCACTGAAATGTTCTTCTTGATGTTTTTCAGAGAGTTAAATTTTTCCATGTGAATCCTTATTCTGCTTTTCTTCTTTCTCACATTTTATTTAGATCACATCACAGCAGCTTTTGGCTTAACTGGAAGCTATGAGCTTAAAGTCCTCTGATCCTACAAGTACCATGCTGAACTGAGAATGTAGAGAAGAAAGTCAGCCTCTGTCTCTGGGCTTTTATTTCACCATGCCCATATTAACTTTTCTGTTGGCTTAAAGAGAAAACTTGGCACCCGTACTGACTCTCTAGGTCGGCAGAACAAGATACTGCCTTCTCAGCTAGCTTGAATTTGTCCTTGATTGTTTCTTTATATGGAAAATAATTCTCACTGCTGCTAAAAGAAGGAGTTCAAGCTCCCAGTACCTTTTGCAAACAAAACCAGAAGCATGAATACTATTTTCCTTTCTCTTTTTCGTGGTGTTTTTTTTTTTTTTTTTAACTGTTGGGAAATTGGGGCAGAGAACACGGAATGGGATTTACCAGAGTTACCCAAAAAGTCACAGATGCAGCTAGGGAAAACTAATCCCCTGAGACCCACTGTCTCTGCCACATGGGCTGCAGTAATCACCTAAGTAAGAAGCTGCTCAGTGAAGAGACCACGGCAAGAGCTGCCCCTCACAGCCAATTTCACCATCTTCATTCTTTTCCATTGTTTTCAATTTTTCCATATCACCCTCCCTTTTGTGTAATAAAGAATATGGTGGCTAAGTATTTGAATATGTGGGAGGATCTGTTCCTGTTGAGCAGGAGAGGGTTCCAGGTTCAGAATGGGCTGCAAGATGAGCCATGGCAGAGCACCTTCTGCTTTTGCTGATCATGCTCCACTTCTGCTTACATAACAATACAATTGTTGCAGAGGTATTAGTATCATTGTTTATTACAGTCACTTTTTCAGGTATGAAGGATAAAACAAGTGTAACTTGTCAGAATTCATTCATTACTCAGAAGTTGAAGCAGGTTCAGCACAAACCAGATCTTTGGCTTGAAAGCATTTAGGCTTCTTTCTTTTGTAATATTTTTAATATTAATTAATTAATTAATTTTATTTTCCTTATCTTACATTAGTTCCATGTTTAGCTATGTCCCCACACAAAAGATTTTTGGCACAGAAAGTCCTCCATTCAAATCATTTTCCTTCATGTCACGGATTAATTCAGACCAATAACTAAGAAGCAAACTAGCTAATATGTCCATATGTGGCCTGCATATGTAGCAATCTTGTAGGCTTATGAATGCAGCTGGCTAGCAAAGAAACCACTGGCATTTCATTACGTTATTGTGTGTCTCAGCATTTTCTGCCCCTGCTCCAAAAAAAATGAAAATCCAAAGCACAGCCCATCTTTACAGTAATTCCTACCAATGCAATCAGAAACTGAAAAGCTTCTCATCTGACATTTCTAGTCCAATTTCCAAGGCTCAGATCTTGTTACTAAGTGGGCAGTCACCTGGTTGAAACTTTGGCTCACTTTTTGCAAGCTGCTGTTGGCAAAACTCTGTGATGATTGCTAAATTTATACTGTGAATAAAATCAAAGGTAATCTGGATAAGTAAAGAATCAGTGATAACTGAATGTTAGAAATTAATTCTCCTGTTGTAATCTCTGTCTGTGACTTTCAAACTTTTATTACAGGCTATGCCTTACTGAAGTCTCTGAGCTCTTCTCCATCAAGTCCCAGTTTAATAAAGACTTTTATTTTGGCTGATTGTCTCTCAGTATTTTTATAGTTCAAGTCTATAATCACTATTCAATAGTTTTAATTATAGCTACTGCTCAAGAGACCTGAAACATAGCTTTTCATATCTTTATGAACTATTTCTTGTATGGGGTTTTGAAAATCTCATAATTTAAATGCTATTAGAAAAGTTTTATGTGAAGTGGAAGTGAGATCAGGACCATAGCAAATACCCATGAATGGTTCAAGATTTTAGTAGTTGGTTTGTGCTTGGATCCTGCAGCCATCACGGGCTTAACAGGTGCAAGTTGAATGAACGTTCTGCACACTGCAGAACGTTGTGTGGGCTTCAGAACACAACTCTTTAGGGTGATGAGGAATGCCCAGGCATCCTCTGCAGCTTATCTATAAAAAAAAAGCAAGCATCACAAAACTCACTGACTTCCAAACCCACAAAAATATCCTTGTGTGCCTGTATATACTGAAAGAGCTGTTTCCTGCAAGGATATCCTCAGTTCAAGGTGGTGAGAAACAGCACAGGCAAACATCTGCTTTGCTTTGCCTTTTTTATCATGAGATTTGGGCAGCCTGTGGACGTGATTAGTGTTCTCTTGGGAATACTGCCATGCTCCATTATATCCTCAATGTTTACCCTGTTTTGATGCTTTTTTGCACTCTGGCAGATATCACCAACTCACACAGTGTACACATCACTGTGCTTTAGTTTCCTTCGTCCAGATATTTTTCACTGTAGACACAAGCAGTGTTTATAAGGTTTCCCTAGAAGGAACAGGCAATCAGCTTATCCTAAGCTTAGCTCTGGACATTGAAGTCTTCTAAGGTAGACCAGGCACATTTTTTCCTAGGAGTGCCTTTCAAAGTCTCCACAATCAGATATTCAAGCTAGGATTTCTTAAGGGTGTATAATACCTACACACAATTGCTCATAGACACCTTTAGTGATGATTCTTTTATATTCTCTTGTATATTTCTAAGTAATTTTATATTTCTATTTATAAATAGAAAATGTGATGAATGCTATTACCTGTCTGCCTTCATGTGTCCTCCTGAATTGTCTTCATCACTTCATTTGAAGGTGATAATTTTTGTTTTGTCGTCTCTCTTTTTATCTCTATTCTGTTTTCCTTTCAGTGCTGCTCCAACTCTAGACTAGTGGATGTCAACATCATATCTAATCCTCTGAAACAGAACTTTCAATTTTTTTTTTTTTAAATCTTTTTCCAAGGCAAAGTACTGTCTATAATTGCTGCTGGAATGAAAGCACTGGAGAATGAAGACAATATTTGTCTATTAGAGACAACAGAATAACAAACTTCCCTGTAATGTAGTTGGCATGAAGTTTCTGTATTTTCATCTGTGGATAATTGTTTCTGTGATCAACAAGGGAAATTCGCCAGTTTTAGTCTACAGAGGGAACTAAGAGCTGTTCTCTCTGAAAACATTAAACTAATTTAAATCAGGCTGTGAGAAAAGTGATCAGAAAAAAACATACAGTCGATTAATAGAAATTTCTCTAACATATAGAGGAGGGAAAGAGAGTCAAGGGAGTCTGTAGGAATCCTGTTTATATCTTCAGTGGGTTGTGGGTCTCTTTTTTTTGAAATGTTAAAAAAAAAGGCATGAGCGAGAGAAGAGCACAGAAGAGGTAAAAAAGTATTTATTTGAAGTAAAAATGGCCTATTTGTTGAGATTATACTCCACTTTCACAGACGGAAACTGACTAAGACAGAGTTGCTGTAGCTCTCATTGAGGATAGCATATCCTTCAGGAGGAAACCTGAAGAGAGTGGAGAGTTCCATAGAGAGTGGAACCATTTCAGAATCAGGAAAGGTATGGGAGAAAATTAGAAAATCAATTTTTGGTTGCATTGCTCTGAACATATCTTTCCTCAGAAACAGTTTTGTCCTTGGTAAATAATGCTATATATAAGGAAGCTTTTGTCAAAAGGGACCAGAACTGATTGGACTAAAGATTTGGACTAAAATCAGATGTTTGCTTTAAATCTTATTTGCTGTTTGTGGGCTGTGTTGGATGTCCAGGCTGAGAATGGGAAAATTTCTGACTCTGTCCAAAGAGGCAAGTGATGGCTAAAGACCTGCTCCACAGAGGGAGTGTGGTCAGAGAGATAAGAAAATGTCAAAGGTACAGTTTTCTCAGAGACTGTAAGAATCAGCGATAAACATAAGAAGGCACTACACACACAGATCCTTAAAATACCTTTAAGAATCTAGGCCTTAGTCCTCAGGATTATCCAGGCTTTTGGTTTTGATAAGATGGTTTATGAAGGTGCCAAAAAGTACTGTTTACAGAGATGCTATTTATTATGTTTGCATTGAAAGCTTTCTTTTCACTATATGGGACATGCTGGGGAGATAATTTGCAATTGTCTAATCTATGTGTGAAAACTCTGAACATATAAGTTTGTTGTGCAGTTAAGTTTCTCTGGGAGTCCCTTTGTTATTTCTCTATTATTTACTCCATTTCTTTTTTGGAGTGACAGACAAAACATAATACACCTTCAAATATTGTTGTCTTCAGCCTCCACTGAGAGGAAGAACAGTCTGGTGTCCAGAAGAGAGATGCTGACTTACTCGTGGTGCCTCTTATTGTAGTATATTCTCTGATTCTCTTATTGCCATCATACCATCTCTCATACAAGCATAGAACATGAGAACAAAGATATTTGGATTATACCCACCTCCTCTGCATCTCAGAGTGGCAAGTAGGATATGACATGGAATAATGTAGGGCTTTAGAGGGCCCAGCAGAGCAGTTCCACACCTCAGAGTGTCCATTAGTTTATCTCTAGTCATGCTTGCCAGTATTAGGTTTGAGCCCCTTTAATACCCAGTAGAGCCCTTTCCACCTTCACTGTGCTATCTTTTACCTCACTGCCCAGGAGTTTTTATTTAGAGTCCTGCAGTAGTGAGTAAAGGTCTTGTGCTGAAATCAGGTCTTCAGCCCGGTGATGTTTTATGGAAACAAACAAATCTTAACCAGAAACTTTGCCACCTTTTTTCTTTTGTTGTTTTTCAGCTTTTCCCTTTTGTTTCTGTTTCAATCAGCACCAAGCTCCATTACCTGTTAATAAAATATTAGTTATGCTGAGCAGGTATTTCTGAATGTATTTCTATTCCTTTCAGATACCCAGTGAGTGTAATATTAGTTATTGTATTAGTTCATTGTCACTATGGTGGATGATATTTTTGGCTTAGGGATATCTCTACAAAATTAATTGAAGCCCAAACCTCATTTTTGGTCTGGTCTGGCCTGCATGCAAAACCAGTCTGATTCTATTATTCTTTTGTTTCATCAAAGAATAGTAGTGAGGAGCTTTCCCTGTCTCCACATCACAGTCTTACAAAATTTTAGTAGGCAGGTGAACACCATTTCAGAAGGGACTTCCTGGCCTGAAGTAGAGAAGAGAGGCATTTTTTGATTTTTCACAGTTTTATTCTTCTTTTTGGTAAGGCATATTTAAATACTGATCTCTTCATTTCCACGTGTCATAAAGTAGCTGAACCAGAACGGAAAGAGAAGGCTTCTGTTACTGAAGCAGAATGTTGTAATATATCTGCTTGCCATGTGTCATTATCAAAGAAATACTGCAGCCAGTTTAGGCAGAACATTTGAAATCTCACAATCATTTAAAATCTTATTTCAAGCCAATGAAAGTCTATAAGACAGGTACATCAATATTCACATTTCACAATCCGTTGTCTACTTGTTTATCAAAATATTTTTCTTTTTTCTGAATTATTTTACTATCTTCCATTATCTTTGTAAAGTGCTTGAGATGGGCTACTCACAGAGGAACATATTCTTTCAAGTATTTATTTCTGTAAATTCTAAGTCTTCCTAGTCTTCAGCAAAACATAAAAGTACTTCAATACACACATGACTATAGAGTTTTACTGCAGCCTGCAGCATGTGCCCAAATCCTCTACTTCCCTCCTTTCCTTCTACCTCTCCAGCTCGGGGTTCTGTGCTACCCTTCCATATGTCCTGATCACAATTAATTCAATCTCTTCTGCTCTAATGTTAACATGCCTGAAAAGAGATCCCTGTCCTTTCTTAGGAAAGCCAAGGCTAATCTGAAAAAGTTTTTACTTCCCAATGATATGATTAGTAATGAGAGTTTCATACAATGGATATCACTTAACTCCCACGCAAAGCTCCATTTCATTGCAACATAATCCTGTCAACTAAAGTGCTGTTTTTATCTCGGTGTCACCAAGAGAAAGGAAAAGATCAGAAATCTCTGATTGCAGAAAAGATCAGAAATCCTCTGAAAGCAGGATCCCTTTAAAATTTTTGTTTGTAGCAGCTCTTTGTGGAGAGGTTCTTTGAATCTGAATGGTCAGATTAAAAAAAAAATCACAGCTAATTTCTTCACTGAATAATAATAATAATAATAATAATAATAATAATAATAATAATACCAACAACAACAATAACTCTGATAAATTGTTTTTCAGTGATCTGGGTTTCTGGGGAGAAGCCTCCAGGACAGAGAGGTGTGAGGCACACAGAGGGTGGGAAGGAGAGTGGCAGTGCTGCTGCTCCCCCACATCCCTGCAGAGCCCACTGGGCTGGGGAATCAGCGGGGGGAGCAAGCAGTGCCAAAATGTTCCTCACAGCACTGTCTGACAAGGGAGCTCAGATGAAAGCTGTGCTATTTTAGTAAAAGTCTTTGGATAAAAATAAGACCATGATACACAGCAGAGATCTAATAGTTTATAACAGGTTTATTCATGACTCCTCATTTAGTGTCCACTTAGGTAAAACTCCTGTGGATTTATCAGCTAGTCAATCAAAAAGCAAAATATTTTGTCAAATGTTTAAAAATAAATAGCCATCTGACTTCAACAAAGGAACTTTTGCCCCATCCAGCTGTTGTTTTTATAGAGTTTTCTATCGCCATTTATGGTGTTTCTTTTCTCTCCTGCTCCTGTGCCCTGCTTCTCTTTTGCAATGAATTGTGAGAGTAAGACAAACTAGGGAAGAAGATAAAGACACCATGTGATTTTTCTTTATTTGTTCTGTAAAGCATGTAGCTCATTTTATACAATTGTATAAATGGCAGTAAAACACTTGGCCTCAGTGGGAGCTTTATTTGGGTAATTTCTACATAAGGATTGCAGTCTGGGGCTCCCACTGTTTTAAGCAGTTCCAAAATACTGAGATCACATCTGTACAATATTTAATATTTATTTTGCTTCTCTAAAAAGCTAGGATATTTGGGAAAAAAGAAGAAGAAAAATAAAAACACTAAGTGAATGCATTTTAGGAGCATGTAGCACTGGATGGTCTCTGCTCTGAGCTTTGTCTGTGTTTTCCATTTAAAATAATGTGTGAAAGTACCTGGTTTTTATGCTTCCAATTTTAGTCTCTAAGCACAAATGCCTTAAAGAGACTTTTCATTCTGAGAGAGAATAAGAAATGTTTTAAAATACCTTATCTTAGGTATTTTATTAGGTACATAATAATGTTTATACATAAAATCTTGTCCCTGTCCTGGAGGAGGATATGGTGAGGGGGGAGGTGACACAAACTACAGCAGCTCTGTGCTGTGATGGGGCAGGGTGCAGCATTTTACCACAGCTTCTCCAGACTGCTGGTGAAGGATCCTGTGCTCCACTGGCATTGAGAGGCACAGCAGGCTGGTACATCCCCTAGCACAGGGGGCAGAGCCTGGCTGGGCACAGAACTGCACAGGAATTTCTTGTTGCATTTTCACATGAACAGACAAGCTGGCTAAGGGTTTCACCAACGAGCCAAAGTGTGACATGAAGCCTTTTTATCTGTATGAGTCAGAGACGAAAAAAATCTAAGAGGCTGCTGACTCTCACAGCCTGAGAATTGATTTTTTGGTAGAGTCTACTGCTTTATGTAAATAATAAGCTTTCCAAGAACAACACTGAATTCTTCTTTTAAATATTTAAACTCTGCAAGCTATTGGGTTAATCAGTAGAAGCAATATTGGACTGAGTATACATGACCCCAAACATTTTGAACCATAGTCACCTATTCCCTTCGTCTAAACCAGCTACTTTTACAGAAATATGAATAATTATGCTGTTGGAAAATACCTGACTCTGCACAAAAGAAAAACAAAAACCAGAACGAAGGAAATAGCTAAAGGGGCTAATAAAGAGCAATGAGGAGAAACAATTAAATATTTGGAGAGATGAATACTAAAAAATGGGGATGCTGAGTGGCATTAATTTGAAATGATGACTTTCTAATGGCTGTTCTCCTGCAATTGAACAGTTTTTCTAAGATATATATTTGCTATTTTACTGTATAAGCATGTCTTAGAGATCTTGTAGATCTCTGTTGAGTCTGTTACAATTTACTTCTCATGAAATTCAATAGCTCTTTTTGCTGTTGCAACAGCCTTTGTGACCAGTGTAGAGATTAAAAGTGAAAGGGGCACAAACCCAGAGGAAAGGAAGGTGTTAAAGACTAAGTGGTCCTGTAAAACCTTTTTGGCTCTTACTCCAGCTCTCACATCAAGAAGCACTCAGGACCCAACTGCAGGAATTCTTACAAATGCCAGTCAAAAAAGTACTTGTTCTCTTCTGAAAAAAGTGATACTGAAGTGCCATTATGGGAATCTTGTTTTTACATAAAGTCATCATAAGAGGATAAACAAAGTTAAGTCTGTATGAAGGGCCTTCATCTTTCAACAAGACTTGGAATCTCTAATAGTGGATATTTATATGTCTAAGACACAAGAATCTGAAGTGTGAGCACCTAAGCAACAAAGGTAAATTTTGTGAGAAAGAATGAAAAGTATTGTGCAGGAGGAGAGGCTGAACAGGGACATGTATCAGGGCCAGAGCCATTTCCTCACCCTCTGGAAGCACATAGAATGGTGAAAACAAAGCAGGGAGCAACAATTTTCTTGAATGTCAAGTAAATCTGCTCCATATATAAACAGCTAAAAGTGATACTGAAACAAGCAGTGTGCTTTATAGTTTGAAAATTTAATCCATCAAAGGCCTCTAGCTAGCTGACATCTTGGAATTAAAACCCTGCCTCCAAATAGGCCAGAAAAGACTACTGGATTTCTGGGACCTCCAAGGTACTGGTGAGAGCTGTCTAAGCCTGAATATAATCCTTTATGCTTTCTTAAAAGTAGAATTTAATGTGCAAGGCAGCCCATGTACAGAGTAGTCACTCCACTTTAATTTTAGAGAGAATGAATTACTAGAGTATTATAAAATAAAAAACAGGTTATAAAACATGCAGGAGAAGAACAAGTTGTACTGCCAGCTCCAGCTCAGATACATATGCACAGTGCTGAGAAAATGAGCTGTCTTTCCTCAGTGACAGTAAATAGAGAGCGATGGCTAACAAAAACAATGTGATAAAGGCTGGGTTGTGTGAATTGCTCTTTTGCAGGAAACCCATAGTACAACGTATTCATTAGTCATATTATTGCTAACTGAGGGTTATGTATAGCTCCCTGTCCACCCAGCTCAAAGCACAGTATGTACTGTATGTTTCCTCTGATGCACTGGTAGTGATCAAATCTAAGCTGGCTCTAATGTAAGCCAGAAAAGAAAATAAAACCAGCAGTTCTTAGAAGGGGAGAAAAAAGAAAGCAAAGGAATTGTAAGGACACATTAATTTAAAGTGATGTGAAAGACTGAGGGTATGTACTGCATCAGAGATGAAAAAAAATATGGGAAGTGGCATTCCACGAGTACTAGAAAAAAAATCTATAGCAATTGGCAGTGTTTTACATTAATGTATTATGGTTCTTGACTCAGCTACTGCCAGTGCTGGTGTTTATTAGAGTGCTGCCTGTACTACAAAGTACCAAAAAAGAGCTGCCACCCTACAGCTAGGGATATGCTTTATGTCAAGAGTAAAGGTAGAAGAACTGATACAGACAACAGACCAACAATTTGCTGATTGGGACCAAAGGACTCCTGATGGTTTTAATCCAGAAGGAAGATGGTTGGTCAGCCTGTAGTGCATTCCAGTCTTTTGAGTGTCTGAAGAAGTCATTACTTAAAGGCCTTGGAGGGTGTGAGGGCATCCAACTACTCAGTGCTTGCTCATCAACTCCAGCAAGAGTCAGAAGGCTCAATTATGAAAGTCTAGTAACAGTAAATCCTGAAATACACTCTGATTTCCCAATTTGCTCTTCCAGATTTGAGAGAGGCAGAGGTTGAGTCTGGTGAGGTAGAGTCAGATGTTCAGTCAAGTCACTTCAAAGTAACACGTTACCACACATGAAGGCCAGGGTAAATGTTCTTGTGAGAGCTCTAAGTCAAAGGCAGATGCCTGGTGAATTGAGACAATTTAGTCCAGAGTGGAAAGGAGCTGTGTGCAGCCATGGACACTGCTTTGGAGCCAACATTATCTCCCTTGTCAGTACTGCTCCTGCTCCTGAATGCTGTCACACACAGAAGCAGAAATATTTGCAGTGTGTCCTTGTGCCTCATTTCACCTCCAGGATGGTGTATAAGACACATTTCTGTGTGAAGAGAGATTGTCAAAGGGGCCTAAAGAGGTAAAAATATCTGAAGTCTACTGAAATTCAGTGCAAATTGAATGTTTAACAGATTAAGACCCCAATTAAATTATCAAGGACTCAGAAAAACCCCAGAGATATTGCTGGTGTAAATTCATGTAATTGCATAGTACCAAGTCCCAGTTTAACTTCACCCATAATCTCATTTTGTTCTGTAAAACACATAGTTTACCTAAGATTTTAAAAGAAATTCATTTCTCTTGACAGATAAGACATTACATTATTTTCTTACATTTGGATTGTCATCAGTCATCAAGTCAGAGATAACCCAAAGTCATTATACCAACTACTTATAATTTTCCCCCTCAGAAAAAAAACCACTGAATCCTCACCCCAGTTGACTTTTCTCTAGGTACAGGAATATAAAACCCAACAGAGAGAAGCTCAACATTTGCAATGACAGCTGCACAGGGCTCAGTTTTATCATAAATGAATATGACTTTCCCAGAAAAATGAATTCAGAGATTCAGGGTGTGCTCACTAGGTTATTGAAGGAAGGCTCACTGGGAAGTCTTGTGATGATCTACACTGAATTTCTGCAGGGCACTCCCTTGAAACAAGGGTTGGCACCGGAGACACACCACATTATTAATTAAGCCCACAATACTTCTGCAACACTTATCAACTAGTAAAAATTTTATGTAAAATATGAATATTCCTGAAACTGTATTTTGGCCTTACTGATTTGCCTGGTGACATGGCTCCAAGCTGCATGTGAGGTTTTCCAGTTTTCTCTGGGGACTAGCTAAGTCAGTGCTGAGACACAGACTTTGATGGAGACTTACAATATCCATCAAACACTTTATTGGCCAAAGGAGAGCCAAGGATTAGGGGCTTAATCCTTGAAGCAAATTTTATTTCCTAACATTTATTTCGCCCACAAAACAAAGTCCCTATAAACCCGGCCATAGGATTTACAGGATGCATTTTTCCAGCTTGAAAGCAAATCTTTAACTCTCTATCCTTCATTTTATGAGACACTGTGAGTTCATCAGAGCCCTACAGTGCAGTTTTGAGCCTCAGCTTCTTTTGTGCTTGACTTGCCTTGACCAAAAGGTCTCAAGAGCATGGGCAGCACCTCAGGAATGGTGGGCCTGAGAGTGGCAAAGAGCAGGACTGAAAATAGAATTAGATCAGAAATAGGAGTTTGCTGTTATTTACTTACCAATATTCTGGTTCAAGCTACAGAGAAACACTGAGGAATGGGTTTTGGATATTACCTGTTGTCCACTGTGCTCATCAGTTCTTTTGCATTATGTAGCTTTGTACACTGAATGAAATTTACAAACCACCAGCCCTCTGAGGACAAAACATGAAAACACTTCCTCCTGCATTGAGGTAGCTTGGGAGGGCAACTGGGCAGCTGAGGAAGTGGAAATACTGACATAGTAATTGGCACATCCTCATTGCCAGGGCTGCTCAGGAAACTCCATGGTTTAATCACCTGATTTCTACAGGGGACCATTTGGATGGAATGGCACAGGAGAGCAGAGGTAATGCTGTACTTGAACCCCCTTTCTGAAGGCCTGGAATTTGTATGCTAACAGGACAAGATTTATATATTCAGCTAACACAATGAAACTAAAGATGTGTAATGGCTCCAGCCCTCCAGCTTAGGTGACAACTATTTTTTAGAGCATGAAAAGCAGTGTTAGGAGAGACAGTAAAGTTAAACAAGGCAAAAAGTATAAAAAACAAATGTATTATACAAATATCTAATTATCTACCCAAAGAGTAAGGCATTTAAGGGGAGTATATTGTCATGCTTGAGTTAATTCACAGTGATGCATCACAATATTTGGAAGCATTTCAGTGGTACTTCATTCTTTACACATGCAAAGAGGTGTCAGTGGGAGAAAAAGTTAAGATAAATCCCAGTCTGTTAGATGAATCAATGGAGCTTTTACTCACCATGACTACTGGTAGCAGAGATACTCCTGAAATGAAATATTTAATAGTAAAACAGATATTGAGAAAACAATGTCATCAAAACTTTTCATAAGAAAAAAAGAAGGGAAGGAAAAGAACCAATATAGATGCAATATGATTTTTAACTAGTTCTTACCAAGTCTTCTAAAAAGAAATTTTGAAAAAATGAAAATAAGTATTTTTGAATGGATGTGTAGAGGGGAATCAGTGAGAAAAAAGGAGAGAAATCCTGTAGGTTTCAAGGAAATTCTGCCTGCTCTACATGCGTATTCACAGGAAATACAAGTACAGCACAGGAGAATATGAGTTTGCAGTTACTGAGGTTTTCGAAGTAGGGCTGGCTGCAAAGGCATGTCCCATACCAGCCAGCACAAACTGTACTGTAAACTGGAAATGACAGGAGAGCACTTTCACCCTGTCTATAGCACATTATGGGAACAACAGCAGAGCCCAGGGTTGCCTTGACCCTAAGAAAAGCCAAATACTTTGGCAGAACATACTGTAGGTTTTTCCAAATATGGAAGTTTTTTCTGATCTCTGGGCATATTTCAGCAGAACTATTTTTAAACATAATGTTCACGCTTTTCAAGTACTTTCCTTTGATTGGGGAGTAGAAAAAATGGTGAGAGTGTAGTAATTCCCATTTTTTTTTTTCTTTCCATTTTCCAAACAGGATGTTCATGGTTTCAGGAATATCAAATAACAGTACTGCATGTATATACAGCTGACAGATTACAACCATATTTCTTTGCTCCCCATAGATTTTTTTTAAGATTTATTTTTTAATAATTTTTATTTTTTAAAGAAAGAAATCAAAAAGTTAAGATTCTTTATCTCCCCTCCTCCAACTCAATAACAGAAGTTATCATAATCTAGTCTGGCAAAACTAGAAAAACAGAACTTTTAGAGAACTATTATCCCTCACTATTTTCCAGCTCTCTGAGAACTCACACACAAGGTTCTGTAGGAAGACATTAATTCCAGCAACTGAAGCCCTACAGTGGCATTAGAACATCATTTTGTCAGCTCCGTATATATAAGGATTTTAAATGACACTGAAATTATTAATATATCTTCTGAGTGCTTCTATGTAAAAGATGTGACTGCTGTTACAGAAGATGGACTCACTAGGACTCACTGACAAGGGTTAATTATCACCAAGGCTGCTACAGTCCAGGACCAATGATATGAGTCATGCCAAGCACTTGCAATATAGGAGACTTGATTTATTTTGCAACACAAAAACATCCTGTGTCTAGAAACACTTGAACTTTCAGAAACCATTGGTTACAAAGTTTCCTGATGCAGAAAAGATGTTTTTCCTCTGGTTTTTTTTTTTTTTTTTTTTTTTTTCATAGCTAGGTCCTGGTAATGGAAAAATAAGATCAGGTTTTCCTAGCTTTATGATCATTCTCAAGAACTGGTAGGGACCAAGGAATAGTCCTAGTGGCCAATCTGGATGTGGTATCTCTGGTTTCAGCAGGTGAAAAAG
Organism: Acrocephalus scirpaceus scirpaceus; assembly: GCA_910950805.1. Classification (NCBI taxonomy): domain Eukaryota; kingdom Metazoa; phylum Chordata; class Aves; order Passeriformes; family Sylviidae; genus Acrocephalus; species Acrocephalus scirpaceus. The sequence goes on along the minus strand of OU383773.1, from coordinate 141,926,304 downwards.
TTCAGCTGTATGGACTATGGCCCTGTCCTACCACTTGGTTCAAGGCCAAAGAACGTTCTTTGGTCACTTTTATTTACTGGAGCAGATGCAGCTGTGATGGAGCACAGCCATTGTAGAAGTCTTGATTCCAGTTATTTTGCTGGCCTATGACGCAGATTGATTCAAATTTGCTTAATTTAATGTCCTTGCTTATTTAATGTAACATAAGAACGTAAAAAGCCTTTTCTGGGTCAGTCCAAAATCTTTCTCTAACAATGAGAAAAAGCTTACAGATGAGTTTAAGGACAGGACAAACATAGCAGAAGTTGCCAAGAATTCTCTCTTCAGTTCCAGCCATTTCAAGTTCAGGGGCTGCTCAAGCCAGAAACACTTAGTATTCAATACTCCTAACATATGGCTCTTCTGTCACTGTGAAGCTGGGGAAGCCTTTGGACCCCCTCCCAATATCTTGCAGCATTGTCTCTGTGTTACCTTCCCTTTGTGTGAGAATGAGTCTCTTTGTCTGCTTTCAGTCTGCCAGCTGCTGGTGTGATTTGATGTCACTGTACTGCAACATGGAACATTGACTGATCACTCTCTGTTTATCCTCTCCATGTAAATCATCATTTTATAGATCACTTTCCTTTGGGGCACCTTAATTGATTTCTTTTCCAGGAAAGAGCATGTATTTGGTGATTCTTCCCTCAGATGCCATTTCATAGTTCTGTCACCTGTATGCTCCTTTTCTATTTCCAGTTCTTTTCTTATCCTTCCCTTTTTTATATATTTTCAATTTTTTTCCCCCATTTAGCTAGGTCTTTTAAGCTATTCAGGATGGGAGAGGTCTCTTACCGAATGTACACGGTGCCTTGAGCATGGTTGAGTAGGTGCTGCTGTAATATAATATGAGAGAAGAACTCTAGATCAAAGGTAAGATTTATGTAGCTATTCAAGTACCTTAGAAGCCAGAAGGTGACAAACAAAATTTACGGGGGCCTCTCTGCAGGTTAGATGCCTAACTTCTCCTGATAGTCTTAACAGCACAGCAGAATCCTTTTCATGTTGCTAATCTTTTGGATAACAGCCCATAGGTCAGTGATTAAAAGCAATCAGGGATACCATATGCACACAGAAAACAGCACTGTTCCTTCACAGGACCAATCAGCATCCAGGCATGACATATCTGTAGCAATAGAGTGAGTCTGGCAAATAAAAATAATGTGAATTTTGATGATTCACAGGGAATATTCAACCTGTGAATATAAAAGAGGTAATAAAAAATCACAAGGAAAGAAGATTCAGCAACACTGGATTAATAAGCTGTAAGAAATGAGCCTGGAAAATTAATGAAGTCCTAAGAAATATAGGAGAAATGATAGATTGATAGACATATTATATATTTCTTGTGCAGGGTTGTTTTTCTCTCTGACACTTAATGTTTGTTAAAGAATAGGACTAAAAATCGGTTTAAAATTTTTGAATTTATCCTAATTTCAATGTAGAAAGAATGGATTATGAGGAATCAGACCAGAAAATTTTCAGCAGTTTCAAACCTGTTTAAGTAGTGCTGCCTTTATTATGGGAAGATGGGAAAAGAAAATATGGCCTTTCCAAGACAAGAATACAGCTGACAAGAGACACTTGAGTTATAAGATCAAACTTGTATTCTCAAATTATTGAGTGTTCTTCTGGTGTCTTTAACATTTGAACAACTAATTCACCACTTTGATATGAAGCCAAGAAAACACATCTATACACTTTTTGGGAAGTGTTGAATTTTGTGAAAACAATTAATCTGACCTCAACAGTTCTAGGTTTTGTTGCTTTTGAGTCTGTGATAGAAAAAATAGCTGAAATTAACTTCATCTGTGTACCTGTGATACCTGTTTGTGTGTTTAAAGAGTTTAGGAGCCAGGAATGGCCCTTGGATGCTTCTACACAAAAAAATATGTTCTTGACCAAGCTTTCACAGTGCATAACCAAGTCTCAAACTGCAGCTTTATTTGGATTTGATCTATTTATTCTCATGAAAAGATTTCTTAATGTCCTGCACTTGCCAGCATGTTGTGTGCAGGCACACACAGACCAGAGTGAGCTATTCCCAGCAAAACAACTTACTCATCAAAAATTGCTGCTTTGTGGTTTTTAGAAAAAACTATTTGTGTACAAACTTCATTTTTTTTTTAATCTGGGACAACTCTGGAATAAATGTATGCTTAGAGTGAATACCGCTGGCAAAACTAGGCATTAGCTGACTGGTTTGTACAAACATGCTGTAGCCTGTGGATTCCTTGCAAGCTGTTTCCTGTCTGAGCTGTGTGCATTGTGTTTGTACTGGGAATTTATTTTCATGCTGCTCAGTTGTATGAGTTCACCTGGATCACAGGGTTACATACATTTCCTAAATGGGAATGGTACATCTTTACTCCACTGCTACATTGTGCCTCTGAACCCCAAGAAAATATGCTCCAATGGTTTGGTTCCTTCTCTTCCTTATGACAAGGTTGTCCTAAGAAGAATTTTCTTGCCTGAAAGTTTATATAAAATATCAGTTGCAGGTTTTACTGGGGAAAGGACAAGGCAAAGCAGAGAAAAGAGGAGAATTAAAAGTGTAGTAGTCCTTCCATTAGTACTGTAAGGCTCACACACCTCAGATCAGTAGGGCTCCTTCTCCACATTGCAGCTGCATTTGGCCTTGGCCAGAGAAAATGGTCCATTGGATTCAACGCCAAGGTAATTGCACGGGCTCTGTGGTCTGTGTAACTCAAAACATTGAGTTAAATGATGGAAAATGCATCAGTGATCTTCCAATCAGTAAATTTCAGTGGGTGATTTTTTTGAGTCCTGGTGAAATGAATGTTTATGACTAGTTTTCCTAGCTGTTGCTATAATACAATGACTGTAGACTGTTGAACCATATGCTTTATTTCAGGCAAAACTGATGTACCTCCAAGAGAGGATTATATAATCCCCCTTTCAGATCAGATGATCTGTGAAAGTGCAGATGAATGCAGAGCACATACTGAGGAAAACTGGAAAGCAGTAAGGTTTCTTGGTTAATGTTAGTGTTACTCTCTTTCGTTTATAATAAATGAGCATTAGAAAGGGTTTCACTCACAACAAACACTTCTGATAGCATAATAGACTAAAAAATAGAGTTTTTACAAGCCCTTACTCATATAAATTATAACAGCAACTGGATACAATGTCAGGCGAATGGCTTATGCATTATATGAGTGTGTGAACCAAACACTTCTGTTGACATTATATAGAAGTCATTACACTTTCAATTGAGTTATTTTTCCATTGCAAACACTGTTATCTGCTCACTGAAAGATTTTTTTTCTGTCTGTACTTTTCAGAGGAAAATTTTCTATTACCTTAAGAAGTGTTGCTGTTAATAGGATTCTAAAATATTTTTTGTGCATATAGACACATTTTTGATCTCTTTCAGCTAAAAAAGGAACAGAATAATTATTGAGAGGTTGCTTCCAGTCAGTTGATAGATGTCTATTTCTGTGTGATATAGTAGTCTCTTTTTTGTGTGACATATAGCATGTGCTTTACTTGCTGTGGAATTACAAACACATCATCTTTCTTGTTTTTCCTTATCCTTCCATACCCTAACAATTAATTTCTCTATATTCATTATTTCACACATTTATCCCACTAGTTGTCTCAAAAATTTACAGCCCTTTAGTGTAAACCAGTGCTAAAGTGCACAGGAAAGCACATATTTCTGAAACAATGTTTAACTTTCCCTCATTTCATCAACTCATAAGAATTAAGTATACGAACCACCAAATGCTTTGATTTTGTTTGTTTGTTTGTTTTACTTTGTTGCTTATCCTGATGTCAGAATTACTATGAAGAATTTTTGAAATTCTGTTTTTCTGCCATGATCCACAGCCCTAAGTATGCATACACAGCTTTCTGCCACAAGACTGTTTTTTAGTGTTCACACCCCTAGTTGCCTCAAAGCTGGGAACTGAGCCACGACACCTAATTGAGCACCCACAAGCCTTGGGGACCCGATGACCACAGCCCAGGTTGTCACATGGGTGTTCAGGAACGGGGAGAGCACAGGAACTGACTCGGTTGAGGCTGCAGAAACTCTTCTGAAACCAGGGGAGTGCAATACTGCATAAAGCTGCTCCAGCAGACAAAACAGACCTTGCAGCACAAGCCCCAGGCCAGCCAGAGCCACCTGGTTGCCAGCAGGTATTTAGGGACTTGTCTGCTACTGACTGCGACACAGAGCATGGGATCTGATACCTGCTTCTGTGAGGGGCTGGTAGACACAGCTCAAAGATTCTCTTTCTATAGTTCCACCTGCTCAGGATTACAGATGGTCTGATTTTATGATCTACAAAATTTTTGATGTTGTTCTTTAGCCAGTTTCTGGGTTTTAAAAGAATACCATTCCATAGAAGAAATACGCTCCAAAAATTGCATGTAATGAAGCTTTTTCTTTTGTACAGACAGAAACAGTAGTGTGCATTCATTTCAAGAAGCTTGAATTTTAGCACTGTGCATAAAGCAAGAGATAGCATTCCAAGGTTTTCAACTTGACAAGGAAAATATCTTCTTGACCCTTTTGTAGTTAAAAGAGAGGTCAAAAAAAAGGAGTATTTGCAACTCTTCTGTCTTCTCTATTAATCTTAGAGTTAGACTTTGACTCATAAACAAGCATGATAGGGTCCTGAACCAGGATTAAAATGGAAGGTTGTTTTCAGAACTGGTATAGAAAAGCACTTCTTCATTTTGTGTGTGAGTGTAAATGCCTTTAAAAATGAATAGAGCCATTTATCTAAAAAAACCCCAGTATTGACATTTTTATGGAGTTGTTTTTGGAAAGATCCAGTGTTTAATATTAAATTCAACATATGGTTGTGGTCAAATTGTACTCCTACTGTGTAAAATGTATGAATAACAACTTACTGCATTCTCCTGGCCAATATGCGGAGAGAAGGTTGATTAATTTAACTAGTATCCCTTAATCTCCTGCCTTGGCTTCCATCCCGTTCTGCAAGGGTTGATAAATCTTACATCCCCTGAGGAGTATTACAATTCCTAATAGTCTTATGCTATTAGGAAGAAGCAAGGCTCAACTGTACCACAACATCCAGCACATGAAAGTGTATAAATAATTAAGCTTTTCCAGTTTAATTTTTTTTTTACAGCTTTTCTTTGCAGGCTACGATAAGAGATATTCAGAGTTCAGTCAACTGTAAGCAAATAAAATAAAAAAAAAAAGAAAATACTGTTCAGGGGAATTGTATGAAGAGGTAAGGCTGTTCTTCTCACTGTTTGCAGCACCCTGTTAGGCTATCAAACCAAAGTCATCCATATATTTCCCTTCCTTTAAAAGAATTGTACTTTGCTTAGAGTGGATGTTCTCTCAGGACCATCAGCTACTTCCCACATAGTATGACACGGCCAGAATGACAAAGTTAGGCACTGATTTCAGCATGAAGTGGGATTCCCTGTGCTACCACGGATTTTCTGTGTGAGTGTATGCAAATCACTGCATGCTTTCTGGAAGGCTCAGACAGGCAGGCAATCTACTTAAGTTGTAGGAGTTCCTCTGAATCAGGTGAGCCAGAGCAATTGTCTGTGCTCATAGTTGTAGTCCACAGCAAATTCAGCTTGGCTTCATTTACAATGAAGGATAAATAGTATAGCCTTGCATTTGCTATAGGCTGAGTTAGCACAAGGACAGCCACCATGTCTCAGATAATGCATATTGAATTATTCAGCTGCAATATCTTGGTCATGTGACTGAGATTTATACTCATTTGTAAACTACCTTGAAGGAGAGAGCTGAAAGGATAAATACATTTAAAAAAAAAAATACAAACAATGAAAAGGACTGTAAAAATCTCAAAACCAAGGACCATGCCACTATTCAAGAGAGAGGCACTGTTCTCACGCTTGGGAAGAGACAATATTAGGCATTTCTGAATAGAGATGCATTTTTTTTTCCAGCGCACAGCAAAACCTGGAAAATTAGATGATTGTTTTCCTATTAACTAATATAAGTGATGAGTATTTTGCTTCAGGAAATATAAACATCTTTTGCATATGATTGAATCACCTGCAACAGGCTAAACCCTATTGTCTCCATTCTAGCAAAATTTCTGCTGGAATCAGTGAGATTTTTAAAGGACTTGGAGCTGGCAGTACATATTTACACAAAATAATGCTCTGACTTCAGTAACAGGTTGGACTGAACAAGGGTACAAAAACAGGGCTTGATTCATATTTTATATTAAAAATAATGCTTTGAATTCTTATCTATTATTAAGATATTTTTCTTCATACATAGTAATTTAACTCCTATCACATCTGAGATAAGCAAATAGGGTTATAACTTTGGGCAGAAACAGACTTAGAGGATTCAGGATGGGCATCTACTAGTCAGTGACCATGCTGTGGTGTCTGGTGCAGAAATCATCCTTGTAGTGGTTTGGAGGATTTGGACTGCCTCTCTTATGTAAGATGTGGATGCTGTGTGCCCATGGACTGTTTTGGTTTGGCCATGTGATTTAACAGATCCTGCCCCACAAAGCTCCAGCCAGGAGGTGGCAAAGGACAAAGAAGGGCTTAGTCACAGTCCAGCAGCAGTTGTGTCCCACGACACCCTGGGGACACCCTTGCCATAGCAAGATGTGAGGTGCAATGCTCCAAGAACAAGCTCCACAGTGAGATTTGGTTGGTTTTGTGACAAATTTTGTTTAAAGATGGCAATTTCAATCCCATGAGGAGCAGCCAGTTGCTGTGAGTATCTTGTGAAATATATGCTTTGAAAGCTCAGCCTTATGCAGTTCTGTAGGGTTCAAATGTAAAAAATTCTCTTTGGGAAGAAAGAAATGGTACATATCCATTGATGCACGTTTGTTGAGGCTCTTGTGACATCCAGGGATGCACTGGGATATTGCAGAGATTTATATATAAGAAATAGTGTGGAAAGATGAGTCCAGCAGTGTAAAGTGGGAATCTTCAGTCCATCCTGTCACATTTGCTTTCAGAGAGACCCAGAGGACTATCTGTCTGTCAGAGAGACCGAGAGGACTTGGTTCTAACATTTGTACAGCCTGAGGGTGTTAGGACAACTTCAGGTCAGGTTTGACACGATCCAGCTGGCCTGCCATTTGGGTCCACCTTTTACAACCATTCTGGTGAGCTCCCCAGACAGTTCAAAATCCCTCTGGACACACTTCCACATGCATTTTTTCCTACTGCCAAAGGCTTGGCCCAAACCCCTGTGATTTCTTGGAGCTGTGTGATTGGTTATACAGGGTCTCCTGGGTGACTCCAAACTTAACTCTGACCAAAAACCTCAAAAAGCCAGAGCTCCCAAGGAACTCTCAAGGAGACATTTGGATGTGTTTTTCAGGTTCATGTTTTTCAGAAAACAGAATACAACATTTCCAATCTAAACTTTGGGATATAAAACTGAATATCAGAATTGTAAAATTCTTTGGGTTGGAAGGGTCATTAAAGACCATTTAGTTCCAACTTCCCTACCTTTTTTAGAAACACTTTCCACTAGACTAGATTGATCAAAGCCCCACCCAACCTGGTCTTGAACACTTCCAGGGATGAGGCATCCACAGCTTCTCTGGGCAACCTGATCCAGTGTTTCACCACTCTCACAGTGAAGAAATATCAGCCTCTTGTTCCTTTAAGAAAAACATATGTATTTATTTTCCTATTACTAGTTTCATGTACACTGTATTTCATATGCTTTCTGTAATAACACCACAAAAGACTTCATAAATGCACTAGTCAGTGGGGAATGCTGTGCCTGCTTGTGATTTTACACATCTTTTCTTTAAGCCAGAAAATCTAAATGTAAAATGTAGTATTCAGAAACACTGAGAGGGGTTTTGTGGTGCTCTCTGGAGGATGCTGGATTCATAAAACAATGAATGGATTACCGTCATCGATAGAGTTAGTTTTTCCATCTGTGGCAGGCAGACAATATACTCTTGCTAATATGCTTCATATTAATAAACCACCCAAGTATAATTCATTGCAGGTTGCAGCTATAAATCAGAAATAACCTTCATTTTGTTCAGCTGTCAGACTGAGAGAGCATCAGGGGGTGGGGGCTGTTTGTAAGGAGGCCAGGGGGGCTGCAGCACTTTGACCTCTCCCTGCAGTGTGAAGCATGTCATGCCACAGCTGTCCATGCAGACAGGTCATGTGGCTCAGTGCCCTGTCACAAGCAAAAAGCCACCTTGTCACCTGCCATCATTTTTTGTCCTGCTGTGTTCTGCTGGGAAAGAGATGCAAAGAAATGCTGCAGGGACAGTGCAGTGCAAACGTAAGCAGGGCTGCCAGCAGCCAAATCCCTCCGGCACCTGTGCTGCTGCTACACTGCTGCAGCTCTGGAGCTGCACGTGTCTGACCTGGGCACAAACCCACCCAGAGACAGAATAGAAGAGGATAGAATAGCATAGAATGGCATATTTTCAGCTGGAAGTGACCTATCCTGATCATCTATCTCAGCTGCCTGACAAATTCAGGGCGGACCAAAAGATCGGAATCAGTCCCAGGAATTTGCAGATATAGGTAACTTCACTCTAATCCTGACATTTTGGTGTTGTTAGACAAATCTCTTTGTATCTGATTGAAGTTACATGAAAGCTGACAAGGGTTTTGTTCTTCCCTCCTTCCCTAACTGTAGTGGAAGCTCTTGCAGCCTCTTAACCTCTCAGTTTCCCTGTCTCTGCCCAAGAAATTGGGACTAGCATGGATAACTCAAAGAAGTGTTCTGAGGATTGATTAGTTAACATTTGCAGGGCATCTTGAGGATAAAAAATGTTGGCAAAATAATGGCATTACCACACCTGGCTCTGTGTGTGTCTCTGTCTATGCACAAAATGAATACCATACTTCCATGGGTAAAACTTACATATCATGCCTATGCAAATAAATCCTCAGGCAAATCAATTTTCCCCAGTAATCCTCAGGCAACATGCAGAGAAGCAGAGGCAAAGGCAGAGGGCAGCAGAAGCAGGGGGAGATGCACTAGAGAGGGAAAAGAGATTCAGAAGTGTGTGACAGGGGAAATCTCTTTTTCTACAAATGCATATCAATATGCCCTACTGAATCACAGGCCACAGGCTGTGCACATGAGAATAGAGTTTTTCAAAATTCTTTTTACATTATGATTTAGCCATGCATTATGTTTTATGGTGACATAACCTCATTGTTTTGAGATTTTTGGTGTGTACTATATCAGCCTTTGTATGGCAATAATTTTAACTCAGACATTAATTTTTGGCATTCCTCATATATTCATCCAGTCCCTGGAATGTGCACAGTTTAAAACTAGCACACTGTAACTGAACAAATAGTGGATTAAATGTGCCTGTTTTGTCTTTTTTGCTAAGCTAGGTGGGATCAAAGCTATCACATTCTGTGCCATAGTTTAATTATATTTTTACTCAGGGTGCCAACATTTTACAAAATGAAATGAAGGAACAACAGGAGAAAACACAGCATCGTTCAAACAGGCTTTAATCAAGTCTTGGAAGGATAATAGAGAGCAACTGAAGCAGGTTTGTTAATTCTGCTGGTTTCAGCCCATTATAAAAGCAGTGCTCATAGCTGTTATTTCAGAGATGACCAGCACCGCAACTGCAGAGTGAGAGGCAGGATAACAACACGTGTAGATGCCCACGCAGAGGTAGCTGCCACAGTGGCAGTGCCAGACCACTGACAAGGACAGGGAAGTGGCTGATCTGTAGGAGTGAATCGTGCATAGCCCGGGCAGTAAATGATAGTTGCTTTCTGTGCAATTAGCTGTGAGCGGCAAGCGGGTGGTGAACAATGGCAAAGCACATTCCAGCGATTGCCTTTGTATTCTGTAATCTTGAGTGAAGACACATTTCTTAACATTTCCTAGTCACCCACGTCATTCTAAATGTTTAGGAGGTGTGGACGGGCTTTAATTGTGAGAGAATTTCCATGTGTGTAATGGGGAAGGGTTAGCCTAAGCTGCTTTTGAAATGATTCTGTGAATATGACTTAGAGAAATGTGCTCACTGTAATGACAGCTCTTAGCAACATGTTGAATCCTCAGGGTAAAAGCTTATTCACTGACTACAGACGAAGGTTGTTAAAGGAGTAAGGGGAAAAAAATAAAAATGCATAAGCAAATTAAAAAAAATTATGGAATCAGGTAGCTTTTGGTTCTCCTCTTTGGAATCTGAAGTGCTTGCAGGAAGTGCTGTAATAATTATTTCTTCTAACAGCTGGCACTTCAACCTTCCTTCACACCAGGGGAAGTCAGTACTCAAGGGCTGGAAAGTGAGGTGGAGTCTCAGGGGAGCTTTTATCACTGAGGATAGCACTTTCATGCCATGTTTGGGAAAGAAAAAAACATATTAAAATGCAGACTGCTTTCTGCATGAACCACCTGTCTTTCTCAGAGGCTTTTTAAAAAGATGGACCTTGATTGGAGAGTCATCTGGCTGCAGGGCCTTTTGAATAGTCTTTTCTCTCCCTGCTGGCTTTTGTGGCTCCTGTTCCCCCTTCTCCTTGCATCCCCTCCCTTCAGGATGCTCCTTCTCACCCAGATGGTTCTGCTCACCCCACATCTCCTCTCCAGTTTTGCCAGAACTGCAGTTTGTAGGGGCTTGCATTTAACCAGAACAGAGACTATCCTGGGATAAAGTAATTCTGAAAGTAGTATGAAAACAAAAAGAGAAAAGAAAGGTGATTTCTTACATAAATCTGGATGCTAATAAGGACCTGCTGGTACCTGAAGCTGTTCCATGGGGCACAATCTTGTAGGCAGAAAGAAGTGTCCAGCCTTCACCTACAGTTAGAGATTTTTTCTATGTCTTCATTTTCCTGATATTGCTCTGTAAACATCAGAAATTTCATCTGTCACCTTCATATAGCTCCCTGTGCATATGTGTTTTGCCCCAGACTTAAATTGCACGGTCATCTATTATTTTTATTTCTCTGTGTGGATGATTATTAAATAGTTCTTTTTATCTCCTTTCTTCAGTGTATGGCTCCAGGCTCTATTAATCACGATCTGAAGCCTCAGCTGAATACATTGTTATTAAGTTCCTCATGTGGTTTTTATGGTGCTCTTTCTGTAATTTGTCAGTTCTTCACAAACATCGTGAATTTATATTCACAGCAGCCCTAGCAATTAAGCATATTATTACCATCATTTTACAGATGGAGAAATGAAGAAAAGATAAATTATAGACAAAGCTGTCAAAATCCTACACTAATTTTTGATGACCAACTTTAGACACCTAGCCTATAATTTCTCAGGGGCAATAGTATTAAATAGAGAATCTGCATTCTAGTCATCTATCCATGTGCTTCAGTCTTCTGAATTTCTGCAAATCATACTCAGAAAGCTGGGAATAAAAATGTTAACAGCTGACTCTAATCCAAAATGATCACCGTGGCAGAGGTAGGGAGATGGTGTAAGTGCCCTGCATGCTGTTAAGTGTTGAGTTGAGCTTTGTACTGAGACAGCTCCAGGCAGAAGTTTGTGCTGTGAGTCCACCTCTGAGTTAGGCATGTGAGCTCCCAGCAGTGCCAGCAGGCCTGGGGAGCTGCTGGTTCACCCTCCCCAGGAGGCACCTCTGGCTGGTGAGCCCAGCACTGCTGAGTGCTCTGCCTGTGCTCTGACCAGGGCTCAGCTCACCCTGCTGGGGATGGAGACGCTCAGCTGGCACAGACACACTGAGCTGGTAGGAAACCAATTTATTTGCCTGAATCTGCAGCCAAGCCTCTCCTCGGTGTATTTAGTAATGAAACACTATACTTTCTACAATATTCTTCCTTTCCTCAGTACCTTGGGTTACCTGCAGCAAACTGAAGCTGGGACACCACAGACATTTTCATTCATCCCGTAGTTGTTATTCACATACCACCCACACTTGCTGAGTTTTTAGCACTTATTCACACGCAGAGGAAATGGATTTCCTACTGTACACAGGAATGTGTTTCTCATAGCACTGCTCATGACTGGACAGTTTGCACAATGCTGTGTGTCCTTACCCCAGAGCTCCTTTTTGACAAGCCCTGTCCTGACACTGTAATTGCATAACTGCAACTCTGGTTTTGAAGCTGAATCAAAATTTTAAAGTATTAATCCACTGTGATGTTGACCAGTGAGAATGCAGCTGAAAAAAGCTATATCCATTAGAATGGATTTTAATTATACTAAAATTATGTTCCCTATTTTTCATATGTTAGGGGTTTTTATGTCAGCCAAATGTTCAGTTACTTGACTAGTCCATTAAATAAACTTTAATTTATGATAACTGAACAATCTCTAAGTATCACACCACATAATTTCAAGTGTCTCTGCTACTAGGAGTGTTACCAAAGTGGTGGTATGATCTACAGAATAATGTACAGGCCTGGGAATAAAGGAAATATTCTATTCCCAACTGTGTCATAGGCTTTACAGGTGGAAATATATTGACTAAATGCAGATGCCTGTGCTGAAGACATCTGCATCTGGCTTCTGGCTCAGTGGATAGTCAGCAAAGAAGTAGTCAATAGAATCCAGGGGACAATTCATCCTCTCCTAAATTAGGTGTCTGAAATAGGGCAGATGATTGGCACCCTAAAAGGGCATATTTGTCTCCAGTGACTATACATCGAGCCCCAGGGGCTAGCTTGAGTTTAAATGTCTGCATTGTTGATTTCTAAAGTCAGGTGAGATGGATCCCACCCTCTGTATCCCCAGGCCAGTTATTTCATCTCAGTTTGCCTTTTCTTTCTCTTCCTGAGCGAGCTAGTGTAATACCACGAGCAGCAGAGTAGAATTAACACAGAGCTCTGCCTTGACTAATTAGTTTCTCAGTAGGGCTGTTTTATAGATCACTGGGGTATCTCTTCATGGCATGATGTTGTGTGATGTAGAAATATTCTAACTCCTGTTTTAATAGGCCACATGGTAAAGCTCAGGTAATTACCTGCATCTTCAATATACATGGGAGCTCCTGTTGCCCTGTAGGTTCTTTTCTTATGAAAAAAAGATCTTAAATTACATCAGTGCAATATCAATTTTGAAACTTTTATGGTACCAAAGTTTTCATAGGAATCATGGTGAATTTTTCTTAGCAGAAAACCACCATTCTTATCTTACCTCCTTTCTGTCTCCAATTTATTTCTTTGTCTGGTAGACATTGAAGCAGGAAGCTTCAGAAACAGAAGCCTTGTGGCAAGCCAGAATGAATAATAAAGCTGAATTCTGGGGATATTGCCAGGGAATGTCATACAGGATTCTCTGCACCAACAGCTCAGGAACTACAGGTGGAATTACAAGATTATATGCTGCCAAGCTCTAAGGCAAGCTAAACAGAGTCAATAAGGAAGCAGAAGGAAGCTCAAGGTAGTTACAATTTACCCCTTTCTTGAAACCAGGAAAGTTGTAAGATGTTTGACTTTACCCACACAGTAACCCTGGGCTGCTGTCACTCTCTGCTGTCACTCTCCACAGAATTTCTCTTTTGAGCTCAACAAAAGACCAGTGCTCCATATATTATTAATTGTTATATTACACATATAACAACATATATATTTGTTTGTGTTATTGCATCTATGGGGATTGTAATTTTTCCTTCTGTTTTTATTTCTGGATAAGAACTATTCTCTTCTGCCTCCTGCACTACTGTCTATGCTGTGCTGCATGTGAGGTATTGCCAGGACCTGGGAAGAAAGAGAGCAGCCATGAGCTCATCACCCTCTTTGGAAATTCAGGCTAGACTTTTCCTTCTTTCCCTCTGTATGTCAGTCTCATACACCTCTACTCATAGTTTTCAGCACTTGCTGCATAGTTCTGTTGCATTCAGTGGGAATATCCTTGGGAAATATTTCCAAAATTGGCTACGAGAGGGATTGTTTTGGAAAGTTGGAAGCATAATCCTCAGCTTGACCTGAGTGTCAGCTCAGAGATAAATAAAATAAAGGCTTACTTTGTTCACTATGAAGTGTCAGGATTATCCAGACAAAGCTGTGTTTCTGATGTCTTCAGAAATGGGCATCTTTGTGTTAAGAGAATAGACACTTGTAAGATTTTTTCATGAATTGTAAGCAATCTAACTTAAGACTTCTTGGAAATTAAAACCAAAAAGACTAAAGAAGTATGCAGACTCAAACCCAAGGTGAACAAAAAATCAGCCAAGAGCAATAAAAGTTGACCTTACCTTTGCATGACCTTTATAAGTTTTATCACCTTGCAGCAAAGATTTACCATGACACTTCCTGTGTGTGTTTGTGTGTTCGTGGCATAAAGGTGCCAGACTTTCACTTTTGTTTAGAGAGAAACAAGATAATATTGCATTTTATATTTTCTTTTATGGTAAGTGGAAGATAAATTCACTGGCCAGTGTTCTTATATTGTGTCCCAATAAAGAACCTGGTTGTGGACCTGTCAAAAGAGAAACTGCCAGGCATTTCTTTAGAAAAGCACCTGTCCTTGCTCTCCACTTGAACAAGAAAGTAACCACCATATTTCATTTAGCTTCTCCCTCTTCGCCCCTTTTCTGTCAGCAGGTAGGAGGTACCCCCTGTGTAGAAGATAACTGGTTTTATTTTTTCATTCAGGGGTGTCAATCTCTTGTAATGGACAACTTGATGACACTTCATTCATTAAAGGGAATCTAAATGATAGCCTAAACCACTAAATTAGATTCTGATTTCCAGATGACATCATTTTGGTGAAGCACAGCTCATTTGCAGGGCCTTGCAAAACGAGACTGACTATAAACCTTAAATAACCTTAAATATGGCCACAGTGAGACATATATTGCAATAGTATCCATGATGTGGGTTAATAAAATGGCTCACAGCTACGTGAATCCAACCATACACTCAAATTTCCTGGAAAAAACATTGCCACACTTGCACAAATCCATCTTTTTCTTTTTTTCTTTAAGTTTGACTGCTATCCACATGAGACACCAGGTAAATGTTTACTCTTAACTCTCTCCTGAGATGAACAAGACTGACAACTTGGGGCACTAGAAAAATGTAACTTGTCAGTGACCTGAAACTGAAATGATTTAACAGGCTCAGAATGAGCTTGTTTTTGTAACAAAAAAGCCTGAAATGAAAAGTAGATGTTTCTAGAATGTCCTGTCAGAAAACAAAAAGATTTTCCCTGTGTATGAGCCAAGAGCTGGTCCACTGCTATGGCCTCTTTATTTTTTGTGTTAAGTGCTGATTCTTCCATGCTGTTTGTATGGGAGGGGGAGAGATGCAGGAGAAGGCAGAAGAGAAAATCAATATGTTTTTATGTAAACTCAGCCAGACAGCAGCACAATACAGCAATTATCCAAAAACACCAGTGTGGATTCCAGGCTGATGTTCAAAGAGCAATATGTCATTTTTCTGGGTTGAAATTCAGGTGTGACTGAAACAGAAGCTTTTACCTTTTATTTAAGACTATATATGCAAAACTATTCCATTCCTAATTTTATTTTTGCTACCTGAATCTAGCGATTCTAATGGGAATTAAGAACTCGAACACTTGGTTTTAATTCTTATTACACAGAGATGACAGACAATTTTCTATTTGAAAAAGAAAAAAGTTATATCACTGTAGATTTTTCAAGAAGAAATTTGTCTGTTGGTTGCAAGAGACACATCCCAGTGTGTTCTAGATTGTTCACCAAAGGATCAGGTCTTTTGTCACACCAGCTGGTGATCTACTGTTTGCTAAACTGACCAATCCAGACAAGAAGCTCAGACTTCGATCACTAATAAACCAGAGAACTCTAACTTGAGGCATCTGTGACATAAACATACCTAATTAAGCAAGCCATCCTCAGTTTCCCGTGAAGAGAGTAGAGCAGAGTGGATATTTACAGGGATTTTGAGTTGTGCTGAGTCAGCCTGGGCTTCCGCCGGCTCAGTCTCTGTTGGCTGTAAAGGCATCCCAGAGAGAGCAGTTCGGTTGATTAGATGTCTCAGCGGAGGCCTCTGCCTTTGGAAAAGATGAATCCAAGCCTAAGTTTTTGAAAGTTCACAATTGATTTTAGCTTCCATTCCTGGAGGTTTGCTTAAGTGATTAAAATTAGTCTTGAACTTGCATTTATCCGAATTTAATGCCATCAGAGCATCGTTTATAATAATCGATCAATATATAAATATTTGTGTTTTGCAGCACAACATTGAAAAGCACTGATTTCACTGCTTTGTGTGAAGGGCATCTCTTTCTCATTGCCCAGGTGTCCATGGGACAGGAACATTCTCTCAGGCAGCTGTCTTAGAAAGATGAGCTCAGTTTTCCGAGACTGGCAAGCAGAAAGCCAGCAGAAGTTTTAATTCTTTAGGTTCTTTGCTACATTCTTTACTTTAGGGAAGACTGCTTAATTTGCTAATTGAATATATGATATAGATATTTTATATTAAAGCCTGTGGTAGAAGTGATGTCTAAGAGTATTTAGGAACACTGCAAGCCAATAGGGGGAGTATTTATAGGTGTTTACCATAAGGTTATTGGAAAAGCTGTAAAGTCAGAAGCAATACGATTACACTACTGAAATAACAATAAATAAAGGTAGTCCTTTTTCTTTTTGTGTCTAAAGGAAAGGAAATTATCCAATCATTGACCACTGCTAGAGACCCAACACCTGAGCATTGACTGTATTTCCAAAAGTCAATGGCAAAGCCAATGGTTTCTCCACGACCAGGATTTCAACCAGTATTTTTTGCTATATCCTCTCATACCTGTGAATGCATTTTAATTTGTTGAGCTGATAATGGTAATCAATGAATATTGAAAGAATGCCAAACACATTTGAAATGCATATTACTAGGCATCAAGTAATTGCAATTTCTAGTCAAATACAGTCATTTGGGAATTTACTGCTGCTTGTTCATCCCCAATCAATGAAGATTAGCCACAAAAAGAAAGAGAACCTGCTTGCAATGACTTTGATAAAAAGATAATGACTGAAAACATATTGAAGTTCCACAGCTGTTTTACTATTTCAATTACATTCAGATTAGGAATAGTATTAATATTAATAATAAAAAAATGCACAATCATTAGCAAAGTTTAAACAAGTTTTAAATGCTGGGCTTGAGATGAAGATTTCTTTAAAATTAGCACATTTACAGTCATGTTGGCTTTTGACTTATTTATGAAGTTTTGTCTTTAGGAATCAAGACTGTTTCATTTAAAAAAATTATTTGTTCATCACATATTCATGAAGCCACCAAAACATTCTATATGTACCATCTTAAACAGGTAAAATTCTCAGAAGCACCTCTTTCCTCCATGGTAGGCTCATTAAAACCTTCAAGGAAGGTCTCTTGCTTGCCTTTCTATTACATCCAGAGTGAATTCAGCCCCAAATGATGTATTGAGACTCACAGCACCCTGGTCTTCTTCAGAGCAGGGATCAGCCTATGCCCTGTGACAGCACTGCAATTAGACAGCATAGTTACTGTGAGAATATTCATGCACATCTGTCATTTGTGGACCCTGAGAACCAACAACTGGTTCAACATCTGGTGCTGGAGACAGGAATTTGCTTTATAAAGCCACAGTCCTTTTTGATGACTGAGAGCTGCTAGGATGAGGTAGGATAGACCTGACCAAGTGTAGCAAAAATTTTATTGTCAACAGGCTGGCCAATCCACTGAGGACAGCCTTTAACTAGGAATGGTGGGAGGAGGAGATGATAACACACAATCAAGTGGGGAAGTGGTAGACTGGCTGTTGTGGAAGGAGAGACCACAAGATCAAAAGAAAAGGATAGGAGGCAGACCACTGTAACCATATAGACACAAATAAAAAGTGCCAGGATCAGATCATTATGAGGGGAAATGCTCACTTTTTTTTTGGAAATGCATGTGCAGCAAAAAAACAACAAGCAGAGGGAATAAGAGGTCTGCATGTAGGAGGAGGGCTATGAGATAATGCTGGAATACAGCAGACCTTCAGCAAAACTACCCAGCTGAAATTATCGAACTAGAAATAGTAATTAATACACCAGATGATTGTGCTGCCATTCACACAGACCTGGATAGAGAAATGGCGCAACAAGAACTCATGAAGTTCAGCACAAGGAAATGCTAAAGGCCTGACCCAGGAGAGAAAAAACTTTACACAGCTAGATAAGGAGTAAAAAACCTCACACACCTGGGAGCCAACTGCTGAGAAATCAGCTTTGTAAGGACACTCCGGGTCCCAGTGACAACAGCTGAATGTGATCTATCAGTCTGCTGCAGCAGAGCAGCCATCAGCCTGCTGGGCTGCAATGGGCAGAGGTCAGCAGGATGAAGGAGGTGGTCCTGCTCCTGTGCTCAGCACTGGAATTAATAAACCTGGTGTCCCAGCACTGGGTTCCTCTATACAAGAGAGAAAAGCACACAGAGAAGTGAATCCAGCACAGGTTCACAAAGATGTTTAAGGAACTGGAGAGTCTTAAGGAAAAGCTAAGAAAGCTGGGGGTGCCCAGCTTGGAGAACAGAAGGCCAGGGGGACCTTATCCATGGGTATCAATATCTGCTGGGCCAGAAAAAAGAAGACAGAGCCAGAATTTCCCCAGTGGTGCTTGGTGGCAAGAGAAGAGGCAATGGGCATCAGGTGAAATACAAGAAATTTCATGTTAAATTAAGAAGAAAATTTTACTGCAAGGGACAGGGGTGTCAAAGATTTCTAAATCCAGTTTTCCAGAAACGTTTTGAAGTCTCCAGCCTTGGAAATATTTAAAACCCAGCTCATCACTCTGCACATTTGTTTTAATGTATTGAAGTAGGGGATGTTCAGCAGTTAGGGAAAGTAATTTTCACAATGGTAAAGCCATAATTCTTAATATTTTTAATTGTTGAATTCCATGCAATTCAGGAGACCAAAATACATAGTTATCTCTGAAAGGAAAATTCATGGGTGCTAAAATTTGAATTTGGGTTTTTCCACTACAAGCCTCCAAATTAGATTAAATGCCATGTAGTTTTGACTAAAAGGAGCAAATAGGGCTGATACAGTAGTATGCAAATGAAGCTGATGGAATCATAAATAAGTTTCCTAGTTTTAGGTGTATTCCTTCAATGGAGCTGTGTTTATGGAAATGCATCTGTCATTGGAAGTCAAATTTATTCCTACATATTTTACTTTAGGTCTATTTTTAGCAATAGATACATCTTCCCAGCACTCAGTCAACAATTATGAAAAATAGACCTGCATTTAAGTATTTAAGAACATGTTCTGCCTGGATAATTTTCTCCTATAGTAATTTTTTTCTGAATCTAGAAATTATGAGGTCTCTTTAAATATTAAGATTGGGTTTTTTAAGGAGTTTGAAATCATTCCAGCTTTTTTTTTTAAATTTTATTTTAAGAACCTGGGGAGATCCATTGACTTCACTGGAATTACAGATCTAAAATTAAGGGCACTATTAAATGCTATTGTGTCTATTTTTCTCTCCCTAGCAGAAACAATATAAATACACATGTACTTCTGGGTTACAAATAACTGCGTTTACTAAGCATGTAGAAACATTCAGTCCTGGCTGCATGCCCTGATGAGTTTCTTGTGAATTCTAAAGCAAAGCCCTGTGAATATCATTAGAGAGCTGATAAAACATTTAAAAGAATGCTATTCTAGTTTTGTGTAACATAAACTTCCTAGTTATGTCTTCAGTGAAGAGGGAAGGCAGGTAGAAATTAGATCCCTAAACATATCCTATGCATAGAAACTTCCGTGCAGAACTAGGTTGAAATATCAAATTTGGCTTCTTTAAAAAGCTGTGTCATTCACTGTATTTTATAAACAAAGGCAACCACAAATTACATTTTAGAGAAATAAAATACACCTAACACAGAGTGTAAAAATAGCAACCTCTAGTCAAAGCTAGAGATGAAGTGTTTGTGCACAACAAAGGCAGTGGATTTTAATGATGCAGTAAAGACATTCTGGTGTATCATTTAGAAATTAATTTTGTGTATGTAGATAATCTAAAGCTGAAACATGAGCTACCTTTCCTTATTTGAAGTGGCATTGGGGTTATAAGCAGTAATTACTTAATGCTAATTTGTTTGTAATAGGCTTGATTTATTTCAACTTTTATCATTTAATTAATGGAGTGTATATCAATTATATTTTAATTTTCATTCTTAGCTGTAAGTAATATCTCCATTTTCTTAAACTTGGCATCAGCTCAAACAGCACGTGAAGGATCTGCCTCCCGTGCCCTTCAGAATCTTCCTTCCTCGAGGAAATCCTCTGTCTGAAATTTCCTTTTCATTTCCTGTTTTCCAAATAATACAAGACCAGACTCAGCATACTGACTGCCAGAGTATGGGCCAAGACAGAGCCAAGGCTTTTCAGCAGCTCACAAGTTCACAAGCACCAATCCCTGCATTAGAACTATTTCTGCTGGGTTTAGGGGATTTATCCAAAATCTCAATACCTATTGAAGCTATGAAGTAGACTTGGCCTGATTTTCATGTAAGAGCTGACAGAACTTCACATTTTTGAAAAACAGGTTACATATATTTAAGAACCTATATTTAGACTACTCTTTTTGAAGCCTTGGATGAGATTTTCATTCCAGCTATGTCAAATTCAAATTCACTTAGCCCTTTGATGAAATTTGGCTTGCAGAAACCAGTCACAGAGGGAAAGTTAGCTTTTCATATGGCAACAATAATCTGGCATTTCTCATGCATTGTGTCTAATTGACTCAACCCATCTCACAAGAAGATCAGACCAGTAGAACAGAAAGGGCTTTCATTTCCCTTTCAGCGAAGCTGGATTATAGATGAATTTTCTTGTACATCTGGAAAGTCATGACCCTCCTCCCTTCACTCTTTTCCTTCTTCTTTTTTTATGTGATGTTTTGATTCTGGTAAAATTTCCTGTATTTTATTTTCTCTATCTACTGGAGACAGACTTGTGATTACTGTAGGAGAATTTGTTTCATCCCACAAGCCTTTGCAAGAAAGGATTCTTAGACTTCTCTCACTGCATCAGAAGAAAGACCTACAAGCTATCTCTTCATCCTTGACAAAGGTTTAAGAATGTCCTGCAAATTTTTCAGCTACTGGGCAAGATCTTACTGTTTATTTTTCATGGTGTGCTTTTTTGTTGGTTTTTTTTTAAGCTCACAGAGGGCAGTATTGTGGCATCACACTCATCACTAGTGTTTGGGCATTCAAGAGGAAGAAACTAGGCGAGGCTATGAGTTTAGACCTTCTCCCCTGGAGGCTGCGCTGTGTGCAGGGCTTGCAGCCCTGCTGCTTCCTATCCCGCAGAGCTGCCCCCTTCTCTGCAGCTGCTGGACCCCTCACAGTGGAGAGGTCATGGAGAATCTCCTTTCATCCCCTCTCACCACCTCATTGTATCATTACTTTGGATACTCACTCCCCCAAATGGGCCTTTTCCCATAAGTGACAACCCAATTCATTGATTTCATTTGTTCAAAGAGGACTGCTACAAACTAGGAAAAACATTGGGCAAGATCTAAATCCTGCTTTCATGTAAAGGGCTTTGTGTGTTCATTTTTCAGCCTGTAAAGCCAATTTTTCCAGTAGTCTCAGAAGCCTTCTGTTAAACAACGCTACCTCCCTTGTCTTTGCTACGTGAACCTATTCTGTTCCTGCTCTCTGTTCTGTACTCCATAACTGTCTTTCCACAAAAAGGAGATATTTAAGAAATAATTTTATTGGTTCAATGCATTCTCAGCCTTTTATTCTCTAATTCAGGTGCTAATAAGCACCAAAATTTGTATTCCTCTTGCCAAACATGGCATGCCTTCAGGCACTGGTGTAGTTTATATGCACGTCGCCTCTCAACCATAGTCAGTAGCCTGCATATTGCCTGGTAGGTGAAGTCTAATGAGCAGTGTTATTTTTAGAAGCAGAACTATATCCTTTGATTTCTATTGTATTTTTTTATTGCTGGAATAATTTTTGTTTGTCTTGTGCTCTGCAGCTGCATATCAAGCTGAATGCTTTGGGGATTTGTTATTCTCTGCAACAAAGCCTAATATTCCTTCCTGGTCAGTATGTGACTGCACCTGGATCATCTACTGCATTTCTAATGTCTGTAACAGATATTTCCTGTTTTGGGATTCTTTCCATTGTTCTCTACTTTGAACTTCTCTTGCCTTCTTTAGGCAAGATGTTTAAATGATTGAGGCCTTAGACACCCATTCCTGCATAGTGACCCATTATTTGCTCTTCCTTTACTGTATGCAATGTACAAATGTGGAGTTTTCCAGGAGCCTTATCTTGTATAATCATGTCCTATTTTTAAACACAATCTACATCAGTGCCACCACATTACTCTTTTGAATACATGAAGTTAAAACGATGCAAAGCCTTGGTGGATTAATCTAAATTATTTTACAATTATTTCTTCTTGATTTAATTTAATTAATTAACTGCACGTAAGTGTGATTACAAGTGCTTTGGAGTAATTGCTGTCTCTTCCTAAGTGTTTGTACAGAATCTAAAACAATGAAGACAGTCCTATGAATAGTAATAAATTTAAGGAAGAATGTTCAATTGTATTTTTCAGTGACATTTTTATAGTATATTGTTTATCTTTTCTCTTAGCTATAAAGTGTGCAAATACATTAATAAAGACAAATAACATACTGTTACACCCAGAGATTTGAAACCCCAAACTGAAAATTTTCATTTCTTTATTCCCACAGTGAACAAGGGAAAGAGCTTAAAATTCAAAGTAGCTGA
Source organism: Acrocephalus scirpaceus scirpaceus (assembly GCA_910950805.1). Classification (NCBI taxonomy): domain Eukaryota; kingdom Metazoa; phylum Chordata; class Aves; order Passeriformes; family Sylviidae; genus Acrocephalus; species Acrocephalus scirpaceus. The sequence continues at coordinate 141,903,615 of OU383773.1, read as the reverse complement.
ATGTTTTTCACTTCACCTAATCTTAACTTAGCAAATAAGAATGCATCGAATGTTAGAGAAGTCTCGAAATTCTGTCAGATGAGCACTTGCTACCCTCTCCTAAGAATAAAAGAGAAGGAGAAAGATAAAATGTGCTAGAATAGTTGTGAAGAGAGAAAGTATTTAGTTAATGAAAAAAAATTTAAAAGGAAGACTATAGCTATATATAGAAGTGATAAGTTGAAACTACAAAGAGAATTGAAGTTTCTCTGGATATAATCACACAAGCTGCATTCTGACAGAGGTATGTGAGATATTAGGAAGGTATAATGAATTATGAGTGGTCAGGACTGAAATATTACATTTCTCCAAAAATGGAATTCTCCCTAGTGCAGAGGTAAAAATGCTTTAAGGGCCAGGATCTGAGTCATCCTTTTCTCTTTCCTCTTTCCTCTTTCCTCTACCTACACCCCTGGCAGTCAGGGACTTAAGTGGGATTTACTTGTGTGAGAAAAGATGAAAGTAACAAGGGCTAGTATTCTTAAAAATGATCCATCCATCTGACTGCGTCACACTTCATTTATGAAACCTGACATACTTGGGAAAAATGAAAGCATCAAGTTGTGTTCATTCAGGCTAAACACACCTAGTAAAACAAAGTCTAGTAAGTGCTTCACTTTTTGATTACCTGCAGTACAATACAGAGGAATGAAATCCACAGGTAAATTATTACACCAAAGATTTTTAAGACAGTGTCGTAGCCTGTTCATAGACTATTAAAAGATCAAAAATATGTTCCAAACTGAACATCTGTACCTACATAATGAACAATAATTCTTTTAATTTTCTTTGATGTATAAAGAAAAAAATCTTCAGGTTGTGGGGGTGTTGGAGGGGGGAGGATGAATGAAATTTGTTCCAACCATAGATATATTGTTCAAAAGCTAAACAGAAGCCATGAATAATGAACACTTTTCATATGTCCATTGACATATGGCCATTTACTGCTAGAACTGATACTGTCAACCAGTTTCAAGTTCCAAATGCCCCTTCTTATGAAAAGGCAAATTACATTTGCCTCTAGAAAACATAAGTGGCTGTAATCAAATGGATATTGTTGAAAGCATATCACATCAAATGTATATCTGGTTATGTGTAAATGGTGGTTACTGGTTTCACTGGGGTCAATGAGCTTGTCATGAGCTTTGTGCTGAGCAATGGTCTTTGTGCTCAGCAGTATGCTTAGCTCTGCCTGCCCTGGGGAGCAGAGCACAAGAGATAATTATGTTGTTTTATTAGGTCATTTTAATCACGTGTAAACACAGCATGAATATTTCAAATTTCCCCACGCTTCCACTTAAGATGAGGAATGCTCTCTTCCCCATTAAAAGCTGGGTATTCCACATTTCAGATAGGCAATCTAAAAATCCAGCTTGGGGTACAACATCCACATAGCTGTGTCCCAGAGTAATTTGTATTTAAAAGGAAGAGAAAAATATAGGAGGGCAGAGGTCAGTGAAAATCCAGTGGGATTACAGGCCTTTGCAATTTTGCTGTTCAACCAAATGGCGACTTTCACCGTATGTGTTTTCATTCATGTCTATCCCTTATACTTGGCAGGGCTGCAAGCTCAGCCAGACCCTTGTGAGCAGTACACAGAGTAGGAAAGATGGAGCGTGGACAACCCAGGCAGCAGTGAGCAACAGATTTGTCTGCACAGATTATCCGTTCTCACTCATGCGCATGATTGTCTTAAGTACACATAAATAGAATTTTTTACCCTCCAGCCTTCTGTCAGACTCTCACTTTCAGTGTGACCCAGCTTCTAAGGTACTACATATTTAGTCATGTATTAGAGAGAAAAGGCCCTGTTTATCACACCACATGATGGGTTTATGGCATAAAATAGCATCTGGGGAGGGTGTCCTTGCTAAATCAGATGCTGATTGCGGGTAATGCTAACCCATGAATTCAGGAATTACAAACACCATTCTGCAGAAGAGTAAGATAGGCTGCAGAAAGCAACCCTCAGACATAATATATGAAACCTGATGTTGCTATTCCCCTGTGTGTTTGTCTAATAGCTGGTGTATTTCTTTAGGCCTAGTGACACAGTTTTATTTTGTTGCTATATGCACATGTTTCAGTTAGAAAGGAGGCAGGAAACCACTGGCTTGTGCAGTCTTATCTCACCCTGGTACACTGAGAGCAGAGGTAACATGAGTGGAAATGACTTAGTCATGAACCAGCCAGGGCAGGAATCAGATGCTCCAGCTCACTGCAGAGACAAATGCTTCTGACAACATTTAGCTGGTGCAGACCATCAGTTCTAAGAGACCAGGATTTTCAAAACACTAATCCAGCTGAAGCATCGGCTAAAGAAATTTTTCCAAGTGCACCTTGAGTACACAGCCCCTGTGACATAACTAACAGCACTGATAGTGTTTACAGGCAAGTTCCAACACTGTAAAGCGTGAAATGTATGTGTCAAGTTTATTATGCTTGCCTTGCCTGGAGCTGATTAGTGCAAATTAATATTTCACACTAATCAGCATGAGCAGTTAGCACACAATTTGGATTTACGGAATTCAGCTGATTGCATTAAAAATGTATTTAGGCTATTTTTGCATTGTGCAAATAGAGCAAAAATATCTGAGCTGTTTCCAGTAAGAGGTTTTTTGGTAATATTTCTAGAGCTAATGTTACCTTTTGTATAGCCATATACTGTTGACATGATAGTGGCTTTATGGATATCCAATACTTATAAAATATACAGTTCATACTGAATGAAAAATTAACGCTTAGCACTTTTTTATAGGCAATGATTAGTCAAATTTTAATTAAAAATATATTTTCAATGTACCTTTAAAACATGCAAACAGCTAATAGACTATCTGAAATTTGATCCTATAACTGCTTAGGAAACTCACTTCTCAGGTAAAATAGTTATTTTTGGCATTATGAAAATAAAACAGCATTTTCACTTATCTGGATCAAGCAACACTTACATCAGTTTCCTCCTGTGAAGAAGAACCGAGGAAGACCACTTGCCATAATAAAGACTACATGAAAAACCTACCTGTTTACTCAAGCTTTCCCAAATCAGCACACTCAGTCTCACAGATAATTTCAAAACCCAAACAAAACATTATGAAGACGTCCACATCAGTTTTCAGGAACATATAACACAGTATGAATTCTGGGGAATTACTATGTTACTCTGGAAGTTCTCACTGTCTTTGTGGACTCTGGCTCAGGTGAAGAATTTGCAGAACTTAATTTAGCTCACAGCTCTTGCAGTTGTCCAGAAAATCTTTGCAACATTGATTTCAAATACAATAGGATGGCACAGGAACTGTTAGACCAATTTTTAGATACTATATTGGGTTTCTAACAAGAAGACATTTGAGTACTTTGCACTAATTAAAAATACACAGACACAGATAGACATTTTTATAAATTAGGAATTAATTTTGGAAACTAAACGAAACATTTTTTGGACAAGTCTCCCATAATGACTACAGTAAATTATGCCTGCACAGCAAGAGGATATATTGTCTTCTATAGGTCTGGAAAGTGGTGGCTCCATGTTTTACCTAGTGCCGTGATTCTTCCAGAGCCAGTTTCTTTGTTCACAGACATCCTTATGAACTTCTTGAGTCATTGGAATAGCTTTGGATTTACTGTGGTGTAACCAAGAAGAGAATCTGAGTCTCAGTTGGTGTGGTGACACACACTGATGGCCCAGTGTTTAGTGTATGACTTGTGAGTTCGGTGATGTCTCTGAGATATACTTAGGAAATAAAGACCTCTGAGGTTTGTCTAAGGACAGTATCTTCGTAGGCCATGGAATATACTCTGTGTGGTGGCTTTATATGTCAACATGAAAATTTTTTTTTTTGATTTGGTTTTTGTTTATGAGAGACAATACTTAATAACTTGCTGAAGTGCAAAACCCTCAGATCAATAGATGGAGCATTCTATAAAGAACTATTGCAGCTCTCTTTCATTAGAAAAGTAAAAGATGTCTGTATCAGGCTTGTAGGATGCCAACCCAGAATCCCGCAAGGCTCCTCCCCAAATGTGGGTTGTTATGTTGTGAAATGGCCCCGAGCTATCTGCATCTCATTATGAGGCTTGCTCTGTACCACAAAGCCCAAACAAATATATTTCATTACATAATAGTAATTCATAATGCAGATTCTACCATTATCAGTTATATGAGGTCTCTTCAATTTTCTTATTTGCTGATCCAAATCCACCATTGCTGTTCCCTCTGATTTGCTAAGTAATGCGTATAGGAAATTATGCAATTAGGCTTGTCAGCACAAAGAACTTGTAATGTTCTTATATACACCATAATTGCATCCCATTTGTCAACAAATGACAGCTTTAATAAGAGAAGTGCTCACATCATATGGAATGTCCACACACTCCCTTAATAAACACTGATTGAAAAATTTACTGCCATAGCAAGATGTTTTAGGACTTTAGTGTGAAGAGGAGAAAAGTTCAACCATAACTGAAAACATATGTCCGGAGAAAAGAACCCAGCTCTACACTCGGACAAGTCTTACTGCTGGTTCAAATTTAGGCGAGTACATATAGTGAAGTATGTTAAACCTGGAAACCTGGATTTATGCATGGCCAGCAAGCTCAGTTAGAACTGCTTGAACTGAAGCTGTGACAGAGAGAGTGCTGTCTATCCTCAGGATCCAGGCAAAATTTATATTTTTGTTTTGGTAGACTGCTGACCTTTATGCAGCTCTCATGTTCCTTTGAACCACTCTGTGGTTTAATATATGTATGCCAGTGAAAAGGAGACAAGGTGCCTTCCTGCCATGGGTTCCTCTCCATGCTTTGCACAGTCAAGTATGGATTGCTGTGGCAAACTTTGGATTTGTCATTTGGCTGAAGTTTCCTATTTTACGTCTTGACATGCTGCATGCAGATGGCCACAAGTCAAACTGTTAAAATTTCAGTCCTGCAGCACATCATCCTATGCAGACTTCGTATGTAGAAAATAAGAATCAAGGTTTCATCAGAGAGTAGGAGAGTCAGCCAAACAAACAACTTTATGGTGCTCTTAGGAATGCAACATCCACCTTCTTTAAGTGCTGTGAAAATCCTAACATGATTTATTAATCTTTAGCTTGTTTATTGAATTCTCTGTTAGAGCATGGTAAGAATAATCTACAAAAGAAGAATTTGGACTGCGACATTCATATTTCCAAACGGAAAGTAAAAGATAGCAGCAAACTAAAGCTTTAATGAGAAGACAATGAATGATTAATTAGTCTCCAGTAAATAACAATATAGTTGATGAGAAGTTAATGTGATAATAAAATAAGGATGTATGTACAAAAGGAACTGTCCATCATATTTAACCTTAGTATAGTTAGAGTAAAAAAGGTTAAATTGTATAGAGTAATCAATTTATTTATTATAATAATAGAATAGAAGGCTCTGAAGCTGAATAAAATTCCTTATCTTTCCCCTGTGTTGGTAGCTCATCTCAAGTGTTGGAGTCCTTGGGGTATCCTTCAGATAGCTTTTGGAGAATTTTCTAGTTTTAAACATATAATAAGATGTCCTTTGAACATTGTAAAAGCTGCAGTCTGCTGTAAAACTCGTTCTGTATTTATTCATGCCCATGTAATTGAATAAGTAAAAAGAAAACACTGTGGAGCCCTCAGGGTTTCTTTACTGCTGTGGATGCTGGAAGACCCAGCTGATTACTGTGAAAAGAGGCACTGGAATCTTTAAATAAAGTCACTCTGGTCACGGCTGGACTATGGATGTTTGTCAGGATGGTGGCCCAAGATTAATGCGATCACTCTGAGAGCTAAGAGCAAACCCCATATCCTGTGTTAATGCATTTGAACAGGATCCTGAAAGGTCAGGGTGACCAGTACAAGCATTAAATCCTTTTCCAAGTATATTTACTGCAAGTGCATGAGTTGGACTCCTTTTCAAATGGGAACAATGATGTCATGTTTGTGTCTAGGCTTCTGAACATCATAGGGAATAATTTAAATGTACATGTGCTTTGATGGACAGGTGCTCTTTTCGGCACTGAATGAATGCAAAAATAGGTAAATATGTGGCAGCTTTGGATAGGTAACCTAGTAATGCAGCAGAAAACAGGGACCACATATACAAAGCCTCAGTCTGAAGGCTTGTGGGTGGTGTATTGAAGCTTCAGAGCCTGGTTTTTGAAGATTTACACTTTCTTGGGCTTTGAGAGGAAAAGAAACAGATCCCTAAGCAGAGATGTCAAAAACACCTTGATTCATCCCATCTATTCATTTATCATAGCAAGCAAGCCCTAAAAACTTACAGAATACACCCAAGCAATACCAAATCTGTAAGTTTTATTTATTCAGCCCTTCCTGAAAATCAGAAGCTTTGAAGAAATCTCTAAATAAACTCGATATGCTGGGGCACCCAAAATCACTAAAAATTAAGAAAAACCCCCAAACAATTATCAAAATGAATGAATTAAGACAATAATAATATACTTGGGAAAAAAACCAGAACAAGAATATTTATTAGCAGAAAAAAAGTAAAATTATTATTAAGTGTGGGGGTCATTTTCAGTGATTGAAATTACTTCTATCCCAAGAAATCTGGAGCACCTCAGAATGGTTTGAGTTGCATGAAAAACTAAAGATCATCTAGTTTCCACTCTCTGCCATGGGCAAGAACACTTTTCACCAGACCAGGTTGCTCAAATGACCATCAGCCTGGTCATTCCAGTGATGGGACATCCACACCTTGGGAAACCTCTTCCAGTGCTTCACCACACTCACAGTAAAGAATTTCTTCATCATATCTCATCTAAATCTCTCCTCTTTTAGTTTAAAGCTATTACCCTTTGTCTTATCATTACATCTCCTTGCAGAAATAGAAATGTGAACATAAATAATGTATAGCACCAACTGTACATATTTGAAGACTTCTGTATTAAATGAACATGTTCTGGGACCAAGTAATTTGCGTTAATTTGTGCTTGAAAAGCATGTTTTAACTTTCTTACTTGTCGGCAACATGGAAATTGATGAAAATCTCTTAGATGCATTCTAAGAGGATGGAAATGTTTGTAAACTATGATATTGGAAAATTTCCATTTTGACTTTTGAACTCTTGGTGTAATAGTTTACTAGTTAGTTACTATGGTGATAGTGCCGAAAGCATCAGAAGCTGCAATATCAAAAAGACCATGAAACAGAAGATTACCTAAAAGGAGCAGATAACCTTTTATAAAAAAAATGTTTATTTTTCATTTTTACATCTGTGGTCTAGTTGGAGGGCCTCTGTTTTTAGTGTAAATTCTCTCAGCTAAATTCAGCTACTTATAAGCTAATTCACAGGCAACAAAGTCACAAGAGGAAAGCTGTTCTCCTCATCTATTTTTCCTGTGTCTCTTCTGGTGATATGAATAATTTTCTTGAAACACCTCTCTTTGCCTCCACTAACTATAGTGTGAACTCATGCAACCTATTTAGCCAGCTCAAATGGATAAAATGAATTGAACATAGGTCAACACTTGCTGTAGGCTTAGAGTTATTTTTTTACGAAGAGGCCTGCTGGAGTTAACAACCATAGATTATAAAAATTGCTGTAAATATGATACTATTACAGCCTTTATAAAATTATGTAGTAACTGCATATATTCACACACAAGTTTTTTTTTTTAATAGATTGCATAATGTAAGTTTATGACCATGTGTGTGCAGTAGTTATAGCTTACTACCCATTACATATTATCACTGCAGAATCAGTTCCAAGAAGTAATTTGAATTACTGGATTTTCTCCTCCTCTCTTTCTCTTTTCTGCTTCTATTTTACTTCTATGACAAATCTATCTTGCTGCAATTCAATAGCATTAGTTATGACTAAGGGGATATATGAAGTAAAACCATGATCAACTCCCTGTTTAACAGTACACAGTATTTAACTATAATTCAATGTAAAAAAACACCCAACCAAACCAAACAGAATATGTATCTATGTAAAGGAAACATTTTTTGGTAATAAAATTGTAATTTGAAGGTACACTTTTTCTTTTTCCACTTGTTTATTAGTGTTGCAGTTTAAGCACAATCATTTTTAAAATAAAAATAGTCTGAAAAAGGGTGAGGTGAAGATAAAAATGTACTTTAAAATAATTTCTGCATTAGTTAGGTAATTCTGTGCAGTGAGAAGGCATGGACTCATAGCAGTCAGAAAGACCTAATATTAGACTGACCCCCACCTCACATATTTACACCTTCTAAAATCAGCTGAAGGAGTAAAGGTATGGAATCTGATTGGTGTGAGAGATTTGGTACATAATTCTGAAAGTATTTGAAACCCCACTGACATCTGAAAATTGTCAGAATAGGCCCCTGAAAAAATATAGATCAAGCACAGAATGAATGTTTTCTGATTTTTTAAATGAAAATAACCTAAGGCTAGAGAATAAAGATTTTTATATGAAAAAAAGAAATATTTTTCTTGCTTTTGCCAAATACATGTTATTTTCTTAAATGATTGGTTTACATGAAATAAAGCTGTTACATTCAAATCTATTATAAAAATGCAAATATCATTTTCACACAAGAAAATTTCATATTCTGATTCTAAGAGGTGCAGGTATTTATTATGTTCTGGAGGGTATTTATCTGACCATGCCCAGATTTCCACAGAGGAAACATCAATGTCTGAGCTAGTCACATTAGCTCCCTCTTTGTGATTGAGAAGAAAAGATGTAAACTTGTGTCATTATAATTAATCAGATCATTGCATCACAGGATCATTAAGGTTGGAAAATCTAAGATCTTCTAAGATCATGAAGTCCAACAACTGACCACCATTCCCACTTACCCATAAAGCAAAGTGCTACATTTGCTCTTTTTTTGGATGCTTCCAGGGATGGTGACTCCATCATTGTTCTTGAGAGACAGTTCCACTGCTTAATTGCTCTCTCAGTAAAGATTTTTTTTCTAATATCCAACCTGGATGTCTCTTGGCACAACTTGAGGCCCTTTTCCCTATTGTTAGCTACCTGGGAGAGGAGACTGACCCCCACCTCACACAACCTCCCTTCAGGTATTTGTTGAGAGCAGAGTTGTAGAGACATGTCCATATTTACAGATGACTCATGTCCTAAAAATCTTTCCACTCCCCAACTACAGTAAGAGAGTTCCCAAAAAGACTGGTGAAATATTGATACCTAAGGTTAGCTTGGCTGAGTCACATCCTGAGTGAAGTCTTGATTTTACCATGTCAAGAAACTTGCACCTTCATGCTCTATTTCCTAATATCTTACTTTCCCTAAACTATTTGCTTCTCTTTTGAGCTCATTCTGAAGAGGACAGAAGATATAATGATTTCACCCTCAGTCATCCTGTTTCTAAACCTTTTCCCATTAGAAAGCACAGCTGTGCAAGACAGAGGTGACTGAAGTAATGAACTGCTCATGTTAGACAGCTGCCACAGCTCCCAATGAGCACATTTTAACACACTGAATACTAAGCTATGTTTAAATACAGCCTGTCAGAATTTCAGGTGTTTCATTCCATTTCAGCAATTCATCCCACCTTGAGGCAGGAGTTGCCTTGGGAGGTGTCAGTGTCTCTTTCCAAAGAGTGCAGTATGAGCCAAGGCTTTGGTCCAGCTGAGGTGAAGATATCCTCCCCCAACAGAGTTTGTTCTCTCTGTGCACAGAACCAGGACCCAAACCAAGGCAGTGAATGGGGACAGAGGGTTCTGCTCCTCCCTGGGGCAGGAGGCACATGGCACCAGCAGGCTGCTATGCAGACTCTCCTTGCTTCAAGGGATGAAGGGTCTCTGTTGAATTCCTTGCCCCTAATTGACACACCACCTACTTCTCTCTGATTTCCTTAAAGGAAATGATAAAAATGTAGTTCCTATAAGAAAGAACATGTGTGGTGTTTTTTTCTCCAATTTTGCTGACATCTATAGAAATTTTTGGACTGCTGATGTATGCAAAAGTTGTTATTGTTCTGTGGGATAGCAGAACTGTATCTTGTGAAAACTGTTGAAGAAATTAGGCCCAAGATACATTTTAGACCTTCAAACTGCTTAGCTGTAAGTCATACATTATTCAGGCCTAGGTCTTTTTCACTAGTCTTGGGTTAACAATCTGTTTTATCAGTCTATTTCCTACTTCTCTTTCAGTACTTTTAAAAATTATATTCTTCAAATATTATGGTGATACAGAAGTCTGGTAAAGATATGTATAAAAAAATAAATATACTTAAAGGAAGAAATACAAAATGCTGGTAAGAAAAATATGTCTGAAAAGTTATATATGAATCTGGAACATGAACTTAAAAGAGTAATATGTAATATGAAGTAATACCAGAGCCTAATACAGAACAATAAGATGTCATTTTGATTATTAAGCCTTAGTGAAGATTCTCCAGGATAAGACTTGTTTAGTTACATAGCAAACACTGTTTAATTGTGAAAATTGTCATTAGAAAATCAACATTTTTGTGAAAGAAAAGCAGGCTCTATTCACACAATAGTATTTTTTTCTCTGGCATTTTTGCAGGTGTGGAATTGAATGCCTACAGAAGTCATTGAGAAATTTTCCAGGCAAGAGGGATTTACAGTTCAAGATATCTCACTCACACAGTATTCATTTTCATGCACTTGGTTACCATCTACAACCTGGCCCTAAGCTCATCAGTTAAAACTTTTGCTGAAGTGAAAACCTGTGTTTGTTTTCAGTGGTGCAGGATGAGATCCACGTGGGTAATAAATGTGTGATTTACAGACACGAGCTGTAGTGCTCTACAGAAATATCCATGAAGAAAAACCATTATGTGTGAACATATTCTTTTATTTCAGCCTGTCTAAAGGAGCACATATGCTGCCTTCTTCATTCCTAGCAGCAAGGTCATTTCCCAAAGGACACAGAACAAAAAAAAATTGATCTACAAACATCTCTTAGAGCAGTTACTAAATATCTAGCCTTGAAAATCACTTCTAAAAGTAGAGGATGTATTGTGTTATTGTATATTGTATTTTCATCTTTCACTACCAAAGTCAATATTTCCACTACCATCAGTCAAAGAATTGTTCTGGGTCCAGCTGTGTACATTCAATTGCATAAAAGACATTCAGGTGTTACTAGGAGATCTATTATCTGTCTTTGAGCCTTTGTCTGAGAAAAAAAAAATAGGGGAGGAAAGCCTTTTCAGTTAATTAAGAAATTTGATGCTAGAGGATTTAGTGATTTAAATATGGTCCAAATGTATTTTAGGACACATTCTGCCATCAACCAAGAAACAGCAAATCTGAGCTGAAAGCAAAGACTGCACATCTGGTAACTGTAGCCACAGCTGGATGAAGGCTGATTTGGCTGCTGCACTAAAGAACAGGCAGAAATTAAACTACAGAGGATATTGATAGCATGAGGAGATTAAATTTGTTGCAGAGCTTAAATGTGATGCAGAAAACAAGTGGAATGAGTGTAAAGGAGAATTTAGAAAAATATTTACACAAAAATGTGGGGGTAAGAGTGGAATGGAAGGAAGCAGATACTTTCTGCGTGGCAGAGGAACAAGCACATAAAACAAATAGAATTATCCACTCTGTCTGTGCATCTGTGCACATGTGTGGGGGGAGGAGTTTGCAATCTCCTAGGGAAAAAAATGTCTGAATTTCACTGGAAATATTGCATAACCACAACCATAAATACTTAAATTTTCTATTTAGAGGCAGGAAAAATCCACGGTCTAGAGGGAAAAAAGGTGTGCTGAGAGGTATCACTTTGTGCTTTATGCTTCCTGTACTCTGTGTAGCAATGGATTCTGCTTTGTAATCTGTCTGAATGACATTTCTTTTGTTGGTCCTTTGTCCTCAAATAGTAATAAAGTACTTTTTTTAGAGGCAAGAAAAATCAGGGTTTTTTTGATAACTCTAACATCTAAATATTTGTGGGTTTGGAAAAAAAATCAAAATATTTTCCACAAAGGGGAAAAAATTAAACAAAACATTGTTATTATTTCAAAATTTCTAACATGAGGCACAGCAACAAGACAAAGATACCTTTGCCAGCAAACCAGCTGCCTTTGTTAGCACTGGCCCTTACCCCAACTGCACAAGTTGATGCAAATGTGTGAAGAATTTATCCTTTTCCAAGGGAACTATGGGTGAGGCTTCTGCTATTTCTTGTGCCTTTGTCAAAAAGCCTGATGGAATTAAGATTTTTGCTTATTAACTTAGCAACTTCCCTTCCCTTCCCCAAAAGTTTCCAGTGTTAATGATATTTGAAAGAATCAGAAGGTAGGCAAGAACCAGAATACAAAAAACCTCCACAACTTATTACATATAAATATTTTAATTTTTCTGCCAATCTTCTGTACTGTGGTTCTCATTCTTGAATGCTTTGGATTACGAAGGAGAATTATTCCCCTCTGTTTAACTTTAATAACTGGAGAACATTGAAATGTTATTATAGCTCAGTTTCCAACAATATATTTGATTGAAAGCAATAGGTGGGGCACTGAAGCTGGAATCCATTTCACAGAGGAGCAGGGTGCACTTCTGCTCACTTCTGCCCACCCTGCTTGACTGCATTGTCTTTTTTTATAATATGCAAGTCACAGCATGGACTGGAGGGAAAAGCCACAGCCTCCAGCACCTCACCTTGTAGCCACAAGGTTCAAAGCTACAAGAGTAGACACCAGGCAGAGCTGCCTCGTCCTCCCTTCCTCTCCTTCCCATGGGAGCTGTCCCAGCACATGTGCTGGATGTGGGGGGCCCCTCCTCCCCCTCCCTGCCTGCAGGCACCTCCAGGGGTGCTGCACTCAGTTTGGGCTAACCCCAAAATCCTGTTGTAGCAGACACGTTCAGCATCCCCCATCCTCTGCTGTGTCCAGGTTGTGCCCTGCAAACCCCATCTTCTAGCAGCCCTGGCCTCACCTCTGCTGTGCTCTGACTCAGCCCAGCAGTCTTCAAACTTCATTACAAAAGGATGGACCTAAAGAACAGGTTTGACTGTCAAGTTCTAGATGGTATTTCTAGATCTGGAGCTGCAGCTTTAGAGGACATGAATTTCAAAATGCCAAATTAATTTTGAAAGCTACTGGGATAAAGGGACTGACAAGTGCAGGTATTTGGGTACATAAAGGCACAGGAAAACATCCATTTTGGATCCAGAACTAGTGGTATATCTAAGTCCTGTGGAAAGCTAAGTGACCTAGCTAGGTACCCAGGCATTTCTGAAATATTCAACTGGTTTCTCAGCACTCTATCATCATGATTGTTTTCTATAGTACCTTGAAGGAATAAGTAAATACTTGTTCCCTTCCTCCCCAGAATTCCATCTAGACCAACAAAGAATAATTACTTAATTGCATGTTATTATTTGTGTTACACTGTTGACTAAAGGCCAACTGCATTATACAAAATAATAGATTATCTCTCTCTGTAGATTAAAAATGAAGATTTTTTCAAAGTATGTACATATGTATGTATGTATTTCTTGAACACAGTGTAAAGAGAGCTGCACTGGGTCAGGCAGTGGCCACAGGAATATTTAACTCTGTGAAGCTGAAGACAATAATTTCCCGTCTGGTGGGTTGAGTGACTGGAGCACACAACATGATGTGGACGAGCATATTTCTGGCTTAGAGCAGATGGCAGAAGATAAAATGTAAATATGTTTAAATCACCAGGAGTTTCCCCCCACAACCATTATGTTATTATATTTCAGTCTTTCAAAAAGCAGTTTACCTTTTATCAGCTCCTGTTAACTAACAAACTATATCATCATGCAAATAGAGAAGAGAGGACAGCTGTTTGAGTCACGAAAGATAAATATCACCTGAAACAGCTATTGTTTTGAGTTCCTGAGTCTACTAAATAGATATCTTCAGTGCAAATAAATGATGTAACCCAAAGTGAGTCCAACAATACACTGGCAAAGTAACTTGTGTGGTTTTCACAGGAGAATATTCAATCTGTGCAAACAGACTACCATCTGTAAACAGCAACATAAATAGGAAGTGTACATCTGATGTGCCTGCTCATCAGATCTGATCCCTCAGGGTGATGTGTACCCTCAGAGGCCTACAGGAGGACATTTTCAAAGCATTTATTTTCACAGTGAGACTGGGGAGCTGAGGGTCATTTCCAAATGGGACAGGTTTTTAAGGTCACATAGTTGACTGAATGGAATCAAGCCCTTAGATTCCCTTAAAAAACCATCTATTAATTTTTTACAGTCAAATTCACAGCACTAGTCACAAGCAAATGAATCCACTATTAGAGTTAAACATAACACTGCTCTTCTATGAGGCAGGACGTTTTTAGAAGAAAAATGGTAAACAACCACTATGACTTTAAATTTCCAAGACATAAAAAACTCACTTGTAAAAGTTCTTTCGATTTACAAGGAGCTTGCATTACACAAAACTGATAAGAAATAGATTAAAAATTAAACATTTATGACCCAAGGAACTGCTGAGCAGATTTTGCTCTGAAGAACATCTGTAACAATAAACCCCAGACTCCTGAAATTTAAATTTGCCTGTTGTACTTGCTTAATTACTGTGCATGCTAACTATTTAGTCTCTGATAGGGTAATGGTGTAATTGTAGAAAATATTATTCCCTTTGGGATTTTCATATATAATTTCTAGAAGGGAGCATTCCCATCTCAACATGCACACACAAGTGCCAGTACCATTAATGGAAGTTATGTGCACCATTCAAAGGGAGAGCACACTCCTGAGTATGTAACTAAATCAACAAACCCCCAGTATTACCATAATGCTAGAGGTAGGACCAGAGCAAAATATTTAAAGGTAAAGAATGAGCACAATTTCAGTCTTACCATATGTTATAATGGTGATATTATCTTCTGTCAAGGGACTCTGACTACCCTTGATAAATCGGAGTTATAGAACTAAAGCACAATGGAATGAAATGATGTTGTTACTGAGTGTATAAAGGCTGTTTCAGTTTTACCTTTGTCTTTACTTGCTGATGTACAGCATCTCAGAAT
Source organism: Acrocephalus scirpaceus scirpaceus (assembly GCA_910950805.1). Taxonomy (NCBI): domain Eukaryota; kingdom Metazoa; phylum Chordata; class Aves; order Passeriformes; family Sylviidae; genus Acrocephalus; species Acrocephalus scirpaceus. The sequence continues at coordinate 141,888,609 of OU383773.1, read as the reverse complement.
CACTGCACAATACCTTACCGAAGCTTTCATCCCGTTCTTAATTTACACTTTGCTCTGGCAAATTGGTTTTTACACCCATGATCAGGCCATTTTTACTCTAGTGCAGGAGTAACAAAGTGAAAATGGGAATTACCCTCCCTTAATGGCAAGTTCTACCTTCAGAGGTATTGAATCTGTGTGAGTAAAAGCTTAACCACAACCATCCAGTATTTCTTTTATATTTTTTAAGGAGAATTACAAATTCAAATTACATTATGAAGCCTTTCCTAAGGTTAATTTCAGGTATTCTTTTTTACAATGCCAAAATTAATTTTTTACTCCACAACAGAAATCCCAATTTAATTAATTGCTCTGAAATTGGCTTTTAATCCCCTTATTTGTGTTAACAGCTCTTATTAAGTCATTACCTTCTTGCCTCTGAGTTATACAGAGTTTAGTGCATACAGATGTTTTGCATGAAGAACACGCATGGATCATGTTTCTGTATATACAATTATCCCACGTAAACTGACATTTTGGAAAGGAAATGGTGTAATTCGTAGAGAGCAAATAGTTTTCTGGTTCAGTGTCTTCAGTTTTACTGATCAGACATCACTAACAGAGCTGTAGCTTCATGTTCAAGCCCAGCAATGACACTGATTTTACTTCCTGAGGGTTAGAAAGGGACAAGTATGAAGAGGTATGCAAGGCATACAGGGTACACAGGTACACAAGGCAGGGATTTTTTTAACTGTTAGCCATCTGCAAAAAAATGTTTCATACCTTTATGTGTGAACTATGAATTTGAGTTGAATTTGAGTTTAAGATAGATGTCTAAGTAGTTTCTTTTTTCTAGTAGCTAATTTTTAAAGCAAAGCTTGCAGCAGAGTGAAATTGAAGGAAAAGGTAAATAAAAAGAAAAGGACTTTGAAAAATCCTGAGGGACAAACGTGTTGACCGGTTATTTGATGCATCCTTTCTAAGTGAATCATCTTAGGGTAACGTGAGCCACTGAAGTCCTGAATGAGGCTCAGATGAAAAGCCATAAAATGCATCTCTAAGAGCAACTCTGTAGTAAAACACAGTTAGTAAGCTTACAAAGATAACAGTGCTCTTGTTATTTAGTATAGATTTCCTAATTGCAAAACACATTCTGATTTATTATAAAGACTATGATTAGATTAGGCCAAACAAATCAATATGCCTTTAATTAGTGGCATGGCTGCTGCTTCACTATGCTCCATGCTAACACCAAAGCCTAATTTTGAGTTTAGGATCTCAGGGTTGTTCTCCAGCACTGAAACTTCAGCTTTGTTTCACATACAGAGGAAACCACTATTCCAGAAAAAAAAAAAAAAAGGAACAGTTTCTACAGAAATTAATGAGTTTTACTCTACATTAATAGATTAATAGTAAAATAATCATCATTTATGCCCCATCCAATAACTGTGGGCATGCAATTGTATTTCAACAAAGTACTAGCTTGCATTACTGCTCATTGGATAATATTTCATATTAATTAGTATTGCAGCCTTCTAGCCTATTTCTAAAGATGTCATTATATGATTGGATACCACTGAGTCACCTAATCAATGAAACAAAAATTACTAACACAGAACAATTAATGGCAACTACTCAGTCATGCTAAACTAGAAAGACAAGAAAAGTCTCGCTTAACTCGGTGTGCCCAGACACTTAACACACTCAACTATCTATATTTACATATCATCAGAAAAGAACATTTTCCAGCTTCAGAATTTTCCTTCTAAACAAGCAGTCATTACTATGATACTAAGAAATTTTAGGACAATAGAAAATTGTGACACCAAAAAACCAGGAACACTTGTGTTCTAAATAGTAAACAGTGTGCATGTATATATTTGTATGTTTTAAATAGATACAGTTGAGTTTAGCAATAGGAAGGTCGCATGGACCTCTGTTCCCCAGAAAGAGATGTGGTGCCTCCTTGGTAATAAACTTTTGGTGATAAACTCTTTCCTTTAGACTTGCAGAACATGTTCCATTTGCTTATTAACAGACCAGAGCAGAGTGCTGCCAGAACAACATGTACAATTCAGCCAAATAACCACAAATGTGTGCTCGTTTTTTGCCCTCTCTGTGATTGGAGACAGCTGATTCTTCTATGAAAAAAAAAAAAAGGCATGAGATTAAAATTTTGCCCAAACCACAGCCATAAAAACATTGCCACTGTTTGCAGAGAGATGTTTTAAAGAGATAAACAGCGCAGAGAGGTTATTCAGAGGATATTCAGGATCCCAGAAATTTCTCTCCTGCCCATTTCCTCCACAACTGAATCTCTTCTGTCCGTGATTCACATAAATTAGGGGCTCATAGCACCACATTCTTATGTCAAAAGAGTTGCAGTATGTGTCAGAAACACATTCCTTTAGCTATTTCCCTCTTCTTCTATGTTCCAAGGAATTATAGTAGTCTAAAAATGGCTACAAACAATAGTTAGGAAAAATATTTTGAGATGTTTTAAGTTTTGCTCAGCTGTGAATGATTTGCTGCTTCCTTGCTCTTTGGTGTGTGTCCAGTTCCTTCCCTGAGGGCCCATGCGCTATGCTGTGCAAAATTACATACCCTTCCTCCCTAGCTCCAAACTAGCTCTCTGAATCTACTATTTCTTTTAAATTCCTTCACAGAGTTTTTTTTCCATCTCCTGTGTGTTTCTCTCTAAGCTTGTCTCTTTAGAATCAAGAACCTAATTATTGAAAATCCCTTCTGAAATCTAAATGATTTCTAAACCATTGCTGCCTAGAGTTTTTAGGTGAAAGAAAATATTTTTCACAAAATAATCAACAAAATATTTTGACTGACCCTCAGTTATCTCCTTTAACTTTACAGAAACAAGATAATACTCAAAGCCTTCAAAATCTGACTTGGAACAAAATTCAAGATTCTTTTTAAGGTCATTCAAGGACTCACTTGTTGTGTGATCATCCTGCTCTGCTTTGCACTGGTGTGGCCTCACCTTGAGTCCTGCGTGCAGTTTTGTGCACAGCAATATAAGAAAGATATAACTATGAGAGAGCATCCAAGGGAAAACAAGAAAGATGAGGAGAAGCTGTGTGAGGGTGGCTGAGGTCACTTGGTCTGTTCAGCCTGCAGGAGGCTGAGGGGAGCCCTCAGTGCAGTGACAGCTTCCTGTGAGGGGCAGAGGAGGGGCAGGCACTGATCTCTGCTCTGTGGTGACAGTGACAGGACCCGAGGGAACGGCCTGAGGTTGTGTCAGGGGAGGTTTAGGTTGGATATTAGAAAAAGGTTCTTCTCCCAGATGTTAGTTGGGCACTGGAACAGGCTCCCCAGGGAAGTGTTTCTCTTAGTGTTTATGCTTGGATCAGGAGTGAGATTTTGAAGTAAACTTTCCTGTTATTCCTTTTTAGTATGCTTTGGATCACACTGCTGAGCTGTCAGAGCTCACAGACTGCAATGGAACCAGAACCTGTCTATAATTAGCAAGTAGTGCAGTCAAACAGGAATGGGTCCCCAGAGCAAACCTGCTGGTGCTGATGTTCAGTATCTGTGCGTGAGTTTTATGTGCATTGTCTCTGGTCTACAGACTGAATAGTCATGAGCTGGAATTATCAAATATAATTTTAAAAGAAGTTTAAAGAAATCCCAACTCAGCATATTTTGTGATGCTGTAATTTTTTCAGTAGGTTCTCCTAAAGGAATTCCAGTAGAGGCTTCCTGAAAAGTTTTTATTTGATAATGGATTTAAAATTTCCCCTATTTTTCTTTTCCCCTCATAAAATCATATGCCTTATTTGTCAGGGAGAGGTCATGACTGCTTGCAAGTGGAGTGATGATCTCCATGTTTATTAAACCCTTTTTCTTGCTGTAGTACCTTTCTGCTATGGAAAATTGTAAGACTCTTCACAGCAGTTCTGTCTTTGTCCAAGAAGCAGATATTTTTAAATTTCACTATTTGTTAAGAATTTCCCAAATAAGCTGAAAATTACTAAGCTTACTAAGCTTTCCAAGGTACCAGTGTATACTCATAGCTCATAGTCAAGAATAGAAATGAGAATGGACTCAAATAAAAGGAATTATATTCAGTATATAAAAGTCCTAAAAAAGAAACCCACAAGTGCAGGTGTGGCTTTATTTAACCTTGGTGTTTTGTTACCTGTTCATGTTCGAGGTTGGCACCTTTACTAACTGCAGAAAATTAGTGTCTCAGGCTGCGTTTCAAGGGACAACACAACTTAGGAAATATCAAAATGGCTCAAATGCTAAAGAAAAAAAAAAATCTGTATCTCTTGATTTTTAACCTAGATTTTCAGGGAATATTGAGCCAGCAGTCAGGCCAGAGTCCTTACACACTGCGGCTGCTACAAGGAGCCTGATTTTAGCTCTGTATATGTGTCTTAGTCATGCTGAATTAGTGCAAAAGCCAGACAAGCAAAAGCCTTTGCTACTACATAGGCAGAGCAAACAGCACTGCACATCTCCTTCACCCTCTCTGCAGGTGACAGCCTCACAGGCTGCATGTCAAAGGGCTCAAAATATTTGCATTCATTTCCTATTCCTACCTTGAAAGTGAATCAAGGACCCTTCTCAGAATTCCAATGAAATTTTTCAATGGAGAGAATGCAGATAGGGCAATGAGTGTTCAGCATTTAGGCTTTTACCTGCAGTCTAGAGAGGTTAGATGCAAGCAAGGTTTGGACATGCAATTGTAGCAGTGAGCATACAGGCAGACAGTGCTTGTGCTCCTCTGCTTAAAACATGTGCTTGAAAGAGATGGCAAATCCCCAAAGCCACAAATCCTGTTACCCCCCAGCCTGGAGTCAATGGCAACAACACAGGCAGCTGTCTGCAATCCCCCCTGCCTGTTCTTTGGGTCATGCCCTGCCTTTTCACTCTTTATGTCAATGGAAAAATACCAACCCTAACTAGATCCCAGTTCTTCATCCATGAGGTGCTAAAATTCAAGTTTGCGTGGAAAGGTAAAGATTTGCAAGAACTAGGGACCATGGATTTGTTTCTGGTGCTACCTCTAAGCTTCTTTCAGCACTATTTTTGCATACATCTCATCCCTGCTTTCTCAATGACTATGTTCATATTGCAAAAGACCAGACCTGGCCTTTTAAAGTCTTAAAAAAACAGTAGTCATTATTTTGAAGTTGAAGGTTCATAGTGTGGTGCTGAGCATGGTTTATAGACATATTTCTGGAAGAATCTGGGCTTTCTTTTGTCACCAAATGACCCAAAACCCTTCCTGTTCCTTCAGTCTGTTAGCAGAAAGACACCAGTTCTCCTAGGTCCTGCCTGTCTTCATGCACAAGCAGGTCAGTGGAATTCTGAGTTGTTTGTACAAGCTGTGTTGCTCATGCAGAGAGTGACAGCATTCCACACAGTTGATCTGGTGGCTGCACTTAGATTATTCCATAAATTCATACAACGTGTTAGCAGAAGCAGGCTCAAATAAAAGGTAAAACACCGTTATGGAACTTTGAAGATGATCATGTTACACCACAGGGTATCAAATTAATAACAGCTTTGGAAAGAGTTTAAACGTTTGCCAGGGAAACTCATTCTAATGTACTTCATTACATCAGCTGGGAAATATTTCTGCTTTGCAAACACAACAGAAGAAATATGAGCTATTCTGTTCCCTAAAACAAAGCTTTTTCCCATTAACACCATTCATAACCATCTGTGACACACACGGCTCTGCCAGACAATGGACATCTTGTCATTCCCTGCAGGGCACCTGTGGGGCACCTGTGGGGCCAGGTGGCTGCTTCCCTGCAGCACAGAGGGGGCTGGGGGACCCCAGCAGAGGCTCCAAACCACTGTCACACCACACATTTCTGCTCCTGGTGGAACTAAATCCCACTGAGTCGTAAATATGGACTCAGCAGTGTGGTTGTGTTCATTTTTTCACTGCACAATGCCATAGGAGATTATTAGGCTTAGCAGCTGATTTTTGCTTGTAGAATGGATCAATGATCATTGATAACAGTCACTTTTTTATACGCTTATTTTAGTCAACAAACTGTTGTAGCATGGCCGTCATAATTATTCAGCTGGGCTGTAAATTGAATTTCCTTCGTCATACAAATACAAGAGTACTTTCTTTTCTTTACTCATTGGGTTACAATTATTAAACCTAAAAGATAATTCACATACCAAGACAAGAAAGAGACAGAAAGGAAGGAGATGTTTCCATTAAAAATGTTTCTCTCTTTGTGCTATTCTTAACATTTGGCTCAAATGTAGTTTTGCTCAGAATTCTCAGCAAAGACAGGAGTTCCATGGTGCTTCTGGTTATACAGACTTCACAAAAGAAAGTGGCTTTCACTCCACCTTTCTGGAGTTTTCCTTCTGATGTTAGACGAACATTTTTGAACAGTATTGCCTCTCTTGTCCTGGTGAATAAGTTAATTTGCTGTAGTAAACTTTGCGTCTGCTTTAAAAAACTCATGTCTTGATTGGAGCATCTTGTAACAGTAACATGTTAGACTAATAATATAAATTTTCCATCTAAGACAATGTGAAAGAAGTAAAAGTAAGTTTTCCCTTTAGAAAGAAGTTGTTCCTTGAGGATGTAGAGAGTGTTTTCACATGGCCAGTGAAGTGTACTTAAGCAAAACCTGTATGTTTACTACTATGATCATAACTGGTCAGAATTTATTTTTCCACAGAAAATGTGCAAAAAAGCAAAAAATTGTTATCAAAATGTGAAAAATAAAATTTTCATTGTAAGAAAAAGGACTGATTTTTGCACGAGACATTTGGACTTTGACAGTAGATGTTTCCTGCCTAAACAATAGAAACACTCTCTACCAGGAAAAAAAAAGGAGAAAAGAATCCACTGGTAGTTGCAAAGGATACTTCAGCCTTACTCCTCAAGCTGTAGACCATGAAATAATTGCAGCATTTCTTACATGACTAATTTCCAATAGGTTAATATATCAATGAAAATGTCATCAATAATTCACAAATGCTACGATAAGGAAAATGCACTGAGTAAACTGCTGGCTATTTATTGCTTACATTCTCAGTGTTGGTTATTACAGTTAAATGATGTAACCATTAGATATAATAACTATTCAGTCAAAAAAAATAGGTTATTTATCATAAGTCTATATAGGAAAATTAAAGGCAAGGATGTAGCCACTGATGGCAAGAGGGTTTTTTTATTAGTATTCACTACGAAGGAAACCACAGCCCCTGCCTAAAGAGCTTCTTTTTTAATGACAAAAGCCCTCAAACATTAGATGGAAAAGGCATTCTGTATAAGTAAATGGATGAAGTGACATGCAGATGCAGATAGCCTATATGCTGTTATAAACTCTTTTCTAATTGTAGTCAGCCAGTTAAGCCATTAACATGCTTGTTTACTGCTATCTGCCTCAGTTTTCCCCTTTCTCGTAAAAATGACTTAATGACTCATCTGATAAAGCCAAAAGAGACAGCTCTTCACTGCACAGCTTTCATCTCACTTAAACCCTTCTGAGATGTACACATAAAATGAACCTCATGAAGACTTTTAATATCAGGAGAGGAAATTCTTCTCTTACTGATTTTACAGCTCATGTTTTATATTCATTCTTGCTTCTGAGTAGCTATGTTAGATTTACTCTGGTGATGCAAAGTGGGCTCCAGCCCAATGTGTGCTGCATGTAGGTAACTGCTGGTGTTCCAAAGCATGGCAAGGTAACACCTGGACAGCTGCTGGCAGGAGGTTTCCCAGTGGTTTTCCTGCCTACCAATCACAGAGACCTGGGGATTCCTGCTGTGCTGGGACTTCGCCAGCACAGCCCAGAGTTCCAACCAAAGGTGAAAAGAAAAACATTCTATGCAGAAAAAAATCAACTTATTTTCTGCATGCAAATATGGAAAATATGTGAGGAATCTATGTGAGAGATTTATCTTTGAGAAGGGAGAGTATTATTGTTGCTGCAGCACCATGTCTGCAATTCTTTCTCACTCACAAATGAGTCAAAATCTGTCTTCATTTACTTTTGGCTTGTCCTTATATGACCAAGTGTTTTTGGAAGCTGAGGATTTCTCACATGTGCTTACGGAAGAGAAAGAGTTAATTTTATTGCTTGAGTCTGAAAAGTACCCAACTTTTAGTTCCAGTTTTTCTCATAATGTAGTATTATGTCCTAACCCCTTGTCCTTCAGAGGAAAGCAGGGAGGGCTGTGTTGGCAAGGGGATTACTAATGTGCTTCTCTGCTCTGTTAGCTCCTCTCCTTTATTTTCCATATTCAGTTTGTGGATAATGTGTGCTTGTTTTTCACCCAGCCTCCTTTGGCACTGCTCCATCCTGTGTCCCCCATGGCTCTGTGATGCCACATGATGTCCTGGGATCTGCAAAACAAGATCAGAGCAACTCTAAACACAACAGCTTCTGGAAATGCTCCCAGGATGAGTGGACAGCCCAGGTGTGGAGGGAGCTCAGCTGGTCTCCAGCATAATCCACTACTCAAGGCAGGGTATGACAGGAGATGAGACCCAGTTGTTCAGGACCTGGAGAACACCCAAGGATAAACACTGAGCTGCATCTCTGGACAACCTTCCTCTGCTTAATTACCTCTCCTATTTTTACCAGGACTTTGTACCAGAAGGGTGACATCCAATCTGTAAGGTACCTATCTTTACAAGGTCAATATTTTTATTTTAATCTCAAAATAACATTCCAATTATTCCTTCTTTGATGCTGTGAGAAAGTAAACCATTAAATGCAAGATGGCTTGCTTCATGGATGTTTGAAGGAAGAAAAGGAATGGCCAGCTTCAGCAACAACTGGAAAAACAAAGTGATGTGTAGAACAGTGAAGTCATTTTCAGTGAATAAATTAGGTGAATTTTAAGAGAGAAAATTGATAAGTAACAGTGAAACTTTTGCCTTGTTCAGTTTTTTGTTTTGTCACTATGGAAAAAACAACAAGAATTTTGTATCTGGGTGATTGAAATGTCGTAAGTGTAGCCAAGGTACTGTTATTGAGGAAGGAAATGACATCTTACTCTTTTATGGTCTACTGTTAGCACTTCTCTTTTTCTTTCATTTATTTCACAGTCCCACCTGTCTCTTCTCAGTCTCTGGATTTTTTGCCATGGGAATTAGGAAGGAGAAGAGAGACAGAAGAAAACATGTTTGAGCTGAATAAAGATAAATCCTGAAACACAAAAAATTCTCAAAAATTATATTTTTTTTCCCCCTAGAAATGGTACTCTGTTACAAGTTTCAGCAATAGCAAGAGCTTCAAAGTCTAATTTTTGATTTTTGATAAACCAAACCAATTCTTCCTGTTTGGTTTGTTCTTTGCACAGAAAATATGGCACCCTAACAGAGGGCCAATGGAGGACCTGTCCACTATATTTCTGAATGACTGTCTCTTGTATCAATTATAATATCTGTCTAGCTCTAATATTCATTACATTGAGGATACTTTAAGATTACTTTTTCATGCTAACAATGATTTTTGAGATTATTGAATAAAAGATGTTGAAAAAAAAAATCAACATGTACTCTAGAGGCATGATGCTGTCAGGTGAAACTGAGACCTCCCTTTAAAGAGTACAATGTCCCAGACTGTGTGTGTATAGATAATTAACTGTCCTTCTATTTCTTTTCATCTTTTACACATTAGGATCATTTTATCTCAAGTTATTTCTCTTGAGGTATACACTGTCATTTCAGCACTATATGCCTAAACAAATTAGACAAAATTGTTGATGTAAATCCCAAAGAGCAGAAATGCAACTTCATTACAGCAATTATGTGGTTTATGACCTTTTTTTTCATATGAAACAGATAGTTGAGCCTTCATTTAAGTTCAAAAGACAGATGAGTGCATATGGCAAAGATATCTGAGGAAAACTCAGTTGAAACAAGGTAAGAATTTTGTTTGGTCATGTTAAAACTAAACCAAATTATCTGGATCAGACCACCCTACCATACTGACTGTTTCTACCCCTGAAGGCATGTGGTAAATCACATCTACTGACCTCACTACACAAAGTAAGGAGGTAGGAGCCAAATACCAGCCTCTGGTTAGGGTTCCAAAACCCTCAGAGTGGCTTAAAGGGAAACAAACATCCTTCCCCTAAAAGACACAGCCCTATCTCTGACGTGTCTAATTAATTTTCATTTTAGAGTCTTCATATATCATCACTAGCAATTTATTTTTTGAAACGTTTCCTTAATTCTGGTGGTGCCTGCTGTGTTGTTGTTATTAATGATCTACCTGACAAAAAAAACCTTGAGGAGTTTGTAAGATACTCTGAAGCTCACTCTGAGTAGAAATGCAATGAGTAAGAGCTCAATGAGAGAGTGGTGGAGAATAAATGTGTCAGGGACAAAGATATGAGCAAAAAGTAGGAGAAGGATACCAGTGAATCAAAATGAAAGGGAGCAGGGTGAGAAAGATGAAATCAGAAAATCACAAATTACTTGAAGAGTATTTCACACGCTTTTTTTGCTACCCAAACACAATATATTTTTACAATCACATCTCTCTACATCTTTAGTGTTTGAAGATTGCATATCAGAAATTACTTTTAAATATATTAAAGGATAGGAGAGTTTGCAGGTAAGGCATAGTAAACTCATGAAGGATCTAGGGTAATAATATGATATTTGTGATTTATTCTTACATAGATTGGTGCCATTTTTTGTATCTCCATTGAATCAGTAGAGTTGATAAGGAAAACTAGAATTACAAGTGACAAGCCACACTTCCCAACAGATAATCTCAGGTGAATAATCCAATATGCTGCAATGAGACTGATCATAGAATCAGAGAATGGTTTGGTTTGGAAGAGACCTTAAAGATCATCTGGTTTCAACCTCCTGCCACAGGCAGGGACAACTGTAACTAGATCAGATTGCTCAGAGCCCCATCCAACCTGGACTTAGCACTTTCTATAATAAAGAAATATGTACAAGAAATCTTAGCAGTGAGATCAAATCACTGCAAGAAAAAACTGCAAGTGAAAAACAATGCAGTGATTTTCCACATTGGTGGCAACACTTGGTTCATCCATTTCTTCCAATGTTTCTTTTTTTTTTTTTTTTTTTTCCCTTTTCTGGTCCTCTAATAGTATAGGCTATTATTGAGACATTATTCTCTGTTCTTTCAATTTTTCTAGAATGGGAAACGCTTCAAAGGCATTAAATGTTATTCAGTATAGAATGTGAAACAGTTTGTCTCTGAAAAAATGTTAAGATAAATATCTCTCAAAAGAGATATCTAGAGAGGAGTATTGGAGTAGATGAAGTGAAGAATTAAGTTTTTATGTAAAAGAACTCATATGGGAACTGTATAATTAAACTAGGCAAACAATCCTGACTATGTCTGTAATCATGTCAGCCAACAGCTATATGATTATGGCATTTCAGTGACTGTGGAAACACATTTTTACAGATTTTAAAAACATCTTAATTTGGTTTCTGCACTTTTCCCTTATAGAATCAAAGAATTTTGTGCTCGGGAGCCCTGAAAATCAAGTTATTCACTGATCACTCAGATTATTTCTAACTTTTGGTTCTTGTACTGGACATATTTTCTCCTGAAGGTCAAGTGCATGTGGAAAACAAGCTTCTCACTGCACTTGCATCTTGGTCAGCTTTATCATATCACTCAAATGCTTGACTTCATTAAATCTACAATCATGAACATACAGTTCATCATGCCCATAAAACACATTGATAATCAGAACAGATCCAAAGTAAGGTCAAGCATGAACTAGTACCCTGGGTCGTGGTGTGATGCCCACTGTAAAAAGAATTGTCTTTATTCTCTGGAAGCCAGACAAACAGCAGTTTTGCAGCAATCAAAGAGTAACAGTTCTCTGTGAGGTGTGCGAACATTTATCCCAGCTACTTTTTTAACCACGAGAAAGGAACAGAGAGAAAGTTCATTTATCCAGAGAACATTGGCTGGATTTTGGCTCACCAGCCTTTCAACACCCATGATGCAGAGGTTAACAGCAAAGCCAGTGACCTAAATCTCTCTTAAGAGTCAAAGGAGAGAAATAGATGTCTCAGGGATGTGATTCACCTGAGCTATTTCAGACAGATATTTACCTAGGAGATGAATTGCACCTGAGACTGCACTGAGTGTATTGACTGGATCTTCACAGACTATAAAGATCATGGTCTGATCAGTTCAGAACAGCACATTTCATCAAATGAATCCTATTTAGTGTCAAAATGCTAAAGGCTGGTACAGGGCCAGCAGTCCCGGTTCCATGGGCACAGTTTGGATACTTTCCACCAGAAGGAGAACTTTCTTTGTAGGCACATGTCTCACTAAACCAAACTGACCCCTTGAAATACCTGCCACCCCCAACCACCAAGAAAGAAAGGGTTTCAAAAAGGTCAGTGTTTTAAAATGCTTGACACAGCTGTGTTTGTATTTTTTTTTTAAGGATAGTAAAGAAGAAGGGTAATTTCTATACAGTAAAATTTCAGCAGTTTTCAGTTGCTACCATAGCTTTTTCAGCATCTCCAGGAAATTTCAGAAAACTTCTACTTGTCTGTCTGTGAAATATCATGCATTAGTTATAGAAACTGTGCTAAACTTCACTAATGACTGCATTGGATCAAATAATACTTTTTAATCATAAAAGTTACATTATGATAAAAATGAAAATTCTTCAGAACAAAATCACCAGAACCCTTTAAAAATGGAAATAATGGATTTTTCCTCTTCTCCATAAATTATAATGCACAGTTCTTTGTCAGGCCCTAGGAAAAAAAAAAAAAAAAAAAGTTAACCAGCTGTAGCTACCATGATCCCCACATCCCCATGAAAAGAACTTTTATTCTTTTGTTTGTTTGTTTGTTTGTCTGAGGTGAAAACCAGAGAATGACAGCCTTGTGAGAGCTCAGCAGGCACTTCAGTTTTCTAATATAGCACAGCAGGAGAGAGATGCAGAAGGAAAGCAAGCAGAATGCAGAAGGAAAGCAAGCAGAAATAATAACCAGCAGCCATATGAATAATGGGAACATGAACCATTGGTGTGTAGGGAAAAAAAAATCTGAGTATCCACTCTCTTGACCTTATATTGCACTGTAAGGCACCCAGTCAGTTTTGCTGTCACCCTTTTCCTGGAGCTAGTAAGGACTTTTGGAGTTCCAAAGGTGTTGGATGACAGTCTCAGTAGATAGTGTAATTTCCAGCTCTTTGGACAGTTTAATCTTTCATTATTTGTTCTTTTTTTTTTTTTTTACATCCGTATTATGAAGAAAAAACATAATAGTGGAGTAAAACTGAAAGATTTTCCTTTGAACAAGAAAAACAGATTGAAGATTTGGGGTTTATTTTGCTTATATTAAAACGTTGCTGTCATTGGTTTATAGAGTTTGTGTTGGATGATACAATGAAAATTGGAATTGCCTTTGGATGTGAAGATTTGATTGCTGTGGTTATGGGGGTTATGGTTATACCTTTTAAGCCACGATTTGCACTCACAGCAGAACATACTCTGAATAATTTTCAGTTTTGTGCACTTAATTTCTTAACCCAGACACCAATACAGGGCCATAGATGAATTTGCACATATGCACTATCCAGTGTTTTGCATGTTACAGAAGATGGAACAGCCAGAACACATACCAATAATGTAGTTTTTTGTTAGAGGCTGATAGATGAATACAATATACTTGGGAGGATAAGCTGTTTCACCAAAATATGATCAGTTTGCATTAAATTTACATTAACATTGTAAATTTGTATTAATAAAACATTTGTTTTCAGGTTGAGGGTTTGTGCATTTTTCATACCATTTTAAGTTGACTGTAATGAATTGCTAGTAAAGTTGCACCATACAAGATTCTGCATACTGAGGGTCATTTAATCACATCAACTTCCCACTGATGTTAATTGGGATATTCTAATGACCAATGAACACTCAGGCTAAGGATCAGTCACTTAGTGCTATGACTTTGAAATCCTTATAAATCCTCTATACACTCATGATCAATAATTTTGAGTCCAAAGCCATTCAAAATAAAAGAGGATGATAATTCATTGTGAAACTATTGCATGAGAAGATTTGCTAAATAGATTTCCTTGTTAAACCATTAACGTAACTTCATCATTCTTCATTATGTCCTTAGGGTCCACAAGTCCAAACAAAGACCACAGGGTTCAATAATGTACTCTGCTTGATCATTGTGACACAAAACAACCTTTTCACTATTACTGAGTAGATTTATAGGAAAATTTGGCAGAAACCTTGGTCAAATATTTAATTCAAAACATCTTGACTCCGAATTTGTTACCTTTTACTTCACATAAATCAGGAGTTTGATAAAACAGATTATAGTCTAAGATATTATTTTATAGCATTGTTAAAAGAACTAAAGTATATAATCTAGATGTGAATAAATTTATAGTGGAGATTAGACCTAGATTTTTATTCACTGGAGAAGCAGATTTCTATAACAGCCTCACAACATACCTAAGAAGAGAAAAAACATTAGCAGTTCTAGTATAGTTATATCAACTTAAGGTATTAATTATACCTACACTAGTGAAGAAACACTCTTGAGCATGGGAACTCAGTTGTCTGTACTCTAAAAGTTATCCCAAACATTTCTTTGGCAGGGACCCTCTAGCAATTCCTTAATATTTCCTAGGGTAGTCAGTGAGTTTGCATCAACTGGGGAGCATTCCTCATGCACACTCTATTTTGGACAATAAGAAAAAGGATGAAATAAACATGAATGATTCATTGTCATGTGGTGTCAGCAACAAAGAACTGCTCATTTTTTATTTATCATTATGGACATAATTGTATAACTAGGAACTGGACTTGATGACACAGAATGTCCTTTTCAGTCCTACATCAATATTTAGTTTTCTTCATTTAATAAATATTCTCTTTCTTCATCTTTATTAAATGCATAAAACCCTAAATCATGTTATTTAAAATATGGGGAAATATAAAGGCAGAGAATGCTGTAACATTAATATCTCCATAGAGACAGTATTACTAGACTGAAAATTTAAGGTAGCTCAAGAAAATTCAAGACTTTCTTGAAAAGGAAACTTCTTGAGTTGCAACAAATATGTCACTTCACATTTCCCAAATGTGAAAATACTGTACTCTATAATACATACTATATCTGCAGAATGGCTTCTTGTCTAAGCCTTCTTTTGGCTCCCTCTTTTGAAAAATTATAGACATTTAGTTTCTTTTTGCCCTTAAAGTCAAAACAAAGAACCAACGTGTAATTTAAATCTCTAGCATTTTGTACACAAAATTACAAAGAAAAATAGAGGGAGAATAAAGAGTAATTTCCTGGTTGATTTCAGAGCTGTTCCAGCTCAGAGTCCTTTTTCCTTATCCCCAGGACAAAATTTCCTGAGAAATATTTTTCTTGAAATTCTGTTTTGGGTGCAAATAGATACTTATTTCAAACGATATTTAAATATGTTTTAATTCTTGTAACTATATTTCACTTGTAAATAATGTAAAGTAGTAAACTATTATAGAAAATTAGTCAAAGGGGTTAAAGAAATGTCCTGAATAAAAGTGAAAATCAAATCAGTTTTACCTTTTGACAGTGTAGATCTCTCACTATCATCAGAATTAATCCATATGTATCATTCAAAAGGGCAATTATCCTTTACCCAATTACCCTTATGTGAACATTCATATTCATCAATTTCAAAGTAATTTCTGCTAGAAAAACAGTACTACTGGAGTTTCCCTAATTGTTTTTAATTCAGAGTAATGATGTCAGTTGAATTTAAGAACTAATGTTGATGCAAGTTACACTGTCATACACTGGAAGCAATGTTGTGAAAGTTAATGGGATTCAATTGGCAGGAAATTTTCAGAAACATAAGCACAGCCAAAGCACAAAATTAGTAATTCTTATATGTGAAGGAATATTAAGAAAAAAAAAGCAATGTGAGTTCTAAAGAAAAGAGAATTGATGTATTTAAAATGCAACAAAGGCATCTTGATAGTGTATGCTGCCCTAAATCTGTCAACATTATATAATTTCATATCTTCTGGTAAAATGTGGGTAACTAGGTTATCTTCTGCAACAGGTTTGCTGCCTAGGAGAACTATTTCTTTTTTTGTGTTAATATATACCAGCCAAATAAAACTCAGACATAGGCCCATGTTATATGGTATCCTCACACCATATGGCATATTAACCAAAGACTGATATTTTTATCCCTTATTTTATTGTAAAATAACTGTGAGAGAAGAATAATGTGCACGTGAATAAGCACTAACACAAACACACATAAACCCCTGAAGCCCAGGCTCATGATAAACATCAGAAACTTCATTTTATTTCACAGATATTTCTTAATATTAATGATATTGCATAAAAGATTCACAAATACCATGGTGACTGGGAAACAACAAAACACATACACAAGTAGATAAATAATTTTCTATTTAATTTCTTATATGTATCAATATTTTACTTACTTTGTTTTTATTACCTGCAGTTCATTGGCCAGAAATTTCAACTGTAATCCCTATTTTCTTCCTGAGTAACTGCTTACAATTAATTTAAAACCTAGTAATGTGTGTAAGCAGTTCAGATTATTTCTTCTGGTGTTCATTACCTTGTATTTGTCATCAGAGAATTCCATCTGCTGTTGCAATGCCCATTCATCTAAACAGCACTAATGGCATTGGAAAGCCAGCTACTTTTGAAGCAGTGTAAAATAAACTGTGAAGTAGATGTCAAAAGCTATTTCACCTGTTTTACATTCCAATCCTTGCTTTGTTTCACTTGCTTTGCCTCACTCACTTTGCTACTGAGCAGAATCAATAACAGTATTCACGATGGGATACAGACATTCAGCTCATAAGCTTTCAAGATATTAGCTTTTTTCACTTATGAAGAGTGGATGGGGAGAAAATGAAATAGTTGGCAAATGTGCTTTTCCTCCTTCTCCAACAACACCTCACTTGTATTTATTGCAGTTTGTGCAGATATTACAAACATTTACTTTAAGGTAAATTTGCCAGATTTGGCAGTCTGCAAAATATAAAGGACAGCTTCTACAACTGTAAGAAAACTATTTTTCCTCATCTTTTTTCTTCATTACTGGTTTTTAGGCACAGAAACTTTGTCCTGGCTGTGTCTTACTCTGCAGTTACAAGACGACAAACATTTTAACAATTCATAGTATTCAGCCTTGTCAATATTTTGTTGGGCTGCATAGTTATAGGGTTACCCCTGCCCCGTTACTGAGGCCAGTTTGCTGTGAGACAGCTCAGGTCATGTCCTGTGTTCCTTGGTTTTGTCCCCTGCCCTAGGTGTAACTCTAGAAAATAGAAGGGACGTGAGGTCTTGCTCTATTGTTAATTCTGTCTGCTGCCCACCCCCAGCTTATTGCTGCAATAAATAATGGGGTTTGATTGACTTTGGATTGGCTGTGGGTGAGGTTAGTGGGCTAGATTACTCTAAAAAGTGGTTAAAATTAATCTGGAGAGTGAAGAAAACTTAAAATAGATGATGAAATTCACTTCCATGGACAGAGAATCATCGTTCTTCAAAATGTACAAAAAGTTATTATGGACTGCATTCAGTGATTTGCAGGCTAGTGAGGTCAGGACAGCATAGGAATCTTTTCAACATGATGTAGAACAGCTCAAACCAGAATACTTTGAAATGATGGATTTCTGTCTGTTTATTTGTTTGTTTGACAAGGTTTTTTACTATTTCACAGATTTTGGGTTGCTCATTAAAAGTAAGTGTAGCTGTTGGCAGATATTCATTACTTTGTTCTTTTCCTTCTTCTGACATTTAGAGGATAACAATACAATGCAGTGCTCCATTGCATCCAAGAAAAAGCAAAAACTGCTTAAAGGTTAGACTATATTGGAAAAATGAAAATTGAAAGTATATTTATATACATATATACCATTCTAAAACAGTATGACAGTGACCTAAATGGTATTTCTCTTCATCTCCTCTTTCCTTTCATTGTTTTCTTTGTTATTTCCAGAATGCAAACATCCTTGACAGGCATTAAGGCTAAGAGTTATGTTTAGTCATTGAAAAGTTAGGTGTTCAGCCTTCCACAGAAGGTAGCTTGCATCAACAAGGTTTTCAATAAGGTTCTTTTAACAACAGATTTGATTGTACACCAGAGCTGTCATTTAGCTTGGTTATTAATAGAATAAGGAAGAGGAAGCACAGATAAGGAATATGTAGACAGCAGGTGATATGTAGAAAGGTCAAATAATTCACTAGTTCAAATAAGGAAGATGCAAAGTCCTCTTCACATGTTGTTATCAATCCCTTATGAATGGGTTTATTATGTTATTAAAATTCTAAAGCCTGGTTTAACACTCCAGCTCTTATGCATTTTAGAATAGTTTGTTTTAGGCATTACTTAACTTCAAATAGCAGGTTGAAAGCTGCCCTTCCTACATGTGCATCTTTGTCACATGATATCCTTTCTATGACTGAAAAAAGTCAGAACCCACAAAGCTATTTCTTCCTCTTTTATTAATTAGCCACTTGCACTCAGTAACACCTCTGCCTAGGGAAAGCTTAGCTGTGTACCAGGTGACATTTTTGTAATTCTGTTCACCACATTTTATCCCAAAGGACCTAAGACTTCCTGGATTTAAAAGATTGTGTGCCTTTTTTCACAGCTCTCCTGCCCCACATTCCTCAGAAACCTTTGGAGATAAGATATTCCAAGCCTGTTCACAGAGAAAACCAGCTCTGACTAGTGAGCTGGAGCTTGGCTGGGAACACTGTGAGATCACTGCAGTGGCGGACCCCTTGGTTCCTGTTGTCTTCCAGGAATGGGCAATCAGGGAATTGGAGTATTAAGCAGCCATTAAGCAGAATAGCCTTGTTGCAAGGTCATATTTTATAGCTCCAGCAGAAAGCTGCACTTGAATCACTTATTACTTCCGTGCAGCTAAAGAGACATTGGTTAGTTGGTTGCTGTGGTGGATGTGGATCTCATTCTAGTTTCTACCATAAAAATATATCCATACTTATTTCCAGTTCCTGTTGCACCAGCAACTTTTATTATTCCTTATTTGCATATCCTCTCTAAAAATCAAAATAAAAAGTGAGGTTTTTTTCTGTACATAATCAGATAGGTTAGGTTATAATATTTATCTTCTAGACATTTTTCATCTCTGATCAAATAGCACAAGAAAACCGTAAGTGCAAAATTCAGATGGAGTTCTTTATTCTTACACATGTATTCTATGCATAACCAGAACTGAAAAACAGTAGTTCAGATGAGGTCTCCCAAAATCTTTTAAAATTAGCATTAATATTTTTATTTTTGTAATCATAAAAGGGAACAATTTCCCCACCCTAAAGATGCCTTAAAAGCTTCCTAGTGTCATCCTAGAGACAATTCTGCATTTGCCTGTTTCATAACTGTGTTGTATTTCATAGCCACATCTTGTCATTAACCTGTCCTCTTTCTCATTTATATTCAGCATATAGGAAGTAACATAAAATCCTGCTAAGTGCACGACCTAGCATTTTGCATGTGTGTTCAGGGTTGTCTGGCATGTTCTGCATACATAGTCTTGGTTCTCCCTGGTGTTGAAACTTCTCCCTGCTTTATGACACTATTGACTTCCCTAAGGATACTTTAATTATCTATGTGAAATAATTGATGAAACCAAAATTTGATCCTTTGATCCTCTGTATTTTAAGTATCTGCTCTCCAGCTTTATTCTTCCCTTTTCACCAGTACCCAGTGCCTTTTCCTTTCTTCCTTTTTCCCCCACCTATCTTACAATTCTTCTTTATATAGTGTGTTCTTCAGATCCATTAACAGTTTCCTGTGTGACACATCTCAGTCATTGACAAAGGTTTTGGTGGAAGAGAACCACTTCATTCATTGGGTAAAGAAGCAATTGGTGGTTTGTGTTTTTTTGGTTTTGATGTTTTGGGTTGGTTTGTGGGTTTTTTTGGTTTTTTTTTTGGTTTTTTTTTGTTGCTTTTTTTTTGTTGTTGGTTGGAGTTTGATTTTTTTTTTTTTAGTTTGTTTTGAGGTTTTTCTTTTTTTTTAAATCATAAAAAGCCTGTCACGATCTATTATTGGTAAGCTCTTTTTGAACTAAATTTTCTTTTCTCTTTAATACTGTGCTTAACTATTCATATCTTTAAGGTATGATACAAATCTAATATATTTAGAGCATCGGAGTTTTAATACAAGTCTTTGTGAATGAATTAATGAATTCAATGTAAACAACAGCATTGCAAGGAACTTGCTCACCCTGTGAATTACAGAGAGGAAATTCCCTCTTGACAAACAGAAGAGGTAGATAAAGTATAGCTCCTTCTTGTAATGTGTTGCATCATTTAAAACACAGTTCTTCTGCTGTTTTTAAGTGACCAAAGTCCGGATATTGGGAAGTCTGCATCCTTTTCTGGTCTTAATAAATCAACAGTGTGCAGTATGCACCCAAAGGCTGGAAAGGTAGCCCAAGATATATTAGAAGGAACATTATTTCTAGACTTCTAAAAAGAAATCTTTCATGGGGATTTTTATCCTCAGCACTGAATGTCAGATGGCTAAGAATAATTTTGCTCTCTGGTTTTTGAGTGCAGCCCAGTGCTGAAAGGAAAAGTAACCGAGTCTTATCCAATTTTTAAATTTATTCATTCTGTGATGAAATAAGAACATAGACTCTACATTTTTGTCAGAGCTGGAATTTATTTCATAATTTAAAGAAAAAGAAAACACCAGTATTTTACAGATGAAAAGATTCTCCATTGATCAGGTATAATATACTGTTATTTCTCAGTATTTTATCTGGGACCTTCAACAATACTTCAGGAAAAACTACCAATAATAAAGTTCCCAATAAAAGACTAAACTTCAACTCTTCAACTTTATCATAAAGCTCAACTACAAAAGGGTCAGATACAACACTGATAACAACAGATACTGTGCTGAAGAGGGATTGGACTTAAACAGGAAAATCTCATTTTAATGCTATCACTTCTCTGCTAAGCTCCTTTAGGGAAATTATATCAACTCACTTGTTTTACGTTAAGTTCACTCTGTCACTCAATTATATTGGCATAAGTCATGACACCTCTTAAAAAAAGCTACTGAAAAACAAACCACAAAAAACATGTGAAGCAAAGAAGCTAATCACTTACAAGTATTCCTTTTTTTTTTTCTAAATTATTAATCTAAAAGTACTCGGTACAGCAATAATAGAGTATCTGTTCGGATTGCAGTGTGGTAAAGTGGCAGTTGGTGCTTCCATAATTCAGATGAACTCACCTGTTCAGCCTGAGATAGCTATTTAATCAACCCAAATTTCCTTCAGAGACTTATGACTTACCCAATCAAGACCAAAATGATTAAATGTGCAGTACTGAAATTATCTCAGGTGCACAGTAATAAATCATACAGAATTCCACAATAAAAGTACTAAGGAGAGAAGCATTTCAGTAATGCAGGAGGCACAGTTCATGTTATTACACTACTTAATGTTAATGTGCTTTAATAGCTCTAATGGCTCAGCATAAACCACATACTGTGTTAGAGCTACATCTGTAGGATGGTGCCATTTGTTCTAACCTCAAATTTGTATTAAATAGGACTATTAGGATAAAAGTTTAGGCTAAATTTGTTCATGCTATCAGTGTTTTAGTTTTTGACATGTTCTCTGAGAGGTAAATTTATGGCTAATTAGAACATTTGGTATCATTAGAAGAAATAGAGAACAACTTACAGAAAATTTAATCTGTAACTAATTAATTTTTCTCTCTGCTACCCTTTTGTTAGTAATGAGAGATATGTCTATGCTACTTATCATAGTGTATATTTAGGTTGATGAATTCTATCAGCTCAATCAGCTCTACCTTCTACAAATAGAGAACACCATAGAAATGCAACTGTCTTGCAAACAGATGGAAAGCAACTGAGCAACTCAATGAGTAATATGGAAAGGAGCATTTTGCTCAAGAATGGTATGTAAAAAAATCAAGACTTGAACATTAGAAATATGTTCACAAAGGATGTGATTGTATTTCCAAGATACTTTAGTGAAGTTGCTTTGGTTTTATACCAGAAGGGGACATTAAAGAATTAAAAGTAAAGTCAGATGGTCAATCTTTTCTGACACCTTCACCCACGAAGAGAGCTTATAATTGCCTAAACAGAAGAAATAACTCTGCCTGCCTTAATCGGATAGGAAACAAGGACTTCAATCTATCTTTTCATTTTCTTCCACATCTGCAAAACAGGTCAAAAGGAATATGGATTGGATCACTGTAAAAAATAAAGATGGTCTTTTTGAGGTGTCTCTGAGCAGTAGCCATTAACTTAAAATTATTCTAATTGTACACTATTATAGCAGGAATGTATTTTAAGTTCTTTCTCATCAGTGAATTGAGAGGTTAATTTATGTTGACAAAGGCCATGTTATCTCTTATTAGCTGATTTATGAATAAAACTCACTTAAAACTTACACAGATTGCGTTTGAGCTGATATGCTGCTGGCATGGTTTGTCTTTTTCTGGTTTTACCTGACAGTTTTGAACTCTGAGCCAGCTTTTCCTGTTTTTATTATTCATGACAGAAGCCTATGTATGAAGTAAGGCTATGTCACCTTGTGATGGGTTTACCATGCCTGGATACCAGGTGCTCACTGTGCCACTCTATCACTCCCCTTCTCAGCAGGATGGGGGTATGGGTAGAAAAGATGGAGAAAAGCTTATGGGTCTAGAATACAGTTTAAACAAGCAAAATTAAAGGTTGTGAGTGGAAGCATAGAAAACAAAATACTTATTCTCTACTTCTCACCAGCAGGCAATGTCCAGCCACTTTCAGGAAGTAGGGCTTCAGTACAGGTAGCCATTTCACCAGAACACAAATATAATAACAAACTCATTATTTTTAATAATAAAAATATTTTTTTATATTTTTATATATTTTATGAGAAAGGAGGGCTTCCTCCTTTCTCATAACATTTATTGCATTTATATGGGGATGGGGTGGAATATCCTTGTGGTCAGTTGGGGTCAGCTGTCCTGGCTGTGTCCCCTCCTAAGATCTTGCCCACCCCAGGCTGCTGGTGAGCAGGGATGCTGGAGGGGCAGCCTGATGCTGTGGAAGCACAGCTCAGCAGTGCCAGCTCACCGGGGTGTTCTCAGCACCTTTCTGGCTGCCAATACCAAGCACTGTGAGGGCTGGTGTGAGGAAATGAGCTTTGTCTCAGCCAGACCCAATACACACCATTTTCCTGTTGTGTCTCACTCTTTGCTTCACATCTTATAAACACCAAAAAATTTAGGATATAAAGGTAAGTTCCAGAGGTACAAATTATAGTACCATTGCAAGGAGTTTTTTCCAAGATTCGACTCTTCTAAATAAACCCCCAACCCCACACGCAGAGAAAAAGAGCACAACCTGCTGCATTACTGCCCAGTGGAGTGTGTTGTTACAGATTATTATCGTGGAGAACAGTGTAATGTGTTCAAGAATGAACTGCACAATTTAGTGCTGAACACATCCATTAGGGAATATTAAAATAAGAATGTAGATAAAGTCTTTGGGTCAGGAAGACATTTAGCTGCTGATTTCCAGGAATTGCAAGAGTGGAGGAAAAGAGGAATACCCACTCCTCACCTTGTTCTTACATTCATTTTTAAGCCTCTGTAATAGGCCATTTAGTACAGGAAAATGATGCCCTTCCAGTCCTCTGATAGTAAATCTATCTACTTAAGCCTCCTCTTCCTTGTTCACCTCTCTCTCTCTCCCACATGCCTAATGTTTTGGGAGTCTTGAAAACAAACACTGCACTTTTTGACATCAAAGAAAATTCAACACAGGCTTTGATGAGAACAGTACTGTCAAAATGTAAATATATAAAGAGTATGTTTTACTCTGAGGTTCTTGAAAATGAAAGAACCTGTATTATTTTAATTAAAATAATGTAGACCCTTACTGACATTACTGTTCAATCTATAATTCTTTTTCTAGTACTTTTAACTATGTCATCTTCAAAACAAGCAAGGCATGAGAAAAAACAAACATTTGCAAAATATCCATGAAGATATAAAGATCCCACTTTTATTGAAACTTTTGTTCATTGAAACTGTTTTTTTAACAAGAGAAACAAATCACATATAAATTACTATACATTTAGAACTTATGTGTAAGATAAGATTCTTATCCAATAAGAATTGGTCTGTAAACCATATCCTGTATAAAATTGTTGCATAAGAAACAACTGATGAATAATACCTGAAAATATTTATTGATTTGCGTGCTATAACAACAGCACCATTAGCATCTTGAGCTTAAGACTCGGAATGAAATCTTCTATTACAATAACTTGAGAAAATACCACACTTTTCCTGTAAATTTCTATTCATTTTGTAGGGGTAAGTAAAGCATGTTAATAGATCAAGGTTTAAAGAATGTGTGTCAGGTGACCAGCTAACCTACTTATTGAATCAAAAAATCAAACAGAAAAAAACCATTTATGAACAGACTTTCTCCTGGCTTCATGTTCGCCCTTTGGGACACAGCTGGAAGTACACAACACATAAAATATGGCACTACAATTTTTGACTAGCAAGAAATCCAAAAGGTAAAAGCAGAGACATAAAACATATTTGAGAACTTGGCTTGAGTTTTGCTCTGGATGGATAAAGACCTCTGCCACTGGAACTGCTATTTATTTTGGAAACAGGCTGTCTGTACTTAATTAAAACCAGAACACAAGTAGATTGCACACTTATTGGGTCATATAACAATCTTATGCAAATCACACACTGACTTCAACACAAATTTCCCACGCACTCTGAGCTGCAAGTTTTTGTCTTGAGCCATTTAGAAGAATTGGAGAAAGTCCAATAAAGCAAAAAAGCCCCATTTCCCTGCCACAAGGCATGCAATGGTTTGTTTAATGAAAACTAACCCAAACTCTGCCCAGGTTGCCACAGTTGTGTTTCTTTGGCTGTTAATTGTGTGATCACCTGCCTAAATCAAGGCTTTAAGATCCCTGGGAAGGGATGAATAATAATTAGAGACAGGGTGGCTGAAAGCAGGGTTACTCAAAGATCAGATTACAGACTGGATCAGCAGTTAAGGCAGAAGTTGCAGTCATGCAACATCTTTCATATTCCCAGGAGAAGTCTAACAGCCCCCACTCTTCCCAACACCCACACATTTTTTTCTGGTGTTTTTTAGAGGCAGCTGCAGCACTGTATTACAGTTTCAAGCCATGAACTATCTTGGCATGCCTGATTTGCCTAAGAGAATTAGAGCAAAATATTATTTCAGTTGAGTGGATTTTGATAAAAAGCATGTAGGTATCAATGAAATTTCCCAAGTAAGCTGTTCTTGCCTTGAGGCCTTAGGGCTGATGACATGATGCTTGGCTTCTCTTCACAGATTTGCCACTGACCTGTTTTGTGACCCTCTTTAGTGCCTCCTTTCTTTTCCTCCTGCCCAGATGTCTGCTTAAATTGTGGATGTGTCAAGGGAGAAATTATCCCCTTCCATGCATTTTTGCCAATCACACACTGGTTTTGTTTGCTGGTTCTTTTATGCTTCTAGGAAAGGAAACTCTAACACCCTTGGCCCCAAAATCCAACACTATCACCAAAACGACCAGAAGCTCCAAGAGAGAAGATAGGTTATACTGGAACAATTTTTTAAATATTTTAATATAGATTTTATTTTCATCTGCATTTAACACATATTGGGATGGGAAATGATCACAAAAATTTTTCTTGGCTCTAATACACTTTAGCACATTATTCTGTTCTCTGATCAATCATTTCACTGTATTAATAAAATCATGCTGCAAATGTCTTCCCTAGCATATTTTTTATGTCTTCATCTCATCAGGGAAAGAAAGCCCTTGTCACTAGAAAAGCCCTGACAAGGCTTGTCATCTTTTTTTCTTGTCTTTCTTTTCAGTGTCACTGGATTCCATTGCAGATACTGATAATTTAATAGCATGTCTTTCATACTGGGATACATCAGATGTTGTGTAGTGCTTC
This sequence comes from Acrocephalus scirpaceus scirpaceus, assembly GCA_910950805.1. Classification (NCBI taxonomy): domain Eukaryota; kingdom Metazoa; phylum Chordata; class Aves; order Passeriformes; family Sylviidae; genus Acrocephalus; species Acrocephalus scirpaceus. The sequence continues at coordinate 141,862,634 of OU383773.1, read as the reverse complement.
TGTTCTGAGACAAAAAGAAATCCATGAAGTATAACATACAGTTACTCTGATTTGATATTATTTATAAGTGTAGGATAAAATTAAAGAGCTATCTAACAGGTATAGTTTTCTTTGTTACTTTCCCCCCTTTTTTTTATTTAATACTTGACCAAAGGAAAAATAGGCATGATCCAAGGAGGAAAGAATCTTAGAACTTCAAATGCTTTGTGAAATGCCCTAAGTCACTACAGAGAAATACAACTTACTGTTAGCTTGGAATACTCTCTACTAACATCCATGCCTCCATGCATCCATTACAATCATAACTGACTGTAAACAGGTCCATGCTACTGATTTAAAAGACAGTTTAAACACCAGGAGAGTTTGTTTTCTGCAGATTTTGATTATTATCTGTGCTATGCCATGAAACATAGGTAGATGGGGTTTTAATGCAATCTTTTAAGGTTGTTCACATTATATGTTAATAACTAATTGCTTTGAAATTCTATAAAATAAGACCTGACAAAGGGTTATAATGTTTCCTCAGTAACATTCGCCAATTATTCGTTGAATATCTCTATCTTCTTTTACTTTCTGTTGATTTCTTCTTTAAACTAAACAATCCTTCTTTTTATGCTTCCTTGTATATCTAATAAATTGGCACTCAAACTTTTATGGGAGACTACAAATAAAATTATTGTAATATTCCAGATATGAAAGTCTTATTGATATAACCTGACACTAAAAGAATTTACTTCTATCCTGAACTTTAATCAGCCTCACAATTCCCTTTTAAAGGAAAATTCTTGTTGAGCAATTAATTTCATTAAACTGTCTACAGTCTAACTATGCCTTTTCATTGAATAATTGAATAAACACAGTGACCATCTAGTAGCTGTTTTAAGCATTTATTTACTCCTTTAAAATACTCTTTGGGGTTTGTGTTTGGTTTTGCTTTTTTTTTTGTTTTGTTTTGTTCAGCTGCTGCTGCTCCTGTAATATATAGCACTGAGACAAAAATTTACTGTGATCTTTTCTTTGAGATCTGCTTCTCCTGACAGCCTGAAAAGACTCTGCACTTGGTGAGAGATTTGATTTTCATGTAGGAATCTGATCATGCCCATCACAGGAAAAATCTGCCCAGATGTGGACAAGCTGAAAGAAAATGAAAACCTGCAGGTTATAGGTGGCTGTCATGTGTGATAGCACAGCTTTGCTGTGGATTGTCGGGGCTGAAAGCACCACAGGCACCCCTGTCCTTGCCCAGGTTCCCTTCCTTGTTCCTTGGGAACAACTCCACCCTGCCATGACCCAGGAGCTGTGTCAGCCCCCCAGGCTGTCAGTCCCTGCTGATGGTCTCCAGCCCCTCAGCCCACGCCCAGCCTGGGTCCCTTCTCCTCCTGGTGTTCAGGGAGGTGCCCAGTGCCATGGCTGGGGATGTCCCCAGTGTCCCTGTTGGGAGTCCCATGTGGTCCCCAGCTCCCTGGCCATCATCCTGCAAGATTCCCTGACCTCCCTAACTGAGGCCACAGAGGCAGTTAACTTGAAAATCCCGGTGGTGGCCACTGCCATGTGATGAGGAGTCTACGGGTACAATGAAACAGGAATACCTGAAATCAGACCCACTGGAGCTGGTAATGTGGAGAGGCAGGCATGTCTGAGGCCCTGCTGCATTTGTTCCTGCCACACACTTCTAATCTGCACATCTCAGAAACTTCTGCTTCTAAAATTGATACAGGAAGAGGACATTTAATTAAGGTAAACCTGTTGAGATTGTGATCTGCAAGTGTTGCCAGATGAACTCTAGCAAAACAGATCAAGAGTTCTTAATTATTTACCCAAAGGGCAATTAGTAAATATTTACCATTTAAGGTCTAATTAAAATAGAAGCAAGAGTACAGTCAAGTTAAGCACCCTGTCTTGGAGGTCATTCCAGTACTTTTTGGCAAAAGACATTTATGGGAAAGCCTTGCAGATAAGCAGATCTGACTGTAGCAGACTTTTTTATTACAGCACGTAAATCATTTAAGCCTAATGTCTTTAATTGGCCTTGATCAGACTTATGGTTTTTTTCCAGGAAAAAAAATGGCATGTTAACAGTACCTCAGGACAATTTGGGTTTGGTTTTTTTGGGTTTTTTTTTTTTTTTTGGTTTTTTTTTGTTTTTTTTTTTTTTAACACTGAGATTGGAGGAAGAAATTCTGTCATGTTAATCTAATGTGCCAGTTGCAGTGAACATAATGGGTGCCTCTGAACATGGTTAAAATGCTGAGAAGGGTTTTCTAGAAGCCCCAAAAAGTCCTTGGATATGTGTTGTAAGAAGATACATTAGTTTTAAGTAAGGTGTTCTAGAGGTTGGCTTGAGTCAAAACCTTCTGGATTTGGAGCAATTTGAAGCAATTCTGGAGCAATTCCAAGCACATCATAGAATATCCTGAGCTGGATGAGACCCACAAGGATTATCAAAGTCCAACTCCTGGCCCTGCACAGGGCAGCCCCAAGAATGCCACCACATGCCTGAAAGTATTGCCCAAACACTTCTTGAACTCTTGAAGTAGAAATTGAAATTGAGGTAGAAATTGAATTAAAACCTGGGCTCCCACTACAAGGACATCAGGAATATAAACATCTTACATGCAGACACGTTCAACCAAAATCCAAATCCTGAAAACTCTGTACATTGGAGAAATAATTTTGCATAAATCCTTAATATGACCTTTCAGCCTTATGGACCCCAGTACTGGTTCTGCCACTGAATATCAGTATGTCTGAATGGATTTATGCCTGAAGAAGCTTAACATGTATTTTATAAGATGGGAGTTTGTTGTGCTATCACTTTACCTGTAGACAGCTAGAGAAGAACTCAGACCAATATACTGATTTTTGTAGTTTCTGTCTGTCCACTGTACTTGTCCTTAGGGATGTATTTTGCAATTAAATGTGATCATAAATCTTAATGGAGCAATGGGAAAGTTGACATTCTCCCCCAGTCAAAAACACTTGCTAACACAGAATAAAAATTTGAAATTTCTATTACAGTGAGAACTAAAGAAAAATAATCCTTTACTCACCTGAATAAATATATTTAAAGTTCTGCTTTGCTCTTCATACCACAGCAGTAGCATTTTAGTTTGCCATAGTTTGCCTTTCTACTGACTATAAAACTGACTGTTTCATGAATTTAGGAGAGATTTACGAGGAAATTTAGGACTAAAATCCTGTTTGCCAGCTCACGACTTGCAGAATCAAAATCTATGGATTGTCCCAATTACTGAATACAATAGAAGGGACACTGGAAAAAACTGGTGACTGAAAGGAATAAACTCAATGACCCCAGGAGTCTGTTAAGTTGTTAGCGTGGAGGTTGCTGAGCCCTCAGGGCAAGTTCTTGTATTAATGTATATGTAGACCCCATGAATAATGGTTTAAAAAAAAACATTTTCATTGTTTCACAAACCCTGCTCAATCTTTTGGTACCATGGGTTAAGTAAGTAAAAGGTAAACATGGTCCAAATAAAAGCAGTGAAGATAGCTGCCCTGTCACATTTCCCACCCACTTTCCCCTCCCCCTTTTTTTTCTTGGATAGATTCATAGACTCTGCACAGAATAGGTTGGGACATGGAGTTCCATGTAGCTTTGTTTCTCTCTTGGAATGCAGTGTTCCACGTTATAGCAAGTCCAGGTGCCATTTCAGTACAACAGCACTTTAACAATAGCCCATTTCCATATATTTCAAGAGGGGGAGAAACTATTGTTTATTAGAAGAATTCCTAGTAATTGGCAGCCTTCACAAATTCTCCAGCTGGCCAAGTGCTAATGTGTTATTAGCTGAATCTCTGAACATTTTGTGATCATTATAAATAGGCATAGGGCAAGTTGTTGTTGTTTATAATGGAAATATTAAAATTAGCATACGTATATAAGTATATAAATACACACACGCACACGTATATTCCAGTAAACATTCACTGCATCTGATTACAGAGCTTCTCTTGTTGGGTTGTGCTCTGAGCTATGTAATTGAGGATTTCAGAGGGGATTTGATGTGTGACTGATAAAGGATTTGACATGCTGACTTTAATATGTGAACCAAGCTATTAATGGGGTTTCCTGTGCAAAAGGAGGAACTCTCAATATTGCATTGTGGTTTTTTTTCTAGAAGCTTGAAAAAAGTTAAATTGTGCCTTTGGTGGCCAGTGAACAACAGTCTATTCATAAAGGCCATAAAAGGAGCAAAGTTACAGCTCTGATGGAACTGTTAGGCTACAAATGAGAGAACCAGAATTAGGCTTTCAATTCAGAATAATTTCCTTTAAGGCTGATTTCCTTAAAATGGAATTTTAAGAGAAGGTTCAACCAATCACAGTGTGATGGAACTTGTTTGACCTGGAAAATATCAGTCTACTTAGATGAGATGAACACTTATAATGCTATTATTTAAGCTTAAAAAATGGGAAGCAAACAACTGATTTCTAGCTTAAAAAGAATGAGGCAACAGATTTCTTTATCAAGTCAATTTATTGCTTGTTATGCCAGCATATTAAAAATTAGTCTCATAATTCCAGTATGTTCCTTCCAAGAAATTTTTAGTAAATTAAATTACGGAATTGAATATCACTGTTCAATTCTTCCTCTTGGGATCTACATAATGCTGGAAAGCTTATTCAGATCAGGACAGAATTTAAAATATGTTCACTATTTCATGTGTAACTTCACTGTAAATATTAAATCATTTATCTGAATTTAATCAAGCTTGCAGCTGCAAATTGTAAAGGGACACTCTTCCACTGCATACACTTTTAGCCTTACAAACTGTTCTCCTCACAGACCGTGACTGTGACAGTCATAGACAATTTTGCTCCTGTCTATTTAAACTGTTCTACTGCCTTGGATATTTTTGAGATCTAGTAACCCATGTTTATAAGACAGCAAGATCTTTCCCTTCAGGTTGGCCTCTATAAAATCAGTTGGTTTTTATAGAATGTATATTGATCCTATTCAAAATTTAAATAGTGGAACTGTGACCTCCAAACTGTAATATGCAGTAAGAGACATCTCACTTAACCTGGGTTTATACTGTAATATAAATCTTACTTTGTTAATTTTCTGAACTCTCTCAGTGGTCAATGGACAAAAGAATTTCAGTGTAATCTATTCTAGTTGTTTTATGTACCTGTCTTAAGCTGGGTAGCAAAACCATTAGAGCTTTATCCATTTACTAAAGAAAAAGCTCTCTGACTGGACACACCTAAAGATATGTATCCTGACATGTATACGCAAAGAAATGTAAAGACAGCTGAAGATATGTGAGATTATTTTTAATATATGTCCCATAGAGTACAAACCCTACAAAAAATTTAAAACATGTAGATTGATCTTTGTTAAGATATTTTGGTTTGCATTAGTATTAATCACAGTAATTTTATCTAAATAAAGAATTTCTTGTGGAAACACCCTTATGTGTACTGCTCAGATATCATGCAGGCCCTTAAATCCAAATTACAACATCAACATTCAGGTGTTTGGACACCAGCTGGAATTTTCAGCCCTCAGTAACACACAAAATATTCTCATCATCTAAATTAGGTGACTAATTCAGGAAGAATTAAGAAGACAAAGGCAAAGGATTAAACTCCTTTTATAGTCAATGGAGAGAGAAAAAAGACTCTTTTGTCAAACTCTGCTTCCTCTTGTATAGAGTAATGAAATAATTATTGGACCGAGGGAGAACCTTAATAGCTTAGAAACTGGAGAGAGAAATCTCCTGCAAGCAGTCTTACATTTTAAATAAAATGGAGCATTTTCAATAACAGTGGCAAAGTGCTTACCTGAAAACACTCAACCTTGGCATTACAAAACAATAAGCTCTTTAGATTCACTCCTGCAAATCAGAGAACACACTCGAGATCCAGCATCATCTGGCTAAGCAGAGATACCAGTGATTCCATCTCTGGGAGTTGAAAAAAAATCTCTAACCATTAACTGGCTGGGCAGAATGAGAGGTATCTCCCTTAACCACCAGCAAAGAGTAGGAATGTTCAGAATTTTGTTATCAGAGAAGGACTGTAAATTTTGCTAAAACCTGGGATAAGTGCCAATGTGTCCAGAGCCTGCATAAACAAGGGTTCTGCTTGGCAAAGTGCAAAACAACAGGGGAACATTCCTGAAACTAGTAGGTGTATCGTTTCAAGTAGTTTTGTGATTTTTTAATGAAAGTTTTATGCCTAAATAAAAATCTATTTATTTCAGTAGTTCCACAGTAAACAAAGCCTCTATTCAATACAAGGAATGAGTCACTGCTTTCAGGGAACACCCCTCTCATAGCTTTCCCACATTGCTAAGTATACAAAGAAACTCCCCTTCCAAATATTTCCCATCACCTGGGAGGGTTAAAACATCCTCGTAGTAAAGGGAGGAGAAAAGGCGTAGGAGATATTTCAACACAGTTCAGAAACACGTACTACCTTTTCTCCCAACCTCTTAAAGGTTTTCCACATTTTCCAAGAAGCAGCTCGTGATCATCGCTTTTCTGTGCAGCAGATTCTCTGAGAAGCAGGAAGAGCTAATGTTGATAAGGACAAGATCAAAGTCTCAACAAGCACTGTTCTTCTCACCTTATATGACATGAAACCAAATCCTGAAATAGTTTGCCTAATGCATTAGACAAACATTTATAATACTGATACCAATAATACACTGTCAGACTTCTATATTAAATATTGACTCATGTTTTGCTGAAACATACATGTGCAGAAACAAAAAATGGTCTGATATAGAACAGAAAAAAAGACGTATCAAAATTTAATCTTCAGATTGCTTGTGTACAAGACAAAATATGCTCAGCTTTCTGCAATTGGTAGTTAATTTTTTTCCCCTTTTTGTTAGAAAAGCAGAAATGGTTTTGCTTCAACTTATCATCCTTAACAGAGTTCTTATACTCACATTAGACAACATACATGAGTTATTTACAAAAGTCTTAATCTCTGATAACCCTCCAGCTATTATTGTCTAAGTATCGTGTAAGTTATTTTTTACAGGACGGGAAAAAAAAAACCCAAAAAAAGAGAAAAGAGATTGATGTTTGCAATATTTTCTCATTGGTTTAACCCAGAGAATAGAAATGACCCAGCAGTAAGTTGAGGCCCATAAGTATTATAGCGTCAGCAGCACAGCTAGTTGTGTGACCTTTAATCAACTAATATCCATCGTGATCTTCTGAAAAATGATACTTTAAAAGAAAAGGAGTTAAGTCATGGGTCACAAAGCATGACTGAGGAGGAGGTATATCCCTGAATGATTCGAATGAGACATTTAGAAAATTTGGGGATTAGTAAAATACTTTTTTGTTTGGATTTTGAAAGGACCATTCAAACAGTATTTTGTGAACACCAATCTCAAAGCAGAATTTAAGGACAAAAGAAATAGCACAGCTATATCCCACGTGCCTAAGCAACAAGAACAACTCTGCAATGTAGGACTTTAATTAACCAGTGATCATGCAACTTTAAAAACAAAGATGATCCCTAGAGAATCCAATATTTGAGTTCATAAGAATAGAGAATGGAGTTCAGTGTCCTTTCATGCTCGTGGTCCTCAGACATATTTAACTCATACAGTGACAAAAGCAGTTTATCCATTCTGAAGAATCAGGAACATCTGAGTCATGTGATGGCTGGCTTAGCAAGAGAGGCTAAGTTTAATCAAGTAAAGTCCAAGTGGAAATTATGAAGGAATTAAAGACATCTCTCAAGAAAGAGTATTAGGATAGCTGGTCCTAATGAAATTATTTTTGTCAGGTTTTATTTCAAGACCATCATATCCAATTCTCAAAGAGTTTGTGAACACCAAAGTTACTTCAAGACTTATCAATAGAATGAAGTGTATGGAGCATTTACCTTTCTTGACAGTTCATATTTCCTTAGCAGAAAATAACAAACCTTTGTGTAGACCCAAGATAGGGCTAATCCATTGCTTAGATTAGTCACCCTGTATATTTTGTTGAAATGACAAGAGTACACCCAGTCCCCTGGCTGGTTAGACATTAACCAGAAGTTAAATGCATAATTAACTTCAACCTCTATTAGTGTTTAGTTCTGAAGAGATCACATTCCAATAAGTACCTGTTAATCTTTTATTTTTGTAAAGTAGACAGCTCTGCTTCCTGTAAGCCAAATAGACATCCAGAGTAGGAAAGAAAACACAGGAGCTGCTGCACAGGTCAACCCAGCAGACTATTTGCTTGTTTACCATGGTGACAAGCTCCAGCTGCTGCACCAAAAAGTTAGCACAAACAAAACTGCACCCAGAAAACTGCCTATTCTTCAGGTGATATTTTCCCTTTTACTTAAGAAGAAGAACATGGTGTAGAAGGCAAACAAATTTTCTGTCCCTTCCAAAACACGTTTTAGCAAACTACCATTACATGTCTAAATATTTTTAGCCTCTACGACCATTATTTTGAAACCCAAGGTTTCAGATCTGAGTTTTGAGGCATGCCATGTCCCGTACACAGAGATATTTGCTCCTCCAATGGTGGAAGTTAAGGGGGTAAAGTTGTAACCCTCCAAAGCCGCATCAGTTTCAGCTGAAATAATTGTGTTAGTCCTGTCTCTAACAGAAGATTACAACAAATTAATTTACAAATCATAGCTTTTCTATTTTCCTTTTGGAGTTCCTCAGCTATTTTACTGATTGTTCCTCTCAGTGTTGTTTGAGAGGAACACCCTGAAGGGACACTTTCAATCCTTGAGCAAAAGAACTGCCAACTGTGGAATACCAGGCGTGAGGCTCAGACAACTGTTTCTTCATAAGCTACACCCAAACACGGTGGTCTAGATCTGAGCAGCAGCTTGGTGCAGTGGGCTGCTGCTCTTTCATAGGGGAATTCCTCCTACAACATGAGCCTTGATGTGATCAATGTCTTCAGGGTCTGAGGCAATGCTTTGCTTAGTCATACGGTGAATTGGGACTAAGTTATCTAAGGCAAATTCTTTGGGAGTCTGATTTCACACAAACCAGGGAAGAAAGCCACACAAACAGGAGAGCTTTTCTTTATTGCTGTTATCTTAAGTCATAACTTAGTTATACCACTCAGCATGACAAAAGATTTGAGTCCTTCAAAAGCAATCAAACTCATTAACGTTGTTGAGATGTGTTTAGATGGCAGAAACTATATATTGCACTTTTTACAATTCTCCAGAGAATATTGTGATTTACTCTCAAAGAAAATCCTTGCTTTGACCAGTGGCCAACAGGGAAAAATTTGAAAAAAAAATTTTTTTTCCCCAGCAAACAAGCACTAATTATACAAGTTAATCACTGAAGTAGGCTCAGGAGCTCATGTTTCACTGAATGAAACTACAGGAAATGTCCTTGGAATAACTACAGTCAATTAGATGAGTTTCAATTATAACATAAATGTCAGGAACAAGAAATGCAGATGGATACCCTAGATAAATCAAGAATGCAAGATAAAGAGTACTTTTGCAACCTGTTAAGGTTCAAACATATTTCTTTTCCAAAACAAACATCAGGTTTCTAAAATTAAGGTGGAGTTAATGATGCTTACGAAACCAAAATACGGCAAAGCTTCTATCACGATGTTTTTATTTAATTCTTGTTAAAGAGACATTGGAGACGAAGTGTTTTTCACGGCTTGCTACAAAACTCTTATTTCTGGAAAAAAAACTTAGACCCTAAGTTTTTTGTATAATTATTAAAATAAAATAAAGGATTTCATGTCATGAGAATTCCAGTATTTTTGAAACACCTTTCCATCCTGCTTTAGTACAGAAAGGTAAAACACCAAAAGTTGTCAAATCCCAAATTGTTCCATGTGTGCTCAAATGAGGAAATGCTATTTTCAGGGATATGGCACTTCCTCAGTCTATGAATCTTGTCCTTGTACTAGATTTTTATTATCTTACACAAGGAAGTATTTTTCAATATATTCAAATAAAAAAGTAATTCTGCAGCAGGATTTTTCCTGATATTGGAAATGCCACGGCCACTGCATTTTAGAGCTAATCATGGTGAAGTATGCTTCCTAAGTAGTTCTATAATTCCCTAAACATAGTCACCTGAAAGTTAGGTCACAGACCCACCCTTAGAAAAGGGACTTCAGCAAATAAAAAAATACATGATTTAGAAGAAGTGTCCTGTATTCATAAATACTTGTAGTAAAATGGGGTAAGAGTATGTGATAGGCTTTAAGTAAAAACTTTTTGCAAAGTTCCTTAGGAGCTGCTCAACTGTTTCTGTTGCCCTCGATTTTTCAATGGATAAGCAACAGCTTGGTGTTTGTTGGCCCTGGGCTCATGGAGAAGTCATCTATCCCAGGGTGCAGTATCTGTCCCATGCAAGGATATTTGGGAGAGAAACTGGCAAGGGAAGGCCTTCTGAAACTGCTGAGACTGCAGCTCTGTCACAGTAAAAAGTGTCAATGCACACAGTTTGCTCATGGCTCCCAAAGTCACTCCTCTAAGTAACACAAAGGGTGATGTGCCTAGGGTGGCTCACAGGCAGCAAGGCATTTTTTCTCTGCTGAATCACCAAGAGCAAAGATAATAAACGTCCTGATACTGTTTGTTGCCTCACTTTACAGTTTCTTCAGTACCTGGGGTGTAACTGTGGCCAAGTGGTTGAAGCCCTGCCTGTGCACAAGTGAATCATTGCTGTGCTGTGCAGGAGGACATTCATCCCAGTGGCTCTATGGTTAGGAAATACAATATATCTGACTTTGCTCTGCAGTTCTCAGAGTGATTCATGAGATCTTATCTACAAGCCAGCCCTCCCCTTTACCCTCAGACAAAACAGAGGAGATAAAATTGGGTGTGTTAGGAATTCCTGTTGTATTAAATGCTTTGGGAAATGACAGACAAATGCTCCCCTCTAGTGAAATGATTGGTGGACTAATATGTCAGCTAAGTGAGCAAAGTAAAAATGTTCTTGCATGTGTGCATGCACGTGCAGATGAATGCCAAAATTACACATCTTGCATCTAAACTGACATTCTCCATGCTAGAATATATGTTTCACTTTTCTTAGATTTGATTTATACATCAGAGAAATACTTTGCTAAGAAGCAGTAGTGAATGGCTGAGTAATGTTAATACAAAAAACTTTCAACAACCTCAAAAGCATTTTCTTTCTTCTGCTTTTGAATGTTCTCTAACAAGAAAAAAACAGAGCAGCCTGAGAAAAGAAAATCAACATCTATTGTTATCATAGTGATAAATCATCTTTAATAAGGGCTTATGTGCTTTCCTGTTAAGCAAAACAAAAGATATTCTTAAATGCTACAAGATTCCACAAGCATTTCAAATACATCACAAAAAAAATTAGAGAAAAAAAATCAGAGATCTGACTACACTAAAAATATTTGGCTTGTCTTTTACATGGTGTATTTGGAAGTCTTGAGCTTGCAGAAATAAATAGGCTTATTTTTAGATTTTTATTAAAGCAGAATTTAAAATTAAAGGTCTTTTCTTAAAGAGTAGGAAAACATTCTGTGTTGAGAAAGACTATTGTCATATATGAAACTGGAGGGGAAAATTTTAAAGAATATTCAAAATGAACTTTTGTGTACTATTAAAGACAAGACTTGAAAATGTTCATTTTTGCCTGTAGAATATGTGCAATCAGCTTACAGAGTTATGGAATTACCTTTGTACTTGTAATTTACCGGACAAATTTTTATTCTGAGTATTATCTTACTTTCTCATGAATTGTTATTGATGACTGAACAGTGAATACTAGAACTCTCTTTTGGGTTACAATTGATTGTATAAATCAAATGACATAATTTCTATTTCCTGACTAAATACACTAAACTCTTAACACCAGGTTACATGGTTTGGAAAAACCTTTGAGGGCATGAAATTTCTTAGGGAGGAAAAGTAGCAGATAAAGAGGATTGAAAATTTTTGATATATTTTAAACCTCTTCTTTCTAGGCAATGTAAGCCTTGCCTTAGGGATATTTCCTAGAAAAATTAGACTATTCTAAAATTGCATGGCTGAGAGCACACCAGTTTAAATTAATTTTTCATTGTCAATCCGCATAATGTAATTATATATGCTTGTGTGGTCTCAGTTTTAGAAAATGCAGATGATTTTAGCATTTTGCATGAAGTACTGGAAAGTTTGACCTCTGCTTGTCTGAGACATTATTGTCACCAAAAACATCACTTTCCTTTGATGTTCACCTGCACCATTAGAAGAGGTGGACCCAGGAAATGAAAGAGGACAAAGGGAAAACTTGCAAGGACATTTTCCACGGGAATTAGCATAAGAGGAGATAATTGCAATCCATGGGAATATTTCAGGCTAATGCCCCTACATGGTTGATCCAGTGAGTACATTGAGTAACTGGCCATGCTCACATTCCTAACTCACTGCATATTTTTGAAGTCTGAAAGTGGTTAAAACTAACATTGCAATGGACTACTCATGTACAGATACAGATGATACAGATCACTGGCAAGGAGTTTGAGAGGTTTGATCTTGACCACTTGTTGCTGTCAGGGTCTACACTTTGGTAACTGAAGAGACTTTCTAAAGAACAAAAGAACATAAATTACCCAACTGTCAGAAGAAGTGTTGGGGACAATTAGATGGAAAAACTTTTCACTTTCTTCAGCAATTTTTTTTTCAAATATCATTCCCAGACCAGACCTGTGCTAGAGGCCTAAGGCTTCTGTTATGACAAATGCTTGAATGTGAGTTTAAATGTTCACTTGAGATGCATAACTACTGAAGGAAAATAGCATATCCCAGATGTTGGCTGGAAATCCATGAGTAAGAATATAGCTATAAATTTATTTCATAAATACATAATGATCAATGGTGGAGGATTTGTGCACTTTTTACTGCTCTGTATTTAGACAATTTTTTTCTAACTATTTTACTTTCAAAATCTCAGCCTGCATTTTGAAGAGTGTATCTGTACAAATTACATAGTTTTGTATTTGTTGTTCAAGCCACGAGCCACTGTTGATTTGTGACTGAATGGGTAGGATAAAGTCCCAGCTTGTTTGGTAGCCCCTAATAGAGTGTATTCTAATGCTTATATTTTAAATTTTTGCCTAATTATTAATATTATAAACAGAGTTTGCACTTTCAAAAGATGAAGTGTTTCTGTGAAATAGTAGTGGTTGTAAGTTACTTGTTAAAGGAAGTCAAATGGAAACCTTTTCACTGAGGATGGAAAGTTTCAAGGAGAAACAGCAATTTCACAGGAGAGAGGCTTTGATGGGTTCTGAATTTCAAAACAGGTTTACAGACCTAATTTTCAAAGGAGCATTCAAAAAAACCGTTTAAACTAGATGACACCAGAAAATACTTCTATCTTTCTAAGACATAAAAATTGGGTTTTGAGTGCAGTTGCAGTGAAAAAAAAAAAGTCTCCTGGTGTAATACAATTTAATTCAATGGGTTTCAAAATCATCTCACAGAAACAACAGCTGAAATGTGATTAGATTCTAAGAATCAATGAAAACACGCTGCAGTAGAGCATCAAGACTGATCCTCCTCTTACTTGTGGTGGCGTAGTTTGGCAGTTGGAGAATTCTTACCAGGACCCTTCTTTGGGGAACACTATTTTGAACCGTTTTTTACTGGTTTTTTTCTTCTCACAAAGAGAATGCAGGCAGAGAAAGACATCAGCATATTCCATAAATATAAATGTATTTATATTGGGGTGAGTCTTGGTATTTTTAATTTTTAAATCATGATATTGTTTTTATTTTAAGCTTCTGACATTCTCAAAGCCCAGCCATTTCTGCAGAATCATATGAAATTAAGTAATCATGTACTATGCATCTCCACTTGGCAACTGTTGAAAAAAATAGGAACTATTTCTAACTCACCTTAACAGCCATACATCCTGCTGAGAAATAATTTCAGCACAATGCCCCCACAAGAAATTCCCTTATTTCTGATGATTCTAGAAGTATATCATACACATGGCACCAGACATTTGTCCTAAGCAAGCAGAAACTCCTTCAGTTCTAAGACAGCAATATTATACTCAGTTTTACTGAGTAAATCTGTCTTGGAAGGTTTTGTGTTAGGATCTCACTTCCTGAATTTGATGGCTTATGCATATATATATTCAGTCATTACATGCACTCCTTTGCTAACTAGAGCACCATGACCCTTCATCCTGTGAGAATTTTAAAGAATTTTTAGCAGAAGCTGACCTTCAAGAAGTTACCTGCCTGCTGTAATATCAAAAGAGCCTCAGCTAACAGACTTTATTATTTTTTTCACATTCTCTTTTTATATGAACACAACAAAACAGGTGCTGATATTCATTTGCACCCAGCTTTCACATCCTGCACTCTTGTAAACTTACTTGAAATATATTAAATAAGAAATCATCTCCATAAGTAAAACTGCTTGCAGATTTTTTTTATTATTATAGGGAAAGGAATATTATATTTTTTAAATAGAAGAGATAATGTATTTGTTAGAAATAATGTGATGGGGTGTGAAAGAAGTGCAATTAGAGTTGCCAAAAACCATAGGATTTGGCAGGCACAGCAAAAAAACAGCCATCAGATTGAAATAGCACTTTTGGCAGTACTCAGAAGTCATTAGGTTTGTATAAAACTGCTCCCTGCTACTATAAGCAAGCACAAGTAAAGTTTTGTTGAATATGTTTGCTCACAAAGTGACACTTTTTTTTGTTGCTCTGAAGTATAGTAACATTTTTTGCAGACAGTGCTCAAGCTAAACTTTTTTCATAACACCTTACTCACATCTATCAGAACCTGTGAAGAAGGGCCAGAATTTTGCTCCTTGACAGCACTGCTCTGAGTCCAGCAAAGCATGAATCCTAAAAGTCATGCTGCTTTTCCAGGTACTCTAAAACCATAAATCCATATTTAATTAGAAGTTCATGAAATACTGTAGAAGATAAGATCTCTGTTCTAAAAATGAAATAAAAACCTGTGCCTTTGGCTTTCTTCTCTGACTCTGGGCCATAATTTAATTAAAACAGCATATCATATGCTAAAAATCTCATTGACAAGTCTTAGTTGAGGAATTCAGATTCCTTGTGGTACCTCAATCTGTGCTTTCTATTTTGCCATCATATTGTTTCATATTCTTATCCCATCTCCCACCCCCTGCATCATGCACTTCTTCCTGTCTCTTGTTTCTCATTAACAAAGTGAATTCCTTTGAGATTTAATGCTGTAGTGTCAAAGTTTGAACACTTGCATCTTACTATCTTAATGGATATTTTACTTGACAGCTCTGTGAATTTCTGCTCTTTTCTTCAACAGCATATATTTGTGGGAAAAAGATGGCATTGAATTTAAGTGCAGGGGGTTCAGGCAGGCTTGAAATGGAAATCCAGCTAAAATTACTGTGATTTCTTCCTATTGCATTAGAAACTGGAGAAAACTTGAGACATTAAAAAGAAAATAGTACATCAGTGATGTAACTGGAAATCCATCCTTTATATCACATGCCAGAGCATGATATTAATGATTTATTATACAAATTTGTTATTACATTTTATAGCAAAGTTATGGACAGTTATGACACTGAGGTAGATTTTGCTTTTATGTCTGGGAAATTCTCTGTTCATATGGAGAAATATCTGTTCTTGAATCCATGAAATACTTATCATGTTTTGGCAGTGAGAGTCTTAGGAGTAGAGACAGTCACAGGAGTGGGGTTTATGTATTGTCATTAAAAATCTTGCAGTTTGCAAAGAATTATAGGTGCAATAGCATTCCTAGTTCCCAGAATAGGAAGGAGTGATGGAATTTCAGATCTTTTTCATCTCAGAGAGAACATCTTTAGATAGTACAAAAGAATACATACTTGTGATTTCAAGCAATTTCAAGCAACTACTTTTTGTTTTCAGTGTGTGTATTCATTCGTAAGCCTGCCATTGAGGAGGAATATGGACATGACAGAAGACTGTTCATTGACAGAAGACAACTGGGAAGCTTGTACTGTATCTATAAAGTTATTAATCTATCTGGAAGGTTAAAATATTACTTTCCATATTAAGAAAGCCGACTCATATATAAAGGTTAATTTACATGAAATTGGCTGTTCATTTGGAACCAGTCTGTAAGAAGTCAATTCACATGGATTTTCTACATAATCGCATCTACAGTGTTTCTCAGACACTGGACCCACGTGTATAATTTGCATGAGATATCTTAATATAAGTACTTCACAGCATATTTCCTCCTCACAGCTGTACTTCTGAAGTAGCACCCACACCTTCTGTTCTCGAAATATTGCACTTTCTCCCCAACAGCTAAATTCTGCAAGTAGGAAAATTTTACCCACTCCTTCTCTCTCTTCAGTTTTCAGGCAGAATCCAAAGCCTGACTATACTGATAAAAATCCATTCACTGACTCATGGGGCTTATAACTGTACAACATCTTATACAGTCCCTGGTCAATATGTGACTGTGCTCCTCACAGGGGACCTGCCAGATTAGATATTCAGGATCCACGGAACTCAAAAGTAACCTGACAGGTAAATCAGGAGGCAGACCCCATATTCATTCCCGTTAAAGGCTTGCTCACTTTTGCATACACATCCACTCAAAGAAATTATGCTATAGAGAACTCCATGGCAAAAATCTTAAATCTTTCTTTTAAATCTTAATGCGCTGAAAAAACTGGTGTGAAGGCAGGAGCAAGCAGAAGCAGAGTCTGTCCCTGTTATCTAAAATCAGGGAAGGAATTGAGCTGAAGAAAAAACAAAAAAAGATAAGAATTTTCATACTGGGTTAACCTCTGGGAATGGAGCAACAAAGATTTAGACTTTTTAGACATTGAGATGTTTAAAACAAATATAAAATATGATGAATTTTTGTGAATACCACTCGATTAAGAGGCAAGAAATAACCAAGGTAATATAACACAGAGTCTGGAAGCTTTGCATGGAGCTAACCCTGTTTACATCGGCAGGGGGATGGGGGTGGCTTATATATGAGAGTTTTGATCTACTTAGCAATTTACTCTCTGCTGATAAGACTACCAGTATTTGGAGTTCTAGGTTTGGGTTATTTTGTAATAAAATCCATCATGTGGCAAGTAAAAAGCCATTTTGTTTAGAATTAATTACAACACAAGAAGGCCCTCACAATGTTTGCTGCAATGGTTTCAATACTTGTTTTCAAAACAGTATACAGAACATAATTCTCATGTTTCACCACTACTGTCAGTGCATACTAAAATAATATTTTTCTGTGTTTTAGTTTTGGTTCCATGGTATTTTCAATAACTAGCTTATCATGATTTTATTTTCTATTTTCTTCTTCTTTTTTTTCCATGATGCTATTTTTCTTTTGATGTACTCTCTCCACCTGTACAAGATGCATATTTATCTCCTCGACATGAGGGATTGAAATGGCTGGTATTGACTTGACATCTGTTTATTTCTGAGTAAGAAATCATCCCCTGCCTTTAGAATTTGATTTAAAAGGTTTGCTCAGGCACATGCCGCACTCAGCAGAAAGATCCTGGGCTTCTAGTGACTGTGAAATACAGGATACAGTGCTGTGTGAGTCCTACATTTTCACACATAGTCACTGGGAACATCCAGCCTTTTGAATGAAGCTGTGCATATCTTGACTCCAAAGACAAAGGCCTACTGGAAAAAACTTGCAGTGCACAGACCCCATCTCCAGCAAGTGCCTGGCAAGGACATGAGGTTGGGGTGTTAAAGGGATGAGGTTTAATTCCCTGCCCAGCTTTTCTCTGTGACTCTGGACAGGCTGCTCGAGCAGCCATAATGGTTAATAGGAGCTTGTTCTCAACCAGAGGTTAACTTGGCTACCATATGAAAGAGCATCTCCTGGTGCTACAAGGTGTGGATGGTGTATAACCACCTGCAAAGTTCTGAAAAAACGAGGCACAAAGATCACTGAGAGTGAAGATGGTATAGGGAAGGGAAAAGGCAGATGTAATAGTGGATTCCTTTCTTTAGAAATTATATTTTCCAAACATATCTTAATGTTGGAGATTTCTGATTTTGTTTGGGTTTTTTAAACTACAATCAGATGAATGAATATGACCTTTTTGCAAAACAAGCCATTTAAAATTTTCTTTTTTTAAAACTAAAGATAACTTCTTAATTTTCTACTTGTGCTAAAAAACCCCTCTTTTCAGGTGTCCTCTACTGTCTTGCCATATAATCAAAGTGAAGGAATGAAAATATACACAAATAAGAATATCATGTCAAAGTAATGGAAATCAAAATTTGGCCTCCTGCCTCTGTTTTATATAAAACTGTCACAGCTGTCTCCCAAATAATTTTTATAGAAGAAAAAAGAAAAACGGACTTCAGTTTAGTTTATGTTCTTCTCAGGAGATGTTTTTACTGATGGCATCTGTGCTCTTCTGCACTCAGAGTGAGCAATGTGGCTTTGTTTTTCATAGTAATTTGCTCACTTGCAGTCCAGCATTCAACCACTCGGTATTTCTGTATAATCTGAAGTCATACTTAAGCTCCAGTTTGCAAGAGAGAAGCAGAACTGGCCCAGGAACTCTCTGTAGTCTGTAGGTGCATTATTCAGCAAAATTCTCCCAGTTAAAGCAGACAGGTATGTTATTTAGCATAGCTAATAAAATAAGGAAGAATTAGTAAAAATGGGTAAATGCCTGTAATTCTTCTGCATATATCTAAAATATTTCTTTTTGTGAATTTCATCACTTACTATTTGTGTCTCAGTTATTCGCCTTTTCTGTGACTGTTTCAGAATGAGAATTTTTCTGTTCTTGTCTTCACAGCTCATAACTTTTATTACTAGGATCAACTCTCTTTCCTTCTCACCACATTTTAAAGAAACCAGATTTTTATGATGTGGTAAGTATTACTGAGCACAGTATAAGTGAAGTCTTGCCAGAGATTTCATTATTACTTCCTTGCACTTACATCCTGCATTTATAGCACTGTGTTGGGTTTTAAATTTATTCCCAAAGTTATCTAGACATTCATGGGCAGAAGACCACTATTATATCAAAATTCTTGAGGACTTGCTTTCTTCTGCTTCATTTCTACACTCTCTTGGTTTACGGTTTTTTTATTTCAATGGAGATTTTTTTTCTCCATTTACAAACATATATGCAAGGAACTGAGCAAGGTCACAAGGTGTTTTTCTTTTCTTTTTTTTTTTTTTTTTTTCTGTAGGGTACTATTACATTGAGAAACTGTGGTAAGAAATTACCATCTGATCTGATATTTGTGTCCTACACTGACTGCGCGGTAAAATGAACCATGTACGTCATCAGAAGATGGATGATTTTGTGGATAAGGCTCAACCCCCCCACAAGGAACTTTATAGCACATTTACAGGCTTATTGTGGACTTGTAAATATTGCAGAAAATGTTGTGTCATGAAGAAGTCCTTGGATTTGTGCCAAACCAATGCTGCATGTCCACAAAAAATAATGTAGCGCTGGGGAGACACGTTGCCTTGAGACCCAAGAGCAATGCAGTTGTATTGGTCTGAGGATAATGACTTCTCAGCAAGGTGCATTAGCACTGATGGAAATACCATCTCCCAGTTTTGAAGCTTGCCTGGCCTGGGTCCACCCAACCCAGACAATTTTGAATATTCCTTTTTCTGTCCCTCTTTCAGGGACTTTTAGAAAATATGTTCGGCCTTAGATTAATTAAGTTGATCTCTGTTTTCACTCATTGTTTATTGATTCCACCTGGACTGGTCAGAATGAGAAGTCTCATCAATTCTTGTGTGCAGTTTAGCTACAGCCTGTACAGCATAACATATGCCTTTGTCACCATAGATGTTACAAGACAGAGAGAAAAAGAAATACTGTAAACTAAAGAATAAAGGGCTGTTTTTCCTTCAGTATTTCTTATTCAGAGCAGCAAATTAACATGACTTTAATACCAGATGTAATAGTCAGATGTAAGGAGCAGACAATCCATGGCCTCAACAGGGGAAGTACTTCCAGAGATTTAACTACATCAGCATCCCCCTGAACTTCTTACTGACTGCTGGTGACAGTGGGGGTAATAAATCAGTAGCAGAAACTGAATCCAGTATACATCCATCTTTATAATCTTATATATACGTAAGATTATAAAAGCTTTGGGGATGCTCTAATTTTCAGACCACACCAAAATTATCCCCACTACTGTCATATCCAGGGCAAACTGTTCCTTGTGTGTCTGTTGAAATGGCCACTTTAAGTGTGTCTGCATTGACATGGTCCAGGTTATAGGCATACTTTTGAAGTGAATCTCCTGATCATCCCTTCATGAGATTCATTCATCTGCAATGAGTGCATGAACAGGCTTTATTTCAGATCGTGTGCTCCAGAGGGCACCCAGTGTACTGCAAACATCAATGAGTGTTGAATTCAGAGGACCAGACTCATGGTAAAATTCAGAAGATCACAGATGGCACACCTAATTCTCAGGACCAGCTGCTCCATTCTGTAGAAATTTCCCTTCACTGGTTGCAGATGAAACAGATGTTTTGTCGTTCTCTAGGTTTGTCCCTATGCACCAGCAGCTGACAGAGAAGGGGTGCATGGAAGAATTAGAAGATAGGACTAGATTGTTTATCCAGGGATTATTTCCAAACCCTCTGATCTCTGCTGCATGACCAAATGTCACTATCCTGAAAAAAAGGTGACTCATGAGGTCAGGAAATTGTTCTTTTTCCTGGCACTTTTACAGTGTCCACAATGTTGGACAAGACAGAAGACAATTATAACAAGATTTGCTAAAGACTGCCTGTAGACTTGATTTAACAAAACATCAGAATTTTTACTGGTCCATCTTCATGTAAAAATTCACTGTTTTTAATACACCAAGCCAAACATGCTGTTAGAAATACCAGAAAATGCACACTTTATTTATTATATGTATGATAAAACAGTAATTTCGTGTACTTTGACTGAAAAGCTCATGTTAAAACCATTGTCATTAAACCTGTACCAAAATCAGGGACAGAAATGATGTTGTGTAAATAATTTCAGAATAAGGCTGTATAGTATTTTGCTTTGCATTCAATAAGCAAGACTGTTGCTGTTTGTGTGTTTTTAAATTAAATGTTGAGCTTTATTAATTAAGAATAGCAATATCTGTAATTATTAACTCCGACAGATAAAGATGTATTTCTTTCTTTTTCTTATAGATTTTCCTGGTGGGATAGCATGAGGGCCTAACATACTGAAAAAAGTTACCTCATACTTTCTTTGGAATCAAAAATTAGAAGAACATAAAAACCTGAATTCTGGTCAAGGTTAGACATACTGTTAGACATACACCTGTAGGTGACAAATGAGAAGTCCGTGCAAAAGAGAAAATATATAAAAACATGAAAATATATAAAAATATAAAAATATCTGGTTTGGAAAAATTTTATAAGAAAAATTAGATCAATAAATAGGGGATAAAGGATTTTCTTGGAGGCATAGGTTTACTAGGAGAGAGAGGGCACAAGGAGAATTAACATCATTGTCAAAACAGGCTGCTATGCTGGGGACAGGGAGATGTTCCTCTACTGACATAATTCTCTTTTAAATGAGTTTGTGCTATCCAAATCTTTTAGGTTTAGTACAAGCAGCTTCCTTTGAACTGTGCTTCCTCTGCAGGTGTGGAAGCAAGAAAGCCTGAGGCTGCAATATTTGCTGTGGATCCAGCAGTGTAGCCTTAGACCAGCAACTTGCAGCAAAATCCTCACTGATTTGAGCTTGCTGCTGTTAAAGCTTGCTGATTTGCTTGAGACTTTGCATAAACATTAGATCCTTTATAAAAGCCAGATTTGATCTATTTTTTCCCTTTTTTTTTCAGTTATGAATTAATATACTCGGAGTATTCCTTTTTTTTTTTTTTTTACAGAGAAATGAGGGTAATCACAAGGACTGTCAAGTATTATTCATTTTGAATCTTACACTCAGCCTCATTCCAATGCCACTGGTAGCAAAAGAAGGTTTCTCAGATGATTTCAATATTATGGGCCCATACTAGACTGGGAGATTGGGAGATATTGAGTGCCATTCATTGCACTAAAATTAAAAGCACATCCAGCTTTTCACAAGCTGTTAGACTGAACTGATTTAAAGTTCGAGTTGAAGATTTTGGAATTAATTTAAAATTGAATCTAACCTCTCATATTATTAGTCTTCATATTTATGGAATTGATTTAGAATCTCTATTTAGAATTAAATGACTTCTTACTCTATCAAACTGCCATTTCTACATGCCATAATAACATTTGCCCTATCCCAGGAAACTTTTGAACTAAGGGCAAGGAATCTTGAGAAAAGATAGCATCATATGAGATACATGCTGTGGGAAAGTGAGAAAGAGACAGTAGAAAAGAAATATAAAATGTAGTCAAAAAACTGTCAAAAAAAGTAAAATAATAACAAAACCAAGCTTATTTTAGAGTTTCCTATTAAAACAGATCATAAAAGTTTTGGAGCCATGGACACACCACACACACACACATATATGTACATATATAAAGATTTTTGGGGACATGGACTTCTCTTTTAAACATAGATAACTTTCTTTGTTGAACATGCAGACATTTCTATAGGATATAGATACATTTATAGGATACATTCATTTTATATAATGGCGCTTATTTTTCAAGTAACAAACATTTTGTGGTGTTTTTTTCTAGAAACTTACTAAAGGTGCCTGATTTGGGGCAAATGACTTGTATATATGCTCTAAAAATATAGTAGCTTCCCAGTCCTGATGTCCTCAAATAAACACAGTATGCCCACTTGATACATCAGCTGAGCTTCTGCTTCATTCTTCTAAGGTAGTAGGTAGGAGTGAGGAATTAGTAAACATTCCCTCTGTGCCACCTGGAAAGAACTGTGGAGACAACAGTTGTCAACAGCAGAGAACTGAGAGAGATGAGTACAAAGACATCATTGTCTTCAAAGTGAGCAGGAACAAATTCACAAGATTTGGAAAAAAAAGAGACTATTTCTCTTGAAAACATTCAGGATTTGTATATTTAAAACTCAAACAACTATAAAATACAAGAGGAGTCATTAATAGACAGCAAATTTGGTGATTAACATATTGAAGATATCCAGAAGTAAAAGTTGTAAAATGCTGTCCCCTACCTCACAAACTTCTGTTCTTTCTTTGAGATTCCTTTGTTCCCAGACATATGTGGACAGTGGCCATCTTTAGCTATACTTATGATAAGTTATTAATCTGGCTGCATTATTGTAAAAATATATACATACAGAAATCAGTAGGAATTTAGATCCTTAGTGTTGTTGTGTAATCAGAAATTTTTATAGCAAAAC
Organism: Acrocephalus scirpaceus scirpaceus; assembly: GCA_910950805.1. NCBI lineage: Eukaryota > Metazoa > Chordata > Aves > Passeriformes > Sylviidae > Acrocephalus > Acrocephalus scirpaceus. The sequence goes on along the minus strand of OU383773.1, from coordinate 141,839,363 downwards.
TCTCCTCTGGACTGGAAAATGATACTGAAAATGAACTATTAAGGAAATTAATTTTGATGAAGTACAGATTTAAAAAGACATTTGAAAAAAATTCAAATTCTTAATTAGTCTTCCTAAATTAAGTCTCTTTTAGTATATCTTTAATATAGAAGACACTTCCCCAAAATTTCTATAAAACAAAAATAAAAATACTCCAAACAACAGCCGAATCAAATCAGCAGTACTTTGGGGCACAAAGTAAGATTCAAATGTGAAACATCTGTCTGTCAGCTGCTGCCAAGCCACCATGCCTTGCTCCAGCAGACTGAGGTGCTCTCAGTGGAAATATCCCTTGACTTATGGTTCATGCCAAGCCTCATGCACCTTGAATCCTGTGCTCAGTTTCGGACCCCTCACTAAAAGACAGACATGTCCAGAGGACAGAAGAGGTGGTGAAGGGGCTGGAACACAGATCCTGCAGCTGAGGAGCAGCTGAGGGAGCTGGAGTTGTTCAGCTGGGAGAAGAGGAGGCTCAGGCGAGACCTTACCGCTCTCTACAAATCCCTGACAGGAGAGGATATGACCTGGAGGTCAGTCTCTTCTCCCAGGCAGCCAAGAATAGAACAAGGGGTAATGGCCTCAAGTTGTGTTCAGGCTGGATATTAGGAAAGATTTCTTCACTGGAAGAGTGGATAAGTATTGAATGGGCTTCCAAGGAAAGTGGTGGAGTCGCCAGTGCAACTTCTGAGTGCTGTATTTTTTTTGACAAAAAAGAGAATGTAATATAAGAGTTATTATTCTCATAGAAAGTGTTATATTTTGCATTAACAGCACATTTCTTTGAAACATCCATTCCCTTTCCAACTGATATCTTGTGTTTGGAGCTGATCTTGGCTCAGGGACCAAAATGCAGAAAGCAAAGCCACCAGCCTTCTTCCCTAGCTCCATTGTCCAGTACTAGGATGTCTCCAGGCTATGAAGCAAAATCCTGAGTTTCTCCAGCTTCTGAGGGCTGTACGTGATGTTTATAATCCTGGGACTTGATGATAATCCTGTTGTCCAACCCAGCCCAGTGAAGTCCAATCCAAGTATGTTCCTGAAATAGTGTGAACACTCAGGATAACCCTCCTAGTAACAAGTTCCAGGCTTTTATGTGCAAGGGTTTCCCCCACAAATTAGATTCATAGATTACTATGCTTATGATTCCATAAATATTTATACCCTCTAGCAAACTGAATAATATAATAACTTCACAAAAGAAGAGCTCTTCATGTGTTTGCATGGAATCTAGTGAAGATTTTTCCCTTTATGGAAATTTTTGCCTTTCTTAAGGGGCTATTAAAAACTCCTAAATATTAAAGTCATTCCCACAAACTATTGAGCTGCTAAAAGATATGTTCACTTTTTGAAAGCTGTCAATTATGACTGATACCTGATCCATTTTAGCTGTTCTATTGCACTTGTAGCATTGTTCTCCCTGGATTGTGATTCTGAGGGAAATCATGATTCAAAGCATTTAACAGAAGTTGAATGGAATCATTCACATGACCAAAGTGACACATCTGCACATGTTTTTGCAAGCTCAGTTCTCAAAACCAGATGCTAATAGTTTACCAGTTATACACAATAGTTAACTAGCTCCTAGCAGAATGTAAAACAACACTAGGAAAGAATCTATTATCTTTTTATTAACAGGCAAGCAATACTAAACAAACTCTTAAAAGATTTTTTAAAAAGGGAAAAAAACCCAACAATCCATTATCCTTTAAATATTCTGGTATCTAAAAGGTTGCTTACTAGACCAAATCCAATAAAATTAACTAGGTAGATTAGCTCAGTTCATTGCTTTTAATTAAACACATCCTGAGCTATGCTCTCAATGAATTAACAACAACATTTGCAGCTTCTCATTTACACACTTGCTAAAGTAGCAATTGAAGCAACTGTATTCTAACTAAATACTGAGGGAGAATGGTACATAAGGAGGCAGGTGTAGGTTTTCCAAGCCAATAGAATTAATCTCAAGGGACAGGGAGGGATGATCCAGGTGTATTTTAACTTAGAAGTACCACATTTCAAAAGCATGTAATCCACAGTGTAATCCCAAATCCTTCTTAAGGAAAGGCTTTACTGCAAAAATATTATCCTGACCTTTCTCTTACTGTTGCTATGGAAAGACATGTTCCCTGGCTTCTGGCAAAGGACCAGTAATTGTATTTAAATGGGGTGTTGAACAACCATAGTGTGTGCAGTGTGCTATTATTTCTTTGTGGGAGGTTTATTATAGGTTTCTGGTGTATAATCTAAATTAGATGTCTGAGGAAAAATAATGCTTTTAAGTTTGAAAATTGTATTCTGTCTTTTAAATTCCCCGATTTCTCTGATAGTCTTTTGAAGATTTTCTGAAGCTGTAAATGTTATCTATATTCCTTAATCAAACCATCCTTTCAACCAGCTGCAGCAGAAGATCTCCCTTTTATGTTTATGGGAACTTGTATGCAATTATTTTACAGAGATGAACTTGCTATAAACAACCCTATCATTTTTAGACTTTCAAATTTCATTGTCTTAAGCACAAATCAACATTGACGCTGCTCTAGTCTGGCTCTGATATGCTGTTTAACATTAACATGGGTGGGTGATCTTTTATTCAATTTCATTATATTAGTGAGTAAATTTAGTGAAGTAAGTTAACCCAGTTTGGGGAATCAAATTTTTCAAGCTATTCACGGTACTTAAATCTTAACAGATTAGTTGACACAGAAAAAAGGAAACAACATATTACCCTTGCTTGCAACAAGTGACTGGAAATGAATAAATTTTAGACTAAAGTCCTGGTAACTAGGTGATTATTAGTATCTTGTATGTTACCTTTCTGTTATATGTGTTTTTAAAAAATTAAAATTACATATTTGATTACATTTAGCCTTTTATTCCCCTCTTTAAAAACAAAATATTTTTGTTTATATAAGTACGTAATTATTCAAGGGGCTAAACCTTCAAGTCAAGGTGTGCTTGGCTTAAAAACAAAAGTCAGTCAAATATAAATGGTTCTAGCATAGGCTTCTCACTGAAATCAGATGATGATTTTGGTTGGAGATGTGGGATAGTTCCAGATAGGGATGTTTCTCTAGAATCTCCTACCGTCTGCTCACAAAGATACACTCATGTATCATGAAATGAGTGATTCATGCCCATGAAATGCCATAGAAAAGCAATTTAACTTCTTATAAAGTTGCATATGATCTGAACTTGTCACATCTTGTTCCTCTCTCCGTGCCTTTTTGCTTACAGTGACTTTTCAGCAAAGGTTATCTTTCTTGACTTTCTCTTAAAAAACGTTTTCCTGCTGTTTCCATCCTCAGTGCCTCTGAAAGAGCCACTTCTGCTACAATCTGCTGTGAATCAGCTGCCTGATTAAGTTCAGGAAAAAGATGATATATACACCTGCTATTTTCCCATTTCCTTAACTGTGTTGTACTTACTGATGCTCAACCCTCCTCCCCTAAGAAGTGTTTATCTTCAGTATGAACCGGGGCTGCTTAACACAGATCTAATTCCAAGTGTAACTTTACTCCTCTTCATAATCAGGAAACAAAAAATTTGGACTCTTCTGCTCAGCTTCTGAAAGAAGTAACTTTGACCATAATTACAGACAGGAAAAATATAATAGGCCAACAGTCTAACACTTGCCTAATTTAATGTCATTTACAATTTCTGTCTGTTTGGTGCCCCATGAGTGTATTAGTGCAGTGTGTTGGTCTGCAAACAAACACAAAACTGTTCTCCTGAGTATGACCAGAGCTTCCTCCAGCTCAGGATCTATCCCATGGCAGGTACCAGTTACAGGTACCCTGGGCAAGATATAAGAACCTGCAAACAGATTGTGACACGCTTCCCAGGAGTGCTGAATTATTGCAGCTTCAGGTCTTAACAATTACTGATTTACCCCTTCTTTTTCCTTTTAATATTAAACTGTAAACTTCCTAAAAACACGGGATTTTGTATCAGCCTCATGTGGTCTGGAAAAGTATTTATTTTTTAAATTTGATACTTTGCAATAGCTTTATTCAAAGACCTCTAGTGATTGTCTTGATGGAGAAATGATATCCTATTAATATTCTTCATAATTATAATTCTGAAGATCTTTAGCAATTTATACACAATCTCTTTTCCATTACAAAGCATACTGCTCTACTGAAATGCTCCATACATCTAACTACACTTACCATTCTCTTAGTGCTGTCTTCTAATTATTCACTGTGTTACCTGACCATTATTAGTGATGAGTGTTATGCAAATTATGAGAAAGTAAAAAAAGGAAATAAAGGAATTTTATAAATGTAGAAATTATGGGGAATACACTCATCTTCTAATGCCAATTACTGGCTAACCTATTTAAAAGTCAATATCAACCGAATTTATCACTACTGAATAAACTTCAATAGTGATAAATAAATATTACTACTGAATAAACTTCAGTAGTAATAACAAGCAAGGATTGCTGCTTAGTGTATTTCTTTTGATCTGATATCCTGTTCATGTCCTGCCCAATCATTTTAAAGATTGCTTAAGCTAATGGATATTATTTTGATCTAGGCTGACAAAGAATATGGGATCACTTTCCAATGGTATCTGTCTACTAGTAATTTTTATATTGTACAGTAACTTGATGACTCATGATTATCTGACACATAGTGTTTAGTGTTATGTTACTTAATGTACCATGGGAATGGATTTGCTGAACAAGAAGGTTCAGTTCTACAAATTCCTTTTAACAGTGTTCTTCATAAGGGACTTAAACTATCCAAAGGTTCACAGAGTTTTTTAAGTCTTTGGAAAAACATGCATTTTACTGCTGGCATTTCCAGCCTCAAGGTGTGGCTAATACAACTATTTTGTCTTTTACCAGATGGGGCGTAGAGAAAAACCTGAGGAATGTTGTCAAGTTGTGTTTCACTGGCTGCTCCAAGGTTTCTATGCATGAGGCATGCCACTGACATCACTCACTCACAATGTATGGTCTGAAGCGATCAGACTAAGAAAATCTGGAGATAAAAGTAGGAAAGCAGCAGGGGGACTAGAGTGAGTGAAGCAAAACATATCAATCTGTGGAAGAAGCCTGACTGCTTCCAATTGTACTGTCATGATCTTCTGATTTATCCTCCAGGGTGGAAGGATTGCAATTATTCTGTACCAACAGGTACAGAAATGGAAGGAAAAATACATCTTGAGCATAGTTAAAGAGTTGTCAGTTTTATACAAAATCTCTTTTGATGCCATCTTATACCTGTGTTAAGCTCAAACCAAAATTCAATCAAGTTTGTTTTATATGGCTCACAAATATTTAAATCCACCAAGTTTGTATAGGCTTAAAAGCCTAAATGAATTTGGATGAACATGTACTGCTCTGGTCTCAAATACTGAGAACACAGCCACTAGCTGTAACTCAGAGGTTTGGTTTGTGAACTAAATAATAAATACTGTAGTGTATAACACCGTAAATGTCCGATTCTCACGTGTGTTAGTAAGTTGTATATCAAGAATAATTCCAAGAAACAAATATAATTGCACAAATTTTATGCCACTCTCAGAGAAGCCATGCTCTCTGTGTTCTGAGTATCTAATAAATATTCTTTGTAAGCCTCCTCTGACCTAGGAAATTATTGCTATTTTACTAAGAAGATATTAAAGTAGAAGCAAGCTAAGTGATTTGCATAAGTAATAATAGGATGTCAATGGTGAAGGTTAGTAAAAAGGCACAAGGAATTCCAGTGCTGTAAGTAGCAGTCAGAATCTTTTCCAGGAAAATTGAAAAGAAAAAAATCCTGCCAAAATGAGTCTGTGATAATTTCTAGAGAGTATTGTAATTTCAGTCAAACCTATCAGTCTCTAGTCAAAACGTGGAAAAGCGTAGATTTGAATGGACTTTTAGAAGAAATGAAAATTTATATTTTGCCTAATCTTAAAAATCCATTCCATTCTTTGATTGAACAAGAAAACACAGGAAAATTATCCATTCAAAACTAGATCTCTTTATTAAAAACACCAACTGCGAACATTTTTAAATTTGAAATGATTGAAACTTCTAGCCAAAAGAATTACTTGGTTTTAATCCAGAATTTTTGAATACATCTATTTGTTCAAAAAATCATGGGGGATTCCCATGGCAATTGTCTTAAGATTTCTATCTTTGAACAATTCACTACTTTAATTCAGTGCTTTTCCTATACAATTATCCAAATGATGTCTTTGTGCTTTCCAGTGAGGATATTTGAATTGCATAATTTTCAGGTTTTTTATGTGCCTGCTTCTGTGCACGTTTTGAGCCAAACCTCTGTCAGCCCTCGGATCTTTGGTCTATTTTGAAACAAAGACATCCTGCAAGACTGAATGTCCCTCCCAAAATCCCACTGCATATCTTTTCCAATCATATGCTAAATGTCCAGTGGCTGGTGAGTCTGAACTTAAAGCTAACCCATCATGCCAAGGAGGGATTGCAATCACGATTTCTACTGCTCCTTTCAGCTGCACCTTGCTTGCTTTCATCTGCAGCTTGATTTTCAGGAACACAACAATAAGGAAATGGTCCTCTGGTTACTCCTCAGTTGTGTGAAGTCTTTCCAGCTCAGGACATCAGTCCTCAGGCTGTGCTGATGGATCCAGGCCTCCCAGTAAACCAGGTACTGACGGGCAGCTTGAACCCACACACTTATCTGATTTATCTCTGGTGTCACCCTATCGAAATGAGTCACAGAGCTGGATGGTTTCCAATTTTAAAGACAAAATCACTTTGGTTTTCCTGAGGCATTTTGTTTATTTTGATCATGTGAGTAGAATCAGGTATGAAATACAGCTGGAGTTGAAGATTTAAAGGGGGAAAGATGTATCAGATTCTGATGCTTTTAAAAGGTGTGCCATTGGATCTGAAACTGCTTCAAATAATAGCCAAAATAATGGATACAGAAATAAACTATGGCCCTTTTGAAAAAGAGGATCCATAAGAAACTAGTTGTGCAAAGAATGCACCTGAGAAGAAAATCTTGCTCAAAATAGTTCTTGTTGCATCAGCTAAGAATCTCATATTTTCTTTGGAACCTTGTCCTGTCATGAGTTGGACACACTGAGATATTTCTCAGAATTAGTTGTTTATAGCACTACACCTATCTCTCAGTGTAGTGTAGTCAAAATAAAACCTTCCAAACAACCCTTTCCACTTCCACTGTCATCACCTGACACTGTGGCTTTTTTGAAAGGGTTTTTGTTTTAGTAGCTGCTTGAGATGAAAGAAGCATAGTCATATTAACAGATAAAACTCCTGTAATAAATCTCTCATGCCATTTGGGCAAGAAGGAGTGCATTTCTTCCCAAGATTTTATTGATTGTTTGTGAACTCATTGATAAAACAGGCTGTGTGCCTTGCTGCAAAATGCTGCCAGCTCTACATGCCGTCTGGTTTAACAATGAATCCAATATTAAATGTCCTATTTATGACAGGAGCCTTATGAAAAGCCATGCTTTTAAAATAACAAATGGTCCTTTACACATCATTTTAGTGTGGAGATGTTGTTCATAGGAAGCAAGAATTAGAGTTGCAATGCTGTTTACTTTTTAAATCTAGCAAGCATATTTTGTATATTCATTAGTGGGAAGTCAAAAAGGAAAATGAAATTAAGCTTAAAATCATAGTAAAAAGGCAATCCAGGTTACACAGTCCTGCCTGGAAAGAGAATTATTCATTCTTTTATCTGATAACAAAGAGAAATAAAAATCTGAAACATCGTTAAGATTCTAGCTGGAATTAATCAGTAGGATTCCAAACATTCCAAGTATCACCTCGTACTAGCGAGGCTTAGCTATGTGCACTGGAGTACAGCTAATCTGGAAATATCAGCTAAATTCAGAGTTCCCCACAGTTGGGAGCAGGAAAGCGCAGCGAGGTGTGATCAGCATTTGTCCTCATGTTTGCTGTGAGTGATAGAGGCAAGTCAGCTAAGCACACACTCGCAGATAATCACTTACCTGACAGGGCTTTGGATGATGAAAAGACTTTCCTCTGTCTCCAGAGAGCACGATGCTTATTTCAGACGTTTCCTGGAAGACAAAGGGATAGAATAAGAGCCTTTAGATTACACTGGGATGACAGAGATCTGCTAATAAAAATGTAAAGGTCAAAAGGCTCCATCCTCCTCTGGTGTAAAACAGCAAAACTTCAGCTCTGACATCCACTTACAGCTGCTGAGGATCTTGATTATCAAGGTAGTGTCTGTGTCCTTTTTGCTTTGTTTGTCATGCAGCACAAAGGCCATGCAGAAGCACAGTTAGGTTCCAGATAAAAGTGTTTGCTGTTAACAAACCAAGTATAGTACTCAAGGTATAATTAGTAGACTTTTTTCTAGAAGTTTACAGAACAAAGAAAAAAACAAGAACAAAACACCAACAACCCTCAAGCTCTACAACAGCAGGAAGCATCCCTGCTTGGTTTACAGAACATTTGAAGGGCACTAATAGATAAATCATGGCTCACATATTTGTCTTTTAGTAATTTAAATCATCACCAGTCTAAGGATGGGTGCAGGGGATACCTGAAGGTAGAGCTGGAATATGAATAACATATCTAGAAGAAATAAGATATCATTCTTGTTTCTATCTTTGATATTTTTTTATAATTCATTACATTTGTAATCAAGTGAATGACACTTCTTTCATAATGCACTTTCATAATTTAAGTGGATACAAAGCCTCCTTTTTTGTGCTTTATTTATTTATTTATCAAATGGTTGTAATGGAGAACATCATTAAAGAGAAAAGAAAACAAAAAGTAAAAAAAGAAAACAAACCAACAAACCATCACCAAAACTGTGGACTTTCAAAATTTTTATGTGACATTTAAATGTATTTTATTAAACCCCAGCATGATCCTTTCTTACTAAATGATCAGAATTCATTCTGGAATGGACAGAAAGTCAATTGTTTTTGCTTAAACCTGTCTCCAGCTGAATTTATGTTGATTGGTACGCGACATAAGGACAAAAGGGTGATTTCCCCTTTCCTTTCATTTTGATGGGCTGGAACCCAAAACTTGCCTTATTATGGTTTGCTACTGTTGTTTCAAAGTGGGGTTTCTTTTAATGTATTATTATTTGAAGTATGTAACAAATTAAGTGTTCATTAACTGCAGATGATTGAAGCTCATTATTCCTACTTTCATTACAAGCATGTCTGATTAGTGCAGGGCTTTTTGTGTTGGCCTTCCTGCCACCATGTGCCCTCTTCAGCAGCTTGGAATTCATGGACAGACTAAAATTGCTGATCGTATCAGTCCTGTGCTGCCATCCTTGCAGTGCCTCTGTTTGACAATAGCCAGTTACCATGGAAATAATTGTGGTGTCACAAATTCAGTGTTATGATTTCAATAGACGATCATGTAAAGTGGAAGAAAAGGTTTGCAAGTGTAGCTAACACAAATAGCAATGGAAAAAATAAAAACATATCCAAGAGGACAACACCATCTGCTAACTGTCTGTAAGGTTTTTCTGAGTAGTCCTTCAGGTAGATTTTTCAGGTCAGATCCCTTTTCTTCAATATTTCTGTTGATGGGAACTCCTTGCTCTCTGCCACATTTTCTATTAATCTGTGGGCAGTCAGATATTCAGTGAAGTGACAGCAGCATTCCACAACAGCAGGTATCTAGGGCTAGACAAAGTGCACCAGACAGCACCTCATTTGTATTCTGCCCCACTTATGGCTGAGCCTCTGCCTTCATAAGGCACTGGTACACAGCCATGGCCCTTCTGTCAATCAACACATGCTAAAAGTCATGTGCAGCAGACATGGAGGAAGGTGACGAGATGTTTTCCTGCCAGCCACTGCACCTGGCACTACTTGTTGGATCAGAGACATCTCATCTCTTTGTCTCTCTGTCCTTTTTTTGTTAGATTTATTGGAACACTTTTCATTTGAGCTATATTCATGGATAAGCTCTGCATGGACATTGGTTGTTGTGTATGAAAAAGCTTCTAATTTATGAAGAGACACAAAACACCTGTTAATGCTGTATATATATATATAAACTTCTGTTTATGGAAATCTCCATGTTCTGCATTTAGACTTTGTCCATATTTAGGGTTTCTTACCCAGATTGTACACATTAAATTTCTGAGGGCATTTTCTGAGGTTTAGCTCTTTAACTGTGGGAGGGTAACCAGAAGTCCCAGTTTATATGGGGAAGAGTAAGACTACTAGAATTTATACATCTGTTTCAAAAACTGAAAATTTACTTCTGGCCCAGATTTTTGTTTGGAGAAATGGGGCTTCCCTTGTTTTCACCCTTTAAGATCATGATTAAACAATTCCTGGAAAGTTTCAATATACATAAAGTTCAACTCACTTCTGGGCTCTGATATAGCTCAACATATTGCTGTTGCACTTGCCTGTATTCAGTCAGGGGTATCCCAATTTCCTGATGATGAATATTTTCTTCCTGAGCCTGTCCTGATAGAATATTTGGAGTTGAGTAAAAGCCATAAACGTGTATGAAGGCATAAAGGCAGAAAATATATAGTATTTACAGTAGACATATTATAGATTACTACTCAGGAAGTCTGTCAAGGGATATGAAATAGGTCTCCCCACTCTTTATTTAATCATCTGTAGAATGAGGGTATTGATATTTCCCTACCTCACAGGCATGTTGTGAGGGCAAGTACATTCATGGCTACAAGATGCTCACTCTGGTGGCCTGGGACAGCAGAGTAACCAGATGATAGTATTCAGAGGGTGTGGGATTTCTTTCAGTTTTACTGAACTAATTAATTCCTGGTATAGTGCCATTGACTCTAACGCAGCAAATGTTGTCATTGAATTTTAACAGTTTCAAAACAAGGCTTTGAAGGTTTCTCTTGTGCTGCCCACAGTATCTGAAACCTATGGGTTTAATTGCATTTGAAATGTGGCCAGGGTGTCCTCAGCACATAGCAGCACACTCTGCTTTCTGCACGTTTGGGCCAGAGCCATTCTGTCCTGCTTTGTGGATCTGTTTGAAATAATCAACTTTCTCCTTGGGAGAATTTGCATGCAAGAATTAGTTTTCTCATGCATGGAGAGTGTTTTTCATTTCTGAGGGAAATTCAAGGAAAGAATGAAAAATGTTTTGATTTATGCAAAGCTGTGAATGTTTTTGGAATTAATTTTTAAATCTAGCTACAACCAGCTTACACTGATATAATTTGTTCTAGACCTTGTCTACACAGAAGTGTTAAACTAGTTTTGAAAAAGGTGAGTAAGTAACATTAGGGTTCTAATCCCAGAACTAATCTTGGGCATAATCACAAGAAAATTTATTAGAGATACATAAAGATTTACAGAGTAGTAGCACAAGCAATGTAAATAAAACTGGAGCAGGATTGTGTGTAGAAAATTGTCCTTGTCAGAAAAACTAGATATTGGGGGGTTTTATGGCACTAAAGGTATGGTTGTCAAAGGTAAGTGTTGGTACAATAGCTGGTCTGTAATTCAAAACAAGATTTAGGAATGCTGTTCAGGACAGAAATAGCAGAAAATTAGGGCCCTAGCCCTGTAAATCACATTTTCAAGGCACAGGTAGGTCTCTACCTTGCATGAAAAAAAGCTGAATTTTTACCAGCAGGAATCCCAACCACCACACACTGATTTAGAAAATGATAAACAAAATTCTATTGAAAAATAAGCAGCTGAAACTCAAAGGAAGAGATGAAAAAAGAGTGAACTCCTGATTGGCACTAATTGGGCAAGGGAAATATTTCAGAACATCTTGTAGGATTTGAAGAAATAGTCTGAATTCTGGTGAACTGCTGTCCTGAACTTCAGGTTATAAATGACACATTAGATATCTGATCAGTTCAATAAGCATCTATTTCCCTGATGCTCCTCAGATATTTGATGTAGTCTTGCATGACATGCTGAAAATAAAATTATCACTATACAAAAACCAGTGAAGTTCTGTTAAATGAATTAAAACTTACTCAGTTTGGCAAGTGAGAGTTTGCCAAAACTACAGCCTTTGTAAGGAGGAGGGAAGCTTTTGAAGCTATTTTTAAATTTTGATGTTCTCTCTGTTTCTTCATGTATCTCACCATTTTTCAGTGGAAGACTTTTTTTTTTTGGCAGGAATTTTGATTGCTGTTGTTCAGAAAAGTAGGGGAAATATTATTACAATAAAAATCCATGTAAGTATAACAATTTTCCAAGCTCTGAAACTAGAAGTCTTTTATGCATGCAGTTTTCTCTTTCCTTCTTTCTTTCTTTTTTTTGTTTTTCTTCCCCCTCATGAATTTGAAATTTCAGGCTCTTGGTCTATTTCAGGAAAGGAAGGAAAAGCATTAAATCCTGAAGATTTTGCAATATGGAAAAATCATTTGCCATCCAGCACTAATTAAAAACTTTCTCTAATTAAATCTTACTTAATTGACAAATCTCAAAAGAAAATAATAATGAATCATGATACTATGGAGCTAGTCCCAATGCAATCTGTTCCTGACCAAATGCTATACAGCATCCTTATCTGTAGTGTTGAGAACAGTCACTGCTAGTAAAATTTGCAGATGACATGTATGGGTGGTATAGTAAATACTGAGGGTGATTAATTTCTGTGACCTAATTTGGCAATTCCTCGAGCATTTCTTTTAATTAGAAACACATGAAAAGACACACCGTTAGGAAAGTAGGTAGCCCATGAATGCAAGCTGTGGGGCAGGACTTGAAATGCTGAAATACTCAAAGCAGATGTGGCAGCAAAGCAGCTTAACATGAGCTCTGTGTGATGCTGCAGCCAACAGGGCAAAACAGCTTTGGTGTGTACATAAAAACAGAATATCAAACAGGCATGTTCATATTCCCTTGCAGAGGAAGTGCTTGCAAGGCAGTGGTTGGGCCTTGTGCCCACACTGCAAGAAAAACTTTGTCAAATTCTGTGATTGAGAGAGAAGCCACGAAGATGGCACTAGTTACAATGAAAGACTGAGGTGTTTGAGGAGTTTGCTAATCTTCCATCCAAGAGCTGCCAAGTTGATTATTGCTATAACTACAAATCAAAGGGCACCAGGCTGTAGCTCGTCCTTAGTCCAGCAGAAATGGCTGTGATCAGATTTCACTTTTGGAAGCTGAAGTCAAAAAATCTGGGGTAGGGAAAAGAAAATGAGCACTGAATGCAAATAAGAATGGCACTATTTCTTGGAGTGTAGTGGCTTCTCTGGCTTTTAAAGTCTTTTACCCAAGTCCATGTGTTTGCTAAAATGCATGCCTAGCTGCAGAGAGATTCACACAAGTGTTAATGTGGTGTCTAAGCAGTTTTTAGATGTGATTTCAAAACACAATAAAACTACTATAGGATGTCTGTGCCCCAGGCAGAATGGAATCCATCAGAGGCCTTCCCCTGCCCCTTTTTTTTAGCTCTAATTTTTTCTCCCTCTTTTGCATCTTGAGTACTGATTGTTTGGTTGCAGGATGAGGCAGATGAGCTCACTGACCCACCTGGAAACTAACATAAAAACAACAAAAAATCAACCCTAGTGACTGAAATGGCATGTTCAGAGCAGCAATATCTGAGACCATATGTATGTACACAGGCCCTTCTTAACTTGCTCCTTTCCTTTATCAAACAACTCAAAGTTGCTGGCTGATTTTGTCTCTGCCACCTCAGACAAAATGGAAAAGTTCACAGTCTGTGTCTCACTTAGGCACTAAAAGAACAGGACAACACAGTCCAGACAGCAGCTATCAGAGGATTTACTACTTTCCATTAGGCAATGTGGTGCCTAGAGAGCAACTGGACCATGAAGAGACCTGCATCCCAGAATAGTTCCTTGCTAGAGCTTTCTACCATCTCTAGACAGTGCCTTTTTTTTTTTTTTTTTTTCTAAAATGCAGCAATTTGTCTTTATATATTGTGTTGCTGAGGGCAGGGAGAAGAGAGAGGTCTTGCTACTTTCCTGACCTAAGAAAAGATGATATAGGCTCTGCTAAACAAGCACTTACAGAGTCAGCCAAGCCAAAGTGCCTGCACTTCAGGCACAAAAGTAAACCTTCAGCTCCGTAGGGAAAGTTTGTGCCAAAAAATTTAAATTAATATGGTATTTATATAGCTAAGATTTTTTTTTTATTTTGAGGGATTTTTTATAGCGATCTCTCATAAGGTTAGGTAGAAAAAAATTGATAGCTATGATATTATTTTGAATTTTACACTAAATTAGACAGATGTAAACCAATGTGCTGATTTTGAATGCTTGTATACTGTAGCCATGAGGGATTAGGCTGGAGATGTGAAATCTGGCATTTCTAGCACAAGAATTGGGGGTATCAGGTGAACAGGCAGGTGGCAGGTTAAAAGCAGAGATGGTGGCCAAGGGTTGACATGTGGTCTAACAGACACATTGGTGTAATAAAAATCCTGAAAAGGTAATTTAATACTACAAAATCATTTCTGGTTCAGGAAGCCCCTAAGCAGCAAACTTTTGGATGTTAGAGGAATACTAACATATTCCCAAGGCATACTAGGGGAAAACCATATGTTTGCCTCATTCCTATGCTCTTTTTTAGGCATCTCCCATTACCCACTGCCAGAAACAGAACACTGATCTTGGTGAAACTTCACTCTGACTCACTCTTAAGCTCTGGTAAAAAAACTATTCCCTGATGGCAGGAATTTATCATTTGAGAAGTAGTTTCTTGATATCAGACTATCATTTCTGACTATCATCTTTAATTTGACATTCCTTCACAGTTGGTTTGCAACCAGCCACAGCTGTTCAAAATCCTCACATTCTACTACAGATTCCTTGCAACTATTGAAGCTAAAAAGCTTCCAAAATTATACATGGAATTTACTACAAGAATTTTCTTCCCAAGGGGGTGGCTCTAAGTTCTTGGCTAGATTTTTCTAGACCTCGTTGTGCCCTGCAGTTTGCCTTATGGGTTCAGCACTCTTATCACATGACAGTATTGCACAACTGAACTGGAAAGAGAAAAATACTAGCTCATTCATGTGGTCTGGAATTAAATCCATCAGTGTTATTCAAAGTGATAAGTAGAGCTTACATGTACAGTAAATCAGCCAGCACAGCATGATAAATTATGCTTTCCTCTCTGTCAAAGGATTTTTGAATAACTGTTGAAATATTTTTTTCTGTGGTCAAACTCTGGGTATGCAAAATAGGTATGCAGGCTAAAAACACTCCTTGCCTTATACCCTGAGTTAAGTGACAGTGTGGTTTTAGATGCATTAAGGGCTTTGTCTGCTTGGAATCTTTTCTTCTAAAGTAAGGTATTTCAAAAGAACTTGAAGCCCAGATTTCCTAATTCAAGGGTGCATAAAACTAAACAACATAAAACAAAACACCCCACAACAAAACTAAACAGGCATTTCTGGAATGGGAGTATCTACAAAGAGACACATTCTTATAGGAGAGCTATTCTGGTCAAGTTTCCCATGCAGACAGACCTTTAATTAATTCACTGTAAAACCATGTGTGGAAACTCTCATTCTGACTGAAGCTCAAATTATAGCAGTTTAATTGGTTTCCTTAAATTGACAGGTGTAAACGATATAACTAATTTTAATCTGGATACTAGAATTCTTCAACATTTCAGCTTTCTTGGCTTTAGCATCAATTTTGGGGCTTGTCTGTGTTTGCAGTTATACAGGTTTAATTTGAGATTTCAACATATTTAGACAAATCAGTGCTGGATGTTATGCAGCAAGCTCATATTCTCCTCTGCCCAAGTATCCCTTGATTATAGCTACATTTAAACTAAAGAAGAAAAAGGTATTTTTGACAGAAAGAAAGAATGCCCATGAAGGCATCTGCATTATTTTATATTGAGCAGTGCAAGTCTGTATGTAGACTCATACTTGTTCATCTCTTATCTGTAGATGAGATGAAGGTCTTTAGATACATGAAGGTCTAAGCTCAGCTGTCTGTGTTTGCTTGGATTTAAGTGATACATATTCAAAAATTATGTTCCATCACGTGTGCTGTAGGACAAGAGTGGTTAGCTAGGCACAGACAGCTGAGGGCAGAAACTTCAATTGCTTCTGAGTGTGCAGAATAAGCAATGAGTAATTATGCATGTTGTACATCTTCTCTGAGCAGAGAAAAATTGAGATCTATGGTTAATGACAACAGCATGCCAGCAGCACATAAACCTTTCCACCTGATTCTCACTGTGCTTTAGATCACTGCACAGGGTAGTCCAGACCACTCAGTGTGCCAGATGCTCTCTGTGTTACACGTAGCAGCTTTTTTTAAACACAGAAATCCTAAGCTTGATGTTATTTATGGGTCATCATGGTAATTAGTATTTTCCTGCTGAACTGTTTCAAATGGACTCTATAAAAACCACGTAGTCAAAAGTTCGCTGTACGCCTCTGATTCCAATGCAGACATGCAGGCTCACGCTCTGATATTCTGCTCACTCCTCCCATGTGTGAGGATTTTACAAATGAACCTTCTACTCTGATAAGAAAAAAGATACTAGCAATTACAAAAGGTTTTGAATAGGGGAGTGAGGAATATAAATGAGCAGAAAGGTGCCAAGATATCAAGATGAAACCATCTGACTTGGTGATAGTTATAAAGTGAATTTTTAATGTGGTGGGTTGTTGTTTTTTTGGTCCTTGATTTGAATAAGATCTGTTTTTACATTCTGTATAGCAAAAACTCCCTTTCAAAAAGGTTAAGTCTGACTAAATGAAACATTATTAAAAGAGTGTATTGTTCTTCCTTTAAGCTATTTTATAATAAATGCTTATACAATCCTGTTAATAGTTTAAAAAAATCGAGAAAAAGGAAAAGAGACAGAAGGCAAGAAAAAAGAATATTACTTTCTTTTCACACTCAGGTCTTTGTTTTTGGTTTTTAATGAATTCCTGCATTTCTGCATTTGAACTCAGGAGAATGATGGAATGTTACTTCCCAAAATGAACACAGCCTGATATGTGAAGGGCACATCTGCAAACGCTGCTGTGAATCTGAAAGGTGAAAGCCAAGTGAGAGGCATGAGGGATGAGGAAAGAAGGGAAGGAGAGGCAAGGCTTGCTAAGTGAAAGAAAGCACAGGCTGCTAAAAAGGTAATGGGATGGTGGATTTCTCTAAGAAAAGTCAGTTGTATTGTTTTTATTAAAAAACAGAAGGTTTTATTAAAAACAGAAGGTTTTTATTGTGGCTATGTAGAGTCTTGGTGCAAGAGCTTCTGGCCTCTTCTGCTTGCTTCCACTTAGAACCATGCATACTGCTTCCCTTGAGAATATCTTTCAGCTCTGTATTGCAGCCAGTTCAATTAAAATCCTGCTGAATGGTATTGTTTATTTTTGAGAGTGCCACAATTATCAGCAGGAAATCACAGGAATAAGCAAGTGTCATTAATTGCTGGGATCTTGAGTCTGGATGGTCTTGGACATGGACTGCATAACAAAGACAATGTAAAGTGCTTGAGCGTAGCTTTAGCTGCTTTCTCCTTCTGTGATATTGTCTATGACACAAGAACATATTTTTTAAGGTTTAATTAGTATAATGTCTTTGAAAACTCACAGTATAGTTGGTGCTTTTCTTTTAATATTGAGATTAAAAAAATTTGGTGGGTTGTTACATCTTGCTCTCTACTCATGTTCTTATGTTGACAAGAGGCATTAAAATAATCAGCTTATTTCTTCCACCTTTGAATTTCTTCATTATAGTTTCTGCTCTACAAATACTTTAGTGTGCAGTTTTTCAGGGATGGATAGGGAAATCAATAACTTTTAAACAAAAGTATCAGCTTATTTACTTGAGAAAGTATCAGATAATAACTGCTAGTTTTCAACTCACCTCTGTTACTGTCTACAATATATTTCCAGCATTTAACATTTACTCATCCAAAGACCAATGACAATACCTTTTAAACCATTCATTGACTGAAATTATATCAGACTTTTATTCAATGCATTAAGTTTGACACTGGGCAGTCTGAAAAATTCTGAGGCATTGATGTACCTCTGTATATTAAAACATGAAAAGAAATCTTGTGATATGTGTAGATTTTTATAATTTTTTACAAGAGTGTGTTATATTCAAAGACTGCCTTCTCTCACAGCCTTGGGAGAGACATTATGAGCCATGACTTGAGTTCAGCCATGTAAAAATCAGGTGTTTGTCTAAGCACAGTGTCTAACCTCCAGTAAGGTAGCTCAATGCCTTACCATCTCTAGTAGATGGAAAGCAATTACTCTACCAAAACTGATACATTCCCTGCTATCTTAAGAAACCAGTAGGATGTACAAAACCCTATTACCATCCAAGTTATTGCCAATAATTAATTCTAATGTTGACACAAAGTGATTTGCAATGAAAAAAAAAATTGTTTGAATCCTTTACTCAATAAAGAATATTGGTGAATTTCGAGTCTGAGGATGAAAGTATGGAAGATGAAACTTCTGCTTACATAGACTTTCATTAGCTTAGTTCTAGTAAATCATCTTAAAGTTTGAATTGAGCAACTTTTCTCACATATTAGTGATATGTGGCTGATTCACAACAGTATTGGTTCCAATTTGCCCTCAGCTTTTGAAAAAAAAAATGTGTGAAGAATTACTTTCTTTCTGATTAAGTTGTTTTAATATTGGAGAGACTGTTTCTACAGCTGTGCTTGGTTGCTTATTTAAAATTGGCTTTTTACAAAAATGAATACCTAATTTCTAAAATAAAATCCTTCCTCCTCCACTCTCACCCTGGTTTCTGATGCTGCCTCTATCTAAAAATCTGCTTTGTCACATCTAGTGGCAAATCACAGTCCAACACTTCACCATGACTGCCATTAACTTAATGCCTACCAACGATGTTAAAATCTAGAAACAGACTGTAGCAGTAGCTGTTGCCTACTGCTGCCTACTGCCTACATGGCCATCAACAGTCTTTTTTTTGTCTACAGAACATGCAGCAGTGGGCTTTAGTATATTTCTGGGTTTTCTGGGTACAGAAAAGCTGTATGATCAAAGTGTAACCCAGAGTTTAAATACAGTGGATGGTGAATTCAGAAAATATTTTGTATGCATTTTTTATACCATAGGTATCAGCTTGTTTTTCAAAGGGGATAAATAAAGAATCGACTCAGGGAAACTGAGGGAAAAACAGTCAAGTGATCAGTTATGTTTGATTTTTCTGATGGAGACACCTGGAACTGTAATTTTTATTGTCTCACAGCACAATAAGAATGGCACTGCCAGTACATCGTATTGAACTTTACTGTGAAAAATGCCTGACCTTGAAATCCTTTGTCTGAGGGCTGAGCGCAAAAAAAAAATGGCCTCCATAGCGGAGGGTAGCTCAGGTGCCTTAATAAAAAAACCCATGCCCCAGGTAATAAAATCAGCTCTGGAAGTACCTAGGCAATGAGACTTCTTTGGGATGCAGCCCTATACCCCTGGATTTATCTGGAATCCTTCTATTTATAAGATGTTTATGAAAACGTTCAGCATGAAGAGAGACCTACTAAAACACAGAAGGGACCAACTAAGTGATCTGGCAGCAAGCCTGCCAGAGTTCAGAAAGTGTTTGGATAAATCTCTGAGGGACATGGTGGGATCTTGGGTTGTCCTGTGCTGGGCCAGGAGCTGGACTCAAAGATGGGTCTCGATGATCTCCAGATATTCTATGTACTCTGCTGTCAGCAGTATATTTCTCTTTTTAGAAGCAACATTTCTTTCTCAAAGTGAGAAAGTCCCCCATTTACTCAAGTTTAGCAGTGATCCATGAATCTGTCACTGATTTTATACTAAATACCTTTTGTGCAATAATGTTTTAAATATTCTTTGTTAACATGAATTTAATTTAAATCCCTTCACAAAGAAATAAGTGATGAATAAAACTAATTTATAGATTTTCTTATTTTCATCTAAAGGAGGATGTCACCTAATCCTGCAATCATTTTTACATTAAGGTGAACAAGAAAAGCAGACAGATAAAAAGCCAAATAAATATTCCTGCATTAAGACAGAAATGTTTCCACCTACATTTGTTAACTGTGAAAATGGCAGCTAGAAGCTACAAAATAGCTTTTACTCATCTGTATATTGTCTTTGCTGGCATCAGATATACCTCACCTCCCCTTCATCTCAGCTTAACATTACTCACTTATGCATGCACAGCATGTGCAAGTGTGAAAAAAATAACTTCTCTTGTAGGAGCTTAAGGTGGATAAATCTTTGATGTACACTGGTAAGCTATTCTAATCTTTGCAGGCACTGTATGAGATATCAACTCTTTAAAACTCATTCCCCTTAGAAAGCTGCACAATTGATCTTGTGAAGATCTTAGTAAATCTAGGATTTACTGTTAGGATAAATTGATACACATCTTTTTAAAGATACTTATAATAATCAGAATGTCTCCATAATGGGCATAACTGCATTATGGCATATAAAGAAGCAGCATATTTGTCATCAAATATTTTAAAATTAGTGTGCAGACTATTTCTGCTTTCTGTTTTGAATATACCATCAAGCCAATGAACATGGAGCAGGCGCTCTGTTGATGAAAACTGACAGGCTTCCAGGACCTTGTTACTAATATTTTGGAACTCTATTAGAATTTTAAATAGCCATTAATGATATATCCCACTTATTATTTAAGATCTATACAGATGGAGACTTTGAAATTCTAATGCATCTCATTATCTTTTAAGTTTCTCCTGCATTTTTCTCAATTAGGCAAAAGAAACACCTTTCCTGCTGAAGGGCTTGTAGAAGAATGAAACTGAAACAGTGTGCAAGCTTTATTTTGATCAGTGCCACCAAAACACTATGAAAATATAATGACCAAGACTGTTATTCTGGTACAATTTTTCCTTCCCTAAACTAGACCAGTACATGACTTAAAGGAGTGTAATACATCATCAGAAATCGTTACCAACTGGGTAGTGAAATATGGCTTAATATGCTGTCTTTTTCAATTACTATATACCTATGTAATGATCTGTACCAACATTTTTATAAAAAGTGAAAGAAGCCTTTAGCCCTTGTATATCAAAACCAGTGGTGTCTGTTTTGCTCATTTGATGTGTTTAGTGCATGTTACAGGAACTCAGAATGTCTGGGTAGGATCTGCTGCTTTCATCTGTACGGGTATGCTGCCTAGCACAATGAGGCCTTTGATTCAGAAATGGGTACAACTATAATAGATAAGCAGTGAAAGATAATAAACAGTAGGAATTGTAATTGTTGGTGTTTGGATTATTAATGTGGAAACTGCCTCACAGATATTAATCCATTTCACTGGTATCCTCTTGTACCAATTGATCCTCTGCCATTCTTTCTTCATTAATTAGGCTAGGGTATGTAGCAAATTAGGATGAATTCCAGCTCTGCCCACATTATTTGATTGGTTCCTCCCATTCTCATTCAGTGTTTTATACACTCTTGATGAGGGAGTTGGAATTCATGCATCTGGCCCAGTAGCCTGGATAAATACAGCAGCAACCCTCAAAGGACTATTCTGAATGAGAGACAGACATTTTGGAAATAAAAAAACCTAAAAAAACCCCAACAAAAACTCCTATCATGGCATAATGAGTTCAGTTTATACAGTAGCTGTATAAAAGTAAATGTCAGGGATTGTTTTTTCCCTTCTGACTTTGCTTTGCTTCTACTCACAAACCTTTCTGGCAGGATGGTTCATTTCCTAAATAATCTCAGTGGCCCAGAACCAATGGTATCCTCAACCAAATCGCACCCTGCTGGTCCCTTTCATGTCAAAACTTTGAGGCATTCTGGCTCCTTGTCATTTAGAGTTTCTCCACGACACATACAGTATTATTGCCAGTCAAGCCAGACTGTACGTCTTTTGATTTCGTTTGCATTCCTGGCTTGCTCAAGCTGGTCTTATTGAGATCATTGAAGAACATCATTTCCTTATTTAAATAGGATTTGCATTTCTCAGGCTTCTTTAGCAGCCACTCTTTTGAACATTGCTTTTGAAGATTTGCCCTGACGTTCCTACCAGGCAAGACTACAAAAGAGCATTGTGGGCTCCCAATGTCCTTCGCGCTCTTAGCCTGGTGGAGGGCATTATGACATGTGGGGTAAATAAAAGTTAACAGAGATAACAAGGATCTTAATACAGGGAAACATTAAGATCTCTAGAGCAGCTCTACTGTAAAATCTCAGTGACAGTCCTGGGTTTCTGTCAAGCTAGAGCAGCTGCAGAAAATTGCTGATGATGTTGGTTCAAATTACAGTAGTGATAAGTCCAGGCAAACATACACCCAAACAGAGATCAAGTTATTGTGTTTTTGGATAAGCTCTCAAAATGCTTAGGCACCATGATCTAAAATGTCCCCTGAATTGAGTTTCCTTTCTTTATTGGGCTGACTGATATGGCTGGGTTCCAAAACGCCTTGAAATCCATGCAAGTGGGTGAAACTTGACACAAAGACTTACTTATCAAGTTAAACACACTTTCAAAATACAAGGTGCTGTGATGAAGATACATGGTCAGATTCAAACTGCTGCTTCCTCTAGCAGATTTACCCAGATAGACATACATCAGCTGGAGTCCTAGGCCAAAACATTTCAAATTCTGTATGAATTCTGTTCATACAGAATATTGAATTTCAGGAGTTGAATCAATACACAGAAAGTAGGTCACCCCTGTAGCTGAAAGTGATGAGAGCTCTGTGCTTAGCTCAGGTCTTGCCTAATTGCCCAAACTTGGAACAAGAACTGTGTCTGATCTATCACATATGTCGTTATCTCTTCAAGCCTCATTCTCCCGTAGAGATAATTCAGGGAATGAAGTCCATAGCTATTAGGTAATTCCTGATTTCTAGGACTACACGACCCACTTTGATCTTGTGGGTTAGTAGGTGGTGGAAGAAGAAATGAGATATTAACTTTATAGCTTCTCAGACAACCTCAGAAATTAAACTATTGTCCTGTATTATCATACATCTCTGTAATTCCTTTGTACTTCTGAACCCCAGGTCACAAACTAGCACACTATGAAGTGTTCAGCAATTTCCATACCATAAATCCTGCTAAGGATGAAAGATTCACTTCTGAGTATTACTGTCCAATTTCAGTAACATCAGGATTAGTTTATTTAGGTACGCTACTAAGTATGAGGCTCTTTAACCAAAAATTAACCTCAGAGTTTTGGGGAAATCTCTGAGTAACAGCTATTTCCAGCAAAACAGAATTATTGCGTTTTGTGGCTGGCTCTGTGTTGAAAATTCTTCCCATTACCACTTCCTTGAATAGCAGTGAACAATAATTGGACCAGATCCAAATTGTAGGCAGCATTGAGTATCAGTGATGATTTTTATGAGACATGTTTTTAAATATGATATTTGATTCCTAATGAAAAAGCAAGTTCTTGGTGTTTATCAGAAAATTATTTTTGTTCTATGAAAAAAAAAAAGAAAAAGCTGATTTAGAAAATAAAACAATGTACCAATGAAATGTTAAAACGATGCAAGTTCATATGCCTAAACATAGGAATATTTCAAGCTGAATACACTGAGTATTTTAACAACCCAGGAGAAAAATATTGGTTCAGACAATAACATTTTCAGACATTATTTCATTTTATTGAAGCAGGTATTTCTTGGGGATGTTTTTATATGATGAAACCAAAAATGGGGCCAAACGCAAAACAAACCAAAGCTTATAAAATATTTAAAATGCCATTCCATCAGCCCTAATCACAAGTTGCATAAATATCACAAAAATAACCACCCTGCGTAACTTATTCATACGTTGTTGGAAACCCATCTAGTCCTTTAGAGAAACTAGTGCCCAAAAGACATTAAATAAAAATCTACCAATTTACCAATCTCAGGCTGATATTATGCTTATTGTACCTGCATTTCCAAAAATAAAAGAGTCATTCACTTTTTTCTTTAAAAGGGCACATGGAGATTTTTAATGAAAAGCTGCTGAGAATCTAAAGCAGTTAAAGGCAACTGTGACTAGAGGAAACCAATTTGTATCCATTGGTTTCACAGCAGGCTGTCATCTCTCTGCCTCTATTCATTTGCTTGTTTTCTGGTTCAGTAAAAACTCTGTTCTACTATTATGATATAATGGCATGGTAATCTTTATAAACGTACTAGATTTTTCTGGAATATGTTTAGCAAAATTAAATGTATAGGGGCTGGCAGCACACTCCTTAATTAAGATTCCCCACACGTGTGGGTGGGAGCATGTTTGGAATCCAAACCCATTCACGCTTCTTACAAACAAGGCTCTGGTTGGAGGGAAGAAGCTGATAATGCCTCCTAACACCCCACCTATAAATAATAATAATAATAATAATAATAATAATAATAATAATAATAATAATAATAATAATAATAATAATAATAATAATCGCAGCTGGAAGTGTTTTAACAAATATTTTTATTCTCAGATATGTCAGTGAATCTCAGAGTGAAAGTGAAGTGTTATGACCTTACAGTTGCGTGGTCTGGAGTGAATTGGGGGTTACTCAAAGTCAAGAATGCAGGCTGCAGTAGGAAGGGTTGAGGGCTGTGGCTGGACTGCTGCTCAGAGCAATTCTCATATCATGAACAAGGAAATTCACTTCTGGAAGAGGGTTCTCAAGGACACACAGTCCCAAGCCAGAAAATGCCAGCACCAGTGGATTTCCCAGGGAAAATGCACTATTTTCCAGAGGTTAAACAAAAATGACAGAAGGGTACTCTAAGTAACACAGGTGGTATATTTTCTGCTTTCTCTTTCTTTCACTCAGGATTAACACCATGCCAGGACAAAAAGGAGAAAAATTAAAAAGGAGCAGAATTAAAAACATTACAACTGCCTAGCAAAAGTAAGTGTAGTGGGAATATCTATGACAAACTGTCATGAGGACAACTTACATGAGGTGGAAAACAGTAAAAACCCCCTCTGTTTCCTTAACCCTTATTCTCTGACACAGCAAAGCCAAAAATTTGCTGTAAGAGCCTTCCATTTGTGTTTGAGGGCATTAATCTAGATTAGACTCTACTGGATGTTTTTAGTATTTCTTACTGGTTTTAGTATTCTTACAGAAAAAAAAAAGGAGATGTATTCAGTTATGAACAAGACTGACTCTCACACTGCAGGCTGTTTCAGGGATTTCAGCTCCCATTCCACTTCCTTCCTAGGGAAGGGCATTAGGTGCTCAGGCAGAAATATAAAAAGAAGTTTTTCTCACACTAGTTCATAAACAGGTAATCTAGGACTGAGGAAAAAAGAGAGTTAACAACCCTATGAAAACTTCCCTAATATTTTTAATCCATACATGAAAGCCTATTAGCTTGTGAGAACATTTTATCATGCCTTGCCCATGTCTCCAGAAATAGTTGTCTGTAAAATCAAACAGATCACTTTGGCTGATTGCACAGTAAATCAGTGGCACAGCATTACTTACATACCATTCATTGCATGCTTTAAAATGTCAACCCTATTTTCTCTATGAGACAAACAGCACAATAGTCTCCAAAAATGTCAAGTTTGTCTTGTTTTTCATCCCTCTGAATTCACACTGAATGGACAAACAACCTGGTCATGCACAAACTCCTCCCTTGGAATGTCCTGAAAGTGTCAGCAGCTTTCCCAGAAATAATGTTAAAAGCTGCATGATGTTATTGATCTACTTAGAAAATGCCAAAAGCCATAAAAATTAATTAGAAAAACCCAACCCTAGTCACAGTCCATGACGCCTAAAAGAAGGGAAAATAAAATCTACTTATTATTCCATATCAGCCATACAAACGCCCAATGAATGTTTGAAGATTTATATCAATCTCTGTTTCCTTTAGTGTTTTGAATGACATGGACTTGTTGTTGGAAAGCCAATATAAAACCTCTGCAGCTCATGGGTCCATTTAAGTCAGTTTTTACAGCAGTGAATATCAACAAAGGAATTTTCAACCCATGAAAACAACCAGAAAAAAACCCACCAAAATTGAAAACCTAAGCAGGTTCCTACTGTATTGACAACATTACAAATGTCTTTTTTCTTGCTATAATTCAATATACAATTGGCCTTAGGGAGAAAATCAACATGACCAAATTACATCTGGCAAGTTTGGAAAAAACCATTTAAAAACATTCTCTGGATAGATACCAAGCCATTCATAGTAGAAAAAGAGAAAATAGTCAAAGAAACAGATCCTGAAAAAGTAAATAACTTCAGGGACACACCATAGCTTGTACTCTGGCCTTTGGTCACTAAGGCCAGATCCTGAAGAAAAGTTTTGGAGTCTTCCCCTTCTAGATAAGATTCCAGCTAAAGGACCCTGAACCACACTCCAGAGAAGCATCCACCCAGAGCTTATCAGAAAAGCAAAGCCTTTCCCTTCCTGGTACGATATCACAGCTTCAATAACAACAATGATAATTTATCCCTGAACTACTTGACATTTTGTGTTGGTAAAATCACCTGGGCTGAGGGTTCCTGTACACTGAGACACAAAAGGAAACCAACAGGAGCACTGTTCCATACCATGGGCAACAGGAGAGTCTGCACCAGGAGAAACAGTTCCTCCATCCTCTCCAAACTGAGAGCTGATACCTTCCCCTTTACTCTTTACCTGGATGCCTGCACTGTAGCCTTTGTGATGTTAATACACTTTCATCTGAAAATGAACACCATATTAGAAAATAATTAAACATTTCTTCCAGATACAAGTCATTCTCTGTAAAAAGAGGTCAAAACACAGGAAACCTCAAGCCACATTTTGCTCTCCCATTTCTTCTAAGTGTTGAGAGAACTGGTCTGACTCCACTCTCTAACAGCTCTTCAATTTTTTGTCTCCTTCATTTACCTTCTAGTCAGTAAATCTATTATTGGTAAAATGCATTGGCCTGGGATAAGCTTGTTCCTGTTATCAACATTTCTACTATTCTAAAAAGGATTTAAATGGTGACTAATAGCATTTGTCTTAATCATTTTTGCAATTAACTGTGCAAACCTATCTAGTTGAAAGATATGGAAATAATTAAAGTGGACATTTACATTCTTTTTCATTTTTCTTCTTTTCTTCTTTCCTGTTATCTTTTGCAAGATTCCACGGCTGCAAATACTCTTTCCTGAAAAAAAAAGTTACAGGGAAAAAAAGCTGTTTCAGCAAGTACATTGGGACAATTGTATAGGAGGCTAGAAGCCTCATTTTGGTTAAACTACAGCATCTTGGTGCAATACAGAGCATCTTTATTAGGCCCAATCTTTACTGTAATTTGGAATACAATCCAAAGTCTCTCATATAGTCAATTATTAATCACTATTAAAGTTTTTTATTTTATTTGCTTCCATTGCCTAAGTGTCTGAGTCACAGGCCAAGATCCTACTCCACTATGATTTGTGTGGACACGGAGATTCAGGCCTCTGTCTTTGGATGTCTGCCAAATGGTTGCCACTGTCTATAACTTAGAAACAGTTAATGATTTTGCAAGAATAATGGAAATACTTGTTACAGTTCAATCAGCCAGGTCCCCCTTGCCTCTTGAACTCCACAACCTACATGAGAGTGAAGGTAAAAGGCTGACTGGAATGCACCCAGGCCACCAGTTTGGCTGAGAAGGCCCAGGCGCTGTGAGGGCAAGTGAGGGCTGCCATGAGCCTGCCTACCCAGGGGGAACGGAACCCCCTGAGACGGGGGGGTCCTTGTTACATCTTTGCTACTGTGCAGCTGCAATGTCACCAAAGATGGTTGTTTCCCTTCACGTAAGACGCTGGAAGACAACCTGGCTGATGCCTAAACCTGGATCAGCTGCAGGGTAATGTAGCCCTGCCAGGGGAATCCGTGGGTGTGTTCTCAGCGTAGTTGGGGCCCCTGACACCGCTGTCCCAGAGATTCACCCACGCTGCCAAGGGAAGAAATCACTCTGCACCAGGGGCTTCAGGGAGTGAGACTGATTTCAACTCCTTCAGGCAACAGTCCAGTCTACCCTTATCTCTACTTATTATGGAAAGAAGCCTAGGGAGATTAACTTCACTGACTAAACTTAGCCTTTGTGTACCTCTTCCTAAAGCTTTACAATGCAGGTTAGCTTAAGCTAATGGATATTTTTCCTCTCTATTAACTGTGACACTTACAGAATTAATGGTTCCTCCTCTCCCATACACTTTTGCTGCAGTCCCTAGTAGGAGGAAAAGCTGTGTCTGGGAGCACAGTGACAGTCAAAAAGGAGTTTGATATCTCAGCACATTAACACGCTTCTTGAAGGAGCTGTCTCCACACATTTTGTTTTTGGGAATGGATATAATAAATGAAAATAAAGAAATTTTTAAAAAATCTTCTCCCACCTTACTTCTGGAGGTTTGAAAGTCTTCACATGTTTAGCTAGGACAGCCCTACTGTTTATCTCCTTGATGTTAATTTGTACAAATGCATTTAAAATTAAACAAAAAAATCCTTTAGCAAATCTCCTTTTTGTCCTATTAGAAAAGCTCATCCTCTCAATCCAATCAATGTCGGCAGCAAATCCATAAAAAGTAACAATATATAAAATGTCATAGATTTGGCTCCAAGAGTTTAATTAATTTAGTCCATTTGGGAGTAGATGACAAGGCTTTTCCTTCAGAAACCTTCATTGATTCCTTTTAAATAGTGCTGACACAAGTGGCAGTAACTCAAATTAATGACAGACAAAGTTCTACTTTGGGTCGAGATTCCTTAAACAGTTACGACTATAATCAGTATTAATACACCCAGATGTAACACTTGTGTTATATATATAAACAGAACTGAGAAGAGTTTTTTAGTGAGAAATTAAAATAATGAGGGAGATCTTCCATTTTTTCCTTCCACTTCTCCTAATGTTCATATGATCAATTGTCTGACTTGTTCTCTGTCTAATATAAGAAAACCTGACAACTTTCCCAGAGATGTTGAAGAGGAATCTGTGAAGAGGAGATCAAAACTGGGAGGATACACAAATAGCCTAAATTATTTATTGGAAACCACTCCGTGTCTGAAATTCAGAAGTCTAAATTATTTCAGACAAAATAAGAATCATACTTCTTTGATTATGATGATAATTAACAGTTATTTGCATTATGGTAACAAAGTGAGTTTATTTGTGCACATAAAAAAGAGGTTTTGCCCCAAATCTAAAGCCTCTGCTCATAAGTATACCAAATTAATTTCTTTGTTGACGCAGAATTATTTCATTCACCTTCCAAGGATGAAAATGTAAACAGCTCCTCAGCTGTAGTCAGGCACACAACATTAGCAGGTGGGAGAAAGCCCAGCTTCACTCTCCCTGGTTTGATACTCCCATTCATCACCAGCAGCTAACAAGTGCCTTAGCCTGATGCTTCTGCCCAAACTGACAGAAGTAAACACAGCAGCAGCTTTGACACGTAACTGAGTACCCAATTAAGCTTTAGAGGGGATTGTCCATGGAGATGAAGAGGACAGGAGGTCTCTTTCTTGCAGGTCTCATATGCAGACCCAGGAGAAGTGTGGCTGAGAAGGTACCACCTCACGGAAGTCAACTGCAACTGATTTGGAAGAGACGTAAAAAACTTACTTTAGAGTTTTAAGAATAGTTTTATAAATATACTTCTTAAGAAAACTACAGTATCTTCATTATTTGATGTTTTTTAAAAGCCTGAAGACACTTTCAGGAGCTAAGCTTGAGTTGGTAGAGAAAATGGAATAACTAACCTCTCAAGGTCTCCGGAATACTATTTCTGATTTAGAAACAGAGAAAAACGAATTCTGCCTGTGGAAGGAAAGCTTAAATTGTGAAGAAATTTACATAGGAGGGAAAGGATTTAAAGCTTTGCAGAAGGATTAAAGTTTGCTATGAGCTCCAGCATAAAAGTAGAACTGTTAAGTGAAAACCTTTATGCAGTTAAACAGCACCCTCATCCTTCAGAGAAATACCGTTTGTAGATAAGAGACACAAACTTCCAGATCAGAGCAAAGGTCACTTTCATGGTGAGTTTAAATGAAGATTTAGGTTTGCCTTTGGATTTTCACTTGTTATTGTACTTTCCTGCTTCTCCATTTCACGGGGGATAATTTTTTTACAAGACTATTACATTAGGAAAACATGCTTGAAAAGGTGAAGGCAGTCCAGTGATAGTGCAGAGAGCAATAGGAAGCACTCAGAATTGGAAGTGAGTCAAAGGAATCTGAGCTGTGCACCAAGGAGAATAACATATCACCGAGATAAATTCCCTTGCTCACTCCAGGTAGCACAATCATCCTTCATTACACACTCCAGCCCAAGCTTGCAAAATGAGTAGCAATTCCAGTTGTCTGCATTTCTGTCACTTTGGGCTGACCTAGATTCCAAGGAGTAAGGAGGGGAAGAGTGAATATCCCAACCTCAGAGTAAACCTCCTGGGATCAAACTTTTGAAAGTCTGATACAGAGCTATTTTGGGTTCAACAAACATAAAGCTGACACAGTAAAGAATGCTGCCACCAGGTAATTAAGGTTATATCTTTTTAGCTGGCCTAGAAGTTGGTCTCAGACCGACTTCATCTATTGTGAAAGAAAAATAAAACCCAAGTCTATACAAAAATAGATGACCCTACAGGTTACCTCAAGTGAGCCACACCAGGACCTGAGGCAACAGCACAAGTGAAAATAAGTTGTGTATCAAATACTTGTGTCACCTTTGCCTTCCCAGTTGAAATTACTTTTTTTTTTTGCATTTTTTAACTTATATATAGCCATATTTATTGGAACAGCCTTCAACATGACACTGGAGCAAGGCTAAGTCGCATCCATAAGATACTTTTCTCTGTGAGGCTCTTGTCAGATAAATCTTGTTGTCCCTAATTCAAAACTATAAAAGATGGATCTGTCTGATTGTTGCTACAATTCAAAATGCAGGCTGGTCCTCAAATTATGCTAAAGCTTTAAGGCTTTCTGCAAAAGATCCATAGCATAATCTGAATATTCAAGTACTGGTAAATCTCTCAAATCTTTGCTGCATAGGAAATGTTGGGATCAGGGAATGTAGCCAACAATTCCAGCCATCTCACACTGTCTTAAGGGGTTGCAGCAAGTCATGAGAATTCATGAAGAGAACTGTTTAAAAAAATATATTCTCTCACCTGAAAATTTTTCTTTTTCATCACCTGCCTTCCCCCCACCACCCCCCAGTCTTAAAATATTTGTTTCCCCTTGCCAGGAATATAGAAGTTGCTCATAGATCTGTGATATTTCCTTCAAAAAAACCCCACTGATTTTTGCCAGGATAATCCATGATTTTGCTCCTTAAAAAAACAACCAAAAGATGCTGTATTGGAATATGAATTTTCTGAATTAGATAGATCTGGTCATGGTAAATATAACATGGTAAAGAGAATAACAGAACTGAGGCTAACTCAGTCCTGTTCTTCATTTATTGCCTGGATTTGGGAGCTTCACATTCTCCTGTACTTCTTTAAAAGAAAGGATAAAAATAGCCCTAATGAGCAGTTCTGTAACTACAAACAGCAAGTATTTCAGTCAGAAAGAAATGTCACTGTTAAGCTTTCAGTGGCTGTTATATATAACAGCAATTTAAAACATATAGTGTAAAAATGATGAAAGCTACCTTGACAGGGGTGCTTTTAAATCTGTAAGATTCACGGAAATATAAAATAAATATTTAGCATGTTGATTTTACATGTAGGAAGGAGTCAAATGGATGCCACTACCAACATCTACCCTCCCTCCTCCTCTACTGTCTTCAAGGCAGTGAAAGATACCTCACTGTTGTTTGTATTCTGTTTTTCCTTTGTGCTTAGAGATACTCATATGCATCATTTAAGAATAAATTAAAAGAAAAAAACAAACCTGGCGCATTATTGAGTGGCATAGAAGAGTTCAAATGGAATTGAAAACCTGTTCTCATCACCAGGTACATTTTGTAAATGGAGATGGTTTCAAATATTAAATAATGTTGGAGACAAGGGAACAAATATTCTCTGTGAATAGGTATGGAGTTAGTTGAAGGTTGTCCTATTGTTCTATCACTTTTAATCCAAGACACACCTGCAAGGACTTCCTTCCTCTATTAATTCACATACACAGCCATTGGGGGGGAGGGGAGGAGGAGGAATGAGAGAAAGAAAAGGAAGTAAAATGAAGGGAAGGAAGAGGAGAGGAGAATAGGAAGAATCTTGTTATTTTTTCCTCCTAATCTAAAAAAGAGTTAATCAAAGTAAAATGTGTGTTGCAATATTGGGGGCTGGGGAGAGGAGGGGAAACAAGCTTAAGAGATTAAGAGCATAAATGGAATGGAATTTAGCCACATGCCATTACAGTCAGTAATAGAGATTTTTTTTTTTTCCTCCCCCAAACAAATATCACAAATAGAACCAAACAGTAAGGGATAATTTGGGGTGGTAGTTCTGAAGTCCTCTATTCAATGTCAAGAGAATGCATGAACAGTGATGCATGCTATCTGGCTGAGAAAAGGGAATTCTAAAGTAGGCTCCGTTCTTCATGGCCAGACAATTTCTTTTTTGTGTTCTGCCAGAACTCTAATTGTAAAGCCCTTTTCAATTGCACCAATCAGCCATGTCTTTCAAGTTGGCTCCCCCCATTCTATTATTCAACTGACAAGCTGTTATAAAAAGAGAGATTTTTCCACATAGGCAGAAGCTATATGAAGATAAGTGACGCCAGCTACATTTAAATTTAAAAAACAGATTCTTTCATAAAATTTTAGGTTGCTGTCATTCACTTCTTATTTTATTAGCTGGCAACTGGAAACACTTTCTCCCCTTAAACAATAATAAAAGGAAATAAGCTAGTGAAATACCTCTGAGTAGGAGTACAGACAAAACAGAATGTTGTAAGAAAAGGACAGATTTTAACCAGCCCAGAATAAAAGGACTGTAGAATATTTCACACCATGGGAAAAAGTGACTGCCCAATCCTAGAGAAAAAGATATCACATGTTTTCCTGATTGATAAAAAAGCTGAGGCTTCTGAGGCTGATATTGTAGCCAAATAATGGCCACATAATCCACATCTGAAAAAGAAAAAAGTTGGAGGGGAAAAAACCACTGGGTGTGACATGTTTATTTTGGTTGGGTGAAGTCATATCATACACTTGTTACAAAGCTGTCTGTTTTCTAATTAGAACTTTCTATTTAGAATTTTCTAAAACCAGATTCTTCTCTTATTCCAAGTTAGTAAATTACTTATTTGATTTCGATGGTTTTGTATTAGATAGGCTCCAGCAAAGGGCAAAAAAGCAAGCAGAAGCTGCCAGTGTGAATTAAAACTTTGTGTGTCTAATATTCTTGGATAGGGTATTCCTGGATTATGGACTGTCCAGAAATGTTTGCCAGAGAGAACTCCAGACAGAATAAAAAAGGAAGATTAGGGTAGGTATCATCTCCTGTTTTCAAGATTTCAAGGTAAGATCTGATGCTTCAGAGAGCCTCTGGATATTCAACAATATGAGATTGGCCATTCTGCTGACTTGAGAGAAAACATGGGTTTTCTGGTTTTCTACATTAGTCTAGTGGAGAAGAAAGTAAGTTAAAAGGGAGTGACTGAAGATATTCCATAAATAAGAGGTAGCAGCAGAGTACATTGAAAAGTGTTTTCAGGAAAAGAATTAATAAAATATAAGGAAATGAAACTGTTGGACCTTTGCATGAGAAACAAGAAATGTATTGAGAGAAGACAAAAGATCTTCCCTTATCTGGAAAGAGACCAGAATTAGGAGAGACAATTCCATACAGTTAAGTTTCCATTAAGCTATAGCTGTCATATGCCCAGTCATAGTATGCAGATCAAAGGAGTAGAGACAACTGGGGATTGATGAGGTATCATGGAAAACAAGAGAACAAATGAAAAAAAAAAGATCATAGATAATAGCTAATTATGAAAGGTTTGAGGAAGGCCATACCCCAGAAAAGTATTTAGACAGGACAAATGTCCACAAAATTTTCACAAAAATTAGGAAGACAGGGGAAACAGAGAAATGAAAAAGGTTTGAGGAACTTGGGCTTTCAGTACACTGGAAAAATAGATCAGTCGTAATATTCCCCAAACAAAATGCACTTTTTTCTACCAAGAATATATAATCCCAGTATGCACTCCATCAAAGAAAAAAATAAGCCAGACAAAACGCTTAAAAAATCCAAATGGAGCAAAAAAAAAGTTTTACATTCCTGCATTCAGACAGTTAGTTTGCTGAATGATGGTGAAGCCAAAGAGAAATGAATGATTAATCCAAGACTATAAAGTGGGTCAGTGCAGACACAAGAGTTTAAGGTTCCTAGTGTGTCCTTTAGCTGTTAGACTTTAATCCTTTGACAAAGTTGTCACCATGAAATTAGCCAGAATAGTTCTGGTTCCTACCTTTTATTAAGAATTGGTTTCAAATATCATCCTGCAATTCTCCCCCACTTCATTTTATCCAAGCAGAATATGCATCTATCACACGAGCTGTTACTGGATCAGGCAGAGAAATAGAAAATTGCATTCTGTGGGTAAAGAACTGAAGTCAGATAGATTTGAAATTGAGAAAACAACCAGTCATGATTGATTGACTGGTTATTCATGTGAACCCACTAGGAAATGCAACATCAGTTTATCAACATGCTCTCATTTCAGGAGTGCCATGGTTCTTGGTTTAAGTAAGCTATTTTTCCTCAAGAGTATTTATTTATTTTTTATACAGAATTTTCTTGTACTGAACACTAAGCCCCAGCAGAAATTAGCCTGAAGGACTCCATAGCTCTATTTTGCTTCTTAGCATTTCCAAAAGGCTGTTTTCTAGTTTCCACACCATTTAAGGTGGTTACAACATCAGTGAAGAGTCTGGGTATCTGACTGGATATCTTTTGGGATTTCCTTCAGTGGCGAAACTCCTGAAAAGTAGTTGGTTTAGCATGTCAGTCTCACCTTCATTAGAGAATCCACTGACAGAAACTGTGGTGACATAAAACATGAGCTCAGAAAGAGCAAAAAGGCTACAGGTGAAAAGATGTCTTTTTTCAAACCTTTTCTTTACTTGTCCATTCCACTCAAAAATGTCAACATCCATTTAATGCCTGCCATTTTTTTAAAGCTTTCCAACGAAACATCTTTATTTGCACTCTTAGTTCTATGTGTTTGTGACAGTTCAACATTCAGTACGTGCTGCACCACATCATGAAAGATCCTTAGCAGGACTCTTGAAATAGAAAGGTACTGCAATAGATTGAATCTTTTCAGTACAGCTCCAAGATGTACACAGTTAGTGCACAGGATATCTTATGACAATTAAAAAATCATAGAATCATGGTTTGTGTTGGAAGGGACCTTAAACTCATATTGTTCTAACCACCCTGCCATGGGCAGAGAATTTTCCACTAAACCAGGTTATTTAAAGTCCCATCCGTCCTGGCCTTGAAAACCTCCAGGCACAAGGAGCCCACAGCCTCTCTGGGTAATTTCTTCCAGTGCTTCATTACCCTCACAGCAAAGACTACCTCCCTCATATCTAATTTAAAAGTGACATTTTTCAGCTTAAAGCCATTACCTCTTGTCCTATGACCACATGTCCTTGTGAAAAGTACCACTCCAGCTCCTCTGTAAGCTCCTTTAGGTACTGGAAGCTGTTATAGGATCTTCCTGGAGTCTTCTGCAGGCTGAACATCCCCAGATTTCTCAGTCTGTGTTTGTAGGAGAGGTGCTCCAGCCCTCACATCAGATTCATCACCCACCCTCTGGATTTCTCCAACAGGTTCATATGTTTCTTGGATTGAGGGCTCCCGAGCTGGATGCAGCACTCCAGGTGGGGTCTCACAAGAGCAGAACAGAGGGGCAGAATCACGTCCCTCACCCTGCTGCCCACAGTGTTTGATGCAGCCCAGGACATGTTTGGCTTTCTGGGCTGCAAGCCCACACTGTCAAGTCATATTGATCTTTTCATCCACAAACACCCCCAAGCCTTTCTCTCTAGGTGTGATCTCAATCCATTCTCTGCCCAGCATGTTCTTGAGCTTGGCATTGTCTTGACCCAGGTGCAGGACCTTTCACTTGGCCTTGTTGAACTTCATGAGGTTTGCACAAGCACAGTTCTCAAACCTTTCTAGGTTAGATGATGAGCACAAAGATTTTTTTCTGTTTGTGAATGAAAAACCCCTAGGGAGAAGGAGAGAAATCTCTCTGTTAAAGAAAAGTAGACCATAAATCAGAATAAAAATCTCAAGAGATGGAAAATTTGTTAATGAACTTGTTTTACATGTCATTAAAATCAAATTTTTGTTTCTCTACCAGTGGCTTTCTAGACCTGTCTTGCTAACAAACACACAGCAAGGAGGGACACAACACTATCAAAGTTATTGAGCCTCATATCCTAGCTCATCCTATACCTTCTTCTGTGGGTGATGGGTAAGACAGACTTTGGAGGATGGGTGTTTCCATTTTTGCAGATGAGGCCCCTCAGTGTAGCTTCACCCCAACCTGGAGCCAGAAGTGACCCCATCACATAACCAGAAAGACGCACTGCCCTTCCCCATTAATAAACTTATACCTCATCTGAGAGACTTCATTCACAGCTTGGGAACAACAGCTACAACAGCTCGTAAAAGTATTTTCACTTGTTAGTGGAAAAAGAAATTCGTAGGAGAGGGTAGAAGAGTGAACATGACAAGTTTTAACTGCATTTCACTACTGCTGTCAGACAAAAAAGGAGGTATGTTATAGTTGGAAAGGGACCAGAAAACTTAAGAGAATAAGATATAAGCCATCCATCATTAGCAGATATGGAATAACCCATCCACAACAGAAGCGATCAGTATAATTTGATTTGTTGTCTGAACGATACAAAAATATTTCCCCAGATACATTTAATCATGTACATTTTTGTTGTTGTTGTTCATTAACACTTGCAGTGCTTTCCACAATCCTGCTTACAATCTGCCACTGGCTGCAGCCATGGCTTCCACAAGGAAATTATGAGCTGTGTGAGAAAGTATTTTTTCTAACAGCTTGTGAAAACCATTGGGTACCCTTTGCTTACACTCTGAAAAAAACCCCAGATGAGTTAAAGGTCAAGATCTGCCTTTTTACACGTACTTTGTGTACATTATAGTGTTTCCTCGTCCAT
The DNA here is from genome assembly GCA_910950805.1 of Acrocephalus scirpaceus scirpaceus. NCBI lineage: Eukaryota > Metazoa > Chordata > Aves > Passeriformes > Sylviidae > Acrocephalus > Acrocephalus scirpaceus. The sequence goes on along the minus strand of OU383773.1, from coordinate 141,802,327 downwards.
TTCCTCTGACAGATTTTTAAAGTTCTCTCTTGACAGGCAAATCGTTATTTTCCTACAATCTGAACAAAATTAGATTCACATGACAGCCCTCTTAATGCTGACTAACAAGTGCCCTAACCATGCTAATGCATTTCAAGGGAGCACATGTGACTTTGCAGTCCAGAAGCATTAATACAGGGACACAAATAGCATTATTTGCTGTGTCCTGGGCCCATTTTCTTTTTCACAGCCTATAAATACTGAGACTGTCAAATCCTGACAGTGTGGCAGCATGGTGTCAGGATTTCTCTGCAATGAGCAATTGAATGTCATTTGAAAGTGGTGTATTTTAATTAGCATGATGCTAGACACCACCAGCCATAGTAAAACTGCACAGAGTTGTGGACAAATTGTACTTGGTCAGTATTCAAAAAGAAAAAATATTTGCAAGAACAATGTATTGTACCTAAAAGTTAACATTTTGCTAGATTTTTAAATTATTAATTTATCACAAGTAGTCAAAGATACTTTTCTATCATGTCTAAATTTTCTCTTTTTTTACTGTACTAGGTGGTTATGCTAATCTTTGGTGCTAATGTAACCATCTTTGCTAACAGTCAGTTCTATAAACTGTTTACAAACATGGCAAGGGAACCAATGGGAGCCTTTTCCATTTAGGTCACTGCTTTGGAGTTAAACCAATGCCATGAACTTTTGAGAGTCCCGGCTTCAGAGTGGCACTGGGCATGATCTAATGAGCACTCACAGTCATAAAAGAATCTGATCTATGCAAATAAATAATGCTTAATAAAACAATTACATCATACATGAGAAACAGCTGCGGCAGCAAATACTCTGTGGTTACTTGTGCAATAAGAAAGCTTCCAAAAAGAAGAATTAGGCACAAAATGTTCAGTAGGTCTCAATTATTTCTTCCTTTTTCCATAGCATTACTTGAATGCTGTAAACCTAAAATCATTTCACAATAGAACCTGGTACGTTTCTGTTTGTGGATGACTTTAAAAAAAAAAAAAAGTGAATCTGTACTGTACCAGAGTAATACAGAACTATTATTTTTGTGTGTGTATGCACATACATATATGTATGAACAGCAGATGCTATGATTATGAATGCTTTCAGCCCATCTATTTTCTTTCAGTAAAATCCTAAGATAAACACATGGACCTGTATAAACACTATGAAAAGAAAAATTGCATTGCAATACAAACCTAAGCTAACACTCATTGAGGAGGCTGTTTGGAAGCACTTTATCCCAAGGCAGAGAAGTACCAAATCCAGCCCTTGGATTCACAGGGCAGCCAAGAGCAAAGAGTGTGAGGCCCCCCAGGAAAAACAGGGCTTGACTTTCAACTCTACAGCTCTGCACATGAACAGTTTCAGCATGGACTGCAAACAGGGCACTCATGTCCTGGGATGGAGAAAACATTTCAGTCTGAAAGATGTAGGACAGGTTTTAAACCTGTGCCATATCATCAAACCACACCACTGATATCCAGGAAGCAGATACCAAGGAGTGGTTTTATTTTGGTATTACATTAATATGGGGTGAGAACTGCTTTGGTAGCAGTTCTCAAAGTTTGACTTGGGGAGACCTTGAACTTTTGGGAACATAAAGCAATCCTAAGTAAAAAGAAAAAAGACTTTTCATCAGATTAAATATTGTATTCTTCCACCACTAAGCGGAGTATATCAACTGCAAACCTTTTCATATGAAGGAGAGAAATAGGGTAGGAGTATCCAACCCATCAACAGTAGTGAAGACACTGATTATTATAACTAGACTTCCAAGGTGACTACCTCAAATCAACATTAAAGTGTGTTTTCACCTCTGGACAAGCAGAGTTGTCATTTGTTGACTGGCTTGTGATCTAAATCATATAATAAAGTCACATGGTGCCAGGGACATGTTATGATGGACTATCAAAAAAGAAAACTTTAAAAAAAAAAGTTTTAAAGAAAGGAATTTCCTGCTCAAATAAAAGTAGCATTTGAATCACAAGGAGTTTTCTTTCAAGATTATTTAGAAAAAAAAATAATTTTCTATGAAAATATATTGCTACTCCAAGGTTTGGAAATAGTCTAGTGCAGATTAAAACATTTTGGTGTATTGACCTGTACCAACATGCATTATATGTTCAACTTTGGACACTGCCAATTTCTGATAACAAAATGCTCTATGGAAGCTGCTGTTTTGATGCTCTGTGCCCATGGTCTCTCCTGCAGCTTGACCTTGTCCTGACCTGTATTTCCTATGGCATCCCACACGAGTGGTTTCCTGGGGCCTATCAGGAAACATTAATTTCCCTTAATTCTATTTTCACTTAGACTTGCCCACTCTCCCACTCCTCTCCTTTTCCTGTGCCTCAGATTAGGAAAGCTCTTGTCTTGACTTCATCTGGGCCATAATGAGGAAAGTCACCTTTTCCCTTTCTCACTTTCTGTAAGGAAGAACTAGTGCTCCTTCCTCTCAGTGTGCATTAGTTTAGCTTTTCTTTTGCTGTCCTAGTGTTTCCGTCTGTAACCCTGATGTGAGCTCTTTGCCTCTCCAAGCAACAACAGCAGCAAGGAAAGAGAAGAGGCCCTGCTGGTCTCAGACATTGATGAGCCTCTGCTGCAAACGCAAATGCAATCACACAGCAAGGGACTCAAATAACTCACACTGGTTCCTGAAAATCAGTATGACCCATAGATGAGCCTAGAAAAAGATTTTGGTATCAAAAATATTTGGTTGTCTTTTGGTATTAAAAATATTTAGATGTCTTTTGAAGACCCTGCATGATCTGCCATTTGTTCCTTTTAGTTCTTTTAAGTGAAGAATTCCTTTTGACATCACGGTTCCTACAGTGGGCAAACAAACCATTCCTTGTCTTCCCCCTCTGTGGCAGCAATGTGGGGCAATGTGCAGGGCTTATTCCTTCCTCTTCTAGACAACCTGTACTCTTGCTTGGCAATGCAATGGTAAAGGGAAATCTGTTTTTGAATTAAGAAATTAGAAGTGTGCTAATTTAATCAAGTATTTCATACAGGAAGAATGTTTCAACAATGAAAGCAATCATGGAAATTAAAGTTTTGAAGATATTTCACAGAGCAACTACCAGTGACTGGTAGGGTCTCCAAAAACTGCTGTTGTTTTCAGTTAATGGCTGTCATTTGTTGTGTCCTCCCCTCACAGAGTCAGCAGAAGTACCCTGTAGCTGCACCAGTATAGTAGAGGCATATGTAAAGCTAGGAAAAATCAGGTTATGGAGAAGAGGAAGCTTGCCTTGATATCATTTGCTAAATGAGATAAAAAGGGAGAAGAACAAAAATTTCACTTTTCTTTAGCCTGTGCTTTGAATAGTGTATGAACACTTAATTAAACAACTCGCTCAATTGTAATCCAAATTTCCTTAGTATAGCAGGTAATTTCTATGTCTCAATTCCTCAACACATAGTGAGAGGAAACAACAAAAAAATATCATTACATCATAAGTTATAGTTCATCAGTGCTTAGGTGAAAATGTAGAAGCTTTATCAAAGGCATTAGTATGTATTGGGTTATGCAGTACTGTATGGAATAAAGTCTGTCCTTGAACCTGTAAAGGCAAACTAGAATTAACTCAAACTTTGGTTAAATATGGGTGAAGCTTAAGGTTTCTGGTCTAAACTACTTCATTGTGGACAATGCCTAGGAATAAAGCAAGAAGAAAGACCAGCTGACAGAGAGTTATGGGTAAAAAGTGAATAAATTTTTATGTTTTCCATGGCTAAGGAAAATTTTCGTGCCACACAAAGCAAGAGAGGATATATTATAGTTCCTTGAGGTATAACCTTTCTAAGAGTTGTTGTGGAGAAAACAGAGAGAAAATGTCACTCTTCCTGGGAACAGAAGAATTAACTGTTGCTCTCCAAATTTATCTATAAGAGGCTCTTGAGTCCCATATATTTCTTTAGTCTATTATTGGGGATCACTAGTCTAACCAAAGCAAGGTCTGACTGGAAGGAGTTTAGTACCCACAGCTGTAAAACATTACAATAATAAAGCCAATTTGAAAGTAATTTTTTTTCAGATTAAAGTAAGTTTTGTTGGCTTTTAAAAAAAATTATTATAAAGCTGTATTTGAAATATATATATAAACACTCTTCCTTTTTAAATGTCTTTTTGAAAGAGATTATTTTTTCTGATTTGTTTTCTGGAAGATAAAAAATTAGTTTGATATTGATCAGAGATTAGATTAAAAAACATACTTCTCACAAGTTTCTGTAAAACTGCAAAATATACCTTTCCCTTAAAGAAACTTCAAGTAATTTAATTCTATGATTCAGACCATGGATGAGTAAATAACAAACAACGTGTCAAAACATCCAATATCTTCCATATTTTCTTCCATGTGAAGCCTTTCATTGGAATGTAAAGAAATTAAATATATGTTTGTTAAGCACAATGAGAACGGTTTAGAATTCATTAGTGCTTAGTGTCTGGAAAGCTGACATAAAGGCACTTTCCAAAGATTCCCATTACTGGAGATCTTCCAACTTGGCACATCCTGCCTAAAACAAGGAAGTGTTAAAATGAAATCACTGCTTAGTTTTGAAAAAAACCTTGTACATATGGGAGGGGCCCTGAGTGGGGAAAAAAAAAGAATAGAGGTATGACCTTACCTTTTGTCATAATGATGAGAGAATTTTCAATGTGATCACTTCATGTAGAAAAAGGAAGACAGCTGAGTCCAAACCTTTAAATTTTAAATTTACCCCCCCCCCCCTTTTTTTTTTAACCACAAGGAAAGAAGAAATTACCTTTTGCTCTCCAAAATGTAAAGTCAGTATAAATTCACTGTTTTCAAGATAAGATTCTCTCAAGTTTTTTGTAGAGAGAGAATTCTCTCAAGCTTTGTCAAGAAAAATAGAAGAAACTCCACTTCCCTACAAAATCAAGGACTTTGGACTTTCTTAACATTCCTCCTGCTAAAAGAAGTTTCCAGTTTTCACTCATGAAAGGAAGACAAACTCCAGATAAAGGGTACAAAAATCTTGTTAGACTCTTTTATCTATTTGATTTCTTGCCAAGAAATTTCTCATTTTTGTTTTTTTTTTAAAAAACCAACAAACCATAAGTGAGATTCACACAAACAGACCCTAGTAGAAGTGGACAATGTATCTCCAAATACACTAAACTCTGTTAGATTTTATGTATTCTGCATTTTGAGATAAAGTTTAAATGCTGACTTGCAGCTCCAGGGTATTCTTGTTAATCTAAATTTCCATTTTGTCTTAGCTGCAAGGCATATGCAAAGAATTCAAGCTTTTGAAAATAAAATATTTTCTAAATATCTCTGGCATTTACTTCAATTTCACCTGAGTTGGTGGAGCATTTCCAGTTATGCACGACCTTTTGGAAATTGGATGGAGGTTCAGAGTACTTCTCAGATGAAGGGTTGAAGCCACTGCATTGATGACTTTTCCCATTACCAGAGAATTCCTTCAGGGATGTGTCTGTGGTGAACCTGTGCCATGGCTGTGCAAACATGCTGAACCTGTCAAGTCTGTTCGAAAGGCAAGTGTTTAAGTGAAGCTGCATTTACTCCCTTGATTATCATTATTAGCACATTCTTCACCCATTTTTTCTAGAAAACTTTGTTCTTGTTCAGATTAAAAAGTGTCATTCTGAAAGCAATATTACCTTGTACATTATGCTACAATACAGTTTCATTTTTCAATGTCTCCTGACAATTCTCATAGTTTTCATGTTTGTGACTAGAACAATGCTGTGAAGAATATAAGCAAGAGTAGGTTATCCAGCTAAAGTCAGAACTATGACTTTTAAGGTAAAAGCAAAATTCAGAGAATAATGTACTCCAGTTAAAAGAAGGAGAATTTATATCCTGGATTCTAAAAGAGAAATATTATGTACTACTGGTAAAGTCCTATATTAGTTGAATCACACCTAGTGCATCAAAGAGTAAACATGTGCCTGGAGAACAGTAAATGGGGTACAGATATCTAAAAAACTCAAGGAGAAATTAATTAGACAGGTCTAAAACAAAGAAAAAAAGGGAGAGGAGAGGAGAGGAGAGGAGAGGAGAGGAGAGGAGAGGAGAGGAGAGGAGAGGAGAGGAGAGGAGAGGAGAGGAGAGGAGAGGAGAGGAGAGGAGAGGAGAGGAGAGGAGAGGAGAGGAGAGGAGAGGAGAGGAGAGGAGAGGAGAGGAGAGGAGAGGAGAGGAGAGGAGAGGAGAGGAGAGGAGAGGAGAGGAGAGGAGAGGAGAGAAAAAGACTGCAGAGTAGAAAAATGTTTTCAAAAGCAGATTGGACACTGGCACAAACTGGAGGCAGAGTGAACCACAACAGTTCTTCAGTTTACTGAAAACTAACCTGGTTGCTTTCTAGTAGACACAAATATAAGGAATAATTTTCACCTCTGTGGGTGGTGCCTCACTCTGCCTAGCATTGGCACTCCTCTGATCAATGAACAAAGCATTTCAGCTCACTTACCTGGCACTTAACTCCTTTCCTAGATTACTGGGGGGAAAAAATTAAACTGAGAGTTTAGCAAACTGAGTCAGCTGGTTCTTCAGCCAGATGCATCAGAGATGAAACAAGCAGCAAGAGTTTGCAATCGCAAAAAGAAAGCAAAGCAAGATGCCAAGTATGCTGTAGCCACAAACCTGAGATAAAACACCTGATTTCATAGAAGGGGGAAAAAAGCAGAATAGATCTAATCTCACTGGGTTTCAATAAAACATTTGATATGCAAAATTAGTTCAAAGGAAAAACAGCACGAGTTAACAGGCAGATAATGAATATGAAAGTGAGGAGACAGCAAAAGTTGCAACTTACTTGGCTGGGCTGGTTTCAAAAGCACACACAGGTAGGGGAAGGAGTATCTTTTCATCACTGCATGCACAGCTCTTCAGGTTGTTCTTCCAATGGTGGTTGCTTTGACCAAAGCAAACCTCCAGGTGACAATGGAACTGCTCATAAAGGCAGTTGGCAAGCCAGGAAGATGCGAACCATTTTTCTTAGCCAGTACAAGGTCTATGTAGCTGCTACAGGAGTTGGGGAAAAGAGTATATGTTCAGGGAGTCCCTAAGAGAGCCTGTTTGTCTTTAAATGAATAGGCTAAAAGGGGTTGGACTAGCTTGAAGTTCTTTTTTCATAATGCCTATCTATGCATTACCGAAGATCTTGATAATCTGATTTGAGCCATTTTCCTCAAGAGAACTCAACCTTAATATAGTTGGAGTGCATTACTTTATCAGTTCCATTGGGTTTTTTTCTTTATCTCCTGTATCCTTCCTCACATGTCCATTGAGCACTATGTGATCTTTAACTCATATATAGCTGAAAATTTGTGGGCAGAGGGTAGAAACAAAAATAAAACAAGCTGAGAATTCTCAGTGAGCTGAGAAGTCTCTCTTCAACACAGCTGTAAAGTGTAAGCTTGTTACTTAAGAGCAAATCCAGTATGACTATGAGCACAGTTCTTCCATAACACTGAAGTTAGCTCATAACAAAGAAAAATCTCTTTCTCAGATGATTATCCAGATTTAGAAAGACATATTACTAAGGGGTTTTTGCATTGTCTCTGTTTGATGCTGTAATTTGGCACCAGTACTCTCATTTCAAATTATGCACTTATTCCTGAGAGCACAAACACAGCCCCCTCTGGAAGTTCTGTCAGTGCTTCTCTGGACATGGAGGCCAAGGCTTTGGGGAGACCCTTTGTTTTTGTTTGCACCAACACTGATTATGAGCATATCCATCCAAAGGTCTTTCTCTTGAAGAAATTATCTCTATTAATCCTCCTGCAGAGCTCAGGTGATGAGCAACAACACTGGAGGTGTTAAGTGATTTTAACCTTCTGGTTCCTAAAATAAGGGTTTGCTATATGAAGCCACAGTGTTGCCAAGGGCTTTAAAAAAATTCTGGTGTGACACTTCATTTGCCCAGCTGTGATGAGCCACACTTGATAAACCCAACTGTGCCACTGGCAAAAAGTGCAATGGCATGGAAAGAAGGGTCAGCAGGAGAAATATTTGAAAATGCTGTCTATACATAAGACCAAGAATTAATTTTATTACCAAAACCTGAACTTTTCAAGCAATAGAACCTGTGTGGAAACAAGCTGCATGCATAGCCTGATTCAAAAATCTCAAATTTGACAGACACTGACAATTGGCCTGAAGGATTCCATGCTCTATTTTGCTTCTCAGCACTTCCCAGAGGGCTGATTCTATGATCAGTCCCGACATTCAGTTAGGAGAAAGTTGTCATGCAAGATATAGTATAATTCAAAGCTTAAGTTCCTTGCTCAGTCTTTTTTTAAGGAGAGCTCAGATTTTCATATCCAAAGGACTATCTTTAAGTGCAGTAAAGTCCTTTTTAGCGAGCCAAGCATCATAAATATTCAAAAGCCTCAGTTGGAACTTTACACATAATTGACGTTACAGAAATCTGTTTCCTCTGGCATGACATCAGAGATTGTCAGATTGAGAAATCAAGAGGATGAGCTTCACACTTGCCAACTTTTCCTGCTAATCTGTGTTGAATTTTTTTTTCTTAAATCCCAGCAATATCAACCCTTCCCCCCATCTACCACAAGGTAGGATTTTCCGGAAAGTGAAAGAAAGGCTGTTGGCCCACATCTGACTACTATCTAAGGAGCAGGCAGCTATTGTTAAAGATTTTTTTCATTGCTTATAATCCTGTTTCTTACATTCTTCTCTAGGGTCACCAGTTATGCCACAAGACTGTGGAAACAGGCATACTGCCACTTCCACATAGCAATTGGATTATTTCTACCCTCTCCCACCAAGGAGAAGAAAATTAAGGGAAGTTAGATGTTCTCTTTTGAGTCAGCTTAGTGACATTCCTCATCACTGTTTTGTTTGTGTTTATGATTAATAAGGCAACAGAGGATTTCCACTAAAAACCCCACAGAAGCTGAACCATCAATCTCTATGATTTCTATGAGCAGCACCTGCAACAGCAAGGCTGCAGCTGAGGAGGTGCACACCAACGAGTACGTGTTCTGTGGCTCATAGACAGCAACCTGCCTGCACAACACACAACTACAACCAGTTCTCAAAAAAATGGGGGCTTCCTTCCTGCTGTTAAACAATACTTGCAGAAATGACAGAACTGTGTAAGGTCTGCTACCCTGGTGCCCAGCATTGCAGCTCACTCCCCCAGTAAATCAAAACATTTTCTTCATCTCTTCCTCGGTGTTTCACATAACCTCTGGGCACTGCAGTATCTCTACCACCAGCCATGCCATGGTGTTAACCCTGCTGTCCCTTTTCCCACTCTGTCTCTCACAGATCTGTAAGGAACAGACAGGGGTTTTTTTACCTGCCTGCAGCCCAGAGAGGCAATGAGCCCATTGTAGCAAGAGCCAGATCATCCTATGGGAAATGCATCACCTTCCTCTGGTCTCTTCCCATCCTGAGAGCTGGGAGAGGGAGTCAGATAAAATGTTTTCACTGAGGGAAGAAGATATGAATACATATATTTTTAAAAAAATTCCAAATAAACAACAACTTGTCCAGCAAACACCTGTTTACTCCCTAGCAGAAGCTAAGCACTTCAACCTTCTGCATCCATATCCATGTAATCACTTTTTGAACTCCCCAAATCTTGGTACTCCTCTACATATTACAATCACAGCTTGGGTACAAGAAGTTTTGCCAGCCACTGACAGAGAGCAAGTTTCCTCTTAAAGAGTGAGCTAATACTGCCCTACCAGACAGGGCTGGAGCACACAAAGCTGCAAATCAGAAGACCTTTGGCACTCCTGTGTGCTTGAGTTTACTGCAACAGCACTACATGTCCTTACAGTGGCTTGAACCCTCCCAAGCAAATAACGACTTAGTTGCTTTTCCTTGAGCCTGATCAGGTAGCCACACTTGGACCACCATACTGCTAAGTGGGATGAAAAGAGTAAATGACTTAATACAGAACATTTCAACTTCTGAGCTGAGAGACAATAAATAATTTTGCTCTGAAAATAGAACTGATTTTTCTATACACTAAGTACAATTGATGAAAAAAGCCAAGCTAGATATAAGTTTATTTTAAAGAAGTTACTCCATACATGATTATAAAACATCTTCTCTCAGCTGTAATACTTATTTGACATATTTCTTTTAAGCATCTCCAAGATGCTCAGAACAAGTAGAAAGTCCTGCTGAAACCTGAAAATGTCAGATATTCTTTCAACATCATAATATGTTACAGCCCCACAACTTGCACTAAAGCAATAAAAGCCCACAGGATCCAAAGCTACAAACAGAATTCCTGTACCTACTACACTCTGCACCCAACCCTCTATAGAATAAAGCAGCTGCATAAGGAAACTCAGCAGTGCTGCCCAGAAGGAGCACCAGGAATGAAAAATACCTTGCCAAATGTTGCTGAAAGAGGAAAAAAGTCCACAAAACACCAACAAAAAACCAAACAAAAATCCCCACAAACACAAATGTTTTTTACCTCCCATAATGGGATTTTGGGCTGACCTCCAGCTGCAGATTACCAATATTGCTTTAACTAAAAAGCTTTTAAATTAGCTAAATATTCACAAAACAAACAAAAGTTTCAAGTAATTAAAATAAAATAATAAAAAAAATATTCCCCCATTCTCATCAGCACTGAGCAAGACCAAATTCAAAAGATAAAAGACACCACTCCATCCACCTTTGTTTAGTCAAGACCACCTGCAACATCTACATTCCCTTCATGGCCTCCAAACCCTTCAATTTGCCATCAGTGGTTATTTAAATCTTTCCTCTGGGGGCTACACCTAGAAACAGGTTCTTCACACCTGAATGCTGCCTCCCACATTATTAAGAGGTCATACAAATTTTCATTGACTATTTACTCAACAAGGGTAAAAATATCAGAATATGGTCTATATCAAACATACATTAACTGAGTGCTTAATCCTCATCTTGTTTACTAATGATTATTATGATAACTTCTGTTACATATTCATGAAATATGAGGCAGTTATAGAACATGCATTGTACTAACCAGTAAATAAAGATGCAAAATGAAAACATCTTTACTGGAAAAAAAAAAAAAAACACACAAAAAACCCCCAAAAACACTCCCCACAAAACCTAATGAAAACCCAAAACCTAACAATAAAGACAGCTGAAAAATCTTTGTCCTTGTTGGCATATTATCAGTGACAAATTTCAAAGCATCAAGAATTACTTAAATTCCCAGCTGTTATAGCAGAAAAGCACATGAGACAGGCAAAAGCTTAATAAAAGTTAGAATAGGACTACACAAAAGAAAAAATGCAAAGTCAGAATGGGACATGTGCCAATTAGAACAAAATTAGAGTAATTATTTGGATAGGTTGCAGGCCAGAGATAAAAACACGATAAATTCTCAGAAAACCGGATTACTGAGAAAGCTATTTGAAATTAAAAAGCAACATAAATCAAAACAGGATGAATGACATTTGGATAATATTATTTTACTGATTAAATTAACTTTTAGTTAGTAGAATAGTGTGGTAAGAAAAAGAGATATAATAACTATGAAGTATTTCTACAGCCATAACAGAACAGAAAAACTGATAAGCCTGATGTGAATTTCTTCCCTTATTTGAGCTGTTTATTATTGCTATAATGCTTTTCTTTATGTTATTATTTAAGAAAATGCTCTTAAATTATATCAATTTTGATAGCAAATGTGCTTATACCTAGATCATTGTTGAAATTATTTGTCTAAGACAATTCAGCAGTACACTAAAATTGCTTTGTATGACATACCAGATATTCCCGTTCATATTTCACAGAAGTCAGATCTACAAGAATTTTGGCTTTTAAATTAATTCTAGAGAATACGAAAAATCAGCAATTTGTCTCTAATAAATATAAATATTTGAATCCCAAACCATTTTCATTTACTTATGTTAAAACAGTATCACGTAAATTATCAATTCAGCCAATGCCAGCCACACACTTCAGATTCTGAATAAGAATTAACCATCACTGGTTAACTGAAGGCTCATTACTGGTTTTGAGCCTTCAGTACCCAGTGAATTATTGGCAAATTATTTTCAAAGAATAAATAGTTTAATTGTAGCATGTTCAGAGATAATTCACAAACATAAAAAAGAAACCTAATTTGTCATTATCAATTTTTTCTTCCAACTTTTTCTGTCTGTTTTAGTTAAAGTGAAGCAGTAATGAGCAAGAATGAGATTTTTAATATTGTCTTTCTCCTCTGGAAATTAGACAGATGCCAAAATGTTACAGCTCTCTCTTCACCTCTGATCCAGCTCTTTGATATGGTGTCAAAAGGTCAGAATAATTCTGACTGCTAATGACCTCTGGGATATAAAACAGACATAACTTGAACAATCTCTTGGTCTAACCTAGAGAGGACAGATATCTCAGTGACAGCAGGAGACCAGCATCTGACTCCTCTGGTAGGCAGTCTAATGAGACGGCTCATGCTTCTGTTAAGAAAAAGGATCAGAGTGGGAGATTTTCCTAAAATCATCACCAGAGACACAAAATTCTGTATGAGATAGTTCATCTGTTCTGATACTTCTGTGCTTATCATCAGTGCACGCTGGGTTCTTTATTGTGACTGGGTTTTCATATGTGCTAGGATCACTAGTACTGTGGCTATTTTCACTTCTATTATTAATTTTTGAGGTGTTTAAATAATTTTTCTTCTGTTGCAGACAATAAAAGAGCATGTTTCTTCTCCAAGAGAATTCAAGTCCTTGGATTAGATTGGAGAGGTCCAGTACAGACTGGAGACCACAGGAGAAATCCTTTTGGGCAGAGAGGAAGGTCAGAGTCTGCTCCTTGCACCCAGGCAAGCAGAGGGACTGTGGTGCTGTCACACATCTCCAGGCTGGCAGGCTGGGCAGGGCAGCAGGGGAGGCCACATCTGCTTTCCCCTGTGCACCCATTCTAGGCTGCTGCCCTGTTCTGATCTAGGTGTTCATCTGCCTATCTGCAAATATATCAATAATAAATAGGAGATAAGTGGATGATGGTTATGACCATTAAAACAATATGGGGGTTTTTTAGCATTATGTGACTGTGCGAGTCTTCCTTGGCAGCAGTTCTCAACACAACAGTATTTGTAGTGCAAAGAAACAAACCCCTGTAGATATTCATCCTTTTATGGGAAGGATGATGGGTCCAAAGTCAAAGACAACTGCTCATTGAGCTGATGCACAGTCTGCAGCTATTTCAAACTGAGTCACTATTGCTGCCAAACATGAAGGCTCCAAGCGTTACATAGTAGAGGGAGTAGAGCAGCTCTGAATATAAAAACTTTTGCTTTTACAGGAAAGATTTATTAGCCAGATATTAATGTTTAAATACAGTAATTGTGAAAAAAAGATCCCTCTCCATTCATGTTGGTTTTTTCTTCATGAAATAGTTCTTTTGGAATCTTGTTAAATCATGTAAACTGCTGCACCAAGTTGTTATGGCAACTGGAATTTTGAAAGTAAATTAATTTTGCCATAAGATGTTATTAAGACAGGTAAGGATGGCCTTGAATAATAATATCTCCTTTTTGTTTGGAGAGGATATGCTATCTCAAATTTTAACACTGGTTTTTACTTAAGCCAACACATTTTATTACTGTATCAATGATCTTTAGAACAAATGCAAAATAAATTATTTCATTTTTGCTATGAACTCTTGAATTAGACCTTCTCACCAGTAGCTTAATCTTATAATAATAGGGATTCTATGATGCTTAAGTAGTTTGTCTATGTCTAGTAAAAACAAACAAAATCAGTTTTCCAAACTGGAATCAATCTAGAGCAAAGCTTTTCACTTGTAGGATTTTGGAGCTTGTCTAGAGACAGTAATTCTCTCCAGAAGGAAGCAATGGTTCTGACTGCAGCATATAGGATGTGGATGTGCCACAAAAAGGACACACCTTAACTCTCAGATCCAGGCTGATGTCTCAGCTCTGCAGCGTGGTCTCACAAAACTCCTCCCTGTCTAAAAGAATCCTGGTTTGATGCATTCACACTGCTGCCACTTACCACTGCCATGTGGTAGTGATAGAACACACCTACAATGGGATCATGAAACAGATTCTGGTTTTGGAATTTTTTTGAATTTTTTTAATGGGACTGATATTTTGATTAGCCTGCTATGAGGGTGAAATATAGAACAAACTGACCTGCTCCTAAAGGCCAGACAAGTGTCTTGAAAGCCTTGTCTCTGGGAATAAATGAGAGAAACAAGCACCTCCAAACAGAAATTATGAATGCCACATTATACAACTGCTGCTTTAGTCAAGTGCTCTGAATCATCAAAAACACTAATTTCCTTTCAATAAACCATCAAAGACATGCCCCAAACTTCTAGAGAGCAATCTCTCTTCATCCTCTCTCCTTATCAGTTCCTTTTTGAGGTATATAGTAGGAGCTTTTCAGGGACAAATACTTTAGACATTTTAACTTGCTGAGATACTGCCATAGTGAAGAGAAAGCATTATAGGGCATGATGTTCTGTTTTGTAAACAAAACAAACAATGGAGAGACAATGGAGAGAATGCTCCAAATCACTGAACATAGAGGTTGTTCAATAATAAGGAAAAAGGATGGCATTGTGCCTTATCCACCCTGGAATATTCTGATACGGGTTCCCATTAGCTTCCTCAGAGGTACCATGTCTAATTTTGTCCTCTAAGGTTTTAATTATTTCAAATTTGGTCCCACAGACTGAATAATTTGGATTCTGGGGGTTCTACTACTTTTTTTTTTAAAAAAAAAAACCGACTTCTTTTTTTCCTTCTTTTTGCCCTCTGAAATATTCCACAGCTGGAAATAGGTTGTAGGTTGATGTCTGTTGCTATTATTGACATTAGATCCCCTCAGATTTTGGGATGAAAGCAATCACCACTTTGAATGGAAGGAAAGAATATCTCCCTTAGGTCAGATAGCTGGAGACTGTTCTTTTCTCTTTTGGCCTCCTTAGTAGCAGGGATAGGGCTTCCTTCTTAGAATCACCTGGAAGATTTCTTTAGTAAAATAGATACTTGTAAAGCTCTTAATCATGCCTCATCGCCTGCTGTAGTTGGAAATTTAGTCTTGTAACTCAATGATAAGGTCTCGTGTAGGCTGATGGTGAATATTTGGTCTATGATATTAGTGCTGTGCTGTGCAGAAGAGGAAGCTTCTAAAGTTGATGTTGACTGAAGTTACTTCCCATTTCAGGGAAGTGTACTCAGAGACCTGCAAGGCACTATCCAGACCAATGCTCATGTGTCCTGTTTGGTGATAGGAAAATGTTTAATATCACTTTGAGTTAGTATTTTATCACTGGAAATGCTTTTGAATTGTGATCTTTCAGCTAAAATGTTATCTTAAAGGTCCTGAATATTTTTAATGGGAACTTTGACATTGAAGTGCTCAACTTAGTTTCAAGGTTTAGATGTTTATTATAAATTGCTAGAAATTGAACCTGGAAATAACCTAAAAATTAATACTTTGGCATAAGGAAACTCTCAACTTCATGCTATGGTAGTCTGCATAAATGATCCACTTCATGTTTAATTTCATTTCAATGAATGTTCCGTAATGAAGTTTGTGCTCTTGAAAAGGAAGTGTGACATAAGGTAAACAGATTGTTGCAAAAGAAATTACTCCAGGTCTGGTCCAACTCTCATTAAATCAGTGGAAACTTTCCAAACAGGAGTAGGATGAGCCCACAATAGCATAAATCCAGACTGAAGTCATCGGACCCACTTTGGATTCACACAAGTAAAAGTGAGACTGCAACTTTATTCCCAGTGTTTGGCAGCTGCAGTACAAAGCAGGGACTGATGTTGCACCTTAGGTGGAGTTTTGCCCCATCACAGTGACTCACAGGTATCCCACTTAGTTACTGAGGGACCTCATCATCAGTGCAAACACACTTTCCCCAGTGTTTGCTGAGGCAGTCAGTGTGGCAGTGACTAATTTCCTTTGTGAGTCTGGGTCTCACTGCCGTCAGGAGGCAAGGGTGGAAAAGCAGCAAAATTATAGAAGTTAACTTTTGCATACATAATGAGTAAAATGCAAAGGATTGGACTCCACAGAAAGTGGTTACTTGGGGAAACTCTGGTGAATCCCACTTTACCATTGGGAAAACAATCTACAAAAAAAAAAAAAAAAACCCAGCAAAACTATATGGGTGAAAAATTATTATATGTTTTAAGCAGGAAGTAATAAAGCAAACAATATAAATAGAGTAGATAAGCAAACAGCCTCAGTCTAACCACAGCACTTTAGTAAATCCCATTAGACAACTGTTTTCACCTTGAAGCAACTGAGTGTTTTAAAAGCACTCAAGTTTTATTGAAGGTGAATAGGACTTGGGCTTTTAGATTAGTCAGGATTTCTCAGAAATTCCGCCCACCAGGCTTACCTTGGAAAAGATTTCAAGTTTTGCATGGAGTCCTATAAATCAAGGGAAACTCAGAGTAATGTAGAACTTCAGGACACACCAAGAGAAATTGTATCAAGTGTCCCCAAACAAAGAGACGTGGAGGAAAGACTTAACATATAAATGCTCTCAAAGACAATTTTAGACATATATTTAACTGCGATGTTACCATTAAACTCATGAAACTTGGTTTTGTGCCTGTAAACACCATGTTCAGCACTCGAACATGACAGCAGAAAGTCATGTCAGTGCACTGTTTTGATTTTCTCTGTTATTCTTGGAAGTAAGCTGTTTCAGACCCAGCATCATTTTCCTAACTCCAGAAATGTAATGAACTGCCTACATATGCAGTCTTGTTTCTATGGTTTCTCCTTAACAGGAACAGAGTGAGGGTTAATTGCATATCTCCATATTTTCCATTTGCTACACAAGCAAATGGGTAGATGACAGCATGGTGCCCTATGCTCCTGGGAGGGGTTTCCACAAATAAGCATACAAAATAGGCATGTTGGATGAGTTCATGCTGAAGTTAAATATGTAAGGAAATATTATATCATGAGAACTACCATCTGGAACTTATCATTCTAGGATTTTCGCTCTATTCCATGTATTTCACATAGTAGGTATGGTGCAGGGCTTTGCTTATATACTTACTAGTTTAGTAGAAAATCTAAAAATCTCTCAGTGGAGCAGAAAACCTCAGAAATTTAAAAAGTCCCAGTGTAAGAATCAGAGTAAGGGGCTTCTTTAAAAAACAGATATGTTCATATACACACTTAAAAGCATGGCCACAATTAAATTCAAATGTTGAATTTAACAGGCATTAATATAATCTAATTTACTAGTGAATATAATCTAATCTAATAGTGAATATTTACTATTAATCTTGTTTACCTACTGAATTTTTTTTCCGCTGGGTTGGGTGTAATTGCTTTTTTGAGACCTAGTATTGTCCAACACATTTTATACACTCTGTTCAACACTGATGATGAAATTTCTGTAAGTTTTCATTAAAATACCTGGATATGGCCTAGTAGACAGTTTTATACTGGGATAATACTTTCAGTCATATTTGCCTTTCCATGGGTGGGTGGTTTATATTCCTTCAGTGTCTTACTGAACATGCCCATGAGATTCATGCTTTGCCAATCTTTGTAAGTTCCTGTCTCATGTTCATAAATGTGGAATGTATGAATCACCAAAGATTACAAGCTACAATGAGGGTTTCTTTATTCAGGACATGCATCTGCTCCCAAGGACATGAATTCTTTAAGGAAAACACTCTGAACCTGAGACATCCACTGAGTTATATTGTATTGGTTGTAGGAGGTCTTAGCCTCTGCATGCCACTCGTCTTGGTTGTTTATTCCACATATATAATCCTTCCAAAGAAAGAATTTATTAGAATTAGACTATATGTAATTTAGATGCAAGAAAACTGCTAGTGTGCTGTAAAACTCAGGTTGTATGAGAAAAGAAAGGACTGGCTTAGATGCCAGGCATTTATTATACTGCGCATACAGGGATGTCCATCTCTTCCACAGGAGTTCACAGCTGCTAACCCAGTGAGCCAGCCTGCCTGAAGTCCTGAAGAAAGAATATATTTCAGAATATATTTCCTGCTTGGACCAAGTGCTTATCTGATAGTTGCAGCTGGCTGTCTTTAAGATATGGGGAATCAGTGTCATGTCAGGGCTTAGATAGCATTCCTTTCAATAGTGCACTGGTAGAAGTGTTGCCTAAATTGCAAAAGTGGCAAGAATACTTTCCCAAAAAATGCAATGCTCTTAGTTGAGTCCCTAATTTAAGGGATTAAATTAACACTATCTCTTTTGAGGGGCTGGGTCATTTGAGAGACCCAAGATATCAGGAAGAAGGGAGTCTGACTTCACTCTGGCAGTTGATAGCTTCAGGATACTTCTGAAAGCTCACACTCCCTGGATGTACATCGGTCGTTTCCAACAACCTTTGACACCTGGAGATTTCTTACTCTTCTGTGTCCAGAGTTCTGGATTTTCCCCTGGGGGGCACTTCAGGGTGTATCTGAGCTATAGCCTCCATAATGGCTGAGCTCATTTTGACCTCTCCAAATGGCTTCAAATTTGCTGGCTCATGGATAAGGGTGAGAGTGGAGCCAGAGCAGCAGCAGGTAACTCTGTGGAGGTTGCAAAAAAATCCAGGAAGAAAAGCAGATACTGAGGAAGCTAGTCTATTCTAAACCAAGATCAATTACTATCTGACCCACTGCTGTAAAGGATAGGTTTCATCAGTGTTGTCCACGGCTGAGGTTAATCCTAGACACCTGTATGTGATCCTGATCTTCCAGGTATTACCCCTACAGTTATGCTTAACCTGACATTCTTGTCAGAAGGACAGTAAAATCCACTTACAAGATTTGCACAGTATGGTTGCGTAGTTAGGTAGATAAAAAGCAAAACTGGAAGACAATAATTAAAAACAGGAAGCAGAACACCAGGGGACCAGAAGGGTCACAATTATAAATATGTGCTGATGTGGGCAGGAAGACAGCACTTCAGAGAGAGACAGAGACCACAATCTCTGGGTAAAACTGAAGAACAAAGAATATAGAACCTGCCACATCAACTGAAATAACAGATGCTCTATTTTGCTGGAAGGAGAGGAAAAGTTCTTGATAATAGGACAAAAATAGAAGACATAACTAAAAATGCATTTTTTATTTTCTCTTCAATTTTTTGTCTATTTGACATAAATTACAAGGGAATTATATCCATGATTTATATAAAAAATTGTTTTAGAAATCCAATCTTTTAACCAAGAGGTACAAACATAATGCAAATGGGACAGTAGACTACCAAAGACACTTCAATTCACTTCCTCAATCTGGAAAAGATATACTAAATCACAACTGATTTATGTCAGCTGAAGAGTCAGCCCTTTGGAAGGGAAGAGACTAACAGGGTAATTAATGGCCCCAGCTGTGGGTTCTATATATTAATTGATTAAACCTTTCACACTGCAAGAATTTCTCATTTTGGATGTACTCATACTTGTGCTTTTTAATTAATTAGAAAATGGAGAGACGGAATCTTCTGGTTTGTTATCAGCTGAATTAATTTAGAAAGCCGTTTGGTTTGGTAGGGTTTTTTGTTTGTTCCTTTGTTTGTTTCTGAGGCCCCCACTCCGAAAAAAAGTGTGTTTCTATTTCTGGTGGAACTATAGGTAGAGTTTTTGATGTTACAGAATGCTTCTGGTATACACCAGGAAACAAACTTGTAGAAAATGCAAGGTCATATGTGTTAGCAATTCAAAATGCAAGGTCGTATGTGTTAGTAATTCAAAATGTTTCAGCATTTTCAGTTGCTAAGTTATTACCCAGCTTGGGAGAATTTTGAAATGTTGGAAGCCAGTACTTGATTGGATGATTGACCATTACTGTTTAATTTTAATGTAGTCACACTGGAAGTAATCAAATATACTTTAGGAAGGGGGGTAGAAAGAAGGCAGGAAAAGAAGTGTGAGAAAAGAAAACTCCACCCAACCTTTTTACTTTTAATAAATATCTCATACTGCCTATGGGAGCTAAATATAGTACATGGTCATATTATTAAGAATTGTATCACAATTTGTTGATATTGAAGACTGGACTTAAACCTTGCCTGTACAACTTTAGTTTGTCACTTCGTGACTTTGGAGAATCTTACTTTTAGATATGCATAGGATTGATGTAAGCGTGGAAGGTTAAAGTTATTATCATCTCCATGCCTGTTCTGTCCAGTGAAATAAATAAAAAACAATGCAATCCAATTACGTCTTTCCCCCATGTGCCAGGCTTTTCAGACACCTGTCAGGCAGACTGTGAAATAACATATCCATGGAAAATCTCAGCCCCTGGGGACATTCCCTTAAGGGATCAGCAGGGATAGTGAGGAGGGGTGAACAAAAGTCTTCCACTCCCTGCTTTATAATTTAACCATTCTTAAGCTAACAGGCACCTGTGTTCAAAATACATAAGGAAGTTTTTTTAGGTAAGGGAAATTCTTCTCCTCTATTTACCAGAACAGGGGTACCAGGAACCAGGGACAGTGAAGAAAGATGTGGTAAACCAGTAGTGCAAGAAGAAATGGAAACCAAACCCTAGTATAGCCCTTAATTCACAAAGTATTCTTTATTTATCTAAACATTTATTTACAAAATTAATCAACCAGGATCTATTTTTGGTTTTTTTAGTGTGCATTATATTTTTTATGTTACTTTGCTTAAATAAAATGATGGAGTCCTCTATATATCAAGAAAAATATAAAATAGTTGGTTGAGGTCTCTTTGACATTAAAATGTGACCTAGTATTGTGCTGATCGTTGTTTGCATCTATAATACCTGACATGTCAAAAATTGTGGTTTGTCTTCTCATACTACAAGCTTTTTATAAAGAGTTTGTGCTTTCTTCTAAGCATAACGTGGCACAGAAATTTAACTTAGTACTAACAAAGATAAGGGTGTATATATATATGTAACAAATAATTGGTGTTTTATCATTACCATTCAAAGCCTTGGATCTTGATGGGATGTTTCCCCTCCTGCAAAAAAAGGTAGCCTGAAAAGCATCTTTTAACAAGATGGTATAA
Organism: Acrocephalus scirpaceus scirpaceus; assembly: GCA_910950805.1. Lineage (NCBI taxonomy): Eukaryota > Metazoa > Chordata > Aves > Passeriformes > Sylviidae > Acrocephalus > Acrocephalus scirpaceus. The sequence continues at coordinate 141,781,319 of OU383773.1, read as the reverse complement.
GAGATTTGTTGAAAGAATGAAGTCAAAATATTCAGAATACAACTCTATTATATGCAAAGGATAAAAGGCCTTGAAAAATCTATGATTTTATCAAAGTTAGGGAAGAATTCAGTTGTATTTCATTACAATTTGTTAATCAACCATAATCAAAAGTGTTTCGTTTTTAATTTATTTTTTGTTAGCTGCCTTGGCCTGAGAAATGGGAACGTCAGCTCAAAAATAAATGAAGTCATGAACATAAAATTAAAGTTAACTTGATAGTTTAAAATGAACGTGGTACCATGATAAAAATGAAGAAAGACCTGAAGGAATATTTTGAACTTTTGTGCAAGAATAAACTGGGTCTTAAAACCAGCTGAGTTGAGAGGTTTTTTGGCCAGGATGTTATTAATTCATTGCATTGTGTGAATAAGAATTCAATAACAACAATAAAATGATCCAAAATATCAATGACCAGCAGTGTTTATTTAATCATTAGTACAGTAAGTATTGTCCACAGGAGCAAGAAACATGGCTCAATAGGAGGAGAATTTATAGTTATTTAATATACAAAAGGATTACAGACTGTTCAAAACACTGAAATGGAGAAAGACATATAAGGAAACATAAAAGTGATGAAAGTATCCTTGTGTTGCAAACAGTAGTTTTGTGCTGAGATCAGTAGACTGAGTTTGCAGTTCCATTGTATTTTCTAATCTATTATTTATTTGGGATTCATTTTGCACTGTTCAGTTCTTCTACCCCTTGGGCTTCCCCCATCTAAATTAGATCTGTGTGACATGTCATCTGTTTAAAACCTCCACTGCAACATGGAAAAAACTATTTTTTCCCATGACAAAAATTAAAATAATACCATTTAAGGAAAGTGAAATTATCATCCCTTCCAGGCCTGTTCATAACTATATAAGAAAATTGACCTTTTCAAATCTTGGAGTTGAATTTATATTTCAGAGCTGTAGAAGATTTGGACTTGAATTCACTATCCAGAAGGCTCCATATTCAGATAGCTCAGATATATACTCACTGTTCTGTTTAAATTTAAGTCTGGGAGACAGTTGAAATAATTTCTTAGTTCAGCTTCCTGACTGGCTGTTAACTGGAAGGTCACCCAAGAATTCCATCAATGAGTAAGGTTTTGTAGACCATAAAAGTAAGACGAGGACCCATTTTGTTTGCTCTAGGATGTGTGCAGCGTTTCAGAGGTCTGAAGTGTTCATTTATTTATTACATTTTTACTTAGGACTTAAAGAAATTTGATGACTGTTTAAATGGATCCCATCTTGATATTTTACATAGTGGGATGAAAAGCACACACAAGAGTGTCCTATGGAAAACGCTAAAGAACAATGGACCAGGAAAAAAGAAGTTATTTCCTAATACCACTACAGGAAGTTGTTTTTTACAGGTTACCGACCTGGTAGGGGTGATGTTCCCTTTTAACAGGGTCACCATCATGATTTGAATATTTCCAGACACTCTGTCTGTAATATGGAAAGTGGGAAACAATTGTAGCTATTGAGGATGAGCTAATGTTCATACTAATGAGCATGTTACTAAATTTTCAAAAGATGTGCCTAGGACTCCATTTTGTAAGTCCAGAACAGTTATGAGAGAGGATCCATGCTGACATTTGTAAGAAATCTCCTTTGTCTGATTATGTTGAATGCTCGACACAGTTACTGACCTTACAGAAAGACCAGACAATGACAAGCCCTCCAGTCTGAGCACTTAGAGCTCCCTATGCATGCTCTTGTTTGCTCTCTGCCTCTCTCACATTTGTTCTTTCTCTCTGAGCAGGATGGGGAATACCACGTGTTTGATTGAAATTTGGAATAACTTCCTCTAATGGCAAGTAATGCTGCTGCAACTTGTAATACCCTCTTAGGTTTCCCTAGCATTTATCTGTCTGTAGGACTAAATTTGCTTGCATCATGCATCTCTAACAGCTGTGCCAAGGGGTGACTCTATAGCTGCTGCAGGGTTCAGGCTGACATCTCCTTTCCAGGAACATGCCACCTGATCCTGCTACCACAGCACTGTGGGGCTTTGAACTCTTCAAATCTTCTAAACCAAGCATCCCTGCCTGCAGGAGGTGAGAGATTGTTTTCAGGCTTTTTTCCCTACTTTTTTATAAATGTTTTCACACTTGATAAACTAAGGTCTTGGTCCTGAAAGGGTATGAAGACCTGGTTACATGCCAATAGAGTTGGTCCAGAGGAGAGCTACTAAGTTAGTCAAGATCTGGAGAATGTCTGTTATAAGGAAAGTCTTGAGTTGGGCCAGTTCAGCCTCGAGAAGAGGCAACTGACATGGGACTTATTAATGTGTACAAATATCTGAAGGGTGGTGCCACGAAGATAGATCCAGGCTCTTCTCAGTGGTGCCAAGCAACAGGACACCAGGCAATGGGTAGAAAGTGATGCAAAGGAAGTTGCACTTGAACATGAGGATGAACTGCTTCACTGTGCAAATGACCATGCACTGGAACAGATTGCCCAAAGAGGGTGTGAAGTCTCCCTTTTTTGGAGATATTCAAGAAGCTTCTGAATTCAATCCTGCACCATGTGCTCTGGATGACCTTGCTTAAGCAAGGAGGTTGGACCAGACGACCACTACGGTCCCTTCCAACCTGACCCATTCCCTTCCTTGAAATGGGACAAATCTCCCACCTCTTCCTGTAAAGTGGCTGACCTCAATGGAAATGAAACTTGCATTGGGCCTAACATGATTAGGCTTGAAACACTGAAAGGTTGTCTGAAAAGTTAAAGAAGCAGTGATTTTCTTGCAGTGGATGTGTAAGTAGGGTACAGGCAGCTGAAGCTCTAGGCATATTCAATGTATGTCACTCACATATTGCTGCACATATATTTCTCTGACTTGCAGAAATTAAAACAAGTCACTACCAATAACAACCTAAAGGAGATAATTTCTTAAAGGAAAATATTCCCTTAACAAAGATTAAAGATTGCTATTTATATAACATGTATGAATAAAAATTAAAACATACTCTAATGTGATAGTTGTCATTACAGTTGTGGTTTAACCCCTGGTGGCAATTATTTTGTTAATTTATTTTCTATGCCATTTTGGTACCTGCAAACAGGGCATTATTTCCCCAACACATGATGATGCAGAGATGTTTTTATTTTCACATTATTCTGGGTATGAGTTGGAGACAAAAGCATTTCCAAATGCAAATTCCATTTGCATGGAATTAAAGAGAAATTCCATGCATTTGAACAAGACATGTATTGCCATTGCAGAAAATTAAAGTAATGCTATCAACAGGTATCTCAGCCTATTTTCCCTGAGCAGTACTGCTCCTCACCATCCCATCTGCTTTCCATAGCTGTCACTGTCTCAGGATCTCTCTCAGGAGTGCACCATGCCATGGGGCCTGTGAGCAAAGAAAGGTTTCAGCTTCATGTTCACAGACACAGTTTAACTCACCTTTCTTGGGCGAATCCCATGCAGGGGGAATTGATGTGCCTTGTGTGGGGACCAGCCATGTTCCTGCCTAACTCCTGAGGAGACAAGGCAGCTGCAGGACCTAGTTCTGTGGGGTTCTCCAGCTACACTGACCTGGGCAGCATTTCTCCACCCAGGAGGGATGGTGTGAGAGGGTCGATGCCAGCTGCAGGCTTTCAAAAGCAGGAATATTCCTGCTCCCCTTCCATATCTGCCATCCACTTTCTCCTCGGTTTCTTTCCAATCCTGTACCAACTCTGCAGGCTTCCTGATCATCTGCCAAGATAATTCAGCTTGCTAGCCCTGCAAACAATAATTTCCATTTTTTGCATCTCCAGCTGTCTGTTAGTGCAGCAGTGGAAACCCACTGCCTACTGGGTCAGGCAGACACCAGTGCTGGGTGCAGTGCAGGAGAGATCCTGCAGCAGAGAGGGAGGGCAGAGGGTGACTGGGGGGGAGGCAGTGCCAGCACCCCGTGCAGCAGCAGGGAACTGCTGGGTTTGCCCCTTCTGTCCCTCCTGGCCTAGGCATGGATGCCACACACCACCCTGTGGAATCTGCACCTCGTCCAGGGAGTCCTGATCCTATATAAATGTTACAAATGGGATTGCACTTTGGATTTAAACATAAAGATGGAAGATTCTGTCTCCTTGGTGGCAGAGGCTTCTTTTCTGTTTTATATTGCTCCTCTTATACTAATTGGAGGAAACTCTGGGTGCTTTCCAGAAGAGCATTAAGCAACGGAACTAGTATTTGTCATGTGCTCATCCTCTCCACGGGGAGAAATCTGTGTGCAAGGGAATGGTCTATCTGAATTTTTAAAAACCATTTGTACACAGACTCATATCCAAGCAGACAAACATATTTATTTTCCTCTTAAGGGAAGCAAGGTCAAAAAGAAGCTTGGGATAATTACAATGAAAAGAGATGAAGCTGCCAATGATACTGTGTGTGCCTCTGAAAGTTTTTCTATTGCTTTAGTGTAGTTCTCTTGGAGCATCCTTTACTGAATCTGTGGGAAATAGCGTGTGCTGAAGAAAAAACACTTTTGGAAATCACCATAAAATCTAGTCTGCAAGCACCACATGGCTGTGCCAGCTGCAATTACTTCACCTCTTTTAATAGTTCTCTTACTGAGAAGTTGACTGTTACAAGCACAGGGTTTCCATGCTATCAGTAGTACTACCAGACATCCCACACAATAGGGGATTTCCTGTATTCCAGTTGGAGGACCCAAATCCCTTGCTGACATAATTTAGGATATCATGTTGTTAATATTTTTGGCAGATCCAGGCAGTGACACTTAGGATCAATCCAGGTCACAATGTTGCTGGGCTGGCTGTGGGCATGACAGCTTAGCCTCTTCCCCAGTGGCAGGATGATGCTCTTAGAGAGTGGCAGCATCTTGCTGGTGCACCTCCTCCCTCCCAGCACCACTGATCTCCAGGTCACATTATGTCAGCCCCAGTTCTGTCCACCTGGGCAAGCTTTCACTCTCCTTTAGTTTCTTATCCAAGGGCTTCAGTGGCATCTCAGCAAGTTTCTGGCTCAAGGAGTCAGGAAACAATAGGTGGGGGTAAAAAAAAGATGGGTCCTGTTGTTGCTAGACAATGTTTAGTGGTGACCTCAAGGTGGGGAGCTGGAACAGTCTGCATGGATCATGATCTGGTTTTATTGCATTCTCCAAATCTTGATTTTTTTTCAGGTTGCCCATTGTTTTTTATTTACTAGATGTATCAAACTGTGGGACGTGTCACCAAACCATGAGAGTATCTTCACAGTAATGACTATGCCAGCACAGTCAGGACTTGTCACTCCCAAAGGAGTTAACTGCTAACACAGCCATTCTTGGTGCAGTCCGGTACCTGGCACTCTGTGAATCTCCCCTTTGCATTTTTGGATGCACTTGTCCATCCTGGCAGAGATCATTATTCAGAAGTTGAAGGTATTTCATGGATAAACAGTGAGAGACGCTGCTGGAAACTTTTGCAGTCTCAGCTGCCAACATCTACTGATGGTGAGGGTCCATGAAAACTTTATCTCAGTTTATTCATGTCCAAGAATACCACTTTTTAATAAAATTGTAACACCTGAAAACAATCTCAAGTCCATTTTTATCTTTATATCACAGCAACAAGTGGCAAAAAAAAAATTGTGTCTTTTCTTTAAAACAGAAAGCCACCTTTGTCCAAAGACCAAAAATGGGAAATTTTATCCTAAAGGAAAAATGACTTAGAGATTAATTATACAGGTCAGCTCTTTATGTTCTTTATTGCAGACTGTCCAATATTAATGTTTTCTTCTAAATTTTAGAGAAATAAATGAAAAATCTTGCTCCCATTTTTAAAAGAAGCTTGTATTCCTTGGATAAAAAGAAAATATCAACAAAGTAGATAAAGCCCAAAGGTTATTACTTCATTAGTAACTCATACTTTTTCAGTTTAATTTTGATCCATTGCTTTAGGCTAGAATTATTTTTTTTCCACTGGAATGGAATGAAAAATTAGAGACTGTAAACCAAAATCTCAAAAATCAAAGAAATGCAAGTTACTTCTCATTTCTTTCTTCTAGAGTTGCTTTATTTCAAAAGTCAAAATATGAAGACAATGCAACTGCTGTTCCTGTACCCTAACTGTAGCACTCAAAAGCTGCAGAGGAGATAAATAAGTCTTTTTTTCTTTTTAGAATCCAGTCCAGCTAAGCCATAACAGGAAAAAAATAACACCTTCCCTGCTATATGCCTCACATCTTGCTTCTGGGGGCATTACAAAATAAGCTCTTTCTGGAAACCATTCCACTTTACATGGGTATGTTCATGCTTTGGAAATAAATATTCTTACACATGAAAAATAGTGTACTTTAATTTAAATCATTTTAAGGTCATTTTTTTTCTTATTCACAGGGGTATTTAACTTATAAAATCGGACAGGATATAAAAGCCTTTTCTCCCACAAACGTAATTGAAGCATACCAATAAACACCTTGGCTTTGGCCTTTTTTGTAGAGCTACTGAGTGTTCAATAAACTGAACAACAAATGTTATTAGTATTAAGTGGCTAATAAAGTCTTATTTATGTACTCATGTTAACAATAATCTGCTTGTAGAGTATGCATACTTCCCTGTTAGCAACTTAGAACACGATTTCCAAGAACCTTGCATTGCTTCAAAGAAATAATAGCCTGACTGTGGTGTAGGCTTTACTGGAAAATGGATAGAGTGATCATTGCCTTAATTAGCACAAACAACGTCTATTTCACTGCTTAAAAGCTGCAGAGGAAAGGGGAGCTCTAGAGATTTTTCACTGTGAAGTAAATCAAAAGTAAACATGAAGCAGGTTTTTATATATATATGCTTTACCTGCATTTCCTTTTCTTTAAAGAGGCATTCAGCAAGAAGATTCTGTACAAAGTATTGTGAAAGTGCTTTGAGAAATGTACTTATAAGTTGAGAGTCCCTATAAACACATTTAGAAACACTGTCAAAATGTATAAATTAACAGTCAGAACTCCTGTGGCAGTGTGGAATTCATGATGGTTTATGTTACAAAGATCATTGGAAACTTTAACAGTTCTGTCTAAAATCTTTAATCCTATTGGGAATCCAATAATAATATCCTATCACAGGCCCAGGCTAGTGATGGTACATTGTCATTCTGAGAAGCAAACAGGCAGATTCCTGTAAGGACAACGACTGGCTTTGGAAGAACATTGTGAAAATGGTGCAATTCCACAGTCAGCAAAAATCCCCGCCAACTCCTGCTACACGGGACACAACTGGGCTGCTGCCGTGGGCAGGAGGAGGACAAATGGTGCTTTCCAGTGAGCCCACACCACAGATGAGGCTTCACAAGGATGAACTGGTGTTCTTTGCAGAGTGCAGACTTCGGTCATCTGACATAACTCCAGCCCTGTAGATGTTTTGGCCTTTGTCGGATATTATTATTTATAATTGTCTATTGCACAGCCAGTGTCATATCCTATTCACTCATGTCCATCTTTTGTCCTTTCCTTCACAATTAGACTCATCTATACCTGCAAATCAGCCTGGAAAAAGGTGTGCTAGTTTAGACAAGGCTTTATTCTGTTAGACACCCTGAAGTATATAAAAATCTGCCAAGTTCCTGTGTGTACATATTGTGAAAGTATTATTAAGTTACATTCAACTTTAACAATAATTTGGACCTTCTTTACAGCTCTTTGTTGCCTTGGGAAGGCTGACCTGAAACAGAGGCTAGGCAAAACTAGAGAGTAAAATTAGGATTTATTAAAAGGTCCCCAGAATCCACCCTGGGCACTACAGAAGCCTACGCAAGGCTGCACCCAGGATGGGCTGCAAGTGGTGGCAAAGATGGCAGCTCAGTCACAGGATTTTGCCATTTTATAAGTTTAGGTCTATTTGCATATTGGGGTCCAACTGTCCAATTACAGCTCCAGGCCATGAGGTCCCATCCTTCTTGTTTCACCCCTCAGTCCATTGTTGTTTGTGTTCTTGGCCTGAAAGTTGTCCTTGGTCTTCCATCAGAAATGGATTTGTTTTGTCTATAAGCTTCGTAGAGGGAGCTCAGTACCATTCTTAGTATGAGGCTTCATCCCTAGGCAGCACAGAATCTGAAAATATAAAAGCTAAGGCATCATCTTGACAAAACAAAACTTGACATCATCTTGACAAAAAAAGTCCATGAGCAATGGAGTGAATGAAATTTGGATTCCCAGACTTCTTAAATACAGGGTTTACCATGTTTATCTCTCTTGTTATTGATCAAAAACACTGGTTGAATTCTTTTCCCATCTAGATGCAAATTTCTCTTTTGCCTGAGCCCTGTTGTATCCAGTAGAACAAGAGTTCTACTCTAGCATTTCCCTCTAACATGAAATTTAGTAATGAAGTGCTATTACACTTCATGGGTATTATATGCTGCCATATTACTTGAAATTTGCCACGACATTAAGAAATTAAGGACAATAAACTAAGAGAAAACACACTTTAAACCTGTTTTTCTTAAGAAAATTAGGAAAAAAAATCTATCTTGTAGACATTTATAATATCTTGAAATATATCCAAATGAAAAGAAAATTAAGTCCTAAACTTCACAGGGAAATGAAAATCATGGAATTTTTTTATTTAAAAGATTTTTGCTCTATTTTTAGTTAAGATTAGCTTTAAAACTAGAAGAAATCAAATGGTGATACTCTGAATTGGATGGATATTCTAGGCAGACCTCTATAATTTCTTTTTTCCATATACTGAGTTGACAAAACCCTGTGAGTTGTTTTCATAGGGAAAAAAAATAAAAAGCCCCATGTAAAACCTCTTCAAAACCCAACAAAAATGCTATAAAGTTATATTCTATTATAATGGAAATAAGAATAATTTTTTATTCTTATATCAGAAAAATCTGATTTTTCAGAGAAAGCTCAAAATTGCTCTGTCAGGAAGGAGGAGTTCGTATTTGAATCTCCCTTGCAGTCTGCATCTTCCCTTGCAGTCTGGATTTCCATTGACTTGTGGGATTGATGAGTTGCAGAATACTCTGATCAGTCCCCTCTCAGCAGGGCTTCTTCCACCCATGCTGAGCTTTGCTGCTGTCTCCCCTCTGACCACAGGAGTCTCTCCCTCTCTCTCACTGGGCTGCAGTTCCTGGCTGTGACTCTCCTCCTTCCCTGCAGCACTCTCTGACTGCTTTTCTCCTTTGTTTATCCTAAGTTGGTCACCGGGGACAGCCCAAATCAGAGCTTCCACCTGAGGCTGGCATTTTTGTCTAAAATGTTCAAATATTTTATACATGTTTAAAAGGAACAAACATATGAAAGAGTATTTCCTTCAGAGGGCCAAAGACTTTGCAATGCTGGGATGTGTGCAAGAGCATTTGTGGCTTGGGTCATGACCTGGTTTGCCATCCCTCAAACTGGGAATAGAGTCTATTATATTATATTATATTATATTATATTATATTATATTATATTATATTATATTGAGCTGTTATATTATATAGAGCTGTTACAGCAGCTCCAGCTCTGTAAACTCCCCAAGAGTGTGTGAAAATTGAGGAAGGCACCAGTGCAGACAGGAGACACCCATTTCCTTGCTAGCAGGCAGCCAGGCTATTGGATACAGAAGCAACAGAAGCCCCACAAAATGTGCTGGATTTTCTGTTTCCAAACCTACTGAAATGCTATGCTTGAGTAAGCCCCAACCACAACATTTTCAAATGAAGTCTTTGCAAACTGCTTGCACCGCAAGCCCTTTCTGTTTTAACAAAACTGTCTTCTGATTGGAAAGTGTTTCATATGCAATTTTAAATTAACCCTAGTAAGCACATTATGTGCTTACCTACTGTATTTGCTCTAATTGATACCTGTTTTATGCATACTTGGATGGAGGACGAATTTCTATAATTTTATTTTCTTATGTTTTGAAAAAAATATCTTATTTTCTATTTCTGTTTAGAGGAAGGTAAATTTAAATCTTTTTGAAGCAAAATTGACCTTAATATTGATTCACTAGTAAAAACAGGAAAAAATAAACTAATCATTCACACCGATATTAATCTAACTAGATGTCTACTTCATGAACAGGTTTTGATTAACACTTATTTGAAAAATTTCTATTCATTTCTATATTGCCTCAGTTCCCAGGTTCTTGGGAAATGTGCAGTTTTATTGGCTCGTATATTTTATGGTATATAATAGAATTATCTTTCCTTTTTCACAGTTTCCAATTTTATTACTGCAAAGTCAATTTATTACCTGTTAACATGTTCCTAAAAAGAAAAAAAGAAAAAGTATCTTTGTAGAGGATATCAAAGGTCTCTTTTACAGGAGCTGATGCTATTTTCTCTGAATGTCCAACTTTCATTCAATGATGTACAGAGGAAAACACCTCAGGAAGATCATCGTCTACTTAGTAAAAAGATCTCAGAATTGACAAATGGTGCAATATCATTTGAAAACCTCCTATAGAACTCATTTTTCATTAAAGCTTTCAAATAAAGATAAGAACCTTTTCTTAAGACAGAGATAATCTGAATTTCAAAAAGTGATTTGGAAAAAAAGTCTTTAAGAGACATGTACTTTTGACTTTGTGGCATTTACCTGTAATAAAATATTTGGTTAACACATGGGGCAGAGAAACACCTAATAACGTCAGAAAGATCCCCTTGGTTTTGGACTTACACATTCATTGTGCTGGACTTCAAAGCAACACAGAAATTTATCCCCACTCTACATCCCTCTCACCTGTTTTTTTTTAATAATTATATTCAAAGTCATACAGTACACAGTTCTTAGAAAACTCTCAATCATCTTGAGCATCTCTGACAGGATGTAATTTTCTGAATGGGCAGGAGGAAAGTGGCAGGGGTTTTTATTTTGTTACACAGTAGAGGCTATTGAAATAGTTATGAGCATATATTTTTCAAGAATATATGGTAGGAGAGGATCAGTTATTCAATTGATTTCTGCTAAATTAGAGAAATTCAAACCAATTTCCATCAGCTGAGGATCTGACCTGATGGCTCTTTTGTTTGGGATTACACACATTTTTATGACAGGCAGACGTAGCTTGATTTAACAACTTCTCATGCCGCTTCTCTCCTTTCTATATTTGTACTAAACATCAGTTGAATCCTTTGAATATTCATAATGAGTTTACATGTCCTTACTTTTCACATTTAGGTTTTGAATAATTATATTCTGAGAACTTCATCAGAGGCAGCAAAATAATTTGCAAATCTGAGGAGCTCTGTGTACTCTCTGTTACCTTCAGGCCATTGGACTTCATGTTTTCTGAAGCATTTCTGCTGGCAGAAGGTAAGATTTTCAACAACTTTATGTTCTTTCATGTTGTGACTTGTTTTCTTCTTGTGGAGCTTAATCGAGCTTCCTATAACTCAAAGGATAGCTAAGATATTTTTGTTGAAGTTTTCTTGGTTTTTTGTTGTTTTTTTTTTTTCTTAAACACATATTCTGAGTAATGTTCACCACTGCATATAAAAATTCATCTGTCCATGCAGTGATAGATAGATAGATAACCAATAAATACATGACTAAATGTTATGTTTTTTCAAACAATGTTATTGACACAGCCATGCCCAAAATTTAGGCAGTTTTCAGGAAATTAAATTTTGAGCTCTGGTTCCCTGGAGGAAGTCTGAGTTTTGAGTTTGCGCCAGTTTAGTTGTATTTGAGAATTTCAGTGGGATATCACCCAAAACCTTTGGCATCTGAGGTGTTCCTTTGGATGTGGACCATTTAATCATATCTAGCCCAACCAAAGCAGTTTTCTGACAAAAGAGCTTCCTTGTGTGCCCTTCTAAATTTTCTAGGTCATAAGTTTGTGAATCTTACATGAACACCAAGATGTTTATCTCAGTAAAAATTTTGTAGCTACAGGGCAGAATCATAATAAAGAAAACAACTAAAGAAAAACTGAAAGGAGATAAATACGCCCCAACACAAATTAGAGGTTGTCCAGACAAAGGGGCTGCAGATCTGCACATGAGTGAAGATTACTGGGTCTTGAAAGGCAGGACTGGAGGTGTGGAAAGATTTCGTGACTGAAGCAGTCCACAGCACAACAGAGTAATTTCCTGCAGCAGAGCAGAAAGGGAGTAATTTCCTCTGGCCTTGCACAGGAGGACCAATTGAAAAAGTGTTGGGAGCATCTGGATGAGATTTCCTGCAAGACCTCCTAAAGATGGATTAGATGATCTGCAAGAGTGCAATGGGTTTGTGAGGAGGCTCTCATCCCTGGCCACTCCTTCCTGATCCCACCAAGTGTACTAAAACCATTGTGGGGCTGAAGTGAAAAGTGACTGAATGAATCTGAGTTAAAACCCCTTGTTTGGAACAGTCAGTAATAGGAAGTTAAGGGGAAAATGGCAAAATTCTAAAGGCTACTTTATTTCTGAAAAAAAATCTTGACAGCTACATTTTACTTCTACCCAAAGAGAAATTTAAGTCCTAGGGCCCATCTTAGCAAAGAGAAATAAATTCATAAGCTTTATTCTAACTTGAAAAAGAGTGTGATTCCTGCCTTCTGAAAAGCATTAAAATAGCATTACATGGAAGAGTTTCCTGAGGCTTGCTCATTGAAAAGGAGTTCAATCTTGCTCCAAATTTTGAATCTAAATTTTTACACTCCTCTCTGCCATCACCCCCGTAGTATTTTAAGTAGTCCCAGTCTAGTAGTCAGTTTATCTCTGTGATTGACATTCTGCAAATGCAAATTATGAGTTCTTGGGAAAACTGTCAACTGATGGAGGGACTGAAAGCAAATTGTGTGCTACTCCAGGAGACCATGGTTCTAGTATCAACCTGTGTATGACCTCTCTGCTCCTTGTCTGGCAGAGGTGCTTCTGGCTCTTTGGCAGAGCTTTTCTCACCAGGATGAGTATGATTCCAATCTCAGGTGGTAATTCAGTGTAACTCCTTTCCTGTGCCACTGCTATGCTGCTATGCATTAAATTTATAATCTGACCCTGGAACTTCAAATACTGGTGGTTTAAATAACTCTTAGAAAAAGGTGGGAGGTTTTTTGGCAGTATGTGTGCAGTTGTGCAGTATGTTGAATATAAAACTGAAGGGTGGAAGGAGTAATTGTAGTGAGTTCCAACCCTCTAAGAGGAGGAGCAATGCTAGGAGTTGACAGGCAGTGGACAAAGAAATATTGCATATGACAGTCAAAGATTAATTGAAATGGAGTAGAAATACTTGTGAGCAGATAAGGCACTTGAAGTAGTCAGTGGATGTAGCAGTCACTTTTATGTTTACATTTCTGAAGCTCATCTCCATGTAGTTATAGATCACAAAGCTTTGATTTTGCAATTTGGCAACCCAAACCAAAAATACTCAGGAGGGAGAGATAGGACTGAAAATTGCAAACCTTCCAAAGAAGTCGTCTTTGCATGTAATATGTCTAAATAACTGCTGCACAATGCAGCAAGTATAATCTTCTGTAGAAGAAAAATATGTAAGTCATTTTGTTGTAAAAACTAAACCACAAACTGATTTAGGGACTGCTCCAAAGCCCATGAAATCAGGAGAGTTTTTCCATGAATCCCAAAGGGATCAACCTCTAAAGGTGATAGATCTTGCAACAAAGGCAGTGAAATCCATGGCAGCAGTGTGATCAGTAAGAGTCCCAAATATGCACAGAAGCCATCCATGTGGTAATTACTGTAAGACAAAAGACAGTATAAATGGGTGTTTTAATGGATATTGACTAAGAATTCATCTTATTTCCAAGAGAATGTCAGATTTCTAAAACAAGTGAAAGAAAAATGAGCACATACCAGGTTCAAGGCAGGAAGTTTTCTGAGCATCTCTTTAAGTCATCATTCAAATAGCTTAGAGGCACAGAGACAACCAGAGAAGACAGGAAAAAATACAGGAGTCGAGAAGTGCATTTTAGAATGAGTACATTTAAAAAGTGTACTCATCTGGTTCCATCTGTGCATGACTCAGTTCTACTGCTGAGTCCTGCCAGACTTCACAGTGAAGGAGTGCAACATGCCTAATTGGACCTCCCTTACTCAGAAATGAATCTCTGCAATGATTTGGAAAGGACTTTGTAGGGATGTATTCAACTTTATTCCCAACCCGTCCTGCTGATCCCAGAGGACTGGCAATTATAAAAGTGTTAGCTTTGACTTCTCAGATGAAGAAAGACCTTGTTTTACAGTGTAAACTCTTCTGACAAGAATGATTTGGTCAGTATTTGTGCAGTCCCAAGATGCTTTGAGAGTACAAACAAGAAATACCATTTGCCTCCTTTCTCGTTATCACACCCATGTGTGAATGGCTTGTCTTTGTTCTTCAATATCTTTTACTGAATCATGATGAGTAACTGTGGTATTATTCGATGTGCTTGCTAACATTACAAGACCTGAGAGATGACTTTGTAGAGAATAATCTACTAGAAAAGGTGCTTGAATGGCAGGGTTTGATGAATCCTTTGTTTAAGGTCCTTATGACTCCTTCACCTAATGAAGGCAATGAAACAGGTTTTTTTAAGACAGGAATCTAATACAGGATAGTATTTTCATATAAATATCTTTAAGAACTCTCCAGCTGACTAAAGATCTTTCATCACTGAACTAACAGTTCTAAGCAATCTACTCTTTCAGCATTCCTGAATGGCATTTCCTTATCTGACAATGTACAAGTGGTGTGAACCTTGGCTGAAGTACAGTTCTGCAGCCTTTTTCCCAGAAATGCTTTGGGGACAATTGTGTGTGAGCTACTGTACCAGGTGATATCCTGGGACAAACACTGAGCCCAGTGGCAGAGTGGCCATCACAGCTAAAACGCTGGGGAACTGTTCTTGCACTGAAAGTGGGGGACAGCTCTGGGAGCCCTTTGGTGTCATCTGTTCTCAAACCTTGACAGCGAAGGAGGTTCCCCAGCATCCCCAGTCAATTACTGCTGACAATGTGTGTGTGAGGGTTGGTGTGTCTAGCACATCTGGGACAAGGTTCCATGGGCACGAGGTTCATGGACAATAATCACACTCGTGGATGATGCATGCACAGGCAGTAACTCAGCTCTGTCCCACCTGCACTCTCCAGATGTGTGTCCAAAGTGCCTGTCTGCAGGTGTCCCACAGCTTATTGTTCTGGCCAGCAGATTTTTCATTTTGCCACAGTGCTCAGGGAAAGCAGTGAAATAAGCAATATGGATGGTTCTGCATCTGTGGGTTTTGGAATTAAAGGCACCAGAGATTCTGAAAATCCCTGTCTAGTCACATATTTTAAAGAATATTACAATGTGACTATTGAAACCAAATAGGGTGGTAATCTGGCTGCACCAGGTTTATGGCACCAGATATTTGCTCAAAAGGTCCAGCCAAACTAAAGATATACTCAGTAAACTGCAAGGGCGGGAGCGGGGGAGTGTACGATACAATATAGCTATAATCATAAAGCACAAGACCTACTGAGCTACTTTATGACCTTTTTCCTTTCCAGTGAAGAAAGTCTTAATAAGTCACTTCTGGCTGTGCCAGTCATGAATTACTGCTGTCTGCACAAAGGAAGATAAATATTGTAACACATCATAGAACATCTTTCCCTTTAAATACTGTAAATGGATAAAGATACAAAACCCAAGAGGAACCTGAAGTAATAAGTGAAAAACTAAGCCAAAGAACAAGAATGGAATTAATCCAGAGCATATTACTTTGAAAGCAAACCTTTGATATAAAATTTCTCTTTTTCTAATGATAAATAAGGACAAAACTAGAAGCACATCTATAGTTGTCCAGAGCTGACAGTGAGTTCTCCCATTGAACCTGCAAAGGACATTTTGTGGTACTCTCAAATGTTTGTAGCTACCAGTCTATTCTCCTTGCCCAAATATTTCTTTCACTGTCTTGGCTGAAGCCTTCACCATCCTCTCACTGCTCAGTCCCACTCCCCAGCAGAAACTGTCTCCAGCAAAACAGGCAGAGGAGCTGCTGGTGTGAGTAATTCTCTGACCTGTTGAACTAGCCCAGATCTTTTGAAATGAACCGGGTTTGTAAAGAGCTATTTAAGCTGCTTAGGTAAATATGGCTAGCGTTTGCTAAAAAGGATTAGGAGGAGCAGCAGGAACAAACGTCAAGTTTGAGGAGTTTGTTGTGGGAACAATGAGAAGCATCTGAGGGAACAGTCCCCTTCTCAGCCAGCAAAGCTGTAGCTGCAGAAAACATCAGGGTAAATACTTCCTCTCATTTGCAGAGCAGAAGACATGTTAATGCCAATATATATCACAAAACTGAAACAGAAACAGCAGGAGCCCTAAAAAAATTAAATCTAAAAAGTAGAAATAATAGTTATGTCTGATTTCTGTGGAAACTCCACCTAAATACTCTCCCAAAGCAATGGTTAGGAAAGTGTGCTGGTTTTGGCTGGGATAAAGTTAATTTTCTTCACAGTGGCTGGTATGGGGCTGTGTTTTGGATTTGTGCTGAACACTGGGGTTGGTAACACAGAGATGTTTTTGTTATTGCCTAGCAGGGCTCACACTGAGCCAGGGCTTTCTCTGCTTTCCGTATGGCCACAGTGGCCAGGAGGCTGGGGGTGCCTGGGAGGCTGGGAGGAAACACAGCCAGGACAGGTGACCCCAGCTGACCAAAGGGATGTTCCAGACCATGTGACATCATGCTCAGTTTATACAGTGGGGGGAAGAAGGAGGAAAGAGGAGAATCTTTGAGTGATGGGGTTTGTCTTCCCCAGTCACTGTTATGTGTGATGGGGCCCTGCCCTTCTGGGAATGGCTGAACACCTGCCTGAAGTAGGAAGCATGGAATGAATTCCTTGCTCTGCTTTGCTTGTGTGTCAGGCTTCTTCTTTACCTACTAAACATTGTTTATCTCAGCCCTTGAGTTTTCCACCTTTTACCCTTCCAATTCTCTCCCTGATCTCATTGGTGGGGGAGTGAGCCAGTGGTTAGGGGGGGCTTGGCTGCTACCAGGGTTGAACCATAACAGAAAGAATCTCATTCATGGACACAACCTTGGACAAATATCTGTGTACCAAAATACCTCAAAACCACCGGTAATATGAACTTGCTCACAAATTGACAATTTTCATTACGGTGTCAGATAGAAGATTGTCAAATACAGGGAGAAAAATTGCTATGTTTAAGAGATTAAAATTAAAATAAGATTGAAAGATAATAGGAGTGAGATTTAAGATGACACATGACTAGTTTAGAAATAAAATTTATTATTTTTAATATTATTTAGAAATAAAAGTTATGAATTATCCAATGTTTTCTAAATATGTTCAATTTCTAGGGTACATTACTGTTCAGATGGTTATTAAATAGGAGTCAGGCATCTAACCTATAAGAAAAGAAAGTTTACATTTAGTTTCACAGGTAGAGGGAAGTTTCAAGGAAGTCTTATAGAGATATATGCTCATACACACTCTTAATGGAACTTTTGGTTTCTTAGTACTACTTATGACAGATAAATAGTCCTCATTTTAAAGCATGTTTGGGATTTTTGACATTTTAGAGAAACAATAAAACTGCTTTCCTGAAACTCAAACCATAAAAGTGAAACTCAAGGTACTTTCTGCTGTTTACTTTGAGCAGGGCGTTGGACCAGATGACTTCCAGAGATCCTTCCCTCTCCTGTTCTGTGATTTTACAGCATAAAATATAGACAAACTGTAATAACCAGTTTTCTTTTTTTTTTTTTCTTTTTTTTTTTTTCCAAGAACTGTGTGAAGAAAACAAAACAACCAGAAAATTAAAACTTCCCAAGAGGCATTGTACAAAGACACTGATTTCTCCTTTGCACTGTGGTGGACTGAAACATCGTGTGTTGCACGCTGACACCTCCTGCTCTGCCCTGCTCTGCAAACCTCCCTCCTCTCTCCAGCTGAGGCCCAAAGAAATGACAAAGGGGAAAGATATTCCCCAAATGGGCATGTAGGAGTATCCCATTGGTGTGTGCTACAAGGTACACCCTAGGAAGTTTTCAGAGCAGTTGAGTTTGTTGGCTAATTTACTCAAAATATTTAAGCCTTGAAAAAGGCAACAATGTGCAAGAAATTTCAGTGTTTCCTTCATATTTTCCTTACCAATTCTTTTTGCTTTTTCCTTTTATCATTAATTGTTTCTATTTTGTAAATAACCATTCCCTTTCAGTTCAGCTTTTTTATGATTGGTATTAATCATACATCCAAAATACCCAATTTTTGAAAGTGTTATCTCTATCGAGCCAGTTCATTAATTTCAAAACAATAGGAAAGCTACTTGTTCTGTATAACCTTGAGAAAATGGTAACCTATCATGCTCCCAGCTATTCTTTATCCTGGTCAGCTTGAAATCTGAGCAAACACATGCAGATACAGGATGGTCAATTTCCTTGCACATCCATGAATAATGCCACTGCAGGCTGATAATCCATGATTCCTTTGATAAGTCTTCTGTAAAAACAAGGACAGTGATGCATCATAATAGCCTTCAAATTTCAGATAGCGTATTTCTGTTTCATAATGTAACAAGGAAAATTTGGAGATAACTATAAATTTTTTAACCTTTAAACAACAGAACTTTCTGATCTTTAAAACATCAATAAAATATTTTTAAAAATCATACATTACAACGAAGCATATGTCTGGCGTTATAAAAGATAAATCAGTGTTATTTCCCTTATGTAAATTCCCAGAGGCTGGTTTCATTCTGATTTGTCTTGGGATCACCACAGGTAGTTCTTAATTTGAATAGTGAGTTTATTCGGATTATAATGGAAACAGGCACCATGTGGCTAAACCTATTCGAGCAAATGATTTCATCGTTATGGTTTAGAAAAAGATCTTCCTGATCTATTAAGAATACTTCACTTTTTGTAAAGACAATTTCAGTGACACAACTCAGGAATTATGTAGCCTCTTTAGAAACTGATTAATTAGAATAAAAGCAACCTGCTGAGACAATGGTGTCCTACAATTTATGAATAATTGTCTACATTTCTCTTTAGATCTATTGCTTTGTGTTAAATCCTACCTTAGCCAAAGGTAAAATTTAATATCTATAGCTTTACTCATTTATAATACGATAGATTGATATGTTTGTGGGGGTTTTATAATTTGGTTAATTTTTGCCCCTTTTTAAGAGTACACATTTTTCCAATTCCATCTTTTTTCTCTTACATTCCTAGATAGCCTAATTGTGATTTTTTTTTTCCTTTGGATGGGGTGGTGAAGCTGTGAACATATTGGGAGTATCTGGTGGCTTAAAAAGACGACCATTTTCCCCAACACCCTATCATACCTTGCACTACTCTAGTGTGAAAAAAAAAAAAAAATCACTCTAATAAAATTTTAAGGAAGGATCTGTCTCTCTAGTGAATCTGGAATTCCAGAGTGTTATTTAGTTTGCCAGGCTGGAAGTGCCTAACTCTTTAAGATATCTAATTTCATTTGGTGCCAAGAACATTCTCTGAGAACTTATTTTTTTTCAACTGCATATAGTCTAGGGAAATCTATATTTATCCCTCTACAGGAGCCCACCTATGAGCAGGACTAAATTGAGAAACACTCAATTCCTCTAAAATGATTCCAAGAAATGCAAAAAGTTAGTTGTCATTACAACTATGGTTAACTTAATATCATCATAGTAATAATGGTGATATTCACCTTTTGTTTAATAATCCCACAGTCAGAACACTTACCCAGGAAATGATACATTTCATTATCTACCTTTAATGGGATTGAACCCACATTGTTTGGAAAATGTCTTAACCACAATCAATGAGGTATCTTGATTAAGACTGCTCTTTATACCTGAAGGTATTATGTTGTGTAAACAGATGTGCAAAAGTCTTTGCTTCAGTAGAGAGGGGAAAAGGAAATATGATTTTAATTTAAGTGTTGAGACACTCAACTGGAACTATGGTTTTGCTGGAATTTTATGAATTTTACATAATATTGTGTCCTAGAAAAAACAAATGCAGTTCTTGAGACAGGGACCAAACCTGCACAAGCCTTTGCAACCAAAACCACAGGTGAGAAGCAGGATTGTTTTTGCTGATATTCATTCTGGACATGTTCTTCTACGTCTACCAGAGGAAAGGTCCAGCTTTGATCAGATGGATGGAGACATTCTCCCTAAGGATACCCCATAGCTCAGCCGTGGGGGCCTTTTGAAGGTTGTATAGATTTAACTCCCCTCTGTGTCTCTCCAGGTCTCAGGTAAATGTGCAAAACCACTCAGACATCGTCGAAAATCAAGTACCAGAAAGAAAAATATTAATAATTAGCATATCTTGTAGTTTCTCTTCAGAGTAGAGCAAGATTTCTGCTATTTTGGTCAATGGTGTGAGGAGGAATTTAAAGGAAGAAATCTGGATTGCCTCCTTCCAACCTGAAGAAGCACTTCTGTCCCCATGGATTTAGGACTGTATGTAGGATGTTCTGTTATATTGTTATTGCAACTGGGACTTGGGTATTTAAGAGTTTTGTGAGACTTTGCCCAAGTCAGGCACCAAACTTTGGTGGGCAGCAGCTTACCCTTTGTCAAAATGCAGAAGAAATACTAAATTTACTAGCTGTATTGTAAACTGCTCTCACAGGCCTAACCACTGAGACAAAATGATAATCTGGAAATTTGTTTAAGCTCCAGGACAATGCACCTGTCACCAAAGAATGATATTTATAGAGTTCAAAGATTTGAATCATACTGAAGATTAAGTGAAATGCAACCACAGCACTGGAGTAATACTTTAATGACAGTCATTACACAAATAAAGCAATACAAATACGAGACTACTGACTTCAAAAAAACTGATCAAATTAATGTGTAGCAAAAGTGTGCTCAAGTATCCCGGTTAGTTTTCGTTTTTGGTTTTTTTCTGGCTCTCAATAAATTTAAGGGTCCATGAATGCCACTGAATATTGTTCATGCATGTCTGTGTGAATACATACACATACACATATACCTGTACACATACACATACATAACATATACATATACATATACATATACATATACATATACATATACACGTACACACACATACACTTTTATTTCCTCTCTGGCTCCTGTGGAAAAACAGGTGAGGTGCTCACATCACTCTACACATAGCAAGGTCAGAGTCCAGGGGTGGCCCACAGCCTGCTGCAGTTCTAATGTGGTTAAGACTTCTGTCCAGGGGATGAAGTCCACTCATGCATTGCAAGACTTGATGAAAACTGAAGTGTTTACAGGAGTGGTTGTCCAGTCAACCTAAGCAGTTTTATGACTCCATAGGATGTTGAAGGTTAAAACCATTTCAGTATTGTATTTTGGTAGAAATATGCTATTGATGCCATCATTTTTCATAATATCAGAACAATTTCTATTAGCTGATCAATGTATTATTTTCACTTTAAATTGCCTCGTGAAGTGACCCAGGGGCTAAAGAAACCAAGATTAATTTGACAGTTTCCTGTCAGGCAAGTAAAAAACATAATGTCTGAAAAATTTGCCAAGGATAGTTTAATTTTAGACAGTGAGCGTCAGAAGCCGTAAGTAATCCTTATAATTCTGATACATTTTGTAGCTAAAAAAATACCAGAAAATATGGGAAAAGAAGGGAGATAGGAAAGAAAGAAAAAGAAAATGAAAGACTAAATTCTTGGGTTAAAGTCCTGCTATAAGATTTTCTAGTGAATTGATATCTATGTTTTGCTGTTGAAGACAAAGTAATCTTCAATCTGTAGCCTAGAATCTGAAAGTGGATAATTTAATGGCAAAAAAGAGGCCTTTATTCTATAATTCAGTATAACTTTAAAAAAAAAATCTTGTGTGTCCTCTTTAACATCATATTTCTGCCTGAGTTTTTTTGTAAAGCAAATGAAACAATCTTGTCCATGAAGAGTAAATTCCAAACTAAGTCAAGGCATAAGATTCATAGATGCATGAAATCCACCAGAAACTATAAATTTTTAGTGAGTGACCATGTTCCTGTGTGCTGGAACAAATCATTTAACAGATTCTGTAGCTACCACTTACAAGATAAGCTGGATAAATGGGAAGAAATCACATCATATTTTTCCCTGCTGGCTTATAATGGAGCATTGAACATATCTGGATTTGGACTGTAGTCTGTTGACTGATCAAGATATAGGACTACTCCTGAAAAAGTGTTCTGTAAATAGATCCTTAGTTCAGATCTGTATGATTGTCCTGGAGCATGTCATGTCTGTTGATTTCAGTAAACACTTTTCTGTGTTTTCAGGGAATCAGGATTTAGAAATAGGAGGGTAGGCCTACAACAGTATCTCTTAGTTTAATGCCATCTTCTCTTCTGTCCTCTATTCATTGACTGATTCTTTGAGAAGTCTAACTTTTCCTTCAGTCCTCTTTAACGTTTTAGAGAATGAAATTTCACCTTATAAAACAGAGCACAGAAGAAATGCTTGCTCTCTGTATGGTAAATTGCACATAAATTCCCACACAGACAGAAGAAAACACAAGCAAATTCAACTAAGGAATAATGAATACCTAATATCTTACTGTGACTTTACCCCCTTTTCTTAGAAAGAAAAAAATCACACATAATGTTTAAGCTGAGGTAATATTTTGGGATAAAAAAACTTCCCTTAAAGTTAATATCAGCTATCTGTCTCCACTAATATTCAGACTAAATTGATATTGTTTGCTTGTACTTGTTCCTGGGTAAATGCACCAAAACTATTTGTTGCTTCAGATCAGTAGCAATAAAATCCTGTACTTGATCAGCTTTGTCATTACCCTGCAGCAACATGGAAATATTGGCTGCTGGCCATATTTTAATATAGCAATAATAATACTTAACACTGTTCATCTCAAAAGCAATTTACACACATTAACTAATTAGGCCTCAGAACATTTGCATGATGGGTGAATAGCATTCATCCCTCTTTAAAGTGGGGTAAGTGGAGGCACAGAAGATAAAGTCACACTTTCAGCAAGAGTCAGTAACTGAATGTCCAGCTCGTGACACATTAATTTCATTTTTTGAAATATTGAATATCTTCAGCTCCAGTTGAAGTCGAGAGGTGAACAGTGATCTTGACCTCTATATATTAGAGGTGTATACATAAAGGTGCATTTTAGCTGCCATTTGCAAAAGGAAGCCTTCAGTAATTGCTTTGCAGAGTATTAATTTTCATGCAGATTCTCTAGGATCCTTTGCAGTTTTCAGTTACTGGTCTTGCAGGTGCTCAAAAGTTTCTTCTTGCCCTGTGTTTTTGCACATCTGCAGAGCTGGGTCATTTAAGACATAGATGCCCTAGGACGAAGTCTAGCATGAACCAGGAATGAATAATTGACATTATTGATACAACAGAGGGTGTAAATTGACAGCTATAAAATTCTTCTTTAGGAAAAAACCAAAGCAGTAAAAGACACCTCCAGCTGCATAAAGAGGAGTTAACCTGATTTGGGCATTTATTTATTTACTGATTTAGGAGAGAATTTCCCTGTCTTCTGTTTTTTTCTGCAATTAAAACAAGATGGATTCCAGAGCTAGAACTTGAAGTCTTACACTTATGATAAGAAACAATAAAGAAAATGCAATGAAATCACTATTGTATACCTTAAGACTTTCCAATTCAAAGTCAGGAGAGATTAGATGGTATAGCACAAAGCAAGTAAGAAAAAAAAAATAGCCAAGCTCTGGATAAAGAGAATTGCTAATTCCTTCAGACTGACATAGAGACATTCATTCTTGTCTTTGGAGTTCAGACACCAAGGAGACTTGTACTTAGGTGGACTCTTAGAAGCTGGCCCTGCTCTGCACTTTGTTCGTCCTGTCACACTTCCCTGCCTGACGTAAATTGATTTTGAGACTATAATACTTGCTGCTTGCTCTTTTCAAAGTGTTAACATTCTCCTTCTTTGCTCTGCATTCAGAAAAAACATCCTTCTTCTGTCATAGGGGATGCTTCAGCATTTTTGATAGATGGACATTCATGATGCCAGTGTGCTGCTTACACACCACAGATAAATCTGCCATAAACAGAGTTCCACATGGAGAACTGCCAGCCTCCATGGGCAATAAATAAAAATGAGGAGATGAGAGCTCACCTGGTATTGCTTCACCAAGATCAATGCACTGCCAAGAACTGGCTGCCAGTACATCCCACCACATAGGAAACAGCTTTTATTTTTTGGTTTGCTTTGGTTTTAGTTGTTTGGGGGTTTTTTAATGAATCTTCTGGAAGTATAAATCTGTGCTTAGTTACACATTCTCTGCCCTTTCATTTCCTGACAGATAGAAAACCCAAATGTTTTGACCCTTCAGCTTTTATCAAGACAAACACAATAATGTCCTGAGGTTCAGGGTAGGAAACTAGGTGGTTGGTGTCAGTCTCCTACTGTAAATAATTAAGAAAAGGGGAAGATTATTTAATTAACCAAGATCTAAGTCTTCTTCATTCACTTTTAAAGGAAACATTACTCATTGTAATGGGGTGTGTTGGCAGAAATCCTTTGGAGTGCTATACAGGCAACATAAATATACCTTGAGAACACTTGTTCTATTGAAGCTCACTGACAGTTCATAGTCTTTAAAGAATATCTTTTGAATTCTCAGCAAAAGAAGCCATTTCTTGCAAGCCCTGCACTGGTTTAAGGAACTGCTGACACCTCATGGAAAACATTAAGATTCATCTTATTAAAATATCCCACCCAATATATTTTTTTGGTCCTGCTGGGCCTGTGTCTTGCATCACTCTTCAATTAAATTACTAAAGGCTGACAAAACACAAACAATTCTTAAGTGCTGAAAAAAAGCCTACTGGGGTTTGTCTGTTTGCTTAGATGCTGGTTTTAGAAAAGATTTGTATCCTGTCTCCAGGGCGTATTGTGTGATTTGTACAAAATCCAGGGTTACGGGTGCCCTTCAGGGAACGCACAGGAGGAGACAATGTTAGCAGAGACTCTTGGTGGCCTGAGTGGAGTTTTATTGATTTCCCAAGGCCAAACAAGAAGTTCATGCCATGACTCCAGAGGTCCTTCTCTGTTTCTAGAATTTACTGTGTCTCTGATGAGATGGAAAGAAAAATGTGAAGAAAGCTGTCCTGGCTTAGGACTATAGACATCCTTAAAGGTATACACTGTTTTTCTCAAAAACTGAAAACCCACATTGGTGGGTTTGTTTCCAGTCCCTTTAGTCCCTGTCTGTGGTGGTGGTACCCCAACTGGAAGCCTGGCTGCTTTTCAGCTTGCCAGTCAAGGAGGAAACAGATTTTTTGGTCAAATGTAAAATTAGTGACAGGAATGGGGTGATAACACTAAAACAAAGAAGAACTGAAAGACTAGACTGTATTCACCACCTTTTTTTTAAAAAAGCATTAGTTCCCTCTAGTCACTGAGGGAAAAAATACAGGTTCCAAGTGGAAAAAAAAAAAACAACAACAAAAAAACCCAACCAAATCCAGAGTTTTAGACCTTATTTCTGCTGTGCTCTTACTTCAGGGAGGATCCTTGTACTTGCATCCATCCCTCCTGTGTGCAGCTGGCACCCACCCCACTCTCTTGTTCTAACCATGCAGAACATGCAGGAGCTCTGAAACCTGATGCTGGGCACTTAAAGTTGTGACCCTGCGATGAGGCAGTGCCAAGCAGGAGTGAAGAGAAAACTCCTTAAAAAGATGTGCACCTCTCATTGAAAAGAAAGTCTTTTTCCCTCTCATGCTTTCAAGGAAATCAGAAGGAATGCAGCAAAATGTAGGACAGCAGTGGCCTACAGAAGTTATTCAGCACATTCAGTGCCTTCTTACTCAATTGAATATATGTTCAGTTTCCGGCATTAGGAAAATCTCCACTCTACACCACTACACCATGGTACCTAAAAATCCAGTGAAAAAATTAAAAAATCCATTAAAAAATTAAGTCATTATGTAAAAATACCAACCCCACCACCTGCTATGTGTGGTGGGAAGAGACGAGAAAAGTTCACAAGTCAGTTTGGTTGCCCAGCTCTCTCCAGCCACAGAGACCTGCTTTGGTGAAAATCCTCAGAAGAGTAAGGCCTAGGTCACCTTCCTAAAATAGTGGTTACTAATAGTATTTGGGGAAAAAATGTCTTTTTAATGTCAAATGGATGACACATGGCATGTAGGCCATTCCAAGTCTTCCTGACGTTTTGGGGAGTGTTAGGACTGCCCATTCAACATGTCACCTCAAACACCTCTTCACTCTCCAGGACTCATTGGTGGAAAGCCCTGAACCATGCTTCAATGAAATACAAAGATACTACTACAACTTCCATTAACAAATTCCAGCCAAGATTTCTGCCAGGTCACAAAGGGACCACCAGCAAAACAGCTACTCAGAAGTTCTGTCATGGGTTTTAATTTCTGTCTCTCTGCAGTTTAAAATCTTGTAGTTCCTTAACCGAGGCTGCTCCAAAACACAAGGCTTCAAACTGTCACACTCATATGGACTCCACAGCAGGGGTTGCAAAGAGGAGAAGGGAGAGAATTTCCACTCATCTGAAGAAAAAAGCTGTTGTGAGTAGGGGAGAGCAGGACAAGCAGCCACTGAAGCAGGGCCGAGAAATACAAGGGGCATGCTAAGGGTGTTATCAGTGACAGAGGGCAGCATGACAACAACAAGGTCATAGAATTAGGTCAGAAAGTATGGATCTACCCCCTGGATACTGTTGCTGACCCCAGCACAGGACATTTTTGAGAGACTGAGACCCCAAAACTTCACCTAATGAGCCCCTATCCTCAAACCTCTCTGTAAGCTGAGTTTTGAAGCTCTGGGTCTGAGTCTGAGCTTGAGCCAGCATAGGGTCCCACAGCGTGAATTGTGCCATGAGTTTTGTTGTTGCTGTTGTTTTTTTAAGAAGTGCCTCTGCTATCCAAGCATCATGTACAAGTTTGACCTATATAACAGACCAAGTAGGTCACTGAGTGCACATTGGACCATGACAAATTGATTTTGAACCATCACTTATCTGGCTCTGTTGCTGTCAAGGAGGATACATCAGTGTGATTAATAAATTATTTACCAAATAGATAAAAGCATGCTTCCCCCAACAGAGTTTCTGGAGGGTTTATTGTTTTAAGCTGCTGCACTAATTGGGCTGTACATTCACTTGCAGTTCCAAGAGAGAGGAACATTAGAGGAACAATGCTCTTTACTGCACATGGTGGTGGCACAGCAGAGGCATCCCGTGAATGCCTACAACAAATGATGCTCAGTTTAGTGTTTTCCTGGCACAATTCCCAGCACCCCCTCCTTGCATCAGTCTCCATCCAGCACTGCCCCCAGCACAGGGGAGAGAACTGGCCTCATAGGGGCACTGAAACATTTTACCTCAAGTTACACTAAGATGTGAAGGACAGCTTTGAGATCCACTCAGTATTGCAGAAATGATGCTAGATTGCTTCCCCTGGGATTTAAACCATATAGTTGAAAAAGTGTCCCAACAGGCAAGAGAAAAAAAGGGATAAAACATCTTTTCCTCAAATAGGAAGTTTTTCTCCATCCTTCTCTGAACTAAAAAACAAAACAGAAACCAAATAAACAAGATTAAATAAAATATATTCTGCAGACATGAGGAAAAAAATACAGAAATGCCTTCCACTTTCAAGCTATATGATATCTGGCTGTAGGAAGCCAGTTAGTAATAGACTCCTGAGGGGTTATTAAGACACTTGGGTAAAATAACAGATCTCCAAAGAGGCTTAAAGTAAATGAAGCTCTTAGCAACTTAATGGGGTTTTTTTGAGGAGGAAGAAGGAGGAAAGGCAGAACAGAAATGGGAGGGGGAAAAGGAAAAATTACGGAAACTACATTTCTAATTGCAGCAGAGAGATAGTAAAATGTTGGTCCTTGCCAGAATTTTTTGCAGCATCCAAGCATTCTATTTTTTGTCTTTATTTTTGTCTTTATTTGTTTTAATTTTTTTTTCTGCATTGTCTTGAAAACCCCTATGAAGGAATTCTGGTTGTGTCGCTCACAGAAAAGAGAGACTACTTGGATTTGGGGTTATTGAAGAAAAGTGCTTGAGAATCAGTCCAGATAAAGCTGCATAATGTCCTGGTACTTGAATTTAACTGTATTTATTAGATCTTTTTAAAACTCTTTTTATTAGCTCTTTCCTGTGGGGTATCCACTAATACCGATCACTAGAGAAAAAGACTGTATTATAATGATTCTTAATTAGATACAGATGCAACAGATTGATTCATTATTTCCATGGGCTGCTTGTCAGTGTTTTGTGCAGTGTTTTCAGTTTCATTAAGCTACTCTGCTCAATTTCTTCATGAGCTGCCTCTGTCAGCTGAAACACCCCCTCTGCCCCCAGAAACACTTCTTGCCCAAGCATCTCTGCTTCTGATTTCTTTTGTAAGCCTTATCTATGAAATTACTTTTTGCTGCTGTTGTTTCATACTGGAGGACAATTTTTCACCTTCAGAACTTGAGTTTGTCCTCAGCAATAAAAAGAAAAAAAACTTTTAAGTGAGAGAAACTGCAGTGTAATCTAAAATGCATTTTAATCACTGCAACTAATTATGAAGAGTGGTAAATCAGCAAGGGTCAGAGCTCCAGCACTTCACTCCAAATGACAAACAGTAGTACAGCTGATTGTAATGGGATTATTCCTGTGAGTAGCTGCCCATTACTTTTACTGAGAGATTTATAGTCTCTTTGAAGAACTGTCTGAAAGATCATTAATAAAATAATAATTAACAAAGAAACTGAAGCCATTATATCAAGAATTTCTGCAAACAATGGGAAAACTTCATTTATGGTAGGCATGGTGAATCAGAGCAATGAAACTCTGGGTAGCTCTATATTGCTGACTGATACCAATAGGCATAATCTCATTTTGGAGGTGAGTAGAGTAGGAGGGAAAAAATAATCTGTTTACAGATTCATGCACTAAATTGTTAAAGAAACCAGATATATTAAGACAACGAATGACCTTTAATAGGTTAAGTGTTTTGGTCATCAGGAATTTTGAAGAGGACCAGATTTTTTCTATCCTCATTACTTTTGAGAGAACATCTGTGATTTTCCCATTGCAATAACTGAAATATTTGGGAGAAGCTTGTATTAAATAAACTGTCATTGTCCCAAGGTAGGGAACCATCAAAACCCAGCCTAATTCTTCTCGAGGCAGCTCAGAAGACAGGAGAGTATGCTCCAAGGCAAACTACTCAAGTGAAGCACCCTGGGCAAGCATTTCAGGGCTTCCCAGACTACTGGGCTCCATGAAGGGGAACTGCACATTTCGTGGCTGGGGTTTATCAGCTCCTGGGCAGTGCTGTGAGATGCAATTGCTCCGTGCCTGCCTGAAGCTTTGCTCTGCACTGGGGGCTGTTGCATTGCCCTGAGCAGAACCAGCTCACCACAGTCTGTAGTTACTCCTGGAGACCTGCTGGCAATTTCAATCTCACAGCCCTTCTCCATTATGCATTTACAACATGAATGCACCAACACCCAGGCTGACAGACATGAGAAGGCCTTTACACAGGTTAGATCTTCTACTTTCCCAAAGGTTCACAGGCAGAGATGGGATACGGTGCTGGGTGGGCCACCTGGTAGCTGGGTCATCCCTGCTGCCAGAACACCCTTCCTGTCTAAGTTCAAAAAGGCACAGGTTTGATCTGTTCAGCAGGCTCCATGCAGGGTGACACGTGTACAAGCTGGGCAGGGTTGTGAGGCTGTCTGGTCAAGATGCACTTAAAATTTATCACCTGTTGCAAAACTAATATCAGAGGTCCCTTTGACTTCTCATCCTTGGGGCTCTGCACTTCAAGATGGCTCTTTTAGGAAGTGAACCAGATGGAAAAACTGCACATAACCACCCAGTAGCTGTTTTGGCTTATCTCACTCTTACCTTATTTTTGTCAACAATGTTACTCTGCCTTCTACGTTTCACCAGAACATTTCTTGCTGGTAAAGTGGGAAAGAAAAGTAGTCCTCAGTCAGCAGAGTAAATTCCAAAGTGTGTATTCCCTGAGCCCTGAGGCTTTGTTACAAACACATGTGGAGATCTGAAACATGTATTACTGTCACCAATGACTCCTACTTCTGTGTGGCATGACCCAGTCTGGTGTTCACACATTTAAAATAATGAGATTGCATAATGCATGTGATCTGGCAACCTTACTGGTTAACGAAACACCTGAGACACCTGATCTGGAGCCCTGATTCAATGTGATATGCCAGAGTGTATTAGTACCCCTGGGGCTGCATGAAATACGTGCCATATTTCCCCAAAAGCTCTGCACAATGTTATCCTCAGACAAACAGGACAGAAACAGAAAGAAATCACAAGGTAATCCAGAGGCAAATCCATGTTTTATTCTGTAAAAAAAATTCAGCCGAAACATATATATGTTCAGCCTGGACAGGCTTCACATCTAAATCACTCAAGATATTTTCCTGCCTATTAAAACTCATTATATGGATATCATGTACAAGTCTCTTAAAGATTTGTTCTATAATTAAGAGTTTTTGTGGTAGATGGTGTTCCTTGTTCTCAGTAATCTCAGTGCTGTTTTCCCTGAAGCTACTGCATCAAGACAAAGGCATGAAAAAGTGAGCAGCAAGGGGAAAAAAAGTGCCATTAGATCTCTTCTTTTGTTTATTATGTTTGACTAGGGAGTTTACCTTTCTTCTTTTTTTAATCTTGATTTTTTTTTTTTGTCTTTCATTAAAATGCAATGTCCTCTAGTTGATAGCATTTGGGCATCTTTCCCAAGTCTGCCTGACAACATCAATGGCGAGCTGCTGAGCTGCAGTGACCCCCTAAGCAAGCTGTCCTCTGCTGCTTTGGCTGCACCTACTATTATTACTCAAGCAGTGGGAGCCAAACAAATGCGACATTTAGATCTTTCTTACTTGTTCTGCAAAGCAACCCCGCCAAGCCCGGAGTACGGGCACGCTGCACAAGGAATCGACAATTCCCTACGATTGCACAGTGGGACACGAGCACTGGCAGCAGAGCTGAGAAGTTAACTCTGGGGTATACAGGGCTGACAAATGCAGAGACATATTGATCCTCGGCAGTCTGTCTCATCAGTAAGGTAGTAATGGGCTGCATATTAACACAACTGCCTGTAAGGTGACAAAAGACAGGGAAGGACACAGGAGCTCAGCCCCGCGGGATGAACGTGCTGTGCCAGCAGCACACATAAGGTGGAAGGTCAGCCAGCCACCACTGCTTGGGTCAGAGCCTCACCAAGGCTTGGCTAAGCAGGATTAAAAATCACCACTTTTGCCGGAGTGTTTGTGTCAGGGTGAGCAAGACTAGGAAGAGCAAGTAAATTAAGGAAAAGGAAAATGAGTTCCACAGGTGTTGGACAAAAAAACTGGGTGAAAAGGATTGCTTACAAATCTGCTACTGCTGAATGAATGTACATGTCCTCAGCTGGCATCAAGGGCAGAAACAGCTCTCTCTTGGTTCCTAGACATGTAGTAACAGATACTTCTCTGCCTTCTGAGTAAAAGCTGGAGGTGTCACTGTAAAACCCAGCCCAGTGCCAGGAAGTGCTTCAGTGGCACTGAGGTGTGTATGGTCCTGCAGCTTTTTCTGGTTCTGAGGATTGATGCTGCAAAATATCTCTGCACTCATCCTCCCCTTACAGAGCCCGTGTGGCTCTGGCAGTCCTGCAGGAACCAGCCTGCACAATCCAAACTCCAGAGAAAAGAGGTTTAATTGCTTTAGAAGTGTACACATCTGTATTTTACCTGCAAAAAGAGGAGTGTAAATGGAAAAGCGTGATATCCTGTGAAATTTTAGGTTTCTATCAAAAATCTTGAGTAGTTTTGAAATAAGGTATTGTGGAAGACAGTGGGTTTTGACAGATTTTTCTTACAAAATGTGAGCACTAAAATATTTTTTTTAGTACTACTATTTGAAACATTATTATTTTAAAATAGGAAAACTGGAAAATGCTGTTGACAGTTGATTTTGTCATATGTTATAGCTCATATATTATTAATACTATTAAGACAAATAACTTGATTAATAATCATGTAGCACTAAAGAATTCTTTTAATTCTTGATTATCAGTATCTATTTTAATACCCCTGGGTGTGTACTGTTAACACTTTCCATTACAATTTCAGGATGCATATTCATTATGTCAAAATTTCACATGAAACAGAAATTCTGTTTCCTGGGAAACCCCAGTCTTTTTCTGCCTTTTTTTTTTTTCCCTCCTTCTTCCCATCGCTTCTTTTTATGATTTTTCTGGAGGATTTTAGACACATTGTTGTGTAGGTTGTCTGATGTCCAGGCTTAATCGGTCTTCAGACTATTTGTGGGATATCTAAAAGTTTGGGTTATATTTATTGGAGGTATATTTGTTCTTTCACCAAAAGAAAAGAAAAAACGGATTTTGAAAATTAGGTAAAATTGAAAGAAATTCTTCGATAGATCACAATGATTCTGGCTAATGGTTAGGGCCCTTTATCACCACACTCAAATAAATAAAACCCAGCTGCATCAGCAGGCAAGTACACCTGGGACCTAAATTAACTTCTAAGTACATTGTGAGGACATTCTGCACTGGTTGATGAAGACAAAAGAAGATGAATTCACAATTTCATTATTATTTTAGTATCACAGTGCATCACTGATATTCTTCTACTTCAGAATGCCAGGGATAATGGAAAGAAACCAAAAATATTAAAAAAGGACTATATTTAGGCCTACTGAACAACCTCACTATATATAACCTACATTTTAAACATCTTCATCTTCCTTGCAGTCTCTGCTGACTTCTGCACTGCAGAAACTCAAGGGTCTCAGCATCAGGAAGGGAAAAGCTCCTGAAACAAGTGTGGAGGGAGGGTTTGGGGCAGCTCGACGCCGAGCCCTTGCTCCTGCTTGCAGACCCCACAGAAGGAGTGGAGGGAGATGGATTTGGTTGGCAGGGCTTAGGGCAGGGCTCATGTCAGGGTAGGGAAGGTAACCCTGTGTCAGTGCAGTATGCCCTGTCTCTCTGTCCACATGGGAGCTATGGATGTCTCTCCCACCAAAGCACTTGGGAACTGAGTTCAGCCCATTTTGTTTACCCAGCCCAGTTAGAAACCTCCTCCTGTCCCCTCCTGCAGGTCTGGTATCTTGAACTCAATGGCAACATCTCAGCTGAGATCAAAATCTGCCCTTCTAGAATAACAGAGTTTTTAAATTGTATTTCTATTATGGTTTTTAATTGCAGTCTTGAAATTTTCCTCTGTTTTCTTTTTTCTTCTTTTTTTTTTTTTTTAATAGAAGCCAAAAGCAGTGTAGTCAGTTGGACCAGTCTCTACATTATAGCCAATAATATTGATTATACTATATTTAGTTAGCTAATATCCAACATTGAAAATACTAACATTCAACACTTATTAGATTTTTTAGTCATATTGATAACAACAAAAATATTTAATAATTTAAAGTTCAATTGCATTGCCAATGAAATAAGTTAGTTACACACTCCTAGATGAAATCAAGACTCACACAACATCCTATTTCACAGGTCTAGCAAAGGAAACAGTGGAATAATCATAAAACTTGGATTCCTGTTGATTGCTTGCTGGAAATCTGAAGAGTAGTTAAAATCCAGTTGTAATTAAAAATTGTTGTTTTTGGTTTTTTTTTAATTTTTTTTTTAATTTGTGAAAACCTAATAGTTCCAAAGCAGGAAGAACAGAAATCCACTGCAGTATAAGCAACATTTATGGTGCAGAACAAATTCTTGAGCCTCAGGTGATCCTTGAACACCTTGTGCTTGAGTGGCTCTTCTCCTGGGAGTGGTGGGGTCTCTCCCTAACAGTGATTTATGTCCCTTGACAGAATCTTTGTGTTATTTTGCTCTTACATGGCACACAGACACTGTGCATGCTGACACCCAGCCCAGCAGCACAGGACACAGGGAACACCTGAGCAGGGAGTGCACTGGCCCTGCACAGCAGCCATCCATCAGTGGGGCTGGACTCAGATTTGCAGGGGCAGGCAATGAGGTCTGAGGTCAATAAGGGGCACGCAGGAAAATTCACACAATCATTTACAAGTAAATGGCTATTTTGTTTTTTCCAGATGAGTAGCAACAAAATATTCTCACTGTGTTGCTTTTTCTTGTTGATGAATAACTTGTGCTGTTCTTGTTTTATTCAATATTGTTCTTTGAAACTGCTGCCCGCCCATTCACATCAAATACTTACATATTGAATTCTGTGTGACTGCACATACACATGCATAAAGAGTACACATAAAGTCTTCTGTTATGAGCCCCAGAAGCTAAGAAGCGTGAAACCTGTCACCGATTCAGGTGACAGTCCTAAGCACCAGACTAGTCCTTACTCAAACTAAATTACATCTTTTCCTCCGTGTCCTCATTTTTAATCTACAAAGTAGGCTTGCTATAACAGTGCCCTCAGCTCAAAAAAGCCTCAAAGCCAACTCAAATATAGAAACATCAGTAGTTTTGCAAAGCACAAAAGGTTTATGCCATTTTTCCTTCCTCTGTCAGTCCTACTTGTACCTTACCCTTTGGCTCTGCAGAGGTTTAACGTGGCCATGTGTGAGCTAACAGGCAGCAGGCAGCTCTCCCCCTGAAAAAGCTGCCTGCGACTGCGGATTTATTTAAATGTGAATGTGTGGCTGGTTTCCTGCATGCAAAATAAAGCAGGTGCTAAAATATTAAACTCTACCACTGTCCACTATTCATTGCATCCAACTGGTGCTGTCAGAAGCAAGCTGCTTGACTAACCAGGGCCTATGATTTAGTGTGACATTCCAACTCTAATTACTCCCTCCTCCTGATTCATTTTCTCAGCCTCCAATTTTCAGATTTAGAGAGCCTGGATTCAAGGGGATGTGGGTACAGTTGTGTGCAGGAGAGCTGGAAATGCACTTGCCTCTGAATGCAGAACATAATTAATCACCTTGGGGCCCCTGAAATTATTTGCTACACAGCTAAGGCTTTCAAGGGGCAATTTAGCCTGCTCTCAGGTGTCTTTGGGGTGTCCTGGAATATTCGTCAAGTCTCACACCCTGAGCATGGGTGTCAGCAGCTGGCTCCCACCCGACTGTCTGTACTGGCCACTGTCACCCAGAGCCTCTCTGCAGCTCTGCCCCATCTGCTGGGCACAGATATGCCTTTTTCTGGCATGAAGCAGCACAAAAGTGACTGCACTGATATTATTTCCCTGTGTTATGCTATGTTCAGATTCATGGCAGGGGATGGATCAGGTCAGGTGGCAGGGCAACCCCAGACTTCCCTGCTGCACACCCAGGCAGTAAGCAAAGCACAGATAACAAACTGCAAAGAAAATAATCAGGAGTGTTTTGAATAAATACACACTCTGCTGCAGGGCTAATCTGCTCACATAAATTACATTTCACCAAGAATACTCCTTGATGTCCTATGAATCAACAGCACAGACAATAAGAAACAACAGCATCTTTAAAGCTCTATGCAAGTTGCTATTTTCCCTAGGAAAACATTTTCCTGCACTAAAGAAAGTGAATATTTTGTTGACCTCAGTAAATTTTTTTTCTTTTAAAATTTGCCAGTTACATCAGAAACAACAGAGACTTTCTTTTTGAGAATAAGGGGAATAAACCCCCTTCCTCCTTTTAGTTCTTGTTTGCTTTTCAGAAGAGAAAGGTTTTTCTTTCTTTTCAGAAGAAAAACTTGAAAGTATTTTCCAGAAAAATGAAAACAAGACTTTCCAGGCTGTTAAGAAATGCTCTACCTATTTTTATAGCCTCCACACTCTTTAGAAGGTTAAAATGAAAAGGGTATTCAGATTTGACTTTGACTGGTTAACTTGTATTAATTATATTCTCTCAACTTTTTTTAGATTTGGCTGATTTATTGTTAGCTAATGTGCAGGAAGAGAATACCTTTTTCCGAAGTAAATACATCTCATAGGCCATTAAAGCTGCCAGTTGTCAAGCACTGAGGTGTGGGACCTCGAGAGTGTTTCCTCAAAGTCCACGTTCCAGGTGAGGTGACAGGAGCATGCCCCACGTCAGGAAATGTAATAGATGGCAGGCACTGTGCCACTTCTGTGGGGGCTGATCCTGTGAAATCCTTGCCCTGCTGCCTGCAAGTTGCCAGTTCATTGCAAATGCTCCCTGGCACTAAAATGTCTTATTTACCTTTCACAGACCTCTTCCCAAGAACCCCTTGAAGCACTGAGCCTTCTACTGCCTGAGAAAACCAACCTGCTGTCCCTCCTGCTAGAAATATTGTTTGATGTATGCAGCAGATTTCTCACCAAATAATAATAATAATAATAGTAATAACAAAGTTTAAAGCTGCAGTGGTAAAATCTGATGATAAAAATTTTCTCTGTGGAGCGCAACAACCAGGCTTGTCCTTCTGCAGAGAGACTCTGGACACCTCTCTTTTGCCCTTGTTTCAGATAGAAGTGTGTCTTCACTGTAATCCATAAATTGCTATTTTGTCCAGCTGTGACCACCACCACATGCAGTGGGCTTGCTAAGGAGAGTGTGTAAGGTGGAGAATTTCTCAGAAATCAGGGTGGATTATTTGCACACAATTTTCCAATTAAAAAATTCTAATAGTAGTTCTGGACTAAAAAGCTCAAGTTTGTCTTTCTGAAGTCAAGACTGCATATTTCCAGTAATTTCTCTCCTATGTGAAATGACTCACAGGACATTCTTTCTTCTTTTCTGTTCTTTTATTTCATTTTTTATTTCCTTTTTGGCTTTCTCTGTGAACTCACTCATCCTGTTTCCTCTAAAGCACTGATTTTAAAACCAAACATTGTCAATAACTTCAGTTTGAATGGATCAAATTTTCGTGTGGAATAAATAAAAATAATTCCTCTAAATTGATTTCCTATCATTATTATTAAGTTCAATCTGACACTTCTGAGGATTTAGTCAAGATAAGGACCCTTTTTTTGCTGTGTATTTTACAAATATACAACAATATATTGTTCCTGCTGCAGATTATTTATTGTCCAGATAAACAAAGGACAAGGCAAAGCAAATAACATACAAGGAAGTCAAAAAGGGAAAAAAAAATGCCATCAGTTGTGGTTCTGGCTATTTATATTGTTTAGGAACAGGATTGCATTTTTGTTACCAGCTTGGAATATACAAGTTTCTCTCTTGGCATTTGGTCCTATTAAGACAAGTAAGAGAGACATCTACACCCATTTTCTGCTACATATTTATTTTGTGCAGTGGCTTGTGAAAGAAAGTGCTGACTGCTTTTTCTAGCTCTGAAGCTATTTCTCACTGTGTGTGGGAAACAGCAGAGACTGAAATTTAAGTCTGTTGATGAATTTACAAAGACTTTTAAATCCCAAACTATAGCACCATTTTAAACCTTGACCAGTTAGTGGGGGCTGGGCAGATTTATCCACTCTGCTGCCTGGTGCCAGCCCTGGAATGGAGCCTCTGGATGCCTCCAATGTGCGTTCAGCAGTCTCCTCTTCCCACAGCAGGAATGAGGCTGCAGCAGCTGAGGTGCCCTGGGTTTCACCTGGGGCTTGGGAACTGTGTGGATTCTCTTCCCCAGGCAATGGGGACGCCTTCTGGGTGACCCTTGATGGCTTTGCCCTGCCATTGTGAATTGAACCAGCTCATAAGATGCTCTGCACTTCCATTTCTGCCTGGAAATAATGCAGGAGAAAGTTCTCTTTTCTCTTCTCTTCTCTTCTCTTCTCTTCTCTTCTCTTCTCTTCTCTTCTCTTCTCTTCTCTTCTCTTCTCTTCTCTTCTCTTCTCTTCTCTTCTCTTCTCTTCTCTTCTCTTCTCTTCTCTTCTCTTCTCTTCTCTTCTCTTCTCTTCTCTTCTCTTCTCTTCTCTTCTCTCCTCTCCTCTCCTCTCCTCTCTTCTCTTCTCTTCTCTTCTCTTCTCTTCTCTTCTCTTCTCTTCTCTTCTCTTCTCTTCTCTTCTCTTCTCTTCTCTTCTCTTCTCTTCTCTTCTCTTCTCTTCTCTTCTCTTCTCTTCTCTTCTCTTCTCTTCTCTTCTCTTCTCTTCTCTTCTCTTCTCTTCTCCTCTCCTCTCCTCTCCCCTCCTCTCCTCTCCTCTCCTCTCCTCTCCTCTCCTCTCCTCTCCTCTCCCTCTCAAACCTGTCTACAATGTGCATCAGGGAAGCACTCTGGTATATGAAACCAGCGCTGACTCAAGATCAAATCTAAAGCAAATAAATTGGTGTTGTGTTCATTGTAACCTGCCTAGTCTCTGTTACTGCGTCCCAGTCTGTAGGTATACAAACTTGATTAAAAACCACAATATAAATAATTTAAAAATTTATACTTCCTTTTTCAACCTATCATATGGCGTAATTATATGATTTCTAGAAGATACTTAAAAGTGAATTATAGGGTGTTTTGTTCACATTTTTTGTTGCAAGTGAACTACTGAGCTTAATATTGCCTTCTGTAAATACCATTCCAAATAATCGTGAAACATCCTATAATTCAATTGTAAATAACCTCTGAGAACCATAAAATGATATATTCTAGATTAGTGGCACAAACAGATGTATTCACCATCCTGACTGTAAAATGAAACCTAAAACAAACCCAGCATTTTCACTTGCTTTTGATCTGCAGTGTGCCTCTGTGCATGAGAAGTACAATGGAGCCCATACAGACTGTAACGCTCTCCCTGGAATTAGGCCTTCTCAGAAAAACAAAGTTAAAATCAGAACAATACAAAACACTCAGTGTATTTCCCCTTAAAAAAAAAAAATAAAAATAAAGGCCTTACTCAGCAGAGGTTGAGACATAGACATACAGGAAGAATTAACAACCATTGCAGGAAATGTGCAATGTTTTTGTGCAGTGCATTTTTTTTTTCACACACCACATTTTCTCACACAAAAATCATGATATGGCATTTCTAAGGATGGTGTTTTACTGTTACTTGTGTATTAACTTCTGGCATCTCTTCAACTTGATGTTTGGTGCAATAAGCCCTCTGCACTACCAAATGACAAAACAGAATTTTAGAATAAATCAACATTAGGTGAATGAATGTGGCAAACCTAACCTGGGTTAGAAGGACTGTTCTTCACCAGGTGACCAAAAGCTCTATAAATCTGTGCTTAATTCAGACATTTTAAATACAGAGGCACTGTTACTGTTTAGCTTAGTGTTAGGGGTGCTCAGATGAAAAGAAGACCTGCAGTATTTAGATATCACAGCACCCAGATACAATTTTGTTCTGTAAAACAAAGCTTTAAAAAGAGACAATAAATAGCACCCAGGGTTGCATTAGGTTAATGGTGGTGAGAGGGCTGAAACAAGGTGGAAAGCTGTATTTTGTCAGAGTGGTCCAGCAAGCGGTGTGGAAGTTGCACAGTGCTGACCCAAGGCTCTGCCCCTGCAGCATCACCTCGTCCTCCACCATGGCCTGAGGCTCTGAGAGCTGCTGGGCATCTACTAGAGACTGCTCATGAGCATGAGCCTCACAAGGGGGGTGGTCATGGATGGGGACAGAAATGGAGCTGCCACGTGCGGCTCGTGTCACAAGGTCAGGGCATATTTTGATATGAGGTGCAAAGAGACAAGATGACTAAGTACAGGATAATGTGCTGGGCTAGGTGGGTTTGATTCCTAAAAATCCTGGGTGAAGTCTCAAAAATGTGTCATCTCTGATGTCACTGTGGCACCCAATATCACCCTCTGTTTTTTTAGTTCCATTGCCAAGTGGGTGGAATAAAATTGATGATCTTCTTCTAGCGGCTTTGATAAATAAGTGCAACTGTTTTCCTGTAAGCACCTGTTTCCTTCCTACATCTCCTCTTGGGAGATTTTTTAAAGAATTTTTTGCCTGAGAAGCAGCTGAATTCCAAATCCCAGGTCACCCCCCATCTGTTTGTAGAACACAAGTTAGTTAATTTTGGTAATGCTAAAAAAATGTTCTAAAAAGCCTCTTTCACATTGATGCTCCCCAAGACTGGAAGGCAAGGCATATGGGGGAGCAGCAGTTGGTGGAACAATTTTATCTGTGGTATGAGAAACTAGATGAAAGTGTTCTTGTGAGGACACATGATAAATGATAAAGGCATACTCAATGATCACCTTTTTCCCCTTGGGCTTTTATTACCTACATATTGTGCAGCTGGTACTGACAGCCAGTAATGTGTGTCTAGATATTTTAATATTCACTTTTGGAATATGGTGGCAGAGACTCCCCGTTTCGAGGTTTGTGGCTCTGTAGGTGTTTGTAACTTTTCAGCTTTCCATCTGCACCGAAATTCACTCTCACTTCTGGGCACAGTGTTGCCAGGAGGACACAGATAAGCTGAAGGGAGCTGGGAGAAAAAGAATAAAAGTCATTGTGAGGCTGGAAGGAGTGATATAAAAAAGAGATAAGTATGCACAGCTTGACTAAACAATGACTAATTGCTAGAGCATAATAACAATTCTGAAAGGAGTCTTAATTGATTTATCTGAGGAATGCTCAAGGCTTCTTTTAAGATGCTTTACTATTAGAATTATTTATCTGTCTAGGTTAAGGATACAATTGAAGACTTCTGTCCTCATTTGATATTTGAAATTAGGGAAAACTAAACACACACAGAACCCTAAGCACCACAAGGTTATTCAGATGCCAGTGGCACTTAAAATATTCTTTTGTGAATAGTCGTGTGTGTCACTAGAGGAAGCTAATGGGTATCCTAGAGTCTCAGAGGGTGATAAACAAGGACATTAAATGATAATGGTTACGGGAGTCTTAACAGTGATTTAGTCTAATCCAATACACAAAATGACACGGCCTGTGAATTTCTGTATAACAAGAAACACCAGCCATGAATCCCAGCTAAGGTGGCCAGCACAAACTATGCAAAGAAACTTGTTAAATGTAGGGAGAAAGGATATGGTATTCCTTCCAAAAAGTTAAAAATATTAGCTTATAATACTCAGATGGTATAAAATGTCACAGCTTTGACTTCAGATGCACCGTGTTGATTTGCATTAGCTGAAGTTCTGTCTCTAAATTCTTTAAGAAAACCCAAAATGAAACTCTAATGAATTTATTTCTGGAAGGACACCATCTGGTGTTTTATTGCTAGCTGACAAGAAGTAGGAAAGGATAGTCTGACTGCTGGTTGCAGGAGAAGTGCAGGATTTGCATTTTACAGGGCCTAGTGAGGATGATATTTAACCAAATATCTCTTTTCACAGGTCCCCTCACAATCTACCAGCTGGAGATGCATTCAAAGGAAATCCAGTGACCTGGATATCATAAACTGTCTCTCTTTAAAAGTGATGTAAACTAGGAATAATGGCACAATTCTGTCATGCTTCAGAAGGAAATTAACCCCCTGTCTAGATCTGTATGGTGCCTAACCAATCATCTCCACTTAATGGCTTCAATATTTCTGTTGATTATAAAAATGGCTCTGAATGTAAGTTAAGTCACCTTTCAGGATTCATAATCCTGTGTAAAACTGAGGAACTTTAATCCTTACATCTATGCTGATTTCATTGCATACTCTAAATCCTTTCATTTTTTCCCACACCTCTTCTTCTACAAAATAAATAACTTTTTCTCTTTATCCAGCATATAACTCTCTATAGAACTATCCATCACATCACATTACAACACAAACAATACTAAAAGTATCTTTTGTGCTCTGCTGCTGATTACTTTCGGGAAAACAATAGTTAGGGTTTATTTAATTTTTTTTTTAATTTTGTGGCTGTGTCAGATGCAACTCCTTTTGATTCATGTTCAAGGATAATTTTAATAGAGCCTTTAGGTAGAATCTTCAAATTAAGAGACTGCAGACGCTTTCTGAGAAAGATTAAATGATGGTGCTCTGAGAGGCAGTCAGTTTTTTCTTCACCTCAAACAACAGCCAGTCACAAGGCAAGTGCCAAGACTGTCTGAAGAGATAAACATGAGTGTAAGCATTTTAGTAAGGGAGAGCTAAGAAAGCAAAATACTGTATTTGCCTATTTTTATAACAAAATGTAGACATAACAAATGGTGGGACTGCAACAGAAATTATGGATACAACTTCTTTTATGGAAATGCATGTTTGGTAGATGTTCAGCAAAAGAACCTTTGTTTCAAGGCATTTGTATTAATTTGCATGATTAGCAAGCACCTGTTGTAGGTAGCAGGTAGTGAGAACAAAAGCAACTCTGACTGGTGATCCAAAGGTAGTCATTTGTTTGTGAAGTGCAGTTTTCCCTATGAGATAAGGGATTTGCTGTTCACCAGCTTGGGTTGGGTAATGGGGTTTTTTGCTGCTGAGCACATCTCTGCTCCTCCCAGGCCTTGATTCTGCACAAGAGCTCTCAGTGAAGACTGGCAGCAGGGAAGAGCCATGCCGAAGGTTGGAGCTGTGACACAGTGGCTCTGTGACACAGTGGCTCTGTGACACTGGATTCCCTGGCCTCTGAGGAGCTGTGGCAATAGCTCTGAGGGGGGATCTGTGGGTCTGAGCTGGATCTGAAGGCATTTGCTTTCAGGAGCCCCTGAAGTTGTGGCTAACTCAGCTGACTTTGCAAGTACTGCTATGACAAAATAGATGCTTTTCTTTCCACTAGACGCTGCTCTTAGGCTATTGGGAGTTAAATTGTGGGCAGCTGCCAAAGAAATGCCAGACCACAGGAGTTATATGCAGTCAGGGGAATGTGTATAACTTCTGGTTCCTAAGGAACAATACGTAAGGATAATCCCATAATTTCAGCATTAAGACAGCTAATATTCTTATTACCTTTACTTCTATTAATGTTGCTTGGAAAATATAATGTTAATATATAATAATTACAGTAGGCTGGCAACTATAAATAAGGCCATGAATAGTTCTCAGTCAGATTCAGGGATACAAAAAATGATGTGCCTGCCCTTCTGCATTAGTGTACTTAAAAGGAGATAGTCCTGATAGAAAGCAGCCACACAGAGACTTGAAGGCTAAGGTAGACAGAGCCTCTTCTGTGTCTCCCATCATATATATCCAAAATTCACAGCCAAGAAACAGAAGGACACAAAGAACATCTTCCTAAAGACAGATACAGAGAGAGCCAAGCTCCTCTGTCCATTCACACTGAAATAGGAGCTGTATCCAACTGTGGTTAGAAGGCACAAGAGGTGACTGCTCATCAGGCAGCAAGGCTGCAGCTACAGCCTTTCACATGGCTGTGGGCCCAGCCCATGAGTTCTTCTGGAATTAAGGTGTATCAACTTGGGCATCACACAGAGCCAACAAATTGAAGTCAAACTGGAAAATGAGCTGGTGAGAACATAATGCACTACTTTGTGCTGATGGAATAACTGGTTCAAGTTTCCACTGCTCTGCACTCCATATGTTTCTGTGCACAACCCCCATTTAAATAACAGGTTACTTCAATAATTAATGTGCTTTAATGTCTCCATGACTTTGCCACAGAGTTCCTATGTGCCCTTGGGCAATTCATTTCATCTCTCTGGCCTTCGGTTCACCATTTTCAAAATAAATGTGAAGCCAGAGCTCAATTAACAAAGATAACAGAAATGGGATGACCCAGAGAAAGAGAAAATATAGATATTTGAATCCTTGTGGTGCACCAACTGTACAAAGAGAGGATGGAACACAGAAGACCTATGACAATGATGACTGTGAAGTGCAGGGATTCCAGAACCAACTGGGAGATAAGGCATTCAGCCCACCCTGCACACTCCAGCCCAGGTATAGCTACAGGAGTGCATTCCTACACAGACCTGCCCGGAGTGCTGCTGCACCCACAGAAAGGGTAATCTGTCATCTGGGTAAGCAACACAGGGATACTGTGCTGAAGGGTGTTCCAAAGGTACTTAAATACACATAAAAGATGGATAATATCATCTTGTACTCAACAGTATTGTGATTCAGATGTCCCAATGCATCAGGCATCACTCTGAGTGATTAAATGCTCTTTTGCTGCAAAGGATTTGATGAGAAGGAGTAGATGCAGCAAATAAGGCAGACAGACACTAATTGTAGTCCTTCTGCATGTAAACCTGTAAACCTGATGACCTGTAACAGAAAGATTTCCCTGAAAGTCAGGTTTTTTACTTTCTATCCAAGTGCATGTGTAAGTCATGCCCTTTGCAACAAAGGCGAAAATGGGATATATTGTCAACCCTGGATAAATGGCTGAAATGAAAACATTTTCTAAGCAGTGAGTGATTTAGGAGCTTGTGTATAACTTCAGTTTAGGATTTATGGTCATACACTATTATACATTGTATGCACACAACAAAAATGTTATCCAAAAGCCAAAGTCAGAGAAAGAATGGGTGATTAAGAGAAAGAATTCCCAACATGCTGAACTATGATTAGGCTAGTGGGAGTGCTGCTGTAAGAATTAAATTTACAACAAAAGTAACTCAGTTTTATCTCTTCTGAGTAATTCAGTACATTCTCACTTTGCTGTTACAGCTAGCTGTGACTCCTTTTTTCCTGTAATTTATTCAAATATCCCAAAGGGTCAGGTAAGAAAATTGCTTTCTTGGAACCAATAATGAATATGGGGTCAGTCAATGCAAAACAATAAGGTATGTTACCAACAAATATTCTTCATATCAA
Source organism: Acrocephalus scirpaceus scirpaceus (assembly GCA_910950805.1). NCBI lineage: Eukaryota > Metazoa > Chordata > Aves > Passeriformes > Sylviidae > Acrocephalus > Acrocephalus scirpaceus. Next base: position 141,736,879 of record OU383773.1, on the reverse strand, counting down.
AACAATGTCTGCCTCTAAATCATGTTGCCAACTATTCCTTCCAAAATGAGAATATGGGCCATGTCCCCATTTATAGACTTTCTTTTACAGATGTGACACTTCTGCTTACCCTCCTCATGGAGCCTGGCAGTCTGCCTTGCTGAGGAATATTCTTCTTTCCTTCTTTGAAACACAGAGCACAATCTCACAGACATACTCGAAATCCCTTGATTTGTAGCTGGACGCTTCCCAAACTCTGAAAATGAGGGTTCTTGGTCACACGGTGACAAAAAAACATGGGAAGGAGGCTTGACAAAGACATTCTAAACAGCTTTGAGGATGCCTGCATTCTTAAAGCAAACAAGACTTTGATTTTTTTAATACAAAAGTTCCTAATGTCTTATCTTACCCTTAGTGTGATATCAGGAAAACCTAATTTTTCAGGCCTAGTGAATCTTTCAGTAAGTTCTTCTCACACAGCAATGTCTCCTTATGCAGCACAGCACCCTGCTCTTAAACTACTTTTGTCCTCTGTGCTTGTACTTATACAGACAGTGACTTCTGCCTAGTTCTTTCCTAGATCCTTCCTATACTCCCTATTAGCATCTGTATGGAAGGAATATTTTTCTACAGGAGCGGGCCAGCAAGTGAGAGGCGGTCAAAGGCTCTTTTCATGCCTTTGCAGTGTTGACCTTCAATAAAGCTTCAGGAATCTTCGCTAAGTAGAGCAGCAGCCATGGCTGAATTCACTACAAAATGTGAATTCAATATAGGGACATGCCAGTCTGCCACAGCAGCAGGATCAGTGATGGGGGAAGGGGAGGAATGAGGGGTCTAATTTGTATTCTGCTCTGCTGCAAGCTGCTTTTCCAATTGCACCATCTCCTATTTATGATATCTCTTTGAAAAGAGGACTCTTGGTATTGCAGCTGAAATCAGTAGTCACTTGAAGTGAAACCTCTACCGAATCTGCTGTTTCTAGTGGATTCTGAATTCTGGCTTTTCAAAATCTGCATGGTTGTGTGGAAACTTGTGATGGTGCCTCTGGGTCTGGCCTGTGAACATCATGTAAGAGAGAAGGGCTATGCATGTGTAAGCACTCCATTAACTTCCTTAATTCTGTTTCTTTTTGCTTGAGTTTATCTCAGAAAAAAGATGTAGCCCCATGAAAGAAGCATATTGTGAAACAATATGATCAGCTATACAGAAGAAATTTAGTACAGCAGCAGTTCCTTGGTGCTGGGCAATACAATTATTCTTTCTACATAGTAATTTTCAATGGAAGAAGTAGATCTGTGATGGAACTATATAACTGATGCAGATAATAGAACTGATTAAAAAGTATCCTTCATTTGACCTTTTTCAAGGCGTACTACCATAATATTGCCATGTGATGGTGATCTTTGATTTTCTTTTCACAGTATTTTATTTGACACAGTTCATGAAAAACAAATCCATATATATTGAATATTGTACCGTCATTGATTCTGATGTCAAGCCACAGCCATCATCTCAAATTTTGTCTCCCTAAGTGTAAATGCCCATAAACAAAACTTGATGTTTAAATCTTCAGGCTCAATTTCACCTTGCAAACCAAGAAAAACCTTTGGGTGCTACTGATCTTAATTTAAAAGGAATGGTCTTTTTTTGGTACCTTAAAAAAAAAAAAAAGTGGAAAATAGATTACTGTGAACTTCCACCTAAGGATGGAAATATTCCTCAGCTTTCCTTGCAAAAAGTAGCTAAGCACCTCAGAGAGCATTTAGCACTAATGAATAAATTTCAATAAATTCCTCTATGAGAGGAGTACCCCAGTGGTAATACATGGACCCCAGGTGTCGTTCCAGCAGTCATGGCAGTGACACAATGTCTCTGACATTCCATGAGAGGTAGAACTGCTTTGGCTGAGAGAGGGTCAGGCTGGCCAGTGTTGCTGTCACTGAAATTTCAGGGTTACCCTGGATTTCCTATTCACATTCACGCTATACAAACTTAGAGAAGTGAAACCTCCAGCAAACTCTTGTTGTCGCCTTCTTGTGATTTTCCCTCCAAGTTCTTCCTTCTCTCATCTTGCAGTTCCTGGTGACATGAGAATTTTATCAGCTCATTTAGCAAGGGAAAATGGCCAGCTCTGATGTGATAGTATATCTCCTATGTTATGGGTGCAGAAACTGGAGAGAAATTAAATTATTTCACTAAAACCAAACAGTCAGTGGTAAAATAAATGTGGGGGTCACCTATCAGGTTAAAGTGCCAGAAATCTTTCACTTTAAATGACATACCATCTTTCCTGTCCTTTAAATCCAGTTTTTTGTGCTTGATTTATAGACACCCATCCATTAAATATTAAGAATGTGACCACAGGTCCTTAGAAGGAAAATATAGGAGGGTCCTGGAGAAGGAGATAACCTGTAAGCTTACTTTATACAGGATTATATGGATAGATGACATGCTTAGCAACACATTACTGACATTTCAAATTTTATCCCCATAAAACAGATCTGGGTTTTTTGCCATTATTCATGCAAATTATGTCATTTACTGGGTCTGTGCTTGCAGTGTTATTAGCTGTTCTCAGTTCTTAAGTTTGTTAAAAGACAAGAGGAATAAATATAAATAATGGTAATGGCTGCAGGTACGTTGGCTGCTCTGTGTACAATTATATTATGATGACCTTAATAATTAATGGGTCCATCTATATTGCATTACAGCATCACTGAGAATCTTCATGATCAGACAGTTCTGCTGCCTCCTTGCCCTCACAAGGGCAGATAATATGACAGATAATGCAATGCATGGAGCAGTAATGGTCAAATCTGAAGTTTTTGTAAACTGGCATAATTTCACTCAGTAATTATAAAGAAAAAAACCCAAAACCCAATTCTTCTTATTGGCATGAGGGTAAATAATGTCTATGTTATATGTAATTGGCTTGAAGTTCTTGACTAAACTTGCCTTGCTTCCAGTAAGTTAAGCTTCACTACAGAGAGTTGTAGGAACAGCTCCTGAAGAATTACAGAATGAATGATAAAGACGGAAAAGCAAGAAAGAAAGTGTCAACAAGGAAAAAAGTATTTCTCAAGAAACCTGTGACAAGAACAGAAACCAAAGGACAGATTGGCACCAAATGAGAACTGTCTTGGTTCCCTTCACAAAGAGATTGGGATCTTGTACTGCTTAACAATGCACAGTCTTAAGAACTGATTTTGAAAATATCCATAGTAAGCCTTACTACTCCACACCTGTCAGTTTTGCTGTGATCATCAAGCTAAGAATTAGTTACATAATTACTAGAGGAATCAGGTATAAAAGTCTAAATATAAGTTAATTGCATATGGAAATTTCAGACAACTTTATTGCTAGGATTTCTATATTTTTTTTCAATAGTTTAAAAATAATTTTTGCATGCACATATTCTTTTCCCATGTTAGGTGTTTGCTGATAATCTACTGAATGTCAGACTTGCCATCAAATCAGCATCTTAGAGCCTAATACCTGATCTGTCACTGGATAGCTGCCTCAAAGGTGTATTAATCACAGCCAGTGCCTAAGACACAGTATACAGAAACATAAAATAAGGGGATCCAGGGAGAATAGAAGGAAAGGCCATTAGGCAATACCCCACACAAGTCAATTCCTCCATCTCTGAGAAAGTGCTGTCACAGAAACGTTATTGTTCCCACTTAGGACTCACTTATTGCTTGCACTTAGGACTAATTTGGCAAATCACTGACACGCATTAAGTTGATGGGGTTTAAATAGAAGTTTGACTGGTTTTCTGATTTAAGTCTTAATGTCTTTCTAAACTATTTTGGAACTTCAATATTGAAGTACAAAGGAAACCCATCAACATAATGAACAGGAGAGCTGGACTGAACACAAAACCCTGTAATCCTAAAACAAAGATACGAGAAGAGAAGGAAATCTACTATGGGCAGAAGATTTCTGAACCCAAGAAACAAGAGACAATCAAAATGTATTCCCTGGAGAGACACCTGAACAATCAAGTTATAATGCAAAAATTACGAGATAATTGAAAAAAGAAAGAGGACTTACGAGAGCAGATCAAAAGAATAAATTTAAATGCATATGGTTTTTAAGGATAAACCATGAAGGAGCAATTAAGGAGTAAAATACATATACATATATACATATATACATATATACATATATACATATATACATATATACATATATACATATATACATATATACATATATACATATATACATATATACATATATACATATATACATATATACATATATATGTGTGTGTGTGTACATGTGTGTGTGTGTGTGTATATATATATATATAAGAAAGAATCTAAGTGAATTCTTGGCACTAGACTCCTTTCACTCCAAAGGGTGCCTGCACATAACATACCTACTCTTTCAGATAGTAATGATGAGGAACTATAAGAGATTGTTGTGTCAACAGAAAATGTTGGAACAAGCTGAAAGAATAAAGGGCAGTAAGTCATCAGCTCTGAAGTGTGAGAGGAGCTATAGAGAAATATTCAAGATAATGGAAAAGGCAGCACTATTTAACATGTTTTCCTCTCTGCCATTAATTCAGGGCTATTAAATTAAAATAATAGACTACAATTACAGAATATAGAAGTGAATCCTTATTTTTTCACAGCATCTAGCAAAGACTAGGCATTTTCAGAGATGTTGCTACTATCACACCTTTGCAAAAGCTCTTCATACAGCTATATTATGGTCACAGTTATCCTTTTGATCCTTTTTAAAAATTACAGAAAATACTAGTGTTATAAACCTCTGATCTGTTAATGGCTGTTATTAGTTAAAGGGTATTGGACTAAGCAAGCCATTGATCTGCCTTTTGGGACAATTCTTTAATGTTTAAATTATCACTCATCTTGTGTGTCATGTTGGTATTCTTAATGTCAACTATATAAAAAAATAATTCAGAAATAACAACATAATGTTGTAAAACCATAAAGAGCAAATAAGATTAGAAAAGCCATTTCCTTTACTGGGATTTGTGAGCTAAAGGTTAACTTCCAATTAGAGTTTAAAAGGAAGAACTTTTATTCTGCGTTGGTTGAGGCTTTTAGCAAATTACATTTATATGTGCAGAACATTTGTATATTCCCTAATAACTTGCCATTACATTAAAGTCTGTGAGCTTGCCGCCAGAACTTGTACAACCAATCTGGACACAAGATATACAGTGATAAGATTTGTTAATATTGCATTATCCGATGTTATTGCTTTGCTATTGATTGCAATTGTGTCAGTTACCAGGTAAATCCTGTGTGCCAGCCTTGTATTGTTATTTCTAAATAATATTCAGTAGAGGAAGATTAATTCCTGTGTCACATTTATATTGTAGCAAAACAGCAATAATAGTATTGTATTAAAAATAACATAAAGGAAAAAGATAAATAGTGCAAAACAATAACCAACATATTTAAATAATAGCAGGCCCAGGGGATTAAATGATACTTTGCATTTTTATAGAGCTTTCAATATAAGGATCTCAAAACACTTCACAAACATTAGCAAAATAAGCCTCCCAACACTCTTTAGGTAGGAAAATATTATTATCCTCATTTTACAGATGAATAAGCTTCTTTATGAGGAAGATAAAGCCAAGTGAAGTTCCCAAAGCCACAAAGCATGTCAGAAGCAGAATGACTAAATAGGCTCCGTGCTTAGATTACACAGAGACAGAGACCTTGACAGATAGAAAGGAATTCACATATTCTCTTAAGAGCCAGGTCACATGTTATGCAGCCATCATCTTAATGAGAATTACAAACACAAAAAAGCCAGATTTTCATTTCTGAAGTCAAAACTAGACTGTAGTGAGACCCTCCCATCACGCTACCTGCAGACTGCCCATGAAGACTCAAGGCAAAGCATCACTCACTGTTTGCCTCACAGATCCCAGGGGTCCTCGCTGGACTCTACTAAACTTTTCCCACACTGTCCACTCTCCTTTAATCTGACTCACATCAACTCAAATTCCTTTTCCATCAATCTGTAGATTTTTTTTTTCCTGTTTTCAGTTGAAAAAATGTCCTTTTTTTGTCTGTAAATGGTGTATAATTCAGAGTGAGTATAAGGCCATGAGTATAAGCAGGCCATGAAGAAGATTTTTTTTCCTGTATATACCCTTCCTTTAGATCTTGTAATGTAAATGGAAATGTATTTTACATGTTTAACTGCAGTGTGATTCACTATGAAATATGGAGGATATCTGATGCAGTAGGCAAGACAGGAAGTAGAGAGTTCATGTCAGATATCAAGACCCCAATTCTGACAGAGCAGTGGCACAGGAAAATCTAGAGTTATCTCAGGTTTTCACAGCTGTAACAAACTGCAGAACCTGAGTGCTGGCATAAAAAAAATGTAATGAAATTGCCAAGAATGAAGCAAAAGCATTCAGAATCAAGTTTTGGTTTTGTTCGATGGTAAATAAAAAGTAAGAAGAGGCAGGTGGAGTCTGCCCATTTTACAAAAAAATAGTGCCCTTCCAGTTATTTCTGACTCCTACAGATCCTACTGTCATTGCTGCTCTATCATTCTCAAGGCAGAAGCTTCACCAGTGCCATGAGAAGGAATGCTCAAGCACAGCATTGAGTTGTGCTGTGCAGGGCCAGGAATTGGGCCTGATGATCCTTGTGAGACCCTTTCAGCTTAGGATATTCTATGATTCTATGATTTATACATACATACATATGTATAAATAGGCACACATTATGTACCTGTGGGGTATCTGAGCTTTCCAAGCAGGGTTGCAGCAGCTTCAAGTCCACTTGTCTGATGACAAACTCCTCTCCTTCCACAGCAGGACAAGCCTGCCCCTTCTTCATACACTTGCAGAGGAACTTCAGAAACGCTTCTCCCTGGGAAATGTGCTCATGTCAGCTGTTCACATCAGGAAATGATTTCTTGTAGGAGATTCAAGCAAATCTATCAAAGCTCATTAAAAAAGAAATATGAAAAGTACAGATTGCTTTTCAGCAGGGACAAAAGGGGACACATGGTCAGGAGCAGAGATGGGGGCAGGAACAAGACTTTGCAAAGCAGAACACAGTCATTTCATTGTAAAATGACTGCAAAACCACATTCTCCATTTTTGAAGGGATGTCACAGTTTTTCTCAGTCATTTATTCATTGGCAATTTTTTTGATATTTAGAAAATTGTTCTACTGAGAGCTGTTTTTGATGTAGAATTACCTATGTGCCACTGCAGAACTGCTTCATTGCCCTAGCTTCCAAATCCCTTTAGAATGTTTTTCCTGCCTCAGAATGAAATGAGGGACAAAGGCAACAATAAATTTCTCATGACACAATATTTTCATTAAGTACTGCAAATATCAAACACTTGGATACTCAACTATTTTTGACTCAAGCAGAAATAGATTTACTCTGACAACAAAAACAAAAGCCTATCCTTAAAAAAACAGTGTGACAAAACAGAGCTATTGATATTTTGTTGTTTTTCATAAAGAACCCTTTTTCAATTTGTCAAAAAGTGTGTAATGTTCTCACAGTGTAAAACAATAGGCATGGAAGAGCTTCCTAAATCAAAGTTTCTTAATAGAAATACTGTTTAGGGTAATTAATTGTTTTCTTACTAAGTCTCAACATAAAGTAAGAACTTCCCCAAACTGCAGTTTACAGAAGAAAAGAAGTGGGAGGAGTACCATCATTAGTTATTTACATTTCTGAAATTGTGAAGAATTATATGACATTTTCCACATAAACCTGAATGAATAAATGAATATATGTGTATATACTGAAACCAAACCAGCTCAGATTCATGTTAAAATAAGGAAATCGAGGAACTCTAAGTTTGGTTATGAACAGAAAGGTTCAAAGAAAATCTTCCTGTTGCATCTACAGTGCTCATTTAAACATGCAATGACTTCTTCTCTGGTCACAAGATTTGATTCTGTATTCAACACCCACTGCAATACTCAGCATCTGTGAGAGACCCAGCTATCCAATCTCATAAAATTTCTCCAAAGTCAGGAATTGAAAATACTGTTCAGCTCGCAGGGTGACCAGTGTGAGAATCTCTCTAACATTGTAGAAAAAATCTGTAATCCTGAGAAACTGTCATGTCCTTTTCAGATCTAACAGGAAAATATTGGGATTAAAACCTCAGAATGAGATTTTCAAATGGGGAAAAGTAGCTGGATTCATCTTTTCAGCGGAAACTTTTCCGAAAGGGTGAGTCTTAGTGCTTCACTTCATACCTCTGTCCCTAGCATGCCACTAACTCAACATGACTCCAGCTGATGATGATACCCTGACCCAAGCTCACAGCTGGATTGGAGTGCAAACAATCACAGAAAAACAAAGGGAAAGTTTTTTTCCTATTTTGTTGAATTAAGGGAAAAGAGGACCAAATAACTTGTTGTAAAATTATAGCAGGATAATGGTAGTTGAACAAAAGGAATGGAAAAAAATAACATTGAAAGGAGAAAGAAATAAGTGTTTAGACTAGAACTAGTTGTTCAATCATACTGAATTTCAGAATTAAAACAACTTAGTTTCTTTTATTACCTTTAAAATAGAAATATAAAAATATAAACCCAGAAAACTAGAAAAATAAAAATATATAAATATGTATGTGTATGCATATATAATAAATACAGATGTTAGATAAATACCTATATTGATAACAATGGAAGAAAAAAAATGATTTATAGTCAATTACAAGTACAATATACAAGATTAGGAGTAGATCTTTACCAGCAAAGAGCTTCACCTAATGTTCCCAGAAATACAGTTTAAAGAGTTCAATGAAGCTTGATTGTTTCTTTTGCTATTTTGAATCTATTAGTGCTTTATGTGCACGTGTTGAGTATGAGGCTTATTTTCCAGACAGAAAACATTTTCCTAAGTTGTTTAGGAAAAATGACTGTCTGAAAATGCCTGACTTTAACAAAGATGGGGAAAAGGATGTTGGACCATCTGTTTATACATTATTTGTGCTTATTTTGCACCTGCAAAAAACCCCTCAGTTCCCACGCTTGCCCAAAAAAGAACCAACCCATAAACAAACAACAGGCTTACATGTGGAAGTTAAAAACTGACCTAAAGTCTCCTGATAGGCTCAGCAAGCAAACAGCAAATGACTTGCAAGGATTTCAGATCCAGGAGGAAAACCCCAGCTGCATCTAGACCACAGCACTGTTAAACTGGTACCTCATCACTGCTCAGAAACCATCAGAAATCACCACCATGTAACAAAGACAGAAAACTTAATCAGAAATTCATTAGTTTCACCAAGCAAGTGTGGTCTGGGGAAAAGATGTGCTAGGGACAATCACTAAGGGTGAGGAGCTGAGGAAGATTCACTGACCCAGGCAGAGCTTTTTCCATGTACAGCAGTGAAGTTTCTGATCTAGTTTTGCCCAGTCCAAACTCCAGCATTCACTTCACCCAGGGCCTGTTCAGTCATTTTGGCATTTACAGGAGCAAAGCGTGGAGCAAGGGACAGTATTTATGAGACACCTGAATTATAGTGAGAGGCCTATACAGTTAAAGGAGATCTGAATCTTCAATAAAGCCAGCACAGCCAGCTAAAATTCATTTATGAGTGGCCATTCATCGTTTCTGAAAGAGAAACATTTGAAGACTGTCAATGCCATGTTCACATGGGCCCAAGGGCAGGGAGATGTATGGGTTTTAGGCCTTACCTCAGCTGTAGGAACTCTTAAATAACACTGACTCTCATAGATTAGGGCTTTTTAATGGCACAATATTTCATATGTTCAAATTCAGAAAGAGCTTTCATCATTTTTTGTTGCACCAAGTCTTATGCTCTACCCACATACAGGTGTTTGGCTGTTTAGTCATAAAACTGGCTGGTGCAAGCTACTCCATCTCAAATGCAGCTAAGTAAAGTCTCAAACCTTGTCCTGTTTGCTTAAAAAGTATTTATTACCTGAAGAGAAAATGTGGGGTTATTATCTGTAGACAACAAACATATTTGAATTAATTGGAGGTAAAATGAAACACTGAAATAGAAGACATGTTAGGACTCTGTGAGGTGAGCTGTGTGCAATCAAGACATGATCACCAAGCTCATGTATTTTACCTTGCAGTAGAATTACACTTTTTTGTGTTTAATACAACACTTCTCAGGCCTGAGAAGAAATAAACAAAAAGCCAGACACGGAAAAAATATGCTGGATCTATGGTATTTGTGAATTAATTATCATGCTAAGTAATGATGGAATTTAGCAGCTTAAATGACAAATATCCCAGAGCTTCCTCCCCCAAGTGTCCAATGTGTACATCCATCCCTAATACATTTTCATTGTTTCAGCCTTCAAGAAAAACAGGATGCAATATGCCTTCTGTCTATGATAAAGTTTCCTAATACAGTACAGTAATGCAATTTATTTTCATACAGCATCCTGCATATAAAATATTACATAACCCTTTATGAGAAGATAATGCATTACAGACTCAGGCACATTACTGTGTTTCAGGAAGAAATTGAAGGATAACGTGGGAAGGCATGGAGGAAATAGAAATCAAGGTACAAAAGTAGTTAAAAAGAAAGTTGTAAATGTACTCTCCTTATGCCCTTATTATCTGCATGAGACTAGCAGAGGGCAGGTCAGCATTACTGCAGATGCAGTGTAACACAAAATGTTACATGCTCATAGGAAGGGATGGCTCTGATCCCATGAGTTTATGCTATAAATAGATAAGTAGGATGACAAGGTGAGTCACAGAAGTATCATGTGAATTCCCTATATCAAACAGGAAGCTCAAGGTTCAGCAGAGGAATGAACATGAATGTCAAAAGTTCTAGATGGCATATAGTCCAAAAAAATCATAGATGGACAAAAATTGCAGACCCAAACACCTTTTGTGGTCTGGAGAGACTCACCCTGGATTCAAATTGTTGCATCTCAGAGCCAGAATTGAGTGCTGCAATTTGAGGGCTTAAAGCAGGCAGACAAACAAGGTCTTTATGCAAACTCCATGCTAAAATAGGGAGATTTTAGATCTGAAAACCAAAATTCCATGCAGGAGAATTTGCTTATTATTTGAAGCACTGGAGTGCATGTTATCCTTGATTCCCTTGCAGGAAATATAAGTAAGCCAAAGTTGAGGCTGTGGCTGGTCTGAAAGCAGACAGGTAGGGAGGGGATAGGGGTGTTGAGGTGGAGCAAGTCTTTGAGGGATGACAAGGAAAGGAGAGAAATTATGTGCTCACTCCAAATGAGGGGAAGGCATCTCTGACCAAAGCCGTGTCAATATATTTATAAATAAAACCTTAAAAATCACAGTATTTCAGTTTAGAAGACAACAAATGGAAGTAAACGTTGCCCATAGGGTTTAATACTGCTATGGGCCCTGCAAAAGTGCAAATAATTTATAGGAAAAAGAAATTCCTAGGGAATCTGAATTTTCCATTGAGACTTGAGGCCTTGCCACCATTCAGAATTCAACCTTAGGTGAAAAACGGATAAGAATATAAAGGATGGGAGAAATACAGGGCTGTGCACAACTACAGCATGATTGGTTTCACTACCATTATACATGAACTACTGAACATATGTATTCCAAGGTGGGAGAGAAGAGGACCTTAGACACACTGTCCTCCTGGAAATCTACCTCTTCAATGTGGTCGTTTTTTTCAGAAGCTCAAGGTCTTCTGGAAATTGTGATGATTAAAGCTGGGTTTCTGCCATGACTTCCTGTGTCACCTTGGACAATATATCTAGATGAGTTCAAGGAGTTGGAAGCAGGCAAACAAGAGTGACTCTGCCTGTGCTCTGAGCCTGTGGATGAGAGCCAGCTTCCATCTGGGACCCATATGCCTAAGTGTCCCTTTGCTGACAGAGATCCTCTGCTTCAGGAGGATCCAGATATTATTTTATTGCTCTGAGTCCTCCAGCAGAAGTTACTACTGTCCCAGTAGTAAGGCACACACTTATGGATAGGCACATACCTGGATCTTGGCCATCCAGCTCCCATTTCCACATCTCAGTGTATGCCTACCTTTGGTGAGGTTGAAGCTAAGATGCTGAACTGTGAAATGGTGCAGCTGATGCACGAGCACATCTGCTGAGCCAGATGTAGGGGCAGTAATCCCTGGTATAAGTATACAGCAGACAGCTGGTGACAGTAAAGTTTGAAGAGGCCACAACTCGATTCACCCAAGAAAGACTGTCAAAATCCTAATTAGCTCACTCACAATGAACTAATGTAGCAATACGGCTTCTGCACCACAGCTGATTCTGGCTGCACCCATCTGTGTAAACATGCTATAAATCTCTCTTTGATTTTTTTCTCCATCTGTGAAATGGGAGCATATGACATTTTTAAAGTGTTTTCTCTCTCTATTTTAGGTCTTCAAGACTGGGCTCTCACTTATTGTAGCCTTGCTCATTACTTTAACAGTGGGAGAGATACTTAATAGCTGTCATATCTGGGCATTCTCATTGAATTCAAAGGCAAAACTGACATTGACTTTAATGGAAATCAGAAAGGACATTCAGAAGCCCATGAATTACTCAGTTTATTAGAACTACGTGAATTGTTAATATGATAATGATTCAAAGTGCTGTAAGATTGGGACAGTTTTCAAACGTGAAGATTTACCCAAGCCTAATCTCTGGATGTTTACAGATGTCTTATGTGCTTATGAAAATCCAAGCAGTTCTTGTGCTCTTTAGGATAGAAATATATATAGCACAGCCTGCACTTTAAAGGAAGTGTAGCATGCAGAATCATGAACTTTAACCCTCAGCCCCTTTCTCATGATACCTCCCACTTTCCCCCCCTCCCCCTTCAGCAGTCAAAGATAAGTAGTCAGAAAGGATAAAAGCATGGATTAAAAGCTGAAAAAGAACATCAGAGCTGTGCTCCCTTTCTATACAGCTGCCGCTGTTTGAGGTAGGGCTAGGGAAAGGTTTTGAGGGTGAGGAACAGAGAGATCACAGGACTGCAGCTGGAAATGAGATGCCAAAGGAAGGGGTGGAGAGCAAAAAGCAAATACTGCCTGAAGGAGCATGGGCATATGGAGTGCTGCTAGGCTGAGGCTTAAATTCATCATTTTAGAGAGAGAAAGGTAGAGCCATGAACTCCCAATGGAGTGTGAATGAAAAGTGGACTGCCAAAGCAAAATGATGGGAGAACAGGGTAGTTTTTCCATGAGGTCATTTTGGTCACAGCCATATTTTTTGGGCCTTTCTAAAGCTCAGGTTAAGGATAGGGTTACTTTTATGTTTAAAGCTGAGAGAAGAAAATGAGCCAAGGACTTCACTTGGGAGGGAGGTGGCAAAGGGCCTGACAAAAGAGTAAAAACTGGAAACATTGCCTGGGAGACTATTTCCATGTGGTCAATGACCATAAGACCCTATCCGAGGCTTGGGTTACTTTTATATTTCCAGAGTTAAGCATCAAAGAAAGAGGGAGCTTGTACCAGCAGTTGGAATATGGCTGAGAGGGAGATTCAAAGACAACAAATAGGTTGCCAAAAGAACTAGTGTGTGTGGGGAGGGGGGAAGCATCTGGACACGTTTGAGGACCCAGTCTAATGCCTAGTGGTGTTAGTGGTGGAGGAAAGAGATAACTGAGAAATCCAGTTGCCATTGGATTGTAAAGCAGTTGCCAAAATAAAGGGTAGGATGAAGAGGAAATTCTTCTGTGAGAAATTTTTTGTGTAGACACTAGGGAGCTTTGTGTAAGACTCAGTCTATAGGTAGGGTTAGAACTAAGTTTGCCACTAGATTTGAGACAAAGAGAGCTCTAGCTGGAGCATGACTGCCAAAGGAAAGCACAGGCTACAAGGAGAAGGTTTTTGCAAGAAATTTTGGTTATGTGTATTGTTAGCAGTAGGGTTAGGACTGGTAGAAGGAAAACCAAAAGCAGCAGCAGTAGGGGGATTAGAAAGGAGATGGCAGTGGGAAAGGTGGAGTACAGAGAGAACTTGTTGGTATGAATGCCTTGGTGTGGCTGCCAGCTTGGGACCAGGTCCAAGGCTCAGACTAAGGAGAGCTGAGAGCTCCAGATGGATGAGAGCCTGGCAAGGGTTTGTCAAGGATAGGCTGCAGTGCAAAGAGACCTTGACGTGAGAACTTTTTCATCATAACACTGGCTTGAGCCCCTTGTTTAAGGCTCAACATCTAGCTAAAGCTTGTACTAGGTAAGAGAAAGCCATCTTTTATACCATAAAGAAGCAAGAACTGTTGCTTCATGGAAACTAGCTTTTCCTTCTAAATTTGAGCTAAATGTTTATATTGATTACATATTTCAATTAAACAAAAATTATGTTAAAAAGTAAAGGAATTATGTATTTACTATTAGCATCATCAGAACTTTTAGGCCGCAGAGTTCTATCCTCTTTCCTACAAGTACAAGCCATTTGCCCAGTTATTATGGAGAGACACAAACTTAGAATAAAAGCTAAAGATTTTATTTTTCTCTCTTTTTCTGCTGTGCTGGTTTTGACTGGTGCAGAGTTAATTTTCTCTACAGTAGCTAGTATGTGTCTATGTTTTGGATTTTTGCTGGAAACAGAGATGGCCTTGTTATTGCTGAGCAGGACTGACACATCATCAAGGCCTTTTCTGTCCCTCAGCCCACCCCAATGGCTAGGGAGCACAAGGAGTTGGGAGGGGACAGCTGACTCCAGCTGATCCAAGGGGTATCCCACGTGTTGTGGCATCTTGCTTGGTGTATAAAGCTGTGGGAAAAAAGAAGGAAAGGGGGAACATTCAGAGTGATGGTGGAATTTATCTTCCCAAGTCACCATTACATGGTGAGCCCTTCTGTCCTGGGGATGGCTGAATAGCTGCCTGCCCATGGAAAGTCACGAATGAATTCCTTGTTTTGATTTGCATGTGCTTTACCTATTAAAGTGTCTTTATGTCCATTCATGAGCTTTTCCACTTTTACCTCTCCTACACCCCACTTCTGAGGGAGTGAGCAAGAGGCTGCTTGGTGCTCGGCTGCTGGCTGGGGTTCAACCATGATACTAAAAGTGTTACTATTGTAAAACAGCATGTAGAAAAATTTTTCACAGAGCCACAGAATCACTAGGTTGGAAGAGACCTTCAAGATCATTGAGTCCAACCCAGCTCTGACACCTCAACTAGACCATGGCACTGACTGCCACATCCAAAAAGGAGATCAGGTTGGTCAAACATGATCCATTCCTCCTAAACCCATCCTGGCTGGGTCAGAGACCCTGACCATCCTGTAAGTGCTGCTTGATGACTCAATATAAACTGCTCCATTATATTACCAAGTACTAAGGTCAGGCTAATAATTCCTGGCCTATAATTCCTAGGATCCTGTTTCCCATCCTTTTTGTGAATGGGTCACACTGGCCAGCTTCCAGTCATCTGGAACCTCACCAGTGAGCCAGGACTCTTTATGGCAATTAGTGAAGAAATAAAGAGTATTGGACAATATTGTATGTATAAAGAAAAATAAAAATCCCTGTCCTGATTCAACAAAGGAAAACCGTTGAAACTTACTCTCATTTATAGATTAGCTAAAATTTAATTTTATATTCTTCTTAAAGAACTATTTAGAGATGAGTGATAGGAAATCTAAAAATAATCCACTCCACTCTAACACAGATTAATCAAAAAACTTTAGCTTCCTTACGTTCATCACATTCATCACTTTCTATTTTGTCTCTTTTTTTGCCCTCCTCTAGCATGTAAGGCCTGAAAAATCACACTCTGTGTGATCTACCCTGTGAGGTAGAGCAGCATTTCCTTCCTTTTATGAAAGAAAGACAAGGGTAGGAGGAAGCCAAGATAGTTGTGGTTATAAGGCTTCAAAGCACATACTTCCAATCCAATTTCTAATTTCAAACCTTTCTTAGATGTGGCCTGGGACTTTCAACTGCTCATTTCACTCCTTGGTTTTACAGTTTAGCTTTCTGGAAGATTAGACAGCCACCTTAATTACAGTCTCCTGCTATTATGAGTCAACACCAATATATGCAGCACAGTAGCTGGTACCAGGATGGTGAGTGTTCCAAGTGGGTATGGAGCAGGTTGGTGATGGGAATGGGGGTGGGAATGGACTGACTTCCTAGTATTGTGATGGCTGGACCATTTTCATGAAACAGGTTGGTATAAACTCCAACATGGCTCAAAGTTTCAGAGAGAGAAGTGGTCTCTCTCAAATGTTTCTACATTGCTAGGACATTCTACTTGAAAGAAATATCTACTTATTTATCAATTACACCTTTCTTCTAATCTGAATGAAGCCTTGAGTTCACACTCTGGTTCAGCTCTCTTCAGGACACGCAGGGTGAAAGGGATGGAGCTCTGAGACGTGCTCCAGGTTTGCTGTTGCCCTACCAGGCAGTTGTCACTGGGCTGACAAGTCACCTTCCCGGAGGGGCCCTGATGGATTCTGTGCCAGTCAGATGTACAGATGATTTACGCTTGGACTGTCTCAAAAAAGCCACCCTAAGGAAAAAGGTGAGGAAGGTTTTCTTCATTCAGTACTGTTGATTTTTCATATTTGCCCATCTGCATGAATATTGTAATGATTCTGCAACAGCACTGAACACAGCAATTCAGCTGCCCTAACAGTCTCCAGTATTATTTATTCCAGGCTGTTGTAGCCAGAATTAAAGTTAGCCTGCCTTTTATTCAGCTCTAATCACTATGTTTATTCTGTAATATTCATTTATATTTCTATCATTTATACATTATTTTGCTTGTATAACCAGCTGTTTTACAGTCAAGGGCCTCATTGCAATGAACTATAAATTCATGCTGCTGGCCCTTGGGAAAACTGGTAAATTAAACTTTGTGTGCATAGACTTCAAAATGCTGAAATCTATTATACCTTCCCTTCCCACTGATAAATGACAGTGGGCTCACTTGCTGAGTACTTACTTATGAAAGGCTACTGTTTATTAATACCGCCCTGTATAAATATTAACAGAGCAAACCTATAGGAAAAATATGTGAAGGGTCATCTTTAAATTGCAAAAAGTCAGGCTACTCAGCACAAATGTCTGTGTCTCTTTCTGTCTGGAGACTTAAACAGCCTCATCACCATAGTATCCGGAAGGTGCACACAAGTGTGACATGATTAGCATCTGTCATGTGTAGGTCTTCCTATTCCTTCTGCTCTCCCTGGGGAGAACAGTCCAAGGATTTTTTCAAAATATATGGTGTGTACACTGTGCTGTGTGTTTATATTAGCAATGTCAAGGTCAAAGATCTGTACTTCACTCCCATCTTTTATCTCATTTTAAAGATGTAACACAGAAAGCAGTGGTCTTTGTGCCAGATATATGTGCTTAGGCACTTTGGCATGTTTCTTTAATTGTTCCTATTAAGAATGTGAACTGGGACCGAATAGAAAGTGGTTCAAATGCCTTTTACTTTTTATCATGCTGAATATGGCTGCTTTCTTCTCATTTCATCTCATTTTCATGGTACTTAACAGTAAAGATTTCTGTGGAAAGAAATAAACATTTCCATAGTCTATGGGTCATTGGTATAATAATAAATGTAAAGGTTCCCACACAGCCATTATAGTCTGTTGTGTCAATGTTATTAGGCACCTTTTGTCTGGGAGTTATTGACATGATAGATTGCAACAGCTCTTTGAACACTTTCTCACATAAAGCAAAACCAGCAAAATTGCTTCAAGTGTCCTTTAGAGGAGGCACTAAACCTAGGATTCTTCTGTCCCCTTCAGTTCTGTCTGAAATCAAAGGTTTGATGACACTTGCTAAATGTATTCGAGGATGACCCTGTCACCTCAGACAGCGTTTTTTCCTTCTCAGTGTCTCTCCTTGCCCCACAGAAGGGACCAAACCTTTGCTGTTGGAGTAGGGCTGTCCTTGGCTGTTTCCATGACTACTCCCTCGGCAGAGGGAAGGATGCAGGGACAGATGCCAGGATTTAAGGAAATAAATATGCTCCCACCTTCACTCCCTCTCTGCTGATGTGTTGCCACCTGGCACAAATGCTCCCAAGCTCACAGAGCAAAAGCAGCTGTGAGATGTGCTCCCTCCCTTTTCCCAGTTCACCAGCTACAGGCACACTGGGACCTTTACTAAGGGCTTCATCATTTTTCTCTTCCTAATATAATAATGGTCACATAAAGCTATTTCTATTCAGGAAGGGGATATTTGGTTTTGAACCCTACTATTCTTCATCAGGGAAACAATTTTGCACTAGGGAAAAAATTCACATTTGCAGAAAATCTCAGTGAGGATCCAGAGCACAGGTACTAGGACCCTGAGGACTCCTTAGTCCTGGTAATTTGTTAGAGCTTTGTGAAAAAAGCAAGTTAACCACCACCTACCAACATCTCAGTGCAGAGGGTACATATTTGCACCCCAGTAGCTGCCACTTTTTCTGTAATCCTGCCGAGGAGAGTCATTGAGAAGGAATCAACCTTGGGCTGTGCCATCATCTACAACTCAGCACAGGTCTCCCCAGTCCTCTGTCTTCAGCTCTGTCTCTGTCCTGCTTGTTCTCATAGTGAAAATAGACACTTAGAGGTAATGGTGATGCTGCCAAGGTCATGGAGTCCTTTGGTCCAAAGAGCTTGGAGAGAATCTATAGATATGTGCATGGACATTCGCTGCATTTTCACCACCTATTCAGGGCGTGCCTGGACAGTGTGCCAGAGACCAGCTTTAATTGATTTTTTTTTGGCCAGCCTGAGGAATGGAGGGGAAACACTTCCAGGAGGTAGTTTCTCATTTCAATTTCTTGAAGAACTCTGCATTGGGATGTTTCTGAACACCAGATGAGCATGAAGCACCAGCATTTGGGCTTTTTATTGTGCATTCTCTTTGGACCCTTTTGTTTCTGAGATAAGTAGGCCAAACCTGTATGCAATATTTAAAAATATGATATCACTATATCCGGACATATTTTCCTTATTGTCCTGTTTTCCATTTCCCAACCATTTAATTTTCTCATTCTCAGTAGGAAGTGAGCAGACATTTTCACTGACCTGTCCAGGGAGACTGAATTCTTCCTCCTGAGAGGGCATGACTAACCCTGAGCCAGTCACTATGCTCAAGTCACTGAACACACCTCTCTCACAGTGCATTATTGTTTATCCAGCCCTGGCCTACACTTTGACTTTTCTCTACTGACTCTCTTTTTTCTGACTTTTCAGATGAGAGAAACTGGGGAATCAATGGTAAGAGACAAGTGATATGTGATTACATTCCACTCACTGTCTACCATGCAAGTACTGTGTGTAAAGGAAAGGAGGTAGGGAGAGGAAAGCACTGAGTATTCATAAAGTAGAGAGCAAGTTCAATGGATCAGACACCTTCCCACTTGCCTTGTTTTATAAACTCTTTGGGTTGCTACCAGCTTTTCCTTTCCACATCAGTGGCAACCTATCCCTGACAACATTTTACAGCCTGCACTTTCACGCTCCTTTCCCCCCTTCACTATAAAAAGCTCTCTGTAAATTTATGCAAAGACTTTATCATTCACTGAGTCTTAAAAGTAAAAAGAATCTCCCTGTAGGTCATCAAATCCAGGCCCCTGTCAGCTCTGGCATATTAAACAGTGCCTTTAATAGGCTGCTCAATCTTCATATTGGTGCTAATGGGTTCTTCTGCTTCAGTGGCTCTTATCAGGAAGCTGTTGCAGGTTCATACCTGTGAATAGGTGAGGAACCTTCTCACTGCCTAGCCATGTTGTCTCAGCCTGGTGATACACAGACCTGCACACCTGGTTGCCTTTCAGCTTCCCTGCCAACCAGACAGGAGGAAGAAGTTTGGATTAATTTAAGGAGTTCAAGTGCCCTGAGCAATAGCAGTGCTCTATGTGCTCTGCTGGTCAGACACTTCTGTATCCACGTCTAATACCAGGTCTTTCTAATCTGTCCATAGAAAGCTTTAGGGGTCATCACTAAACCAGCAGCAGAGCCAGAAAATGATGTTTCTGAACCATGGTACAGAGTTTGTATCTGTTCATAAAAGGATTACAAAGTTTGACATACTCCTGACCTCTAGTTCCTAAAACGTGTGAAATAAATAATAATTCTATGTGCTGAATTTCAAGGAGCGCAGCACGTAGGGAGTGTAAGGGCATTCAGTAGTGTATATTTTCACTGTGCTGTGACGACATTGCTGAACTCTTCCAGGCTCCTTGAGCTCCCCAGGCAGCATGGCAACAAAGGGACAGAGTCTGTGTCAGGAACTGGACTTCAGTGATATTTGTGGTTCCCTTCCAAGTCAGGACATTCCTTGATTCTATGATATAATCCTTGGTCTCTTGCTACACAAAACATCTGTGATTTTTCTTTATCTTTTTGTAGCCAGGGACAGGTGGAGGTGAGGGATGGACTGAAATCAGGGCTCCCTAACATTTAGAAAGGTCAGCAGGAGAGAGAAGGAAGGATAGAATAAGGAGAGGAAATAAGAATAATTAATACCTAATGCAGTTCCCTTTTCAAAGACCAGGCAGCAAGGGCAGCTATGACAGCTGTAACATTTCCATTTCCTCCTGCTCTAAGTAGTGCCACTGGGGTAGGTGAAGGACAGCAGTGGTCTTGGAAACACTGCTGCATGTAAATTCAGTTAGCATGAATGAAAAAAAACCAGCAGTGAGCTACAAGGGCAACGAGTGAGATGTCACAGGCAGCCAGCACAGACACAAAGAGGCAGCAGATTTTTGTGCATGATATTTTTGAACTGGCATTTTCAGTCACATTTCCCTTATGAATAAAATGGTAGGATGTGCTGAGAAGCAAAAGACTGCAACAAAGAAGCAGAAAGCAACCTGTCGACTGTGCAAGGACTGAAAAGCAAAACTGCAGGCTCCTGCCATCACCTTTACCACAGTTAAAAACTGTTGTAGGTCTGACATTGAAGTGAGCCTCTCTCCCCCACTCACTCAATTTCCAGCTCAAGAGAAACAAAACAACACTTTGGGCAAGGGTGGGATATTAGTGGGAGGAATGAAAAAATGCAGAAGTGGATTGACCTATTGTGAATTTTCTAACTTTCTCACATAATTGTGTCCAGCCTAGCTCTCAATTCCCTTCACACATAGAGGATAAAAGTAGGCCCCCAAGACAGGGCAAGTAAATACCCTACTGAAACTCATTTTTTTCCAATAACTATGAAGAAAATTTGTGATGAGTATCTCAGACTTTCATGTTCAAATTTTAAATGTTTGGTACTCAAGAGGGAAAATTCTGAACACAGAAACAAAAAAAAAAAACTAGAAGCCTTGCATTGTCACAGCTGAAACACAGTTCCTTTGCCTCATTCCCAATCTCACTCACAATGAATGGTAATTTATGAGATTAATATGACAGCATAGAAAAAAAGCAGGAAAGTCATATGTCAGACTAGCTGAACTTTATCACTGAAGTAACCACAGGGTATAAGCAGTTCTACAGAAAAAAAAAAGAAGACAGAATTCATATGTGCACCATGTGCACAAAGACAAAAGAGAAGAAAAGGAGAAGAGAGGGGAGGGGAGAGATGTGGAGGGAAGGGAAGGGAAGGGAAGGGAAGGGAAGGGAAGGGAAGGGAAGGGAAGGGAAGGGAAGGGAAGGGAAGGGAAGGGAAGGGAAGGGAAGGGAAGGGAAGGGAAGGGAAGGGAAGGGAAGGGAAGGGAAGGGAAGGGAAGGGAAGGGAAGGGAAGGGAAGGGAAGGGAAGGGAAGGGAAGGGAAGGGAAGGGAAGGGAAGGGAAGGGAAGGGAAGGGAAGGGAAGGGAAGGGAAGGGAAGGGAAGGGAAGGGAAGGGAAGGGAAGGGAGGAGGAAAGAAGAAAAGAAGAAATAAAGAGATGTGTTTTAATATAGGAATCCAGTTCTGTGTACACGGGGGTCTTATTCTCCACAGCATAGATTTGTGTGTTCATTTACACTTGAGCTAAGGGAAATCCTGAATAAGGACTAGAGAAACTGGGTTCATGCACGATATCAAAGAGACATTTGCTGGATGTCTATGAACAAGCTGTGTGCTCTTCTCTCTGTGACTTATTTTCTCTCCTAGAAATAGTGATGTGAATTCTGATACAAACACTCTAAAAAGTTTGAATAATGATTGCCTGTTTCTGTAGTGATAGGATTCTGCACTCTGTATATATTTTTTGTGCATAGGAATAAGTAAATAACCAGCTATACGACTCTAAAACTTGTATCACACACTACTCATCGTGAAATAATTTAACAGCCTTTGATAGCACAAAGCAAGAAGGGTTCCAGTCTGCAACAAGCATATTCACAACCAGGTCTTCTCCTTAGAGCTCTTTTACCAAGAATATTATCAGATTCTTACTTAAACACTTTGAGGAGTTCCTTGTAAAAGCTTGAGGACAGGAAGATAAATATGTGGTTGATATACTCTTAATCTCAACAGAGTGATAGAAACACCTCAAACAAAAGTGTATGTGCTTTGTTTCCTCAAAGCAAAACACTCAAGGGGGTGAACAAAGGCAAAGAAGGGCAATGACATCCTAATTCTCAAGTTCCTACTGCAACAGCTGAAATTCCATGCATCATCCTATCAGTCACCATAGAGCAGACAATACAGTTCCTTTCAATGCAAAAATCTAGTGTTCACACAAATTAGGCATAGGGCAAAACCCCAAACCAAGCACAGAGACAAGAGTCAGATCAAAAGTGAAACAGAATTTGTCTTTGTGATTGCATATCAACCTTCTAAAATTTCAAGTTTAGGAGAAAACAACAATTAATAAAACCCAATAAATAACAATTCATTAAAAAAAAAAATCAGGAAACAGGCAGCAGAAGCCAAACCAAGCTGGAAATTCCACATCTGATGCAACATCCTTCAGTGTTACAATGCTGCTCAAGGTCCTAATGTGCAGATACTAACTAATGGAAAAACTTGTGGATTGCTTAGATCCAAATAAGGGAAATGACTGATTTCCTCTCCCCTTCCTCCAAACTATGCAGTGCATAGGAATGCGGCATCCTGCTTCTTGACTGAAATTCCCAGAAAATGTGTTGTCTATAAATAAAAAGCCTGATCATATTCTCAAGAGGACTAGGCATGCAGATGTTCCCTGTGTCAGAGCATCACATCATGTTAGGGTTAGGCTTGATTCCTTTTCTTTAGCTTTAGAGCCCAGCACAGGGAAACACAGAAACTTAAGGAAAAAAGCAAAAGCAAAATCAAACAACCCAACCAACCAACCAACCAACCAATCAACCAAAAATCCTCTGCAAAATCACCCAAAGAAACTAAAAGATAAAATTAAAACAAAAAAAAAAATTTAAAAATTTACATTTCATCTCTCCTGAGTTGGAATATCATCCCTCTGGGGAGCCATGGCTGGGACCAAGGATCCACTAGACACAGCTGAATGGAAAAAAGCATCTTCTGAGCAGTTCTCAGTAGTTCCTTTCTACTGCTAACAAGGATGTTAAAAAAGGGAGGAAAAGGAATTTTGATCTCCTTAAAGATTGCCAAGGAAGATGCAGCAGGTGTGGGGGTTTTCAGGCACCTGATGAGTATTGGGAGAAAACCTTAATTATGGATTTTCCTACATTGTAGGGATAGCAAGATGGGCTTTTTATTGAAGGATTGTTGCTACCCAAGTTGAGCTTAGACTGCTAGTAGTCAAAGAATTAATGTGAGTTTACTCAAAAGGAGAGGATAAACAGGGCTGAGGATTAAAGACCCTTCTCCATGTGGAGGGTCCACTGAGAGGATATATCAAATGGGCAGGACAGCAAAATAAAAAGCAGATTATCCCCCTCATGAGAAAAGACAATCAAAACTCCTTGGAACTGGAATATATGTGATGCAGTAAAGGATTTAGGGATTTTAATGACTAATGTCTTTGGTCTTATATAAACTTAGGTCAAACGAGATAATGACTGCTTACTTTAGCACAGATTTGTTCAGTTGGAGCATGGTGATGATAACACCAAGGTTGTGGGTTCAGTCTCTGTATGGGCCATTTACTTAAGAGTTGCACTTGATGATCCTTCTGGGTCCTTTCCAGCTCAGAATATTCTGTGATTCTGTGCTCTTTAATTAGGTTTATGCTCCTAAACAGCTGCGTTAAAGGTAGTGTAGGAAATACTGTTTTCCTTCCCATTAAAACCAACAAACTAAATTTTTCACTGCAGTTCTGAGCATATGCACAAGTATTATAAGAAATAGATCTTAACAGCTTG
Organism: Acrocephalus scirpaceus scirpaceus; assembly: GCA_910950805.1. Lineage (NCBI taxonomy): Eukaryota > Metazoa > Chordata > Aves > Passeriformes > Sylviidae > Acrocephalus > Acrocephalus scirpaceus. Next base: position 141,712,760 of record OU383773.1, on the reverse strand, counting down.
TTACCAAGAAGTTACTCTGGCTTAGCAGGAACAAATGAAGGAGAGCTATCAGAGTGTTCATTTCAGGGCCAGATTTTTCTCCTCCACATTCTTAAATATGTTGGTTTCCTTATCCACAAAGTATCTCATTCACATCCACATTTGGAAGCCTTTAGTGCCCACCTTAAACAACACTCAAAACTTATTGGATAACTAAAGAATTACATCCTGCATATTCTACAATGTCATTACAGGCAATGGTGCCAAATATTACCTTGTCAAATGCCCTACAAAACAGATTCACAGGTGTCTTTCAAGCATACTCATTGGTTCAACTTCCTCATTATCTACTTTACAAACCTTTCCAAAACAACTCATTAATTCATTACAAGGTTAACTGCTCTTGTTACTTCATTAGCTGAAACAACATGATTTTTCTTGTGCTTTAATAGAAGATCCAATTTAATAATTTAATGCAATTTATTTCATTCATAACAATAGACAAAAAATATTCCTATAACTACCAAATCTAAAATATTTTCAGTAACTAATCAAAATTATTTTCTGTTTGTACAGTCTTTACTGCAAAAAGCTTTAATATAAACAAACAATATTTTAGTATAGTCAATGGAGGAATAATAGTTGACCTACAACAGCCTGTGGAGGAAAATATTAGAGGTGAGAAGGGATTATAGAGATCTGGCTCTGCTGCATTGGGCCTTGTTGCTAAATTCATCAAATGTTTTAGAGAGAGCCTACCCCTATTTGCTTGCAAGAAAACATTACAACAAGCCTTTTTTATTTGCCTTTGTAATATGAGATACTCTGATGATAGTGTTCACTTTATAGACAATATAAACCTCAGGATATCTGAAATCAGGGAAGTTTCACATGCTGCAAACAGAACTAATATCATATGGAGTTCTTGGTTTTCTGCCCAGAGTTCCTCAGGTATGTGGCAACCCCAGGAATCAACATCAGCAATAAAATTTCATGATGTAAAACTCATGGGAATATATCCTCTGTTGCTGTAAGCTGGCAAAGCTCCATTTAAATCACTACAACAAGAGAAAATTTGACCCCAGGACTAGCAGCAACATACAATAACCCTCTCCAAGGATTCCTAGAAAAAAAGATTTCTATTAAAAGAATTCACAAAATAAAAAGCAAGGTTTCATTTCAACCTCAGAAAAAGTCTGAAATGAAAAAATGGAAACTCCCTAGAAGTTAATGCTGCAGAGAACATATTTGATCTCTGTGGCCAAGGTGGACTTGACCTGTGCATTTATGGCCTGAGATGGGGAAATTTAAAACTGAAAGAAGGAAAATGGCAATCATAGTACATTTCTGGGGGTTATTAATACATTCCCCTGACAGCTTCTACCAGCTCTGTGTCTATGGGGACCTTGGAGCTGCTTAAATGCTCTTCCCACTCCTGTTCATAGGATTGCTTTTAAAAATACACTTTAGGCCGGCAATTTATACTGTAAAGAGGGATTCAAGGCCAAAAATGCATCCACAGAATAAGAACTTGAACCAATAATGTTGTCTGACCCCTTGGTTGCCACCATTAGATGCTGTTGTTTAATGCACAGTGAGTGCTTTATTTTGGGCTGGCTTGGCATTCAGCAAAGAACATTTGCAATGGTTATTAACCCCGTGTTCTACACTTCCACTGCAGTGAATATTTTTGGTAGATATTATATAATGGTAATGATACATTGTGGATGTAAATTTTTCTTGGGAGCTGACCTCTTACTCGATTAAACAAGTGGTAGGAGGTTATTTGCATGTGCTGTTTCAAGATCATCTTCCTCTTCTAATTCTGTATGAGAGATTGTTTCCTCTCCTACAGTGAAGGATACTAGGGAGCAGATAATTTAGATTCAAGGTCATCATCCTTCAAAGCAAGTAGCCTGAGCTACTGCAAATAATCCTATGACATGCAAGGGAATTGCCTAATATGAGTAAGATTGCAAAATCAGGTCATGACTGGACTGACGATGTTGGGAAACATGAGGTATTTCCTTCCCTTAAATGACCTTGTGGGATATTACACACCCAACCTTAACCAAGAATGCAACTGAGGAACTAGCATCAGTTTTCAAAACTAGGCTTCCACTTAATGGTACGGGCTGTGGAAAATGCCACTACTTGCCGGCAGGATTAATTACACTAAATAAAGGAATGGTCTAGTTACTGTTCATGCCAAACAACATGACATACTCACCTGTGAATTTTCCCAGCCCGGGATAACCACAGTGGTTTACGCAGCTCTTTGTTGAATTGCATGAGAATGTGAAAATGAGTCATGGAGAAAACCTACTGAGGACCTTGATTGAAAAGAAACCCAACAAAAATCACAGTACATTCCATGACTGGTGATATATTACGTGTGACACAAACTTCATTAGAGCCTCGTATAACCTAAGGGCTGTAATCTCTGTTCAGGTGAATGGCCTGAGCTATATATGTTACATGAATATGCATCTATCCTTTGAGGTCCGTAGTATTCATCTTAATTAAAGAAAAACATGTTTGTAAGTCAGTTCATCAGGTGCTGATCATGCTGTTCCAAGCTGCAGAACTCTGTGTCAGAGCTGTGTGCTTTGTCCATACACAACAAATCCTGAGCCAGTCTGTATTCTTGATTTCTCAGGTTGTATCCTTTAAATGTAATTTGTTAATCCAGCTATAAAACCTGCTGGATCACGATTGTCTCTCTTCCTGCCCCATTGCAATGCTCCATGTCTGGCCACCTCTGGTGGGATTTTTGCAGTGCCTGTTTCCAGCCAGCACAGCCCTGTCCTGCCCCACGGAGCCCAGGTACAATTCCCCAGAGCTAGAGCTGAGCCAGTAGCAGCACAAAATTTTCTCCTGAGCTACACAACTTCATTCCTGCGACTCAAGCACTCCTCAGTTGTACAGTAGTGTGCAAAAAGCTAACTTTGAGATCCGTCACATGGCACAACAAATAACACAGACGGAATGTGGAGGCAGTGTCTGGTGGCAGCCTTCCCAGCTCACGTCCGCCTCTCTCCTGAGCTAGAGAGAGGCTCATCCTTTGCTACCAGAACCGGATTACTTATATTTTCCTTGCCTAAGTGAAGCAGGATTATTAATAAATCTACGGCGTCTCTCAGCTGGCAGAGAGCTCATATCCTAATTGCAGTGCCTCCTTACATATGGTCTGAAATGCTGAGTGGTGAAAGGCTCACGCCTGTTTGTGTGTGTTTGGCAGTGTCAGGGAATGACGCTCTGCAGCCCAAGTGCAGCTCAGCTGTGCACAGGCTGCTGGGCTTGGAACAGCCTTGGATCACACGGGGACTTCCACACACCTCTGCATCACTGGCCCCAGGCTTGCATAGAGAACAGGCCTTTGCTCTGGTGAGATCTGAACCTCTCCTTTGCTGCTTAGAATCCAGCCCAGCAATTCCTCCTGTGTACAATTCCCATGTCTCTCCTTGGCTTGTCATTGCATTAATTGGCTCCAATCCCTCTCTGTTCAAAACTTAGGGACTTGTTAGGAAGTTAGGACCAATACTTGCTGTTTGCTTGCTGAAATCCTGATTTTACAACATCTTTACTCGTTGCATTCCCTCTGAAATTGATATGGATAAATCTGCACTGTCTAGTAATTTCTCAGACTCTGCATGAAGCACAACTAAATATAGAAAACACATATCCACAGAGGAAATGGTCTTTTTTTTTTTTTTTTTTTCTATAAAAGGGCAACCACCTATCCATACTCTTGGTGCTCAGCCAGAAATTTCCTCACAGGTGCAAAAACCATATGTCATAAATAATTGTTTAATTATGTTAAATTCCATTTATCAAGAATGTTAGTATAATATACATATTTTTACTGAGAGAGCTAATACTGAAAACCTGATTTTTCATTGAGAGGGGGAGCACAGTAGAAAAAAAAAGAGGATGGAAAACCATTAAATTAACAGTGACTTAAATCAATAGTATCTCTTTGACTACAGCATTTTTTGAATGAAAGTTTCACACTGTATTTTAGTTATAACCATTAGAGAAGTAGAAGAGAATTTTAGATCTGAATTTTTAATATCACATCCTATTGTTTCAAGACTACAGCTCCACATTTGACGTGTTTTGAAAGAATAGCATGAAATTATCTTAAAATGAAATATGAGTGTAATTACTAAGTGCTAAGCACTCTCTTAATGCACTTGTTGAATATACTATGCCAGCATAAAATATGTCACAATTGATAAAATTTAGAACATGCTTCAGTAATTTCACTTAACTCTTAAGAGCAGGATAGAATAAAATAGCTTCTGTGCACCTTTCTTGCTGCAGTTATAAATGTTTCATTGTTACTTTGGGAGACTAGATTGATCCGGAGTATTTTAATTCTTTTTGCATCAGCAATGCTAGAGTAGATAGAGATTTAGGCAAGTTAAAAATAAATGGTAATATTCTCAGATAGTGTAAATCAGCACTGAGATCAATACAATCATGTCACTTTATACTGGATTAAAATCTAAGGACATAGCTGCTAAATCACAGTACCTCCCAGCCCAATTAGCTGCTCTGCCTGCAGATAGACAAGATCACCATTGCTTTGCTTCCGTGAGAAACACTTTGACTCTCTTTGGCACATTTTTGTTTTACTCACTAATTTGATAATAGAAGCAATGAAATGATCTCACTATAACACTTCATGGAGAAAAATATTAATCTAAAATTTCCTTTGATACATGGGGGTAGTAGAACAGCAAATGGCACAGCAGCTGAGCTGGAGGTGAAATGTTGCAGTTTTGTGGCCAGAGGCTGGTGATGAAGAGGAGCACAGCCAGAGCCCTCCTGCCAAGCACCTGCAGGAGCACCTGCTGGAAGGGGAAGCTCTGATGCGCCTCTCTGCCACACAATCTCTGCTGTGCCCACAGCACACAGTTTTCAAACCCACAACAGGGTTTGAAATGAAGTTTAATGATCCACACTGTCCTAATTAAGGACATCTTTTCCTCACATATTAGAGCTGGTGGTGCCATGTTCTCAAACCAGTATCCAAATATGTGTGCATGGAGGAGGATGAGCAAAACCCTTATTTATAAAATGAACCTGAGTAAAGCAATATCTAGATTGGATTACCACTTATTTCATTTGGTTTCTCAAGTGTTCTCAAACAAAATGTATTTGCAAACAATGCATTTATCAACACAATAAATCAATATACATATGGGTTCCTAACCACAACTATCAAAAGTCTTCAAGACATACAACGTTGTCTTTGATCACAACCAGACAGAAAGTTGTACTGACCATCCATTTTTCAGTCAGATAACAACAGGACATCACTAGAAACTGAAGTCCATCTGTAGGCTTTTTAATTTTTATAAATGCAAGTAGCATCAAATGTCACCAGCATCATGCACATCAGAAAAACTGCAAAACTATAGAAAAGTTCATACGAGACTGGACCTCTAGAAATCATCTAGTCCAGGGCATTTTCCACCTAAGTTTTGAAAGTCTACAGGTGGAGATTTAATGATTTCCTGGCAGCCAGCACCAGTGCTTAGCCAGACATAGTTTTTTCCCTTTATATTAATGAGAAATTGCATTCTCCTACATTCAGAGGCTCTCAGAAGTGGAATCTAAAGCCAAAGATCTCTACTCCAACCTTTGAAGCACAATATTGGCCACAAAATTTCACCCATGTATTTCAGTCTTAGTGTCAAAATTTTATTTAATAGAATCATCCCTTTCAAAAAGAGATCCAGTCTTTATCTGCAGACATCAAAGTTCCCCTGGTTTCCTTGGCAAATTGCTCCAACAGCTAATCTTTCTCTTTCTTAAAACTCTGTGTCTTCTCATTTAAATTTGTCTGATTCCCTCTTCTAACTACTGGTCTCTTTCATTTCCCCTACCTCTAAATTAAAAGTCTATTTAGTTTTCATCATTTGCCCATGCCCTGTGATCGTATGACTTAGAGGTACATTCTGCTATACAGGAGAGGCTACAACAGCCTTTTAACAATATGAATATAAAAGGCTGAGGAAAATGATCTCACAAAAACAAGTGATTAATTTTTTACTTCTGTCTTTTTCACCTGCCAGGTGTGAGGGAAATTATTTGGGGTTTTTTTAGGTGCTGCAAACAAGCTTCCTTCCAATGTGTTTTTGTTCAATTAAACAGACTGCCATCAGGGTATCTCTAAAGGTGTGGCATCTATCTTTGCATCTTCCCAAATTTTTCAATTGCTATTTTAACATATGGCTGCCATTACTGTACAGAATCAGTTTTACTACACAACAAGGAAAAAATGTGTGCCTTCTCCCCCTCATTCCTGTTTATCAGCCAAGGATAAAGCTTTACAAGCCTCTCAGTATCTTTTTCTATTTTTTTTTTTTTAGCACATTATTACATTATTCCACATTCTTATAGTTGCTTGCAAAATGATTTCCACCGTATAGACCCTTCTTTTAAATATATGGTCTACCATCTTTATTCCTAGAAAGTTGTTGTTTAATTTGCTATATTAAAATGCACATGTGTGAAAAGGAATTCTCCCTGCATCAATTAATTATTATTTACTTTTCTTTCCAATGTTGCTCTATTAATTTATGTCTCAGTACTGGCTTTGCATTTACTCCCAGATTATGAATTGAAATGTTAAACACTACTGGACAATGTATAGACACTTACCAAACATGATTAGAGCGTTCCATTTCCACTGTGGAGGTCTGGGCAATAAGGAGTTAATGTGTGGCTATGCCTCAAACAACGATGGCCGATGGCCGCTGAAATGGGCAAGTTGGAACAGGAAGTGGCTGGAATAGGGGCTGCATGGAGGTAGGGCAGCACCTTTTGGGGCTGATTTTCCTGTTCTGATCCACACCACAGAGCAGCACGGGCTCAGGAATGGGGCTGGGGAGCACCCAAAGACCCTCAAGGCCCCTCAAACCATTTCCACAAAGGTCCCGAAGAACAGGCTGCACTCATGGTCACTCACTAGCACGAAGAACAAGAAACCTAATCTCAGGGTGGGGAAAATTTAGCTGTGCAAAGGAACCCCCACAAAGTGCAGGTGGTGCCCTGCCATCTGGATCAACGCTGGACCCAGGACTGGTGATCTCCTTTCCCCTCCTATCTGATCTCACTTTAACTTCTCCTTTCTTCCTTTTCTTCTTTTTTCTTTTATTATTAGAAAATAGAGGCAAATATATACTAATTTCAATGCTGAATGTGTAGTTTACTAATAAATTTTATGAGAATTTTTTTTCAGGACCTTTCCAGCCTTTGCCATTCTTTTTCAATTATGGGCATCTATGAATCTTGGGTGCTCCCTTCTGTGTAAGAGTGGGATGCTACACCCATAGATGACTATTATTTGAGACTTGCCAGTTAATTAGTGGTTAACTCATTTAAAGCATGATTTATTTGAAATTAAAGTGTCTTATGGAACTAAGGCAAAGTATATATCCATGGGCCAAAATTACCATTGAATATCAGATAGGAGCAATCATACTAAAGACTAATAATGATGAGCTTATAAATATGTATAGCCACATTATTATTATTATTTTGGAGCATTTCATTCTGCTGCTCTGAGAGAAATCAGTTCCCTGCTTTACTTCCAGATGATTGACAGTTCAAGGGTCACACATTGGTCTGTTTCTCTTCCTAAAAGAGGAAATCTAATTTTAGTCTGAAAGAGACTTAAAAAATCCTAGAGCAAGAGGTCATCCAGCTTTATTAACTGCTCTTTGGGCTAAAATCTTTGATGGAGAACTATGAATTTTGAGGTGTAAAAAAAGATTCTTGTAAAATGTTGATGCCTAGCCAGATAGCATGTTAGATCTTAAGAGCACCACAAGTCACGTGAAAATAAAATGCTCTTCTTTTATCAGAGAGTCTTTCAGGCAGCAGGAGGAAGGGGAAGGAACTTGTTCTTGTGAGCACACAATACATGGCTCCAGAAATACTTTTGTTTCCCACTCTCAAGTACCAAAGGCAAGGAAGGAATTCCTAGAAACCAAAACTGTATTAGAAAAACCTTCAAGTATACAAAGTCAGCAATCAATCCCTACAGAAACAAAATGAAGCTAAATAAAAATATAGATGCATAGGCAGAAGCTACTGATCCTTTACTGTTATAAGTACATGAGGGGTTTTGTGGTCACAGTGAAGAGACCAGCAACACACATCATCCCAGAATAACAGATGTGTAGATAGCCATGTACAGAGCTTACTGGAGTTATTGGAAGGATTACCAGTGGCTTCAGATGGATTAGGCTACTTCTGCATGATATGTAAAATTCCATTTATCTGTACCTCTTACATAGAAGTTCACAGTCTGACATCCTCACAAAACCAAGCCACTGAATTGCACCTGAGTTCCCAACCTAGTTAACATGCTAATCTGAATGTAAATTATAAAACAAAACTAAAATATTTCATGAGTATCCCTCCCTAATTTCAGCAGCCTGGTGGTTAAAGAATACTTTTAAGATACGGGAGACTTAAATTCAAATCTGATATTTTTCTGAGTTCAGGTATAGAGATTTAGGGGTTAAACAAGCATAGAGAAAATAACTCAGGAGATTAGTGAGATAAAATTCTAGTCTGTCTTTCAATCAGAATTTTCTTAATTTATATTGAATGGAGGAATTCTAGTTCAATACTGAATTTCAGCACCATTCCAGAATTCTCCAAGGAGAGTGATTTTTTTTCTAAACTGTGGAAAACATTGGAGCAATCTCTTGCCCCAAAGTGGGTTTCAGAGATATATGAACACAGATCTCACACATACCAAGAGTATTACTTCTGCTCTTTGCAAGAAAAGATGAAGCTTACAGATGAAACTAATTCCAAGAGTCATTTGTAGCTGCAAATCCAAAATGGGAAAAGGTGTTTTCCTCTAACCCTGTGTTCATTTAACAACCTTTGATGGCGGAGCAGAAGTCTGAACATTTCTTTGTCATTTCCTGCTGTTTAATACTTCACACAAAGCACTGGCTTCTTGCAACCCTATTTTTAGGTGTCTTGTTCTGCCCATAAATTATAGATAGAGCTCTGATTTCACTAGGGAGAAGGCCACCTTGAAAAAATGTTCCAAACCTTTTTAGACTTTATCATTTTTCCTCCTTCAGCCTATTTCACTTTAACAATAACTCTGAAAGGACTACAGATTGAGATTCAAATGCAGTTTAAATTGATGCATCTACTGGGCTACCCTGGTTCACATTAGCTGAAAATAGAACTCCAGTCTGGAAGGGACAGTCCAGTATCATAGAATCAGACAATGTTGTAGGATAATACTATGAACTAAAGCATGGCCAAAGGCCTTGTAAATATTGTGTGAATTAAGCCTGTAAAATAAATTAACCTATAAAATAAATTAACCTATAAAATATATAAAGTGTGGTTAGGTGTTGATTTGAGCTTGTTTTTTTAATGAGAATTAGATCTTTGGCAGGTAGTTAAACTGTCATGTTTGGAGATGTGCTGATTTAAACAAGGCAAAGAAAACATTATTTTTAAAATTATTCTCCCTTCTTAGCTGTTCCATCTTTTGGTGGAAATGGACAAAAAGCAGTAATTTCACTGAAAGGAAGAAAAGTCATGAGAAATTAAAGCTGATTCTTCATGCATTATGGAGAATTTTTATTGATGCTATTTACCTCATGTTTTCATATTCTTCTCAAGGAAAATAAAAATATATTCTTTTACAATAGTTATAAAAGAATTTAGAAGCATGTTCTTTTACTCTTTAAAGGTTGAAATTTTCAACCTTTAAAATTGACAATATATTGCAAGTACACTTCTGGGAGGAGAAAATGCCATGTCCTAAGGGTGAGTTTGTCAGAGGCAGGGCCAACTCAGCAAAAGCTGAGTCATTTTTTTCAAATGGATCTGGTATCAGATTAAGGAAAAATAACATGTGGAGACAGAAAAGTATGCAGTATGTATTTTTACTTACCCATACATTAATTACCCATTGTCTTAAATCCTACCTACAGTGAGCTGACTCATTTGACCCACCAATAAAAATAAAATATTATGAAACTACTGATGTACCACATAGTGACTCATTTAATATCTTTAGCCACCTGAATTCTCAGATAGGAAATGTTTTCTGTGTTGTTTAAGTCAATATTACTGTTCTTATTTATTTCAAATCTACTTTTCTTATAAAAGTCAATGACAGCAAGCTACCTAGTTTAAAATGCAATGTATAGATATACATTCAGAGAGATAGATAGGCAGCATAACATTTACTATCCAAGAGTGAGATTTTTGAAGAAAATGTGTTAGGAGTGAGTACAAGGAAGGACCTGAGCATCTACAATGTGGTGTGTTGTAGTTTTAGGTGACTGCTTGAAACCAGAGCCTGGTTTATGAACATATATTGTCTGAAACACATACAGGCAGACTTAGGAGCTCCATACTGAATCCCAAACCAGAGACCTACAGCTGCCTTCCTCAGCTGGTGAAGATGATGTTCTGCTGCCAGTTCTGCCAAACCTCTGCCCAGGAGGGCACCAGGCAATGGGGATGAGCCTGTCTCCAGGGCTGGTGCTCTGAGCACTGACCTCTGAGGTGTGGGAAGTGCACCTTCTGCTCCTCAGAGAAAGCCCAAATCTGTGTCTGTACACAGCTTAGTCTCTGTGTGTATGAGATATGCTCTGAAACTGCTGTAGTGATGGCACAGTGCAGAGGATCTGGGTGGACTAACACTGAGATCAAAACTAAGCTCTTAAGCACAGAAGTTTTTCAAGCACAATTCTTTGGAAGCTATGCCTTCCAGAGAAAACAATATGTCTATTTATTTTATGTGTGGCCTAAGTTCAGTCTTTGAATTGATGAAGGTGGTGGATGTTACACAGGCAGGCAGGATCACATCCTACTATCATGTCGGTTTTACACAGTTCTGACTCCACTGACTTTGATAGAGATATCCCCAAATTTAAATTGACATCAATGAAAGAGTCCATGATATTTCTAAGGAGCTAATGTCCTTAGACAGTCGGTTTTATGCTCATCTGACATATTATTCATATAGGTTTTATCATGGTTAGATTTAAAACTGAAGTTGTAACTTCATTTTAGAACAGATACATCTTTCTCTGCTTTAGCTTATACATCCAGGAACTATGAGTGACAAAATATTTTGCCTGCCAGAAATATAGGTTTCTGTATGCAGCTATTTCTCATAACAATGCAAAAAAAGAAATCTGGGTCACTTCAGTCATTTGCTTCCATTAATAGTTAATGTGAGTTATTGCCATTGAAAGTATTCTAAAACCAGGGATTTTAATTTTTTTTCTGCACCTCACGAATAAATAATCAAAAAAAAATTTTTAGTCAAAACAGTTAGGAAATCCTTCATAAAAAAAAAACTCTAAACAATAACATAAGTTTGCCATGTATTTTTTTTTTTTTTTAGTGGAAACGTGCTGCTTCTGATTTTTATGAAAAACCAAGATTTTTACACAAAGCTCTTTCCCCAAAGTATCTGCTTTAAAAAGAGTCATGATTTCCTGTACTGCAAAAAGAGCAGGGGGAAAGGAGGATTCTTTAATGTATGTACAAGTAATTTCAAACCTAGTAAGTTGAAAAAAAGTGTTTGTGACAAGAGGAAATTTTGAAATGTAGTTGCTCCTGCTGTTCCAGTTAGATTCCTTGCCACTTGCTTTTGCTGAATCAACATTTCTAGAAAGCTGGACCAGATTCAAGGCAGTGTAGCACAGGTAGGCTAATATAATTCCCTCTTTCCTAAGCAGCTCTGACTGTTTGATATTCTTTGTTTTCAAGCCTTAATGAAAAATATACAACTTTTGTGCAATTTTTTTTTACTGTAGTCTGTCATTAGGAATTCCCAGTAAAGAAGCTGCTACTGACAAGACCACCGGGAAACGCTGGTGCAATAGTGATGCAGATGAAGAAATACTATGTTACAATAATGTTAATGTGGACAGGCACATGTGTATCCGCCAGAGTGAGAAACATCCACTTCATGGTGGGGTGAGGGCAAATGCATGCAGAGAGATGGGGGAGCAGGGCTGAGGGTTCCTGGGGTCACCCCCTGCTGCTGTGGCCAAGCTTCTGAGCCTGCCCTGCTGCAGCAGCACAGCCCCGTGCCCAGGGCTTGTCCTCCTGTCCACTGTCTCCTGTAAGAGTGTGACCACCTACAAATGCTGTTTTCAGGGACACCACTGTCCCATTCTTCCCTGTCCTGAGGATGAGGACAAGGCTGCCTTCCACACTGTGCTTCTACCTTCATATCCCACAGGACTCCCATTTCCATAATATTCCTACATGGCAAAGGGGAGGTAAGGAAGAACTTTCCTATGCAGATAGTAGGGCTATTTGATGTTTTTAATAGAGTGCTAATTGATTGTTATTGCTGGTTGTATTTGTGTCCTGTCAACTCCCCCCTGCTCCCTACCACCACCACCCCCCCGACCCCCTCGCCCCAAGATTTTATTGAAAGTAAAATTATTTTGCTAGAGTAACAACTTAGGTCTTGGGTAATATTTCACTAGTTGCACAGCTTGAAATCACAAATAGACAGCATTTCCTTTTGAAGCAGTGGCAGACTGAAAAAGGTGAAAGACAGCAGGGCAAAACCCTGAGGACAGATTTGTCCTACTCTTTCTGAGGAATTAAGAAAGGAGGAGGGAGGAAGAAAGAAGAGAAGTAGGGGAAAAAAAACGCAAAACATATACTTTGAGTTTAAATCTTGAATTTGGAAATGAAGAGTATAATGTTTAAAAGTATTATTTGTCACTCTTTATGATCTGTCATCCTTTCCTTCCTCCAACATTCCCTCCCCCATGCCAGCTCGATCTCTTTGTGTGAGTGTAATAATAGATAGCCCAGCAAGGCACCATCTTTGTTAACATGCTTCTGAAGCTCTTCTAAGCTGCTGTTTTCAGTGGAAAACTCTGCAGCTTTATGATATGATATCTTTCAATATAATTTCCCTGAGTGATTCATATAATTATTGTGGCTACTTGCAGGCAAAAAGCCCTCATCCATTATGCCCTCAAGAATTGCATGACAAACCCTATTGCAACTAAACACACATGTCAGTCTGTAGCCCATACACTGCTTGACTCACTCACATTTTGGACTGACTTTTGAGCAGTGATTCAGCTCAGTCCTGCCCAGCCTTCCATGCTGATAACATAGGAAAAAAATGAGAAAGCAGCAACATTAGACTCACTGTATTTTCTCAAAAACCAAAAAAAGCCTCACTGTTTTCCTGTTGTGGTTTTGTTGACACTTTCTTGCTGGGTCCATATTATTGGCATATGTTTATTATTCACCACCTTAAATACACTTTCCTCAAAAGTGAATTATGTGACAGTGAAATTTTCAGCACGTCACTCTTTCACAGGGTGCTAAGTTTATTGTTCTTATTCTTGAGAAAATCCTATATAGCAAGCCAGAGGAGAGTGCACACTGGTGATATGCCCACAGAAATGTGACACAATCAAAAAGCATTTTCTTAGCAGGGAGATCATCCTGAAGGATGATGGTATCTCTGGAGCTGCTCTTCCTTTCCAGAAGCAGAAGACTCTGTTCAACAGTTGGGAGAGAGTTGGTGACCCTCACCACTCCAAAAATCACATCCACACTACTCCTCAGCATAAAAAAAATTCACCTCTTTGAAACTGAACAACCTCCACTGCCCTTTTATTGTCTCAAACCCATCCACCTTGAACATGATAACTTAATTATATCCCAAACTGGGCAGACTGAAATCTCATTTGTGACATGATCCTTTTGGTGTATAATAGTCTTAACAAGCCTTAATTTTCCACTCTGTCTTCCTGTCATAGTTACTTACCACTGCTAAGAATAATGAGATAAAAATGTGAGGTTGAACCGCACAAAGGAAAAAAGAATCAGTACAGAGCAATGCTCACGTGGACTTCCCACAGAGGAATATCTAATGACACTCCTTAGGCACTTCTAAGACTCAGCTGCTTCTCTGGACTTCAGGTGAAGAAGGACCATGTCACCAGATTTTGGGGGTGGTTTTGCTTTAATATCTTTTTTTTCCAGACATTGTCAGCCTGAAATGCATGTCTCATCCCTTCTGGCCCATGAAATCAAGGAAACAACCTAACTACTCTAGCAAATGATTTCATTTGCACACAGTTGCCTCAGCATGACCAATTCACACCATTTCATTGTACGACCTTGAGTAACTTGCTTTTTTCATTTTTTAGTTTCATAACTTTCACTTTTAAAACAGAAGTTTCTAACTTCTATTGTAAAAAATATCATGCAAATGCATTCCAAATGCACTTTGCTGGATCCAAAATACAGAATTTAGATTTGTAAAAACCAAACAAAATCCCAATAAAGCATACTTTTTAGACATTTAAGGCTACATTTCACTTAGTAATTTATATTTTCTAAAGACCTTGTCCCTAACTTGTGGAAACATGGATCTATGATTCATTGAAAATAACTTTCAACAACTTCAATGTTGATATATTTACTTACTCATATTCCCACAAACTGTTAGATTAAAAAAAAAAAAAAAAAGAAAACAAAACTAAACCACCTTAAAAGTTTGCTTTATTTTTTTGTCTTTAAATGTTTCTGGTGTTGTTTTTTGGTTTTTTCATCTGTTTCACTAGCCCAGACTGATTTTGTTTAGTGTTTTCAGCTGGCTTCACCTTACACCTCAGGTTAAGTCTGAAATACTATTATCAATCCCACAGATGACTTTTTAAGGACATTGTTCTATTGGAATATGATATTATATAGAAAATAAAAATCCTAGACAAGAAAATCTGTTTCCATTTATGCATGTGTGTGCATATGTATATAAGTTTTAATAAAAAATATAAAATTCTTGTGGTCCTAATAATGTGTCATTATTTTTCTTTGTTAATGTCTTCATACTCAGAACTTAATTTTAAACTTAAAATGTAAGCTCAAATTTACATGTCATGGGTCTAAAGAACACAGCAAAGTGTATGGGGGTTCTGCTTCCTTTTCTGGTAAGGGGTACCTGGGCAGGCATAAAGCTGAGCGCCTCTTACCAAACACTGACAAAAGCCAAGAGCTACTTGGATGAAGGCTGAAGGTTTTGTCTCAGCATCCATGCTCTAATTTGTGTTTTCAAACACTGGTACCACAAAGATCTACATTCTTTCTGAAGTTTGGCCCACTCTCCCCACTTCAGTTTATCACCTTCAGGGTCTTGGTGCACCTCAGAGTTTGGCTGAGGACATCTTCCTTCTGGGACATCACGTCCCTTATCAGAAATTGCCCCTGTCCTTTGGGGTGCTCCAGTGCAGTCCTGTATGGTTTGGGGTGTCTCAGGGGACAGCAGGTGAGGGTGGGAAGCGTGTGTGCACAGACCTCGTTCCAGAATCGAGGCTTAAATCTGCTTTGCACTGAACTACTTGAGCAGACTTTGGGTGCTGCCCTTTGTGCCAAAAAGAGCTGTATCCCACACCTCTTCTTTTATAAATGTTCTTCTCTCTCCTGGCCAAACATATGAGTCTTTTATGACCTCATCATTATCCCAAGATATTTAAAGTCTAATGAAAAAGATATTTGTTAATATTGAATTACACGGTTATATTTGTTTAGCAGCTAGCAGTTTTAGCTTCTCTGACAAATATCCTAACTGTAATGCCTAATCTGCTTGAATACATGAGAGAATACACACTCTTCTTTTTTTTTTTTTTTTTTCCTTTGTTTTAAAGTTATCCATTATAATTAAGATAAATAATGTCCTGTCACAGAGCACAGAGACCAGAGTCTGGGTAGATCCCATCTGTGTAAGTGCTGGAAACCTTATTGCAGAAATCTCCTTTAGTCAGCTTCTTTGTTGCGTGTTACCACATCATTTTACCTACAGTCATCCAGGCTGGTTTTGCCTGGTGAAGCATCTGCGGTCCGGACTGTGGGGATGGAAATTAGGAGAAACTACAGAGGACTTCAGAGGCGCTGTGCAAACATTGCATCCTTTTGTCTCCTCCCTGCCCTTTCTCTGGCTGGCGGAGCCGGGGCCGGCCGGCAGCACACGGAGAGTGGGAAGCACAGACTATGGATTTCACCTGCAGCGCCTTGTTATACAGACCCACTGTGGAGTTCAGTGCCTCTCTCTTCTGCTTGATTAAAGATAATAAGGGACAAGTCACTGACAACCCTTTGAGGCAGGGTGGTTTCTGGAGATAACTAGGGGATGGATTTGTATCATCGCATTTATATTTAGGATTTGATTAGTTTTTTGCTTTATAATTCTAGCGATATTTTTAGTCTAGCTTATTGAGCATTAGAGCAACCTTCTCTCCAGTGACCAGTCTAATACCTCCAAAGCCCCACAAGGGGCTGTTGGGACACTAAAGACCATCAATCCTTATGAATAATGCATCTATTTCCTACCAAGGCTCAAATCCCATTAATACTATAGCATTATTACATCTCTTATTTACTCTTTTCTGTCTATGGGATAAAAGATTAATTCTGAACAATTTTTTTTCAAATTAAAAAGAAATATCAGTAGATCCAAATCATTTCATGCAGAACGTACCAAATTTATTGCCAGAAGGAAGTGGTTAGAAATAGAAAACAAAATTACGAAATAAGAAATAACCCAATGATGTGAGACAGGCGTGCACATTACAAGGTCCCACCTAAAAATGACCACTAAAATGCATTGAAACCCCATATTCTGCATGGGGAGGTTCCATCCTGGTGAGAATGAATCCAGAATTAATCCATCTGTGACAGACAGGCAAACTGAATGGAATTATAACATGGATATTATCACCAAGGTTATCTGTCTGACCAGAAAAAGGAAAAATGCTGAGATCATCAGAACAGGTTGTAAAACTACTTTCTCTCTCTTTGGATGTGGGTAATTCCAAATGTGTCGTGGCCTAATTAGGCAGAACTTGGATGGAAGAGCCTCTCTCCCTGTAGGTTCACAACAGCAAGATCTCAGCCTCCTCTGCATGTCTGACTGCTGCTGCTGCTAATACTTCTACTGCTGATGAATAATTAATTACAGTGAGGATCTACTAAAATCCAGTTGCCCTCAATGTCCTCTTCATACTTAGCAAAAACAAATAAAGTAAACCCCAGAAGACTGAGTAACTTGCCTAGCAGAGCCTGGAAATGAGCGTTAGTCATATCGGTGCATGCTCGAAGATAAATCTTATAAATGAAAAAACATACTACTGCATGTGTAAGGTGAAGTATATAAAACTCAGAAAAATACAGCTTTGCATGCATAACTAGATTTTTGATATCAAATCTAAGAGGTAGCACATTACAAGAAAAATATATTACTGTATCCAGTGCAGATCTGCAACATTCCTGAATTATTACCAAGCAGCTTGCTACAGAATTCACCAATACATTGCCTTCCCCAGCCCCATTAGATAATTTCCCTTTGTCCAAAACTGACCACACACTCTACTTCTGAAATGAACAGAGGCAATAAAAAGAATATGGAGGTTTAGCAAGTAGGGCACTGAGGGACTAATATTCAGCAACGCTAATTCCAGCTAAATTTATATTGTATTGAAAGAAAATGCTGTTAAAGAACAGCTTGGCATACATCGAGACATGTGGTTACCAGATTACTTTCTATCTCCGCTCAAAAACATTTAGAGTATTTCTCATTAAAATTATTTAAAGTGAAACAAGTCAAATAAATCTACTTAAGCTCTTGTTGCATTGCCTCATTTGTGCTGAAAAAATGTTGCTTGTTTTTTACACTCTATTTTAACTGTACATAGGAGGCTTTACTTGCCCATTAACAAAATACATCACCTCCCAATTGCTTTCTATACCTCCTTAAATGTTGAACATAAACATATATACCATCTGTTTCCTATCATGAACTGATCCAAAATGGCTGTACTAGACACCTCCATGTAATAGATCATCTTAAAACACCTTAGCATTTTGCTTTATGGAGTTATTTTCCTGTGACAAATTATAAACCTATACTTCAAGAACACGGCCGATCTGTAGCCTCGATTGCAAATTCTGGATAGTTTCTCTCCATTTTAACAAAATGTGCTGGGTCCTATCTGATGCAGGAATTTTTTTTAAAGCCATAAGGCCACCTTTGTTGCTGTGATATCCTGCAAATCCAGTTAATTTCTCCAGTTAATAATTTCTCAGCTAATACTTCATGAAGCATTCTGATTGAAACGACTGCAGTATAAAATAGTCACTGCTGTAACTTACAAAATTATTATGTAGTTGTTGTGCAAGTGAAACTGCAGAACAAATTACAGGGTTTATCATCAGTCTGCAATCAAAAATAAATTTCAGGAGGAAAAAAATCACATTTCTGTTTAAAAAAAAAATCATCTTTGCAATGCTTGTACTTGTGAACTCCAGCTATCAAATGTTCAACAGGAAATGGACAAAATATAGTCATAAATGTCATTGAATGAAAATTTGGTTCTGAACGGGTTTCAAATGCACTTTCTCCTCAGGTTCAGCTCTATGAAAAAATGACTCTGTCTGGAGCAAGTCGAATTCAGTGAGGAATTTCTCCTTGACTTAAATGAGCTTTTGACCAAGGCCTCACAATATTAATGCATGAACCTGCAAACCCTTATTTCCCAAGGTAGCTCCAATGAATCCTAGACTGATTAAACCTCTGTAGACCTGTGTGCAAAAGCAATACTCTGTCTGCTCATTCTCCCTGAAATGTAAGAGCTCAAATGGTTATGAGACAGTATTGCTACAGGTTTGATCAAAAATAAATGCCATATATCTAAGGACCATGAATAAGGGATGAAACAGCAAGTGTAGAGGTAAAAGAGCTAAAGGGAAAAAATATAAAGATACCATGCCTTGGACTGTAGAGTCTCAGCAGAGCTTCTTGCCATGTCAGAGGCTTTATTTCAGAAGTACCTGTTAATGCCTCTTGGCTACACAATCCCAGCTGATGAGGCAAAAGCAGGCAGACTTCTGTGGAAGTATGAGCTGCTTGGTAACCTCTTGTCACCAGAAATAAAGAACTGGAGTACTGGTATTGTTGCTGAGTCTATAAACCAGTGCTACCAGAGGGGACAAATCTGCAAAAGCTTGAGAAAGAACTAGTGCAGAGATTTCCTATCATAGCCCTTTTTTCTCCAAGGAATTTCTGAAGAAATGGAGGAACAAGGAGGAAATACCAGGCCTTTCATTCTTTAAAAAGTGGAGAGGAAACCATTTTTACTTGTGTCTCCCCAAACAATCTTGTGCAGTTAGAGCTCCCCTTATTGTTTCAGTCTACCTGACAAGGCTGAGGAGACCTCCAATGGATGGACCACAAAGCTTACCTCTTACCAAACTCTGTTTCTCCCTATTGTGTAAACATGTAAGGTCAAGTACTCTTTTGGTGCTGCATAAAGAACACTCAGCTACTTTTTGAAACAATTGCCATAGTGTTCTTCCTTCTCCTTGTTTCTAGTGTTGCTGCTGCTATTTGTGTGATTTACAGAGGTTGTTTTTATTCCTCAGAGCTTTCAGAACAATTAAAGAAAATAAAGAACAAATGCCCGAGTAGTTGAGAAGAATAGAAGAGGTAAAAGTTGGACACAAAGGCAGAGATACCAGGAACAACTCCTAAAGAGGAAAGAATAAAATACAGCTTTTTTTCAACATGCCTTAACAGGCACAACAATTCCAGATTCAGTTTATTTCAAATTGTAATGTGGTTTGGAGGGGAGACAGTTGCTTGACAGACAGTCAGCTTCTAAACAATATGGACATCCAATTTAATAAAACAGAAATCCCTTGTCTATTGTGAACTTCAAAGTCATGTTGTGTTTATAAGACACTGTCGTTCAAATAAGCTGTAAACTGATACGCCCTACTTGCACTGACCACTTGTATGCCTGGATTTTTCACACCCAAGAGGATAAAAAAAACCCCAAAACAAACATCCAAATGGGTTAATTTGGGATTTTAACTGTTTCATCTTGATGGTTGCACAAACATGCCATATCTAACCTCTGTGCTAACATGTTGGCTCACAGGCTCTGTCCTCCTTTTCACCTTTCTAACCTCACCTGAAGCTGTTGGAACTTGCAGAGGCTACTAATCCATGTCCATACCTCACCACCCTGGCTTCTTCACCCTCAAATTCATGTCTCTTCCCCTCTGCTCTGCATTTCAAAATCCAGAATTAAGCAAACCTGCAGTAGATGCATATGTTGAAATGCACTATTGCTTTCTGTTTTGTAGTTTCCTTGTTGCCCAATAGCTCCATCAGTAGTCTCTTTTTTCCTGCACACACTGCTGGTTTTTCAGTACAATCTCTCTGCGAATTTAAAAAAAAAAAAAAAAGGCAGGATCTCAATAATAACATCCTTAATAAAGCAGTTTTCAGGCTTTTTCTTTTTTTTAAAGCTAGAGTATGACACAGCCCAAGATGACACACACCAAATAAACAGGAAAAAATTTGCCAATCCTTGTTCTATATTACACACCCACTGAACATTTTGGGTGGAGAATCTCCAAGGTCAAGCTCAATTCTTTAAAAATATTTTCTTTTCTACATGAGGAGGCAAAATATCTCAATCCTAAACGTTGGTAGCCTTTTCTACTGAAATTTTAACTAAGTTTACCAGAAGACATTGGCAGTTCCACCATATGAGATACACCAGTGGTAAAATTTAATGTACCCCTCTCATTGCAGATCATGAATTTGCCTAAATTGCCATTTCTGCCATGCCTAATGCAGGCATTATGTCTATTTACCAGCCCACTGTAGGGCTAACTGGGAAGGGTGGCAAGGGTCCCTTTTCCAAAAGCTTCTGTCTCAATCCTTATTTATTGTTTCTGTTCTTTTGCATCATTTTAGACCAATTCTAAGTCATCTAAGTCCATGCTATGTTAACATGAACTGAATTCCAAGCTCAAAGACATGTGAAAGTTTCTCAGCATACAACTTCACCATTTTGCCAGTGTTTTTACTGGATGCTTGAGGGACTTTTAACAACAGCATGAGTGAAACAGGAGCCACAAGGCGACATCAAACAAGTTCTGCATGGGTCTCGAGCCAGGTGCATGCCACGCATGCTTTGAAGAGCCATTGCTCAGAAAGAATGTGGCTCAGAAAGGCTTGTGTTCGAGAGGTTGAAGGTCACCACCAGCATGTGGGTCAGGTCAGCCCTACAGCAGCCTCAGACGTGTGTCTGCAGCAGGCAGTCGCTTCCAAGCTCTCCTTCCCACAGCTGCACCTCGAGGTTTTGGGCTTGCTTCCCCATGGACCAGGCTGCTCCAAGGTCCACACTGTGCAGCAGATGTCAAGGACAGGTGCCTGCCTCCAGCCCAGCCATCACCCTTCTGGCTTTGTCCTTCCCTTTGAATGCCCACTGAATCTCCTTTCCCACACGCCAAACTCGTCCCATGTGCATTCACCTCTCCAGAACAAACGATTTGAAATGAAGGTGCAGTCTTGCAGTAACAATCACATTAACTATTTATTCCGCTGAGGCAAACGATGAGTCAAGAGCAGCTCTTCAAATATGGAAGAACTTCTAGTTTCTACTGCCAAGACTATTTTCCCAACAGGGCTTGTCTTCCACAACGTGACCTGACCCAAAGGTGTCTGCACCCGTGACCAGGTGTGACTCAAGACAAAGCAGCAACATAGTATTTGACATTGTTTGGTGTGTAGGACTTAGAGAAAAGAAAGATGAAAACAGACACGTGATGCTGATAAGAATTTCTTTTTATGTTATTCCAATAAAAAATACATTCATACAGAAATATAACAATCTTGCAAAAAACAATTTCAAATAAAATCTTGTAAAACAAAATTTTTACAAAAATCTTACAAAGAGATTCTTTAGATAACAGGGTGCTTCAAAAACAAAAAAAGAAATTTCACTAATAGAAACTTTTTCTTCTTAAATTTCAAGCAAAAATGTTTTATTTTTTTTATTTTTCAGCTTGATTGAGGCTCAGTTATCACCTGAACAAAATGTACTTGCTTATTAAGAAAATTACAGGCATTTGACATATGGCACACAGCCCCACCCCATCCACACAAGTCTGATGGTATTTCACAATTGAGACAAGCCAGTGCAAGTATTTTTTGTTTGGGGTTGGTTTGTTTGTTTTTTTGCGCTTTTTTTTTGTTTGTTTGTTTTTGTTTTAATTTCTTGTTTATAAGAATTACGGCTAAGCCAAGGACAATGCAAACAAGGAGTTAAAAATACAACAAAATCAAATCGTAAATAGAAATCCATTTTCTGGAAAATTTTGTCTGTTCGGGGGAAGAAAAAAAAAAAGTGCATTTTCAGGCAATTTAAACCAAAAATGAAATGAGAATGATTTAAGCCTGTGTGTTCCATAGAACCAGATCACTTGCATATACTTTTTTTAAACCACTTATCTACATACATTTCCAGGAAGATATACCAAAATATTAGCAGAGTAAGCAAGACTGATAATTAACAGTAAAAGAAACAGGTCACATGTTTCATTGCATCGACTGTAGTGAGCTGGTTTAAAAAAAACCAAAACAAAACAAAACTGGTTTTGGACAGACTATTCCTACTCTAGGAAAAAACAGTCTTTATTTTAGCTGAACTATGCAAAATTAGAGCTCAACCACCACAACGACTAGCTCACTCACAGGTCCTCCAGTAAGCTGGAAGGCCAAAACCCGAGTGTACTTCTGCACACAGCTAATATTCTTTTAGCATGCCAATATTCGGTTCATATCATTCTTAAATGGCCACAGATACGCTATTCCAGACAACCTAATAACTACAAAACACAGTCAGCAGTCTGAGAAGGACTGAATGCCAACAAAGCCTTTAGCATACCATTAAGCTAAAGGTAAAGCCTCTAAAAATGCTAGATTTTAATTAACTGTATCTTTCATTTCTTTGTCTCCTTAATGACCGTATTGCGGGGGGTAAGGGGGAAGAGAGAATATTTTGATGGGCTGTGGCATTTTCTAGCTATGTGTTCTAATTCTTTTCCTTTTAAAAAAAATATTTATATATTATCTATATATATACACACATACACAGACTGTACACACAAATATACATACACAATTATTTTTCTGCCCACTTTTAAAAAAAAAGTAATATAGTTTCTTTCTGTATGACCAACAGATAGCTAGATATATAGATGTGAAACTTGTGCCTTTTAAGCAAATACATCTTTTAATACTTCTGTATCTTTAATATGTATGAAAACTTGACATATTAAGTACAGTTGGGGTGTGTATATACACAGTTGTTGTGCAAGGTCAATATAAAAAAAGTCTCAAGGTGGCAGAACTGGTCAGGTATTCAATTGGCATATGCATTATACTGTAACACAGTCAAATTGTCTAAGTTAAACAAATACTGTACTGACATGAATGACTTTTCTCTATATTTGTCTTCGTGAAGGAGGACCCTGGAAGTAACCTTTTTTTTCCCTCATATTATACATTTGATACAGTACAATGCCAGGTGAAAAGAGAGCCTTAATAAAGCATGCATCACCCATACCCCTGTATAAGACCCCCTGCAAGAGAAGGTCACTTGCATAAGGCACCATTATTAAGGTCAACAGTGCATTAACAGCTAGAAAACCAGAAGTTAGTCCTCAAGGCATAAATAAGAGAAAAATTAGCTGCATGAGAAAAATCAGTTTCTAACCAATAGTGGTTTTATCCACCCAACAAAAAAATTATTCATGTTCCATACATTATGTAACATTAGACCAATTGTATTTTAGCTGCTCTTAACTGGAATCAAAACTGCAGTCCTGATTAAAGAATGGAAAAGCATATAGTTCCCCAGAACCATGCAATAACCTTTGTATTATAATGAAAAGTTATAGTTGTGTTACATTTGTAAATACACAGCTTATACAATGGATTACAAATGAGCTCTGTAGCAAGTAAAACAAGCTACTTGACACATTGCACGTTTAATAGCTGCACCAGACACCTAAAGCTCCTCTCACACAGGAACAGGGAGGTTCCCCATTTCCATTCTGGCATCCTGACTCTTTTTATTCCCCCCCTTTCCCCCTCTCAGGTTTTCCCTCTAAAAAGGTGCAGACACCCTCCCCCCACCCCTTGGAAATGATTGGTGGTCGTCCCATCTCATGAGATATTCCTCACATACAAGACATTCAGACTATTTTTTTTCTCTTACAGTTATAAAACAACCACAAGAAAAAAAATGTGCCTCAGCATACAGTCATCAAGAGATCCTCATCGCATACAGTCGCCCAATCATTAACATTCTCAGTGCACATGCTCACGGCAAAGGCTTAGGAGCCACTCAGAAGGTTAGATACCAGTGTATGAGTCCAGGAAACCCCAAACATCACGCACCGTGGTTGCTATGCCGTTCTTACATGACTTATTAGCCCTCAAAAGACCTTCAAGGAAGTGAGGTCCTGGAGGCAACTGGGTAGGGTGCAAAATGGCATGCTTTGGCTGGAACACGCATCCCTCCGCTCAAGGCTCTTCAACCTTGACGCCTCTTAGCCCGCAGGATTCACCTCTTGACCCATTCAGAGGTGTCTCTTCATGTGAAGGGCCAGGTGGTCAGACCTGGAAAAACACCTGCAAGGCAAGAGCGAGGCTGCGCGTTAGCCTATGGCCGCCGGCACGCGCACGCGACACGCGGGGCTCAGGCACCTCCCCTTGCTCTGCTGCTCCAAAACACAGCTGGTAGAGGAGGGACTTGGCATGCCCGGGGTACACGGGAGTACTCAAGGTGGCTGTGGGCACCCAGGAGCTCTGCAGATGGGTGGTAACACTGCAGACTTCTCAACACTCATCTGCAAGACCAGGCTACAAAACCACTTCCCGAAGATTAGTAAAATGGAAGGGTTTTTCTAGCCTAAATATGCAATAGTTCCTTAAAACTACCAGACATGGTTGTGTTCCTAAATAGTTTCTACACAAGCAAAAAGCAGCCCAGACTGGCTTTCCAACAGGCATTAAAAATAACTATTTGAAAGGATGCATTTCAATCACATACCTGTCACAGTGACTACATTTAAAAGGCTTGGCACCAGTGTGCTTTCTGAAGTGTCTGGTTAATTCATCACTTCTTGCAAAACGCCACTCACACCCTTCCCATGAACATCTGTAAGGCTTTTCCCCTACAAAGAAAGCAGATTACATGTTAGTCATGACTACATTCAAAGACAGGAGCTATCATTTTCTATGTAAACCTCCTTCACTCCTCCAAAGACAGACAATTTTATTTAACCTATCTGAATGCTTCAGAACACGCAAGCAAAGAAGGCTCACAAAATTCATCCACATGATTCCTACTTATCTTGCTGCAACAGCACATCAAATAATCTCAATCTTACAAAAAATAATTTTAAAAAAGAGTGATTAAACAGGCTCCCAGGAAACAAAGGAATACAGCCCTCTACCATTCCTGTTCATCTGTAATGGCAGGCTTACTCCCAAACAGGTACCTCATAAAGGTGATTAAAGACAGCACAGCTAGGCTCCAAAATGCAATTAGGCTACTGTATTGCATCAAAGTCCTCTGTCGCTCACTCATCTGCATAACATGCAACCTCTTTTCTGCTGAGCCACTTATTCTTGGAAAAGCCAGCATACCACTTTGAACATTGCTATTTCAGCATTCAAGAAATACCACTTCCATTCACAGGAACATTCTCAGCCAGACAGCACCAGAACACCAGTTCTGCAATACTTCTGAGCCTGACAGCTATTTATGTCTGCTCAACAACCACGGTTTCAGGGGAAATTGTGTTTTTTTCTCTTGAAATAATCCTGTTTTATCTAACTTCTGCACGACAATGGGAGCATCCGAGTTTGCTCAGACTTCCCATAAAAGCCACAAAATGCTGAGCTCATGAGTCAAAATAGAATTTTTTCCTTGAATTCTCTTTCCCACATCTTTGGGAGGAAAAAAAAAGAAAAGTCAACCATCCATATAGGTGTTTGGATTGGTACACCAAGAACACCATACCAGTTCCTCACATTAAGCCATGACTACTGAGCCAAGGCACAGCTCTACACATCTAACTGCTGTCATAAAGAGATGTCAAATAATAATGCTCAAACAAGCACATCAGCAGGCTACTTCAACCATAAAATATTTATAAAAGCCCTGAAGAGTCTATCTTCCTCACTTTCTTTCCCAATAACACACAGGATTGTTATTTTTAGTTCAGGTTTCATAACAATAAAATGCTTTTGCTCAGTAATTTGGGACCAAATTATACAGTAGATCATAAATTTTTAAGTCCAATTGGGCAGATGTGTCAGAAGGACAACAATACACTATGGCTATCCAAGATTTTTTGCTGATAACAGTGGCATGCATAAGTGTTAAATGAGTTACAAATAGAGCTATACTTAATATAATCAAGGCCTTGGTATGTCTGATAAAATAAACCCGATGTGGACTGAAGCATAAAAACAAGCTCTTACAGTATTTACTGATCTGACTGATTTTTGGATATACGCTCCTTTTTTTTTTAGTAAAAAAGTCATAGCTCACTTTTGCTTTAAAAATAATCATCAAGAAAGACCTAGCACCTATTTTGGCTGGACCTTTTCTCCTGAAAACCATATGCTGCTGCAGCTTCCCAGCTACTCCCTGCTTAGATGAGTGGCTCCTATTTGCCATGACAGCAGCCCAATCCACCAGCAAGTGCCCTGGCTCATGAAGACAATGAGGAAGTGATGTTGTCCATGCTGGTAAGCCTCTGCTACTATTTCATCATCTCTCCAAACCTCGACTACCACCCAGTGATTGAGTAACCTGTGACACCACCACCACCAAGGGGTATTCCCCACAGTAGTTGCCAGCTCTTAACAAGCATAGGGTTACTAACCTGTATGAGTGCGCTGATGTGCTTTCAGATGTGAACTTTTGGTGTAAACTTTCCTGCAACCATTAAAATGACACCTGTGAACACGCCTTCTGCCATCTGGTGAGGTGTCACCATTGGAGGGTGTACCTTTTTCTGCAGTCTTTCCAGCGGTACCGGTACGGATTTTTCCCGGTGAATGCAACTCACCCGGCGTACAATTCCATATCTGGGAAGAAGGCTCCTTGCTCAGCTCAGGAGACGAAGGGGGAGTGGAAGTGACAGATGAACTCAAGTTTCCTGAACTGGCTAAAACATCGCTTATAGGGTCAGAGGTAAACTTTGTCGTGGGTGAGAGCTCCTCAGAGCTGTCTGAAGATTCGCTGCTCACGTCAGAATTCAAACTGTTGGTCTCTAAGTTCTGACTAGCAAGACTGTCCTCTTTTGGGACACATGTGTTCTTCAGTTCAGATTCCTCCTTTTTCTCACGTGCCAGAATAATTTTGGTCCAGAGATCCTCTTGGCTATCAAATTTGATTTCAGATGCAGAAACATAACAGGGTTCACTCTGAAGATACCGTTCCAGCTCCAAACATGTCTAGGTGAAAGAGAAGGAAGAAAAAAAGGGAAAAGTTACAGGCCTGCCTAAAAATAAACCAAATTGTTTTACACTTCAAAAAGCATGCAGGAATGTAGCACATTTGATTTGAGGTTTCTAGGTTCAAAACAAATTAAAGGCTCCTCAAGCCATAACTAGGTGACTGTTACGATGAAAAGAAATCAGTTTTTGAGACCTGGGCAGGAGTTCAAACACACAGCTGAAGGTGCAAGTCAGCTTTGGTATCCAAAATAGCATTCTAATGACTCAGTTAAATTATCATCACTCTCATCATAAAATCTGTGTTTTCAGCAGGCTGATGTTGAAAAAGACCATAGAGAACCACAAGAGAAAACTACACTTTGCTCTTGCACCTTGACTAATTTCAATTTGTTTTGTATCTCTCTCACACAAACATGAGGCTGAAAAGACCCAACTGAATACAATGTGCTCTGACACCCAGTTAAAACCCAAATCCTGTGTCAGAAAACAAAGCCACATTTCAGCATGGCTGCAGAGCTGCCGGCCTGTCTTCTGGGGACATCAATGGAGCAGCAGACATCCTCCCATTTCCTGTGCATGAGAACACAGCACACTCGACTTTCAAAGAATGTCAGTTCCAAGCGCACTGGCATGCACGCCACATAACTCAAACTGCTCCCCTGCGTGTTCAGAGGAACATGGAGAACTTCAACAACAGAGGAAACAAAAGGGGAGGAAAAAAGTTCCAGAATAGAAATGTCCTGTTCTATAGGATGCGAAATGGGAAATTACTCTGAAGTCCTGCTGGGAGTCCCACAATGAACAAGAACTTTATCTACTGGCCAAGAGTGCAACTGTATGAGTCATCTCTTTCTTTCTTTCACGCAATGCCAAAGGAGACTTCCTTTTAAAACCATGACCATCTGCCAAGAAAGTACTCTGCAAATGTACATGTAACAGTACATGGACAACTTCCCCCCACCACATTCCTCTCGACTCCATGAAAGAAAACAAAACAAAAAACAAAACCACCCTAAACGGGTGAAACTGTGGGTTTCAATTTCATTTCACCCTGCTGACTTTCTAGCCATTTTTCAGAGAACAGAAAAAAAAAAGGAGAAAAAAAAAAATAATGTGAACTGTTATGGCAACAAACTGATGTTTCGGGATCATTCTTTCCACTATAGGAAATGATCCATATGGAAGCTTTACACAGAAAATGGACACATCAAGTTTCCAAATCAAACACTACTTATTTTAGCAAGATCATCTTTTCCAAGCCCGGTAGCAAACCCGGTCCCAAATGCCACACATTCCCCTCACAGCCCCTTTCCATCTGCCCATGAGCACAGCCGCCATGGGAGCAGCCTCCTTTCTCCCCCAGCACTGCTCCAGTAAACTGGGTCACATGCTCTGGTCAGGCTCGGAGTGTAGGCAAAAATTGGACAGAAAAATCAGAACCACAAACAAGCCCCAAACCAAACCCACTGTTGCACACGGTATTTATGTATTTGTCTATAATTAGGGAACTGGATTGCAGTGCTGTTAAAAACAAGAAGGGTTTCTACAGGGACAGCACAATAGCGCTTTGATTTTCCGTGATAACAGGCAAAAAAGCATTTATTAAGATCTTGTTAAACTTTCATATTCCCGGCTAATTTAAATTCCTCATTAGGTAGATTAGTAATGGGGAGCAGAGTGAAGCTCTCCGAGTTTAAATGCCTCTGAAGGCTACCGGGAACGAGGGCTGGCGCTTCGCCAAGAGCCCGAATGCCTGAAGGAAACTACTTAGCTCCATTTCAATCACGTACTATGGAGCTGCCGCTCTGAAAGAGGAGCGGGGGGAGGGAGCGGGGAAAAAAAAAAAAAAAAAAAAAAGTCATTGCATACAATTAGCAGGCATGTGAAGGTTGTAACACTTTGCATTTCGACCTTCTGGGAAAGGCTCCTTCGTCCTTCTGCAAAGCCAGCAGGTACCTGATGCGGTGACCGGGCTGAGCAGCCCCCGCCGGGCAGCGAGCGGAACGGCGGCGCCGCTGCCCCGAGCCCCGCGGGGCTGTCAGACCCTGCCATCCCGCTGCTCGGATCACAGTAAGGGGAGACAGGGGGAAAAAAATGGCCAAAAAAATATCTCCATTAAAGGGAAGAAAGCTCCGTTCTTCTCCCTTCCCGGCCACGGCAATTAGCACAAGGGGATCGCTGTCATATGACTGACAACTCACGGGCTCGACAAAGCTCCCTGCGCTGGGAACAGCCACGCTCTGTACATGTACATACACATGCACACACACAGACGTGTGTACCGACACTCCTGGAGGGCTTTTTCCCCGTCTTCGCCAGGAACAAAAACAATAACAGTATACATTTGCAGAAAAAAAAAAATTAAACAAAACAAAAACACAACAGGAAAAAAAAAAGCATAAACCCACAGCATAGGGCGCAAAGCAGCCCTTGGCCAAGGCCGGGAGCTCGGATGACAAGACCCAGCTGTGGAGTCTGGACCTGGTACAAGCGCAAAACTTTTGCCAGGACTCGGTGTGGAGCGAGCGGCGGCTCCGCGCGGCTGCGGAGCGGAGCGGCCGCGGGCGCTGACAGCCCCCGGCAGCGCCCGCGGTAAACAAGGAGAGAGAGACCGGGATGCGCAGCTCCTTCCATCCGCCTCGGGACTGTTCCCCCCAGACAGCCGTCTGCTCAAAGCCGAAACACCTGCTCCAAAACATCGCTACACATTTGTGCTGACTTCTCCCCAAACTCCTCGCTGACACTTGGGCTTGATTTTTTTTTTGCCTTTTTTTTTTTTCTTTTTCTTTCTTAAATCCGCTCATCCTTTAATACGGCTTAAAAAAAATCCCCGACAACAACAACAACATCGACATCCTCGTTTACCTGTTGCCAATATTCCTCCAGGGACGGCAAGGCTGAGAAGTAACCCGTGTCGTGCACAATCTGGAGTTCCTGGAAGATGCTGCACATTGGGAGAACATCCATGTCTCAAGTTGCAACAACAAAGTCAGTGCTGGTTACCAAAAATACAGATGCCTCCTTTATGTGCAGGGGTTGCGGGGTGTGTGCGGGGGGGTGTTAACCTCTGCTCTCAGTTTCCAAGTCCCCCCCCCCTTCCTCCAGAGATGAAAAAAAAAAAGAAAAAAAATTGTATATATAGAGATATATATTAATTCCTTGAGGAGCTCGGGGAGGAAAAAAGACCCAAAGTTTCATGCAAAGTTTAATCGCACAGCAGGGCAGGACGTCTCCCGGGGCGGGCGCGCGGCTGTCCCCCCTCCCGCGGCCGGCGGACCTGGCGCAGGAGCGGCCCCAATATTTGCAAACACAGCGCGGACTCTGCGAGCGGAGCCCCCCGCAAAACTTCCCTATTCAAAGCTCTGCCCGGCCGCGCCGCCGCCCCGCCCCCGCGCCCGCCCCCGCCCCGCGTGATCCCGGCGCGCCGCCCGCCGCCGCCGCCCAATCCCCGCCGCGCGCCCCGCGCCCCGCGTGCCGATGACGTCAGAGCCGCCCAATCGCCGCTCGGCAGACATCGCGGCTCCTCCTGGCGTGACCGAGCCCGGCCGTGACGGCTCCCGTCATTGGTCCGATTCGAAATTCGCCCCCTCCTGATTGGCCGGTCCGGCGGCAGGCTATTTTTAGCAGGGTATATAAAGCGGGGAAGCAGCGGCTGCTTTTTTCCGAAGGGGGCGGTGTGCGCGCGCGGGGCGGCCGCGCGGGGGAGGGGAACGGCGAGCGCGGCGCTTCCGGCGGCGGCCGCGGGGGGCGCTGCGGAGCCGGGCCGGGGCTGTGCCGGGTCCGAGCAGGGGTGTCCCGTCGTGTCCCGCCTGACCGGGGTAACTGGGACCCCCCCCGAGCCTGAGCAAGGGTGTCCCGTCGTGTCCCGCCTGACCGGGGTAACCGGGACCCCCCCGGGCCTATCCCATCCTGTCCCATCTGTCCAAGGGTAACCCTGACCCCCCGGGCCTGTGGCAGGGTAACCGTGACCCCCGCTGGTGTCTGTGCAGGGCTGTCCCGTCTGACCGGCATAACCGTGACCCCCCACAGCACCTTCCCCGTGAGGCTGCGAAGCAGCACCCACGGGCTCCGCAGATCCCCTGGGTTGTGCTTTCCCGTCAGCAGGAGGGTTTGGATGTTTCTGTGTTCCTTATCCCCCGAGGGACACCTGGGGAGGCCTCAATGACACCTTGGAGCGGGAGGGAGCTGGGTCCCAAAGCAGACCCGGATGATGATCCTGTAGCTTTGCATGGAGAGAGATCTTTGCATGGAAGAACACCGCAGCGGATGCTCCTGGCCAGCACCATCTGACACTGCTTCTCCCAATTCCACCTAAGCACAGATAGTTATTTGTGTTGATGGAGCGTCAGCTTTTTTAAGACTAGACTTGTCAATGATATGAATGTCTGAATATAATTTAAGAAACTGTGGTCATTAGCTTTCCAAAGGAGTGTCCAGTACATGGAACAAACAGTCCTAATGTGGGGGATTTTTTTATTAAAGAACTTCTAATTTTCTGCTGATGTTTCCATCGTAATCTCAGCTTTCTTCTTTCCATTTCCCCACTTTCCTCTGTATCTGTTGCTGGTTGCCTACAAATAGTAAATGAAGTGTTTAATATGTATTTCTTCTGCCTACTGTCTTCTGTGAGCTGGTGATTGCAGGTGTGAAAATGTCAGTCCAACTTTCCATCCCTGGGCCCCTCATAAACTATTAATATGGTGATTCCTTAAACAAACAACTGGTGTTCATGGTTGGTTTTCCTGTGTCTATGGAAAAAAAAAAAAGTGTAAGGTCAATCAGAGCATTATTTTATGTTTAGAAAAACAAGGGAATGCTGAAAACACAAAACATCTAAATCCAGATAATTATGCACGCTTGGTTGAATCAGTAATTCTTTACTTGGTTTCACATGGCCAAACATGTAAACATACATCCAAAATTGCCTGCAGGCAACAGATAGTGCAGGTAGTTTTGTGTCTACTTGTGGCCAAAACTAGATCCTTTTTCTGAAGAAAACTGCAAAAGGAAAAAAAAAAAAGAAGGGTAGTAGATGAATTATACACCTTTCTTGAACCTACTTTTAGTTCTGTGGGGTAAAATATGTGGTGTGGGCTCCAGTCAAATATAACCTGTTAACATAGCTCTGGGAATCATTAGTGTTTTTTTAACTGACCAGCTCCCTGTTTAGACAAGATTTTATTTTCAAACATAGTGACAGTAAATGCAACTATCTGCTCTTTCTATTTTACACTTGCCTCCTTTTTAGCTGTGTGTCATGTCAGAGAAATCTGGGCTTGTCAGAGGCTGGATGAGGTTGGCTCTGCCCACGTGGAGTTTGAGTCATAAGGATCTTCTTTTGTATGGGCACTATTTCCCGGGAAGGACAACTGGAAATAGCAGATGTAAAGTGATGGAGATGCAAAGGTCCTTACATGAAATGCCTCTAATAAGTAAGGTTTTCTGCACTGCTGTCAGTCTGTGATTGGTCGTAGGAAAAAATGAACTGCATCAAAGAAAACTATGGCACAGATGTGACTATTGTGCAGTAAAAACTGTTTAAGTTATATTCTGATTAAATGCTGGCTTTCGTTAGGTAATTATCAATGGGCAAAAGAAAATTGACATATGTATCACTGGATGAATTAGTTCTAGATTGGGACTGTAGTAAGAAATTTTAATTTCAAGTATCAAAAAGCATCAATAGAACTAAAGGTCAAACCCAGATAACAAAGAATGGATAAGAAAACAGAGTGAAGAAAACAGACCAAGTGTTTTTAGCCAGTATGTATTTCATCAGGAATTAAAATGAAATGGTGAGTCAAAAACATGCTGTGGTTTAGGAGACTGTTCCGTGGAACACAAGCTGAAGGGAAACTACTGGCACTAATAGCAGCCATGTGGAACGAAGGGATGAAGGGAATTTATTGTAGTCTGTGGAGGATAATAAACGTTAGGACAAATTTTAATAGGCCCCAAAATGAAAGAAAATGAAAGAATGAGCTAGTGAAGATACTTGAAGATATAATTTAGTCCCTAATGACTTTCTTCAAGCTATACAAAGCAGTTAAGTTTCAAATATCCATTTTATACTACTGGGATTTTTTTTAATCGTGAGCCAGGATGGAATTTACCTTGAAAACCTTAAAAGAAAACATGTTCTAACTTTAAAAAATCCAAAGCAAAATCAGTCAGTCCCTTGGGACTACACAACTTTATTTAGATGTGCCAACCAAGGACAAAGACCCTGATTTAGAGCAGAGCCCTCTTCATTTATGTATGTGAGGTGTGTGTACTGACTGGGCAGTGCTAGTGAGTTAGGAAGGAATACAGCTACCAAGCTCCTTGGATGATTTTCTTGTCACTGCTGTACAGTTAATTCATGGTGGATGCCCTTGATTACATAGAGGTAGTTACAGACTTATTTCCAATTCTGTAAATGTTCCCTATGTTTTTAATTCTGTATGATCAATACCACTTTAAAAAGTAGCAGAAATTAGTATAAATTATAGAGGATTGCTCCAAATGTCAGAGCTTTGCCTATGAAGTTTCACAATGGCTTTTAAGTAGGACTGTCCACAATTTAGAAGCAGACAATTTACCACATTACCACATTAAGGAGGTAATTTACAAATATGTGCAGGAAAAAAATCCCCTTGTGCTTTTTTTTTTTTCTCTTTCCTTTTGCTTCATTAATTTTAGTAAGGTTCTGTCTGAAAAGCTGTACTGCCACATTACATACCCCACCACTTCTCTGTAGTAACCACTTTTGTCAGGAATGGTAGACTGTTCCTGGAAAATCTGCTCTCCAAAGTAGCAGGTGACAGACGGTGTTTTCCAGGTGGGCTGAGCTCCACATGAGGCAGGGGGAGCACCTGTTCTGTTCTTAGAATATTCATGCATTTTTAGAGGACACATCAACTTGGTCTGCATTGTATTCACTGCTGAACGTAAGAGGAGGAGAAAACTTCCTGAAAATGGTTCATATACAGCCAGATGCAGGGAGATTAGATGAAATAGGCAGGAATCAATAGCTTTTGGTTTGATTAGGATGAATGGACTTTATTTAGGAAAAAAAGAGAGAGAGGGTGTCAATTGCATGAAAGCATTGTCAGAAAGCAGAGAACACTAGTTGAGACTATCTGCTGCCAAGGTGGCAAGTTGCTAAATCGAAAACTAGCGTGCAATGTGATTCTACCACAGATAAAGTAAATGCTCTTTGAGGATATATAAATAGAACTGTAATGAGTAGGCAAGCAAGTGGGGTGATTCCTGATCTGTCACTCTGGCAGAGAAACTTACATTTCAGACCATAAACTAGACTAAAACTAGAAAAAAGTAAATGAATTTAAAAGACATAATGATAAAAATATGGTAAGGAAGAATTTTGGTAAATGTGACCTGAACTTGTTCAGCAGACACAGAAAATAGTAGAGGTGGTGTACTTCCCTACAAATATTGGTAAAAAATTTAACCAAATTGGAGGGGGGAAAAATGGTTGTCATTAGCTAATGCGAGCAGAACATGAATCAATGACCCCTGACTGAGTCAGAGGTGGTGTGTTGTGTGATTTTTGTCATTCTGGTTTGTTGTTGTTGGGTTTTTTTTTTTTCTCTTCAGAAAGAACCCACTGCTATATAATTTCTACAGTTTACCTGCTACAGAGCCTTGTAGTTCGTGCTTTTAAGCTCCTGTTTTCACTTTGATTCTTCTAGATGTGCCTAAACAGTCAATGAGAAGGTAGTGCTCTGGGAACTGGTCTGTGATTCCCATCAGCACCCAGAAACAGCCTGAGAACAAAAGGTGTTTGGAGAATTTCCTCAGGGTACTTCTGTACCCCAGGGGTGCTCCAGGTTAGGCGGCCCTGAACGGGGTGTGACAAACCCCGCTCAAGTCTGCGGTCCAGGTTATCGATGCCTTTGGTGCAGGGACAGATGGACAGCAGCACGGGTCTTTGGGGGTTGGACAGAGGTGGTTTATTCAGCCCATGGTGAAAAACAAGACACTTATCAGCCACGTGCAAGTGGCTTTTAAACACACAGAAAGCGGAAGGGATTGGGGTTAGGTTAACTACCCAATAACAGCAGAGAAGGGAATTAGGGGAAATGACATTGGTAGATTTGGGCAGGAAAGGAATACAACACCTGGGTTGGATCAAACACTGGGGAAAAAGCAAGGGTGTGCTAAGTTAAACCATACAATGAAAATATGGATAAACATGACTTAAAAAGCACACTGCAACAGGTGTCCACAGATGATCCTTTTTCAGGCAGATGTATTGAAGAATGTCTTCCTTAAGTGTCCATACCCTCATCTTGAATGCAATTACATTTTCCATTTCCATAACTGGCACTGGAAAGGTGATTCTGTCTCTCGCTGCTGTAGTTACAAGTGAAGATCCTGTAGTGGCCTAGTTGCAAACAGGTTATTAAATCTGTTTTCTCATGTACCCGTGTTGTCTTTATGTTTTAAATAGATCTTTTTTCCTCCCTGATGCTTAGCTGCTGGACGTATTTATGAACAAAACATATATTCACTTTTCACCTCCTTCTTCTGTGGCTGTATTAGGACAGAATTAAACCTTATTTCCTCAAGAGGCTCAGTTTAGCAGTCTGCTTAATAGTACACAAGAGTATTAGTAATAGGAGTTATAAGTCATAATTGAATGGGAATTTCATGAATTTTAATATAACAAATATCATGTATGGGTTTTAAAAGTATTTCAAAGCACTCATCCTGTACAGGGTAAATAAAAATTGAACTTATAAAATGTTTGCAGTTTTCATTTTTGTGAGATCTGAACTTTGGGATGACTACTTTTCTAGCAGTGCACAAAATCATCCATGACGTAAAAAAATCTTCTCTTCTTTAAAAAAAAAAAAAAAAAAAAAGGATGAGGTAGCCTTCCAGACCTTTCTTTGTAAATATGAGTAATCTGTATAAAGAAAATCACACATTCTTTGCAAAGCATCTTTATGAAAGGTGGGGTTTAGGGTGAGGAGCCTCATAAGTGGCAAATTGGAACAACTGGGGCTTGTCTGACCAAGTTCCTTGGCTGCTTTTAGGAAGTTTACTGACTGCTTCTCCAGGTGGAGGAGCAGAATTTGCTATGATTAATGATTAAAAAGGCAGCTTGAGCTAAGAGAAAAAAATAAAACACCTGTGTCACTGGGCATTCATTCATTTTCATATGACCGGGTTTTATTTTTTTCTGCTGCTAATTAGTGAGCATTATTTAACAGAGCATTAAGCTGCAAAACTTAATTCAGAGCAGTTTTGGAAGCTGTGAGAAAAGGAACCGAATAAGAACCAGTCATTTTGTGAAGCGAGAGACTGGAGGACTAATGATTGTTAAAAATAGCTGGGATGTCTCACTAGCTGCTTGTAAGGCTTAGTAAAAGTACATAGAATTAGATTGTAGCTGCAAACTTTCATAGGAGAATGCAAGGAAGTATTTCTAAGCAGTGATGCCAATTAGACACAGGGCTGGCTGTCCGGGGTGGTTGTGAAACTGCCTTTTCTGGGAATTAGTCATGGCAAGACTAGACAAGGAGCTGTGTGGAAGTCTCAGCCAAGAACGGCAGACCTTTGCTTGGAATGAACTACATGGCCCAGGGTAGCTTTTCCAGCTTGTAACGTCTCTGCTCTGACTTCACGTGAAGTGCATTGTATGGGTTGTAAGTTTTGTAAAGGGTTTTAAGGATTTCTCTATGTCACAGTACTCCTTTCTCTGGTGAATGGGAGGGAAAAATAATGCCTATTGCTGTATCAATAGGGAGCTTTTCTCTTAACAGGGTAGGGGATGAACCTTTTGCCCCTGGCAGCTTGATTTTTCATGGCACAGGAGAGCAATCTCATTGTTTCGCTCCTTATGAGAAGTGAGAGTCAGTGCTGATTCACCTCCCCCCTCCATTAACTGCAAAATTAGATACAGGGTCTGATATGCACATGTCCATATGTGCATATTTGAGAGCAAAATGAACTGTGGCCTTCTTTGGGACACAAGGAAATAAACACAGTCATTAAAGAGTCAGCACCGTTACCACATAGTGAACCTTTACTCACTGTTCCCACCTATTGTTATTTGAAATACCCCATTTCCTGTTTTCCCTAACTGTTGCCAATGGTCAGGATTCAGATCTCATTCACATCAGAGTAACTCTGGTAGCTTTGGGACATCAACAGGGAAAAGGAAGTGAAAAGCAAGTGACTATGATGAAGTAACCCTGAGTTTCCACTGAAGTGCTCAGGGTTTAGTCCCTGTCAGTGCCAGAGCTCAGCCTGGCGTGCAGGAATTCAGGGAAATTGCTGTTTGCTGTGTAAGCCCCTGTAAATACACTCATACCGTTGTCATTACTGCTATTGTGTGCTAGGATGATAGCAAAAATAAAATAAAGATACTTACTCCGTACATATCTGAGATGAATGGGCATATATAACATATAAATACCCATAATAACTAGTTACTTTTTCATTCATGGAGGCTTCTTGGATCCTCATTATGAGACTATGAAGTCATAAGAAAATTTTAAATGATTGTGTAAAAATATTTTTCCTGAGTTTTTATATTTCAGCCTGGTTAGAAGAAAAAGAAACAAAATCAAAAAAAAAAAAAAAAAAAAAAAAAAAAAAAAAAAAAAAAAAAAAAAACAAAAAAAAAAAACCAAAAAAAACACCAAACCTCCCTCTCACCAAAAAACAAAACAAAAACCACCAACCAACCAGCCAACCAACCAAACAAACAAAACCCAAACAAAAACCTAACCAATAAAAAATCCCTCCCTTTGTTCAAAGAGAGAAAGGATTTTTTTATCTGAATTCCATAACAAGGAAGCAGAAACACACACAGAGCTGGAGGATCAGACCCACAAAGATACCTCTCAACTCTCAGTCATTTTTCTCTACACAGAAATTTATTGGAAATGTAAATGCCAGTAAAGCATTGTGAATACTTGGCTAGTATTATCTCTAGGTCTCAGTTCCCTAACTATACAGAAAGCATACTACTTCCTTCCTTCACTCTATGTCAAATGTAAGCTCTGGCCCAAAAACACAAAGAGAGATTATGGCATAGCCAAGAAATGAACTCAGATCTTCTGAGTCCTAATCCAGGCTTGATATCATAAGGTCGTCTTTCATTTGCTTCTGAATAACAACCCAAGTGTTAACCTTATTCTTATACGTTTGCAACCTGATGGAGTTCTTATCTGTGGTGGTCATTATATATCCTGCTGGCAATTTCATAGACCTTTAAACCTTTTTCTTCCTGAATAGTTTTTTCCTTTCCCCAAGAGATAGGCAGCTTCCTTCAAGACTTCTCCAGCAAAGCTTGCCTGTCTTCTTTGGTGATGTGTGCTGTGTGATCTTCACCTGATGCAGAAATCATCTATGATTATTTTTAATTACATTTCGATGTTCTCTGTCTTCCTTACCTGTTATTTGCATCTAATAACTCTCCCTCAAAAATATGTAAACTTTTTTTTAGATGTCCAAGAAGGTGTGGTGTTTTTTTTTTTAGTCAGATAAAAATGTTTTGCTTTAAATGAGCCCTTTATTGCGTTTAAATGCTCAAGGCGACTTGTTTTTTTTCAAAAGACAAACAATTAAGTTAGTAAGCATACAGAGAAGCCAAAATCTTTCTTTCTTGATCTTTTCCATTCTCTTGCAGTTTAGGAAATTTATTTGAGTGGGGATTTTTTAAAATCTCATTTGGCATTCATTTAGAAATCATGAATTTCAGAGGCATGATAGAAATCAAAAGTTGTATTCAAAGCAAATACATTGTCTTCTTGTTTTAACTGGAGGGAGAAAAATTTTAACCAGCTGATCTTTTTGGTATCATCTGATTTAATAGGAAAATCATACTTTTGTTTTGTAGAATGCTGATGGTACCTTTGACATAATTGTGCATACATCTTGTAAATTTGAATGTAAATGCTCTAATTTTAATAGAAGTAAGAAGTGCTTTCTCATTTTTTTAAATGTCGTAATTATTAATTTCTTCAGTACAGTAAAACCTTGAAGAATTTTTCTGATTTTTTGGGTCTTGTCCACTTGGAAACTAATCCATGAAAATGAATGTGGAAATAATTTGATCAAAACATTATACACATGAAAACTATTAGACACCCATCCTGCACATGTGAGTTGCTAAACATTTATGCTGTGGTAACCTAAACTATGCAATAGTCAAGCAAATTGATATAAGATGCCTACAGAACCAGTCATGCTAGGAAAAAAGCATGAAAATTATACTTTTGTAGTTATTATTCTTCATTGCCTGTATTGTGATAACACCTAAATGCATCATCAATGCTGGATGCCACTGGGCTACATATGGAAAGAGCAAACACTAAGTGACAGTCGCCATCTCAAAAGGATTAGTTAAACATGATTTTAATTAGGACTGATTGGTCCTTTTACAGAGTGAATTTCTGCCACTAACTATTTCAACATACAACATATTAATTATGACTGCATTTTTCCCAGTCTCATCAATAGCTGATCTCAGGGATGTCATTAGGTGGCAGGATGTAATATGGCAATTTCCCATCTTCCAAGGGGTCCCAGCTGAGCTGAGTCATGTAGCAGTGGGCATGGAAAGGAGGAGTGGGAAGGGGCTGCTGCTGAAGAGCCTCAAGGTCATGGCCCTGCCACTGGCTGAGTTGGTGATGCTCTGTGTTGCTGCATTTGAATGCTTGGATTTTGATGAGAACTGCTGGACTCATGAGCTGTCTTGGAGGCCTCATGGTGCCAAGCTGTAAATACATCCACACAGCCAATCTCTTGCCTGACC
The DNA here is from genome assembly GCA_910950805.1 of Acrocephalus scirpaceus scirpaceus. NCBI lineage: Eukaryota > Metazoa > Chordata > Aves > Passeriformes > Sylviidae > Acrocephalus > Acrocephalus scirpaceus. Next base: position 141,672,612 of record OU383773.1, on the reverse strand, counting down.
AGCCTGAGTTTGGAAAAAAAGATAACAGACAAAGCAGGGTAAAAGGGAGCTGCACTGTTCCGAAATTGCCAACCAGGAGATCTGAAACACCAAAAGTTTGTCTACACCGGGAGATTTACACTGCTGTGAGGTTCTCAGTGGAAACGTTTCCTGCTCACTGACAAGCAGTATCTGTGTCCAGATGAACAGATGGCTTTTGCTTCACTGTGACTCATGGTTGTTATAGGGTGGGAAAGTCCTCTGAAGTAAGAGCTTTGGGGGTTTCTATCCTTTGTTCCTTTGTGCTGTTGCTGGGCTCAAAGCACTACGGAATTGCTCTCTAGCTTTTGGCTGATGTTCATAATGTTGTTTTTTAGTGATATGGGCAGCAACTGTTGAAAAGGCCATGTTTCTTTTAGGGTGGTTGTCTCATCACTTGAAAGGGGATATGCCTCAACATGATCACAGGGGAAAAGTTGCAGAAGGAAAAAGAATAACTAGTCAGAGTGTTGTGGAGAGCAGTGAGGGAAGCAAAACACAAAAATGTTGGGCATTATTGTTCAAAGGTGAGTAAAAACTTCTTATCTGAATGTTTAAAGACACCAGCACACAATGGTGCATGTGTACAGACAATTAAAATACCATCGATTCTCTGCCTCCAGGAACTGTAACTCAGAGCATGTTGTGTCTTGGCACTTTTGTAAAATATCAGACGATGCTATAGATGCTGCTTCACAAATTAAAATGACATAAAAAATCAAAAATTAAAAAAAATGCTATTAAATGTAAATAAGGTCTCCTGGAGGTTTTTCTGAAATAGAAACACTGCTTGCTCAAGTAAAATTTTAATCCAGTAGCTTTCTATCTTCCCAAATCCCTGTGGGATGAAAAGATGAGCTTTCTGGCATGCTTGGAAGGTTAATGAATGTGGACTCTTAACACAGTCTCAGGAAATACTTCTTGTTGAAAATACATTATGGAAAGTGTTTTAAAAAGGGCACAAGTATGAGCACTTCTGTGACTTATAACAATAGTTCTACACAGAGAGTAAACATGATTTTTTATTAGCTACTTCCTATGCCATTGAAATACAGTACTGTGAATATTGTCCACAAGTAAATAGCTCCTGCAAACGCTAAACTCAGCTGGTTTCATGCAGTCCTGCTTTGTCAGACAGAAGCATTCAACAATAGCTCTTAGACCTGAAAAACCATTGGGGTAGCTTCAGGTAGAGGGTCCAGCACCAGGAGCTTAATCTGCACATTGCCAAAGGGCAAGACACCTGCCACAACCTCTTCAGCCGGAATAAGTGGTTGTGCTTGTCTGGCCAAGGAAAGAGGTCTTTGCCAGGACTGTTATTTAACCTGCAAGGTGCATCCCAGGGTCCAGCAGTGACTCAAAACACAAACCTCCCATCTCAGACTGTAACCCAAAACAGTCCTTTCCAATCCATTCCGTTGCTTCTGACAGTGTTTCCGTGTTTTTTATTTTTCTTTTTTCAGTCTTGAGGCACATCCATGTGCCCATCATCCACGCTTCAGTCTTGAAATGGCATATGGAACATTCATTTTCATACCAGGAGGCTGAAGTAGGACAGAGATAGATAAATACACAATATATGTAATTCTTTTATCCATCATAATCTCAGTGGATATACTTTTATTTCAGTACAATTGCAATAGTACAGATGACTTCTATGAAATCTCTAGAGCAACAATCTCTTTGTCAAATGACTTTTCTTTGAAAATTCAATATAATAGCAACTCTCAGTATGATATTTGGTTACTTGTAAAATTCCCTTTTTCCCTAGCCCCTCAAAAGTTCTGCATGTGCCTGACTGCATCTGACACTCGCACAACTGCTAAAAAATTTAACCTTTATTTTTAATTCTAAGACCGTTTTCTTGGAAACAAGTTTATTAGGTGAAAACCTGAATTCTAACCTGAAAATAAATAGGCCATGACTAGATTTTTACATTTGAGGAAATCCTGAAGTAGCAACCAGCTGGTCAAATACTGCCCAAACCTGACACTGGCACACCTGGGATAGAAGAAAATATGAAGTTTTAGACCAGTATCATGAATTTTAAAGGCCTGACAAATAAAATTTAGGATTTATTTAATATACCTCTTGGATGTTTGTTTTAGTATTACAGGAGATCATTTGGATTCTTTTCATGTTTTAATATTACTTCAATCAGATTAAAAATACAGAATTATGATCCTTCTGCTGTCTTCCCAAGAGAGTTCTCTGCTGTCTAATTTAGATTTCATTAGGCTAATATATATCATTAATTAGACATTTCACTGATAAAAGAATAGATTTTCTCTTATCAAGAGAAAATCGATAGATTTTTCTCGAGGGAACTCTGACAGATCTAATTTTCCTGGACTTCATGAAAGAATTTGAACTGATATTGCATGTAGAATTATTATTAATATTTTCTCTTCCATATCTTGGCAGGCACAAGAAATAGGAATGTAGTGATGAAATCTACTGGTGGCACAAAGCTGGGAGATGTTGTCAGTATAGCTGGACTGTACTGTAGCACCACAGGAAAAGAAATGGCCTTGAGGACTGGGGTATATACCAGCTGAAAGGGAAAACCAGTCTAAATTCAGGGTCATGCACTTATGTACCAAACCCAAGGATTTGTTTTGCGCTGTAGGAAATCATCAGATTGTCTCGACTGAAGAACAAATAGGCCATTTAATCACTGATCAGGAGATCACCTGATCATGAGCTCAGGAAGAATCTCATCCAGGGACAGGAAGGTAAATGAAGTCGTGGGGTGCAAAAGGCATTTCCAGAGTTAATGTGCAAAGTCCTAAGTTGCATCATGTCTGGAACCCCATATCTAACAGGAAATACACTGCAGGAACAAGTAGCAGAGAAGAGTGACGTGGCCTAGAGAACTTTTGTTGAGAGAGAAAGAGAAATACAAAATTATGCTCATTTAGTCAAAGAGAGATTTTGTCCTCTGAATGAAGAGGAAGAAATATCAGAGAGGAAGAACATTAATAAACATGACAGGCAAAAGAAGAGTTGCATAGAAAGTAGTTATGCAAAGGTTCTGACTGGAAACTAGGATGTTTTATGTATTTTGTTTAGACTGGGAAATCTTGTAGTAGGGGTAGTGGAATGAAAATCTCGTTATTAGCAGTAAAAGAAGGCAGCCCTACTGGATCAAGTGAGGAGTGTATCAGTTTCAGTATTCTCTGTTCAACCATGATAAAAATATGCAGAAAAGCCAGAAATTCAACTTCAGAACTTGTGGTAATGAAGGGCTAGATTCACATTCTCTCTTTAAAATAACAAGGACAAAAGCCCAGCAGCAATTTTTAGAGAGGGACAGTTTGTGGGTCTATGTGCTTTCTGCAGTCCATTCCTTTTGTACTCCATTAGCATTCAGAACTGCTGGACTAGTGATGTTAGATACTACATCTGTGCCTTAAAAAAAATTCATTTGTAGACCTGATGTCTATGAATTTAACTTATGTTTGTTTCTTCAGTGTTATTTTATTGATGGTTGTCTGTTTTAGGGGTTTAGGCTCTATATGCGGGTATGTCCCATTCCCTCATCTCACATGTTGCAGCTCTGGGCAGCAAAAATATTTACCCTTACTGGACTCTTGTGATTGCATGTATCACCCTTGTGTCATCATGAAAACCCTCTACTATGGGACACTTTTAATATTAGGATATGTTTAGCTTCTTAGGAGCAAAATATATATTCTCTATAGCATAGAAACCAGTACAAATAAACAAATATTTATTTGTTTTAAATATTGCTTAGTGACTAAAGACAAGTTCTTTAGTCACTAAGCAATATTTGGAACAAATAAATGTGCATTTAATATAGCAGACATATTTCAGGCTTTAAATAGGCTTTTTGCCTTTTGAAATAACCACTCAGCTAGAGGTGTTATCTCAGTTCTCACTTTCAAGCTCTATCAAAAAGCAAGAAGCAGTGATGATTGCCTAGCAGCTGAACAGTACACAACAGGAAAGAAGGGAAGTTTAATGTAGTTCAGAGTCGAGATTGTCCTTGCGTGAGTTTCAGATAGCAGAGCTGGAGGCAGATCTGAGCTGGCACTTACTCACATCCAGCACACCTTAGTCTTCCAGACTCTCTCATGGGAGTGGATATTCCATTGTCTGGCATCTTCTGTTCAACAAAACTGCTGTTGTCGTCAGGGTGACTGTTCTCCATCATCACTGGCATTTTGCCTGAACCTGCCACGTGTCCTTGGATGTCATGTTTCCTGGACAACTTTACTCTTAGAACCATTGCTCCTCTCCTTATTGTTTGTGAGATTCAGATAGTCATAAAGAACTCAGGAAATATCTTTCTGGGAACCCCCAAATATTTTTAAAGGCATGTTTGGGGTTTTTTTTGTCTTTCCTCACTCAGATTTTTTTTGCTCAGATTTTCCAAATAAGGTTTGCTTTCCTCTTTTGTCTATAATATGTCACATTTCTCAAATCAAAGCTGCAAATACTTTCATAAAGAGGCAGAAGTGTTGTCTGCCTTCACTTCTGTTGGAAGAATATCTCTGTTGCAATAATTCTAACAAGGAGTGCACTGAATTTATTGAACTTATTCAAAAAGCATGTTTGTGACCATTATAGTGCTGGCTCGGCAGGCTCTCACTCTTCAGAGATAGAAACGCATTACTGTTGTTAAGAACTGTGTACAATGATTGCTCTTTCCCCATTTTGTGGCTAACAGGAAATATGTTTAAACTGCAGCATGAGAAATAGACAGGTCAGAAGAGGAATTGGAGCAGAAAAGCCTGTTGCATAAATGGTACAATTTTATAGTATGGAGTAAATGTTTATAATCTGCAGTGGTGAGTTTAGAATTCATGACAAAACTGCAAGCATATGATTTTTATTTTTTTCTTGAGGACAAAGATTAATAGTTGAAATCCTATTTGTACTGGAAGAGATTTATGTTTGCCACTGACATCCAGAGGTTCTGGTAGGTGCTGGACTTGTGGCTCATTGGTTTGACAATATTGAACACAATTCTAACCTTCTCCAGGCATGCACAACCTCAGATTGACAATCACATTAAGAACTGAGGATGGGGATGATTTGATGTCTTTAGAAGTCAGTTCAGTATCCTTAGTTTTAGTTTGTCATGAACTCTGCATGTGAGCTGGGAAGGGTGAAGAATGTTTTTGAGCTTTCAGATTCCACAGTGCAGCGTAGCTGCGTCCCTGTTCTCTGTTAGTGTTCCTGTATCTTGCTTCGGGCTGTGTTTTTCCTAGTGCACATTGCTGGGTTGTGTTGAGCTTCTCATCCAACAACACCCCCAAGCCCTTCCCCTCTGGGCTGCTCTCAAGCCATTCATGCCTCAGCCTGTGCTTGTCCTTGGGATTGCCCTGACCCACATGCAGAACCTTACAAAGGACCACGCTGAACTTCAGGAGGTTTGCACAGGCCCCTCCAGCCTTTCTAGGTCCCTCTGGATGGCATCCCTGCCCTCCAGCCTGTCCAGGTCCCTCTGGATGGCATCCCTGCTCTCCAGTGTATCTACAGCACACAGCTCGGTGTCCAGCCTGCTGAGGGTGCACTGACCCCACTGTCCATGTCACCAACAGAGACCTTAAACACCACCAGTCCCAGAACTGGCATCTGAGGAGCAACACCCACCACAGTTACACAGTGAGTAGAGTAGAACACTTGTTGTACAGTGAGATCCTTAGGGAAGTGGACAATATTAGCAGGAGCATACTTTTTCTACATTAGATTATTATATAATTTCAGTATAACACATTTTCTCTATTGATTCCTGGAATTCATAAGAGTTTGTTTTTCTCTCTGACTATTGCTTCTGTGGCCCTGTTAGGATCACTTTTAGAATGAGTTAGGCAAATGAAGACCACTTTCTGAGATGTTTTTTCTGACTAGAGTTTCTGTGTCTTTAGTTTCAAGGAGAACTTGTCTCCTATGAAACCCATTTCCTTTTTCGGTTCCACAAAATTTCTGCACAGTTTCTTTATTTCCCTTATTTTATATGACACAGTACATATTGTAGAGAAAAAATATCAGGAATATGATTTAATAGGTCTCTCTGTGTATGTGTGATATTTGTATTCCTCCAAAAGCTTGTGTAGTTTATAGAGAATTCATTCTGCATGCCCAAAATGAGTTTACAGAATCTTTCCATTTTGAACTTGAGCCCATTAAAATGCATTACAGCAGCATCCCAAATGTATACAACTGAAAAAATATTTTGTCCTTATGAAAATGCAATCTGTATTATCTTCCTGGGTTTACAAATCATGAATATTGTTAGTGGGTACTGTGCCTTACAACAAGTTAAAATAATATCTTGTGCCAGAAAAAAAGGAATTAAAAAAAAAAAAAAAAAGGGAAAAAAACCCCTGAAAACAGGCCACTAATCTGAAAAACTCAGAACGCTTTCTCCATCCCCAGCTCTTGGGTCAGCCTGGCCTGACATGAGGCTGGGAGGCACACGCAGTAACAAGCATGTTACAGTTTATCTATTCCTGTCAACTGCTGCTCCTGGCTGAGTGTGCTAAATCAGAGCTCTGGAGGCTCTATTTCAGTAAGAAATATAACATCAGGGCTGAAACTTGTCAGTTCCTAGATTAAGGCTTCACATATGATGGAGGCCCATTAAAACATGAGTACTTTTGAGAACACATGCGAATGGAGGATTTGTAATCATAAAACTGACACGGTTCCAATGGAAGATAGCAATATATTCATGCCTGTTGAATATAATGCAGAGAAAGCTGACTCGAAACATTCATATATTAGGTGTGAGGTCCCAGAAAAGTACAACATTGGCTTTAAAGTAGTGAAATATAGATAATAAATAAGTTCCTTTTATTATCCTTCAAGTGTTAAAGCACCGAGGGTTTATGTTTCAAATACTGAGCAAATACAAGATATACCAAAAAGTTACATATCTGTGTGTGAGTATTCAGATATAAAATTGTGGTTCCTAGCTGTTTTTTCAGACACTTGCAGCAGTGTACCGTGAGACTCGATATGGGATAGGAAAGATTTTGCCACAGAGCTGAAATAATTTTCATATTGTATTCTATGGTTATACAGTTGGAAAAAGAGTCATGGTTTCTCAAATCTAGTTTTAAGTTGGAAATAGATAGCAAGGCTTTGTCCAGCACTTCAGGATGTTAAAATCACTTAATTCATTGCAGTGCTCAAGTGGGACAGCTAACTGAAAGCTGAACTGTGATAGCAGTTAAACCCTGGAAGAGCCTGATTGAAATACCTTTCTTAAATAATGTACCACAGTTCCCTGAAAATGTTAGGGTCCGATTGTCAGTATATTTAATAGGTATAACACTGGCATTACTTAAGGTTCTGCAATTTGAAATCACAGAAGCACACCCTGTGGTTTAGTAGTTTTGGGCAGATTGTGGAACAAGGTAGCTATTTTTTACTGCTAGAAGATAAAAATGCTATTTGACAGAGCACAGAAAACCATGTTGCTTTAACAGCAAAATTATGAAATCTTCTGTTTTCATGGGCTGGAATTACAAAATTATGCTTGTGTCACAAGGAAGATAACAGTGAAATGATGTAGGCTGCTGAGGCTTTTCAGGATATATTTCATTTTATGCTGAATTGTAAATTCATATTGACTGCAATGGCTTTCCAAATAAGTTTTATTTTTTACACATTTGAAAAAGTAGCATGTTTTGATGTCAAAGAAGTATGCTTGAGGCCTCTCTGTGTTCTTGCAGTGCCTGTTGCGGGAAATTGTCCAGACTTTTATTTTTAATACCTAAAATTAGGCTCTGGGCACAGTGTGGAGGCAATAGATAAACACTGTTGCTATAGAGCTTTTAAGTTACCCCATGAACTCTTTTTTTGGCTGCTCCCTGCCCAAGATAAAAAGCTGGCATTAGTATTTATATGTTATTTATATATTTGTATGGGATATTTGAGTCATTGTAATGTGGAGTATAACGCTTCCTTGGTATTTTAAAAATACAAAACTGACAACAGACCAGGAAAATATTCAGAAGATGATGAAATCCTGTTCCAGGAGTGCTGCAGCTGGTGGCATGTTTACTCTCTGTCGTTAGAAGGGGAATTTGAATTTGGCTTGAGCAGTTAGTTTCTTTTTGTGCAACCTTATGCAGTTGTGAACTGTGCTTAAAGGTACTTGAGCCAAAAAAGAATAACAGCAGTGTAGCATTTGAAGGAAAACTGTTTTCTTCTCTTTCCACACAGTTATGTGAACTTATATGTAATGCAAAGATACATGCTGTAAGTTACAGTGCAGAAGTGGAGAAGGAAAGAAACAGTTCTGGGCTAGGCTCCGTGCCAAGTATTAAGAGAATTTTTCTTTTACGCTGATTTTAGGAGAAGCAGCATAACACCATGTGCCATTTATAAGTACTTGATGAAAGATCATGTAATAGGCCGTTACAACAAGGCACATATTTGCTTCAGCTGTAATGCCTGTGTGAAGTAGTTTTACTTTAACTCTAACAGCGACATCACTCATGTTAATTGTCATGGAAAGTTACTGGTCCAGACACAAATCTCCTCACTCATCCTCATTCTCATGATGATTATGTGGCTGGTTATACTTTACTCACCCATGTGGGAGAATTCTTGCCTGGGGGGGTTGAATTTTGTGCAGGCAGCAAATTTTAGAGTTAAAAGGACAAGAGGTTTCCAGATGCCTTACATTAAACTGAGTGGTTATTCCTAACCATAAATGTTTAACTACACTCCCTCAGCAAATCACTTTCAAAATAGATATTCGTTTTCAAACAAAACCAGTTGCCTTGTGAAACTGTTGGTTGGTTAGGGGGGAAAAAAATGACCTAATGCTTCTGAATAAAATATCTGATCTCCTGTTGCCAAGGCTGAGTCACTTCCTGTTACAATAACAAGACTGTCATCAGCAAACTTCTCTAGCCACACAGTAGAGCTTGCCAGCGTGTGCATGGCTTTATTTGTCCATGTTGTTAGAAAGTTACCGTTGAAAAACACACTGTACTAAATTTGGAGGCACCAGCTTTGTATTCAAGTGCATTAGTGTCGGATCTGGGTTGCATTTACTCCTGATAGTATAATCTCTTATTTCTTTGTACAACATAATAATATCCACCCAGCTGTGTACAGTAATGTTGTAATTCTATCAAGGGATTCTAGACACAACATAGTGCATTAATATCATCAGAGCTTTCTCAACTGGAATCTGCAGGATCACAGTCAGCTGTTTCTTATTTACAATGAGATTTGAAAATGAGGAACGAGATTTGAAAAGTACCTGGAAGTTCATTCCATTTGTCACCTAACAGATAACCTCTGGTGCTTTCTGGACTGTGGTGGGTTTTAAAGACCCGTTTAAGCTATCTTTAAGAGCATTAAGCACACGGTGGTTTCGATCACGTCTGAGCAGGACGGCACTCCCCTGGTTTGCAGGGGTCTGCTCCGGCTGCACCGCTGAGTCAGCAGAGCAGGAATTCATTAGGGCTTTTACATCACAGCTTGGAACTCATTTCCTGGGCAAAATCAGTTGGCAAAAGCCCTTTCTGCTGTTAAAACGGCTAGAAAATAAAAGCTAAATCCAGTGTTTAGCTGGATTAGTGTTATTACCCCCTCCATGCCCTCCATAATGTTTCAAACATTATTTGGGAGCAGTGTCTGGCAGGCTGTATTCTGGATGATCTGTCAGATCTGTATGTGAATCACAAAGACTGACTCATTCTGTGCCACACAAATGACTTTTCTGAGCCTGTTAATAAGGGATGGGGGGAGTGCATGTTATCTTACACATTCTTTGGGGCTTTCATCCTGGTTTTCTGTCAAAAAAAACAAGCCTCATATCAAGCTCCCAAACTTTAGGGCCAATGGAAATCCTTCACTTCTTAGTACCTCAATTTCCCCCCTTCAGGAAAGAAAAGTTTTAAACTTTTAAATTGATTTTGCACTCGTAGACAAGCAGAACTAGACACAAAGAAAACTCTGGTCCCTTCAAGCAAACAAAATAGCCTCCCAAGGTTCTGGTTTTGTTTTACTGTGTTTGCTGTATTTAATACTTGTCCTGCAGAATCATTTATGCTAGTTCTTCCTGAGAGCAGTGTGATGGATAGCCCTGCATGGCCTGTGTCTCTTTTGCCAGAGTTCTTCAGCCAAATCCAGAGGACTCCAACTGAATGAACGTACTTGTGAAGTGCTACTCACAAGAGGAAGGTCATCACACTCATAGGAAATGTGTCACTGGACATCCTTTTATCCCTCCATTTTTACAATCAAATTGTGATAAACATGGCACAGAATAAGGATCCTGTTAATAGTTAGCCAAGCTTAATCTTCAGTTTTGTTGCTTTCACATTTTTATAAAAGGAAAAAAAATCTGCTCTTTTTTTCCTTTCTCTTTCATTTAAAAAAGAAAACAGAAAATGTAAGTTGATATGTTTCAGTTGACTATGATGAATCTGGGATAAGTTACTATGCTCTGTTCTCTGATAAACAGAGATGTTATTGTGCAGTCCTGGATAAAGTAACTGATTATACTGTTTGAGCCATGAATGCAAAATGTGTTGCAAGGATTTGGATGTCTGTAATTAACCAGTTGTAAATGCTGTGGTTGGTGGCTAAGCAGCTGTTCAGATCACTGTCAGAATTTCACCACTGTAAAGGAGCGAGCATGTGTTATTCCATTGTTTCAGGATGGGAAAGAACAGTTTGTATACGTTTCTTTTTGCCCTAAAACAGAACAAATGTTGGCTCTAAACTGCACTTACAGTGTTCCAGACTACATCAGTAGAAGGGAATTGTATTTGCCTGAGACTGTCTTTGTTTCTGGTGTAACGTATCAGACACCAGAGAGTATCACTGTGACCCAAAGGTTCATTTTCCACGAGGCTTTGCTGCTGCATACCTTGGGCATTCATTCTGCTGTGGGCAGCTCTCCCTGTCCATGCACGACTCACTGCCAGAATCTGTGGATATAACCGACCCCTAAGTTTGGAGATTAAGAATCTCATACCTTTTTTTTAAGAACACATATCATCCTAATACAAGACTCAAGCCTTCTAGGGCTATCTTAAAATAAACTTTGCAGTTTGACATGAGTAACTCTTTAGTATTGATGTGTAGACAGTAAAAAACTTTGCCACCAGCAGATTATTTCAGGTGCAGCAGGTCAGCCACTGGCTGCCTGAAAATTCTAATACTTGTAGGTGAAACTATAGTGTAAGACCTTTGGCACTCAAACCTTCTGACTATCTAGTTCAGGGAACGGTGAGTTCTCAGTTACAGGGAGTGGGAAGATGATGTCATCGAAAAGCTATTGCCCTGCTTTGATATTAGTAAATGTGTTCAAAGTTCTCTAGGGGCCTCCAAGGACTGAAAACCTCTCCCTGCTGTGGGATAGAGGTGTTTCTCTCTCTCAACATTTCTTTACTGTTTGTATTTTGGTTTGGTTTTTTTTTTTTTTTTTTTTAACTAGAATGTTTCTGTACTGTTTAACAATTGTTTTGAAAATGAGTCTGAATCCATTCTTGTATCATTAATGAAAACAACGATAGGAGCAGAAAAATCCCAGAAGTCTGAGTGTGAGTGGGGAAGAGCAGGAGGGGGAGACAGGATGAAGTCCTTTGCAAAACAAAATAGTAGGTGCCAGTGTTGATGTCTTTTAAGGCATGCCTTTCACTAGACACTTTGGATAACTTATTAGCAATCAAAACCTGAGGGGCCAGATTCCTACTTTTTCTTTTCTGCATGCACAGCATAAAAAAAGAATAGAGTGAAAGGTCCTGGCAAGCTGCCAGTCCTCCTCCTCCTCCTCGGATAAGGGGGTGAGTGATACAACACCATGACTGTGTTTCCTTCTCCCGTCTTGCCTATCACATGGGGAAGTGAGCGATTGCTGAGCTTTTGCATGTCTGTGAGCTGGACTGGGCTTTGTCCTCCTTGTTCTGGTGACAGACAGCTTTACAGCATTTGTGAGTGAGGCCCCAACCAGCCTTGGGACATCTGAAATTTTAAATCTGTCTGGATCTGGGTTCTGCTGCTTTCTTATGCCTTTATAGCAGGACCATCATGTATACTACAGCCACAAACCCAGGGTATGTGCTAAAATGCCAGTAGTAAACATAAATCTCTTAAGTTGCCTCAAACTTCTCCCACACAAATTGATGAATTTAGCTTTTTAAGCTGTGGGGTCTATGTATTGTGAGTTTTATTCCAAGCAGTGAAGCCTGACTTTGATTTGTTTAATCATGGAGTACCGGATTCTCTAATATTTTCCACGCTGCAGTGAGGCTTTAGCAGGACAACAAGTATCACAAGACTCCTGATAAAATCATGGGAGTTAACAAGGCTAGCACTTGGAGGAGCTTTGTAGATTCAGCCTTTTCTGCAACTAACATTCCAATGAAACAGCGATGAACTGAATGTCTGAAACAATCTTGCAGAATATTTTACTTTGTGGGTTTTTTCCCTTTGCATAAAGACCCTCTTCAGACCATCTGAATAGGATGTCAATTGTCACATGCCAGCTCCTGTGTCACTTGGTCAGTGACATAACTTGGCAGGGGGAAGGAGGAGATGGGAGAAATGGAGGATTTCGCCCTTTTTGCAAAAGTTAGAAAATGTGGTGAGGACTCTCAGTGTTACCAAGCAGTATTGTAGTCCAATTTGTAACACCACTGAAACTAATAACATTCTGTAATAGCCAGCAGGGTGCTCGGCGTCCCCGGTGATGTCACTGGTGGCACCTCTGCTACCTGTCCCCTGCCCGTCTGCAGCCGGGGGCGGCAGCCTGGGAACGTGGGAGCTTGGGATCTGGCAGGATTCCAGGGCGCTGAGTCAAAGGTGAAATGCCAGCACCAGGGAGTGCTTGCTGGTTTCGCTGGCTGAAATACCACTCGCATTACACATTTATTATACTTACACGGAGGGAATGCGAAGATAGGGCAAAGGGGTAAACAGCAGGAGGAGTGCTGTGATGGGGAGAGGCAGTGTTCAAACATGATAAAAGTGAGATTGTGATAAAAAAGCAATAGTGTTGGCTGGCACGTATTGTTGCTGATACAGTATTGGACATTTATAAGGATATTTTTGTTTCCTTAAATGGGGGAAATGCACGTTTTTCTGTGTGTGTGTTTACCACATCTCCTATGCAGTTCTGAAAACCTGCAGCTGTTCTGGTTCATAGCAGCAGAACCAAAGCAATATTTATGACAGACATATGGGCAGTACTTGCTGAAATTAGGGTCCTAGGCATGCAGCTAAACCCATGGACCTGAAACACACACTTGAACCCCAGTTCTTATGCTTAGAGTCAGGCACATACTTCAGTGACTGCAACAGAATTACTTTGTTTTGACTGACTTCTCCCACTTCCCAAGACAGTAATGTATAATTAATAATGGCTTAGATTCAGATAATTGCTCTTAGAAGTTCGGTAGACTTTGTTGCATGTGACTTTTCTTTTTTAAAAAACATAAACTAGCTCTGGAAATGGAAAAATATATGTTATCTGTTTTTGGGGTTTCAGACTTCTGTTATTTTATGTGATTGTTTCAGTTTTTAGAACTAGCACAAGACAATCTCCACTGGTACACTTCATCCTCTTTAATTTGTTTTTAATATCTGTCTTGAAAAGGTACTGCAGAAAGACTAAATTTGGTTGTACTCTAGGAATGCTTGTTTTAAGTTTTGTAATTTTGAGGGGAGAAGCTTCACACATTTAAAAATAAAACTAAGTACTTTCACTAGGTAGTGGTACCAGTAAAGCAAAAATCTAAGTGATAAAAAAATTTTGCAACTTTTTACTACAGACCATGATGTAAGAAGAGTTTCTCTGCATTAAATTAACTTCCCATAATAGTTACTGAGTTTTCATTTTCAGTGTCAAGATTCTGACTTCCAGAGGGGATGTAGAGAAGTTCAATGAAGAGAAAGAGCCCAAAAACTTGAAACAGAAAAAAGAAAATTATTCTGTTATGGTTTATTATTGATACCAAGATGAATGTAATAGCTGTCTCTTAATGCAATCTAAGAAGTGACAGATGTGGTTACGGGGTGTTCTTTGAGCAGACATGCATATATGACCCCTCTTTAGGAACATTCAATATCCCAATTCCATGAGCACTTCGTGCTGGGCTTGGCTTTATGCACGTGAGAAGCCACTTTGATTCAAATTTCACATATGCTTCATGTTTGCAACCTTACTCTTCCAGGATATCTTCCAGCAAATTCAACACTCCTTTCATTTCTTCCAAATGCGAACTCTGTTACATGCTTTCCTCCCTTCCAGTCACTCAGAAAAATATGATCTGTTAAGTCAGTGGCAGAACTCCCACTGACTTCTGTAATGCTGGGAGTTAAGCTCTCTGCTTATGAGACTTTCACGTTTCTTTTTAGAAAACTTTCCAGCATTGCAAAAGGGTCATTTCAGTCCTGCAGCTCTCCAAAATGCTCAGTGAGCCTTACACTTTTCTTTTTGTTAATATAATTTATTACCAGCATTTATTATAATATTCTTTGTGGGTTTTGGAGGAGATGCTAAGGATTGATGACATTTCTACTTATCGGAACATTTAAAGTTCTCATAATAATATTTATAAGAATTTTGGGGTTTTATTTCCCAACCCTGTCCTCCTTTCCAAGATGCTGGATGTTAGATTTTTGTTGCTATCTGCACCAGAAATGTATTCCACCCTCTGATTCAGTTTTTGTAAAAGATCTTAGTGGGAGTTCTGTCATTCAGAGAAAGTGGCCAAGAGATGGAAGGTGCTGAAGATTTCTCTCAAGGCTCATTTGCAAATAAATACGGAATGAGTTTATATTTGTTCTCAGTCATGCCAAATTTGTCCATATCTTTTTACTCTCCCTTGAAACAGAAGCATGCTTGAAAGATTTTTGTGTTCTTTGTGTATCCTCCTCTAGTTTTGGCACTGCTATGAGGTAAAAGAACATGTTTCAGAAGAAATAAAATGGATCTATGGAGAACTGGGGAGTTGTTACAAATGGATTTACTATGTCCAGTTGCTTCATCATGTTGGTTCCCAATGTACTGCCAAACACAGGGCAGAACGTGGCCCTCAAAGCAGCAGAGCTGGCATCCCATCTGTAGGTTCAGACTCAGAGGTTGATGGCTACTGGAATCAAACACTGGTTCTACAGAACACAGATAATAGGTAAGATGGGCCCTACCTTTTGGTTCAGGTGGAGATTCATTGGTATTTTCAATTTCTCAAAAATTAATCTGAATTGAAAGTGGTCTGAAGTAACTGCATTGTGCAGAATTAAACTTTAAACACCCTTCTTGAGCACACTGAAGTAACCCTCTAGCATAACTACACACTCTTCACCTCCATATTCCTCGTGAAACAAAACTATTCCCACTCTGAAAGTCAGTCTTTATGGAGTTTTTTTTTGCAAGTGGAGGTTGGACACTAATGAGACAGTTTGGCCAGCCAGTGCCTTGACAAGTTTCATTTATGGCTTGATTAGACCCTGATTTAATGAGATACTGTACTACATGGAAGCACATCATCTTCAGTCATTTAACACTGAGCAGAGTGTGAACGTTTCATTTTGGCAGTTTCTCTGCACTTTTGAAACTAAAAGGAACACCCCACAGAATAAAGTATCATTTAAGTAGAATGTTTAATTCCAACAGAAGTAGGCAATTACAAAGAAAACCATTCTGACTCTGCCCATTTCTCTGCTCCCTTTTTCAGTCCTATAGGCTATACATTAGTCCTGAGGTTCTATTATACTGTATGGAATGTGTTTTGAATTTAAGATTTGTAAGGGGAAAGCAGAAAAAGGTCAAGCTCATGTTTCCATTCACATCCCTCTGTGTTATTTCAGGGACCCAAAAAGTTGATACATTGTCTAGATTTTGTTACTGGTGAATTTCTTTGTTACACTGTGTTTTAAGATGACATAGAAATTTTTCAACATTTTCTCTTCCATGGCTTCCAGCAGAGGGGCACCTCCAGAGCTCTGCAATGCTCCAGTGGATTTTCTCTGTTGGATGACATCTAAGCATCCAAAGGCTTCACTAAATTATACTGTAGAATGAGCAGTTCTGGAGTTGCACAAGATCTGAAGTGCTGCTACTGTGTTTCAGACTCGCCTCCCTTTGCAGTGGTTTTGGACCAAATGAATTTCAGGTGAACACAGTGACACAAAAATTGCTAAAATAACCTCACTGTGACACCTGGATTTGTGAATATGTAGCACTTATATACATCCTGCCATGGGAACAAGGCATGGTGCCGTGTGGAATGGCTCACATCTATTTCTTGGATCTGGGTTGTGTTAACTTACGCAGGAGTCTTCAGGAAAAAAAAATTAAAAAAAAAAAAAAAGGTATTTATTAAGAGTACATTATACCAGGCTGAGATGAGGTTAATTATTTAGCATCTGGCAAAAGCAGATGGATTCTCAGTTAACACAGAGAAATACATTCAGTCAGCACCTTGACAAGCACAATGTCTCTTTCACTGTCTCAGATGCCTTCCTGGAGACCCTGTGTATGTGCTTTCCAGTTGCTCTGAAGAAGGCTGGGCAGCACATCAGGGCACTTTCAAACCATTGTCTGCCATCCCCTGCAAGGCTTTGGTATTTGCAAGTGTGAATGATGTGGCTGGCAGACAGCCTCTAACTGCCTAGCCCCCTTGCCCAGCAATTTGATGCTTTACTGAGCAAATTGGTGCTGTGTATCAGTATCCTGGGATGGATGTTCTCCAAGGTATATTTAATTGAGATGTGGCCACTGCATTCCAATGGTGCCTGTTACAGTATTGTATTGGAGTTTTTTTAGGAGAATATGATTCAACACAGAGGTCACGTGATGTTCGTGGGGCCTCACACAGGAAAGGCAGTTTAAGTTTAAGATTGGATGCAGTCTTTCATGAAGAAATGCACAATAAATTGTCTCTATGTTACAACAGAGTTTAAATATATTAAATTCATGAGGCATTTATGACTCAATGTTGGCCATCTTGATCTTCTTTCAAGAAGAATTCCCTGTGGTCCCTTGTAAAGGTAACCCTCAAAGAAGCACCTTCAAATCATAATGATTAATTATTCATATTTGTGTGCTCCCCCTGGATCCCAGGCAGAAAATATGTGCAGGATTTCCCATGGCCTTCAGTTTGTCAGCAGCTTTTTATCAGGTGTCATTTCACTAAGAACCTTGTGAGACTATTCTCTACTAGCAGAAAAAGCTTCAGCCCTGCTCTACTTTACATTCATACAAGAAAAAAAAAGCCACAGAGATTGGAGTTCCAGGTATATTAAAACTTTCTGCAAACAAAGAACAAGAAAAAATAATATACTTGAATGAGAAAAAAGTCAGCGGGAACTTTATTTTTAAACATCTCCCTTCAGATCCTGCACACTCCTGAACCTTGCTGGAAATGCAGGACTGTGCTGTCAGTGCTGTCATGTCATGTGCATGGACCCTAATGCAGGAGAAATGCTTTTTCTAGTATCTCATATTTGTAACCCACAGGATTAAAGTCCCTGGCATTGCTGTTTCAAAGTGCTGGTGTTCCACAGCACCTGGAGATTGGTGCAGAAAAGTGCAAGTTTTGGGCATGATGCTTAGACGGTGCTCCTCCTCTCATTTTGAAAGGTGTAAATCAGGGGTTGGTCCACTGTAAGCAGCAGGTTTTCTGCAGTTGGTGTGAAATAACCATCCAATTCCACAAAGAAATATCTCCAAGTCTGGAGATCCTTGCTGCTTCCGATGCTTTCCAAGGCATGACTTGTGTGTTTCTGACTTAGCAAGTGCTTGCACAATTGATGGCCAAACATTCTTTCTGGAGCACTCACCATTTCCAAATATATATATATATATATATATATATCTTTCAAGTAAATCAATTTTGTGTTAATTAGTGACAGCTCTCTGTTAAAATATTCCCTTCATTCTTTTATCACCCTGTGGCAGAGTTCTGCATGCCCTGCCAGCTGTCCTTCACAGCAGGTCTTAAAGGTTTGAAGCCTTATTTGGTGTCTGCAGTGACCTTTTAAATTCCAGAGTAAAGTTAGGGCTGCACAACTCACAAATATAACACTTGTTAATAAAATGTCAGCTTTGTAGCAGTCAGACTTGCATGGAGCTTTCAAACTGCATTTTCCATCAGGCTAATAGCTCAGGATTGTGTACATGTGCTGGCACAGTTGCGAGAAGGGTAAAACCTTCAAAAAGAGCTCCATTCTGGTCCCACCATGTAATCAGGTCACAACTCTACCCCCTGGGGAAAAAAAATCATTTTGCCGGTTACAATCCAGCAAACAGTTGTTAGTTCCTTCATTGCTTAGGTGACCTCAGTGAAACCCAGAAATGCCAGGTTTTAAAGACTAAAAGATTGCCTATACCTTCAACCCCTGAAACAAGAAATGCCTGAATATAAGAAATAATAGTAGCAGGGAAAAGATAGTGTGTGGGGGAGGGGAAGCAGAAGCAGCAGAATGGCGAGCAGATGTTTCCTAAAGAAGGTATAAACATGGAAAGTGAGCAGTCAGATTTTCCTTTAACTTTATAGTGCAGTTTACAAGTTCATTAAACAGAACTTCTGAGCAGGACAGCCCTTGATGAAGGGTTGTTTAAGTTGAAACATTCTGGATTTCCTGCTTAACTGACTCACTTGGTAAGATGCTCTGTAGTGATACCATCAGCCATAGAATAGTTAACAAAATCTTTGGACTGTATAAACCCCTGTAGTTGAGATAGTTCTTGACTTTTTCTGTGTAAGTAATGATTACTTACACATCTGCAAGTACGCTGAAAGCTCTATGTAATGTGCTCAAGAAAAATAACATTGATATTTTTCAAAACTGTCACTTTCTTATTCTTTTAATAGTTATTATAGCAGATTAGATTATAATGATCTGTCTGTGTAGTTACCTAAAGTAATTCCTTTTCTATGTATTTACTGAAACTACAGAAGTTTAAAACATGTGATGTTTTAAAGATTTATCTAAGGTTAGGTATTGCCTGTGTTCATTCTAGTAAGCACCTTTTGGTGTTACAGTGATGTTTAGCTCCTGTCACACTGTGGCAAATACTTTTGGTTAGTCCACACTAGGACTTATTTTACTCTTCTATAAAATATTTTTAGCTGCAGATCTCTTGTTACCAATGAAAATTTGTCAATGGACATCAATGGATTTCTACTTGGCTCAGTAATGCACTTTCATTACTGGGCTAATACTAGACAGCTGGAAGTTGCCTAGCACACATACAATTCTCATTTAACCAATAATATGGAATAATCAGAATACTTTGAAATAATCACAAACAGTTTGTGGTGAATTGACAATTGGCCTGTCCTGTGTGGGGAAAAAGCATCAAACCTTTGAAAATCTACGTCATTGCATGAAACAATACAAGGCATTTCCAAGTTTTCTCTTCCACTTGCTGACTCGGGGATGTCTGTGCATAGCCCTAATCATCTGAGATCACTGGTACACCTGTATTTTCATCACAAAATAAGAATATGTGCTTGACTGCTGTAGTCAAAATAAAGATACTCCTGTCTTTTTCCATGCCAAATAGGAGAAATGTTAAAATCAACTCAAATTATCACCTCATATTGAATATGAGATTTTGTTAAATGGTGCATTGCAAACAGTATCTGTGTAACAATATAGTCATAACTATTTTCCATTGTATTTTCTAAAATAGTATAAATTAATATTCCATAGCTGATAAGGAATGAGATTTTTGAAGAAATGCTAAGGAAATGCTCTAAGGAGTACAGGAACAGATATATCTTTCTATCTTTGTATTCTTCAGCTGCTGTGTTCACATAATAGAAATCAGTTTGGAATCTCTGCAAATCCAACAGCAACATTTTGTGTACTGTTTGTAAACTCATTTGTTATGTTTGTAAATCCTTTTAAGTGTTCCTGATGATCTTAACAGACATAATTTCTCCCTTTCAGTATGAGAACTCCTATAATGTTTGAAGTAATAATTTTTTAAGAAAAATCCTCATTTAAATCTTGTAAGGAATTGAACTACAGCTCTATTAAAAAAGCAGGTTCCATGAAGTTCAAAAATTAGAAAACACTGCAAACTATTTCAAGTTTAAAAACAAAACAAGTGTGATCTGGCAATGCTATTGAATTCCATCATTTACATTTTGTTAAATATTATAACTCTCTTTTTAGCTGAAGTGAGGGCTAAAGTCTATCTTGTGTGTGCTGGTTTTGGCACAATGTGTTATCAAAAAAAAGCATCTTCCTTCCTAGGTCAGGATCAGCTAAAGTCTGTCTTGGGGTCGTTCCCTCTTTTACCTATTTAAGGTAGGAACTTCTGGGTAACTTGGAAACACTTTATTAATGGAGTATTTGTTTACTCTACTTTTTTTTTTTTTTTTTTTTTTTTTTTTTTTTTTTTTTTTTTTTTTTTGTGTATTTTCCTGTCTATCTGGAAATATTTCGTAGCCAGTAATATCCAAATGACTGATTTACTTGATAAAATAACTTCTGCTGACATCAACATCAGCTCCAGGCCTAAGTATAGAGAGACAAATACCTTGTGCACAGATCTCTTCGACAAATGTGCACAGTGAATCCATGTTAGGTGACATCTTCCATAGGATTAAGTGTTGTAGGATGTCAACTGTGAATACAGAAAAGAGTAAGATTATGTAACAGGGTCTAAGAAAGATGATTCTTAGAAATTCACCACTCTCTGCTGGTGTCCTCATAACTGCATGGTGAATTAGTGCTCACTCTCACTTCTGTCAATCAGCAAAAACTGAGCAAATAAAATGAGCTGTCACATTTTTGGTTCTTTTCAGTGTGAAACTGAAAACATTTCTCAAGTTAATAAATGAGTCTAGGACTGCTGGTATGTGCTTGACTTTTTCAAACAGTATACTTCAAAGTACAGAAGCTAGATAAGCTAACAGCAAGTTCAGTGAAGTTATTGTGCAGGAGGCAGCATGTCTATCAAATGCTTGCTTTATAAATTTGAATAGATGTGATTGTTCTCAGCAATGTCACCCCCCTCTGTGGCTGAAGGCATTGTTTGAACAGAGGGAATGTGAAGCTTTTTTTTTTTTTTTTTTTTTTTTTTTTTTTTTTAATTTTATCCAGAGATGCTTTGCAGGAAAGTCGGCCATTCTTTCTCTGGATCCTCTTTATCAAAACAATGGTGCAAGAACAACTAGGGAGGCAGAGTATATTGCTGGCTAAAGTACTGAAGGTCAAACTGAGGGTTTAGCTGCATGGTCTTCAGAGTAGATGAATCCAAGTGTAAGAAGAGAATGTTTCCATGGCAATTAAATGTTGCTTCTCATTTTCAGGGCAACTGGGCCAGAAGGCAGCATTAACAGGAAGTACTAAGGAATACATCTTTGGTTTTGTTGTTTACCAAGTGTAAGGACAAATGACACAGTGGCCGATTTCCATCTCCATGGTGTGCTAGGTCAGTGTGTTACAGACATCTGCACATTGCTGCAATCTGGTTGTGAGATGAACACCAACAGCCCAAACACATTTCTTGTCACAGTAACACAAATACAATCTGGCCCCTTGTGTTTATTTCAGCACTGAGTGAATTCTTCTGGTTATTTATAGATCCTTCTGAGATTGTGTCAGTGGGGTGAGAGTGAAGCTGCATGAGCAGCCAGAGTACTCCAGAGAGGTCTGTTGGCTGGCACTTGTCCACTGGCTGTGTAAAAGTCACAGAGGCAGAGATGTGGCCTTGCATATTTGCTACCATAGAGCAAATGCTCTGTGGACTTTGTGCCAGTGGTGAGTGACCTCAGCCACGGACTGGAAGAAGAACTGGAGAAGACTTGTAGTTCTATGTTTTCTGCCCTGACTCTCCAGGATGGAAGTTATCTATTTCTCTGATGTCTATGATTCAGAGATGGCATTTTTTTTTTTTTGCCTGGTGCTCTTGAGAAAGGTGTTGAGAGGGAAACAGCAAATCATATGTAATGGGCAGGACTTCTCTCTATCCAGAGAAAGTCAAAGAACAAGACAGTAGTTGCTTTACACAGCTGCAAAGTCTATTACTGGTCCCTTATCTGACCTGCCCAAAAACCACATAGCTCTGTGCTGCTTCAGGTGTCTGTGTTGACAAGTACCTTTAACAGACTTTCCCAGGTTTCTGTCAGTGCCTTCAGTCCTCTATAGCTCCATTACAGTTCCTCAGGGACTCTCAAGAAAAGCTAAGGGAATTGGGTGGACAGGAACTGAGTGGAAGCTTTCTAGGGAGTGAACGGGTAGACAAGTAATTTTGTAGGTTGGCCAAGATCTTGATGAGATGTTTAATGTTGCTATGATTTATTTCTATTGCTAATGGTGCATCAGGGTGGTCAAGCATTTTGGTAAGAGGCTCTTAGATATTATTTAAATTGGAGTGAACAAAAGACAATGGGTGTCATTAGAGATCTCTGTCTTTATTTTGGAGACATTCAGCAGCACTTTGCATGTATCTAGTAAAAGATATTGGTCCTTATTCTTACTTTCATTAATATTTTCTTTTACACAGTTTGGTCAGATAAGGACTTCTAATGTCATGAATTATTGATATTCTTCCCTTCTGCTCCTGATAGAGCTTTGCTTAGGAGCAGTACCATACTGTGCTGCTTTTGAGCACGCCAGAGTTGTGCTTGCACTTAGGGGACTAGCTCAGGCTATGCAAGTTTGTGTGCCTTGGCCCACAGACAAATGAAACCACACCTATCGTCTCTATCATGTGGATATTTTGGTTTATATCTTGCTTGGACCATCTTGCTTTTGTTAGAGAGACTGCTGTGGGTTTTAGGCTATCCATTATTTATTAATGGAGGTCCAAGCAGCAAAGATGAGTGCTCAGAAAGGGAAACAGATAGCAACCATCATATTTGCTAAGGATGTGCCATTGTGCCACACAGAAACATCGACAACACTCACTGAATAAAGGTGCTTAGTCCTTCAATTCCTAGTAGTAGAAAATTATCCCCCAGAATTTTCCTCTTTGGATTACCTACTGTAATTGCTATTAGTCTATGTAAGAATTGTTGCATACAAAGACAAACCCTTATGTGAGGTCAAAAACTTAATCAGAAAAAATCCTTTTGGGTAGACATTTAGGGTTTTTTGTGGTTTTCACTGTGGTTTCAGTAATTGCTTCTGTTCTGTTACTTTGTTTTACATTTCACCTTTCTTGTATCTGTAAGATTTTTTTACCTTTCTGAGACATCTCTCAGCTGCTCCATCACTACAACTTTTCCAAAGGAGATTGTAGTAGTGTCTAAAAGATGTTGTTTCACTGATCTCTTAACGCATGTTTTTATTCTCTCCCAGGAAGGTAATTTCAGCATGACAACTCACTCCTTGTTTATTTTGATTGCACATAGATGACCCTTACATGGTTTTCTTGCTGCAGAACTGAACAACCTTATTAATTCTTATTGCAGCATCAGAAGAGTGTATCAAATCCATCGCTGAGCTAATGCTACCTGGTTTTGGAGCCCCAAAGACAAAAGAAACTTCAATCACAACTTTTTTCAGCTGCAGTAGTCGAGTGCATGTTAAACAGCACAAAGAAAAAAACGCTGCTGCAACTTGCTTTAACTGAAACTTGAGTTAAAAGTTTGTCAGGAATAAGCGCTCCTGGAATATTACTGGAATGATTACTATCTCAGTACTACTATAAATAAGAGTGTATTACTTCTGCATATTGTTTAACTATTCTCACTGCAGTGAGATGATTACTACTATTTGTAGTCTTTTGGGCATGGGAATGAACTTTTCCAAGAAAAGACATGAAGTAAAATGTTTATTCATGTTCCCTTTTATTTTGGGCAGGGAAATAATTTCTACTTTTAGAAAATATGTGCTTTAAAACTAAAGACAGTCTCTATATTGGTTTATTCATTTAACATTTTGCCTGATTTAAAACCTTTTTTTCTTTAGGATCCAAAGCAGAGAGGTGGCCTGAGAAATCTAAACAGCTTTCAACCACAAAATCACTGTACACTTAAGAGAGCAAACAATTTTTTTTCACAGAGTATTCCTGAAAGACAGAGAATTCATTCTGATAGTGTTTATATTTAATTGCCTCAAGGGACACCAAAGATAGAAAATACTCGTTACATCTGACAATTAAAGGTAATTATTACCAATTAAATAAAAGCTTCCCTATTGAATAAATAGAAAAAAATAACCCAGTCTTCAGTACAGTAGTTTCAGTTTCTGTTATTTTGTTTCTTTATTTCACTCCAGTTGCTATGTCAGCATAACAGTCTTATGGTGATAAAAGGATATGGAGTAGAAACTTGGAACATTCTTATTTATAGTAGATTTGTGGGTTTGGACTAGTTTGCTCATTTTTGTTTAGACAGTAACAAGAAACTACTTTACGGGAAGTTCTATCATTGATAAATATTTTTAATCACAGAAATATTTCTTGCATCTTTGCATCTGATGTTACAAATATTTTTTGACCACTTTTCTGGGAAGATTTTTTCCCAACCTAAAACTTAATGTTGAGAGTTTTATAATTTGTTATTTGCATTGTGATATTAATTCTTTTCATTGCTGAAAATTTCTTTCAGAAACAAGGATGTGGTCATCAAGAAGGAATACACAGCACATAATTGAGAAGTCCAGAGTATAGATGTCTGCAGCTGGCTGGGTGGGTGGGTTCCCTTTGTAGTCAATGGGGAGGCAGAGGCATTTTTAGTGTGCACTTATATATTTTAGATGTTTACTGCAGGAAAAGAGGTGTTGCGTCCTATGCCTACACTGATTGTGTTTCCTAGGTATCTATTGATTCCATTAATCCTGGGAAACTGGACTCTGCATCCTGAATTGTAGGAGTCTAATACCTTCTGTGAGTAATACACAGAAAAGTGCATGCAAATCACAGAGGTGATGACAACCATCTGCAGCGATATTATATGATACTAATTTTCAAATTGCATAGACTCAGGATTAAGCCATTTGGCTGTTCCAGAGTGATAGCCAGTGAGGAAGAAAGAGCAATTCATACTTTGTACAGATGGCGCAAAATGTGAATGCTGGGATGGTGAAGAGAAATCTGATGAAAATTATGTAAGTCATGATGTAGATAATTCTCCATCACAGGAACACTTTTTGAGACTTCTGTGTTATGTGAGATGATAAGCAGGTATCTGCTGGCAGAAGAATACTGAATTAGGGACTCATAAGGAAAAAAACATTTGGAGAACAGAAAATATGAGCTGAAATAATGAAATTAAAAACAATTAAAATGCTGACATGCAGGCAAAAATACACTGAAAATAAGATAAAGTGTACCAAGAGACATTACTGCCCTTGGAAAATTCAGATGAAATTGGGTTTCCACTGGACCAGAAATTAAATGAGCCTAATATATGAGACATCTCAAAGAGTTCAAAAAACTAGTTATTTTGCTCAGTTTTCAAAAGAATTTTTTAGTGTTAAAATAATAAAATTCTGTTGGGATTATTCAGTATATAACCTTCATAGCAAAAGGTTAATTCTCTTTTGTTTCCCTTGGTTTGCTTTTTTCATTGTTGTTCATTTTGATTTTTGTTTGTTTGTTGGCTTGGTTTGGTTTGGTTTTGGTTTGTTTTCCTTGTTATTATTTTATTCCATTTTTGCCTTCAGCTACCTGTCTATAAGTATAGCAACAGTTATTCAGAAATGTGTTTGTTGAAAGTAAACACAGGAATATCACCACAGCTCGGCAGTGACAGCTTGATCCATAAATCAGTGACTATGCAAATGGACATCTCAGCCATTCATTCATGAGTGAGACATCCACTGAGTTGCTTTCTGGTACAGTAATGCTGTAAAAAAAAAAAAAAAAAAAGCTAGTTTCTATCACATTGCATAATATCAAGAGGATTAAAGAACTGCAGGAGGTCTGGAGCATCTATTTTTGAGATCAGTCACCCTGTGTAGCTCAGACTTGTTTCTTCACTATGGAGAAACCTATTACAACTGATCCTAAGTAATAAGAAAAATATAGGTACTAATTCTGTTTTCAGAGTACAGAATTGTAGTTCTCTAAGAATTCAGTTGGAATCAATACAATGCAAATTCAGAAGGCACCTTTTGTATCTGACAAATTATTCAATAGGTTAACTATAACTGGGCCCCATTAGCAGTGTTTAAATATATAGATTACAACATTTCTATGCAAACAGGTTTTAATTACATGAAATCTACCAGTGTATATGTTGGTATATAAATGTATTCCAAATCATGTGGTTTCAGTGGTAAAATTTTGTTTAAAGAAATTCAAATTTAGTCAAATTCAGATATAACTGACTCAGATATCTAATTTTCATGCACCTTCCTAATGGTTTTATGCACACCTCTTGAAGTCAATGGTAATCTCCAATTAAACCCTATGGGAAAGAATATGGTAGTAACTGAATTATTCAGTTTTCTTGTAATCAGACATCTATCTATAAAATTGAAATTTAGCTGCCCCTAGATAAAATATAGACGTACATGTAAGTATTTATTTTAAAATATTTATTAATAATAGGCCTAATATTGAATATGCACACATTTTGCAGCAGAAGAATGAATCCCAGTATATAGTTGGATAATGTGCTACATTACTTCCTTACAGCCTGGCAGTGCATTAAAATGCCAATTATGGCATGTAAGAGGCAAGGAACAGATATATTCTATATAAGGTTATAAGAAACACTTTCTAATACTGTTTATAGAAAAAAAGTTTAACTGCAAAAGTGAACTTAATTAATTGACATAGCAAGCAGTGATTCTTAACGCAAGACCTAGGACAAGATTCTTATATTGTGGCCAGGTTCAGATGATACTGGTGAGAAGTGCATTTGTTTGTCTTTACAATAAATCTTTCCTTTTGATCTTCAGGCTGCCAGTATCCATCTTCCCGGATACAAGGAACCTTCACGTGATTTAATCAGAGCTTAAATTAAGATGGTTGAATCCTATAGCAGTTAATGATACTGGGAATCACTAGGAATTTGGAAACAGTTACAGTTGCTATTTAATGTATATATATACATGCACAAAAATGTCACATAAAGAAATACTGTTAATAGCACTGATTTAATCCACGGATTTGTGAATTCCAAAGATTCTTGCACAGTCTTTTCTTTAGAAGAGTTTTTTGAAGGTTCTTTTGCTACTGAATAAATGGAAGAGACATTATGGGGTGTCAGCACTGAACCCAAGGTCATGAGCAACTTATCCATTTACTTCCTTAGATAGTAAATCCTCAAAATCTTTACCCATGTATTTAGGTTGAGCTGATGTGATTTTTTCGTGCTATATTTTTCTTTTCTCTTTTATTTCTAGGCTACTCACTTTCTTAGATTGAATTTTGTCTACCACAACAGAGTTTTCAACTGCACTATGAAACATATTAGAGGAATAAACCATAAATGACTCTGCAGTTTACAACAAGGTGTCCATAAGATCCCGTCACATAAAAGCATAGAACAAGAAAACAAGTGCAGTAAAATAATAAAATATCTATCTCACTGCTCACTCACTCATACAGTAAAACCAAAAGTAATGCCTGGCTTTAGCTGACATGCTATATCCTTTAAATGGCTGAAAGGACAGGAGCTGGTAGGAATGATTAGTTTCTGTAGTGGCAGAAGAGAGATTTCAAGGGAATTGACTTTTAGCCTATTAGTCCTTTTTTACATCCCTTGATATCTGTTTCCCTTGAGATTGCAGGTGAGTTTTTTTGCTTCCTCATGAAGCTGGTAATGCCAGGAGTTTTATCTTCAGCCATTTCTTTCCTGTCTCTCAAAAATTCACTTCATGTGGGAAGAACTTGCAATTCTGGGTTCCTACCCAGTAAATCTTCCCAGCCTTGATGCCTGAATTAGAGATATACCAAAAAAAGACAAGACCCCAGACAGCCACAACTTGCTTAGGGCCATAAGTGGAATTATTCCCATTTAAATCTATTGAAGAAAGGCAAACATGTAGCAAAGATGCTTCTTCACAAACACCACGGATGCACCAGCTGCTTACATTGCATAACTAACAGATAATTTGACACTATTTCTTCCTGGCTTTTTCTTGTAACCAAGTGATGAAATGAAGAGCTCTTTTAACCTAATTCTTCAGGCTTTTCTTAGAATTTGGTCAGTTTCTTGAAGAGCCTCTATGAGCTAGGACATGGAATGGACTTGGTGTTAGGATCACTGGGGAAGGCAAGGGCAGCACTGTTTGTATCTACTACTGACAACCTGTGTAAACCCATAAATGATTAATCTCACACTTGAGCTAAGAATGCTCTGAAAGTTCCTCTCCAGTTTGTCTCTCATATCCATGAGAACCTGGAGTTTTAACTTCCATATCATCAATTCCTTCCTGTTTTCCTCTCTCAAGTGTCTTTCCTTTAAAACTGCTACAGTCTTGACTTAGGTCATTATTTCATCCTTTAAAATCAGTTCCCATTTACCCAGTTCACCACTTCTTGAAACCACAGTAACTCATGATTTCTGGGGCCAGAGGGGAATTGCCTGAGAGATGTGTAATGTGCTGAGCTAACATGTAAGGCTAAAGTATAAAATTTAGGTTATAAATGAAAGTGACAAGCAAAATTTTTCTCCACTTAGCTTTATTAATGATGCAATATTTTATTGCCTGTGGCTAAAAGTATTTATTGTCATTGCGCTTAGCCATAATTTGGTTTCGTAATTCAGTTTTCTCTTTACATTTTTTTTCATTTAATTTTTTCCCCCAGCATCTCTTTTTGTTTCCATGCAGATTATTGTCATATGTGTTCAGATACTAGAAAGTGTGTGGTCTTCTGGGAGCAAACACATGCAGATTGGCAGTAATCTGAAGAAGCAAAAGCATAATTGTGGGCCTATTTTTAAGCATATGAATATATTGCTGAAATCAATAACTGCATAGATTATCCTTCTGGGGTGATTAATAAAACTGCATGTGGTTTTTTGGTTGTAGGCACAAACATGTATTTGGCAACATCCAGCAGCAATGTCTTCAACATTTATTAAATTACACAAAAATTCCCACTGAGAGCAGAGGGAATATTAGTATGATTTAAATTAAGTATCTGGTGAGTGACAAGCAGTGTTAAGGATCTTGCAGTATCAAGTCTTGAATTTGCACATCATATATTAGTGTGATCAGAGAAAGATAATGGCAGTGAACAAAAAGAACTTTAGGGAGAAGAGTTTCAGAAGATGAAATTATTTGATTTAGAAAGCAGAGGAATTGAGCAAATATATCAAAAGTACTGAAATGGTGACTGCTATTGAAATGGAAGAAGGAGAATATTCCTTTTCTCTGATAAATAGTGTAATGACAAGAAAAATGAAAGTGCAAGTCAGAAACCGTTATAAGGAAACACTTTTTGTTCTACAGTGTTTTATTAGGCAATAGAGTTCATTCTCAGAGGAAGTGAGGCCAATGAAGATTCCTAGTGAGACTGAATAATCCCATGGCTAACAGTGGTACCTGGAGTTGTACAAGCATTGCAATTAAACTCATTGAAATCACCATCAAATCTGTGCTCCAGGGCCCAATGGCAAAAGTGCTGCCGGACACAATCAGCTGATACCTGACAGAAGAGACAAGTTATATCCACATGTTTGCTGGAAGGGTCTTCTGACACCTTCTCAGTGATCTGGTGACAACCAGTCTCAAACCCAGCTTGGATAGAGCCAGTGTTTTCTTAGTAGATCTAACCTAACATGATCATTTCAGTTCTTCTATGTATCTGTCTAATACTCTTTAAGACAGACAGATTGGCCATTCAATGTGATGTCTCTTGGTAGCTTTTTGTGGTATATTACTATTACAATGGACTGTCCCTTGAGAGATTTATTCAGTGTGGACTAAAAAAGGAAAAACAACATAGCAGACCCACTGGATTTTTTTTTTTTTTGTCTGGTTGGTTGGTTGTTTTGTTTGGATTTTTTAATTAACTGGACTAACCCTACCTGATGATTAGATCCTTTCATTGCAGCATTTTACAGCATCAAATTCAGCCTATCATCAAATATGATTCTGTTCTTTCCCCCATTTTATTGATTTTAATATTATTTTCTTAAGATGAAAATTTTTATCGTACTTTCAAATTGAGGACCTTCATAGAGGGGTTCCTGCCCTTTTTGGCTATATTTAATCTTAAATACCATCACTCTAAAGAGAATGTAGAAGGATGGTGGTCTTGATGAAGTTTGTAATGACCATGACAGAGCAGAAGCAGCATCATAAACCTGTGCCATATGTACATGGATAGCATAAATAGCAGTGTGGTCTGAAAATAATGACTTTTACTGACAGTCTTATCCTCAAAATCATGTAGGTTTTTTCCAAGCTGATTCAAGGTGAGCACCTAAAGCTCCCATTTTGTCAGCAATGCCAATTCCATGAATTTCTTTGCTTCGTTTTGCAGATTCAAGTGTGGATTGGAGAACTTAACATCTTCTTGATAGGCACTGGCATGTTGATAGCAAATTAGTTCTGTTTCACTTCTCACTTCTGTTATAACATGCATCTTAACTGTTTAATGTAATATTTCTGCTTAATTACAGGAAATGTTGCTTACTATACTGATGGTAAAATGAACACATGTAGTAAATGACTGTACATTTTTACATTGAGAGAGAAAATTATTAATTATGATATGGAATAAATTAACTCATGCATCAAATGCTTTCAAGAGGTGTTAGAGGTAGAAGTAGGAGTTGTTTCCAGCTTAGTCCTTTCTGCAGAGGAAATTAAGAGTCAAATTATATTAGACGCTAAAGAGCAGAAATGGTCTCCATGGCCTAGGAGAGCATATAATGATACCTAACACTTATAGACACACAACCTGTCATCTTGCAGCTTATACTCTGTCAGGATCACTTCATTTGTCACTTCAAGTACATTGTAACACCACAGCACATTCCCTCACAAATTTTATTAGAAAGCATGAATCCAGTCACGCTGAGTATAAACCAGCTTAAACACACTTGCAGGAGAGGGCACATGCATTAGAGAAATCACAAGTCATATTATGAAGTCAGAACTGCAAATTGATTACTTTAGGTCAGCCTTGGGAAAATCTCTGGAAACTTGTTCTTAACTAGTAAAGAGGCTGTGAGCCTGTAAATTATTTCTCTTCATTGTCCAGAGATTTAAACTATGGAAATCCCAGGTGGGGGTGAACACTATTTATCCAGTAAAAAGGTCAGATTTCTCTAGAAGTGTATATTCTAACCTAGGTTTTTTATTTCTTTTTTTTTTTTTCCTCGATCACATATATGTTTTTGATGCTTCCTGTCAAGTTGAAGTTGCTATTCTAAGGTTTTTAGAAGTTGAGCAAGAAACTTTTTAGGAGCAGTGTTTTAAGAGAGGATGAAATACATTATTTATCTGAAGAAGTGTACTTTTTTTCATGAACCCTTGATGCTGCATAAAGCTAATACCAGTTATCTCCAAGAGTTCACAATAAACAGTCTGACAAAAGCTTTCAACATTTCCCTCTCAAATTAAGTGCAGCTATTCCTCAGACTTAGGGACCAATGAAAAAGAAAAGGCATCATTTTTCCAGGAAGGCAGGAAAAAAGGACAAGGGAGGGGGAGTTCACTCAGCAGAGAATCAAAGTTGAGAGCCTGGCAGAAAAGGAATGGCCAACTGGTCAAAGAAGACAGAGAGAAGACCAAAAGATATTGAGGCTGGTTATCAGACACTTGGTGAAGATATTCTTTTGCTTTTACTTACTTTTGGTGTACTTTTTTATTAGTAATCATTTACATTCTGACATACAGTGTAAACAGATTTTAAACCTCTGCATTTGCCACAAAGGAGATTTTGTTTTTCCAAACAGCCATACTGCCAACCAACATTGCACAAACATCTACACATTCCTCCCTCTGCTCCATCCCTCACAGTAGTTCCTTCCCTTCCCCATTCCTACTGGGTGTATACACCTAGAGGATTCAGCCTGCTGCTAACTCTCCTGGCATCACAAAGCCAGTGGAAATAAGCATAAGTAACTAATAAATGTTACATCCCAAAGCTACAGGATGAAGAAAGATGGCCTTTTTCCCAGAAGCTGTGCACTGAATATTTAAATTTGTTTGCAAACCAGCACTGAAGGCAATGTTGTCAGCCTGGGCACGTAGCTAAGTGCAAGTGGTGCAGCCTGCAGTTAATTAGTAAGTTTGCTTTGCTATGCTGTGACTGCAGCAACTTTCCTCTCAAAAATGCCTTTCATGTACATAGCTGGAAACAAAACGTTCTGCACAGAAGTCCTGTCCACGTGTTTAACTCTCCTCCAGGACGTCGCCAATTGACAATCTCCTGAATAAAAACAAATCAGTGTTAATGTGAACACACAAGGGGGTTTGAATGTGCTTATTTCATCTCACTATTATCTAGAGATTTTTTCTCAAGTATGCATTTTCTCTGGTATTCTTAGTGCCTTCTTCTTGTCCAAAATCTTTTTCACATGCACTTGTACCTACACTAAGAGTTTAATGTGACTGCTGTAATAATAAATAAATTATTTATTAATTTTTCATTATATAGGCAATTTGAGAATTAAAAAAATAATTTGATGGAGTTAAAATAATAGGAAAAAGCTAATTTTTCATACAATTTGGCAAACAAATCTAGTCTTTGAATATAATTGACTAAATATATTTCTGTTATTTGAAATATTCAATTTTTCAAAATAAAAATTATGTAAGGCAATGGGGCAAGAAGGCAAGGGCAGAAGATGGGGACAGAGCCTGATACATTGTTTCCCCTCATTCATGAGGATTTGTTTTGAAACCAAACTTGCTTGGGATTTTGGAAGGCTCTTTCTGCCTGCATTTTAAATCCCTTGGTCCTAATTTGCTTTTCTCATGTATTCTAGAATAAATGATATTCATCTTCTTTGAAGTCAGTGAAACTGCACAGAGGTAAAAACCGATAGAAGAAAATCAAAGGTTTTAAAGGACACTCACTGCAGTACCTTCATGAAGGTGAAATTAGTTAGTTTAGTCTGTTAATCACTTGTCAAACTCTGACATTATATAAAGCATTAGCAGCTGCAGTCTATTGTCCAGACAAGGATAATCAGCAAATCCAAGTTTATAAATTGTTGACTGGAAACAATGGTGTGGAGATAACCCTGGAGAGGTTGTGAAAGACTTCACTGGAGTTTATTTGCATTGCAATTCTGCTGGAAGTCACAGACGCTTGGCTTCCTACCTACTTACTGCCATTTATTTTTGATATGCCCCAAAGCATCCATGACACTTATTAAAATAGAACGGTGTCTAGGCAGCCGGCAACGCTACTGTATCTTGTTTCAGCAGTCGCTCTATTTTAAGAAGTTCCAAAGAGGTTCAGTGTACATCTTCAAAACTACTACATCTGTTGATTCATGTAGCTCATGGAACTTTGACCTAGATCAAAAAATTCCAGCACTTAAGAAGGGAATCTCTGCAGCTTCCAGTATCCACTTAGTGTTGTGTGCTAGCAAAGCATTCTTATTTAAGTAGTTTTCTTTATATTTTATGTATGATTTATAAATTATATTTGCTTGTAATCAAAAAAATATTCCACCGGGCTAATCTGTACTCTGAATCTTTATTTTTCTGTGTAGTGTCTTGATATACCTTTGCTCAAAATATTCCTTTGTATTTTATTTTTTTTTAATAGTGTCATTAATACTGTATATATAAGAATTTCCCTTTTTCTCACTTTTGTAGCAAATTCTTTCTGCAATTTCTGGATGCAAGCCAGATATGTTAGAGTGAAAATTGGAGCTATTCTCTCTGCAAGCCTGCCAATGTTCTCACAACAGGGAATATTAGTTTATAAATTACCCCAGGGAGAAATGCCAGTCACAGAAAACTCAGGAGTTCCACAGGAGCCAAATCACACCTTTCTCATATTTCATTTCTATTCTGTGAGTGTTCACATTCAGATGTAAACAATGTTTACATTTAAAACAGATTTTGGCATTATAAAAGACCTCTCTGCTTCATACATCTTGGTGAAATGGTTCTGTCTGAAATGTCTGTTTCTTGCAGACTATTTCCTATTTCTATTTTATTGGGGGGGAAAAAGCTGATGCAAAATAAACCAAACTGTCTAATTATTCCTGACATATTGCCTATCAGAATATAAGCACCAGGAGAGGAGCAAAAGGCCAGCTTCTCTTATCAAGTCTGTTCTCGTTGCTGGCAATTCAGTTTGCTTCTCACAAAGCAGCAGTGTTTTGATGAGCATTTTGAGATGATGAGTATCTGTCTCAGGAACTGATGGTGCAATAATGCCATGACATGGAGGATACAAGTCAGATAAAATAGGCTGTAATGAGGTACATAAAAGGACAGCAAAATACCCCCTCAAAAGTAAAGGCCATCATACTGGAAGGATACATTTCCAGGTCATTTCAGTCAGTATCGCTGCAGGAATCAGTGCCGTTACACCAGCTGTGAATGTTCCCTGCAAGAACAAGTTGTTGACAATTGTGTCACCCATTTCTGAGTCTTATTTAAAAACTCCTATTTCCCATCTGCAATGATGCTATTGGATGTTGCATGATTATATTGTTTATGGTCCTGCCGCCTTCTCAGTGAATATGCTGGAAAAACATTTTTTTACTTGAAAGGTTCAGTATCTCTTGCAAATGTCCTGGATGCTTTACAGTGAAAAGAAATTACACAAATTGTGACCCATGGCCTGGAGGTGTAAGTAGGTTTCTAATTAGAGGATAGGATATAAACTCATACATTTGCATTAAATTTGTTTGACAGAGGTTCCCCAAGTGTTTAGTACCTTCTCGGCTAGACTGCCTCAGAATGAACATAAAATTTAATTCAGTAAATCTTCACTTATTCATGCCTGCATAGTTTTTCATTCTGAATTTCTTTGGATACAGAATGCAACTGGAAAGAGGATCAGCTGAGGACACTTGGCTTGTTCAGCCTAACAAGAGGAGACTGAGGGGAGACCTCATTGCAGGCTTTCAGAATTGTCACAAGAGAAAGCAGAGCGGCAGGCACTGATCTCTCTGTGGTGACCAGTGACAGAACCCAATGAAGTGGTCTGAAGTTGTATTGGGGAAGGTTGAGGTAGGATATGAGGAAAATATTCTTCACCCAGAGGACTTTTGGGCACTGGAACAGGCTCCTCAGGGAAGTGGTAACAGCACCAAACCTGGCAAAATTCAAGAAATATTTGGACAACATTCTCAAGCACATGGTGGGATTCTTGGGGTGTCATGCACCAAGAGCAGGTCAGGAATTGGATTAGATGTCCTTATGAATCTCTTCCAACTCAGCATAATCTATAACTCTGTGAGATGTAATTGTCCCTGGAGAGGAATCATACCAGCTAAAAAGCATGTACCCCTTCTTGTGTCTTGCAGGACACACAACAGGGAATAGCATCATTTAAACCTCTGTAGGGAACAGACATAGAAACAATTGTCCTGTGGATAGCAGGGAGTTGAACTTATGGTGATTCATATGGGTCTCTTCTAGCATGACATAACCTCTGAATTCTGAGAGCAGTGGATCAAAGTAGGTGTGTTGTCCTCTGCGGAACAAAATGTTCTGATAGAAGGGAAAAGACACCATGAGAAACAAGATTTGTCAAGTAGAAAAGCAAAGAATTAGTTGTGAGTAGAAGATAACGACAGGGAGAGTTAAAGTTGACTGGAGGAAAGGGTGGGAGATGGTATTATCAGACATCTGTGTAAGGGTGAGGTTCTTGGGCTAGGCTTGAGTTTCTTGGGCTAGTAAAAGGCAAAATACTTTGCCTTTTACTATTGTGAAGATGAACCTTTAACTTCATCAGTTTACACAGCTCTGTCCTTGGATACTCTGTCCATCAGCTTCAAACCCTAGTGTGACTATCCCTCTTGCAGCCCTTTGTTCTTTCCCTCATGCCCTGATCCTTTGGGGCAGCCTGGGAAGGATGGGCAGCACCCTGGGGTTCCCAGTGCTGGGGGGAAGGATTTCCTTCCTCCTATTCTCTGCCTTAGCCCCAGACACCTCCTGTCATGTGCCCCAGGAGGAGCGATAGCCTTGCACTCCCTCCCTTCAGCCCAAGATGTGCTTTCCTTCCATCTAGCACTGGCTGCAGTGTGGACCTTTGCAGGAGCTGCAGCATGGCCCCAGGGACTTGAAGGAACTGCATCTCTAGAGGAAAACATTTTCCATGTTCCTAGGGACAGCTTTTGTTTATTTATGTTCAGATACAAATCTCTTCGATTGTTTGGGAATGATAGGTTTCTCTCCTTGGAACTGAAAAACACAACCTTTGAGAGACAGAGGTAGAGCAAAGCAACTGGCATTCATGAGCTGCTGCTTGGCATGAACAAAGGATATTGAGATAAGACAGTGTAAAATAAAGGTTTCTGTTCTCCCTGATTATGCACAGATACAGTACAGGCATGGGGGAGGCTGGGGAGAGGGAAGGGGCTGTGAAGTGGCAGAATCACAGATGCATTACACACCCTGTGAATTTATCCACAAGCCTTTTTAACACCTTAGCAAACCAAGCTGGAGTAGTATTTCCTATTTTTGGTTTTCTGGCTAACTGCACAGTCAGAAATATTTTATATAAAACAGGTCAAACACAAAGAGGGAGAGACAAATAGAAAAGTGTACAAGTATTGGCCACAGTTGTTATGCCTTTTTCAGCTTTTCAGAATCCTGGAAAACAAGATTTTATCAAAATCTTAAAGGGCCCAATTGTTTCAGCAGCTCCTTAGGCAGATTAGAAAATGAGAGCAAAGAAGGTTGTAGATGACAGTTTTCCTGCTTTTGTTCTTAATTTTTATATTGGATAGACGTAGCATTTCAGTGAGATCAGATCTGCTTATTTCTTTCCATACAATAATAACTTTGTGGGGGAAAAGAAAAAAGGCTGAAAATAGTTATTACAAGCAGAAACCTTGGCCAAGCAACTGAGTCTATTTCTTTTTTGATAGAAGTCAATGGAAAACTCATATCAGTGTCAATGCTTTGGGGTTTTTTTGCTGCATTTATCATGCCAGATAGACAGGTGATAGATAGAGTGCTACACATGCCTGGAATATTTTTTCCATGAAAAATGTGACAGATACCACCAGACACTACTACAGTAACATAATGCTTCAGCACTGATTTCTAGAATTCCATGATGGACTTCATTAACCATGAACATGCAACCTGTAATAATAATTCATAGTAGAAACTTAGTTAGAATAATATTTAGGGTTCTTAAAAATTTCTTTCAGAATTGAAATTACTAGAGCAGGTTGATGGAATCTAAAAAAGCACTCATACAATGAAAAAAGGATCAGTCCCACATTCTGTGTTAAACTAATATAAATAAGATTACAAGTCATTTAAGACTACCCACTTGAGACAAACAGTAAAAGAACCCTCCACAAGTGGACTAATTATCTTGCTTACTCAAACAGGGACTTAAAACAATTGGGTGTGGGATCCATGAATGAGTCTATTATTTAAAGGTTGCTTCAAACTGTATCTGTACTTCTCTGATGGAAATACCCTTCACATCTTATGAACCATGTCAATCAAGAGAGCAGCAGAGTCTCTTCATGGCTGAATACAGACACCCACAATCTGCCTCTGTTTCATGGTGTGGCAATCCCCCCTGAAAACAGCACATCCCATCAGTGCCTGGGTTCTGGTGTCCCCTTCACTGCTGGTGCACCAGCTCCTCCAGGGCCTGGTTGAGTCTTTCTGAACACACACTGTAAATGTTGATCCCAGCAGCCATCAGAGTTAAGTGAAACAATCAGAGAAAATCAGGTAGCAGGAGGTCACACGGGTTTCCTGGAAACTTTGGAAACTAGCCTGAGTGTGGAGGCTTTGCAGTGTCACCCGGCCCGACCCTGGATGCCGAGTTCAAAACCCAGCCACTGCAGACTTCACAGCCAGCCAGCTGAGCAGAAGGCAGAGCTGTACTCTATGGCCAAAATACATAATGCACCAGATCCTCATCCTATGTAAACAGGGAAATGACTGTAGCACAGCTATGCCAATTGACTCTAATTAAGGCTGTGGGCCAAGAACTCAAAGGGCATATCTACAGGGCTCAAACCAGGGGTGTATTACAGATCTCTGAGCTGTCTTCAAGTATTTTCTTATATGGTACAGTTCAATTCCTTATTGTGATGTGAATGTGGGCCCCAGAAGTCTCTCAGATTGCCAGATAACTTGGCTACCACACATGGTCACAGGTACATACACACTGGCAAGTATGGATAGCGTCAAGGAGATCTCTGTGTCCTGCCATGCACAATAGTGCACCTAAAGTCACACAGATTTACCTGATGACACCAATACTTAGGATTTGTATACAACCAAATCACCTGGGTTTTTTTTTTTTTCCTTTTTTCCTTTTTAGATATGCTTGAATAAATGAGACAACAGATTTGCCATATTATTGTTGTAATGCTCCTGGTGGGAGATGCATTCACTGCTTTTATCTTCATTACATTGCCTGCACGTAGTCCTTGAGTATGGGAGATGCTGGAAGGTTTGAAACCCTTCTCAATGAGTCCAGTGACTAAAATTTACCATCTACCTACCTGAAATTATTCAGATTCTTTCCCTGTGAACTGCTGAATCAGATGGATGTGCACAGTCCAGCTGCCAATGGCAATGGAAAGACCACAGATGGAATGAGCTGGCCAGTGACATCTCACTCCATCTTCTCATACAGCAAAACCAGCAGTGGCAAATGCCAGATCATTGTGGGGAAAATTATATTATGAGCATCTTATAATTTAAAGCAATAGCTTTAAATTTCCATGATTTTCAAAATTGTTCCTTTCACAAGTAACTTGAGATAAAGAGTGACTGTCTCCACACACCTACCAAATAGATGTACCGAGAGTTTCTATAAATCAGTGCTGGAGAAAGACCACTTTTAAAGTTCGTATTTTGGTCTCTTGAGAGAGAGCTATCCAGTGGGTTTGTTTTATCATGCTTGCTGCTGCTTAAAAGAAGACAAAATGTGGCAAGCAGCTCATTAAGGGAGAGAGAGATTGGATCTGTGTTAATATGCAAATGTTAATCCATTAGGACCCTGCTCATACACCAATCAATCAATTAACTCGTCTGTCTCTGTATTGTTCATTATTTGAAAAATGCTTTTAATCATTTTGCTATGCATTAATTAATAGCATGCCTAGTTAAAGAGGAAAAAAGAATTTTAGCATTCCTTGGGGCTTACATGTACAAATATTTAGTATTCAGCTGTGATTCCATGATTAAGACGTACCATATATTCAAAGATAGCACGGGGATTTACAGGAGCAGAGATACAGGGAAATTTGATTTCATACCAACTATTTTATATATCTATATCTATACCTATATATCTTTTATAAAGCACTTGATAGAGTAAGTCATTATATGCAATATATTTTTACAAAATAAATACAGATTTTCAGAAAGAGAAATCAAAGGTTATAAAATATGTTTTTCATTTTTCCGTCATTTAAGAATGCCAGATTTAACCCCATGGGGCAAAATAGTAGCAAATGGATACAGTTCCACTGACTTCAAAAGAAAGACTACTGAAGATATGAATTTGGCTCCAAAATTTAATGAGGGAGCAATAAACAGAAAAGCTATTCTGGGTGGAACTGAATTTTCTAAACAATAGTGACTTTCCATTTAAAAAATGTATTGAGGAAGGAAATGGGATGCAATATGGGAATGAAAATTCTAAACTGGGCAATAGGTGTGCAATGGGACAGGCAATTTGAAATTGATGCAGAACTGTATGGAATCATTTGGGAGTAGGATGAGCCGAGCTTCCTGAATATCCTAGAAGTCAGGCTGCATTATTTTACAAATGCTGTGTGCTGGAGTTTGTGGATGTTGTAGAAAAAGAAAGAGCAGCAGTCAAGGTGAAGGAAGAGTGATATACATGAGAATTTAAACAAAGGTGACAGTCACAGGGAGTGTCTGAAGCAGATTAATAGATGCAGGAAAAATAGGAGCTGAGAAAAGTTCAGGATCAAGGATGAGGGGATGAGATGGAGGTGACAAAGAGGTAAAGCAAAATGTGAAGCCTGGTTTTGAAAGAGTCAGGAATGATTGTACGGAGCAAAAGGATGTTTCTCTGCTGTGTGCAGAGCTTTACTCCTCTCCTTCAGATGAATATGGCTTTTACGCAGGTGAGTAATGCCATTAATTTAATTTTTTTTCATACCAGCTGTTGACTTCAAAGAAACTGTGTATCTGAATAGGGTTCACAGAAGCAATGATTTGCAGGCTCATTGTTCAGTCTGACCTAACAATCAATTTCTAAGCTGCCCCAGGGCTCATCCTTGTCCTTGTGTCAGGGAGGCTTCTATCCCTGTTTGCACCGTCATGTGCAAGTGGCTCCTCTCTTTCACTGCAGCCTTCCCCATGCAGCCATCACCGGAGTGACCCCTGTGTACTGGGACAAAGAGAAATGCATTGCTGTGCAAGTCTTTGCATTTTCTGCCTGCTCTGTCTTAAGTAATTTAGTCAGAGACAAGGAAAACCCATGCATTATGGGCTGCTAATTCTCAGCACACATCTGCCTTGTTAAGTATGACTCACAAAGCTCAAATTGCAGAGTGTTTATCCGTTTGAAATCCTGAAGCTTTTACTGTTACAGAAGGAAAATGACTGATCCCCTCACTTAGAGGGTTGTTTTCCAAAATGTTACTGTACTAGGGATTTCTAGGAACATCACTACTGCCATAAAGCATCAAGTTAGAATTTATTAGTGAGTACTGTGCATACAGAGCTGAAATGCTATCTATAGTTATGAATTAACCCTTATTTTTATATTGCATGAGCTTATATTCTTTTTCTCTTACTGACTTCTGTGAATTGTGTTTATATGTTCTATTTTTGGAGGATATTTGAAAATCCATTCAAAAGCAGCATGGAGTAGTAAAATAAACAGAGGGCAAGACCTTGCAATTTATAGCTCAGGTCATGCCACTTATTTACTATTTATTACTCATATTATTTTGCCTTAATGGTATGAATATACTTTCTTGCTTCACAGTGGTAGTTTTCCTAAATTCAAAAATCAGATTGCCCCTTTAATTGGATAATGCTTGGTATGAAGCTCCTGAAAACAGAAAAAGAGGAAAGGTGGTAAAATATGGACAAATGAAAGTGCTTGTTCAAGGTCACCCTCCAAGAAAGTAGCAAACCTGGGAATAAATAAATACTGAACTGGCAAGTAAGCACTGTGGAAACGCCAAGGGCCAAAGCATATGTTTCATTTTTAGGGGAATTACCAAGTGTGTAAAATGGAGCTACTTGAATAAATTAACCCATGATCTAACCTACTGTCTGCCTGATAATATTCACAGTATACCAGGCTTTGGAGGTGTTCTGGAAGAGATGACAGCCTCTGAGCAGGAGCTTGTTAGAAAAAGAATAGTTAGAATACAATAGTTAGAATACCTGTGAGTGTGTAAGGCTTGGACTTAGAGCCTTTAGCTGATTTGGGTTGGAAAGTTTTCAATGCTTTCAGAGGGTAAAATATGAAAATATTAGGTTTCTTCAACTTTTTCATGAAGAGAACTGAAATGGAATTTCTGTAAGAAATAGGACTTGTAAGAACACAGAGCATCTTTATTTAAATTAAAAAAAAAATTAAAAGAATCAACTGAAAAATTTTGACCAGCTCTTATTTTGAACATGAGGCAAACACCGTGCCTTTCCCTGTTGTAGGAGGTGGAGTTTGGTAGCAGCTGCTGTGGGGACAGTATGAGTAACTCCTCTGGAAAACCACCGTGCTAATGTGATGGGGAGTGGACTCGAGATGTAGGAACCATTTTATTTATTAAAAGCCATCACTCACATGCTGACAAGAAGGACAAATAAGTTACTGTGGCTCTGGCCCAAGATGTTAAACCCTGACACTCATTCCTTACTCTACCTTTGTGTGCTGAACTTCATATTAAAACTTCTCAGAAGTATTAAGTGCTGAGATGTTTTTATTTTACTTTGCCATCCATAAACAGGGAGTTTAACACTTCCCTCCTTCACATGGAGTATTGGGTGGAAAAGAGCACGTGATGTCTGTGGAGCTGTATGGCTACAAAAGCCAACAAGACATCCAAGGTTGTGTTGCTAAGGAATATTAAACAGGAATTCTGGGGGCAAAGGAGATATTGTATCCAGCAGTATCCCAAATTCTGTTGGACACAAAGGAAATGAATAAACTTGGACTCATTCATCTCAGCACCATTTAAAAGATTTGGACAATGAGTTCTCACTGGGAAAGGACAAAAATCTGTGATGGAATTTTTTTTTTCCAAGGCACTAAACAGGAAATTCCGAACAATGGAAAGCTTAAAACATTAAATCTAGCACCAAGACTATGAATGTACTTCCTTTTGTAGGTATTTGTTTAGATACGAAAAGAGTGAAAAATATTTATTGCCTTTTCTTCAGAGGCAAAGACAACATTTTTTTTAAAGTCACAGGCATGTGATCATGGCGTATAGTCAGCTGTGTTTATACACAGCTGAAGCCAGATAGGCTGCAGATTTTATGGTTTGGGTATGGAGAGGCAGAAATTGCACAGCTCTCCGTGCTGATCTCCCCTGCATTCCTGAGAAGAGGGAACTGCAGAACTAAGCACTTCTGAGGCTTGAAGAATTCACCAAGAGACACTCGCCTAACCCTGTGATTACTTCTATCTGTGCCTATAAACATACTGTAAATTATTATGGTATGGGAAGTTGTGTCATTGCATTGATTGCAGATAACAGATTACATTTTAAACAAAAGAAACATGAAGTCCTCCCACTCCTGACATTTTCACCACTTCTTTTCTTTACTAATTTCCAATGTCAGAGGGAGTTTGTGCAAAAGTGCTAAAGTGTTGCTTCCATAGATTTGCAAAGAGAATTAAGCTCTCCATCCATCTCCTCTGAAGAGTGTATTGATATACCCTCTGCATGGAGGTAGAAGAGAAACAGCTTTTCAGAGGCACAGAACTGGGGATAGTATTTAAGAACTACCAGTTAGGCCACAGTTTTTCAAAAGAGTCTCCCCTAAAGAGAGTATCCTGGCTTAGAGCTTATCCTTCTGTTTCTGAGAAATCTGTGAGTAACTGTTCAAAACAGAGATATGCCCCCATTAGTGCACTGCCTTGGGCCCCAGCCCCTCCCTGCCCCCTTGCTTTGTCTCTCAGAGCTGCTTGGTGGGTTTCTTACCAGAGTTAGACACAGAAACCTGGACACAGACTAATGAAAGTCCTGCACCTTTTAGTCAACCCTTTCAGTCACTATAAACATCTTGTGCCCAGGAAATCTGTTCCCAGCATGCTTTTATGTGCCAGATCCATAATTCTTCATGAGTCTCCCCTAAGAAATATGAAAACCAGAGCAAAAAACCTCCTCTCTGGATCTAAACAGTCACTATTCCTGTCATCAAAAATGAAAAGCAACATTTCCTAAAACAGTAAGTGCTATAAAAATATATAAGTA
Source organism: Acrocephalus scirpaceus scirpaceus (assembly GCA_910950805.1). Lineage (NCBI taxonomy): Eukaryota > Metazoa > Chordata > Aves > Passeriformes > Sylviidae > Acrocephalus > Acrocephalus scirpaceus. Next base: position 141,629,179 of record OU383773.1, on the reverse strand, counting down.
AGCAAAAGTGTAAATATGCTGGAATCTTTCAATTAATCCCTAATTTCAAGGCTCCTAAATTCACATTTTCCTAGTTTTATTTCCTCAACTAGGGCTAGAATTTTATTTAAAAAAAAGTGATATAAATTACATTCTTTTCCCATATTTCCAGTAAGTGGGATTTTAAAAAGGTTTTCCTAACACCTCCAAGTATTGTAATATCTTTGCAGATGAATTCCAGTCACAACCAATGACTTCAAGGATCTGCTTTAAAAATGTAATATATGCCACTATGCTTGGGAGTGGCTTTGCATAAGGAAGTGGTTTTAAGTAGACACAGGTGCTTCTAGAGTTATTATAACTTGTTTGTCTCTAAAGTAATTTTGGGTGGGGAACAAAAAATATTTGAACATGACAGGAGTGAAACAATGTCAATGAACTATCCTGAACTCCACCAGTTCTGTATCAGTGCACATTTATGTGTATAGACCTTAAAAACACATCAGAGACCCAACACAGGTGAGCAGAGGGAATGGAGCCCCCACAGCAGATCACTGGCCTGGGACTGTGCAGGCTTGTGTCTGAGTCCTTGTCTGACCTTGGGAGAGATCTTGCCCCCTCTGTCCCTCTTGTGCCTTATTTATCCTGTTTATAAGATGAGGTTAATGATTTTGACTTCTCTTGTAGAGAATGTTGAGACCTGCCAATGAAAACTGTCACAGGAAGAAGGCTGAGGACTGTTACAATGACTGTAGTGGTCATTCCCAGGGCTTTTTGAATAATGAAGACAGCAACAACTCAGAAATAGATCCTTTCACTAGATGGGCACTCACTGGGTGAAAAATATTGATTGAATCAAATGCCAATTACATCCCTTAGGCAACAAATACATTTCTCTCTTAACTTGGAGGTTAGCATTCTGTGATCTCTATAGGTTCCCACTTGGCAGCCTGTGCCTGGCCAAGGAAAATATCTGATCAGTGGTGATATGCTTTGCTGAATTTCACCTTCTAAGATTATTTTCTGGGTCTTAACATTTTGTCTAATTCCTTCACGGAGCTACTGGATCCCACTGCTGGATTTTCTCTTCCCTGCTGAACTCAACTTGTAGAGCCTTCTAAATTACATCTCTAACTTTTCTGGTGTGGTTTAGCCCTTCAGGTCTGAATGTTATCCCTTTCCCTTATCTCTAATAGCCACAGTAATGCCATTTTGGTTAAACACTTAATTTGATTTTTTTTTTTTTTTAAGTGAATTTCACCCCTGGGAACTTCGTGTGTTGGGGCCACACCACTATGAAGTGATGAAATACATGTGGTGGCTTTGCCTCCAGAGATGCCTTGAACAAATACGGCTTTGAACCCAATTCCCACTCACTTTATTGGCAGGTATTGCTATGTCACTAGCACAGATATTAATGTGCCTTCTTGTACAATTCTCCAAGATTTGTCCCCACTGTGACATCAGAATTGTTTTGCTAGGGATTTTAAAAACAGGCAAGCCAAGATTTTAGCACAGTACAAATATGAAATAAGTAGTAGGAAAAGATCATGACATCAATACATATTTTTGGCAAGAAAACTTTTTCTTAAAAAAAAAAAATCTTGGAGACAATTACATTACTTAAATGAAACCCCTGTAAAATTAGAGCATGGACTGCAATGAATCAGGGAGAAGTCTGAGGGTTTTGTTAGCAGGTTGTAGCCCATAGCGATTGACAGACTGATTAATACTGAAACTGCCTCCAGCAAAGGGATCCTGTGTAGGAGATGAGACCTGTGCATTACTCACAGAGGTCTCCTGGAGAGGCCGAGAGCACTTTCAGCCTTCCAGTTTCAGTTTGACACTGGGTCAGAATGTACAAGATTGGAAATGAACACGAAAGAGTTTCACCCGCCTTGGGAAATTCAAGATATTAATATGCATAACATAATTTAATTCACTTCCACAGATCCCATCCTATACAGCAGGATCTAAATGCTACCCATTTAGAAAATGTTGTCTTGTTGTGTTTTGTTTTTAAAAGAAATTTTCCCTCTACTCTCCTTCCCCCCTTCCCTCTTCTCCCCTTTCGTAAATCTTCTGTAATCAAAATACTTTTCTCATTACTGTTGCTGTCTCTGACATTAAAAAATGTTTTAAAATTCATAGCACATTGCTTGATGTTAAACTTTGCTCAATAATAGACCATTAGTTTACTTGATACATGACTCTCTGAATACTTTGTACCAGCAAATATAACAAACTCATGATAATTACTGTGTGTAACATGTTTGCATTCAAACATGACCTTGAACTTACTTTTCAAACATTTCAGAAATGTCAGCTATGATGATGATCTTTGTTCATTACTGAAAGGAGTTTCTGGGTCTGAATTGTGTAACACACATTTATATCTATTAAAAATGACACAATAGAGCTATTTTTATTGTTTTAAACTTTTAAAACACTTTTAAATCTCAGTAGCCCTCTGAGTCATGCGATCCTGTGACCATCTCGGCATTTTTCCAATCCAAAAGTCTATTAAAAGCTTTGACAAAAGAAACCTTAATTTATTTCAGAAGCAGTGACAAGGCCAACCTGCATTCTTATTAACACCCTGCTAAAAATGTCATAGGCATATAGCAGCACATTTTACTGAGAGGTATGTAGCCCTACTGTGAAAAGCAAGTGGTATTATTTTGTATAAAAATGGAGGTTATAGCATGTTTATCAACACTGGAAAACCCCTGCAGCAAGTGAAGGTGGTGCAGTGATACAACCCCTGCTTTTGTAATCACCTCGGCTTGCTGTTGATCCATCAGTTCCAGCAGGATCAGCCTCTCTGTGATTAAGGTGGCAGTGTTACCCTGCCTTGGGATTGGGCTGTAGGCAGTGAGCTAAGGAGCTGCAACTCACCAAATGGTTCAGGCAACTTGCCATGGGAGACAAAACATTCCAGCAGGATACACCATGATGTTGAAAACACACAGCTGCTGATCCACTGCCCTCTAGTAGATGACAACGACCTTTAATTTACAGCTGAGAAGTGATCCTCACCTACACTGTATTCTGCAAATACTGAAGAGATTTGCTCCCAGTTGAAAAAAAAAAAAATCTCATAAGGAAGAAATTGTCTGTTGTCTAGAAATGAGTGTGGAGAAACGTGAAAGTGTCTGCTTCCAAACCAGACCATGACATCTCAGCTAGAGCTGCCTATATTGAGAGAATGGGGAGACTCTTCCCTGCTTCATAAGTTTAATTGCTCAAATGCTACATTCATGAAGAGTTAAAATTAGAGAGTCTCTGTCCTTGTTCTAAAAGCAGCAGCCAGTTCCACTTCCCCGAATCCTGTTTGCGTTCAAACTATTGAGGCTGCTTTAATTACCAAAGTGAAAGTGACACTGGTGCCAGTCATTTATACTCCCTTATGCACATTTACATGCAGCTTCTCCCAAGCCTTTTCTAATTTAGGTACTGTCCACATTAGAATTCAAGCCACTCCAGCCACAACTATGTTTAAATGTGGTTGCATACTAGTTCAAGTTCCAGCATACCATTTCTGACCACAGGGGAACCAGAATTTTTAAACTGTTGTGGCTGTTTTCCTTCCCTCCCAAAGCAGTGCAAGCTGTGTTGTACTGTTGATGGCAGCTCAGGCCTCCACTCAACATGTACCGTGTGATTTTGGTAGAGCCTTACATATTTTGACCTGTCTAGTCTCTGCTTCTGTTTCTCTGGATAGACTATACGGAGTGTGATTTGGTACCCACTGTTCTGGCAGGCAGAAAACACAGAAATAAAATCCTCTGGGACCAAAAGCACTGCATGAGAGCTCTGTTAAACAAGAATAACAGCAAACCCTCTCCCCAATAGCATCTCAGTGGCAAGGCTATTCCTCCCTCTTCAGAGGTTAAATGCTGCAGTTATGACTAAAACAGAGCCATTTTGAGCAAAAAGCCATTTTTACTCAAAAAGATGGATTGGATTCTGCTTTTTTTCTAAACTATGGCCTGAAAACTGAGATTTTAGATATCACTGTGATTTGACTTGTATCTCTCAAGGAAAACATGCACTGGTGTAAAATTTACCCATGTAGGCTGAGTAAGGCTCTGGAGAATCCAACCCTCTGGACTTCTGTTTGAATAGCTACTAAATTCTGGGTTTAAATGTTGGTGGACAAGTAAATGCCCTGCAGTTCACTAAGCAACAATACAACAACTTCATTTTCAAACCCTCTGATCTGGTTTAAAACCTGATGTCTCAGAGCAGGGACTGGGGCTAAAAATTCTTAATCCAAACTTGATTTAGTCCACCAGCTTGCTTATTGCTGTTCAAATGATGGAATCCTCATGCAGAAGTTAGATTTAAATACTTGCTTATGCCTTCATTCATATGGTTGAAAACTTGTCTCTGGTTCACATTTAAACTCCTCTGTATACCTATATAGGAGAATACATTTTCAACTCCTTAAGGTGAGAGAAAGATTACAACTTAAAATGGAAAGTTGCAATTTATTTTCTATGTCATCAGGAAATGCAATCCAGGAATTGTTACAAAAAAACCTGACAGGGCAGATAATACAGTTATCAAATAGAAAAAGTAAGTGTTTATATCCTTAATACTGTTTCTCAAAAAAGTCTTAGAAGGTTTTAAGGGAAAACATGTCAAGTTTCAACTATCTTGAAAGACCTTGTACTTGGCTCTTTTACCCAGGCATTGAGTGAGAAACACCGCCTTTGATTCACTATTAAAAATGTCTTACTTTTACTTTCTTAAGATTGAAAATTAAAGGTAGCAAAAGAATGGATTTTAAAGTAAAAAATAAAAAGTCAAAAAGCAAGAATGTATCACTTTGTAAGTCCCATGGGAGGAAAGCCTTTAATGGAAAAATATCTCAAGGATACTATCTCAAAAATGTCTCAAGATCATAAATTAGAATAATCTAATTGGATTTACCTCATTTTTATACCAGCTAAGAATGTGACCCTCTACATTTATCTGCAGGAATCTTCAGTCAGAAATTATTCTTCTTCATAAAGTGTTTCAAAGCCTTTGAAGAGCTGTTGAATGGCAAATTTCAGTGCTTTAGGCCACCACCTTCTTTAACTTAGTGGAATATTTGTGCAGTTAAAGATATAACATATTTTTGGTGTGGTGTACATTTGAGTATTGCTAGTTCTGTCTCTCTAAAGAAGAAAAAGCTTTGTTTAGTGGAAATGACCCAAAGCAGTAGGTGGATTAACTTGTGTTTGGGTACATGAAGGAATTTTTATTTTACAAACAGAAACATATTCTTTCGATTAATGGACTTTCAGTCTTCAAAATGCCTTTGCTATATCCCTTTTTGGATGAAAGGCATATGTTCACCTTCTAATAAACTGTTACAGTACTTCTGGCACAACTTCTTACCACAGGTTTGCCACAGGAACCATGATTCACACTATCATGTGTTCTTGACTATTTAAAATTATAGTTATTAAGCAGTTTTGAGAAAGCTCTCAAAAAAATCAGCACACCCTGCAAGGCCCTAACTGTTCAGCAAACCTGTCAGGTATCTCATCTCTGCCACCCTCCTCATTATGAATACAGACATGCATTTGTATAGAGTAAGGTCCAGAGCTATCCATTCATTCTTTGAAAACGCTCTAATTCCTAATTCCTTTTATTTTCTATTTTTCCGCTTCATAGTCCAACTTTTTACTACTACCTACCAGTTTGTGCTTTCACTTCCCTGACAGTGTTTCAGAGGGTTACCAACTCTCTTTCGTCATGAACTTCTCACCAAGAAGTGTGTTTCATTTCACACTTCCCCTTTCACCACAACCACTGTGCACACAAATAACAGACCTGGGTCCTACTACGACATTAAACCAACATGCAACAGAGACAGATTTGGGTTTCCTTCATTGTTCTTCATTGGTCTTGCCAGTATATTATATACTGCAATTTTTTTGGCCACTTTTGGGGGGGAAAAAAAAAAAAGTTAGAAACTCCTATAGCAGAGGGCAGTAGATTTTTGGGGGTTTTTTAATGGGTGAGTCTGTCCCTGGGGCTCACAGCTTAAAATAAATAAACCCCTGGGATGACTGTGCTGGCTAATTTGCAAGGTAAGTCTTTTATGTTGGGATTTTGTCTGGACAAAGTGGACAGGCTGGAGAGCTGAACACTCAGGCAAACCTCTCACCGAGCCTCTTGCATCACACTCAGGCATAACTGATATGTTAATCCCCAATGTTCAAACACTGTCTCCAGATACCATGCCAGAAATAACTTCTGACCCTGTTATTTCTGTTGACCTACCATATTTCTTCACTTTGCCCTCTTGTTTCTGACCCTCACTCACTTTTGGTTTTGAAATCAGTTTCATAAATGCTTTTCTCCCCAGCTTTGCCCGTGTGGGGAGCACCCCCGGCACGGCTCGCAGGTTTCCCCGGGGAGCCCTGGGCCGCTGCGCCCGGCCCGGCTGGCGCGGTGCTGCGGCCACGCACTGAGTCACCGCTCCGGGCACCGTTCGTTCAGTTACGTCCCCTCCATTTGAGCTAATGCCGTCAAATGATACCGTGTCACAGGACTTACTGTAAGGCCAGAGGATTTCTCCTGCTGCCTGAGCCGCTCAGCCTCAGCTGCCAGCAGTGACGATCGCTGCCAGGGCCTGGCTGCCGGGCCTGGCTGTGACACCCCGGCACTGCCGGCACCCCCGGCCGGCCGGGCACCCGCCTCCCTCACCGACCCAGTCACGGCCTGGGGCTCTCGGGAGAGGGAATCAAGGAGTGCAAATGTAATTCTGTGACCCCACTGAGACACTGGAGTGGGCCCAGAGAAGGGCAGCGAAGAGGAGGAAGGGTCTGGGGCACACTACCCTCCTGTGAGGAAAAGGAGGCTCGTTGCTGTCTATCACTGCCTGAGAGGAGGCTATAGAGAGGTGGGGATCGGCCTCTTTCCCCACGCAACTGCGCACAGGACGAGAGGAAATGGCCTCAAAGTTGCACCCGGGGAAGTTTAGATTGGAAATTCGGAAAAATGTCTTCCCCGAGGCGACTGTTGAGCACTGGAAGAGGTTGCCCAGGGAAGTGGTGGATTCACCGTGCCTGGAGGTATTTAAAAGACCTGTAGATGAGTGTCTCAGGGACAAGGTTTAGTGGTGGGCTTGGCAGTGCTGCATTGACGTTTAGAGTCAAAGATCTGAATGGTCCTTTCCAACCTAAATGATTCTATGATTTTTTTTTTTCCTGAGCTTCACTTTGGTACCCAAGGGGATCAGGTGTTTTATTTTCCACTACCTTTTCCTATGTGCAATTCCTTGGTTTTCTGTGGAATTAGTCCCATTTGACACCGGGATAAATGACAGTAGCATTTACTCCTGTCTAGTAATAAAGCATTGCATTTAAATGGGCACATTTTACTTGGATTGCAAAGTACTTTGCTGATGTAAATTAAGTAAACCTCCTGTCAGCCCTTGGAGATAAACACAGAACATTATATCCTTTTTAGAGGTAGATAATCTGAGGCACAAAGGACTTGAGACAAGAAGCTTGACTGCCTAAAATTAAACACCTCAGCCCAAATGAATAGATTGCAAATCCATTTCTCATGTTAGAAAACAGCTCTTCCCCTCCAACAATGTCAGGAAAACAGCAGCATGTGAAGTCTTTGAACCACACTTCACAGCCATGCATAGTAAAACCTTGGCAGATATTTAGACACTGAGTTCCCAAAATTAGGCCTAAGAAAAAAAAATTGCTGAGATTATTTTCAAGAGAAAATGTGACCATTAATCAAATTAATTGTTTTGGATTGTAAAAAAGCCAGTCTTTAATCAAAAATTGCCTTCAACATAAGAAAAAAAAAAGTTTACTTTTGAAAAGAGATTAATTTATCACTTGAATGCTACAATAGAGAAATTATGAGAGCAGAACAATTTTGAAGGTGCACTCTGAAGTATAGTCTAGAGACATCTTTCAAATACCTTCGTTTTAGGATGAACTCCAGGAAAGCTCCTTGTGCATGTTCCAGAAACAGAGACTGGGATTCTGCTGGGGCTTTCACAAAATTCTTGTGTCATTCATCTGCACCCAAACTATGAGAAGTGAGAGTCCCTTACTAACAGAGAGCTAGTGGGGTGTGAGATAGTCAAGGCTCAGGACACGTCCTGTGCAAGGTCTTAGAAATCCTCTCCAAGTCCTAGAAGAAGGGATCATCTGAAGGAGACAAGAAGGGAGAAGTGCCAGTGGTGCTTGGGCTGAGGGTTGACAAGCTGTTCTGGAATAACCTTTCTCTCAGAGAGTCAGAGCCCAGAGGGACTGACTTTTCACCCCCACAGATGCTGCACTTTCTTTGGAAGTCAAGTGGTGACTCCCACCAGCTCTTCAAACCACTGACTTGTAGAGGATTTTTAATTTACTGAAACAAGCTTAATTCAATCAGGGTTGGTGGGTTTTTTGTGGGGTTTTTTTTTTGTTGTTTTTGTTTTTTTTCCCCTAGGTACTAGGAGCTAATGTATTCCCTTTATAGTAGAACTGACAGTAAAATGCATCAGTAGTAAGAAAAGTATCCCTTCTTCCTGTTTTATTTCTGTGTTTAAATCCCTGCTATAAAATAACAGTTTTATACTTTGTTCAGATATCACATATGATTCATGTTTGGTGAGTCCATACATAAAAAGTGTAGCTTTACCAGGTAAGATTTTTCTTATTCAATTCCTCTAACTGACTTCATACTGCACTAACATCGCTGTAATATAAAAAGATCTGTTTTTTCAATGTAAAACACCTGTACAAAAGGTCAAAACAATGCAACATTGATTTAGGTGCTACACAGGGACCATTTGCACATAACTAGTTTCAGAAGTAGGTATTAGATCTTCACTTCAAATTGAAATTTAAGATGCATGCAGATTATAAGTGCTTGGTGAGTTATTACTTTCCCTTTTTGGCTACAAATTGCCTTTGTGCCAGTAGGCACAGGGGCATGGCAGTGCTGCTGCAGACATCACTCTGCACTGATGGATAACCGAAGGAGGAGAAGTTCCAGTTTCACACCAACAAAATTTGTTTTTCATGGAGAGGCATTTATAGAAGAATGCAAAACACACATCTGTTGAAGCATTTCACTAAGAGCCAGAATATTTATTACACTTTTCTGAATGAGATGACCCAACTGACATGCTGATTTGTTTAGCATCTGCTATGACAGTGGAGAAAGGAACCCTCATTGAGCCACAGAAATCATGGAATAGAAACATGGGTGGGAGGGGATCTCTGAATCACTCCAGTCTCCTGCTGGAGGCAGACCTGTCACCAGCACTAAATCACATCAGCAATGGCTTTGTCTACTCTAAATCGTTAAAATGTCCTTGCAAGGGGACTCCATAGCCCCCTAGACTGCCTTTTCTAGCATTTCTTCATTCTTCAGTGAAAAAAAAATTCTCTCTTTCACCAAATGAAACCTTCTAAGATGCAGTTTGTGGCTGCTACATTTTCTGTTACAGCTGAGAATAGTTTGGGCCTCTCATCTTTGTAGCTACTCTTCAAGCAGATGTCAGAAGTCCTGTGGTAAATAAGTAAATGTTACCATACTTGCTGATAGTTTTTTAAACTTACATTTTAAAATATACCAGCCCAGGTTCAGGCTTCATTCATCTGAGCCATTCTGCATCTCCCAGCTGGGATTTGTCCTACAGAGGTGAGGTGCTCCCATTATGAAGACAGTGCTGCAATCCCCATCCAGAATCAGTGCTGAGACTTCAGGTTACCAGAACCAGCTTCTGGAGGTGTCTGACTCTCATCACTGCTGGTGTTACTTAACTCAGCAGCTGGGGACAGCTGCCTGAAAGTAGGTAGGATTGGTTGCTTTACAAGTTCTGTACTGTGTCCCCCATGCTACATAACATTTTTTTTTTCTGTGTAGAAGAGGAGGGTAGAACTTATTCTGCCAAAAGTTTTAAAATAGCAAAAACCAACCTGAATGTCTCCTTATTACTTCAAGAAAAAAAAATATACAGACAATTCTCCCTTCCTATTTCTTAGTATTTTTATGTTCCTTAAAAGTTACATCAGGTTTCATTGTTTTCTAAAATGAGAATAAGATCATCAGAAACTAATTAGATTTAGTTCTAGTGTAAAACCACAGTGGAAACCTTTCTGAAATGTCAAAGCTGCTGTAGTTATTACTTGTCCTGGGCTCTAAGGGAGCCAGAGTAGTTTCCAGGCTTTGTGTGGTTTCTTTTCTTTTCTTATCTTTTTTTTTTTTTTTTTTTTTGGCTGGGTTTTTTTGGTTTTGGGTTTTTGTTGGGTTTTTTTGGTTGGTTGGTTGGTTGGTTAGTTAATTGGTTGTTATTGTTGTCTGGTTGACACAACAATTGTAAAATGCAATGGCAATTACTATTTTATCACCAAATATCCCCAAATCCCCAAATCACACATACCACTCTCATTTTTGATTTTTTGATTCACCTAACCCTGACTGTAGTTATGACTTTAGGAGGAGGGAGCTTTGAATAAAAAAACCCTAATGATCACATCTGTCTTTTTATTTCACTCCAAGATATATGAATGTATAACTATGTGTCCAGACTATCACAATTAGATGTGATTCTAGATTAATATTTCTGTGGTATCTCCAGTTAGTTCACATTACTTAGTTAAGATTTTCCCTTTGTCTGGAAAATGATGACTTGGAAAAAAAGAAGCTTCTGGGAATTGACTAGTTTTGATACATTTTTTTCTTTTTTGACATTTTATTGCCTTTCTCATATCTTTGATGAAATTTTGGTCAAAGTCGGAGTGGAAGGATGAGAAATGTCTTATTATGTGCTAATAGTGAGGTATTAAGTCCCCTCTAGTTCTCAGCAGGAACCTGAGCTATGTCTTGAGTCAGCATCATCACCACCAGGCACTAGAGATGAGAGATAGTGATGTCTCTGTCCTGGAATCCCTACCCAGGTGTTGAAGTGGTGATTAGAAGCTAGACTGCATCCCAAAGAAGGGCCCTAACCACCTACCAGCAGAACTCCTAAAGCCTCAGGATTTAAAAAGGCCTCAGGATTTGAAAAGACCTCAGGAAATGATCTGGTTCTGCCTTCTCCCTTTAGACAGCCAAGCTGTGTGAAGCTGTTACTCATAGATGTTGTTCTAATCTGTTATTAAAAGCATTCATTGTGGAGAGTCCACACCTCTGAGGATTTCTGTTTAAAGCATTAAAAATGTATAAAGTAGAATAAAGTATAGGGGTTTTTTAATAATTTGGTGGTCTTTTAGTTTTTCTCGGATATAAGAACCAATATTCCCACCTGCTAGATGGAAAATTGAATTACAGATAACTCTGGGCTGATTATGATGATGCAGAAAACTACATCTTCCCATAAACAATGGATATACACTTTAATTCTATCGTGATGAACATAGTATTGATGTTTTCTCTTTAATTAACCTCTAGTGTAGCAATTTACCTCAAAGACAATAATGTATTGTTTCCTGTGCATGCCCTACACAAGGTTCTCTTCATACATGGCACCTGTTTTTCAAAGTTAACCAAATGGTTGCTTGCTTGTTTACTGTGATTCATTATAAAATCTTGCAAAAGGTTTATCACAAAACAAGAAATAACCAGCAAATACTAGAAGGGATTAAGAGTTTGGACAAAAAGTAAAGGATCACAAAGGGCTGCAGATGTTTGTCTCATTATTTGAATTTGCATTAGATTTCAAGAGGAAAAAAAGCAGGGCAGGTTGTAAATTGAGGTAAGTTTCAGTGTCAGCAGTTTTAATGATTTTATTGCAAATCTTGCAATATTAAGTATTTACTTTGAGCTCAAACCCTCTGAACGCATGCAATTCTTGGGTTTTGTTATCAAAAAAACAAACCAAAAAAAAGCCACAGCAAACCACAACAAACTTGAGTGTCTAGTGAAAAATTGTGCTGTAAGTTGAGAAATGATGTACTTAAACTTTCCAAAACCATGAAATAATCAGAATCTATGTTTGGCTATGCAAAACAGTGTAGACATCAGCTGTAGATTTTCCCCCAGGCCTGTAATACAGAGGAATTTCCAAGACCTGCAAAAGGCAAAGAGTAAATTAACTTAAAGAGTGAAGACTTTTTTGCCACCGTACAAACTAGTATTAGCAATATGAGCAAATTAGCTGTTGGCATTCTAGACTGACTTCTGTCTGGATGGTTTGCTGGGATAAATAAGCTGTCACATGTTCTAGCAAATTCTTGCTGTTTAGATAAGGCCAAAAACTTTGAAAAAAATGTTTTACCTTTTTTACATGAAATTAGGTTTGAAATTGATGGAAAACTTTTTACATTCATTAATTGATATTTTTCTTATTTTCTCTTCATGTCTCCCCTAAGGAGAGTTAATATACTTGCCATAAGAGCTTCCTGATCAGTAAATTCACTGCCTCGCACCCTACTCTCACATCAAAAAATTGCTTCTGTAAATATGTCAGATTTCCCTGTAACTGATTCTTTTTTTCTTTTCCCTACCCACTTCTCCTAATGGAAGGTTGTTCCTGGGATTAAATGAAGTGACTGTTTGAAAATTTAATTTCCAGAGTATGTTATTTCCTAGTTGTTTGCTTTTGTGTGGTATCTGTCTTCTATTTTCATTTTGTATTACCACTTATCTTGACAATATACCTTTCTATCTGTATTGCAGTGCTAAGACTGATTGGTGTTCTTATATCTGACTTGGTAAAAAGTATAAGGTAATTTTGATTATTATGGTTTTTACTCAGTAAAGGGCAAGTTTCCCTGACTTCCGCATAGTCCTTGATTGCTAGGAACTTCTTACCTGATTGCCTCAATTATTCTATTTTAAACCTCTTTCTCTAACCTGCAAGAACACAGAAGAATGAGGTGGTTTGTGTAATCACATATTACTACCTGTTTGAGTTGTATGCTTTTTGGGCTGTGATGTTACGCAAAATTATTAAAGACCTCCAAGGTGAACATCTTCGGCTGAATTCAGGAAATTTGTTATCTTTAGTCACTCAAGCTCACTGCAGAACCGAGTAGAAACATAAGTGTTCTATCCAGATGAATTTACACTTTTTCACAATAAAATACAACCAGGATTTTAAGCTTCTTCATCTGGAGTGTAATCTTTTCTTTCTCTTTTATGTAAATAATTTGCAATGGAAGGAAAAAAAAACCCAACAAACTAGTAATGAATAAGATCTTGCACTTAATTTCTAGAAAAACCCCAACACAAATATTTTATAACCTCAGCTATGAATCCTATTTGTTTATCCTGAATTCTGCTTTATATAGAGACCTGTTATTTTATCTTCCATCTACTCATGCCTGTTTTCCTCCTGGGGAACACCTTTGGTGGGTTTATTATTAGGTTAATTATTCAAAAGCATCTTAAAAGTTTAACTGCTGAATTGCCTTCTTGATAATTCTACTATGATTTCCCATCATATTTTCATTCAAAACAGAATCAAACAAAATTTTCAGGGCTGCCATAGACAACACAGACCACAGCAAGGAGTCTTTGTCACCAAACAGGAAGTGAAAGAGTATTTTTTTTAAATATCTATTTCATAATAAACTGGAACAGGTATTTTTGCACTGAAAAATAGCGATTATTTTTACTGTTCCTAGGACTTTAGGAGTATGAGAAATACAAATATTTAAATTTTTTGTCTCCTATATCAATTATTTAGATATATATCGGAAAACTATTCTTCTAGTCTAGCCCCATTTAACTGTTAAGGACAAAAAAATGCAGGCAAGAACAATTTTGTTCTGACTTCTGTAAGTATGAGTATTTATCACAATTGTAAGTGAGCAGGCTGTGGCTGCTCAAAGAGTTGTTATTTAGAGGCTAAAACATGCCAGCTGGTTGTGTGAAGTGCTCCAGACCTTTTGCAATCAATGACTAAAGTAGTGCTTCAAGCAGAGAGCTGTGTTGGGGCAGCAGCACAAACTCATGCACACTCAGTCCCCGGGCTCAGCAGGGAAGGGAATCTCCTTAAGCTGCCGTCCTTTGGCCACGTCCATTGTGAGTGAATAGATGAAAACAGGCATGGTCTGGTGAAAATTGAATTATCTTTAAAATCACAGATGGGACCATGCATTATGAAATTGTGTGTTCTGGGATTTAGTATCAGAAGTTATCAGAAACATCCCCTCTTCCCCCTTTCTCCATCCACAAACCTACACATAATAAGTGATTGCTCATGAAAGTGCTTTGGCTGCTTTGTTTGTTTCTGTTATATGTTTTTTTGTGGGGTTTTCTTTCCTTTTTTTTTCTTTTGGCTTTCCAAATATGATTTTCCTGTAATATGATCAAAAGCTCTATCTTTATGATTCCTACAGTGGTACAAAATTCTTCCTCTTCAAGATTTATTGGTAGGTCTTATTCAAATGACATCTGAGTGTATAAAATGCATATTCCATTAGTTTGCTCCTAATCTTTTTGTTCATTTGTTTGTTTCAGAAGTCAGAAAAGTATAGAAATGCAATTACTTTTTTTTTTAAATAAATATTCACTATTCTGGTTATCCTGTGATGTGGGTAATTAAAATAAATAAATAAATAAGTGAAAATATCAAAACTGTCCTCTTCCTCTAAAAACAATTATCACAGTTTTTCAGATGTCTTAAAGACTCTGTGACTGGGGTGAACAACTGTGAATAACAAAGACCGAATGATGAATAGCTGGAATGATTGGTTTGCAAACAAATCATCAGCTGAGTATCACTTGTCCAAACTATTCACCAAATATTTATGGAGTAAGAAAGTTGCATTGCTTCATGAACAGTCTGATTAGATGTGACATGCGGGATGAGTCAAGGAGATGGGGCAGAGATGGCAAGCCAGATTTAGCGAGATACCCAGAAATGGAGACAAGGCCTGCTTTCCCTGGGGGCTTTCAGCCACTGATGTAGCAATCAACCCAAATATCCATAGAATGAAATCACCCAACTCTCATGGACCCAAATTTATGTAGAAAAGGACAGTCTCTCATAATACAGTACAAAAACCACTGAGGCTTTAGAACTGGCACCTTCAAGTGAAAAGCCTTTTATGATTTATTTTTCCATTACCAATCCCAAGTAATTCTGCCCTTGCTACCATCTGGATGTACACCTCTTATTTAAAATTGTGGTTTGGGACATTTTTTCCTTTTACACCACTTCTGGAATTTTGGAAATACGTCCCAATATAATATGACCTTCAACCTTAACTGATATGTTATTTTAGATCAGTAATGAAGATATTGTAAAAATGAAATATAATACATTATTCCAATGTGTTTGTAGGAAACTTCCAAGAAGTTGCAGTAACTTATACTGCTATTCTGATAATAGTGCTTAAATGCTATAAAAATATTTTTTAGTGCTAATTTAAGACCTAATCTTAATTGTTGAGAGTAGCACAGCTGCCAAAATCTTTTTAGTTAAATAAAGAAAAACACAATCAAAATTAAATTTCTGCATATCATTGAAAAGGTCAATTTTTAATTGCAAAATTGAATGGCAATGTGTTTTTAACTGAAATCTTAACTATTTCGATTAAAACCTTTTGCCACTGGGTTTCTTGGAAATCCTAGCTTTGATAGAAAAAAAAAAGATGGTATTTCTAAAGATTTTAGATTTTGCAATACATTTTGCAAAATGTATTAATATCTGATGGTGAGTTTACTTTGTTTCCCCAAGTTTCTGCCAGCACGGGGATTTTGAATTCCATAATTTCCCAGTAGTATAATGGCACAGTAGAGCAGAGAATTGTGGTATAATCTACTCCCTCCTGACAATAATGTTTAAGTTAAGCAGAATTTTGCTTTCTCTTGAACGTCATTGGCTTTATGATATAGAAATGGAATTATGCAACTGCTGTATAAGTCTTCTGAGTAATTGCTTTATGGATGGCCGTGTGTGCTCCACCCAGTTAAAATCCAAGTTTATTCTCACACCAGGTGTGGATGGGTCAAATGTGCACTGAGGAACAATCTCATTTGGTAAGAACAGGCAAGAGTCCATAAAGTTTATGGAGCTACATAGATAAATACATGCTTCTCCTTGGAGTTTTCTGTTAAAAACCTGCTCTTTTGGAAGGATTCTGCATTTAACAAAGGTGCATTCAGAGACAAAGCTTTTGCACCTACTAGCTTTTGTCCTCCAAATTGTTTCCAGATTCACTGCTAGGATTAAGGTTAGGAAAAATGCTTGTTGAAGAAGAAGGATTTAGGCAGGAAATCTGAAAACAGGATCATATCCTTGATGGACTAAAGTTCATGTAGGGAATTTTCACCTCCTGGACCAGAGCCAGTGCTACAGGAAATGATACAAATTTGCGTAATGATTTCTGACAGAGTGGCAAACACCAAATGCATGATTTTTTTTCTAATACATTTTTTTTTGTCAGTTGTGACCAAATATATTTTCAAATCTATATGTATATTTATTTACACATAAAGTTTTGACCTCTTTAACTTCCTTCTGTGATCGGTTTTCCAGTAAGAGCTCATATTTAGGTTGCATCTATAGGGAAATTAAAAAAAAAAAAAAGATCTTGAATTTGAACTCCAACAATTCATGAAGTAGTTTTAATGAAGGAATGTTCTGGTTTTTAATTTAAGAAGAAATACATACAATTTGTGCACAAATGGTGTTCTTATTTTGAATGTTTGAAGGATGGTATTTAAAAAGGCTATTTGGAGCATTTAACTATCATGAAATTCAGTTTACCAAAGCCCACAAACTTAAGTCCTCCCTGTCACTAATGGAGAGAGATCAATATCACCAGATGGTGACTCTGAACAACTTTGGAAAATATTAGTGTAGGATTATGTGGATATCTTCTACTGTGGCAAAGCTTTGTTTGTTTTTTAAATGGCATAAGGAATTCTGGTGAGCAAGTAAAATACAGAAAAAAAACCCACCCGGTAATTTTGTGTGCTTTTTGTATTATGTAGGAAAAAAACAACCCTTTGCAGGATATTTTTGTGGGCTGATGAGCATAAGCTCTGTCTCTGACTTGAATTAAATGCAGCCCCTGAGGTTAGAGAACGTGCTCACCCCACACAGGCAGCGTTCACAACACCAGCAGAGCTGCATGTTTGAGTATCTGTGATCCTCCAGCAGATCTGAGATTGAAACAAGGATTTCTGACAATCGCCCAGTGGATTATAACAGATTTTCTTTACAGGAAGTATCCCATTTTGACAAGTTCTTCTTAGAATTAGTAACTTGAGCTTACTAACTTCCTCTTTTTGGTTTCACAGTTTACACCACTGTGCCTGTTACCATAGATACAGTGTGGTTGTTTCCATGGGAACAGGTGGTGTGCCATAAACAAACAAACTACAGAGCCATAACTTCAGTTCAGAGTCATTATTCTATGCTATGCTTAGCTAAATATAAATATTAATTGAAAGATTATGTGAACAACATTTAACATTTTTTATGGCATATTCAAGTTGTTATTTAAATACATATTTGAATGAAAATCCAGTAAGGCAAAGCCATCAGGTCTTTAGAGAAGTAAGAGATAATAGTTTAAGAAGCTTAAAATCCCAGTTCTAGCTCCTTTTTTTCTTGTATCATGTAGCTTTACCCCCGGGTCTCAGATTTCACCTGTATGAAAAAAGAATACCAATATTTACTTGCTTTTGGAAGTCATATTCAGTCAGATTCAGTCTGGTTCAAGAAATTATTTAAAGTAATTGCTGTTTATTATTATTGTTATTATTGCTATTATTTTTATTATTGAAACTAATTATTTTAATGACAAGACATAATCCAGAATATATTCCTCATAACAGAAGATTTGTTAATTGAAATAATAACAGTCTCACCTGAAACCACACTTGGCTTAAAAGACGAGTTGTATATGACCCTGAGTTTCTGATATCCATAAAATATCAGTCTCAACATTTTAAATTATTAAAATAATACGGTTATAATTGCAAAAGAAACAACTTTTTTTTTTCATCTCAGCTACATAAGTACAAACTGGACCTGATTCCTACCACATCCATTTAATGAAATTTAAAATTGTTCATATCTTTAAATTTCAAATTAGAAGAACCTATTTTTAAGATGGTCCAAGTATTGATGTCCAATTCTATATGTGCACATGGGCTTAGAAAGTCAGGTTTATTTTCTGTGTCTGACTTGACAGAGCATCATGAAAACTAAGGTGTGCATTTACAGATTGGAAACAGGAGTCACAAGAGTATTTATCTTTCAGTGTTAGTAGAAATATATAGGTTAAACCCCACGTAGGTAAATAAAACAAGTGTGATTTTAGAACTAAGCTCCACTGAACATCCATGATGCCTTCAACAGACAGTTTAGAGTGTGAAAAACTCACTTGGAAGCTTGGAAGTCCAACACTGGGAACATCTGAGATGCCCTATCAACCAGAAGCAAAATCACCCTCCCCAGAAGCTACTCTCTGAATCAGGCAGGAACTGCTGAGCAAGGATGTTGGAGACTACCAGGGGATGTGTAAAATTTACATATGTGAGCCAGCCTTAGCTATTGAGAGAATGACAGATCTTTTCATTCAACTCCTCTATGATTTTGCTAGTGCAGCATCAGATGATTCTCTCTATTGCCATGGACAAAAGGCTGAAGACCTGATATTCTCTCTGAGAGCTGAGGGGAGGCAGGCTCAAGAACTTCAATCCTGCCCTTTTCCCTAAATATGATGAAGATATTACTCTGTTTCTGGGACAGGATATTAGCCACAAGCTGTCTCCCAAGCAACCTCCAGAGACAGCTCTTCCAAAGAGCGTTGCCCACGACACTTCCTTTTTCCAGTGTGGTTCCCTTTCTAAAGCTTCAGGGGCCTGCCTCACTCAGAGCTACTCTGTGAGGCATAGCAATTACTGTTCACTGCAGTTAAACTGCTTAGGTGAAGGCTACAGAAGTGTGTGGTTAGAGTTCATTAGAGGAGAGTCCATTTTCAGCCCATTTCCTGGAGGTTGTGTTCTCACATGGGTACACTGACACCTGCCTGGGTGATACAGCCAGAATCCACGTCAGCAATCCAGGAAATGTCACTTATAAAGATTGCTCGGTGGCAAACACACAAAAGCAGATTCTCTTATGTCACTCCTTTGCTTAGCTGACTCAAATTAATAACTTCCTGATTTTTCTTCTGATTTGATGTGGTGTCTGGGGGATAAAGATACTCAAAGCACTAGAGCAGAGCTGTGCCATGCATGTTGCACTATTCTTGCCTGGAGAAAGATAATCCTGATAGCTACTGCAGCTCGCTTGACAATTCAGCAAGCCTGAAGTGACTATATCTTACTCTGCTTTGTCCTCACTAGCATCTGAGAAGTCTTAGTATCTGAGGTGCTTGGTTTCCATCTTTTTCATTTGTGCACTGCAAGAAAGAGGAAGAGAATAGGATGGTAGATTGATCTACCCTATGTTCCACTTTCAATTCCTGCACTGCTATGACATTTCAAACCTCTTTTGTCACAGCTGAGCCACATTTCCCAAACCTGTTGTGTAATAACAGCTGATGGCTGATTTAAAATCACCTGTATGCAATGTATTACATTAGCCTAAACTTTGTTAAATATTAAAGAGTAAAATTCACGTAGTTTTGTTACTGGAAGTTTCAGGCAAGTGAGTGCTGTGAAGCTAAAATGCTGAGAAGGCAGAAAGAAATCCCCAAAGTTCTCAAAGTGTGCTTTAAATCTTATGAGTCAGTGTGGGGATTCTTGGCTTACCTGAGGACTGACCAGGAAAACCTTCAGGTTTTCCTTCTGTATTGCACCTCATAAGATAGCCTTGTAAAAAATAGAAGTGCTGAAAAATGGATTTTCCTAATCACAGCAGGCAGGGAAAAGAAAAAGAAAAACCATATGTATTTGCAATAAAAGCCTAGAAGAAGAAAATACAAAGGTTTCTCTTTCCTTAAAAGCCTGAAAATGTGTAACTCATACCAGGACTTGGTAACCCCAAGATATGCTTTAGAACATATTAGATATATTAGAACCCCATGAAGAGCAGCCCCCATGATGAGATCAACCCCCAGAAAACAGTACACAGTCACAGATGGCTGAAACAGGGGTCAGGTCTCAGCCTTCTCTCCTGCCAGCTATAGAAGGGAACTGGGAGATAATACAGAGATAACCTTCAGCATCCCTGCCACATCTCACTCATAAAACATTACATACTCAAGTGGCACATTTGGATACCTCCCCACCTCACTCCTTTCTTCCCTACAGCTTGGCCCTGATCCCTCAGAACTGGGGGAAAATACAGAATTTTTCCTTTCCACTGCCCAGGTGCATCCAACATAAAAAACAAGCTTCAAAGGAGATGTGGGACTTTACCTGGCACTTCCAGCCAACTGTGTCCCAAGCTGGCAGGGGCATTATGAGCACATTGCCAAGCCTAGGATTCCAAACCCTCTCCCATCATGTCCCAGCACAAGTTGGTGGAGACCAGCTGGGTGTGACTCCCCACCCAGCAGGGGGGCAGGCATGGTTATGGTGCCCTCAGGGCATTGTGATCCCAGCCGGTGCTTGTCTGCATGTTTGCCAGCTGGAATACACAGGGGCTGAAGTCATAGCTTCAGAACAGGCACTGACATGCTTTTACTGTCATATACAAACCCCAAAGCAGTGTCAGTTGCCCCTAAAATGGATTTTACTGTTGTATATTAATCAGTAAAAGGAACCTCAGTCAAGACGTTAGATTTGAGATTGAAATGAAAAAGAGGTGATAGTACTGAATAAAATATGATATTAGCCATAAGGCATTTTAAAGAGATAAGAATACAAGGCTGGGATGTCAGGCTTTAGTGTATTCTGCATCTCGGGATCTTCTACTTATTTGGATAAAAACACCTTTGCACAGCAGATGGAATCTGATGTAATCCTGTCATCTGACTGAATGTGCTTGTTTTCCTCTGCTGCCGAGAGCATGTGAATTGCCCCAGTCAGGATCTAGTTGTCCTAATCTGCATAGGGGTCAAGGTTCCTTTGCTCAAGGATCCTGGATGTTTCTTGCATGACTCACACACTTCTAAGCAGCTAAAGGTAAAGACCTTCTAAAAGACAGAAGCTGCCCCTCTTCTGAGAAAATCTGACTGGGAAAAATTTAACTGAAGGTGTCCAGGTGTTTTAAAAAATACACATACATGGGAGGGAATCGTTCAGTGCTTTTGTCATGAGGAGCACTGGACTGGCAACTCATTCTTCAGTTTGGGCTGCTCCTTTAGCATGAGAAAAAGTCTCAGGAGGAGTGGGCCAGAAAGAATTCGTGTACAGCTGTTTACGTGCACTTGGGCTTAGTCAGTGTTTGTATTGCAGTGTGTGGACTGACATCCAGCTCCTGCAGCTGAGGCACGTTGGAGTTCTGACTCCACTGTGTGCTGGGTCAGACTGAGAGGGACAGTAAACAGCAAATCAACATTAATTGAGGTCACCTATACTTTGAGTAATTATTCAGCAGCGCAAATGGCAGGGCAAAACAAACATTGGAAACAGCAGTAAAACGGCTCGAGGAATGAGGAACTGTTCATTCAAACTAATGCTGTAACTGCTAGACAGTTTTCAAATAAGCTGTCCCTCTTGAATTTGGCAGACAAGATCTTTTGGTTTCACAGGAAGGAGCAATTCTCATCGGAGCAGCTGTAGCCCAAGCTGCAGCAGTGATGAGACAGCTTGACAAATCAGGCCCTTTTAAGGTTACTGCCATTAAATTAGTCACTTGAAAACACTAAATATCAGCTTGTAATATGATCCTTTTAGTAGGCAAAGGCCTTTTAATTTTTATTAGAGCAATTAGTCCTTTTATAAGTCTCAAAATAAAATTAATCATTGTGGTAATACAGCATGAAATAGCTCCCCTAGTTTCAGTCAGGAACAGGACTTTCAAGGAGGATTTTTTGATGTCGTTCACTTGCTTTGAGGAGGTGGTGTCTTTTTCCTCTCCATTTACAGCAAGCTTTATATGTAAGCATAGGTTTGGAGGCACAGGTCTCTGAAGGCAGTGCTGTGCTCAGGAGGGAAGCTTGCCAAAAAGGGAATTCCTTTGCTTTTCTCAATCACATCTTCTCCTTTCATCTGAATACACATACAGCCCCTGTGCAGTCTCCCATGAAACAGTGAAATGACACATCCATATGAAAAAAAGAGATGTTAGAAAGGTATTATTACAACCCAGTCCCTTCACTGTCTCTTTTTCTCCTCCAATACTAGTTCTGCTTGGATAAATAACATCTTTTTACTTCATTTGCATTTTTAATGTCTTGTTTACCTTTTCTAAGCCATCAGGGTACAGAGCAGTTTTTAAGTACTTTCTCAACATATTTTTAACCTCTTCAGTGTAAAATGTTTTTATTTTGCTGTTATCTTTGCTTTTTTAAATTAATCCTCTCATTTATGCATTTAAACTTGCATATTCTTATTAATGCACACAATCACTTGTACAGTACTCCTTGTGTAAGGACAAAGCATCAAAGTCACACTACCAAATAAAAATTCTCTGGTGTCTAAGGCATTGATTTTAGTTTACTTAACTGCAGAAGTTTAAGATGTTATTTAACCACAAGTCTTTGTTCTGTGTTTCTGCTTGACCTCAGTAAGTGACAGTAATCCTCTTTCTCAGCCACTTCACAGCATGTTGACATTCAGCTCAGCCTTCAGGTAGCTATTAACTTAATAACCATACTTTTCCCCAAAATGGGTGGAATAAGGGAACCGTATCCCCAACTCTCCAGTGGGGATGGTGAGCCTACAGAAAACCCCAGTGAATGCAGCTGGGCCCAGGAACAATAAACCAGTGCAGTGAGGTTCTTCAGTGTTCAGCTGTCAGAAGTCATGGCCTCTGATCTCACAAACCCTGACGTGTGTGCTAAGTTCTCTACAAGTGAGAAATTGAATGGGATTAATCAAATTCTTACACATAAGTATGTGGATGTTCTTCCAGATGCATGACATAATAGTGTTGGCAGTATGATACAGTGGAATTATCCATATACTGCCAGAAGATCTCACTATTTGGGAGTTAAAACCCAGCAGTCAATCAGCTCTATTTTAAGGATTCTTTAAGACCATATGAAACAACAAAACTAAAATAACAGTCAAAGACAAAGTATCATACTGTGAATATAGTAATGATATTTCCATTTCAATATTTAAATCATCATTTAAATATTTCAACAACTTGAAATATTTATGCACATGCACTTACAACATTTAATAATTGCATCACAGAAACATCAGTATGGGGTAATTTTATTTTACTACAGAAATCTATAGCTCAGCTAGCCCTCAGCTTGCTTCATGATTAGTGGAGAGAAGTAGCTCTTGGAAAGCCTTTAGTGAATATACTGTCATAACAAAGTAGGAATTTGAGGTCTTCCCAGGCATCTCCAATGTAGTTATCCACATCTTGTCAAATGAGTCCTGCCCTTATTGAATAGATGTCCTTTTCTGTATCTCTACATTCACTAAAATAGTTGATGTCTTCTAGTCTCTGGCAAATAAAATCTTAATTAGATTTTTGTAAATGCTGATATATACTACAGGGGAATATTGACTTTAACATTATTTTCCTATTTTTCTGCCACATTTCAGCTTGGGAACATCCTCTTTTTAGCTGATTGTTCCAGTTTTGCCTTATAGAACTTTGAAGCCTTCCATTTTGATAAACATAACTTTTTGTTTTGTTTTGACATTTCCAAAACAGATGTCTGAATCCTCTTTCCTCAATTTATGTCTGTGGTACTTGGACTGATTGTGTTGGTTTCCTGCTGGACACAAATTCCATATTCTGGCTTGCTTCAGTACCAAAGGTGATCTCACAATCTCACCATTTACTTCAAAAATCAGAGCAGTTAATAGGTTTTAGAATGGCCTTCCTAAAGGAGTTTAGGATTCAAACTTTTTTTTTTTTTTTGGTATAATGGAGCTTTATAAATTTACTTTAAAGTCTGTCTGATGTGGTTGCCTTCAATGGCAGGGAACCTGGTAACTGAGTAATCCATCTCTGTGTGCCAAGTTCCATTTCTATGTGCCATGTTCCTACATCCCTCAGTGACAATGACATCATGGATAAGCATGTAATGGGTTAAGGAGGTAACTATTTCAATGTGATTAAAATGATTTGATAATTTTTATCACATACTCAGAACCTGTTCCAAGAATAAAGAACAAGAACTATTAGAAAAATATGAGCAAAGCTATTTTCTTTTCTTCCTTTTTTTTTTTTTTTTTTTTTTTTTTTGGTATGCTGGTCACATGACCAAAGGGAAATGCGTGTCAGTATTTGCTGATCAGCAGGAAATTTACAGTTCTCTGTGCTCTTCTCTATAGATTTGGGGAAGAAAAGGACTTTTGCTCTCCTTTCTTTAAACTGTGCTCAACACAGGACAAGAGATTTCACCTCATTTCCTACCACTGGTTGGATTGCATGGTTCTATTATGTGGCTTTGAATTAATCATAGCAATGATAATTGCAATTACAAGAAATTATAACTGACTAACAAGATGTGTTTTATAAAGAAAAGCTGTGTAGTACTTTGCTACTGTAGTAAAACACTACTTTGCTACTACTACTTTGCTGCTGTAGTAAAAGAGCCATTTCCTGAACCCCACACTAGGGCCAAATAATAACTTATGTGTTACAATTCTGTGCTAGTTTGGTAATTCAGTGAAAGCAGCTGTCCTCTGGTGGGAAAGCATTGATCTGCTCTGTGATGATTCCATGATCTACTCAATCAGCAGTGTAAAGTGAGAAATCGGCCCCCAGGTCCATGTCATGTCAGCTGCCTAATGCCATTGATTTACAAGCCCCTGATTCTCATTCCAATGAAGATAGCTGCTCACATCAATATAATAGGCTCACATATTGTTGAAGATGCAGTGCTAAATAAAAAAGAATGTTTGAAAATGTTCAAAGAAGTTATTAAGATTTGTGTGAAGGAATCATGTTTGTCTGAGTGAGGCAGAGGCAAGAGCGTGTTTGGTGTAAAGGGGTTGAACGGCTGGAGCTACACTGTTTGTTCTTGTTCCAATGTGTTGGATGTGTTTAAGTAATCAGTGTTGTCTCATGTGTGAAAACAACATTGTGATGCAGATTGTAGCTGTCAGATGACTCTCAATTATAAAATAGTCTTTGGAGACTGAGAAATGGAACCATGCAGTAAATGACACAATTTATTAATCAAATTTATCATCGTATTCTGCTTTTCCTGAAACTGAGAAGTTACTTGTGAATTCACTGCAGTCATTGCTCCTAATTATAATCACATGTGAAGAAGCTGGCTTCTGGACACCAGCTGATGCTACTCGTGTTTTACTGAATCATATAAGACACATGACCCTCCTTGTGCAAGCATCAGATCAGGGCATTTGTGTTCTTGTGACTGAATGCAATTAATCTAGTAGCTCTTCTGAGTCAGTGGAGTTTCAGTGACTTTGCATATCTCAAAAACCTCAAGTAAATTAAATCAAGAATTTGATTTGATCGCAAGGAAAAAAAATCTTTCCTCCTGGTGTTAGAGGGGGGCTACAATTTCCATTACTTGTACCTGAACTCCTTCAATTCAAGGCAAGGCTCTGAAATGGAATGACTCAGTGAATGAACTGATGCATAGTAATTAGACATGATTTTTAAGGAAATCATGTAAATCATTCAGGAAGTCAGCAAATTCTAGATACATAATGGTTTTACTTACTATTGCAGAAAATTAATGATCATGTGCTCAAACCATTTACCAAATTCCCTATAAACTGACAATTTAGACAATGGTATTACTCAAGTGGGAATTCTCTACCACACCTCACATTGCAGAGTTTAGAAATTTCTTCTCTTCCTGATTTTATGTAAAGAAATACTTTCTGGTATAGATGAAAAGACTTACTGACATGAGGAGATTAGTTCACACAGTTACCATGTCTTTATTCACTTTTACTGAACAGCTACTGAAAATTATTTTTCCTTTCCACTTGTCTAGTTAACCTAATCAAACAGTTCAGTCTTCCTACAGTGGAGTAAGTCTCTCTACATGCATACTGATTATTTTATTGGGATAAATCCATTCCCCACACACTCCAGAATAAGACCTCTTTGCGAGTCATGGGATAAGGTGGTCATTAGATGTATGAGCCTAGTTAACCACAGCTCATAAGCAAATAAATCCACAGAGTCCTGAAGACACTTTCATTTTATAATTTAGTAGAGAATCATGTATTTTGTGGAGAGAATTTTGCCACCCGTTGGTGAATATCGTGTAGGATATTTGCCAAGATTGTCATCTAGCTTCTGAAAGTAGAGGAAATGCATTAATTTCAGCAGCATTACTCAGGATCTCTGGCAGTTCAAGGGATGTAAAATTTAACCCCTCTTTATCTTAAGCTAAAAATCTTTCAGCAAATGGTGGAAAAGTTAGAAGTTCAATTTTTAGCTCTGGAAAATGAGCTTTTATGAAAAATCAAACCGAAGCAAAATGCCAACCTTTTGTGAAATTTTATAGAAAAAAAACCAAATGCATCTACCTCCTCTTTTGAAGAGGTTTTTATTCTGTATGAAATTATATTTTGCAATGAATCAGGGATTCCCACTTGTGGTTTGTCCTATTTCCCTCCGCTATGATTGCTGTTTTGCTATGCCCAACACTCTGGAAAGTGAAAGTGACAAGAATTGCCTAATATCCTTAAAACTCAAACTATTTGTTCCTGCAAATTTATGAAAAGAGAGAAAAGGATGCTAATGGCCAATTATTTTAGCTCATTTTGATCTCCTGATATCATATATAAGACTGTCATAGATAGTGAAAGTTCACAGTACTTCATTTAAAACACAAGCTAAATAGAACACAAACCTCACCCTAAATCTAACTTGTAAAAACCTATTAAAAATAATGCAATTTATTAATTAGTCAAACTGAGGTCTGAAACAAGAGATGTGTTTATGCACTTAAACCTGACTCTCTAAATACTCCCAGTGAATCCTAATGGAGGGGCTTAGGATCTGGGGACAAAATAACTTGAAGCTCTGGTAGCAAAGTACTAACATTTTTTTTTAATTTAAGATTTTAAAGTTCTCTGTGATGTCCCTGGGTTTTGTTGTTGTTGTTGTGGGCATGTTTGTTTGTTTGTTTTCTGAAAATAAGACAGCTAAGTAATATATCTATTGACACCTAATCTTTTCAGTTCACACCTCACCACTGAATTTTATACCACAGTCCTGGACTGTGAATTTTGGTGGCTGAAGTATGCCAAAATCCATTTTTCTACCTATATAGAGTACAGGCATTATACCTTTACTTCTACCATTAAATCAAACCCCTTACTGGAAGATGCAGCCTAGAAACAGCACAAGTTTTTATGGAAGTAGATGAGGGAAGGAATCTATTATAAATTGCAATGTAGTTACTGAGGACTCATCAGACACAGATTTTTCTATGTCATTTCTAAGCATGAGTCTCTCTTACGCCTTTAAGAGGCATTTGCATTACAGGATGTTTCCACAAAATGATTTGACACTTCAATTCATTATTTATCCTTCTAAAATGAAGCTGACCTAAAATCTCCAGGCTGCAGAGTGTTGCTGTAGGAACGTTAATATTAATGTTGTTGTTTTTAACTCCCACACTGATGGGTTTAGGTAATAGGGCTAATTGCAAATTCTTAAAAATATTATGCTTTCTTTTATCTTCTGAATTTTTGGTCACAGCAGTCACTTTAAAACATGCTGTATTAGATGCTTCTACCTGAGGTTTTATTTTGGCCTGTGTGTTGTTTTAGATATGGGACCGTAGCTAAATTTTAGCACCACTAAAAAAGAGTAGCTCCCCTCTAGAAGTGAACTGGTATCTTCAGAGAGAGGGAGCAAAAGAAATGTAGACTCATTTTAAGCCCTCTGTTCTCAGTACATCTGAGAAGAGGCTCAAATTTCTAAATCCTGTTTATTCCTTACAATGAACTGTTGGTTTCATGAAGAAAGCTTCTGTTGAATGTTGTGCGTGCTCTTACATTCCTGTGTCAGTAGATATGAACTGTGAGATTAAATTCTAGCATATGTTTTTATTACAGGAGCTGACAAATTCAAATCAAAATAATGTTACCAACTTCTTTTTGGAATAATTTTTCTGCTTGTTTAGTGAGTTGAATCAGCTCACTGAGTACTAGATTAGAATCAAAGACAGAAACACCAGTTTCAGGTTGGTGGTAAGGGGAAAGGATTTGGACTGACTCTTCTGATATTATCAAGCTGTTCCATTGTCTTAATTATGCAAGAATTTCAGAATTTGCAGATTTTTGTCCAAAATGCAGAATTTTGTCCTTGGTTCATGAGTAAAGGTTTATCTACTGTGTCCTAAGGAAAGTGAATCAACTGGAGCATTTTTAAATGCTTGTTGATATTCCTAGTAATACATGTAAATATTTTTAAATTAATTTGTCGTTTCCTGACTATTCAATAGAATTGGATTAATATGACTACAGGGGGGAGGTAACAGAGTCGCACTTTTTGTTCAAGGCATAGACTCAAATAAATTTTGCAAGAAATAATCTCTCCCAAATAGACCAACCAATTCTGTTCTTATCTGCATAAAAGGATTGTGTGTTACTTCTCACATGCATGTAACTTCAGTGTAACATCATCTTTCTATTTTCTATAATCTCAGCATTTCTTTCATGGTATTTTCATATATATATATTTTTAATATATATTTTCATATATATTTCTTATATTTTTTTTCCCTCTTGTAGCCAGCTATTAAAAAGTGGAGACCAAACCTAACCTATGAATCAAGAACCAATATAAACATTTGGGCTTTAGGTTTTGACCTGTGCTTTGGGACAGCCCTTCTCCTTCCTTCTTTCCCTATCACCTGTTTCCCTTTGGTGGAATCACGCCCCAGGACTCAGAGGCACCCATAATCAGCAGTGTAGTACATTCATCACAGGGAATGTGGGACTTTGGCACTTCTTTCCCTGGAATGAAGAGATGTAAGTGCTGTAAAGTCAGGAGTGAAAGCACTGTGATGGCATGAGCACACAAGGGAGGCATCATTGTTCACTCTGCTTTTCTTTTAGAACTAAGAGAATGACAGTAATGTAAGTAAACCCCTAAGCTGAGCAATCCTCTATTGTTTCACATCCAGGTTCACACAGATGTTTGTTCTTGCTGCCCACTATCCATGTCTGTCTGTCAGAGAAACCCCAAAATTTTATGTACAGGATACAAATATGTGCAGTCTACAGTCTTCATTCCACATGACAGGAACACTACAATTGCCTTATGAAATATGATAACTTCTAGTTATCATATAATATGGCTCCAGGTGCATGTAAAGCAGAGAATTATACAGACATTATGAAGCATCCATATCCATGGAGTGCAAAGAAAAATGATATCGCATTTTCATGTGAGGTTTAGATTTTAAATTCTTTCTTGAGATAAAGACATTAATATTTTGATAGTAAAAGGTCATTTTTCAGTAGCACTCACAGATTGCCAGTAAAAGATAATACTTCCCTAGTGGACAAGCTTTCTTACAATATGTCTTCCACATGCTAATGAAATCCCCAGAAAGCAATGGCTGGTTCTGTAGTTTGCTAGATAAAGAAAAAAAGGGGAAAAAAAGAGGACTTGGGAGATTACTTTGTGCTGAATAATGTATCTGATTTATTTCAGTTCTTTTTCTGCTTGCGGAATATCTAAAAAATCCATTTAAATTTCAGATTTTTATGGATTTGTTTGTTATTTAGAAATGCTCAGTAAGCTCTTCCTTCATTTTCATATTCTTATTGAAGTGCCACAACATGATCCAATGGTACCTAAGTAATGAACTGTTGTTTTGTTTTCCTGATTGGATAACTTAGGTACTATAAGAAACGTGTATCTGAAAATCTTTTAAAAAACTTATAATTGTATGAGTGTTATCACCAGTTCCAGAACTACAATTAGTGGATGCAGAACCTTAGGGCTCTTATTTTTCCCTTGAGAAATGCCTTTTAAAGTTTCCAGGAGATATAGCTGTTTTTTATTGATACAGAGAACTTGGAGTCCTCACCCAGCAGTGCTTAGGGAGCTAATTTAATGAGAAATAATAGCAGAAATAATTGGGAATTTTCTAATGATGGAATTTCACTCCTTGGCAAATTCCACTCTATTGTAATGGGAACTTCCCACAGTAACACAACAGTTTTGAAGAAATTAAGGGATTGGGCAGGGCAAGGCAGATAAAAAAGACTCACTCATACCCCAAGAGCCTGGTGATTTGGCTGCTCTGTGAAAAATGGGAAAGACACCTTAGGCTGAGTTTCTGTCTTGTTCAGTACAAAGCTGTATCTCCTGCTGGAATCCCAAATAATGACTTTAACTCACCATGGATTGGCCGGGTGTATCTTTCCTGTTGGATAAATCCTGCTTTGCATATTTAACTGCTTATTCAGCATATGATTTTCTTGAAACTCAATAATCTGTATCCTGAAGGAATAGTGAAACATCAAGACAGATTTTGATCCTGAAAATTATCTTCTTTAGTTTTTCTTATTGGAGCTGGAGATCAAAAATGGCAGCATTTTGGATAAGTCACTCTAGACATCTCTGGACTTCAGGGAATCACTCCCCCTTCCTCCTCTCCAAGTTAAAATTTGAGTGCATATTACATAAATTAAATACATGTATTCAAAAGAAACATTTTGATTAGAGAATTTTAAAAAAAAGAAGATCGAAGAACTTGAAATAGCAGCACATGCCAGGTATTGAACTCTTCATCCATCATCTTCTGTAAGAGATTACTCATTGTTCAGATTCTGTAGAATATTAATTTTAAATCAGTTTTGATTATGTACATCAATAAACCACCATTTGATATGAACAATCACAGACACCTACAGAGCTAAGAAATAACTAATCAAAGAAGAATCATAGTAGTTAATAATAGTTAATAATAATAATAGCCACAACAAAAATAGCACAACCTAAAACAGTAGCTGTAGATGAAAATATTTCATTAGGGTTCAGTACCACAGTATTTTGCTTGAAGATAAAGCCAGGATGGCTGGAGGTTAATACTTAACAAAGAGGGTACTATTATTTAGAATGTGGTGTTTTACACATTTACAGATTTACTATGTGAATATTTATGATGGTTATTTACAATTACCTTGAGCTAAAGCTTCTAGTTTTGATTACTCAATGTAAAAGGAGAGGAATTCTCTGAAAGGAGATTCAAGTTCTTTCAAATAGCTCTAAGCTGGGTTTCTATTGCTCCTTCTGCTTGAAATCAAGGCCTGTACAAGACAACAGCAGCTCTGCTGTTGAGTTCAGCGTGTCCAGCATTTTGTCTCACATTCTTGGTGCTATTGAGTGCACTTATCAAAGGGAAAGGGGAAAAAAACTTTTCATAAGGAAAAATTAGAAGTCCCTTCACAGACTCATCACTTCCTTCCTTGTGCCGTTTCCCTGTCCCACAGAGACCACTCATAGCCCCAGCCTTTATACCAGCTTTCCAAAATCCCAGCAGTGACCTTGAAGTCTCAGCCCCCCATATTAGAAAATCTTGTCTGTGTAATTCTGACACAGCTGATTGTTTTGTTTTTCTTTTGTTTGCTATTCTAAAATAATGTCCCTCAACTGTAAAACAAAACAAAACTCTCCTATAACCACAGTTGTGAGGATTATTTTATAGAATAGTTTGTGTTGGTAAGTACCTTTTAAAGATTACCTTGTTCAACCCCAGTGCCATGGGCAAGGACATCTTTCACAACTGCTCTCTATGATATGTTACACTCTAAAATGATCTGTTTCCCTCTGGTGCCCTATGGCACCTCTTTGTCTAGAGAACAATTGGTGCTGGAATACAATGCTATTAAGCAGAAGGATTTGGAGGTTGACTCTGTAATGTTTTACACCATGTGTATTCAGCTGTCTGTGTGATAAATGGGTGAAAAGTGCCTTTGTTCTAACTTGGTAACACGGTGGGGCCACTGTGCAGAGCCCTAAATGACAGCAGCAGCAAGACAGCCAAGGGTGTTGCCTTCTGACCCACATAAACCAAGATAACATCAACAAATACGACAATAGAAACAAAGTCAGGCAATCACTGGGGTTCTTTATCTGTTCCTCTAACCTAGAGTATATCTTCAGGTAGAAAAAACAACTATCACCCAAAAAAAGAGCTGAAAGGGCAGAAAATGTAAGTTCCTCCATGCTTGTGAGAATAAAAAACCTTATAAAACAGAATCTCACCCACCAAAAGCTTCTTTCCCTTGCTATCCTCCTCCTCTCCATCTCTCAGCAGAGGATCTAGAGCACCGCATTTTTGTTTCAGTAAAAGGATTGTAAATTGAAAAAGAATATTTCAGAAAGAAACCACTACTACTTCTTTCAGGTCAAAATGATATAACTCTGCAACAGAAATGCAAATTTAATTTTAAATTTCAGGTCAAGTGGAAAACGTTTTAAATTCCAGGATGAAATAGGATTTCCAATTATGAATTACTTAATGTTTTCTCAATCCTATTTTCTTTGTATTTCCTTCCTTTAAAATTTTGTAGGGTTTAATAAGAAAAATATTTCTTATGATTATGATAAAAATAACATGAAATAGAACTTCAATATTTCAAGATAAATTTAAACTTTTAAAAATCTTGAATATGAAATATTGTGTGTATGTTTTAGAGTGTATATTTTTTTCTTTCTTCCTTCCCCTGACTGTAATAACTAGCTTAATATTATTGTAACTTCACTGTTAATCCTTGGTTTCCTCCAGAGACATCCCCCTTTGAGAATTTTCACTCATCAGAGTTAAGGAGTTTTACTTAACAGCCCCAGGATTTAATTTTTGTTCTCAAGTCAAGAAGCTCTGAGGCATCTGTTTGAATTTAAACAGTTAACCCTTGTGTCCCTATTGACTTCAGTGGGAATAGTGGCCATCAGAAAGGTAATATGAATAAGTGCTTTTGTTGG
Organism: Acrocephalus scirpaceus scirpaceus; assembly: GCA_910950805.1. Taxonomy (NCBI): domain Eukaryota; kingdom Metazoa; phylum Chordata; class Aves; order Passeriformes; family Sylviidae; genus Acrocephalus; species Acrocephalus scirpaceus. Next base: position 141,596,304 of record OU383773.1, on the reverse strand, counting down.
TTCAGGACACCGCTGCCATTTTCACTGGAGTTCAGCAGTGAATGTATGCAACAGAAAATATGCGTGGCACTTGAACCAGAGGGGGGTTTAAAACACTGCACAGCCAGACCCGTATGCTGTGAAAATAATTCACAATGTTGTATTTTTGATGCCTTCCTCTTGAAGTCAGATAAGTGTTGTGGGGTGGGAAAGGTTACACAGCTGCACACAGGCACATGCCAAGAGCTCTTATCTTCTTGTTACCTTACCACACACTGAGCTGATGGGCTTATAAAATTAAGGATTAGTTTAACAGCACCTTTGAAGAGAAGTGTTATAGATGGTGTAGAACGGTTGCTGGTAGAAAAAAAGCCATCTCTAGTGAAGTTTAAGACAAACTAAAAGCTGGAAAAGGTCAGGAGATCTTCAGAGCCCATACAGGGGGTTATTTCTAAAGAGCAGTGATAGCACCACTGCCATGAGGGGATCATCAGCTCAGACTACACTGCTGTAGTTCAGTAGGAGCAGACTACTTTTTGAGCTGCCTGCTACCTTGAGAGAGGAGTACAATAATTAACTCATCCTGCACAAGTATGAATTAATTTTTTCAGGTAGTTCTCACAAAATCAACAGTTCAGCCAGCACAGCACCCTGCCCACATTCCCATCACTGGAGAGCATGGGTAAGAACAGGATGGCTCAGAGGAATATAGCTTTAAACTCTCTATACTGGGGTATAGAGATATATATACCAGAGGTTTGTACAGCTTCGTAAACCACCGAATGTCTGTCAGTAGCAGAAGATTAAAGAAAATAAATATAATGATTAAACAACTGTGCTTATATGATGAGATAAGGAAGCGGATGACATCACTTAGTTTTCAATTGAAATGGTTTCCTGGGCCAGCTGGATAAAGGAATGAGGCTGGAATTACATGTCCAGGGCAGGAGGAAGTGCAGCACTTATATCATGTTGACATGCTGTGAAACTGCACTCTAGGAATGAGGGCAAGCACAGCATGTCTCTCAAAGTCACACTGCTCATCTTTGGCTAATCAGCAATGTAGAGATCCTCTGAGGCAAAGGTTGGATTTGGAGTGTATGGTTGCTTGACAGTAATGAGACCATCCTCTATGAATGTGATTAGAATCAGAGATTTGTAGAATGGTTTGGGTTGTAAAGGACCTTAAAGGTCATACAGAACCATAGGCAGGGACACCTTCCACTAGACCAGGTGTTTCAAAGCCCACTTTAACCTGGCCTTGAACATCTCCAGGGATGGGGCATCCATAACTCCTCTGGGCAACCTGTGCCAGTGCCTCACCACCCCCAGAGAGGAGAATTCTTCATTATATCCAATCTAAATTTATTGTCTTTCCTTTGAAGCCATTACCCCTTGTCCTAATCTCTCTTTCAACCTGTTTGTACATCTGGCATCCCCAGAATCCTACAGTAGTTGGTTCTACAGCCTAAGTGTTCCTAAACAAAGTATGTTGCTTTGAATAGGAAAAGGGATGTAAATCCTTGCTCCTCTGCCCAGAAACATTGTGCAATCAGAACTGAACCCCAGATCTGGTCACTGAGCTGTTCTAAACACAAACAAAAAAAGAAAATAATTGAAATAAAACTGAAAACTTTTTATGTAAACCTGTCTTTTATCCTCAGTCTCTCATTTTATCATGTAGTGCTGTAATATAAGTTTTTTAAATTCATCAGTTCCAGCACCCCTTCCTCTCCCCGTCTCTTCCCCAGTAATAATCACTAAAGAATAGCAAGAAATAAATTATTTCAGGATTTTTCTCAATGCTGAAAGAAGTTAATAGTATTATGCTTTAAACTACAATACAAGAAAATTGCCAAAAGAGACTGCTCATTCCATTCTTACTTTAACAGACAGAAGAGATGAAGGCTGTGCCACTCTGCTTGCCCTTTAGCAGCAGAAGAAAATTATTACATCTGTGCACACCTCAAAAGTATGTCCTGACCCTATATTTAATAGTCTCCTTTCCTTGTATGCACAAAAAGCACATAGGAGGACTTTTATTCATAGAACAAAGAAATCTCTAACCAAACATGCTGTCCCAAGAATCAAAGTCAGTTTCACCATGTATGTCAAAGATCCCCTGTTATGAAAATTTTTGGATGACTGATATGTCTAAGGAGGGAAAAGTTAATTTTTCAAGAAATCACAAGCTTCATGCTCTCATTGAAAAATCTGGATTGGTGGTATATTTGCTGCAGAGATTTGACAAAAGAAAATAAAAGGTCTTTCTAAGGCAAATGGAGATCATACTTGTAATCTTTTTATATCTGTGAAATATAAACATTTTAAAGTCTCTGCACTGGAATTTTATCATCTCAGTTACTCAACTGCAGTTACTGTAAAAACAAGGATAAGCTTTGCATTATTAACTAATGTGTTCTTTTCCAGACTAAAACAAACCTGTTTCTTTTGGCATATTGTCACTTTGGTTAATCTCAAACAAGGGAAAATCCTGAAAATGGTCTTACTGTTCTAATAGATCTGGTTTTGATTTAAGTTCAGGGCTCTCATCTCTCTGCTGGCTCTTCAACACTCTCTTCACCCTATTCCAAGTCAAAGCTCCTCTGCACGAGTGTGTGTTTTCTGCTTCAGCTGTTTTTCACTGTTAAAGGCAGTAAAGCTGTCACACTCTAGTGAGGGCTGGGGGTCTCACCATCGTTACTAGAGGACCTCAGCTAGTTCACATGATGTCTGTGAAATTTTGGAGTCAATTAGGCCAACACAAGAACAGACACATGCTACAGGCTTCATTATGGTATCGGAAATAGAACAGCAAATAACAAACGCCATTTAATGACAGCTACCAGTGCACAGAGTCACAGAAGGTTAAGAATGTTTCTAAAAATAAATACAATATATTCACACTTGGATTACTAAAATTAAATATCCAAAGCTTTCTAGAAGTTTCTTAATAAAAGACTGTTCTTAAAGTTGGCAAGCTGCTATGCCTGCCACCAAGTCAAAAAGGTCTTCTGGTAGTTCAGAATTAGTCTAGTGAAGTCACTTTTGGTATTTGGGATCTTTCTCCTCCTCCATCTCTTTCCAGTTGCCATGTATTGGTCTCCTTACAGTTTTTACAAAAAAAACTGCCCCATTTTCTTGATCGTCTTCTTTTTGTATATTCCTTCAAACCTCTCCAGGCATAGCCCTATGATCAGGATATTAAAATATCTGAATTGCTAAAGTACAGCTGAAAAGATAACAGATTTCTGTGGCTAAAAAAACGAAGCAGTCAAAAGTAGCCATGAAAATTATTTTTGGTTAAAATCTGAAAACAAGGTCAGCTTCCATTTAAGTTCAAAACCAATTAAACTAAAGAGAAGATAGGAAGCTGCTGTTTTCCAAACATGTCTGTGTGCCTTTATAGCCTATGACCCTTGGCCACTTTAATGAGGCTCAGGTCAGGTCTGTAATACAAAATTTTGCTGGAGCAGCTCTGTTGATGAGGAGGGTGGTAAAGTGTGATGTGTGATTGACAGAACAGTGCTGGTGAAATCGCTGGTGTAAGCACAGTCATATTGGAAAAACTGCGCTTTTGCTGAGGCTTCCTTTTATTCTGAGGAGTGTGGGGGGAGGGAGAAGGAGAGCAGAGAGAATAAATGATTCCAAGCAAAGCGCAACTTTATTCACATAAAATGCTTTTGTATTAGGAAGGCTATGCTGCTAAAATATCTCAGTGATTAGAATCGGCCAGTCAGTTGTAGCATGTCACACTGGCACCCCAAATCTTTATGCTGGTGCCAGGGTAGGATAAGTAGGTGTCATACACAGAGCTTGCATTTACAAAGGGGTCTCTGATACCCCTTTTCTAAGTGAAAGTATAGCTAACAGAAAAGAGAGTATCACACTGTTACTGAAGAGGCATCCCAGATTTTAAGCTGGAAATTTAGTGCCCCTCATTTGGCACCTGGGGATCACAGAAGTCCGTGATCACTGAAGAATCTTTAAGAAGCTGAAAAGTAATAGAAGTGGGAGAAGATCCTATGTTATTGATTGATACATATAAACCTTCTTAAAGAAATGATGCAATCAGCTTGTTTTAATCTGGGCACCAAGTAGAAAAGAAAGAAAAGTAGTGGCTCATTTAGAAACGTCAGCTCTATTGGGTAATTACTTTAGATAGTTTTTGAAAACTGCACATTAGCTACATGACAGATCAGAGTTGTTTTGGTCTATTGAGTAATTATTTAATTAGGCCACATTTAAAAAACTGTTTATCTCCCATATAATGGTTGGAACCAACTCCTTCTGGTTTATTTTGTAATTATTTAATGAGGCCAAAGGTATGCATTGCAAAAAATCCTATTCAAGCGTAGTGCTACTCTGCGCTGCAGGGGAAATGGAATAAAAAAAAATCTAAGGTGTTTTAATAAGAGTTTGCTACATGCAGGAGGAAAATGTCTTTCATTGGTAACATTACAAGAATTGAAGCAAGAAGGACAGAAAGGCTAAAGCCTTTGGGCAGAAGGGCCAATGCAAAAGTCTAAAAATTAATAAGAAGGAGAACGTTAGCCACTTTTAGACCAGCTATGCAAAGGTAAAAGTGGAAAGCAGCCAAGAGTCACCTTTTTTAATCCAGCCAAGGGAAAATGAATCAGGGATACAAGATATTCTGGCAAGGTAAAAATGAATCAGAGTTCTTAATTAAGCAGAGATAAAAGATCAAAGCAGAAGCATGGTCTAAGGAAACTTTGTTTCTTTGTAAAAAATCAGCCTGGATTAGCAAGGAAAGATGATCCAACATAATTTTTTAACTAGGGAGATCTACATATAAGATATGACCCCATCAACACTGAAGTCAGTGCCACAACTTCTAGTCCTTTGAATAAGAGAAAACCTGCATGTGTGCCACTTCAAAAATTAATCATATTTTTCAAGGGGCCTTCTAGCTATGGAAAATACTATTCCAAAGCATGCTTAAAATACTTTAAAAAAACCTCTTTTGGTGGTAAATGCATGGATGAATGTGTATTTTGGTAAGATATTTAATCATACTATTCTTAAAAAGACATTAGAATAGTATGGAAAGAGAGCTGTAAAACCTAAGAGTCTTAGTGAATTTTTGTACATACAGGAGACCTTTACAACATTCTTACCAACCAACCACAGATATGTCATTAGATTTATGAGTGCTGGATTTCATGGGGTGATGGGGTTTTTAAAGAAACCCAAAAGACAGGAGGGACATAGAAACTGTGAAGATGGGGAAATACAAAAAAGACAGCAGCAGCATTTACCCACTGCTTCCCATTGTGAGGAATGATATTGTTCAGATGCCATTGCATGACTTTTTTGCAGGTGGATGAGGGAGAAAAATTTTAGGCAGAACAATGTCAAAGTAAAAGGAATGGAATGGCAATAGTGATCCAGTTGCTGTAGCTGTTACGTCCAACCTTGCTTTATTGAAATAGCAATAGAATTTCCAATCAAAAGATGAGACTTATTTCTGTAGCTGTAATACGTGAGACCTTTGCCCTTAATCCATCCAGAATTATGGCAATTTAACAAATTGCTGCCCATCAGTAGAGCTTCAGGAACTTTCTGTGTGCACACTGTGAGAGGTGTCTGGCAGGAGGTCGGAATCTGTTCAAGGGAGACTTATTTTATGCTGCATTATCTCAAAACAGGAAGAGATTTTGAACATTCATAGCAGTTCCATGCTTCCCTAGCAGTGCCATGGGTCTGAGCCAGTCAGCTCCTGAATTACTTGGGAAAACTTACTTGGCTTCTGAAGAGGAGTGAGTCACAGAGCTCAGGGGCAGAAGGTTTTTAAATCCACAAGGCATCATGAGCTTATCATACTTGAACTCCCATAAACTATTTTCATCCAGTTGGTCTGTATGGGGACCAAAGTTTATTGTTTGTCTATATCTTACACAGTTGAAGCCTCAAGGAGAAAAAAAAAAAAAAAAAAAAGAGAGAGAGAAAAAAGGAGGAAATAGGCAAAAGCTCATGATGCCCAAACTGCTGCTAATCTGGATTTATGTGGAATCTGAGTCATTCATATTAATTCTTCTATCTACTCCACTCCTCGGCTCAGTGGCTACCTAAAAGGATATAGTTAACAGTTTTAAAAAATTCCCCAGACCTCAGTTCCTGAAAGGGTAATGTTTCTGGACAGAAGTCAAAAAATTGCCTTTCTTGGCTTCATCTCAGGAGGTCCTTCAGACATTCTTTCTACTATATTCTCTGATTCTTTCCAGACTATTGTCTCATGCCAGATTCCCCTCTGAGCTTTGTTGGAAAAAACCCTACGTACTTCACTTGACTTTATTTTTCCTTCTTTTGGTTTCTGGGTATTGGGGCCGATTTCTCTTTCCAAGGAAAAATCTGCTTAAGAGTCTAAGAGTAAGAAAGTTCAAGGAGTTTCACTTTTTCCCTCACATCATTCTTTTTGTCAAGGTGCAGAGGAAGTGAGGCAAGGATGGGGAGAGGAAAAAGGGCTGGATGGAGACCTTTAAGTTGAGCATTTTAAGTAGTTAGTTCCTTAAAATCTAGAGAATCCCTAAGGTCAGTACCTCCTCAGAGGACCTCAATCCATAGCTCTCTAATCGAGGGTGTCATGGCAGGACACTCACTCTACTCAAGGCATTCAGAAGTGATGCCGAGTTGGCTGAACAGTGGGATAAAATAGAGGGCTCCAGAGAAAGGAGGAATAACCTTGCACAGAATGCATAGTGTGCACCTTCCTAAGTTTTTGTTGCTTAAAGAAACAAGTCACTTCTTCCTTCTAAGGCAATGGTTCAATACTAAAAGGAAGAGACAAAAGAGCCTAGGTAGGACTTCAGTCAACACAAGCTGAATTAAACTTAGGGCTCATCTTCCATGCTTTTGGCTGCTTCCTGTTCCTTGTGTCTCTGGTGTAAATGAGAGTTAATCTCTGGGTGTCGTAAGTAAATGCTGTGGGCTGGGGGTGTTATACCTCCTTCAAAGCATTAAAGCAATATGTAGCTGGTAAGAAGCTCAAATGTGTTTTTTGCTCCATCTGGAAAAAGAAATGGCTTGACATAGTTTATTTTTAACGAAATTTTAGCTACTTTTAACCTCTCTAATAAAAGACATTGATATGAACTTTATGGTATTTTACTTGGATTCATCCCATTTGAGAATTACACAAGTGCAAAAAATACATTTTAAAATATGAAGTTGAATCTTTTAATACAAACAAGTAACTCTGAGACCCGCTGTTTATTTGTATGTACAATTTGAGAACGTAAAGGAAATGCTTTTTTGGGCAGTTCTTATGGCAGTCCATCATACGCCAAGTTTCAAATTTTGATGCTGAGTATATTTTTACAAATCAGTTTTAAATCCTCAGTAAATATTATTTCTATTTGATTATTAACATAAACCAAATTGTAGAACCAAAAGGATTCTACAGGAAAGCTCATCAGTCCCTTTAGCCCTGAGGGTGTCTGCCAGAGGGAGGCCTTGGTTCCAGCACTGCCATGGTTCTTAATTGTGTCAATTGTGGATTTATAGGGACCATGTCATATTATGACAAAAATTGCCTAAATCATGCTTCAGGAAACCCTCTAAAACTCCTATTTAGTGCTCTGAATTTTATTTCCAGCATAGCTGATTGTCAGATATTTGTGCATGAATTAAATTTTATTGTCTTATTATACTTGACTGATTTATGTAGAGGCATTTGTGTAACAATGAGCAAACCATTAGAAGGTCTTAAAGCTTTGGTTCACTGCAGGGAAAATTTCTGCAGTTTCAATCTTGTTATTGGTTTGGAGTTCCCAAGAATGGCCTTTCTCATCACATTTTCCTCAGTATTTCCTAGTAATAAACCTGGCTAAAGCAGCACGCTTGCTCTCAGTCAAGATTTACAGAGGTTTCTCAGAAGTGCTGTGGTTGTCATTCTGGAGTAGTGGAATTTCCTTTGCTCATAAAAGGAAGTTTTAGGGCAATGACAGCTTGTTTCAATACATTTGTAAGACTGCTTTTCTCTCTGAGGGGTGCAGTGGAGCATTTTTCAAGCTAGGGAAGGAAAAAAGACAGTTGATGGAAGCAGATGTCTCCTTGCTCTCCACGGTGGTTTTGTGTCCCCAGGGATTTCCAGAGGCAGAAATGGTCGATGCCGTTTTCCTTTGCACTGGGAGCCTGGAAAATGGACAGAGACTGGACAATGGGCAGAGGCTGAGGAAGCCCAAGTCCAGGCAAGTGAAAGGGGACTCACCAAGACACCCCATGGGATGGTGACTCCCCATGGAGGTCAGCTGGGGGCTGCAGACGCTCCCTGGGGCCGCAGTCAGGAGCAGGACAGCCTCAGTCCTGGGCTCTGGGGACAGGGACAGGACAGGATGTCAGGCACGTGTGGGAAGAGAGCACAGGGGAGCCTGGGGTTCTAGCACTGACTGCCCTCAGGGGTCTAAAAGGGTGTCATGGGCTATGGCTGTAGCAAGAGGAGTCTGGAGGGTTGGGCAGGGACTGGGGTGCTCATCAGTCCCTTCAGCTGTGACAGTGTTTTCCAGAGGGAAACCTTGGTACCAGCACTGCCATGGCTGCAAAGCTGAAAACTGACCGAGTGCTGTGTAAGTGGCACGCAGAGCTACAGCAAAACCCTCAGTTTGACAAATGCCCTGGAAGGTGGGCAGAGGCAGAACTGCATCTCTTCCAACAGGCTGGGTGCTGCACATCATTACAGTGGCTTTTCTTGGGATGAACTCAGTGTGCTGAACTGGCACCAAGACACTGGCAGAGCTCAGCTGGAGGGTGGACACATGGTCCCTTGTCCCCAAAAGACAGAGAATCAAGGTGGGAGCTGGGCACAAGCCTCTGGAAAGCACCTGAGGCTGAAAAGGAAGGTGGTTTTGGAGCATTAGTGTCTGTTGGGTGTGACAACCCCTTGCTGCACGTCTTTTCTGGATCACTTTCTTGGACTTCACTGCCTACATTTCATCCAACTTCCATTTCAAGCACCAAGTAGGCGCTCTGGAACTCATCTTTCAGTCCTGTCTCCATAAAAGAGCTCCAAAAAAAGGCAGTGACAGTACACAAAACCCACCAACCTGCTGGGAAGTGGTGCTCAATATGTGTTTCTGTGTGTTTGGCTATTTTGAGCACAAAACCAAACTTTTGTTTTGTGTTTTCTCAATTGTTGCCACTCATATAAAAGTGACAAAATGAATGCTGACTGAAAGAAACCTCATTCTCTGATTGAAGAATCTCTAATGTCAGAAAGTTATTATTTTGGGGCTCTGATGAAGAGGAGAAAAATTTTCTCTTTTCTCCTGTAATTGTGTCATGTCTTTTAGGAAGCTTCTCCTAACAGCTTTATTTTTTAATAAGAAATTACAGACAGCACAAAACTTTTTAAAAGTTTTTCTCAATATTAGTGTAAACTTATTTGTTCTCTAGAAAGCATGGCTAGTTTGGCTTTACTTCTGAAGATCTGAAGATATCTGAACAGGATTAGCTCTGGTTAACTCCAGAGGTGGAGCTGGGTGAGGGGACACTGTAGGTAGCTGAAGTTCAAAATCAGCTACACAGAATTTATGTTGTTTCTTGACTGCAAAGTGCCCAGAGGATTTCATGGACTTTACCAATGCAAAACACAGACCTCTGCTGTAGACTTTTATGCAGTTCAGATCTGCCCTCAGTCTTAGTACACCTCACAAACTCATATCACTTAGGGGATGGAAATCTTAGATTTAAAGCCTGGGTATAAACAAAGAGATTACCTGGCCCTCCATCCTCTGTTTAGAAAGAAAGACAATTACTTCTGTGTTAAAGATGTGATTTTTCCTATGGAACACCAGATTCTTATAGATTTTAATTACTATTAACAATATTGGCCTGAATTCTCAAAAGTCTTATGTTATGTGTCCATCCATGAGAGGTAATAGGGCTGCATGGCATGCAGATGTCACCCAGCCTCTCTGGTAGCCAGAGCATTCAAATTGTGTTACTTTCTGCCAGTCCTCTGGGTTATTAGTCATATGAAATATATAAAGAAAATGCAAATACTCAGTATCATACAATATTTTGTTTTCTACTCTAAATACCTCCTTTTCAGATGGCAGTTCAGATTAGAACATGCAAAAAGCTTCATCTTGTATACTAGTGATTTGTTTTGTATTTAAACTTTCATTTTATTAGGCATGTAGCTGTATCTCCTGCTATCCAAAATTTAAGAAAAATTCCAGCCCTGATATACTATTTTCTTTTTTTTTCTTTTCTTTTTCTATTTTTTCTATATTTTTGGGGGGTTTTTTGTGTTTTTTTTGGTTTTGTTTTTTTTTTGGTTTTTTTTTTTGGTTGTTGTTGTTTTGGTTTTGGTTTTGGTTTTTTTTTTGTTTGTTTTTTTTTTTTTTTTTTTTTTTTTTTTTTTTTTTTTTTAATTTTTCTCCCTGCACCTACGTCTTTCTGTCAGTATGGAGTGTTAAGACCAATACGTGATCTCACTCTTTTTGTCTCAGAAGGTGCAGGGGGGTTCTGAACAGCCGACTCATTTCATAAGTTCTCAAATTTAAAAGTCCCACAGCACCTCCGGCCTGTTAGTCTCACCAAGGGTGTTGATTTTTGCACAGATTAATATAGGATGTTGTGGTATTTGCTTTTGATGCATGATATACAAACGATCTGTTTAGTATCTTGGTTTGATTTTAAGATAGTCACCTTTATTTCTTGTTTGGGTATCCATAATTTCAAAATAAAGAGAAGTGCCTGAGGAAAGTTCTGTAGTCTTGTCTTTCACAAAGGGGAAGTAGGGGCAAGAAAAAAAGATACAGAAAAAAACCCCTTTTTTTCCCCCTGGCTTACACAGGTTTGCTGAAGGCTTTAATTGTTCCTAAGAAGTTAAGCTATGTCTTTATTGCCTGGGCCCAGACCTTACATTTAGTTTTCTCTTATCAGACATATACAGTTTCAAATCCTGACTTGTAAGAATGGCCTTGCCTACATGCTTGTCTAACTTGTTTGACTACTTCCAAAGCTGAGCTCTGTTGATGGGGTTTAGATTCTGTGTGCCTTAGGAGTGTAAAAATATGACCCAGTCCTTGGTACCACAGTTTGTTTGAATGTGACTGAAAACTCAAACAAATGATCATTCTCTTTTAGAAAAGAAAAGCAGAAGGAATGTAAATAAAAGCAAAGAATATTCATTCTCAAATAGTGGCAAATTCTTGTCAAAAGCTTGTCATGGTCCAAAAATAGACATGTCTGTTCTTTCATGTATGTGCAACATTTTCACCCGCTTCCCAACATGTTTAGAAGCAATCAGGGTACCGTCAGTAACCCAGAAGCTTTTCTCTTCAGAATATCATGTAAGTTCATCTATTAGTCTTTTCCTTACAAAATGGGAACATGCTTTAATCATAATCGTTTATGAAATTACTTCCCTCGAGGAAACAGACTCTTTAATGTTAACCTTAATAAAGCGATTATTGGATTGTTTGCAGTACAAATTAGGCTTGAGTATGAATTGTTCAATCTAGAGTGCTTTTCTTTAGTCAAAGATATGGTATCCATGATGATGTCCTTATCATTCTCAATGCAGGTGTTCAACCCTCTGCAGAATAAATCTGCCCAAATATGTTAGGGTTACGTCTGGTAAAGGAAAGCAAAATATGCTTAATGCTGTATAAAATTACTGAAGAATAATTTTCACAGAATAATTCTGCTCATATACTTTGCAGATTCTGAGAACTTAATTGATGAAACTGGAAATCAGACAGGGCCACTGAATGTCCTCTTTGACCCCAGGCATATAATTTTTCCTAGTTAATCCTGACTGGAAAATGAGAAATTGTGTGGGCTTTTGTGCTTATTTTCACGTCACATTTTTATTTGAAGGTTTAAAGGGAGAGAATATGTCATTTCCTTTGGGATTTTATTCTGATAATTCGTCCTTCTCACTCTCAAAATCTACATCCTCTTGTTTTGAAGAGAGTTGACTTTCCTTCCAGCCATAATTTTTTACTATTCCTTAAATTGACAGAGCTATATTTTCACTATTAAAATCTGTCATTCAAATCATCCTTAAATCTTATGTCTGATTAATTAATCAATCAGATAGTGGTTTGTAATACCTGAATTTTAAGGTATTTTGTCTATAACTGAGGTTTTATTGTGTATCAGTCATATACATTGAAAATAAGTACAAAGAACCTTTACGCTTTTCAGGAATTAGACTGCATCCAGGTTTTGCACTCACACTTAAAAATGGCTACTGAAAAATGTGAAGTATGCCATCAAAAAAGGGTGCCACCAAAAATGAGTGCCACCAAAAATAGTGGCACTTAAGACAAGCAACTATATTATACATTTTTCCTTTATGAATTCTTCTGAAATCATTGGCAACCATCATTATGTACCTTGAGATATGTTCTTTATTTCTGTTTGCTTTTTTTATTTTCCGAATGAAAGCTAAGAGATAACCTGCTTTGCATACCAAACACAGATCTTTTTGTGATAAAAGATTTTTCACTTTTTCTGGTTATCTAATCATTTGTTCATCTTTTAAATGGTTTAGCAGGTATTTTCATGTCCTGTTTTCGCCCCTTTGGTAGAAACAAGTTCAAGAGGAAACCTCCCTGGCAATTGGGAAATGCACACTTGGGAACAACATGGTATTTATTAATATTACACAGAGATTTTATATATACGTATATATATATGTATATATATATATATATATAATTTTATCCCATGCAGCTTTAAACTTTCTTTCTTCATTGTTACCGATGATATTTAATGCTCAGAGAAATCACATTTTCTTCAACAACCAGTGACTGTTGAAATTGGACCAAATGTAACTTAATAGGAGTGACATTTCTCCTATCAGTGCAAGGACTATGTGTGTCCAGTCGTGCTTGGAGTTTTCTTGCACTGTGTCTTGCAGAGAGCTCACCGGGTTACTTTTGCACAGAGGGACAGATTCTTGTCAAAGCCAACCCTTAGACAGACCCATTTGTCACTCAGGCACCATGAACCTGCTCTGTGTTGGTACAGCAGTTACACCAGAGCCTGCAGGATGGACTGCAGGCTGTCTGGAGATCTGGGTGAAGTTTGATTGTGTATCTGAAAATTTGGATTTGTCATTTAAAGACTGTGAAGATCTCAGAGAGGTTACTTGGCTGGAGTCAATCAGTTCCTTAGGAAAAAAATGGAGTAAATGTGGCATCAATTGATGCCAGATTTGACACTGTAGAGTCCAAGCAGTTATATCAGTTTTCCCAAGACAAGTATCTACTTTCCATTCCCCTCATGCCAAATGATTTACTGAGTTATTCTGCATGTCTGTGTGTGCACTTTAAAGTCTTTTTAAATATCACTAAATACCATAGCGTATTTAAAGACAAGATTATGGGCAGATCCTGAAGTCTGCAACCTATCCAATTTTGCCCGACTACCACGCACTTTCTCTGACTTATGCTGAATATTTGAATTTCTATTTACTAAATAATACATCTTTTTCGTTTTATTTTAAGTCTTCCCTTTTTTGACTCCTATCCGTGGTATTTCTTTACCCTTGAGTTTCCTTGCTGTATTTGCTTTCAGGGTGCAGTTTATTTTCACAGATTAATGAAGATTCGGACTTCTGTCAGACTTTCACTTCACCTACCTGTAATTCATTCACTACTTTCAGTGTTTAATAACTATGGAGACAATCATACCTCCTGCTGAGATGCTGTCCATCTGCTTCTAAGGTATTCTGACTAATGGGACTGCAAAGTGATGCTCATCATATAACAGCAGTTTGAATTGGCATCAAGAGCTCTGCAATGTAAGCACACACAAACTTTGAATAAAAAAGACAGGTCTTTCAGCATGTGCCATTGGTTTCCCTAAATGTTCAATATCAATCTTTTTTCTCCTAGTTCTGTTTTCCTGCTGAATTCTCACGTACTAATCAGAGTGAGAAAGTGTGTTGAAACTGCTAGGAGACTGTAGATCACACCGGGGTCTTCCAGCTTAAACAAGGTGCTCAGGAGCTCTAATTCTACTATTCTCCTAGTGGAATATATAGATTATAAGGATATTGATGTTTTAGTATTTTGCTAAGACATTATTGATAGTAACAAACTTCCACTTTTTGCTGGCTGAAATTTGTCTATTTTCATGGACTTGAGCAATTCCTTTGACAAGAATGAATATACATTCTAACAGAAAATTTTTATTGGAGGTTTTTTAAATCATATGTAGGTTTCAGTTAAATGAAAAATATGCAGGAGAGAGAAGCTCTTGATATCCTGTGGTAAGTCAGTTTATTGAATGATAATTTCTGTGCTCTTTAGCAGTATGGGTTGTGTCAGCCTTCACAGTGTTTGTGCAGCCATCTGAGAAGGCAAAAATGCAGCTTTCTTCCTCCTGGGGCAGCATCATTGGTATGCTGGAGCTGACAGCTCAGCTGCAGATTGTGCTCAGGACAATGTCACTAAACACATTAAGCATCTACCCTTTTCATTAACGGGTTTGAAACAACCTGGAAGCACTGTTGACAAAGCTTATTGCAAATATGTTCCAGAGATGAGAGCAGGCATTAATACTGCTGCAAGTGAGCAAAGCATCAGATCTCTCTAACTATATTACCTGCCTCTACTACTGTTCTGTTCAAACACTTCACAGACTTTCACATTATTTACCCTCAAAAAGCTCTGTAGTGGCAGCTGTGCCTTTATCTCTGGTTTACATTGGAGGAAGTTAGAATATAGCCAAACAACTTGCCTAAAGTCATACAGGAAGTATATAGTGAATAGACAAGTTAAATGCTAGATTAGTTCACTATTCATTAGACCTTTCTTCCTCATTAAATAATTCTTGATTTTGTAGATAAAAATGAAGGAGTTATTTACTGTGAAATGTAGTGTAGTACACAAATTCTAATGCTTTTATGTAACTAATCATGACATAGTAGATGTATCTGAGCAATTGCTAAATGCGAGCTGGAATTCAGTAAGAATCATAGCAAGATTTTTCTTGGAAATGTATGTAGGCTGCATAAAAATTGAAATTATATGTGTGTAAATGATTCCCAGCAATATTGCCCACAACTGTCAGAAAACTGGCTTGGTATGGAGCAGCAGACGTACTACAGGTGAGCAGATTTGAAATGAGTGGGTAATGGAAAGCCTTTGCTCTTGGTTCACATTGTGTCACCACAGAAGAGTAGTCACTGAGTCTTGTATGTGAAGAGCTATGAGATGTGATGTGGATGGTGGAAAGCATTTTGGTATTTACAATTTGTTATTGCATACCAGAGCAACTGTGAGATAGTGAGATTAAGAGTAACCACTTGCCAGATAACATCATACCAAGCATCTTTACTGGGGTTACACATCTTAATGCTTATCTCAGAACTATCCAGAGAGCTATCCAGGGGACTTGTTTCACAAAATTTCCTGTTCCCTACATTCAGAGTGATTCAGAGACGGAAAAGGGGGGCAGCCTCTGGTTATAGACTTGCCACAAGGCATCCTAATGAAAGATTAGTGAGACAGGCTGCATGAGACTAGAATAATTTTACATAATCATATACGAAGAACCTTGTGCCATCCTACAGACCAAACCACTCCAAGTCGCTTTGAAAAGCCATGTGATTTCCATTAGATCCAGCCATCTGATTCTTCTCAGGTTGCTATTAATGGCCCCATCTATCACAATCTAGTGTGATATACAGTTCATCATCATTTCAGTTTATTTCAGTGAGCAGAGAGTTTGTTATGGTGGAGTGTTGCTGGAGGGTACACTAGATGGCATTCTTGATAACTGTGCATTCCTCTATACTCTTATTGATGCTCAAATATGGTTTAGGGATTCCTGGAATAATTTCAGCAAGTGTGCTAAATTCCCCATCTGTGGCAGATGCTTAAATGCTACACATATAGTTCTGGCTGTGTGTCACTTTCCTGGATACAGACGAGTGGATAACCGGTGTTTAGGCTTTGACAGCTCGTTAACTAGTCGTCATGGAATTGCTGGGTTACCTGTTCAGAGACAGGAGTCTCTGCAGTGCAAATCAGGCTGCCTCTACTGACTTCAGAGGGAGCAGGCTTCTTTATGTTAGCTTTGGATCTGCCCCACTGCCTTTAAAACTTGTACCCCTTGAAAGCTCTCCTGTGCAGAAGCCTGAGGCACACAATTATGATGACCTTCTTCATGATCTTATTGTAACATTCATCCTCTTTTCCCTTGTAATACTTGGCACTAACAAGTTGCATTTAATATTAGATAAAAACTAGCTTGAGGCAAACTCATTTCTGTTTACATTTTAAACTGCACAGCATTCTTTGGGGATCTGTAAAAATAAAAGCTAACAGGCCTGATGTCCATCTTTTCAAGGCCCTTATCTGCACCATTTAAATTAGCATAATCAGTATTTAGAGTTCTTGAAGAAGATAAATCTATTGTATTTACATTTTTGTTAGCAATCCAGGAAACTCCATATAAGATTTGTTATCAATAAATATTTATGAATTCAAGATAATGTTTCTATCTGACACATATGTAGCAGTGGGAGGATTTTATGCTGCATTAATGTAAAAGAATGAAGTGCAATCAAAATGTCTGTGTTAGTTTGATTCAAAATGTCTAAGAAGGAAGTAATCCGTCAGTCAAGAATTATTACTCGCTAGAGGGATATTTATCAATCATTCTAACTGAAAAGAAAATCAAAGAGGAGACCCAATCTAAATATTCATCATTACTCTGGCTTTTGAGGTTTTAGATATGATATCCTGGTCAGTGGCAGCTTTTTCAAATAAACCACTACAAGGTACAAGCAAGAGAGTCTGTTGATGAAAGCAGCTTCTTGTGTCTGCTCTTTATAGTCTTCAGACTATGATCATCAAGTATGATCTGAAGTTTTGAATCACTGAGCTGAAAGAGATCCTAAACCTTCATTTAGTGCACACGCATGCTCTAAAACAGGATATAGTGTTTTCAATCTATGATATAAGTTCTGACCAGCATTTGGTCATCAGTGTTTGCATAGCATTTTGAGCATATGTTAAAACTAACAAAATAATCAATCTAATGCAGTGAGATATGTAAATATTAAATATGTTGAACATTAACTTGAACATTCAGCTGAGCAAAGTGGGAAAGGAATGCAGAATGTTGCAGTAGTATTTGTTATTCATTAAAGGAGTTGCTTTATGTACTATAAAACTATTTTGCTGTTAATACACTGTATACAATCCTTTAAATTTATGTTCCTCCTAAATTTACCAAGTCTGCTCTTTGATTATCCCTGTTATTAATTTTCCATTTGCTCCTATTTCAACACACTCATAAAGTGAGGTCAGTCACACTGTCACATGTAACTAGTTCAGCCAAGCAGCTTGGTGAGCATTGAAAATTAGTCACAAATTGATAAATAATGTTACTCGGAGTTCTATTTGTGTAATTGTGTCATCTTTTGTCTTAATACACAGGGCTAAACCTTTCCCTGTGTTTCCTTTTTCCTGCGGATTTTAGACTTCAGAGTAATTTGGAGGGGAAAAAACGAAAACTTAGACAAAACTGCCTTGTGTTAGTGTCATCTTATACTGAGTGACCTGTTTTAACAGAAAATGGTTTATCCAGCAAATGTAACTGTTTTTGAAATACATACAAGTATGCTCTGAATGTTCTAGTGTGTGCAGCAGTTGAAATTACTCATCCAATGACACACTTCAGTCAAAGGCTGATGGTGAGTTGTTCACATGTGCCTGTTTGCATCCTGTCTGTGTGCCATGCTCAGGACAACTCTGTTGCAGCAACAAGGAGCAGTTTCAAATATAAAAAGATTGACTGTTCTGAGTTTTTCACTATGTGTATTTCGTTCTACATGTCTAAGCCTTTGGTCATCTCTTCGATATGTGACACCATTTCTGTTTCCTTGTTGAATAAATTCCCATGCCAACTTCAGCTCCCAAGACAAACTCATGAACTGGTGCAGCACAAGCACTTGTACATACACAGTTCATGAGTCAACCTTTATTGACATGCTAAGCAAACAAATATTGGCAGAAAGATAAAAGCAATAGCAAGTACTATCAAACTGAATTTACTGGTTTTGTTCTGAATAAACAAGCATTTTGTGATGCCTTTTCTAGTTTTAATGTCATTTATTTAAAACTCCTTTCTGTAACATCTCTTTCAAAACAAAAAATCTGTAGATGTACAGTTACTTCATCCTCTAAAAGATCACACAGGCATTATATTGACCCAAAGGTGAATGTCAGGCTATTAACAAACCCCTAACTAGGTGAGCTTTAACTAATTTGAGTTTCATAATGAAAGTTCACACAGCTTTGTATAGTGTGTAGCTGCATGGAGTTGAGCCACATGTAATTTTTAAAGAGCAATTACACAAATTCTTTGTCAGAACGCAAGGTTCCCTGTAAAAGAGGAGGAGCTGCCTCAGTGCTGCCAAGAAATTTCTGCATGATTCTTATATTAAATACATTAAAAAGGTACAAGGGTACATACATGTTTATATGCAAACAGATGCATATATACATGTACATATATATATATATGTATACAAAGATACATATCTATACATATATGCATCTCTTTATGCACCTAAATATATACATTTACAAACATGCACACTTATGGCGTTTTTATGCATTGTACAACTTTATATCCCTAGACAAGAAATCAACCCAGATGTGGTTTGAATACAGGGGATTTTGAATTTTTTTAAAAAACTATGATGTGAAGATAATTTTGATAAGAAGTACAAAACAGGTCAATTTTGGATTCCCTTCTGTGCCAGGAAAGGCTAATGCATAATTATGTTATTCTTTTAGTGTCTCTTTAAAATAAAATCTCATTGGAACACAAAAAGGTTCAAATAAATGTTACTTAGTCTCTCAGTGAAAATAATGGTTTTCACAATTCATTTGCTGTTGGTTTGCATCATACAGCTGTGCATGGGAATCAGGTCTGCAGGTCATTATACAATCTTGATGTTTGTAGCTGAATCATCTGAAGAGATTGATTGAAAACATGCCTCACCTTTGATGTGGGTTTTTTTTCCCGGTGAATTTGACTTCATATTTAGTTCATTATGGTATTCCTGGAATGCTGAGTCTTTTTGACATTCATACACCCATGAGGACAGCAAAAGGTCTAGGTTGCTCTAATAGATGCAAATTATATTTAACATCCTATACTTAGATAAATCTCAAACTACTGTCTTAAATTGATAAAGTCCAAGAAATATAAATAGAAAGCAACTTTGGATCATATTGACATGAAAAATACTATAGCACAAAGATTTAGATGTCGATTTTTGACCTCAACTTTGCATTATACGCAGTTCCTGGATGAAGTCAAAAGCTTAATGTTAGGCTTTATTGTATTCATTAACAATCTTTCATATTGTACTGGCCTTGCATGTCAAACAAAAACACATTAAAATGTGTGTTATGCCACTAAGAGATGATGTAAATCTTTATTGAATCTTTACCTCTTTTCACATTGAAGGCTGATTAATCCCTTCAATTTTCTTTTGTGGAGGGATAAATAGACCACACAAAAGTCAGAAGGATGAGACTGAATCATATAATCTCTGACCAAAAAGTAGAAGAAGCATCAAGCCTGTGTGTTTCTGAGGTAGATAGATGGGGTTTAGATGGCAAACTGGTGGCTGGGCAAGCTGAAATGTATCATCTTTGGATGGGGGATGTTCCATCCCTGGAAGTGTTCAAAGACAGGTTGGATGGGGCCCTGAGCAACCAGATCTAGTGGATGGCATCTCTACCCATGGCAGGGCAGTTGGAAATAGATAATCTTTGAGGTCCTTTCCAACCCAATCCATTCTATGGTTCCGTGATCCTTTCAACCAGAAGAGATTTCTCCATGTCTCACAATGGCGTAGCAGCTATTACCTTATCTGTCCCTATTTTGCATAATTGAGCACAGGTTGTATTTGTGAACTCTACATGGGAACATGTTTGAAAGAGACTGGATTATTCAAGAAGATAGAAATGACAAGAAATACTGAATTTCTGTGTTCATACCCTCTATGTAAAATGTATCTTGGATTTCCTTCGAGAGACACTGACATGTGGCATAATGCTTGCTCTCATCACAGAGATCAGGTTATGGCTGACAATCTTTGAAAAATTGTGTTCAACCTGAAGCAGATGCCAGCCACAGCCACTTCCATGTTCTTTGTAAATGATGTCTGGATAGGGCACAGCCTGAGTTTGAGGCTCTCTTCAGCTTCCAGGAGTAGATCAATTTCTCTTAGCTTGTCCTCAGGCAAATGCAATAACCACAGAGCTCCAGGTAACATTGGCAGCTGGGGCTAAATTCCACATGCTTGTTGAAACTTATCACTTTTCAGAAAAGAATGCAGGATTCAGGGAATTTTAAACAGAAAAAACAGTTGAGTAGCTACTAAGTAGCCAAGTCAAAAAGGATGTGTCATTCTCAGAGGAGTCATGCTGACTTTTCTGGTTTCTTTCTGGCCCAAAGAACCTTAGTTATTTTATGCATAGCCTATTACTTCTGACCACTGACCTAAGAAGAAAGAAATCCTTTTGGCAGTGGGAGGAATTACATGAGCTCTTCTGTAGTTGCGCACGTGTTAAGCTCTTTTTGGAAACTGTAAGGTTGCAAAATGCAACAACTGTCAAGACTAGGTGCCTTTGATGTTTATGTGGCATTTGAAAAGGGGTTTTCAGGAACTCCATTTTGGATATAGTTACCAAAATGTCGACCTTTCCCCAGATAGGTACCTAGATCCTTTTCTTTTTGCTTATTTTTAGGTTTGTATTCAACCTTAAATGCTAGGCCAGATAACATCTTGCCTCTGAGCAAGACTTGTATGAGCTTGTACCCAGTGAGGTGAGCTTGAGTATGAAACAGGCCCTCTAGTTACCTGTCAGTTCTCTGAAGAGCTGGCTGGTGCTCAGCTTCACAGCTGTTTAACCATGAGAAGATTTGAACAGAGGGTTTCTTTTGTCTTCTGAATATGTATGATGCATTAAAAAAAAGAGGCTGTGTGTGATGCAAGCTCTCTATCAGCAGGTCAATGTGATGAGGAATATAGTGGTGAAACCAGATACTCTGAATCAGTTCTTATTTCCAGCAGCAGGTAAAATCTTATCCTTAGTGGAAACACATGGCTATCGATTCAGAGGAGACCAGAACTCCTTCTTGTAGTAATGTACAACATAAATATTTAGCTAACACTTCATAATTTAACTATGAACTTGAAAGGTTCACTGAGGTTCAGATGGACTCTTCATAAGTAAGCAAAGTATTTCTTTTTTTTAATTGTAGGGATCATATTTTCACAGCAATACTATTATCTTATATGCTCATCTCTGAAGATTTTTCTTTATCCAAAAGCAGGAAATTATTCTGATAACAGAGTGCATTTCTGCAAATAGTACCTACAAAACCACTTCCTTTGAAGAAATAACATAAATTGTAGGGCAGAAGCCATTTAGGCATCTTAAGTACTGGTTAAAGAATTAGGCATGATTAGTACAAGAATAAATTTTTTTTTATCAGCTATATTCTATCAATTTAAGAAGTTTCATGTGTTGTTCCCTGGAGGAAACTACCTGCTTGTGGCTGGAAAGTATACTTTTCAGGGGAATGAGAAGTTCATTAACCAGTGCATTTTTGTACTGCTGCAGACACAAGCAGGGAACCTGCTTCTATCAGTGGCAGGACAGTTGCTGATGATAGAAGATGGAAATTCTCATGTGATTCAAGATCTCCTGCTTCAGATGTGGAGATACCAAACAGGAGAAAATGTGTGAGGTGCAGTTAGGCACAGATCTTCACATTTCAATGTATTTACCAAGATACGGAAAAGAATCTGAGGCCCTGGTATAGAAAAGTCTCTTGAGCTTTGCTTTTGCATGTACATCAGCTTTCAGCCTTTATAAAAGTGTAGCAGAGGAGACACTGCACAGTCTGGAGAAGAGGGCTTTCTGTCCCACCAGAAATCTGCTCAGTAGCTTGTGGGAGATACAAAGCAGCTAGGAAAGTCAAAATTGATATGTTTTCAGGCAACAGAAATACCTGGAGGAGCAGTCCTTGTGTTCCTGATATAATACTCATCTGATATTCCCACTGCATTAAGAGCACAGGTTTTTTCTGCAGTCCTTAATGTAAGCTTCCAACATACCAAGGGCAATGAAGTGTAGCCACAATGAAATCCAGCAGCACATTCCAGCAAACATAATAGCTAAGCATAGACAAATTAGAATAAATTGTTAACAACCCTCTGCAGATGTCCCTACTTTGCTATATACAATACCTTCCCATTTTTGAGGCATCTTCAAAAGAGGTGGGTTTGTTTACAGCACTTTAACCAAATACTTTGCTTTACACTGTGTATTTCCCATTATGGTCATTATTCAAACATGGAAATGGGCAATAGCTTTATACTTACAGAACTCTGACATTGTTGTTGGAGTTTTGGTTGGTTTAAAATTTATTGTAATAAATTATATTTTTTGAGAATTTTAATTTGATTCACCAATTCCTCACTCTAAGAAGATTATTTTTTGGTGGGATTTTTTGCTATAGAAGCCAAAAACTATCTGACTTGTTAAAACTCATAGTGCCTGGGAGGCACTTCCAATCTACTGTATGAGGCATTTCTGAACCAGATTGCATCCACACAATTTAATTTAATAGCTCCTGATATATTTAGTCTTCACGAATTTCCTGAATCCCATTTTGCACCTAAATATATACATATATTTAGGGAGTGTGTAAGATGCTTGTAGCAATGAATTTAAATAATTATGCTTTGATCTATCTGTCAGAGCTGAGTACAGGGTAAGACCCCAAGTTTCTCTTGTTTGTTTCTTGAGGTTTTACAAGACCACATTAGACCCATGCTAGAATATGTGGTAAGATTGTCAGTGGTGTAGCCATATAAAAATCTATGGGAAAAATTTAGAAATAATTATACAACTTCTGCGTGAAATGTTAAAGGTGTTAAAGAAATGATTTTGAAATTTAATGCAACTTCAGCCTCTTTAGTCTATTTGCAGTCATGGACAGAATTTGTGTACATACAACTCACCTTTGGTGTTTGGCCATCTGCACCACCTTACAAAAGGCAGAAACCTGTCAGTGTATTATGCTCTGTCATGTAAACTTCATTAAATTTTTTTGCTTCAAAACCTTGTCAGATGTACAAGGATTACTTTACAAGTTCATTAATGATAAAAAACCCCCTGAACTCTCAAAGTCTTACCTAATAATTGGAAATAATTAATATTTCTCTGTTAACAGTAGACTGTGCTTTAAAAGACAATTAATGGTTTTTCTGCGCTACTAATCTTCCTCCAAAAGATTAGTTCTGATGATCACTCTTCCTTTTCTTTCCTCAGCTTTAAAAATCTCACACAGTTTTGGTTTTTTTTTTTTTTTGCCTTACCATATCTACACAGCACATTTTCATCATTCACCTGTATTCCCCATCATGAGATTTTATCAACTGTAAAAATAAACAGATGGAACACTAGAAAAAGTAGAATAGAGCACAGTTCTCACCTGATGACTGTGGTCTTTGTTTTTTTGAGATTCATATGAATTATGCCCTTGCAAAGCCTAAAAATAGATGAACTGATCCACCTTACTGGCTTGAAGAGAGTTGTAATAGATAATTATTTTATCTGTGTATGCCTAAGCTATCAAAATTGATATTCTGTATTCCTTCAATGAGAGCAAGACTGGAGTTAAAAAAAAATCTCTTTTTAGGCAAAGTAATTTAAAGAGACACTTGCATAATAGTTAGGTATGGGGTAATCATTTGGTTTGAAAGCCACATTTCAAAGGCAGCCAAATAGCTCATCTTTCATCAGAATTAGGCCCCACAATGGGAACCAGAAAATATTCACTCCTCTTAACAATAGTGTTTTAGTAATCATAACATTATCAAGATTTTAAATAAGGAGGCCATTGATTTTTTCCCCTGAAAGTTTTAGAGAAAGTCATATATTATAGGAAAAGTTCCAGAGTAGATACAGGCTCAGCAGAAAAATTATAGGATCATTTGATTTCCCTTGTTTCCTTAGGAGAGCTCCACGTAAAAATCACGTCTCAGTCAGAGATGAACAGTCAAGGGGAGAATCATTTAATAAAAAGTAGCCCTCAAGGATCAGAAACATTCTGACATATTGGTGTTTTCCTAAATACTCTCACCAATGCCTGCAGCTGATTACTTTAATAGGATTTTTCTAAAGGACAGATTAAAAATGTTATTTGTCAAGAGTGGCTATGATCAGTTCTGTGAAGCTAAATAAATCCTCTCTACTTCATTTATTATATGGCACCCCATGTACTTTAAAATTACAGTTAAAACAAATAAATAAATTAATTAATAGATTCAAGTGGGCCCCATAAGTTAAAAGACATGTCAGCCTTTCTTTTTGGTGTAATATGATCTTGCTGAGATAGATAAAAATTATGGATTATAAAAAACATGGCACAGTGTTCCATCAAGAAATGAAAAAAATACCTTCTTGTATCTTTATTTTCTTTGTCATTATTAACTTGACCAGAAAGATGATCCAAATTAAGGAAACCTGGAACCCATTTCTGTGCGTGAAAGTGTTGATTAACTGCCCAGAATCAGAGATCTTGTTGGTTCGAACAGTGGATATTGAGTTGAACAGGTTTGAATATTAACTTTATCTCTGGCATTTCAGTTCAAATTCATGCCATGCTTTTTTATCAGTGTAGAATGAAGACTGATGTATAAGGTAGAACTTTCAAGTTATAAAGTAAGGCACATCCGAACTCCTATTTTGTTGACATGATTCATAGGATTCTTTATGTGATGAAGACTTAATTACATTTTAATGATCAAATGGAAATAGTTTTCAGATCTAAAAACAGTTCTCAGAAATGCTTCTCCAAAGAGATATATCCTGTGCATGCCAGGGCAGGGTTTTCTCAGGACAGACATTTTTGCCTCTGGTAGCAATTTTTTAATTTTTTTTTTTTTCACTAGGGTTCCTGGATGTCAGATGCAGTTGTAGGGTGGTTAAAAGAGAATGAACACAGTGCAAGAAGTTCAAAGGGATATGCCCGTGATTGCCTATTTTTAATCCTATAGTGCTTTTGTAAAGTTAAAAGTAAGATAAAATTATTTTGGGAGCAAAAAGTGTATTCTTTATAGTTAAACTGCTCCACAGAGCAGTTATTACTTGTGAATGGCACTTAAAGAGACAGAAGCTCGATTAGCTTCATGTCCTTAAACTAGCTGAACACACAGATGAATAGCATTTATTTGAATACAGAGCAATGAATATTGAACTTGGTAATGTCTGGATTTTCCTTTGCTCTTCCGAGCTCCCCCAGCAATGCCAGGGTGCCAAATGATGTGTATCACTTCCCTGGAAGCCACCAAGCAATTTAAAAGCAAAGAATATGTGGGCAATGTGAGTGATTGCCTGCACTAAAGGTTTGGAGGTTTAAAATAAATTTTCCTGACAATGCTTAGTGGGGCTAATGTATCTTTTTTAAAAAACACGATGTAAACTAATGATTTTAATGGCTTTTGAAAAGTAAGTGCCAACATTTTGAACCTTAATCCTTTCCTTTATGTGAAAATAACATTTTCATAGTAAACTTATTAAAATAACAGACAAAATTATATAACTGAGATTTTTTTGTTGTGTGTGGTATTAACACTACTCATATCTGAGTATTAATAAATTGCTTACAAAGACACTCAATATACATGCTCAGTCTTTTTTGTCTTACAAACCACTATGCAGAATTGCATAGCAAATTAGAACTAATGGAGTTCTTAATCTTCTTTAGACCATCTATGGACTGAAGGTGTTCCTTGGACTGTAAAAGAAAGAAGAAGTCATTTCTTAATAAGAAATACAATGTTATTCTAAAAAGTTATGGAGGCTTATCTATGGACATAAGGATCCATGAAACACTTCTGTCACTATGACTGGCATTATAGCCATTCATTTGCTTTTCATCAAGAAAAGTCATGAAAACATAATTTACACTTTTTGTAAAATAAAATCCATAGTCAAGATAATTTTTTTTTAAAAAAATGAATATATAACTTCCTTAATTCATTTATAAATCAGTAGGTGCTCAATTTCATGTAATATTTACTTCCCAGATCTTCATAGTATTCACCTTTTCTCAAAGAATTTACCTGGAATCAAACAGATAAACTGCCTAACAACTGAAAGTGTTAATTGAAAAACTTACTGAAGAAAAAACAATGACTATTATTTCTCTTGTAAGTTAAAATGTACTGGCTTAGAGCTTTACAATTATTCATTATTCCTGTGCAGTTCTCAGCATGCAAAATGTTTATAAGGTAGGGATAAATGAAATTCTTCAGATTCAGCTATTTTAAAACTTATAAAATATTAAAAGGTAATATAAGGAGATGCATAGCAAACAATAGGAAGAACTGAGTTTAGATGATCAAGTGTTTTATTTTTTTCATGGTGCATTCTTTTAGTCTTTATTTTAATATAACAGTGTAATAATAGAAGAAAATGCATCAAAATGAGTCAGTGCAGTTGCTTCATGGATATGTTTAGTTTACACAGTCATAGTCCAAAATGGTGAACAGAGAAATGCCAGTGCCACAGCTGTGATTTCAAAAACTTTCCATTTTTCCAGTAACTGAAAAAGAAGCACATGAAATGCTGTCAGATTACTTAAGAGATCCAGATTTCTAATAAAGGTGTGAAACAATTATAATTTGTAGCTGCCTCAAAAGATTGCAAGGAATTGATAGTGATATGTATTGAAAACTGGAATAGATAACAGAAGTTGAAGGTGGCATTACGGCTGCAGGCACTTTTGTGTGCTTTGGAATGACTCTAAAAAGGTTATTGGTAGAAAGGAGAAACCAGGGAGCTAATGCTCATCTTGTCTCTGGAACTAATCTTTTTCTTCTGCATTCCGAAAAACCCCTCACAGGCAAAACATCACCTCTAACCTTGTTTTCTGTTCTGTGTTTTTTATTAACCTTTCTTTTCCAAATCTACAGTTTTCACTCGAGTTCAGTCCCGATAGCAATCTAAGTTGACTGATTATTATTTTTTTACGGTGAGTAAGGTGTTACCATGATATTATTTCAGCAGAAAGACCATGTTTAGTTGCCATGGCAATTAAACAATAATAACTGCAGTCTTTACTTGTCTATCACAGTTGTCAATCCAGCTCCTGCTTCCTAGTGCCAAATTTACCTTTTTTTTTGTTAATTAGTACTGCTTCATTCAGGTACTGCAGCTGAGCTTGTTCTGACGCAGGAAACAAGCAGTTTGAGCCTGTTGTAGCTGGATAGAAGTCTAGGCATCCATGGCATGGGTCAGTGTTGGTCAAGTGCTGGACTCGAGGAGCCAAATGAGTTAATCTATGTCTGAGATGACAGCTGAGATGACAGATAAATATGTGTTAAGCTCTGTGTTATGGTGGCCTTTGGGAAGCACAGACAACATTTCCTGTCAAAATTCTACATCAACATGAACATCCTTGGGCTACCAATTTTCTGATGCTTCTGGGATCTATTTAAGGTACAACCAATGATTTATCAGGAAAGAAAAAAAAAGCAAGAATAAAACACAAAACATTCAGACATCTGACTTGTTTCTTCTTTGAAGGGTACTTATGAAAAGGACATGATTTTCATTGAAAAAACAAGTCAGCTTTTGTAACCTTGGATTTCCTTAGATTATTGGTGTTATGGGTCTGGGATTACCTCCCAGTTACCATGTGGGACATATAGTTTAGGAATTCTGGGTTGGATCAGAGCATATGGGACAGAAAAGTGCAGCCCTTCCTCCGCTCTGTAACTTCCATGCAGGGGAAACCATGACTGTGTTCACAGGCCAAATGCAGCTGTGATTCACTAGTGCAGGGTCACACAGCTTGGGATGCTTCAGAGCACGATCCAGAAGGTGAGCCTGGACACAGCTTCAGAGCAGCAATACCAAGTGACCTGTTCTCAGCAGCTATTTCTCACATTGTGCTGACAAAATAAAAGTGGTCTGTGCACATCCCTTGTCTTTGTGCTTTCACTTTGTGGGACTGCACCTGATTAAAGAAATGTTCTAATCAATGAAACATCACTGGCAAGCTAAACCAGCCCACTTAATGTGTTGGACCATCTGACAGATGGTAACTGCTGGTGTTGTCCTTGACAATAAACAGTACCTTAATTCGGTACATTTAGCAAATAGAAACTGTCTCCCAAGTTGTAGACCATGGTTGTGGAGGTTTTTTGTTTGGTTGGTTTGTTTGTTTTGTTGTTTTTGTTGTCATTGTTTTTTACATTGAGCCTTGTCACCAAAATCCAAGGTCAGAATATTCTGATAACACACAATTCAGGAATTCTACAGCTGAGACACAAAGTCTGATATTGTGTTGGCCATTTATGCTCCCACCTATCACTATTAGAAGGTTATTCCAATAACCAGTCTGAATAATCAATTACAGGTAATTTGTTTCACAAGTGGTAATATTTCTTTTTACTTTTCAATACATTTTCCTTACTGGTCTGTACCAAATTTTTCACATCCTAAATTAACAGGCTGGCATTAAAAGAATTAGTTCATCAACCAGTTACTGAGGGGACAGAAGAATAAAAAGCTGAAGGATGAAAGGAAAGCTCCTAAAATTTATCTGGAAGTGAATAGAAACTTTTCTTCTATCAATATGAGACTGCTTAAATTATTTCTGACCCAGATCCCCAAAACTTTACATTTCCATATCCCTTCCCTGGGGCAAGTACCTTACAGGGGAGTTAGATCTGTACAAGGCCATCTCTTCTTTTGATACACTGTAATGACTTCTGAAGCCCTCTTGCCTCCAAATTCTGCTGACCATTCTCATCAATGTTGAAGAATGTTCAGGCTAGAAGGAACATATGAAGGAATGAATGAAGAAACAGCCCCAAAAAGTTTCTTTAATTTTTATTCTGACAATATTTTTTTATTACTACTGGAAATATCTTCCACCCTTGCTTTGCCTGACAGCTTCTATACTCAACATCTTTTCTGTGTCTTCATGGATGCTCCTTTTACTTCCTTGTTTTGTTCTTTCATTCTCATTATCTCCTTTTAACAGTACATCCCTTGGTTACTTCCCCTCTAGTGCTGTTCTTTTTGCAGTCTTGGGCCTGACACAGCATTGGCTTCTTTCACTCACTCTCCTCATAATCTGGTTTTATATCTTCACACATCAGACTTTTCAAGAAGGGGCTATCTGCTGATTTCTGGTGATTCGTCAGAACATAGCACTGCATCCTAGATCCTTGATTGACATTTCAGTGTTTCTGTGATAACAATTAGATTTTTTTTTAAAATTTTACAGTTAACCTCAGTTAACTGTAACCACAATGAAAGAACTTGGAGTGCACCCTAAGCAACTTGTCTTGAATTGCAGGAAAAGAGAAGTGAACACTGCCTCCATTGTTAAAAACAAAAACATCCTGAAAAGGCATTTAACCAGCAGTGCTCGTCCCAGAAAACATGAAAGTGGACAGAGAGAGAGAGAATGTTTTCCTGAGCCTTTATGTCAGATATGCCTTCACCATGGCCAGGGATTCACATTAAAGATAAACAAAAGAGATTTTATTCAATAACAGTCAAGTTGTAACAGGGTCAGACATACAACAGGAGAGCATGTCACAGCTGCTGACTTCTCAGTCTAAACAAAAACAAATTGACTTCTTGGCCTGTTTGCTTATAGAGGGAAGGTGCCTCAGCCCAAAATTTGTAAGGTTACCTTTTCTTGACCACTGAAAGATGCAGTCACACTTCTTATAGAAAAAAACCCTTCAATATCTGACAACAGACAGATTTTAATTCTCAGCTTACTTAATTATTTTCTTGAGCAATCTCTTCATTACAACAACAAAACCAGGGATTTAGGTATTTTTTATTCCTTTCACTCAAAAAGAAGCAGGTTAAAAGAAGGGGGCAAAGCAATATGTGCCTTCAAAAACCAAAAGAATTCTGTCTTGTTCAGATTAAGCTAAAATATTTTCAACAGAATAAGCAAAAGAAAGAAAAATCCTTTCAGCAATGGAGGCAATGTTAATATAAAAAGGTGATTTTAGAAGTCTTTTCCCGCCATTTTTTTAAATAAGAAAAAGTATCATTTATTATTTTCCTACAAGCATGAAATGATTGTATTAATATTTTTAAATTACCTGACATTTTACCTAAAGGATTATGACTTACAGTTCAGCAAATTCTCTCCATAGAGAAAAGCTGAAGGCAGCACTCTGAGAGACTGGAATGCCTGTGGGTATGATTTCACTATGTATGCTGTTGTGCAACAGGGACCTTTCTTGAAAATATATTTTCATTCAATTTTTTTTTTAATTCTACAAAATATATCAGAATCAATATGTTGAACAGAATTTTGCTAGTTTATCAATTTCTGAATTTGGGGGAATTTATTATATTCAGAATATTCTTGCCCAGACCCTAAACTTCTCTATCTCCAGAAATATGACACACAGCCATCACAGGGGAAAAAGCAAAGACTCCCCAGCTGTCTTTTTTAAAACCAAGTATGCATTGTATTGTTCTGGTTCTGTTGGTTTGGAGGGTTTTTTTCATCTCTATGAGGAAATAATCTTAACAGTACCTTCTCAAAAACGATTTTCAGTTCAATATTTTATAATAAAGCTCTCTTTTCTCCTTCTCATAGAGTAAGAAATGAGGAGCCAGTTGAAGGACCATATGGCTTAGAAGTTCTCATTTGTTTAGTTGATACCACAGACAGGAAATCAACGTATAGGAATTTCACAACCACATTTCCATCTGTTTTATGTGGGTGATGCCATCAAAGAAGCTGACAAGTCTTAGCAATCCTCCAGCATATGTCAGCTTTTGGTAGTGCTACAGGTCCAAAGTCCATTCTCACACCTGCCTCAAGCAGCAGCAGGAGCCAAAACTGGAGATGATCTCTGTGGAAGGCCTATGGCTACACAACATGGTTAGCTCTGAACTGTGATATTTCTGGTTTGAGCTGTGTTTGATAAGATATGCATCGTTTGTCATGGAAGTTCTGGTGTAATTACTACCAGCTGAAATAAATTTCAGTATACAAAGATCAAAACAAGATTTTTTTATAACATGCTGGCAGGCTATAAATCTGCTCATCAGGTGAAGGATCTACTGAGAGTTGATAGTTACTGGAGATCATAAAGGCCCTTTCTGAAATCAGACATTAAACCTCACAATCCCTGTGTGCTTTGAAGTCATTCCCACTCTCCATGTCTGGAGGGTGTAAAAGGAAACCAAAGTTGGATTTGTATGTCATTCAGAAGGAGAGATCAATTGAAACATTTAGGAATATTATTAGTGTCATTTACATGTCATGGAGAGTCTTGTAACTATGCTAGTTTTGATGATTTTTCTCTCAAATAAAAGAAGCTCAAGCTGCTCATTCTAGTTATTTTCCTCAAAAGACCAGAGAAATGGTCACTTATCAATTCAGCCTCTAAAGACGAATTTAATCAAAAGAAAATTTTCATTCTTGTATAAATAATCAACTGAATTTTGCAATTTAGATTTAACTGCTTGTGCTTTCACTTGCAGGTCTTAATTAGGATCACTATTGCATCTTGTAGACAGCTAGACTATTAGTATTTTTGGTAGCTTGCCACCATATTTGGCAGCCCAACAAAACTGCAAAAGCTGAAAAATAAGCCTATTAAAAAAGTCAGTAAAGCCAACATCCTTTCTGAAAGCTTTAATCTAGGTTTCCATATGCTGTACCTTTGCTGAGGGTAAAAATTATCAACCTGCTGCTCTGCTTCCATCTATCAGAGCATTTTCTCTGAATACCATTTCAGAAGAAATTATCTTTCTTTTGCTATCAGTCTGGATATTGATTATCATTTTCAGATTCTTATGCCTTTCATGTAAACACTCATGAGAAGGCTGTTTAGGTGTAAAGAGAACACTTTTATTGCTTGAAATTACATTTAGACTGCATGATGGATGCATGTCCTTAAATGAAAATAGAAGGTAACCTCACTTTTTTGTTGTACTTTATACCATCTTCCTGATGCATGGAGATTAACTTTATCGGCAAATTTGGAATTCACTTATTCTAAGGAACAGATCTTTAAAATCAGACAGGCTATAGAACACAAAAGAGGAAAGTCTGGAGAAAGACAGACTTTTTCTATTTTTGTCACTGTTGTGATTGTTTTTTTAGAACAGAGGTACTTCCATTTCCTTTCTTATTCATTGCCATGTCCATTTAAAGTGTAAACTCCCCATAATGATTAGTTCATTCTATGGGTTTGTATAATATCTAATAAATGTGCCTTCAGTATTTCTTGGGAGCTAGATGGAATACCAATAAAAGCAACAAATAATAATAATTATAACCTAACAGAAAATGTTTAGCTACTCATTAAGCCCATCAACAAAAGATATCAATTACTGATTAAGCACTATTAAAATGTGAGCTTCAGATAGAAATATTAGAGGTTAAAGATACAGTTACAAAGGGAACAAACCTATTTGTCCTATCTTTGCTTGCTAAGAAAGACCGTTTCAATCTCCTGATCCATAACAATGACATTGTAAAGGGCATTTCCTTTCCCAGTGTTTCAGGTTAGAAGAGCATTGTGAAGTAATCAAAAGAAATTAGAAGGCAGTAGCTTCTTAAGTGATTTGAGTGTTCTAATTAAGCTAGAATTCTTTGGGAGTTTTCACCTGACAAAACTGAGTAAGTTGAAGAATCCCCTGTGTGGTTTGAATATCAGCCCTGCATCTAACAGCAGTAGAAACCCTGAATGGGAAGTCTATAGTACAAAGTTAAATGTCTGTTTTAACCCCTGCTACAGATGAAATCTAGGGGAAAATGGAGACAATATAGTATTTACCAGAAACAATTTTTTCTTCTATATGGTTCTGTACCTATTTCATCTTAAGTGATATCTTCTCAGGCAGTTGAAATGTGCAGTGGTTTCATTCCCAGAAGCAAGCAAATTTTTCCTTATTCAAGTGATTTGATACAGTACATTACAAACACAGCAAAATTCACAACAGTAAGAAATAAATTCACTTTGTCTAAAGATGCTTTCTCAGTATCTTATTGATGCCAATATTTGCAGCCACTCTTTGCTGGGATATTTTCTCTCCTCTCCTCTCCTCTCCTCTCCTCTCCTCTCCTCTCCTCTCCTCTCCTCTCCTCTCCTCTCCTCTCCTCTCCTCTCCTCTCCTCTCCTCTCCTCTCCTCTCCTCTCCTCTCCTCTCCTCTCCTCTCCTCTCCTCTCCTCTCCTCTCCTCTCCTCTCCTCTCCTCTCCTCCCCTCTCCTCTCCTCTCCTCCCCTCTCCTCTCCTCCCCTCTCCTCCCCTCCCCTCTCCTCCCCTCTCCTCCCCTCTCCTCCCCTCTCCTCCCCTCTCCTCTCCTCTCCTCTCCTCTCCTCTCCTCTCCTCTCCTCTCCTCTCCTCTCCTCTCCTCTCCTCTCCTCTCCTCTCCTCTCCTCTCCTCTCCTCAAACTATTTTTTCCCAATGGGTTTATATTGAAAAACTCTCAATTTTTTTTCTTCTGCTTTAAATAAATAAAGATAGAGACCTAAAAGGAGAAACAAAAAAGTTTTTATGGATAATTAGCTTTAAAAATATGGTAGCAGAAAAATAATTCTTAGCATTATAGTCTTACTAAATTACACTTTAGGTAAGAAAATGCTTAAGCTGGTATTTAATTACCTGAAAATGTTATTTATTACCTTGAGCACTCCGATTCTATACTGATTATCCTTTTATTATGGTACAAAACATAAAGATTCATATATGCAGATTTTTATTTCTTTTCAGATTTGTGTTCCATTATATAAGATAGTCATTATAAAGAAAAAAAAAATCAAAACAAGATTCAGAACTTTTCAATTTGGAAGGAAAAAAAGAAATTTCTTATCCATCTGCAGAAACACTGCCATTTTATCCTTACTGTTTTCTATATATTTAAATAGATATATATTAATATATATATATAAAATGAACAGTATCAAGAAATTTCAGTAATAGTCTACACCAAAACCAAGTCTACCTCTATTGTTTATTATAACCTCACAAAAAGAAGATATTCTTCTCATTGGTTTAGTTATTCACATGTAGCACCAATCTGAGCTGCCTGACATGAAAGTACAAGTAACACAGGAGCAGGATAAGCTCATTTCTCTGCAGCTAAACAGTGACCTCCTGCACTGCCTCTGGGATTTTCCATGTGTGCTCTGTGTGGTGCTGTGAAGGATCAGTCATTGGTGCTGGGTCCCAGATCCTCTTAGGACCAATTTTTATGCACCAGTTGGTTAAAAGACCTTCATGCTGGCAGGAAAAGGCAAAAAGTGTTGATATTTCTGTGGTCTGACAGCCCAGAGAGCTGGAGAGGGGACTGGAAGCATGGGAGGGATCTTGTTGCTCCACACAGGCTTAGGTTATGAGTTAGACCCACCACAGTAACATCAAAGCAGGAATTCAGTGTTACTGCTAGAGATGATAGGAAACAGAGATGGCAGGCTAAGGCAAAATCCTGATGAGTAGTAGATGCAAAGAGTGAGAGAAATATTTTTGCTGGAATCGCAGGCAAGCTTTCTAGAAAGGAATTAAGAATAAATTCGTTTTTACATGATGGCTGTTTCGTAATTGGACACTTAATTATAACAAACATTACATATTTCTATTACATAAAAATAGTCACCAAATCTTGAATGAATAATTCTAATATCAAATATTATAAGAGAACACTATATGTAAGCAATATCAACACACATGCCAGGAAAAAAAAAAAAAAAAGAAAAAGGGAAAAAAGAAAAAGTAGGACAAAAATATTGAGTTATGTACAAGGAAAGAAAAGTTTCAGTCCTGCAGGATGAAGTTTAGGCATATTATTCCATTTCAGTGTAGGAAGAAGCAAATTGATCCTTCTGCACAGTCTCCAGAGGCTGCTTCTGTACGCAGCCAGTGTGTGATTTCATGTGACTCTGTGTGAGCAACCCAGTTGTCTTTCATGTATGCTCCAACAGAAGTCCACCTCAGTGACTTGGAGTCATTTGGGAATTTGCTTTGAAGATGATGATGGCAATTTTTAATACATAAATTTATTACTGTTGGAAATTTTCTATATTTCTGGTGTTACTCCTTTCCCCAAAGTTAAGCTGAGCAGTATTTTCAATGTGTCAGATATGGAAATAATAAATACAGAAATTCTTTCTGCTTTTATGCTTTTGTGGATATATAGTAAGCACTTTCTAATACCTATTATAGACACAAGGAAAAACTACAATATTCAAGATAATAAAATTAAATTATTATAGTTCCACTAGTTTGAATGAACAAATGGAAGAAATAGGAAAAGTTGCATCTTATTGACTTATCAACCTGAAATCGTCATACACTGATTACTGTTAGAAGGGGAGCAGGTGGTGATTTAAAAGTAAAAAAACAGAATAGAAAACATAATGTGATTACTTCTAGTGCCAGTATCATAAGGTCACTGTCAGGCTTTTTGCTGTCTGACTGATGACTTCTGCTTTTCCAGAGTTGGCGACACTCCAGGTGGTGCCCAAGCTGCGGCAGCCCATCCACAGATGTTTCATTAAAGAAGCAGGATATTAATAGTGTCCCAGTAATTCCACATCAACTTCTTTGAACTGGCTCCCTCACAAGATTGTGAAGCAGACCCTGTCCCTCACACACCAGCTGGCTCTGGTCCTGCTGGTCTCTGCCCATCTGCTTTTGCCATGTGCTGACCACTACGCCTGATTATTTTTCATTTCTAGATCAGTGGCTAGGGTGGCATGTATAAGCAGGTTTAACATTGCTGTGGACCAAGTAGTGTTCTAATCTTTACACATAAAAGTAAAATTTAGAACATCAGAAATACAAAGATTAATACCATAATGGTGAAAACAAATATGGACTGTTATACAACTAAAATACCATCTTAAGATTTTCCTGCTGTGAGACAGAACCACAAAAATAAACGTTCATCTTACAAAATTTGGACTCTGCGGGTCCCAGAATTATGAAATTAGTGTAATTATATCCCAAACATACTTATAGCAAATCTCTCTAACTATGCAATTAGAACTTCAACTGATCCAATTATGTGATGTAATGGTGTAGAGTAATTATGCATAATGACACAATTATAATTTGTGATTATATCATAAAAAGGAATCTGAAACTTTCAGAAAGAATATTGGGCACAAACTGTCATTCTTTGTTTTAAGCTGAAAGGACTCATCTGTTTCAGACATCTATTCCAAAATATTTATGTCATGTTGCAAGTAAATGCTATATTAGCTGGGGAAAAAAAAAAAAAAAAAAAATAAAGGATGAGTCAGAGATTTAGTTGCTTAAAAATGATTTCTAGGGACAGAGGAATGTAGCATTCACTACAGCAATGTCTAAAGCCATTTAAAATGCACTTTTTAAAAAGTTCTGAAAGGAAATTTTTACTATGTCTGTTAGAAATTCTGACTGAGTAGTCTGTCTTGACACTTTTCATCATAGTACCTGAGCACCCTTCCTAATAGTTGCTGGGAGCATCTCTATAAAGCAGTCCTCTATAAAAAACAGATAACAGTGAAACTTCAAGAATTTATATAAAAATATTTTTATAACAGGAAAATACATTTTATGGCAGGTACATATCTTGTTATTATTTTTCAAAAGAGATTTTCTTCAGCTGAAACCAAAAAAATACACATCCACTACAGAGATGTAGAAGGTGGATAAACTCTCTGGAGACAGCTGCCAGCTCTTATATTTCTCAGCGAGTCTGAAGTCACAGTTGATGAAAGGAGTTCTGTCTCCTCTACCTAAACAGTGGGAGTGAAGCCAAGTGTCTCATAAGAGCACCATGCCATCGAGCATGGGGAGGCCTGGAAACACTGAGGACAGATCCAGTTGTTCTAATATTGGGAAACACCCCAAAGTGATTTCCTTTGGAGACATCCCTATAGCTTACTCGTACATATTTTTAAATTATAGAACTGCAAACAATGACCACTGCACTTTCTGTGAATGAACTCCACACCTTCTATCTCTTATTATTTGTAAGTGGATAATACCAAACTAGCAAAATCCTTTAAATATAACTCTTATTACTAATGAAGTTCAATATTTGAAGTGCTTTTCCAAAACTTGTTCCAAATCATCATTCAACATGGCATTTGCAAACAGTAGGAAAATTTGATTCTAAAGATAATTCTAAGAAGACATTTGTCATTATGGATGGGATCACTCTGACTAAATTCTGGACATCTACTTTGAGTTAATAGTATAGGTGTACCACTGTTGTGGTATAATTGGGAATAGAGTCAATTCTTACCTCTCTGAAGTAGATTTTTAAAAGAACTCAGATGAATGAGACTAGAAATATCTGTTCCCTGTTTACACAAAATAAATTATTTCATTATGCTCAATGAAAATAAGATTGCTTTATTTTTGTGCAGAGATATTAGGAAAAGTACTGGTAAATTTATTATATAATCTGTATTTAGCCCTGAAAAAGATGTATATCAGCTTTTGCAACTCTAAGTATAATGTCTCATGAGTGATTAATCTATGTATATGTCTGAATTATCTGAACTCTGATGCGATGGAAGTCTTTTCATTTTGAAAGATGGTGGAAGGTACAAACATTGTCTCAGACATTATTATCTGTTCTACCCTTGGAGTGCTCTTCTGAGCATTACTTCTCCATGACTTTCAGTCAAGATGCTGTATTGGTTCTAACAGTTCCAGCAGACAGAGTTTTGAAAGAAGAGATAATGTCCTTTATTACACCAACTGATATAGCCAGGAAAAAAGTCTTTAAGTATTACAGGTTGACAAACAGACGCTGAGCAGAATATCTTACCTTAATGTTTTAGATATATTTTTCTAGTAAAGAAGATTTTACTGCTCTTAGTTTTGTTTTTCCTAGAATTACTTTAATATAGAACATATTTTTGCCTTTCCAAGAAAACCTGACTTTTCTATTTCTGAACTGGATAAATGAATCAGGAGAGAAAGGCCAGCAACATATAAAATCTAAAGAATATTATTTAATTATTTGCCGGGGCGTTGAGAAATATGTAGCTAACAAAGGAAGGGTAAGTAAGATTTGAAGAAAAATTGAGGTGTAACAACCTAATATTGAGATGTACTTACACTGAAATAGATCAGGACATAATTTTCTTATTCAGTAATTATCCTTGTAATTAAAAAGTCAAATTGAGAAGTCAAGAATCCAAGTCACAACCCCAGGAAAATACACTCACTTGAGATGCAGAAAACTCAGACATTCCAGACCAAGCAACAAGGACTGTTCTGAATGATTCTGGGCTTGAATAAATATGACATTTTATATTTAATCAGAAAAATCTCATTGAAAAGTTTATCTTTTGGCAATTAAAAAGTTTCTGAAAGAATTTCCAGACCAGGTTTTCTTTCTTCTAACAGATAGTAGAAAGAAAGAAATAAATTAATAAAAATCTATGATTTATTCACTGTGGCAAAAAATAGCAAGGAGAAAGGCTTAAGGAACAAGAAGATCCATTCTGAACTTTTTCAAAAGCCAAAAGGTGAGAAGATATCCACATAAAATGGCTAATAAAAGGGAACAAAGGAGGGGAATGCATGAGGGACAGTGCTTACAGATAGCTCTGTTTCTCAGGAAGCAGTTACTGACAGATCCTGGCACAGTCTCACAGACAGTATGGAAGGAATAACATAATTCACAATGACAATATGCCAAAGAAGATTGAAAATGTGGAAAAACTGATTCTGATGATGAGAAAAACCAACACTAATATGAGTATTGTCCAATCTTGGTCATGAGAAACTTCAACTCTTACACATAACTTCATTAGTACATAAGTGTGCTGGTTTGAAAGCAAAACCAGTGAAAGACTCTAAGTCAGAAACACAATTTAATAAGAGGAAAAGAAATAAAAGAAAGTAAAATAAAAGTAATAGTAAAAAAAAAACCACTGAGAGTCAGAATACAACCTGACACCCTGTTAGGGTGGTAGCAGCAGTCCAGATGAGATGATCTTGTCGAAGCAGTGATCCTGTAGAAAGGTCTGGTAGCTCTTGTCTCCTCTGGGAGTCCAGTGGATAAAAAGCTGCCTGTGCTGTCCCAAACCCTGGATTTATCCAGGTGGGAATGCTTGGCTCCTCCCCCTGGGCAGAACATCTCCCAATGGGCTGATCTCATTCTATGAGTCATGCAGTGGGTCCTTGATGGCCCATTAAACAGAGATAACTCCCAGAGGAAGTTATCTATGAGTCATGGGCAAGGCATTGTTAGGCTCGTTAACAGAAGATAAGGAAAACACTGCCCCACCTTGGCTCTAACGGCTCATGGGGATAGAATACAAACCTTGGGCACAATTTTACATTGTAACCTAGGACAATAAGGAACAAAACACTTAAATGGCCTTGAATTTCCTTACTCTTTCTTTTCTTAATTAATATATCTGACAAACTAATGTACATTTGGTGCATATATGGAGAGCACTAGCACTGACAGCTTTAATTAAATAATCAGTTGTTATGGATTATGTAGCTACTTAAGATTATTACTTAGAAGATTTTCTTCATTATCTACAGCCTTGATACCTAGACAAAGGACCCAGGGACATCCTACTGGATGGTTTCCAAAGAAATTGCAAGAACTTTACAAGTATTAAGTGCTGAATCCAAAGCAAATATTTAGTAAGCTGACCTTTTTAATCTTCCATATTTTTACTGTTAATAAAAGTCAGGCAAGAAGATTTGAATTTAGATACCCTGAAGAAATTTGCCAAGATTTGCAGTTTCAGCAGTTCCAGGATCTCATTTGGTTCTTTTATATTAAGAGTAGTGGGTTTGAAGAGTCACTCTGTATCTTCCTGATGTCAATTTGGCATCAAACCATCTTTTTTCAGGGACTCACATTCTGAACAAAAGGTAGGAGATGGTCACAGAAGTATTAGCTGATAAAGTGCTTGGAAGAATAATTGCAGTTGATTAAGTAGAAGCATTGTTAAAAGGTCACTTTTCCTGGAAGCTGACTGTCCAAGCTTATCCTAAATTTTTGATTGAAATATTTCTATCATTCAAGGTCATAAACACTCTCAAATACATTCCCTTAGTTACTTAGAGGCTTTTCAAATATTCAAGTCACTGTTATTACAGCAAAGCCAAGAATAAATTTTCAACTTGCATTGAAAAGCCTATTACTAAAAATAGGTTAGTGGTACTTAAGGACAAATGCTCTCACAAAAGCATATGTGATTCTGAGTGAGAAACTAAATGGTCAGTGCTGATGAACAAATAATGAGAATATTTGGTCAGCTTTGCCAGATGCAGATGTAGATGTGTAGAAATCTCTGGCTTGAAATCCTAAAAAACTTGGCACTCTTTGTGACTTATACCTGTTAATGGACAGGGATGACAATAGTCAAGAGCTCCCCAAGAAACTAACCTGAGACAGAGACTTCCATGGTAAGAAAGTTTGTGCTGTCTTTTCTGGATAAATAAAAGAGACTGTGTATCAGACCATGTCTGTATGATTATTAGGTGGTATTTTGAGGAGTATTTACTCAAAATATGTAATGGTTATATATATATATATATATATATATATATATATATATAAAAATTTTAAAAAAATTATATATATTTTTGATAAAAATTCAGCATGAGCAATCAGTGTGTAGTTGCAGCCTAGAAAGCCAATGGAATCATGGGCTGAATCAAAAGCAGTGTGGTCAGCAGGTCAAAGGAGATGATTCTCCCCCCTTCTCTGCTCTCATGGGACCCCACTGGAGTATGGAGTACAGTTCTGATGTCCCCAAACATAAGAAGGACATGGAAGTGTTGGAGCAAGTCCAAAAAGTTGAAAAGAGGACTGAAGCACCTCCCCTGTGAGATCAGCTGAAAAAGTTAGGGCTTTTCATCCTGGAGAAGAGAAGGTTACATGGGCAACCTTCCACTATCTGAAGGGGATCTCCTGGAGACCCAAAGAGGAACTCTTTGTCAGGATGATTGGATAAGGCCTTGAGCAATCTAGTCTAGTGGGACATGTCCCTACACGTGGCAGGGGAAGTTGGGACCAGTTGGTCTTTATGGTCCATTCCAACCCCTTAACACTCTCTGATTCTATGATGTGGTGACTATAATCAATATATTCATTGTATAACTACCTGGCTACTTTTGTAGAAAGAAATCCATGTACTGTTTGTAAAAGTAGTCATTAACCTATGGCTGATTATTCAGACTTAGTGTTTTTCTGGAAAATTTACTCTTTAACCCAAAATACAACTCTGCCCATTTAAACTGTTTAGATCCATAACTTGTGATTAGGAAATCATCTTCATGGCCAGCCAGGCAATGCAATCTGCCATCTCACATTTAGCAAGAGGTTTGAATAAAGAGAGGATTTGAACAATTTATTCTAAGATCCTAGGTAGAAACCACTAGAAATAACACCCAAATATCTTCTTGCAAATGGCAGAATGTTTTGATAAGTTACTGTTGAGTAAGTTTCTTCATTTGTTTGTGGCTGGGAGAAAGATGAGGCTGCTGAATGGAAATGGTAAAAGAGTGGATTTTTTAAAAATTCAGGGTTCTAGACCAAGATACACCTGAACTCTGAAGACATTTCTCTTAAATAGATATGAATCATGCCTTAAAAAGTCCTGCTTCATTTCACTGACTATAAAGGGAATTCAGGAATCTGGTCCAGTTCTAGGTGTTTACAGTACAGCTGTCTCTGCTTTGGTTTAGTCTGCCCTGCAGCCTGGTGTGACTGGGAGATGGAGCTGTGTTATTGGAAGCAGTCAGCTGTAACTGTGGTGGAGTCTGAGTCTGAAGCAGTGCAATCTTTTTTACAGAAAATCCTGAGTTGTAATCCCGCATCTTATTTCTCAGCCATGGGATAAATAGTTATCCATGACTATCCATTTCAAATAAAGCAAAGCTCCTTCTTCAGGGGAGCTCACTTGATTGTAAATTTAATGAGACTTTAAATCTGTATGAAGTGCATGATTTAGATAAAAGCAACTAAAATAATACTAATGTAGTTTCTTTTTTTTAAGAAAAAAAACCAAACAAAACACATGCTCACTTGCAAAATAACCAAGCTGAAGGCTGCAGTGTAAAGTCATGTAATGTCTGAAAATTGAATGGCTTTTGGGGGATCCTCTGTTTTGCTGCTGGAAGGAAAATCCTGGTATGAATGACATGGATCTAAAACTTTCAGAATTAGAAGAAACCTCAGCTGGTGGCTTTACACTTAGTCTTAGGGCAAAAAGTGGGAGTTTTTAAATTGACATGACTTGCTGATATTTTTCTCAGAAGGATGCATACAGATTACACTAAAAAATGGATAATCACAACTTAAAAAAAAGGAGCAACAATTGTTTAGTCTTTTCAACATCTGTTGTACTACTGGGAATATTTTCTTGGTGGTATTAGAACATTTACTAACAAGTGAAAAAAATTGATTTTTCTAGTGCTTATTATAAAAGAGGAAAAAATTAATAAAATTTACTGAAAGCTTTTTTTATTACATTTAAAGCCAAATTTATTGGCCAAAAGAATGTTAATTTATTTTTAACATTTTTATGAGAACATGAAAAAAAGGAAATAAATGCCTTCTGGATAGAATCAAGAATCTATTTACCATGTTTGCAAGTGGCACCTTGAAAGACTAAGTGACTAGTCTTTGGTGGTTTCATGATTGTTCCCGAATCCTTGATCATTTAAAAAGTCATAATTAAGTTTCACAATCCCTCATGTCAATGGCAGATATTGTCAATCTCCTATGGTTAAGAGATGAATAACATTAAGTACTAATATGTTGACATTCAAGATATCACTTAAAAATATCTAATTTGAAAAATACATTGTTTTGATAAACTTGTACTAACCAAAGACAGTTAAAAAATGCTGTTATGATATCTGTAGATCAGTTTTGAACAAAAAGACTGAAAGAGAATGTATTACTTATTCCTCATTATCCCAATTATTTTCAAATATTTTTCCTGTAATTATTTTTTCCTATTTTCTTCCATAACATCCATAAATTTTGTCACATCAAGGTGGTTTTATGTAGTTAACATTTTGTTTCAAATGTAAATTATTTCTTTTAATGAACTTTCTGGCAACTGATGCTAATTTTCATAAATATTCTCCATGATTAATTTAAATTATCAGATCAGTACTTAAAGGAAAACTAGTTACGGAAAACAAAACACAGTTATTTTACTAATTCAACCACTAACTGCTGTGAGTAATTTATGAGTGCATACTTTCAGGATAGAACCACATTGTATCACTGAGAGAAATTATGCACTGGCATGAATAAAATGGTAACTATTATCATACCAATAACATCTCTATTTCTAATTAGGCTCTAATTACCCCTAAAGCATTCTTAGTAATTTCTAAGGGTTTTTTTT
The DNA here is from genome assembly GCA_910950805.1 of Acrocephalus scirpaceus scirpaceus. Lineage (NCBI taxonomy): Eukaryota > Metazoa > Chordata > Aves > Passeriformes > Sylviidae > Acrocephalus > Acrocephalus scirpaceus. Next base: position 141,552,892 of record OU383773.1, on the reverse strand, counting down.
TTTTTATTACTACTACTATTCCTTTGTCTTATGATAAAAATCTCTCATTTGTAACACAAGGTTGACTATATTTAAGCAAAATTTAATTTTTTATGGATGTCTTTATTCTTGAAATGCTGATACTACACAGGAGTGAAACAAAACAAAATTAAGGGCTGCTCTAATCCATTCTAGAAAGAAGAGCTTAAGATCCTTCATGTCTCATGCATGAAAAAAAAAAAAAGGAAGAAAAAAGGATTAAAGAAAGAAAAAACCCCACATAATTGAATTCTGTATAACAAATTATTTCTAAATTACTCTTGGAAGTTAAAGGGCAATGTTATACTGCAGCAGTAAGGGTGAGCTGTGTTACATGGTTTTCAAAATGCTCTTAAACTGTGTGCATCCTCAGAATGTTAATGATGTTAATGTAATATTGACTCTCATCTTAAGGGAATATTTCATATACCTGTACTCCCACTTATCTTCATTGCAAACTCAGGAATCCATGTAAAATATTTGCCATTCAACCTCAGTTGGGTCTTGTTAGACGACCCTTTTGATCTCATCTATGCTCTGTTCACTCCTACATGTCTCCTAAGGGCACTTTCAACACAATCATTTGTTTAAAATTTATAAAATAACAGTTCCAATAAAGAAAGAAAATATTTAAGTGGACATTGATTTGGAGGTAAAGGAAAAAACACCCATTACACATGTTTGGAAACAATCAATGTAGGAGATGAATAACTTACCTGCCTTATTAAGGTAGTGGGATCCTAGGTCAGAACTTCAAAACTCAGTGTTTCCAAATCTCCTTCTCCAATTGCCGGGTACCACTTGCAATGTGACCATTATCCATACGCATCTCACAAGAAGCCGCCTGCTCTTTTCCATACAGATTTCAAAATCCCTCTCTTTTCTGGTATGATGGATGCGAAATTGCTGATTGGAATTTTTGGGGCTTTGGTAGTGTGGTAGTGTAAGCTGCAGCAGCTCCTACAGCTGCCTATTTGATCTTTAGCACTTTGCCTTGACTTTCAGCTAAACTTGTCTCACCAGTTGTGCCTTTCAGAACCCAAAGGAATACCAGGTGCATGGTGTGGGAAATGAAGGGAATGTATTGTAGCACGGTAGGAAAGGTAAGACAAGGGGAACAAGGAATTACAGATGGACTCTGTGAAATGGATCACTGGGAATGAGAGGATTAGGAAATGTGAAGGTTTGAGACAATTTGGGGACTACTGTTCTTATCAGCTGGTAGAGCTTGACAATGCTCAGCCCTAACCCTAAAGTTGCATCAGTACTCTCTCACACCACACCTCAGCATAGAAAAAGGTGGAATGCAAATAATTAAACTGCAAAATCAAGAAGTAAAATTAAAAATTACTACCATTCATTTTTTTTTTTAACCAAAAATGATTTTTTTTCCTTGCTGTTATAATGATCTTGGTCAAGTGCAAGAATCAAGAATTTCTCTGTATGAGTTTAAATTTCTTTTTTTCTATAGCCTCTTGAGTTTTGGAATGAGAATTTTTATCACCTGATATTCTACTTAGCCCTACAGGAAATCAAGGGACAAGTCTCCAGTTGTACAACATACTTATGAGGCTTAAAGATAGAGAAAGCCATTTTCAATTAATTCACTAGTTTTTCATGTCACCTAATACAACAGGCTTTATAGAATATTCGTGAGAAGAAAACAGACAATATTAACAGATCCTCTGAGTAAGGCCTTGAGTAAGCAGAAGAGAAGCATTCTTTAACAGCTTAGAATTCATTATTTCATATTGATTTCAAATGTTTTTAGTGCCTTCCTTTCCATGCATTCAGTGTGCACATAGGTAAAGGATCTTATCATTCTCCAAAAGTAGTTCCTATTCTCATTAACATGAATGTCAAAATGTCTAATTGATTTAGCAATCATAGACAAAGCTTCATAATTTAGCTTTCCAACCAGTCCTGACAAGTGGAAGATTTGTGAAAGATTTCTTTTTTTTCTGCTGCTCTTAATAGAGAATGAATCCATATCAGGGTGATAGCATGAGTGTGTTTGTTTTATACACACTTTTTTTCTTTTTCTGTGTTAAATTGAAAAGTTAAGGCTTATGTTTCTTCTAACTTCATCTGACTCAGTGGAGCATTTTGACAGGTACATAACTTTAGATGGTTTATTACTGCTATTTAAAGTCAAATGCAGTTCACATACCTTAAAAGGTATGGATGATCTGGGATTCTTATGTGATCTAACATGGAAAAGAAGCTATTCTTCAAGACTGCTCAAATCACAGGTATTTTTCCAAACAGTTAAAATGAAAACAAGAAAGAAGAGAGCAAGATTTTATAAACTAAAAAGAAAACAAAACCAAGAAAACTCAACAAACCAAACACGTTATTCGAGTTATGCTAGTTTTCATTTCTTACTTTTGCAGCTGTAATCTGCTTCCTGAAAACTGTTTGCATGAGGAAATGTGAGTACATACAGCGAGTAAAGCTCCACAACAGGAAATTTTTTGTGCATGAAGAAAGCCATCTTCTTCAGGAACACAGTTGGATATTTTATTTATGAGTACTCCAAGGAAAACACATTTACTAGGCTTTCGGTATTTTCTTCCTCGGGAGGAGGTGCTCAAGACCCCCCAAATACACAGTGAAGTCTGGTTTTGAATACTTGAACTGAGAAGTGGGAGAAAATAAAGAGTATAAAACCTTTAAAAAAGCCATGATCCAGTTAAGATAAAAGAGAAAGTCATTAGCTGCTTACTAATGATGCAATCATCATTTGCCTAGGATAGAGGTTTCAGTCTACACAGTCTCCAGCATTCACAGGAACTGAAGCTGCTCAGCACCACAGAGAAGCCCTCAGGCCATTGCAGAGCACATTTGCCAAACATAGACATTATCTCAGCCTTTGCTAACCTAATTAAAGGCATTCTGTCACATAAAACAATGTGAAGCTGGAAAAACCTGAAACACCAGAGCCCTGTTTTGAAAGAGTTGCACTCTTTACCAATGCTTGCTGAGCACATATGGCAGCTGCTTTATTGAAGGCTTTCCCATTTGTAGCATTTTAATATCTGCCTGCTCCAACTCACTTTCTTGTGGTGGCAGCGTGGGATGAAGCAACCCACACTGTGAGAGCTAAGGTGGACTGTACCAATGCAGCCAACTCATTTCTCAATGAAACTCATTGTTGAGACATTAGGAGTTGGATACTCATTTAGGAAAACTTCAAATCTTTCTTGCCTGCATGTTCTAGTTTCTCTGAATACTTGTCCATTCTTGCACCATTTTCACAAATAGCCCTTCAGACTACCCTTAGGACTGACTTCAGTGGAAAAGACCTGGCCATATTCATTGGACCAGTCCATTGTCCACCTTTTGTATTAAAAACGGGTTGGAACGCTTCTCCATCCACTTGAAAAGGAAATTGCAGTTTTCTTGTTAGCCTGAACAAGTCCAAATACAAATCTCAGGTAAAAGCCCTCAATGTTAACATGCAAGTAGTGTTGGAGTAAGAAGAAATGAAAAGGAAGGGTAATTTCATAAAGCTGGAAAGGACATGGTTTTACTAGTCTGTAGTGTAGCAGAAGATATTCTTGTGGGAATGGGGCTGACCTTAGAATTGGTCTCAGCTAGAGAGACATACTTTTGTTCTAAGAACTAATTTAATAAATCATACATAGATTATTTCATTCTTATATTGCTATGTATTTAGAAGTCCTCTTTAGGGCACAAACCTCTTTCATTAGTGCACATGGAACTGAGCGTTCCAGTTCAGACTTGTCACTTCTGCTACTGCAGCTTTTTCTTTATGTCTGTTTGTGTGTTGCCAAAGTTAATGCTCAAGGTATATTTACTCCTAGCCTGAAGTGCTTAAATCAGGTGTCTGATCTAGAAGCATAATCACCTTCTATTTATCCCATTGTCAGTGGTGAGAAATATGCACCTTCCCACTGAGTGGTGACAGAGGCCCTACCACAGCCATCTCAGTTTCATATCTCAAGTTCTGTGGGGCAGTGGGATGCATCTACTCTTGGTTAAGACACCCAGCTTTAGATATCTGATACTTAGATATCTGAATCTAATTCAGTCAATGTAAGCTCCTTTCATAGTCCAAAAGGCAAGTATGGGTGTTGTCTGCTCCAGTTAGATGTTATCTTAAAATGGATTGCATTGTGGAAAGAATTTTTTTTTATCCCATGAATCTCGGTGGTGTCTTGGGTAATTTTTTTCGATTCAGACGTCTAAATTTTAGATGCCCAGTTCTGGGCAGATGATTCATCCCTGTGTTGAAAAGCCTCCATTAGCAGTTAGTCATACACTGAATCCAGTGAGTGACAATATCACCTTGAGTCATGCCTATGTAACCTATTAGATGCTTTTTCTCAGAATAGGAGGTCAATAGTTGCTTTCTGACTTCAGACATTTAATACCCATAGTCAAGCAGGTCCTCTCAAGGACTCTCACTCAAGGGTGTTTTACTGCTTTTCCTTGGGTGTTCTGTATTCAAGGTTAAAGCCTGTGTAGACTTTGATATTTGTTTTTGATGTTGATGGAAAAAGGTGTAATATCCCTTTCACCCCTGAGTCCCCAATCCTTCCCTTGTTTGCTTCAGGAAAAGAGATTGCTACGCACATCACTTTGAAGTATCCAGAGAAAGACAGAGTGAGCCTGTACATGGGAAATAAACTATTCTCCCTGAACTGGGGTAAGAAGAAAACCTGTGGCCCTTGAGTGGATGTCTGGAATATTTCAGATGTACGGAAGTAGCTTCAAGGTGATGGAGGAGGGGGGATATTGGAATTAAGTGGCTGGGCCATCTCCATGTCTGGAGGCAGCCTTAAAGGCTCTGAGTAATATCCATGAGCAGCACCATAGCAGAATAAGGTATGATGACTGATGTCCCCTCCTGCTCTTTCTGCCAGAATCTCTCCCTTTGTGAAAGACTTTCAGTTCCTAATGGATTGCAAAGACAGCAGGACCTGACTGTCAGAAATCTTATCTTTCATATGTGTCTTTTTAATTTTTCTGTTTGATGTTGTAGTCAATATCTCTAGGGGCCATGCCTCTGAGTCCAAGCTAAATGAATGTATTGTTTAACTGTTATCTCCTAGATAATATCCCAAATAAAAAGGTAAGTAGTAGCTCCATCAATTAAAACAAAAATATTTTTTCTCTCTAAATTGGCAGATGGAAGGGGTTCCAAAGTATGTTGAAAGTCTCACACAAGCAAAATCGTGAATGAAGAAGAAAAAGAGTGGGGGAGACAAAGATGACAGATGGCAGTAGATTTTGATATCTACCCTTCTTTTCAACACATAATTAACATACTCTGTAACATGCTAAGAGGTTCTGAGAACTCCTAATCAGGGCAATGTGGATCAATGAGAAGGATAGATAAAAAATAGCAAAAGATGGTTTGGAGAACTGTGAAACTTGTCTGATTTACTGCATGAATTACAAGACTGAAAAGATATGAAATTACTCACACAATATATATTTCAGCTACCTACCTGAAATGAAAATGCTTAGAAAGTGTAAGATGACTCCTTTATCTTTTTTCTTTTCCCTCTTTGAAGGACACCAAATTTTTTCATTAGTCGTATATTTTTAATGAATGAGAGCTATGTGATAATTAAAATATTTTTTACTATGTGTTTTAGAATGGAGACATTTGCATGACTAGTAATAGATGAGAAGTAATAGATATAAATGGGATAATAGGAATAGCAGACACGTTTGACAAAGATGAAGAAACTACTTAAGAAGACATTCTAAAGAAAAGTAAGAAGAAAAACACAAAACAATAAAAGATTCTGTGACACTTTAATTATGCAGTTAACTTAAAAAAATTGACAGCATAGGTGAAGTAAATCAGTTTAAATCAATATTCATTCAAGGATGGAACAGAGATTGTAATTCTGCTATATCCTCGTCAATGTTCCTTGTATGTGTGAAGACATATCTGTAGTGTGATGACTCTACCACAAGCAACTTTAAGTACTTAAAATAATTATCTATTAACATAGGTAACTTTTATAGTCATAAGTTGACTATAGTTGACTTTTCAAAGAACAAGTTGTACTGTTAAAAGCAGATCCAACACGTCTCTTGACATGATAGTTGACAGATTTCTCCAACAGTCTTTTAGAAAACGCAAGAAGTAGGGTTTTGTGTATAGTTCTAATAGGCAAATGGGTCACATAGATGAACGTCACTTGGAGAAATAAAATACCTTGTGCTCAAAAAGCATGGATTGCTTGTGTTTAAATATTTGAAATACTAAACACAAAATACGTCTGTAAACAAGGTTTTTAATAGTAAGATAAGAGAATGAAAAAAATAAGGGTAACTGAATGATATGAAATAAAGGACAGTGTATGAAAATGACAACCTTAGAAAGCCTGCTGGAAAACACAATGGGAAATCAGAGTAAGTAGTTACATATTAAAGGTCTTGAAAAGATAGGATAAAGTAATAATGACTTATAACTCTATAAGACCTTGCAAAGAAATTAGCACAAATCATAAAGGGATCTTTACCCACAGTATTCAAAAGAAGGCTACAGTGGAATTGACAATGCAGTGTGAGTAAGACAAAAGCTAATGTTAACTTTAAAAGGGCACAGAACCATATGAATAATTTTAATCTTAGACAAGGATGTGGATCACGGGTCAGAAGGTTAGATGTCTGATAGAGATGTGCAAATCAAGACAGAAATTGCTGCTATCTGGATGATGCCAAAATGTAAAATCTATGCTGATAAAGATGTAATTCTGGCATGATCCTTGTCCCTCAGACTACGTGCTGAGGAGCTGCTCATGTTTACATAGTTCAGAGCTACTTAATCCAGAGCAGACTGTGTATCCACATTTTGTAATTCTTCACCTAAACTGTTTCTGGGGCACGTCTGGCAGCACTAAAACATATAGGGTTTTGGTCAAAAAGCATAAATAGTGTCAATGTTGTTCCATGATAGAACTTTTATAACATGCTGTTAAGAAGGTGTGATAGATGCACTGGGCACTGGTATGAGATTATATAGAACATGTAGGAAAGGGATTTATGAAGATAAAAGGAGTTTTAGAATAATGGCAAATGACTGTGAGAAAAAACCTTTTTGAGGAATTTAAACCTTGCAGGGCCCCATTGTCTATTATAACCCTCATCCTCTGAGCTATATAGGGAAATTCATCTGCCTCTCATCTTAAGAAAAAAAAAATTCCTCCATACAGAAACTCTAGGAATGATCCAACACATATATGTTGATAATCATAGAGTGAATTACTTGGCAAAATAAATATATTCAGATGATTGCATTCATACAGATTAAGGGAAATGATAATGTCTATGTCTGAATGCAAAAGGAAATTGGACAGATATAAGAAATCACAAGCCTGATGGAAAATATTCTTAATGATTTTATCAATTTTTTGGAATGGAACCATATCTGTTCCTTCAGAATAACAATTATTAGATCTATTTAACTATACAAGAAAAAAACTATGCCAGTAAAAATGGAAGATCTTGCAAGTAATATTAAATAGGATAAATTGTTATTGGAAATGGCCAGCTTTTCCACTTGTGATATGTGATTTAGAGGCATCAATAAATCATTAATGAGATGTGATCATTCACAAACAGTTATGTTCACAATATCTATCAGGAATGGAACTGCCAAAGAAAGACAGAAAAATGTAACAAAGCCACTACTGAGATCTTTTATGCAGCACTGGGGCAGCTCTGGCTGACTGTTGAAGAGAAGGACATTCATACTGAAAGATGTTGCAGCATGGGATGAACAAAGATGAAAACCTGCTTCAGAAAGGGAAATTAAAAGAGCATGGATTCTTTCAGCTTAAGAAAAAGAAGATTGTTTAAACAATTGTTTAAACAATTTGATCTCCATAAATATGCTGAAGTTATGAACACAAAGTTGAAAGAAGACATATTTAAAGTGTTTGGACAAGAATAAATTAGTTTAATCAGGCCCTGTCAAAGAAACAAAAGGTTCCCAATTTTCTGAAGCTTGAGGCCTATCTTAGTCACCTTATAACAAGCTTATAAGAAGCTCAACTGCATTCAACATCCTAGAAAATTAAATATATGATAACAGCAATATCTGGTTATGTAATTGAAAACACCAACATCTTTATCAATATCTTTTAATCCTATTTACTTTTATTTTAATTTAAAAATAAAAATATGGATTTTTTTTAGTATATTTGGTGACTCTGAAGCTGTTAGTGTAGACAGATGCAATATATACAATTGGAGTATGGATTAATGTTACAAGGCAGGTGATGTGATTAATGAGCCACTTTTCCGTTATCACTGACATCATATGCAGGTAGATTCATAGGGATATACATCACATAGACATACAGAGCACATACTCATATGGAATATGTATAACACTGTTAGATGTTATTTCAATAAATTTAATTATCTAAAACGTATCTGTTTATATGTGGAAAGAAGGTGTTAGAGGGGCATGTAATGTTAAAGAAGAGGAGGATAAAAATTGTGATGGCAAAATCAATCATTTTGAAAAATAATATAACATTTTTTTGCTGATTTTCTGTATATTTGCACATTTTTATAAGTAATTAGGAAGATTTCAAAAGAAATATTCAGGAATCTAAATCTATCCTTCAAAACCTAAATCATATCCTTGGCAATTCATTTTTATCTTCCATTTTCCAATTCCTGTTACATAAAAATATTACATACAACTTTTTTATAGGTGTAAATAGAACACCCATTCATTTTTATTACCTCTCCTTTTTTATTTTACTGAAAAGGAATGGGCTTAAAATTATGTCAGTCTTCTTTTAAAAAAAATTCTTCATCCAGTTTTGAGCATATGTAGAATTGAACTTTGTTACTCTGACTCCATATTCCTGGAAAAAATAGCTCCATATCAATAGTTTAGTCCAGTTACTTCCAAAATGAATGTGAGTTTTATGATTTATCTCAAAAGCAGTAATAATATAGATGAAAAGTTGGGAGTGCTTCTGTCACTGCTGTTGATCACTTACAATATTCCTGGCTTCTTAATATCTCACAATCTATTTGAAAACTATTGTATCATCATTCATACAAAGAACTGTATCCTTTTTACAAAGGGAAGGAATAGTAGGAAACATGGAAGATTTAAAATTAGATTTAAGGAGTGTGATTAAGTTTTAGGCCAGCAATGTGAAAGGAATTCCAGGCTAAAAAGGGTTAATAACATTAACCCCCAAAGGGGGCAGATGGACAACCACTGAAAGAAAATTTAAAGAACATAGAGTAATTTTTTAGAATTTTTTATCTCCTGAGATGAAATTTCCAGATGGCCTAAGTAAATTAGGATCTCAAACCCTGTGAAGGTCCTCAACACCTTGCAGAAATGCTTTTGAAAAAAAATATTTGGATTTTATAAGGTAAGATGATAACTTAGAATGACTATAGTATAAAATATTTTCTTGTTAGAAAGGTACAAAATCTTCAAAAGGAAAGGTGAAAATTTCACTTGTCTCACTGATTTGTCTTAAATCATGATTGTGTTATGTTAGCTTGAAGTATTAATGCACAGTGTCATCCCTCAGTTATGTGAACATCCCTAAAAGCCTTTCTCATGTTTTAGAAATTCTATTTCTTCCTTAAAACTACTTTTTTAACTCTAGGAAGCTGCTAGGAGTGAGAGAAGCTGTCGTGCATGGCCTCTGGAAACACCACAGGGGAGCAAAGCAGATTCCTCAAATGCTTTAGATGGAATCAAGTAGTGATGCATAGATGGGGCTATAAATTTCCAGTCTCAGCATCAGTCTGTCAGAAATGGCTGTGTCAACGAAGTAAAACATTTAAGGAAGTTATGCTGCTCTCAAAAAGCCTTTTAACAAAGGATGGGCAGTGTTCTGCCATAGGCTTGCTCTGTTCTCTGCTGGCTCAGCCCAGCCAGGCAGGCATTAGGCTCTGGGGTTTCTCAGCCCACTACTAACAACATTTTCAGCATAAGCTCCCCAGGCCCACAATACCCAAAATCTTCCAGTTAAATTGGCAATGAGGTCCAAACCAAAAAACAAATATCAATTTTGAAAAACTGGACCTTTCAGTGTTGGGTTTTTTTTCCTCAATTCTGTATTTTAGTATTTCTTTCAATTTTTTTCTTTTACATTTCTTTATTTTGACCAAAGGATAATGATGGCATAAACATCCTTTCCATAGAAGGTTTATATTAAAAATATGCATTGTCAGTAATGCACAGGAGATAACCAATTTACTTGCAGCCCATTGCCATCTGATCTACATGCAATACGTATTTAAATCTGTCTTTAATTTTTTGTTATGTGAAATATTGCATTCGAAAATGGCTGCTGCTCTAGCTCATGGAAGTTTTAGCTTGTGCAGTTCTTCCTCATTATTATTTTAGTGATCATCAATATTTCATGGAAAAATATAAGTGTTTGTATTGGCTAATGAGGGTGGATGCCATGATCTTCTACATGAAAATCAGCACTTATAAGTTGTCCATTATCAATAATTTCTAGTTTCAAATTTTATATCTAATACTGAGAATGCACTTAACAGATGGCCACTTCTAATGTCCTTGATGATTGTATGTTCTTACATACAGCAAATGGATACTTCGTATTTACTAACTGAAAATCATTTCTCAGTTAGTGCTGATAACTTTATCGTATCTTTTTGTTTGGTTGTTTTTTTTTTCTTAAAGAGGGAATTCAGCACCATGAACATTTTATATTTGATTTGCTTCCTATGGTATACATTGCTGAGCTGAAACTGTGAGATATTGTAATTAATAAAAAAATTATAATTTGGAGAGCTTTTAATACAATCATAACAAGATTAAGTGAAATAAATCAAATCCAATTTGTGCTTGGTGGTTTTGGGAATAACATTTCTGTCAAGTTGTTGAGCAGTAATCATTAAAACATGGGAATAATCCACTTCGTAATTAAACAACAATAAACAATTGTCAATGGCACTTAATTGTTAAAAGTCAACAAAGGAAGAATTAGTGTAAACAAAAAATTAGACATAGTTCTTGAAAATGAGAATTGGAATGTTATTTAATGCCTGACAGAACTGACTAGACACACAAAATATTTGCAATAGTGGAATAGCAAATACCTCCATCAATATCATTCAGATAGGAGAGAAGCTGAGTAGTCTATTGATATTATAAGCAATATGTCAAATGTTTTGTCTCCCTTCTTTACTTCACCTTGGGAATGTTGTTACACTCCTTGTTACGTAGCTTTTTTACCTGCAATTTTTCCATACCTTCTAGCCTTAGGACCAGTCATATTCTCAAAAAACATTTTAGGCCAAATTCATCTGTTCTACCAGCAGCTGTTTCCTGTGTCACACACTTGTTAGTTAGGAACTGAGATTAGTTCACTAGACCTTGAATCTCTCAATTCAATTCCAGATAAGCTTCTAAGCTGTAAGCAAGTCTGAGGACACATACACATCCAATAAAATCTCACACACACACACACACATAGAAATGCAGATATGGATGTTTTTCAGGAACTTTGGATCTGCAAAAGTGTCCATGTGCCTGACATGTACACCTTTAATATTTAAGAATCCAAAAAGTCTTGTTTCAATGCAGTGTGGAGATAACCCAAATTGCACAGATGCCTGTGAGCATAGGCACAGAGGTGAGTTGTAGGAGGGGAGAGTGAGGTAAGACATTTCAGAAGCCTTTGGTACTGCACTGTAATTGCTTGTGCTTGTAGCATTACTGTGAGTTTGTCTGCATGTGCTTTGCTGGAAAATGACAGCCAGACAGTTTTCACATGAGACCTAAGGAAAGTCCGAATTTATCACGTGTAAATTTGTCCCTGTGTCTGTACCCATCTAAGCCTGAACCTCTCCTCAGGTTTCATTCATATGAATGAGTTTGTATGTGACCCTGCAAATTCTGAGGTCACTTGCTAGAGTGAAAGCTGCACAAAATTCACACACAGCACAATTTCTCAGCTCTCACCTGTGCAGGCTGGAGTTTTATTTTGCTAAATCCACAATCGGCACTGCAAAGAGTTTTCATGCTAAAAAGGAGGCTCCTGTAAATAAAGGTAAAATTGAGCTTTGAATTGCTTTATAATTCATAGCTCAATGTCAATTACATGGTGAACTAGACACTGGATATGCCAGAAAAAAATTCCTTGTTTTTGAAACATTTTCCTGGTAACATACATCTCACTTATTGCAATAGCTGGATTTCCTTCAGTTCTCTGGATTGTGAACAGGAGGGAACAATTGCTGAGGAATTAGGAAAAAAGCAGGTCATGAAAATATACACCATGTGTAAATCTAACAGTATCCTGGAAAATCTTTAATACTTTAACAGACGACTTTTATTATTGTTGTAACTTTACTGACTTAGCCATGATTTAGTAATACTGAGCCTGGCTCAGCTGCTATTTTTTTTAAACAACATCCATGGAGAAAAATGAAGCCAAACCTTAGACAAAGGCTGGAGTCTGTTCTTCAGAATATATACACACACTACCATTACATTCAGCTGCAGTTCTAGTCTGCAATATTTATAAAAATATACATTAAAACATCCAGGAAATAGAAGACAAACAAGAAATTAGCAAACACTGTTAATATGAGTTAAGGATGTTTTAGTGACTTCACATTTATGAATGAATCCTGGATTTTGTCTGGCTCTTCCATTACTAAAGTGTTATTAATAGTCTTCCTGATTTTCCCAGAAGGTAAACACAATGATTTGCAACACTGCAGTCCAACTCCCAGGCAATCTGTCCAAAGGAGAGGTGGTGCAGTAGAGGCTGCTTCATGTCTTTATTATTAAAGCTTTGTGTTTTGGTTAGCATATCAATACTTTCAAAGACACCACTGGGGACTCCATAACAGTGTCATTACCACTTTAGTTGAGGTCAGCAAATCGTGCTTCTAAGCATCATACATATCATATGTATCATTCTGCAGAATTCCAAGTGGGAAGAAAAACATTCATTTTCCACATGCTAGCCCCTATCACTGAGTTTCAGTAGTTTATTTTCTTAGGGGGCAATTATGCATATATTTATATATTTATATTTATATTTATATTTATAGTTATAGTTATAGTTATTGTTATTGTTATAGTTATATATACAAAGGTCTTTTAGGTCTATAGAGAAACCAAAATGATGGTATTAATGATACAATAATTCCAGTAGTGATATTTTATTAAGGAAATTGAATTTTATTTTAAATAGAAAAGCTTGAATAACTAACAATTTTAAAGCCACAATCTGAGCTGACTGGTGATATGTATTAAATTAAAATTAAGGGCATTTCTGAGCTATTGGAAAGCAGAGATTTTTAAACTGCTGCAGAGGAATTGTTTTGCTGTGGTGAAGGAAGCTAAAGGTCAAGGATTCAAAGGATGCAACTTATATGTTTGTGATGTGGGTGCTCTTCCTGCATCAAAGCAACAAACACACACTCAGGTTGTATTCTGTATAATCTTTAATTTATAAGGTCTTGATCAGGATCTCCTTTGGGAAATGGATTTATACCCTAGTTCAACAGAGTTATTGTAAAATTGTTCTCCAGCATGTGTAGGTGTGGCAGACCCTGGACTAATGCCATTTTCAAATTCTGCACTTTCTCTTGAAAAAAAGTATTGTTCTTGCCTCCCGTTCACACTCTTGCCTCCCCTTCTCACGTGATATCTTGGAGTTCTTCCAAGGACAGTTATATGCCTCTTTAGAGGCATAGAGGCAAGACACTTGGTGAAGGTGTTGGGTTTTTTATTATTATTATTAAAGAATATAAAGATTTTTGATCTTTTTTATTTAGTCATTAGTTTCAATTAAGGAGATGTGAACCTGTTATCCAGAGATTAATTCAAGTGTATCATTGAAAGGGCAGCAGATGTGATAATATGCAATAAGGTTAGAGACTTCATGGATATAATTCCCTGGTATAATGATTAGTGTAATCCACTAATGAATTAGTCTCGGTAATTTTCAGGAAGGTAAAATTTCAGGGGTGGTTATTTTTACTTTTCTTTCTAGTGAGTGGAAGCTTCTTTTAGAAGTGCATGGAGCCATCCTGGCGTTCTGAAAGCCACTGAAAAATCCCTCACCGAGCCCTAGAGGAGAAGAGTCCCTGATCTAATTAGTGCTGCTTTGAGAGGGGGATAGGATAATGTGACATACAGAAGGCCCTTCCAAAATGAATTATTCTATGATTCCATGTTTTCTGTGTAGGCAGATAACATAATTTTCTTAAGAAAAGCAGTGCATAAAATTTGCTGCCTGATCCAAATCCCATTGAGACTGGTACACAAATACCTTGTAATTGAGTTTATTTGTCCCATTTTGGTACCTCCTTCCCTTCTGTTACCAAGTAAAAATTAAATGAAGCTCATTGAATTCTTTGGAACAGTATAACGGCAGGATTTGACCTGGCCCAACTCATGTTTAAAATGTCTGAGAGCATAATGTAAGCATGTGAAACCAGCAGTGCACCACTAATTCTGATAAAGCTTGATCATATTCTCTGCATTAAGGAATGCAGACTTGCCTGGTTGGTGGTTTGGAGCCTGAGGTTCTTTATACCATGCCTCTTTTTGAGAAATATGTCTGCTGTTTGGGAAGCTGATCCCTGGGGATTTCACCCATTTAGGCCACAATCACCTGTGGGATAAGAAAACACAGCTTTGTTTATTTTTATTTTATTTTTTTTTTTTAAATTTTATTTTTTAAAATTTATTTTGATTTTGCATGCTGAATGCAGTGTTGAATAAAACCAGAACTGCATAATGATTTCCAAAGCTGATCACATGCGACGTTAAGGAGCTCATATGCAATCATACTCATTTGGGTTTGGACACAAAATGGGGCACATAAAATGCTCAAGTGACATTTGCTTATGTAAAATATAAGAGAAATATTTCTCATGACATTGTAGATTATAGACACACATGAAAATATGTGTGTCTGTAAATTCAAGTTCTTGGATTCAAATCCAAATTCTGGATGAGAGAATAAACATTTTTGTAGCTTAACTTTCTAATTATAATTCCAATATATCTTTACTCTTGTAATAGTGTTGGAATTCAGTCCAATAGTCCAGACATAGGTATCCAATGACTCCTGAGCTAATGTACAGTTTATAAGACTTAGGGCTAGTAAATGTGACAAAGCATCTCCAGAATACACAAATTATTTTGAAGTGACAACTGGAAACCATAGAAGATATCTGGGATATCTAAAATGCCATGAAATATCTTATGTGGCAAACAGTCGGGTCTCTTTGAACAGCCTCTTCTGTGTCTCTCTGGTTTAGTCTAGACATTACACACCCTAATGGATTCACATCTAATCTTATTATCTAGCAGTTATCCTATGCTTCAAAATTCTTGTTAAAAGGGCATTATGAAAGGATTAAGTTAGGGGCTATAACCTTTAAGAAAGGGTTATTTTTAATATGGAAGGACATGGTTCTGGTTAACCTGAAGAGAAGCAATGGAGCTGCAAATAGCTTTAGAATTTGGAACTGATGGAGTTGAAAACCCACATTTCTTTCTCAATTGAATCCTACACTTACCTCTTACCGTGTCATAATTTCATAGGGGAAAAAAAATCAATTCAAGTTTATTTTTATAGATAAAATTGTAATTTTTCCTTTTTCTTTTTCACCTTTCTCTGACACAGCCTCTAAAGTCAATAAGAATGTTCCAATTGTTTGCTGCTGCAAGCGTTATTCTAATTGACAATTTAGTTAGCTGCCCTGACATTCTGCTGAAGATATTTGGGCCCTACAATATTAACGCAGTGTATATTAAAGAACTTAAGAAATAACTAACACACTGAAAAATACATTCATCCATGGGGATTAATCATCACCTGGAAAGATCCTAGTGTGGATACATATAATAGATATTTTACATGGCAGTCAATATTTTCATCAATGAACTGGAAATAAACATCAAATTACCATTGGCAAAATATGTCAACATAAATGTCAACCATGTAAGGACAAAATGGTTGTCATATGCAACCCAAATTGCTTGTTTAGCCTAACCCTTTGAAATTAAGTGTGATTTAATGCTTAATTGCTTAGCCAAATCCAGACAGTTGCATCCAATAGGAGGAATAATCTATGAAATGTGGCACCTTGTGACATGGAGCCAGTCCGCCTGTCTGAATTCTAAAACTGCAATTTAGCAACTTGTTAAAGACTCACATTAACCATTTTGTTAAAGAGAAAAATACAGATACATGACATAATATTTAATTTTGAAATTGAAAAAAAATCTTATGAATATACAAACCAGTATGAGTTAGTACAATGCAACTATTAGCACCACAGTTTGGAAAGGATACTAGAAGTAATATTGCTATTTACGAAAATCTATTATGAGATATTAAATGATAGTACATGATAGGACCTTTATCAGCTTGTAAAAATGAACATTGCACTATAAATATGACATTGGCTCTCTGGTTGTTAGAAGTGATCTTACTGATTCATCAATATTTTTCCCTATAAAACTTGATACTTTTCTTGGACACCTTCAGTCAAAACACTGAGCTCATATGAACCCAATTAACCCATAAAATCTAAATTTCAGGGATTGCTGTTAAAATGAATTAAATGTGTTTGGGAACACAGACACTTAGATAGTAGAAACTACATTGTCAGCTGCTTCCAAATGTGTCAGAAAGATCACAGAGATCAGTCTGTAGAGATAAATTGTGTTGCAAAAATATATTTGCATACAGTGAGAACAACCATGTGCAAATGAAGCTTTCCATGCCAAGAAATGTGTTCATGGAAATGAGAAGAAAGTAGATTAAAAAATATTACACTATGAGTAAACCTTTCCATTAAGCTCTTCCTTCATGTAGTACCCAAATTCACATTGTCACAATTAGAAATCCCCTCTGAATTTCTCTTTGAAATGATTCAGTGGCTTCACAAGTGATTTTTTCCTTCACTTTAAAAGCACTTTAAAAGTCACTTATATTTCATGACTTCATCTGTATTTCACTTATAAAGAAACCCAGGCACCCACTTTCTTTGCTTTTTTAGTGTGTATGGAGCTAAAATTAGGAATCTGCTGATGTATTGGTGAAGGAGCCATAAGAGATCATGTTGCCTTATTGTCTCTATAAATATGTGTCACAAGATTACATAACAAAACCAGGGCTATGCATTGCCATAAGAAGGCTGTGTAACAGGCTGACAAACCACAGACCTTTGTTGCAAGATGAGGGGAGACTCCAGTCAGGTCCTGCTGGGATCTGTCCCAAAGCCTATTCAGAGTAATTAATATGCTTCTTAATGACTCTGATGGAGCAGTCAGTACCCTTGTGACACTGGAGGCTTATTCCAGTCTGAGATTTGTTGTGAACACCCCAGGGCCCATCCTAGAATTAAAAAAACTCCTCAAAAACTGATAGTTTGGAAATTAAATAAAAGTATATGCTAGTCCTACCTAGAGATTCAACATCAGGGAATGTAGTAACACAATTTCTCTCCCACAAAGGCTCACCATAGTCCATTGTGGGCATTTGCTACAGCAATGAAACAAGTGACATAAATTCAGCAATCTGGTATGGGACATGAGTCTTCCCTCCTTTCTCTAAGCAAAGATTAAAGATTAATCTAGAATGGAAAAAGTAGAAGTAATGGTTTTAAACTTTCAAGGACTTTAAGATTAGTATTGCTGAGCAATTAATTTAGAAATCAGTTTTTCAAATGGAGACTGGGAAAGGTATGGGAAACACCAGTACTGCAGAAAAAGATATGTACTACAGTACATTTCCAACAAATATGAATCAATATAGTGATGATATAGCAAAAAGTGCAGATTTTATTTGGGCTGTGTTAATAAAATCATATATCAGAATAGGAAGCAAATATTCAGCCTCTTTTTGGAACCTAGGCTGTTTTCTGATTTCTGAGGACTCCAGGTTGAAAAACTTTATGTTCCTCCTCAGACTTCCTGAATTTCTTTCAGTGTTTCAGGGTCTGAAAGTATGTGGCTGCAGAGTAGATGACAGCGCTACGGATTTAGAAGCCTTTTGGTTCTGCCAATAGTCCTTTACTATTTTCAGTTCTGGTTCAGACATGTAGAAGTAAATGAAGATAAGAAAATAAAAGACCAATAGAAAACAAGTGTGTTCACCTTTGAATATTATATGTTGAAAATCATGGCAAGGGCTGAATTCCATTTTGTATTTTCCTTCCCTTTAATCCCCCCCCCCGACTTTACCCAGGTTACTTTCTCTATTGCCTATAAACCCCTACAGCTGCTTTGAAGCAGACATTTTTTATTCCCCTCTCTATTGTAGCAAAACTGTTGTAATCAAGATTTTAGAGTCATGAAAGCTGAACAGGGGAGTTCTAAACCTTAAACACCAGATGTGAAAGGCCAGTACTGCAATCTATATAACCTTTCAAAACAGGCAGAAAAAGTTAATGAGTTACTCCACAAACACTGTTCACGATGTTTCGCTCCAGTCTCTTAACTATCAAAATCTCATGTTATTCATTTTCCCATGTCTGAACGTTTTTACTGGAGTGCACTTGCTTTTGAAAGATTTCAGCCTCTAGCACTCTGTGTTCTCTTGTATAAAAAAATTATATATTTGTCTTTTCTTCCCCTGAGGTTTTGCAGCATTTTTTTAAAATTTTATTTGGCACTTTATAATTTATTACATTCCTTGCTTGCGTGTACATGCACCTTGGCATTATGCTGCTTTAATGTGAAGACTGGGAACTCATGACAGAACAGGTTTACAAGGACTGGCAAGCATGCATTTGCACAGAATATCTCAACAGATATCTGGCACTTACTATATATGGAAAAATTGCTAAAAACAACTTTGAGGAAAGAATCTGAAGAACTACTTTCATTAGCTTCCAAAACAGATGTTCACATGTACATATATAGAAAGTGGGACAGCAGACAAACACATTGATTTGCCTGTAATGCTCTTTTGAACCTGGCATGTAGTAAAAGTAAAAATGTCACCTAACAAGAGATCCATCTGCCCTGGTTTAGGCATCCAACACGGTAACTAAGTTACAAAGTGACTAAGACAGTTACTACACACTCTTTTAATAGTCAATGGAGAGAAATACCATCTCCAGACAGCAATTCATCTCTTCCTGAGATAGGTGTCTAGAACAGATCAGATAAACTGCCCTCAAGGGAAGCCTATGTCTCTTTACTGACTGCTAGGGGAATGGGAATAGCTTGAACTTGGATATCCAACTTCTAGGCTTCTGAAACGTGATGAATTTCATTCTGATACGGCCAAAGAACTGACACAAAATCGTTGGCCTGATAAAAAGAAGAAAAATCCATCCAGCTAAATCCCACACATTCTATACCCAAGAATATGAGTGAATGAAAATTCAAGAATATTAAAATTGTTTTTATCTGTTATAGGAATTAATTTTCCATGATGATACCATCAGCTTTTCTCCTTTGTAATACATATTTTACAGGAAAACCAAAATTTACAATTTAGGTAAAGTTTCCACGTGAGAATATAAAAGTGTGGAAAAGAAGTATCACAACAGTCTTTAACACTTATAATAATTGCTATTAGATATAATTAAGATATCTAATTAAAGGGTAATACTTTTATACATAGACATCTATTTCAAAGGCATCCAAGAGACGTAGGAATCAAGTAATGAATTTTTACTTGGTTTAGGTACATAAGTGCTTCAGGCTGCCTTGAAAATCCTTCCTTGTTAGTATACCTAGTCATATGATCACACATCTTCAAATCCACCTCATGCAGAACAGTCTCATTGTGTCTAAAGGCTGACTGCAAGGCTGCCATTCACATGAGAGGTAATCACAGGATTGAGACCAAATGATATTGCTTTTGGGAAATGTTCTCTCTTAGTCTGTATTTTCTTCCAGGAATTTGTGAAATTGTCTTGTATGGTGAAAAAAAGAGAAGCTCCTGACAAGGTCTTGGAAAAAAATATTCAGAAATGATAACTGACCCAAATATTAATTATGCATAAAATTTTTTTAAGAGTTATGATTTCAAATTAAAACAAATGTTTGGAATTTTGAAATTTCCTCCAATTTGAACAGTCAGAAATTTCAGCAATTGTGCATCAGAGACATCTGGCAGTGGACCATTTCTTTAAACATTCTTGTGGAATTTTGATGAAACTGGGTAGACTCAGGCAGCTTGAAGGAGGTAGCTTGAAGGAGGCAGCTTGGCATCACCCAGTTTTCTCTGTTCATCCCTTTCACTGATTGGTTTAGCTGGCCAAGCATCTTTCCTGTGCCTCATTTCTCTCCTCCACCTTCTGCTTTTAGTTTCTCCTGCTTGGTCACTGACCTACCACTCAGAATACTTTTTGTGTGTGTTTGAAGAATGCCTAACAGAAATACACCTGGATTGCTACTGGCACATGGAGTGGGCCCAGAAAGAAAATTATGGGTCAAATTAAGAGCAAGAAAGGGAGGACCTGGGTAAAGGACATATCCTGTAGATGTGGAGGATGGAGGGGAGAGCAGAAAGATCAAAAATTGTGACTGGGAACTGCTGTGGACTGTGGACAGAAAAGAGAACAGTGAAGACATGTACTGAAATACATGAAATACAGGTGAATAGCCGGACAACGGTGGTTCCTTTGTGGTTTACATCCAAACATCAATCCAGATATGTTGCTGGAAAATGCTGTCCTCTTTATTTGTAAGCCTGTTCAGCTTTCAGTCTCTCCCCTATGTCACCAGCAAGAGCTTCCTTAACACCTGCTGCACAGAGGGGGAACAATCCATGTCTGCCACAGAGGATTGAACCACCTCAGCAGCCAGTCATGAGGAGGTATTTCTCAGTCTGACTTCTTTTGGCAAATTTACTTGCTTATACTGTGGATTAGCACTTTTCAGTTATCTCCTTCATGTTTACAATTTCCAATTAGTTCAGTCATTCCCCTAGGGATTAATCAAATAATTTCTCTGTAAAATAGCAAACACCAGCCTTCTAGAACAGTGCTTTCTTCCTCAGATTGCATTTGAGCCCTCTAACACTGTAAAAAGAGTATTAAGTTTACTGTAAATACTCATAATAATTTTCAAGGAGTTAGAAACCCAGGCATTTATATGGAATTTAAACCAGTACACACCATATGTAGGTTATTTTGGCAATGAGATAAAACAAGAGGATATTATCTCAAATAGGAAGTCCATTATGGCTAAATCATAAAGTTTGTCTGCTAATTAAATCAAATCTGCTTTGGAGGCTGTTTGTTAGAGACCATGAAACTTACTGAATATCTCCTAATGGTTAATGAGGTAAATAAATGAGAAATGTAACTGATAAAGAAAGGTAAGATTGCTGGATTTAACTGTAGGACTTGATTGAATTGAGCCAGAAAGCTCCATCTATTGTTTTTTCATTTTTCATTCCCCATCCTTGAAGGGATGTGTTTTTCACTATTGGTCTCCATTTTTGTCTCTTTGTGACTGTTTCTTAAGGTTTCAGTTCTTTTCACTAAATATTTTTTGCTTGTTTCTTTAGTGAAAAGTAAAGAACTTTTGTACTTACAGTTTGTAAAATATTGTTTTTCTTTAGAAATTTTCTAAATTGCTTGCCTTTCTTCTCTAGGATGATGATACTGCTGAAGATCAGAGGGGACATTTTAATAACAGATACAGAAGTATGCAAATGTTAGCTTTTCTAGCCACTTAAGCATGTCTGGATAAAGCAGCAGATTCTTATATTCACTATGCACAAATAATAAATCCAGAGGTATTTATGTTGTACTTTTTACAGCATTCAAGACTGAAAAATTTAAGAGAAACATTCTGCTGTCACATCTGGAGACTGAGGAGAACATGTGACTCTCCATAGGGTCTCTGAGTGGAGACTGTACAGTACAATACTTGTGGATATAGATTGATTCAAACATATGGATGGAAAAATGATGTCTTAGGCATATCTGAGAGTTAGAAAATCTCCTCAGAATATCAGGGAAAGCTTAGGGAGATACAGACCTTGCATATTACTCATTAGAAGTGATTGGCTGTATAAGGAACTGTAAACTCCCTCAATTTCTCAAGGCACAAATGGGCTCTTACAATTCCTCTCACATAATGGTATTGTTACATAGCCAGAGAAATTGGGCAAGCTGATTTATAATCCTTACAGTCAGGTACCTGTTCCTCAGAGTTTGGTGTGTCTCTTGCTGTTGGGTATTTGTTTGATGTATTTATTCTGTTGTAGTTTGGTAATGGGTAATTCCCATAATCGGCTGTCATATTTCTCCTGTAGGGCATGGAAGGTTTCTGTCTCATTTGTAGGATTATATTTAACTGAAAAGAGTTCTGTGTATGTGTAGAGAAGAGTACTCACAAGTTTGATCATGAGTTGGTCTTCTGGCTGCTCTGGTTAAGGAAATAACACAATTTCTTTAGCAGAATAAATTCGTATGCATTCTTTTTATTTTCTGTTTTTATATAGGACTAAGTCTAGGTGGATTTGTCTTAGACTAAAAGCCATTAAAAGGGTATCTGATCATTATGTGCTATTTTAATGTAGAAAAGAAACAGCATGCATAAAGCTTCCATAAAAATTATTAAATCAGTCACAGAAGCAACCAGAAGAGTTAGCAAATTCTGCAGAATAGTGGTGGCCACAAATTTGTGTCCTTTGTCTTCCTAAACACAGCATCTGTGAATGACATGGGAGATCGAACAGAAAACTGGTAAGTACTTCTATTATTCATTAGATCAAATTATAGATCTTGCCTATCTTGAACATCTTTTAGAAGTGACATTCCTGACTGAATTTTTTTCAGAAATCAGAGGACCAGCATGCTGGTAGAAGCTCAGCTGGGAGCTGGGAGATGTCTTCTCCAGGATCAGCATCTTACCTCTGGAATAGTCGTGTTGCAGCTGCAAGGTTTGCTGGGTGAGTGCTCGGAGGCACGGGCAGGCACTGCTCCCTCAGCTGTGGTGCTCAGGGTTCTGCAGCTCCAGGTCTGGGCTGGGTGCCAGCGCTGACCTCCAGCGATCCCAGGAGAGGTGCTGCTCTGCTCGTGCTCTCCTTCCTCCCCAGCCTTCATGGCAATGCAGGAGTCCTCAGCTTAATTTGGGGACGGAGAAAATCCAAGGAGATCTCCTTGTTTCTTCTTCTTCTTTTACATCTTTCTCCACATTTCCGACTCCTTTACTGAATTCTCAGCTATGTGGGATGCCTCCTCCTCTTTTGCATTTTGGGAGCAGTGTGAGTCTACATATGCTTAGCTACTACTTAGGATTTTGTGGAACAGAAGAGGAGAGAGGAAGTGGTGGTGTGTAAGAGTTTATTTTTGGTAAAACCTGGGTATAGCTTCACTCTTATTGTTTTCAGAGAGTCTTTGGTATTTGGAGCAGGGAACTCCCTCAGGCGAGATATTCATTTTGTGGCTTTTTATTTGGGCTGTGAAATTCTGCTCAGCTTTCACTGGTATCAAAAACTTGAAGAAGGCCACATGAATTTTCATTAGACTGTCTTAGGCTGCCTTGTGAAAGCAGTTTCTACTATACTGCAATTTTCCTTACCTTAGACTTTCTGCTAAGACATAGTGTTTTAGAGATGTAAAGTAAGTTTAAGGGCTTTCTAATTAAAATCCACCTTATCTAAGGGTGGGTTTTGGTTTGGTTTTGGGTTGTTTGTTTGTTTTTTTTTTTACTCTAGCTTGACTTACTGCATATATCTGGGATGGATTTAGATAAATTTACCACGTATCTTCCCACAAGATGATTTTTACCCCTGGGAAGATCAGCTGCTTCTTAGAAAACTAGAATATCCTCATCAATAACTGTTTAGGGTGGTGCTGGAGAATAGGATTGGGAAACAAAACTGGGTTTTCCTCATCTTTGTCTCACTTGTGTGTGGGGGAACAGATTTAATTGAGGGCTCTGCTGCCACTCATGGTGGGGTGAACAGCTCCTGGATATTTTGATGATTGTTTTGAATTAAGTGAATTATTCTCTAATATTTCAAAATAAATGAACTCCCATTTGATCATTTTAAATGCATCATAAACAGGCGTAGTTGACTCAGGGGTGAAGTGAAATCATGTTAACTGTGCACTGCTGAGTGGGTAAAGTATGTGACCTGACATTCCTGATACATTAGTTGCTGACACGAAGTGTTTTACCACATGATAACTGCTTGACTTGCAAATGAAGAGGCTGTTTTGAAAAGCAGAGAACTCTGTTTCCAGCCCTTGGTGGGGTCCCATGTTTCAGTACCTTCTGAGGTGCCTTTAGGCAGTCCCTGTCGTTTATAGACAAAGAGTGCTGCTATTTTACTGACTTTCATGTGAGTTTCTCAGAAGTTCAGCATAAATTCTATCAGAATTCAGCTGAGAGTCTTGAACAATACCAAACTAATATTTTTTACTTGTTAGGAAAACTCTCGATTTTGCTTGTCTTTAGAGGGACTCTGACAATATCCCACTTTGCAGGTTTATTTGATGTCAGCTATGACAACAAAGCTTCACAGTTTTCCAGCAGAGTTTTGTTTGTCCTTTTTATCACCTGGTAAGTACTGGATGAGTTTCAGTGCAATAACAAACGATAAAAAACAGAATGGAGAGAAGAATAAACTTTTATTGTTTTAGCAACAAGCCTGTTCCGCTTTACCTTTCCAACGAGACACAAAAGCCTGTCTTCTGTTTCAGCACTGGAAAGCCTTTAACCTTGTTTGCAAACACTAGCAATTCATCTTCCACTTCATGTTTATTTGAGCAAGAATATGAAAATTGTTAACACTAAACAAGGAAAAACCCTTTTTATACAGTTGACTGAATATTGAATGGGAATAATGATCCTGAGTTTCAGGTGGAAGGCTATTATTTTTATTATTATGTTCATATCATGATCAAAATTGCATAGCTGAGCAAGGGAAGTGGTACTGTAACATTATTGCTAATCGAAAAAAATGTTAAATGACTTCTTGTGAGGCAAGGATAACCAAAGAATCCATTAGTTCTTGTTTCACAGCTATTTAATAGTTGCTTATTACACATCATCCCCAGATGGGGAAACCAAGTTTTAGCCCATTTCCCTGGTTTCTTGACTGTAGAGAGGTGGGCACCATGTGACTCTGAAAAGTAATCATCAGTGTCATGAATAAAGTCAATCAGTAAGTGAGTGACAAAACTCTCAGTTGAATTCAGAGCTTTTCACTTCCAGATATATGTCAACTTTCTTTCCTCTAAACATTTTTCAAAGCCGCATATTTTCACCCAGATGGTTGAGATCCCTTATTCTCCTGCCGTATTGCTTTCATTGCAGTTACGCTTGAGCTTGTATTCCCAAGATAAATCACTGCATGTTATTGAGCTTGCATCTTTGCTATAAAAATGTATTCTAAACAAGCATGGACTGGGGGAGGATTCATGCACGTTCTCAGTGTGGGAGGGAAAAGGTGTTTTAACGTTTCTTAATGTTGTATGAAAGTCTGTATAGACTATGTGACAGTGAATGGCACTATGAAGTTTTATTGTTAGAACTTTGAAGGACCATTACACAAGGGTAGGGAGGATATTCTAGTTTTCTAAGAAGCAGCTGTAAAACCCTGACTGCTTTTGCTCTACAGTATTTTGTTTGTACCACATACAATTTTTTTAAAACTTCATTAATTTTTAACTTTTCATTTTGTTTTTCACCAGCTTTCTGTCTTAGAAATACAAATTCATAAGACATGAGAATATGTCACAATCATAGATTAAATCTGATCTAGCACCTCTTGAAGAATCATCTCTCCTCAAGTCACCTTCCTAGCTTTACCCTTTCACTCTCTACAATCAATATGGAGAAAGGTAGATACTTCTAGAAGGTGAATAATTCTACCAGACTTCATTATTCATCTTCAAATTGCCCTCAGAAAGTGCTGATTTATTTCTCCTAATTTTATGATGTACTTAGAAAAACAACTTTGACAAAATGCCTCAGATTAAATTAAACCCCTGTTAAGAATCTCCTTTGTCTTCAGTAGGAAATACTTTGTTCTGTGACTTGCTTAGAATTCTGAAATGTAACATGACACTCATATTTTTCCTTGGTATATTTATATGCTTAATCCTGGTATATGCAAGAAAATGGAAGTATTTGAGGTTATGTGTGCTTTCATAAGGACTACTCCCAAATGAAAATTATGTAGAGAATCTGCTCACAAGGTGAAATAGCAGTTTTAAAATTTGAATTCTCTTTATTTTTCTATATTTATCCTCCTTTGCATATGTATTTTTATGTTGTATGTGAAGTGCGTGCATTGCATAATATTATTATTTCTAATGTAATGGCACCTAACATCAAATTAGGAGCAAGTTCTTATTACAAATACCATTACAAAATCAAATATACCACAGGCATTTCCCACTCTGGAAAAAGCTGTCTCTCTTGGATGTAGGTGTCTATTTTGTTTTTTTATTTACATAGAAAATTTATATTCTTTTTCTATTTATGTGTTTCTTTTTTTTAATCCCATAGTAACTGCACTAATGATGAGTATTTCTGTGGCCAGTTCAGTTAGACCAAAAATTGAATTTAACTTTATTTTGTTCATGGATTTAAGAAAACTACCATTTTTTTGATAATTAATAAAATCACATTTATTGACTTGAGAAATTAAGAGTGGAGAAAGCCTTTTCTTGGACTGTCGTGTTTTCACATTATTAAAATTTGGCTTTCTCATTCCCAAAGCATCTAGTTTTGCTGCAAAAGTGATTGTTGTGTTTAAGCATCTGTTTATTCATCAACTTGTAAATAATTTTCTGCTCTGAATATGAGACAAAACAATATTAAATAAATGACATAATTAAAAATGCATATGGAAGTAATTCTTGCTGTAATGTTTTTCCTTGCACTCCCACCAGAAGTTAGAGGCAAATTAGTTTAAGCATTAACACTGAATATCCACTCAACTTAGGCAATCCACCTAATTTGTTGTATTTACTTACTATCCATGCCCACAACAGCACACAGCTCCTTATAGAACTTGTAATTGTAAAAAGAAAAACACTTGAACTATTTTGGTTCAGAGATCCAATCTAGATCAAAAAACTATCATCTGATTAAAGAACAAGGAGTGCTTAGAACTATGAAAGAATGTTTATTATTGTTTTAGGACATGTGTTTTGCAGGAATCATATGATAAGAAAATGACATGGAAAAAGTTTCTCTTTCGGACACCCCTGAATCAGCTGTTCTAATCTTGTTTTGGCATGTGTAGGAAAAAGCAATCAGGCAAGTTGTAATATGTTAATCCTGCTTCATCTCCTGATTTCTGTAATTGTGGTGACTGCTTTTGCTTCTGCAGTTTCAGAAGGAGAGTTTTTAAATATTGTCTATTGCCTGAAGTTTTCAGAACTCTATCTGGGGGAAGGTTTTAAAAGTAGTATGTATAAAAAGTGTCAAATTAAAGATATTACTGCCTCTCAGTAATACATAGGATAACAAGACATTTTCTGAACAACATGTATCTAAAACCACTCAACTGGAAAGTGTCTAGTTTTGCTTCAACATTTTGGTAGAAAAGAGAAGCATACTGATTTACAGAAGTGAACCAAAGGAAATCAGTGTAGAACCAACATCAGATGAGATGTGAATTAAGTTCAAAGAAGTCACGAAAAATATTGCTGAAAACAGAGAATTCCCTTAGACTCATTCCAAAGTTGATAGAGAGGGGCCTATATGAACGATATACAATGCTGCCATTGCTTGCAGTGAAACAGAGCATTTCAGATCTGAAATGCTTTTAATCTCTTTTAGACCGAGTCTAAAAGATGTAAAAGATGTTCAAAATGGCATCTGATTTCAGTAGTGCAGAGGTTGTTTAGATGTATATTTCTCACCAATCTCTGCAGTTGCCTTCAAAAACGGAAGGCTTCATTGGATGCCAGTGTAAGGAAAGGCAAACAGTCAAGAGGGGCAATTATTCTCCCAGCTATAAGAGGATATTGTTTGTTGGGAATGCTTTGCGGTATTCAGCGGTGGAGCTGTGCAAAACTCAGCTGGAAATGTTCACAAGAAACCTTCTGAACTTGAAAAAGTTGAAGTTTTCCCTGCTTAGACAGGCCAGATGGCCTCCTGAAACTCTTTCCAGCCTAAATGATCTTATGATTATACGACATTCTCAAAAGGGGTTTTTTTTTACTTGAAATGGGTATTCAAATCGGGGCAAGAGAGAGTCTTGAGCCAAACACTATAATACAACACTACTCAACATTTAATAAAATAATGTTATAAAGTAATGTGAACATTGAGTAAAACTGATCATGAAGCTGTATTTTGAAACTATGGGGAAAAAAAGATGTTGCCTAAAAATCTAATATGATAAAAAGACTGAAGCATTTTCCACAAGAACTTTTGCACATATGCATAAGTCCAATTAGCAGGAATCTCTTTTCCAGCAAAATTGAGACAATTCATATGTCAGTAAGATCTACACATATTTGGTATATGTACCCTATGACAAATATCAGTGCTATTTAGAATGTTTATTCTTTAACTGAAGTTTTCAACACTGAGACACAGATAAATTGAAGTTAATGTAAGTCACAGTACTAATAAAAATTCTTTGTTAAACACACACTTAATACCCAAAATTTCAGTCCATAGAGCTTCTGAAACAGGATTCTTTCACATTTGGGTAATTTGTAGCAAAAAGGCAGACTAAAACTGTTCAAAAGGCTTTCCTATAATATCCAGCAAGACAAAATAAAATGAGGACAGCATTCTCTGTTGCCATGGAAACACAAATGTCCACTGCAAATTATGTGATGTTTAAAGTTATTTTCTATGCCAGTTTGAACAATTTTTCTAAAATATCATGTTATTTTCACAGAGAGACAACACCCCTGCTGTTCTAAAGTTTAGAACTTTGTGAAAACAGATACATAAATGTTGCCTGGACCACCAGCCAAAAACTTTCTAAACTGGAACTTTTTTACATTTTCTTCTTTTGAGTAAGAGGAAATGACTAAGCTCAGAGAGCTGAAAATCCCCTTATTGTTGGAAACTGCTCTATTGTTTTAGGCTGAAGACACACAAGGAAAACAAAAGGGACTGGATCACTAAAGAATTCCCCAGCCTGTGCAGGGAAGTGCAGGACTTCACATCCGGGTGGCAGGGTCTTTCCTAAACCGTACAGCCAGCAGCTCGGCCAAGGGCTGGGCTTACAGATCACCCTTTCTGAAGCACACGGGGCTGTATCACAGCTGATGCGAGGCCCTGGAGCCCTCAAACAGACGCTGAGGTGTCTTTGCCCACCAGGGGGAGGGAACCTTGGCGGTCGTTCCTAACATGTTTGCAGGACCTCCTTCTCACCGGCCCCAGATAGCACCGTGGGCAATCCTCTGGGATGACTCATCTGAAAAGGAAGTTCTGCGTTCTTTGAGGTTTCTGTGAAAACCCAGATGCTTGAAACCAGCTGAATAGTGACAGATATACAATCGGCATCCACGGGAACACCACCCCTTGGGTGAACCCCAGAGAAAGAAGCCCTTGCAGAGCTGTCATTAAATAAAAGTTGCACAGCTCAGCTGCGCTCAGCACACCCTTGTTTGAAGGGCCTGCTCTGCAGGAGGGAATGCAGGAAACATCACGTCTCCCAAAATTCACTGATAACATAGAGGAAAAACAACATTCCTTTCCTTCCCGGGGTTTCTAATGGCTTCAAAGAGTATCAGGGTGGGACGAAGGCCAGATGCAGGTCCCTTATACAAACTGAGGAAGAAAGAGCAGTAAAGTTCCCAAAATTTAAAACCTGCAGCATCTGTCTATTAGGCTGGAGTGGAGAAGGTGACAAGTCAAGGATCTTAATTTGTTCTTTTCTTCCAACTTTGCCGTGTGAAACCCAGCAACAACAATTTTTAATGCAAAACTTGCACAGTTTGATTTTGATCCCAAACCTCACATGGAGAAAATCTCATCAATAATTTTACTAAAGTCAACAGCTCATGCAACATCGATCTAAACATTCCCACCAATTGTTTCTGGCTAGCAGAAAGGTTTTCTAAGCTTTATATAAATTACTTCTAAGCTTTTTAAACCCCAGTATATGAAAAGCAGATAAATCATTAATTCATAATGTTGACTTTTATGGCA
This sequence comes from Acrocephalus scirpaceus scirpaceus, assembly GCA_910950805.1. Taxonomy (NCBI): domain Eukaryota; kingdom Metazoa; phylum Chordata; class Aves; order Passeriformes; family Sylviidae; genus Acrocephalus; species Acrocephalus scirpaceus. Next base: position 141,522,780 of record OU383773.1, on the reverse strand, counting down.
GCATGCACCTTCCTTCCTCACTGGACATGGATTCTGCTCAGGTAGTCCAGTACAGGTCTTTGCTGATATTACAAACATGACAGTTATTCCATCTAGAAACCTTTATTCAGTAAATGATTTATAAGTGAGACAGATTAAACAGGAAAAAAAGCAGCAACATTGACATAGGGCTCATGTGATGCAAGGCACAGCACCAGATTTCCATGGAGCAGTTCTATGTTTTCATGGTAAACAGCTTTTGAGACTCAGCAAACATTGTTTTGGGTTGCCTCAGGGAGTCAACTCATCTGCACTTGCTCTGACAGTGTCAAATGATTGCTCAGGCTTTTAAACATCACATGAATGAACGTCAGAGCTGCCTGAAGGCTCTCAAGGAGTGTGGGCTAAACTGAATTTTGCCACCTTGGAGATGAGGGGCTGAAACATTGCTTGGCTTCCTGTCCAAGAGTGGACAGTCAGAGGGAAATTGACGTGGCGGTGGAGAATGGAGATAGCAAACCCGAAAAATTGTGGTCAGTTACTGCTGTTTTATCCTCCCTTGTGTCTTAGTGGAAACCTTCCTTTCTTTTTCAGTGACAGCAGGGGATGACCTGGGTTTCCAATGCACTGCTGCAGGCGATGGCACCAGCAGGGCCATGGCCTTTTTACCTCTCCTTTGGCCTGCTCTATCTCCAAACTGCCTCATATCTTGCTGCCTCTGGCTTTTCTGTGACAGCATTCTCCTTCCTTGGTTGCACACCTCACAGGGCCATAGATTCTGCCCAGGCAGAGCAGCACAGGTCAGGCTGTTATAGCAATTAGCACCATTATTTTTTTCAGTAAGTGATTTATAAACATGGCATATTGGACAGGAAAAGCAGGTGGCTTGCTTTGCATACACCTGGGCCTGGTTGTGATGCATGATAAGAAATAACACTTACTAGCAATAAATAATGTAGCTCTTCTGATCCCCCACCAAAATTGTACCCAGAGAGGTCTGCCAGTGCCTGCCTAGATCAATCGCAGCTATTACATTCTAAAGAAACCATCTCTACCCTAACTTTAGGGAATTTGTGATGACAAAGACTTTTTACCCAAATTTCAAACAGAATAATTTTTCTATTCCCAGCCTAGTTTTTCTCTTAAGAGCTGACTTTGCTCCAGATGTATTTTATGACTCAGCACCCTGCCCTTGTAAATCCCTGTCATCACAGGTGACAGAGACAGAACAAAAATGTGTCATGCAGCTACATTGTTAGGACTGAAGTGAATCCAGAAGGAGCTTTTAATCTTTAGGCCAGAGGCTAAAAAGGTAGCATGATAAATTCATAAGCATCTGGACTGTGCGGTGACTTTCAGACTTGATGGCAACCTGAGGCTGCAGAGTGAATAACTGATGAAAACCTTAAAAATGTGTGTATGGGGAGAAGTGTGAAAGACACCAGCTACAGGCACATTTTTTTAGGCAGGGAAAATGCTGTCTGTTAAGAACAGTTCATGTGAGAGCACTACAGGAGTTTATGTATCTGGCTCTCCACACGCAGGCAAAGGGGGGAGTCAGGTACAGCACAGGGCAGGACAAAACTGCTGAGAGATCAGATCCAGGCTGAGGCTGTGCCTCTCCACTGCAGCAAAGCAAAAAGAATCTTATGTGGCTGCTGAAATCACTGACTCATTTGGGTGCCATCATATGCTTGCAATTAATTCAACATGCCTAGTGCCTGGAAAAGTGGTGTAGGCGTTCAGACAACATGTTCCTCTGAGAAAATACACAGTGAGGCAGAGCCTTGTACAGCCCTACACAGCTTGTTCTTACTAAATTATGGACCTCCAAGAAGCTGGGGGTCAATGGCAGGGCTGTATCTCCAAAGCAGGACTTAAATGCTTGTAAGCAGACACCTAGGAAATACCTGAGAGCTTGAGCTTGAAACCAGTTCAAGATCAGACCTCTTCCTCCCTATCTGCCTGTGGCTGTGTGAAATGGCTGTGGAGCAATATGGGCCAGGGAGGACAGTCCTTCCAGACCTCGTAGGAGCACATGCAGCATCAGACTGTAAAGGTCATCTCAAAGCTAGTTCTAAATATGGCTAAATCCAGGCAGAGCATCCAAGACAACAATTTGACCCAAGACTGTGTGTTTACAGGCCCTAGAGAAGCACCCTCTGTACTTCCTTGGGAGCAGGGCTCACCTGATGGTGTCTGGGTGCCACGAGCAAGGAGACACACACTCCCACTGCTGCTTGCTCAGGGAAGTGTATGGTTCATTTACAATCACTGTCTCATTCTCAGGGAACTTCTCTGTGCTGAAGCATGCTAGCACTTACAAAAACCAGGAAAGCTGTGGTCTACTGACCCATATCTGCATAAAGCCTCAAATTAATCTTCCTCTCCTGCTCTTTTCCATCCCCAGTGATGACTGAAAATAAGAGAGAACAGTGATTAGATTATTTTACTAATCTTTATCCTATTTATTAAATCATGACATTTCATCCCCCATTGAATTGCTTAACTATACTATTGAGAAGTGTAATATTATCCATTTTTATTTCAAAATGCTGAATAAAAGGCATGTCTATGACACATTTCAGCGGAAATTAGACAATGATATTTTTGTACTCAGAAATGAGATGTGTTTTTATCTTACCATGCGTAATATTCATGCTAATTTACAACACCCTTTTTTATTGTTATCTGAGAAGCATATTCTTTAGGTATAAATTTGATCTACTGTCTGCTAACTCAGGATTACATGAACATGGCTTTTGGCCCACTTCTCTTTGTATTCTTTTGGGTGCTGCCATGCAGTGCAAGACAATAAAAGTATAAAGATCTTCCTGAATACTTTTCCTCTCAGTTTTTTAAACCTACAGAAAATCCTGGTTTGATATGGGCAGACGACACAGGGTTATTATTCCATTCTCTTCTATCAGAGGTTGATCTGAAGCTCTTTTTACTCAAAGTACCTCCAGCTTGCTTTATACTTCATTTCATAATGTTTTATTATACTGGACTTTTAATCACTCAAAATCTAATAAAAAAAAGGCATTCTCATGGCTGAAATAGAGCATCTTGTAATTCTCCTCCCCCTGATCATATTAGGTATGTTCAAAATTATCCAAAGCTTTTTCTAACTCAGTTTAGGGATTTGTGTATACATCTAAATCATAAAACTCTCCCATCACATTGGTTTTCTTTTAAACCTGTAAATCCTGTGAACTTTCCTTTAACCACCAACAGACAGATGAAGTATTTCCATTAGGATTTTAGGATACTCTGTATATAAGAGGTTCAATATGTGCAAGCTTATTTGAAAAAAAGCAGAGTTATTTATTGTTAATCACCTGGCCTGATAGTTGCCTGCTGGATAAGCTTCATTCTTAAAGGAAAGAAAAAAAAGAAAATTTAATCTCTTTAGTTGATGCTTAGCTATCTTCTTCTCCAGGAGCTGTATCAACCACCTTAGCCACAGCTAAGGAGACAATTACTCACTCCACTTCTATTTTCTGGGTTGCTGCTGTTTGTGTTTTTTCTCCCTGGGTAAGGATTTTAGCAGGATCTCAGAAGGTGAATGCTGTCTGAGCACAAGGACATTACATTTACAGACATAACAGTTTGCATAGCAGATGTTTTAGTAAATACAATGAGCAGGTGAGACAATGAAACAATACATGTTATGAGCTGGTGGACATGTGCTGTTTTTATATACTGGCGACTTCTCAACAGAACACCACAAAAGAGAAAGGCTCTTTTGTTTTTGCAGTTTTCCTATGTGCTAGTGCCTGTCCAATAATCTAACAAAATAATGGCAGATACAAGTATCCCAAAGACACCTGTGAATGTCATGACAGAAATTTTCTCCTCTGCTGAAGAGATCATGAAGTTCAATGATTAAAACTTCAATGCATTTGTGTTGTACACCAGTGACATGTGCAGAACAAGATTCTCTCCAGGCAGCAGCTCTTTTCTGGAGATCACCACCACCATTCAGGAGGGACAAAACCTGTAGAGCAGAAGGCTTTGATATAGTGCCAAGCAGAATCTCTAGCAGATTCTCTAGCAGAATCTCTTTAGGCAACTTTTGGACTGTTATGCTACAAAAATAAGGCTTGGACCTTGGTTGTAAAGGAAAACCACGTACTGAGTACTTCTCCTCTAGGTTCGTCGCTGAATAGCATAGTTCATCTTGCTTTTCACAGTTACAGTAAAGTATCCATTTTCCCACTGGGAGAGCAAGTAGAAACAAATGGAAACAATTTGAATTTTCCAGTGCTAATTCAGCACATCTGTGTTTAAACCCACAGATAGGCACTGACTTGTTCAGTAAGCCAGCATTAACTCCAAGTGTCAGAAAGAGGTAACATTAGTACACCTGGCCAAAGTCCACAAGAATGGAAGAATATTATATTTAATATATGTGTGTATTAAAAAAAAATCAAAATATGAATGAATAGAAAAAAAAATTAGCATGGTACACGGATATTACAGAGTAAATATGATTGAACAGCTCAGAAATTCTGCTGGATTCCAGATTTAGCGCAAGGTCAGGATCAAATCTGGTTTATTTGCTCAGAAAAAATGAAGCAAAATGGAGAAACAGTGGAGAATAAGTCATCTAAGAATCACAGGCAAAGTCCTTCAAACTCTTTCTTAACTCTTTCACATTATCCAAGTGGCAGCAGGAAAGTAATAGATGTTTTGTTGATGGTATGATTCTTGATTTTCCTTATATACACAGTTCCTTATAACAAATTATTATAATCTGAGATTTGTAGGAATGGATGTTGCTCTACCAGTAAGCCTGGTTTCTATTGTCATCTTTTCTCTTCAGCATTTATATTGCAGTACTACTCAGGTATGATAACTTCCAGTTAACAGGAGGAAAAAAAAGGAAAAGCTATGCCTTCTTTTTTTTTTTTTTTTTAGGTCATTGACTTTTTGTAGTGGGAAAATTCACTATCGTATGACTTTGCCAGTAAATCAGGCCAAATGATTTTGTAAAGCCAAATGCTTGGAAACATGGTCAGCTGATTAAGGCACTGGGCTGTGACTCAGAGGATCTGGATTCGGTTCCTGGCACTTACTGCATTACCTTGGGCAAATCACTTTACTGCTTTTATCCTTGCAATTCCAAACGTTGAAGGACCTTGGCAACATTCCTTCTGCCCTCTCCCTGCCTCCCCCTCTACAGGCCACCAGTGCATCCTACAAGCTGTACACAGCTGAGAGAATGGGGTTTGTCCTCAGTATGAAGCTCCCTGCCATCAGCTGAAATTAAATACATATATGTAAGAAATTGTTTTGCTGCCTTAAAGGCACATTGAATTAGCCCTATAAATAAATTGTGAAGAAAAAGCCCAAAGCTCTCCTTCAGAAAGCCAGCTCCATGCCCTCCCTTATTTCCATCGTTGCCTCTGTGGCAATGAAAGCAAGCTTTTGTATTGTTAGCAGTGGCAGGAGCAGAGTTGCTGTTTCTGTTTCTGCTGATAAATATTTCTAGTGTCAAAGCAGCACCTGCAGTGCCAGCATTCAGAAGGTGCCTGCAGGCACCCACCGAGCCTGGCTTCCCTGCTCTCAGGGTGCTCTGCTTTGGACTGGGCTCCAGAGCAGCAACATTTCCTTCTGGAGGCTGTGCACGCCTCAACAGCCTTTCCTGGGTACGATCCTTTCCAAGCTGTCAGTAGAGAGAAGCGAAGGAATCTCTTCTCAACCTCTGATCTCCCAAGTATCCTTAATGGGCATGCATCCAGACATTTTCATTAATGTAAGTAGCAGCTAACTAAACTGGCTAATAAGTTGTCTCTGTTTTTCACTCATTTTCAATCAACATAACTAATCAACATGCCAGAGAATGCAAAATACTGTACAAGCCCTTGAGAGGAGAAGCATTTTTAATCATCATGATTGTTCATCTGCTGATAAAAAAAGTGTCTTAAAATTAATAAAATGATAGCTTGTGATGCTGAATCTTTAATAGCATATGGAAAGCACATCCAATACAGAGTGGAAAAGGGCATTGTGGGATATGCTCTGAATCACAAATGTACTGATGTGAAAGTTCGGAAAGCTCAAGGCACACCGATGGACAGTTAAATATCTTATGTAGTTAGAAAGGAAATATGACCTGGGAGTGAAAATTTAAACTGAGTTGAAAATACATATAAGTAGGTGACAGTAATAAAGAGGAATAACACAGCTAGTAATGCTTGGCATTTGTATCCCTTTGCATTTGGCAAGCACTTTATAAATCTGAATGAATAAAGACAAACCAGGTCATAATACGTTTAATATTATAATTCATAATTTATATATGTAACAACTGACACACAGAGAAATTAAAACCAATATTACCAAAAGACATACCTGCTTTCATTCTGATGCTCAAAAGCCTGTCTATCCTTCACTGAAAAGTCAAGGTTCTCAGACTTTGAGAAAACCTATTCATTTTAGGTGCCTTAATTCTCAAAAAATATAATTGCCCATATGTGTACAGCAAGCCTTTGCAAAATTGCTAATGGAAACCATAATGATTACACCATATTAAACTTCTTGGGCTCAATTTGTCTAAGTCAGTCAGCATGGACATCCTTTACAGCTAAGGAATTTTCATTAGTACTGCCAATGGAGTCTAAGGTATGATTCATCACATCTTAAAGTGACTGCTTTAAACAAGCCAGATGAATTACACCTTAAAAATGCATGTTTCTCTGCATTTATCATAAGGAGAACCTGCCTTGAGCAGAGCATCTGTGAAGGCTGCAGTCCCAGCTCTGGGGCTCCAAGAACGCTCAGAGGTGTTAATAATGGGCTGCTTTTATGACATTCTGCCCTGGATACAAAGCCAGTAGCAGGTAAGTCCTATGCACACAGAGAGGTTTCTGTTCTCTAAAACCTATTCTGATAATAAATTCCTTATACCTGTTGGATAGTATAGCAAGCATTTGACAAAATTTCTAGAAAGATATACATGCTTCCATGACATATGCACATTCATATAACTGTTCGGCACAGTCATTTACTGCTGGCATTCTCAAAATTATAGAGCTGAAAATCTGACCTGTATTTTGTTTATTTGGTAAAATTTCTTTTTTAGACAGAGAAAAGATGAGTGTGTCATTTTCAGTGTTTTTGTTCAGTGGAGGCATTTTCTCTCTCAAGTGTTGAAAACCCTGCTGTATATACAAAGGCCATCTAGAAATTAATTTCATGACTTTATTTCAGAGCAAGCCTCACTAACCCAGGTTATCTTTTTTAATTATGATTAATTATCCTGTCAGCTGAGATGAAAGACATTAATAAAAACACAATTTTGGAAGTGCTCACAGAGAAGTTCATCTGTTGTTTCAAATCTTTTTCTGCTGGAAGTATTTGCTCCTGGTAAAGGTTTGTTGCCTAGGGTACTTAACGTCCACCCAAGATTCCTTGAAAAACTGAGAGTCTCTAAACACCAGTAAAAAACGTTCCTGTAAAGCAAGTTAAATGGCTGAGAAGTGGTTTTGAACACCCGAATCTACATCTCTCTGTAATTGTGCTGCTTCCAGAAAATCACATTTTCCAGCTCAAGACGTATCTAAAAAAAGAAGTATTAAGATCAAATATTGCAAGAGAAAAAACATTACGTTTCATTATCTGTAAAGTCAATATCTCTAACAAGCAGTACATGAGGGCAGTGGCAGAGCCCAGGCTGGGATGGGTGTCTGCACAATCACGTGTGAGTGTTTATCCTGCACACTGTGCTCCCTGTGTTGACATGTACACTGTGGCCAAGCACCACAGCAGCCTGGCAGGATCCAAAGGTGTTCCTTGTCCTCAGTGCTGGCAAGTGTTTGTGTATGTTTGGTAGCCTGAGAGGGAAAGAATGACCTTGTCATGGGTTATGTTGCTAAGCTTTTGCTTTTCCCAATAATTCAATATATTAGCTATTGATTTTCATACTGATGATTCTGGGTGTTGAGCAAAGGTGGCAGAGGATAGGGCAACAGAATGGTATTATTTGTTCATGGCAAAAAAATTTTGAAAAATTCCCTTTGAAAGGAAGTTTAATGAAGGAATTAAAACCTTATGAGTGTGAGTTTAATATGAATAAGAGGCAGATCAAGAGATTTGCAATTCTCAGATGAGTGGGTATGGTTCTGACATATTATTTACAGTAGTTCTTAACAGTTTTATCCTTCCTTATCTCTCATGCAAGGAGAACAGCTAAAGTAGGCATGTGCTGGTAAATATTAAAAAATACTCCTGATTAAAAGCAGATGCTATAATTCATTACTTCAATACTTCAAAACCAGAGAAGGGAAAAAAAAGTCAAATAAAGTAATGACAAAAGCTTCTTTACTAGCACTCTGTGCAGGTCTCAGTCTTCATTCATTAACTCAGATTTTATTCTGGATTCTCTGCTGAATTCAGAAGAATGCTTTTGTGTTTGAGATGGCAGTATGTAGCTTCAGAAGCCTTTAGGATTTTATCTATTTGATCACAGATTACTTCTCCCCTCAAACTATTCCAAAAAGTAGTTAAAAGGTCATAGAAATCAATAGAAGAATATGAGTATATTTCAAAAAGCTTTGCCTCAGTCCCTAAATGCAGAAAGATTGAAAGTACTTTAAAACAATATATCAGTCAATAAAAATGCTTATATAGTTTCTGCGACCAGTCCAGGAATTTTTGGCACTCAGTAAGAGGTGCACTGGAGAAAACTCTATAGTCTTATGAGTAGCATGTTCCCTTGGAAAGAAATGATCCCAAATTCCCTATCACTAGAGGAAATGTCTAACAAATAAATGACTACATGAAAAAGAAAGGGAAGCTTCTTCTCTTGGTTGTTCTTGAAACATGAGTCATGTTATAAAGTCATCTGCTGGACTATGTCCAGTGGTGAGTTTCTCAGATGAAGATAGTTAAAATTAATACCTCTAGGATTTGTACATAGAATTGAGAGGTGTTTTGGGAAGACTTACCCAAGAATCAATGCATTTTAAATTCTGGAATTCAGTTTATAAGCTTTGCCTTTGTGTGTGTGCACTTCTTCTTCCTTTCTTTTTTCATTTGTGATTTTATATTAAAAATGAACATAAAACAGTTGTAGTAATAGAAATGATGTTACTTTCAGATTGGGTATAGCATAGCAAGAATTTCCTATTATTTTAACTTGCCTTTTTTATTATTTTGGGAGAAACACCTGCAGCCAGCAGATGAATAATCTCAGCATCACTCTCCAACTCCTTCCTTTTGTCTTCACTCAACCATAGTGTAGTAATGCCTCTGCACAAAAGAAAACAAAGGCCTGGGTTTACACTACCAAACTCTACACATTCCATTGCAGCAATTTAAATTAGGACCTTGTATGTCCTGGACTTTCACAAGGTAGATGAAAACAGACATTCATCAACAGAGGGCTATTTAGCTTCTCTGGTACCAGAATTGCCTTTCTCTCTTGGTCTAGGGCAGTGATAAAGATTAATTGGTACTCGTGATAAGTTGGTCTTCTATCAAGAACTTGCCTTCCACCAACAATAATTAGCTGTAATGCTTCAGAAATTCCCACCAGACTCCAAAACCTGTGTTATTCTTTTCATGGAAAGAACCTTGAAAAACTTGACTGCAAGCCTAATTAAAGGTATCAGAATCTCAGTTTTGGTTCATACTGAGGGTTTAGAGGCTGGGTCATCTCCAGCACCTAGCCAATGCTTTTCAAAGAATGCATGTAAAACTGGAATTATGCATTCTTTGGTGCACATGGTGGCAAATGAGATTGAGAGAAACAGTCCTTTTAAAGAGCATATGGGTGAACCAGACAATTAATGTTTTTACAGGCTTTAATGATTGCTGGCTCAGACATTGTTAGGGTAGTAAATAAGATATTTTATACTACAAGTAGAGGAAATAATTTGAACTCTATATCTAAGTTTGATATGAAAAATATATGTAAAAAGTTGAGGGAAAAATCTTAGGACAGCTAATGAAAATATTTGAAGATGCAGCAGTGATCAGAGATTAATTCCTGTGTAATGTAACATAATAGAAACAAATATGAAAATGCTAAGAAAAAACTAAATAAAATAACTGTAGATTTTCAGCTTGAACATGGCTCTAGACACCTGAACTCAATATATATAGCAGAAACCAAATTGAATCAAAGACAAGAAACAAATTAAAGCTACAGTGAAAAATTTACACCAAAAGAAATTGAAAATTGTGGGGTATTTAAAATTATTAAGGGTAAGTAATGGATGAAAAGCTTAGAGGAAATAATGAATGAGCTATAAACAGTAAAGCAGATGTTCCACTACAATTTGTCCCATAATACAAGGAGGAGGAACAATCAATAAAAATTTGAAATAGCATATTGTGCACTGCTCAGCAGAAGTGACTCTGAAAAACATTCATGTAGCTTGTAAATGTAATAATTTCAAGATGTTTTTGCTATCCAAAAATTTGAAAAGATACACAGAACTCTCACTTCTGGCATAGATATATTTAAAAATGGAATATATCTATGCAAGATTATATAGATCACTATATTTTAGTCTGTAAAAGTTTATGGACAGATCAGTTTCCCCATGGGGTTTATTATATCTCATTCTAAGTAACCTAATGTTGGGCAACTTCTAAAGAAAAATGTAAAATGAGATGGGCTGCTGGCTAGGCAGATATTAGGAATCTTTTCATCCTTTTTGTATTTCACTTTGTAATCCTGACCTTGTGAATAAAGAGCTCCATCCGTCTGATATTCAATGAAATGAAAGCTGGTATAGCAAGTCTTCCAATTTAAAGGACAGATATATTCTGGTAGCATATGCTACTAGAGACAGAGCCAGCAGTGACATCTAATCACTGTGAGAAAGCTCATTCTGACTTTGCTGCCAACAATTTAGGTTAGATAACAGACGTGCATTGACTTGATAGCAGGTGGATAAAAGGGTATAAACTGTGTTTTGTGCCTTCTGTCTGTATTACTTATAGATTAGCTGATTTGGGGGATTCAAGAGAGATTGTGTCATACGAATTTAGTTTCTGTGAGGGTTGAGTACTTGTGAAAGATGGCAGATTGGTAGTGCTCGATTTGAAATTCTTGATTTAACTATGAGACTGATGGATATGTGGAGATGGTCACATGTTAGTCAAAGTTCTATAATGTGTAGATGAAGGGGTAACCAAAGTGCACAGAAGATTGTCTCCAATATTATTAGTCTCTAGTTTCTCCTTATTTTTATTATTTGGTTCTAAAATATTGTTGCTCATGAGACAAAACTAGACCATCTGTATTTAACTTATTCATTTACTGCTTGGGGAGCTCCTGAACCAACTAGTGCTCAGACAAAGGATGAGACCAATAGCAGTGAGGAGAGAAAAAATGATGAGACACATTTTCTGACAGGTTCTTGCTGTCCATAGCTCTGTTTCTATTTTGAAATGTGCTTTGAAATAAAACTTATTGTCACACTACTTGAAAGTACTGTGATTTATAAATCAAAATTGCTGCTTGAGTTATTCCTGTGTAAGAAAGACAATAACAAGGGAAATATCCCAGGCTAGCATTATCAGAAGGAAGACTTAAAAATGAAAATGTAGTTCATTTCATTAATTCTCTGGCCTTCTTGTTGACAAGTACAGAGAATCTAAAAACATTACTGTTGATTCATGCCATTATATGACCCCTCAAAGGTGGATTGAGTCCAACAAATCTACCAGAATAAGAGTTATCATATGACAAAATCTTTCATCGCGGTACAATCCAGTGCAAATCTGAAGCAGTAATTTAATAAGCTATTCTGTGTTTGCAATTTGTTATTGAGCTTAAAAAAAGGGTAAAATTCAGATGGTTTACAGAAATGTTCTTAAAAAGAGAAGGCTAGATGATTCTGTAAATTATATGAAGTCTTCAATAGAAACTCTGGAATGCAAATTTTCTTTTTCTGAGTGGAGAATGCCTTAGAAATTGCAGACAAAAGGACCAAGCATGGGAATGAGGGAAGTCAGCCCAGAAGGTCCAAAGCTCACAGCTTCAGCTATGTCACATTTACAGATGGCCTGGCAGCTTGGGGTGAACAGAAACAAAAGAGGCTCTTTAATAACCCTCTGCAGGGTCATAGCTCTGGCTGTGCCTGTTCCCACCTGACAGTCAGGTGCCTGCAATGACTTTGTTCTTGCTTCTCTTGCCATTTAGCATTCATGCTCCCATATACCCATTTGTTCTCTCCTCACTCTTGAAGAGACTGTACACATGCAGACAATGTGGAAAGTGAAGCAATGTTGTATGGCAACAAATGTATTATAGTGTTGCTGTTTTTTAATATTAAATGCCAAAGAATTAGAAGATATTCACCTCTTTTAGGAATTCACACAATTCCTGTTGTAACCAGAGAACAACTTCTACTTCACTTCCTTCATAGACATAAGGGTGAACAATGTGCTTAATCTGGCAGAACTTCACATAAACAAGATAAGCCTTCATCACACAGTCTCTCAGCTGAAAGGATAACATGCAGAGTATGACAACAAACCAGAATTTAGCACTCCCTGGGGAAAGTAAAGAATAAATTCCAAGTATTTTTTCCTGTGTATATTTTATTAATACCAATTTTAAAGTGACAGCTGTAAAAGAAGAAATATTCTTTTGCTATGAACCATGCAGGAGACAGCTTTCATTAGATCACGACTTTATGTTGTCATTTATAGCATTATTAAATTACATTCCTAAGGAATTGCCTTTATTTTATAAGTTACATGAACATGGGACACTTGCTTTATGTTTGGACAGTTTCCATCTTGTCAGGTGAAACTACTATTATTTCAGTTATTGCTATCCTAACTCATACATTCAATGATTTCTAGAATGTAGTACTTTGAATGAAATAAGATGATAAGGGTTTTGTTTAACAGATATTTACGTCATAAGTGACAGTCTTTATTCTGGTTAAAAGGGACAATAATAATTGGAGGCAAACTAATTGGTGAAAAACAGATATCCATTCAGCACCATCAAAAATGTATCTAAAAATATAATGCTTGAGAAAACAAAGAGGTTAAAAGACCAAAAGTTTTACATTCTGCCTTTAAATTTTTACTAGTCAATGAAGTGCTGAAATGTTACAATACTATTTCTGCCAGTGTGTAAGTACTAACACTTCATTTCTATTTGCCATTTCTACATATAACAGGACTGACAGAGATACTTTAGGAAATCTAGCCGAATAGCCTGACATACCTTTTACATCTTTTTATTTAGCTAATTTTTTATTACTTAAAATCTTAGCTATTGAAGACTGAGGATCAAATCGATGCAAGGAAAATGCACACTACAAAATATACAATGAGAGGAAATAACTGCAGTCAATACACCTGCATGTGTGTCTGATGTTCTAAAATATCCCACTGGGGCAGTACATGGGCACCTCTATAAACCTATGGACAAATTCCAGTAGGTTTTACTGGGAACAGAGTTTGATCATTTGTTTTTAACTTTGACTGGACAATATTTTTTCAGGGAAGATAATGCATTCCTGTGGACCTAAATTCAAATTGGTGCAACTAGGCTGTGTTCAGTGTCGTTGTGTGCAGGATGGGTTGACAGATGTATTCTGAAATGGATGCAGCACTTGCAGCTTTCAAATATTAGTGTTACTAATAAATAGGGGACTACTTACTCTATTTATTAAACTTTCTAAAACCCAAACAGCAGCTGTAGGAAAAGAAAGATTTATCTACCAATAAAACCCCAAAGATTACATTTACCAAATCCCCATTCTTTATTGTAATGAAATTTGTCTTTCAGCTTTTAAAATGCATTTATAGAGCCAGAAATGTATTCTGGTCCACTGTCTTTGAGATGAATAACCACATTATTACTTGCCTGTCAAATCTAAGTACGGTTGTTAATAACACACAGACAGCTACTAAAAATTCAAAACATGGGAGGTTTCCTTTGGAGAAAATTGCAGTTTTAACCTCTGATTTCCCTTCTGAATCAATTACTTACTTTCATGTGCACCTTGCAATACCTATCTCCAATCAGATGTGAAAAATGGTTGAAAGGATTCAAAGATTTTTCAAACATACCTATGGAAATACACTGCCAGAATTTTAAAATTTCACAGTCTTTAATCTATAGAATAGCTGTTTACTGTACATTATCCAGTAAGCATTGTAGAACACTTACTTGATGGGAAATATTTAAAGGTATTTTTTAAATTTTGCACTTTTATTTTCTATGTAATCTATATTTGCACTCAGAAAACTGGACATCTAAACCAGGATTCTTTTCTGAGGTCATATTTTAACAGTTTTACTTTACTACTTTTCATTAAATGAATGAAAAGAAAGCTACTCCATACTTATGATAGGTACAAGGAGGAGCCACCTAACCCATACATAACAATATAAGTTATTTCCCTATTTCAACATATTTGGCTGAAAATTCTAGATAAAAACTTCTTTACAGTTATAAAAATACCTTTCTAATATTTTTTCTACTAGCCAATGTAAAAAAGTAAACCCACTTTGGACTTAAATTTCAGTCCAGTGTAACTGTTTTACTAACTTTTCTAATTCCTTTGTGACTTCTGACTGATAGATCTGGAGCCTAGGATCTCTGTGCTATTTTCTGGAGCCTCCTAATCAAATTATTTTATTTTTTTCATGAACTATAGATTTGTGATTCCCAGAATATGTTATGGAACTTTTATGAGATATAGAAACATAAGTGAACAGCCCAAACCATAGAACACAGATGACAGAGAGTCTTTCATATGCTACCCATGTATTGCAAAACTTTTTTTTCCTGTAGGCTTTAATTGGCCATCCTCATCAAACCAGGCCAATCATCCAGCAAGGAAGTGATCAGAAAGGTCTTCTTCTGACCATATTTATTGCTAATTTTTAAGGTTTGGAAGATCTGGTATACTGAGGGGGAAGATTAAAATTAAGCTGTATAATTACACTCATTCACTCATCATTTTCCTCACCCTTCCCTATTTCACATTAAAGCAGTAGAAGAGTGCTGTGAGGGTCTGCTCCAAGTGTATCGCAGCTACAGACTCAAGCTAAGCCTTAGTCTGAATTTTGATGTGGAGAATCCAGCCAAGTGTGCCATGGCAGATCTTCAGCAGAAGAATGAAAAGGGAACTCACAACTGAGATGCTGCTAATATCACTGTGTGGAAGAGATAAAGACTGCACAAGAATCTACAAAGGGCTTCAGGGCTTGCTGAAGCAGTTAAAAAGAATTTACTTAAGAAGTAGAATTACAGGTTCTTTTTAATTTTTCAAGCCTGAGTTAAAAATATTTCACTCATATTTTTCTCATGGCAACACCAAAAGATTTATATAAAATACAATTTTTGTAGTAAAGCAAGAACATTACTACTACGCTACCTTTCCAACCTCATTCAGTAACATGGTAGTCTTAGCCCTCATTCACTTTCATTCAATTTAGCATCACATGTCAAATCAACCAAACAAATATCTCACATTTGAGGTGTTTCATCACTATGTTTAAAAAAAATTCTCCCAAGAGGTTCTGTTCATTATTAAAAATTTCACTGATATGGTCCTCATCTATACATTTGCCAGTTCTGGAAAACCTAATCCCACTGCACTGCCAACTCTCCTTTCAAGAAAGTCAACAGATAATTATGCAATCTGTTCATGCAGTGCAAATAACTTGGCATTCTGGGAACCTACCACTGTGACAGGAAATAATCCTTACTGGTGGGGATGCGAACACCTTACGTGAATTCAAATTCTGTGCTCTTCCAATGCCACCGTATGAGGCAGCAGTGGCAACATGCAAATATTTCTAAAATTACAGAGTTGGCTTTGAGGTTGGATTATTATTTTTGACAGCTCTTTGCTTTCAGATATTACACTTGGTAAAGCCCAGTGTACATCTGCATGACATGCTGTTATTCAAATGAAAGCATCTGCCTTCTGTGGTATCTTATGTCTCCAGAAAGACTCCTGTATGAAAAGTCTACAGCTCTCTCCCCCCAGCCCATCAGCTTGCCTCATTACAGTCAAATTACCTTAAAGTATATAAAGCTATTTATTTTCCCCCTAAGGCTGTTGCACAGTAGCTTAAAAAAAAATACTCTTGTGAGACAATGTATGAGTTCTTAGTTGAATAGCTCTATTTTCAATTATTTCATTTCATATATATCTACATGACCTGATACATTCTACAAGTTCCAGAGGAACACAGGGCAATGTCTTTGGCTGATCTAAGATGCTTTATGAAATGATTGACAGTTACAAGTGGACAGACAGTTACAAATACAGTAAAACAGAGGGCAGTTGCTTTGTCAGTTGTCTTTAGATAAATAAAATACCCCTTCATAGATATCCAACTGCTGGAATATCTTTTCAACTACTCATATAAAGAAAGAATTTATGTTTCTTGTATGCTTGACAATCTATGCTTGCATACATATGATTCATATTTCATGTGTGCACGCACTTCTTAAACATGACAGGAATAAATACATTTTAACTTGCAGGTAATAAAGTGGGAAGAAATATTAAATCATCAAGGGACATAGAAAAATTGTGGTGTAAGAGAATCTTAACTTCATGTAAGATTAATTTGAATAAATGTAATTTTCTATAACCACCTTGTCATGATGACTCATCATTCTCCCATAATTAATTTACAGTAATAAAATCAAGATAAGACTAGGTTATGAGGAACAGAAGTATATTTCCTTCTTCTAAGAAGGGCAGTTATAGAGAATCCTCTGAACATAAGCAAGATGCGTCATGCTCCCCCCAAAAAAGATTACTTGAAAATATAGAAGGGGGAAATTCAGAAGACGATTAGACATTGTCTTTTTAGACATTGTCCTTTGCAGTATAAAAAGATTCTCTATAATTTTTTCAGCAGCAAAAATATGACAATACAGATAATATGCTGTAGGTACAGTGGGAAAGAATGCGAATAACCTTGAGTCAGCCTTGTAAAAAGCTGCCAAAGGCCTATCAACACCTTCTTATTAGAGCTGTAGCAATAACTCTCGAGAGACTTAAGCCCCTCTAAATTTGTGAGCTCACTGAAATCACCAATAAGATCCCCACTGATGAGGGACCATGAAACTGTACCACTGGGCAGCTCATTCATCAGACACTTTCAAAGTGCTCAAGGCAGAAAAGCTAAACGAGCTGATGAAAAGAGATGCTGTACAAAAGATTGCTGTATTAAAGCATCCTAAAATCAAAATGGGATTCCTTTTGGCAGGGGACCACAGAGAGTACAGAGAATAACAGATAACTGGGGGTGAGGAGGTGAATAGATGATTTGGCTAAGCCCAGGTAGAGCTTAAATTTGCTTTCTTTTGTTCTTCATCTAAATATACTACATAGAAAAGATAGTAGAGAAAACACCAGAAAATAAATTTCTTCTTACCACTTAGGAGGAGCTATGTTCTAGCTAATGTTGATTATGTCCAGAATCAGTCTGTGTATTAAAAAAAAATTAAATTGCTGGGGAAAAAAGCCAAACCAAACCAAACCAAAACAACAACCACAACAACTAATGAAAAATACTTGCATATTTCATTAGAACCTGGCTAATATTTTTTATTAAAAAAATCGATTTTTGGCAAATTTTTTTTATATCTAGAGCAAAATTATTTATGGCTGAAATATATTTTTTGTGACTTCGCTGATTGATAGAGATAAATACGAAATTCTAAGGCTCAGTTTGTACTATCTTAGAAGAAACAAATAAAACAGCTCAGCCAAATCCTTTACATGCTCATTTCTTCCCATTAGCTGTAAAGATCTTGATAGTGACCAACTTAGATGTAGTTGCCTGCATGATGGATGTCTAAAGATAGGCAAGGGATCCTCTCATCATAAAAATTCCCTTTCCTCTTCATCAGAACAAACCCTGCAAAGTCAGAATTTAAATCTCCACTGGCAAAAATTTGTGCAGCAACCTAAGAAATTCTTGCTCTCTGATTTTTCTTATGCACATTTAGAATAAGGGGGATTAATGTTTTCAATAAATTGGTGTTTCAAACAGAACATTTTTATTCACAGTACCGCTGTTACTAATGCTTCTTAAATCTTCCACTGTCACTATAATTAAGCCCACCAAGCTTAACAGGGTCTGAATTAGAAGAGTAACTGTAATCCTCTGCTGTGGATTGATCAACAGGGAAAGTATCTTCTCTCTGGTCCCTCTGGGCAAAATTTACCTTTAGAACTTGCTTTGTGTGATGAATGCTCTTAGAAGAAGTGGTGTCAAACCCCTATATAATGTATAGAAAAAAATTCAGGCTACTTCAGATCCAGGTAGGTTTCTTGACATCTGTCTACTTAGCTACCCTTCCCATTTCTCATGGTTCAATGAGAAATTTGGGCATATCCTTCACAAAGGAGATGGAAAGTAAAACTCTCCATCTGTCTCTGTGTTGTTGCCATCCCTGGAGATTTTGTCCATTCATAACCACGTCTGGAAAACTTATTTTCTCAAATACTAGAAGTTCCTACTCATTTTATATGAATGAGTTCCTGGTTATAGCGGTGACTCTAATTAGCATTTCCTTGAAGGAAGAGGCTTTTTAATCCAGTAATTTGCTTGTTTCAGGAGGGAACAACCATCTGGCCAGTAAGCACACATGTATGTTTGGACAGTCAGCACGTGTGCAGCTGTAAATCTGCTGCAGCATATGCTGCTGCTTGTCCAGCCAAATACGTGGAAGACAGAAGAAGAGAGAAGGTAGCAAGGAGTATGTGGAAAAGTCCTGCAAGTATTGCCAAGAGGGTTAAAGAAAGGTGAAAACAAGTCTTCATAATTTTTGTTGCTGATGAAAAGAGCCAAATAAGCTTTTATATATGTACCCTTCATGGTTCCACAAGTGAAGCTTTAACCCTTTTCAGGAATGTCACAGGTCCTCCGTACTCTACTTTTTCACATCTCTTCCATTTCTGCTCTTCTGAAGAAAACAACATCTGTTAAGATTTGTGAGTAGGGATTTAGAAGTTTACTTGTGACAAAAAGGAGGAAGTATGTATTAGCATTATCATGAAAACATTACAGAGGAGCATGTGCAGAATCCAGCTGACACCACATTTCCTCATAGAGGGCAATGTACTTGGATAGTCTAAGTGCTTAAAATGCATGAAGTGAATATACGAAATATTTGAAAACAGATTATATTTTATCACCAGGCACATGGTGAAGGTTTCTTCAGAGAGTTGCTTAAAAAAGAATAAATTTGAAGACCAATGTCTTTCATCTTTTTAAATAAGCTGTTTTAGACAAAACAGATATTCAGAGGGTGAAAGGGAAGACTTTCTCATTGCTAAGAAATGAGCCACAATCCTGGATATTTAATAGGAAGGTAAGCTTGTCAGGCTGTCAGAGAAGCACCAGACTGTTCATGCAGCCAGCTAGCCTTCATGTAAGCTGCTTAACTACCTTTTCTGCTGTGCTGTACATTGGAGATTAATGGTCGGCACAGGAAACTAAAAGGGAAGATTTAACAATGAACTGAAATATTGAATGAAATATCCCATAAACAAAATTATATTCTCTAAATCTTCAAATTCCTGGAAGGCCTATACCAATACCAGAGAGAAAAGGAATAAAAAAGTAAGCAGCCAAAAAAGTAATTGCATTCTTTCATAAACAATTTCTCAATCAACAGAAATTTTTTGTATATGTTAAGTTACAGAGGAAAATATTTTTCAGTTGAAGAAAACAATGTAGACATTAAAAAAATCCTTTCCTTGAAGAAAAGCAATCTCATATTTCTGCAAGACAGAAAGTGTGGCCCTGAAAATTTTAGTTACCTAATTGAAATAATTCAAAGTTATGCTATGCCAAAAACTTAGTTTGGCTAAGAACTCGTGTCCTTTTAGGTAGAGTCTAAAATCTTGGTTCTTAAGCTTCTCTCTGCTCTGCAATCACCTGAAAAGCTGAAGCCAGATATATGAAAATATTTAGGAGACTAACTCCACCTGCTTTGTCAAGTCTTTCTTGGATCTAATCTAAACTTCCACAAGTGAAGTTACCAAGCATTTGTTTGTTTATGTGTGGAATTATCCTAGGCACTACTGCAACACTTAGGTTTCTTTTTAATTCATAAGTCCTGTCCTTCACTGATCTTGCCTGGAAATCATTGTCTTGTTGGTGTGTTTTCCTTACACCAAGAGCAGCACAGTGAAAGGAGAGGAAAACCTCTTTTACTTCTTCATGTCTTGGTAATTAGCATATTTAATTAGGAAAAGGAGAATCAAATCCTTCTTTGAGCAGATTTTAACTGAAAAATCCAGTTCTTTAGATCATTCTGCTATTTGACTTTATCATTCCAGTGGACATCATTCCATTTTATATGTAAAAAAAAAATATATCTTTCAGAATTCCCTGAGATATGATATTTAGAATGTTCAATGAAGATGTGAGGTAATGTTTTTTCTAGTCAACAGAAAGCATTAAACATGGTCTTATTTAATCCTGGATGTTACAACCCTTGAAAGAAGATGATGAGAACAACTGCAGCAGAGAGGACAAGACTAGGCCTGACAAAGTGTCCTAGGGTACTGGAGTGAGCACTAACAGTATCTGCAACATCCACAGAACACTGCATCACTGTCTAGAGGGAGGGGAGGAGATCCTCAATCCTGAGGAGATCCTGCATACAGAAATGTGATGAAGTGAACAGGAATTTTGTGCTGAATGAAGTTTGTTGTTCAGCAATAAGAAGTACAAACACTTTGAGAGTGTCAGACACTGGATTATACTCAACTGCTTGACATCCTTGGTGCTGGCCCTCTGCTTCACTGGAGAACAGAGTCATGAGACTACTTATTAGATTAAAGCTTGGGTAAATATTTATGCAAGGGTGGATTTTTAAGAAATTAAATGTAAACCGTTCTATATACAAAACCTGTTTATCTTTTTTTTTATTTTCTAGTGTGGGATAGGTCTCCCTGAAGATTTCTTAGAATAGCCATGACTTGTGAAATTTTTGATGAAACCTTATCAATATTGGGCTGCATTTCTCAAGTACATTATTTCCTACACAAGAGAAATAGTAGGTGAAGTGACATTGAAGGTTTCATGTTAATATGAATTATTTGCTAGATGAAAGGCTATGAGTAAGATACCCTGAAGGAATTCTCTCATTTTCAGCATAGAGAAGAATATGTCATATAATGTCACCCTTCCAAATGCACAGCAAACATATCCTACACTTGTTTGTCTCTAGAGTGGGCTATCAAGAGGAATAAGCTTAATTACTCCTCACAAATACTACAAATATCTTTTTTCTAAATCCAACATCATGTGCAAGTTGACAAGACATATTTTAAAAATATTAAGAAAAAAATGAAAAAAAAAAAAAAAAGAAAAAAGAAAAAGGAATTTTTCCTTAAAGCTGGTAATATTCCAGTTTAGGGTTTATTTCACTGATTGTGTCCCTGACTGCTGAGATTTCCTTGCTCTCCATGTATTGCAGGAATGGATCCCCTTATGTGGATTTCTGGCAAAATCAATGGTGAGCACATGAATGTAAGTCACAGGATTTGATTTTTGTTTATGCTTATTAAATCAGAAGATTTTACTAACCAATATGTTGATTACATAAGAAGATTTTACTGACCAATAATATGATCTGTACCTCATAGGAATTGAGTAATTTTTCCTGAATTTAAATCGGAGAACATTTCTATGACATAACACAGATCCAACAATTAAAGCAGTTTTTATCTTTGGAAAAAAAATTATTTGTGAGAATTTTAAATTCAGTGAAACTACAATGATCATGGAAATTAACTCAACCACCTGTAAGATATCAGAGGTTTTCATTACTGGCAAATATTTTTTTAAAATTTTCTGACAAAAATTCTATTTTTTTAAAAATTAAACAGGCTTATTGAAAAACCTGAAACTGATTATAATAATTGATTTGAATTATTAATTTTAAAACTCCATACACAAATTGGGAAAACAAATACATTTTTCCCAGCTGTTGTAGTATAGTTTTTATAATAAATATCTCTGTTTTTATAAAGTAATTTATTTATGCTAATTATAGTAAAGGAAGAAGCATTCCAACTACACAGTCAATATTTCAGAGCTGTCAAATCAAAATATATGAATAACTGAATTGATATACATTTTTCCCAGCTGTTGTAGTATAGTTTTTATAATAAATATCTCTGTTTTTATAAAGTAATTTATTTATACTAATTATAGTAAAGGAAGAAGCATTCCAACTACACAGTTAATATTTCAGAGCTGTCAAATCAAAATATATGAATAACTGAATTGGTATTTTGTTTGATACTTTGAATTGTTAGTTTGGCTCATAAAAACTGTGAGGCTTCCCTGTTTCAGGAAAAGAAACAGCTTTTTTGGCCCTGTGGAGAGTGGGACCGAGGGCACCTTCAGCAGATTTGCCAATGACACTGAGCTGTGTGGTGTAGTTGACATTGGAGGGAAGGGATGACATCCAAAGGGACCTGGACAGGTTGGACAGGTTGGCTCATGCAAACCTCCTGAAGTTCAAAAAGGTCAAATGTAAGGTCCTACACCTGGGTTGGGGCAATCCTAATCACAACTACAGATTAGATAGAGGGAGAATGGATTGGGAGCAGCTCTCAGAAGGACTTGGGTGTGCTGCTGGGTGAGAAGCTCAACATAATCTGGCAATGTGCCCTCACAGTCCAGAAAGCCAACTTCACCCCGTGCTCTATCAAGGGAAACGTGGGCAGCAGGGTGAGGGAAGTGATTCTCCCCCTCAACTCTACTCAACTCTATATAACTCAACTCTTGTGAGACCCTACATGGAATGCTGCGTCCAGGTCTGGAGCCCTCAACATAAAAAAGACATGGATCTGTTGAATCGGATTCAGAGGAGGTTGCAAAGATGATCAGAGGAATGGAGGACCTCTCCTATGAAGACAGGCTGAGACAGACAGAGTTGTTCAGCTTAGAGAAGAGAGGATTTTAGGAAGACCTTATAATATCTTCCAGAACCTAAAGTGGTCCTGGAAGATGATAAGACTGTATAGGACTTTTTACAAGGGTATGTAGTGACAAGACAAGGGAGAATAGATTTAAACTAAAAGAGGGTAGATTTAGATTAAATATTAGAAATTCACCTTGAAGGTGTTGAGGCACTTGGAAGTGTTGAAGGCCATGTTGGATGGGGCTTTGAGCAATCTGGTCTAGAGGAAGTTGTCCCTTCCCATAACAGGGATGTTGGAACTAGATAATATTTCAGGGTCATTTCAATCCAAACTCTTCTATGATTCTATGAATATTATTAATTTCTCAGTCTGGGTATCAGTTTCCAGCTGAGTGCTACTGATAAATTATGAGAAGTGAAGAGCAGGACAGACACCTCACAGAAATCAATGCTGAAGGCATGTGCCTGAGGAAACCTAAGCCTGTCCTCTCCTTTCCTGATGGCCCTGTCAGAGCAAACAGCTCAGTAGCCAGCTCTGGCCTTAGTCACTGCTCGCATGGCAGCTGCTCAGACCCTTTGTTCCTCTCTCATCTGCCTGCTTTTGCTGATATTTATGAAATGTCAGTTTCAAGTGACACAAACCATTGATGTGTCCTCAGTCTCTACATTACTGGAAAGTCCTTATGGCTCATGCCTTGATATAGGTTTAATGGTGTGGCAGTAGTAAGTGCCTTAATTTTATGGGCTTTGATTTTTTTATCTAAATCCAATATCTGTTTCTGAGGCCTTTTTCTCATTTGAGATCTAAATATTTTATATTATTAAAGTAAGTTAAATAATATAAGTAATTTTGACAAAAGTAATTTTTGCTGAAGTAATTTTGACAAATTTATTATAAAATATTTTATGTATGTTTTCCTTTTTATATTAAAAATTAATTTCTTTTTTTGCTAAAAGTCATGTATATTTCAAGGAGAAAAAGATAAATATCAAAATCAATGGTCTACTTAACACAGTCCTCTCATGTTCCCTAAAATAATATTGAAAGAAATGCTGAAGAATCATGGGATGTATACAGACAAGAAACCAATAATATACTAAGTACGCTGTGACTTAGACACTGAAAACAGGCCAGCTGTTTTCAAAGCTGGTTTGCAGAACTTGTAGAGTAAGTAGGATTCCACTGGGGGTTTTTAGCATCTAGCGCCTGTTTCTATCTTTGGTGTCTCTGAGGCATACAATAGGACAGCTGCAACATTCTCAGGTATGGGGGGAACCCTCTGGCTGTACCTTCCAAGTTTTGAGTCAGTAAATATTTTAAATCATCTATTATTGGTTTCTTAAACCTTGCTGGTCGTGTGTTTCTTCACTATGGGACCTCAGAATAAATGTCAGGAATAATTAGCCGACATTTGGTGAAAATCCCCAAAGAAAGAAATGTTATTCTGTAAATCTCTCAGCAGGAATTTTAGAAATATTTCATTGTATTGCCCTTTTATTGCACACAACTGAGACTGACACTATTCACCCTTCAGCTGAGGTACCTGGGTTCCTTTCCTTTCCTTTCCTTTCCTTTCCTTTCCTTTCCTTTCCTTTCCTTTCCTTTCCTTTCCTTTCCTTTCCTTTCCTTTCCTTTCCTTTCCTTTCCTTTCCTTTCCTTTCCTTTCCTTTCCTTTCCTTTCCTTTCCTTTCCTTTCCTTTCCTTTCCTTTCCTTTCCTTTCCTTTCCTTTCCTTTCCTTTCCTTTCCTTTCCTTTCCTTTCCTTTCCTTTCCTTTCCTTTCCTTTCCTTTCCTTTCCTTTCCTTTCCTTTCCTTTCCTTTCCTTTCCTTTCCTTTCCTTTCCTTTCCTTTCCTTTCCTTTCCTTTCCTTTCCTTTCCTTTCCTTTCCTTTCCTTTCCTTTCCTTTCCTTTCCTTTCCTTTCCTTTCCTTTCCTTTCCTTTCCTTTCCTTTCCTTTCCTTTCCTTTCCTTTCCTTTCCTTTCCTTTCCTTTCCTTTCCTTTCCTTTCCTTTCCTTTCCTTTCCTTTCCTTTCCTTTCCTTTCCTTTCCTTTCCTTTCCTTTCCTTTCCTTTCCTTTCCTTTCCTTTCCTTTCCTTCCTTTCCTTCCCTTTCCCTTCCCTTTCCCTTCCCTTCCCTTTCCCTTCCCTTCCCTTTCCCTTCCCTTCCCTTCCCTTCCCTTTCCCTTCCCTTTCCCTTCCCTTTCCCTTCCCTTCCCTTTCCCTTCCCTTCCCTTTCCCTTCCCTTCCCTTTCCCTTCCCTTTCCCTTCCCTTTCCCTTTCCCTTTCCCTTTCCCTTTCCCTTTCCCTTTCCCTTTCCCTTTCCCTTTCCCTTCCCTTTCCCTTCCCTTCCCTTTCCCTTTCCCTTTCCCTTCCCTTTCCCTTTCCCTTTCCCTTCCCTTTCCCTTCCCTTCCCTTCCCTTCCCTTCCCTTCCCTTCCCTTCCCTTCCCTTCCCTTCCCTTCCCTTCCCTTCCCTTCCCTTCCCTTCCCTTCCCTTCCCTTCCCTTCCCTTCCCTTCCCTTCCCTTCCCTTACCTTCCCTTCCCTTCCCTTCCCTTCCCTTCCCTTCCCTTCCCTTCCCTTCCCTTCCCTTCCCTTCCCTTCCCTTCCCTTCCCTTCCCTTCCCTTCCCTTCCCTTCCCTTCCCTTCCCTTCCCTTCCCTTCCCTTCCCTTCCCTTCCCTTCCCTTCCCTTCCCTTCCCTTCCCTTCCCTTCCCTTCCCTTCCCTTCCCTTCCCTTCCCTTCCCTTCCCTTCCCTTCCCTTCCCTTCCCTTCCCTTCCCTTCCCTTCCCTTCCCTTCCCTTCCCTTCCCTCTTTTCCTTTTCCTTTTCCTTTTCCTTTTCCTTTTCCTTTTCCTTTTCCTTCTTTCCTTTTCCTTCTTTCCTTTTCCTGTTATTTTCTTTTTTCCTTCTCATTTTCCTTTTTTGCTTTTCCTTTTCCTTTTCCCTTTTATTTCTTCCTTTTCCTTTTCTCCTCTCCCTCACAGAATATACATTCTATTGATGTTTTTAATTTACTTTATTCTGACAATGGGCCAGTCTCTCTTTTCCCACAAAAGTCATTGGCAGATGAGCATTGCTCTCAAAGAAAGACTAAACTGGATTGTTTGGTCAGTCTTTGTATCTGACTTGTATTTTGTGTGAAAACAAATATTTTGCCTTCAACACAAGGGCACCTAAACAAAAATATCCTCTATGGTTTCTTCTTCAGTGATTCAAAGTGAGGAAGGAAAAAAGCAAAGTTACTGAGTGCTGAGCATGACACTAATCCAAATTCTTGACCAATACAGAAGCCAAAAATCACAGAGCTGATGCAAGACCCAGGTTCAGATCTACCTGTAGGAAACCAAAACTAAAATATCCCATAACATTTCCTAAGCAGAGCCCAGCACCTGCATGACACTGATCTGGAAAAAAGGTGTTTCATTTGTTTGGGTTTAATATTTTTCCATTGTAGAGAAAGAATTTAACACAGTTTGGTGAAGAGATTAAAAATCCCAAGGTAAGTGGCCTGGACATCAAGCTTATGGTTTTGCAGTCATCCAGAACTAATCCTTATTGTTTTGGATGAGCTCAAGAACTGTTTAAGTGCCAAACCTCTCTGCTTGATGCTGGACAAAACTGAGAACTCAGACCTATAGCAAAAATCAAGATATGTAAAAATTACTCTCCAGACTGGTATTTCAACATGATTCTATATACAGAAAGCTGAAGCTTGTTTTGGTAAAGAAACAAGGAACAAGCAAATACACTACTACATAAAAGGGAGACCTCTGGAAGGTTTATAAATCACATTTTGACATCCTTAGTTTCTTTAACAAACAGCTGACATGGAAAACTTTATTCTGAAATTTACATTGCATTTATTGGTGCATTTCTTAGTTTTTGAAAAAAAAATTGTTTAAATCGTCATATTCACTTTTACATTTGATATTTGATATCAAATCAATTGATATTGATATTTGCTTTTGATTCACTTCCTAAATCCCTTTGTTATTTACTCAGTCCTATTTCATTCTGCATGAACTTAAACATACGAGGTTTAACATATGCTTTGTACTTATCGGGCCTTTGCATAGAAACAAATTTCACTGACAGCCGAAGTAAAAATGCAACTTATGCAAAAATTCCACTCTCAGCACACAGAAATAAAAAAGAAATGTATAAGAGCCACCAAGAAATAATAATATTAAAAATAACATTAAAAATCCTACTAAAAGGTAATGATCTGGTTTGAGAGGAAGAAGAAAATTTCTGTGACATTATAAGCTCTAAATAATTCATTTTATTTAAATGTTAATGTTTTTCTTAAACATATGAAAATATAGTTTTTGGGGAGGAGCAGGTATAAACCAAATATATGAGTCCATAGACACTTTGGATAACTCCAAAATCTGACATTGTTTTATTCAAAACACACCATCTTCACCTTTAAAATAATAACATCCCTTGGAAATGTGTGATCTTGCAATGAGCTGCTAATGTTTGCTGTAGAGACATGGGTTATAAAATAACCATCATGAATAGGGCAGACAATAAACTCATTCTCAGACTTGTTTCAGGCATAAATGTTCAGTCAAAAGCAAACCCTTAATATCTGGTTATGTACTCAAGTTAGAATGCTAATTACAATTTACTTTTCTTCCAAGTGTGCATTTCTCTCGTTCTTTCTGACATATTTCATATTTTCTGTATAAGTGACTGTAGATATTCTCAAATGGGTTATTCATTTGTTCATACCTCAAACAATGACTATTCTAATAAGCCATTAACACGTAGCTGACCTATTGAGTATCTGCAAACACACATAAAACAGTGCCCTGTGGAACTGCAGAAGGGAACTCAGTATGGGCGAATACCAAAGTCTGCATTGCTTGAGAAGAGATGTAAATTTTACTTTTGCATTTGTTTTGACATCTCTTAGAAAGCTGGAGAGACCAACACTTACAGGGGTGAGGGGAAGGGGGAAGAATATCTGTAGCAAATTTCTGCT
Organism: Acrocephalus scirpaceus scirpaceus; assembly: GCA_910950805.1. Lineage (NCBI taxonomy): Eukaryota > Metazoa > Chordata > Aves > Passeriformes > Sylviidae > Acrocephalus > Acrocephalus scirpaceus. Next base: position 141,494,906 of record OU383773.1, on the reverse strand, counting down.
AGTTCTGTGACAAGTATGTTTTGCCACTGGGATGCAAATTATGCACTTATTTCAGGATGCTACTTTTACATTAAGGTCTTTTTTCTTTTCCTTTTCCCCTTTTCCCCTTCCCCCTTCCCCCTTCCCCCTTCCCCTTTCCCCTTTCCCTTCCCCTTCCTCTTTCCCCTTTCCCTTTCCCCTTCTCCTTTCCCCTTTCCCTTTCCCCTTTCCCTTTCCCTTTCTCCTTTCTCTTCCCCTTCCCTTTCCCTTTCCCTTTATTCTTTCTTTTTTTCTTTTCCCTTTTCCTTTCTTTTCCTTTTTCTCGTCTCTTTTCCTTAATGCCCTCTTCCTATGCCTGCAATTGCAAGCTCAGAGTATTTACACAATTCAGAAATTCCCCATGAAAATATGAAAAATAATCCCAGTAGGGGGGTGTGTATGTCCAAATGAGATGTTTGATTTTTTTCTAGTCTGCAGTGACAAATGCAGAATAAGGGCCAGCTCTGAGAAAAAAGTAGCTAGTGCTCTCCTGGGTCACCATGGTCAGATATCATCCAAATGGGAACCACATCTGATGTGCAGATTTGGTGTAGGCTATGTGTCATATGAGATGGTGTCAGTAGCACACTAAATAGCAACAATTGCTGCTCAACTGGGAGCTGGCACTGTTTATCACAGGGAGGATCCTGCCCTGCACTGGTCTCTGGCTTGGGGCTGGGTTATTTCTTGCTTCTGCTGCACTCAGTGGTTTCCTCAAGCACTCAGTGCTTTAATGGAACACAACCAGAACACGACCTCAAGTGTGAGCATGTCCAAAGCCAGCCTAGGGAAAAACTCATATCTGGACAAAAAATGTGAAATAATTTCTTGACCTTTTTTTTTTTGTCTGTTTTGTTTTGTTATAGAGAGGGGATGATGTTAAAATATGGCACTCATTCCTCCCAATTTTTGTACTGTGTACATCAGCAGGGTATGGACTGTATATGTAGTGTTACGTGAATACGTTCCAGTGTACAAGCTTTTTCCTTCCAAAAAAAACCCCAAAAAAGTAAAAGCCACACCCACCATGTCACAGAGATGAACTGAGCTATTACAAAAAATTACTGATGTAAGAATCTCATTCAAATTCTTTGTTTTGATCCTTCTGGTGTGTGGAAATTTTCCTTCCAGATGATGAGGCAAGAATCTTAACTCTCAATCTGTCCCAAGCACAAACACTCCTAAATGATTTGCCAGTACCTGTTCAAGGTATACATATTTGATGCTATTTATTTATTAGTGAATATGCTTACTTGATAATATGCTACTTCAGACACACAAGGTATCATAGAATTACATTGTTTCTTCTTCCGTTTCTTCTACTCATTGACCTACTTTAGGAATTTTTAGAAAAAATGGAATGTGATGAATTCTCTTTATTGCCAGAACTTCAAAGACTTTCATTTTTGTAGGAAGAAAAGGTAAACTATTGAAGAAAAAAAAAAAAGAAAAAAAAAGAAAAAAAAGAAAAAAACCCCCAACCAACCAACCAACCAAACAAAAAAAACCCAACAAAACACATTCCCAATATTTTGTATTTCTATAAATGAGAAAAAGTGAAGTGCCAAAAGTTAAAATATTTCAAAAAATACCATTCCAAGCAAAAATAAAATAAAATCATCTTATTTCTAAACAGCAGGGTGAAAGAAAGAAAAAAAGCCAAATACTGTAGTACCTTGAAAATACAGCAGAACTTAATTTAAAGGGTTTTTTTTCTCCTAGAACGGCCTACAGAATGATAACCTAGGCTTTAATTTCTTCCCTGTGCTACTTCAAATAATAAATATCATAGTAAAAGAAAAAGTATATGATGAGAACAGGCACAACCTGAAAGTACTCATTTTCCACAATGTAATTAGAAAAATGCACAAGTAAGTAACCTGGCAAGAGCAGTTATGTGTCATGCCAGGGATCATGCTAAGCAAGCAAACCCATAATTGAAATCCTGTGAAAAATTTGGTCATGACAGCCTCAGCATACCTACCTTCTTGTAATTTGTCATGAACAGCTCCTGGTTGCTCTTTCTTGCAGGAAACCATCTGACAGCTGTAGGTGTTATGCCTTGTGCCTATAAAGCAGGAGATTATGGTGGAAAACTTAATAAAATGACAGCAGAGAAATAAAGCAAGTTGAAAGGCTCTAACTGGCTCATCCTCCCAATCAGACAGTGGAAAATTAGAAGGGAGAAAAGTCCCAGCAATTTAAAGATGTTATGAAGTGTTCCTAAATATGTTCTAAGTAAGGATTCCAGCATCTGTAATGAAGGTGCACATTTCCAAAGTGCATACTGGTATGAAGAAAGGAAAAACTGGGTAATATGTCCCAGCCATATTTCTGGCATTTTCAGTCCTGGAGTATTAGGATCCCATAAGACGCTTTGTGTCCTTGATCCTCAGTTGTGATCCTACTGTACCTAATTGTTTCAAAATACATAACCACTTTTGAAAGAGAAAATTTTACAGGATTTTATCAATTTGCCTGTGTTTTCCAGGTGGTCATAAGTTCTGTAAGATCTATATTTTCACTTAGCCTCACAGAGAAATCCCAGCTTTTCTTCCCCACGTAAGTGTACATTGGCTCTACAAGTGAAGGTTGGCTCTACATCCAATCTACCCTGCACACCCTATGAATTCACAGTAAACTTCATGAGTTTTTGTATGTTGAGCTTACTTTGTCATGCCCAGATTAATTAAATAACAGATTGCTTTAGGTCCAACATGTCCTTGATCAAGCTAAACTTCTGGGAATGTTTTGCACAGAACACACCTGAACTGCAAGTCTGTTCAGTATGGACCTAAAAGGTATGATGTATCATGGTGTTCCTAAATCCATCAGAACTATATTTCACTCTTTTTCAGAAAGCTCCTTCTTTCACAGTCCCATGGACTCCTTCATAAGAAATATGCCTTCTGTGTGAAGGCAGAGTTGGGACAAGATAGAGTCAACACTTCCAATGTATCCTTTGAAGAGGTCTTGTAATTTTAACTTCCCTTAGCAGCCAGGCAAAATCTGGAGCAAATCTTAATTGTGAATTAGTACCAGAAAGGTTGCAGTGAGGACCTGAAGAGGAAGAGCTGAAGAAGTGGGGGGTGGTGGTGAGGTGGTGAAATGTGTGTGTGTGCATCCCCAGACTGTGGAGTGTTGATGTGAAGGTTCCTGTAGGGAGCAGGGAACAGGGCCAGATCTCATGAAGAGTTACAGGTATAATTTTATTTAAAATGGAGTCTCATGGAGTGCTCCTGTTACTCAAGCTTCCTTAGAGTCTCTTCTTAGTTGAGTAACTGCAGTCACCAGTGTGGCAATAAGGTGCTCAGACTGGGAATTTCAAAAAAGCCTAAGGGAATTAGAGGCTTTTGAACTGTTATCTCCCCTAGGCTCTCCTGAAAACCTCAGGTTTAATCTTTTGTTTTGCTTCTTTCTTTAATGATGTCTATTATCTTTTCCCTCTCACTTGCAGTCATCAAAGAGATTCCTTCCCTCTAGTCCAGAAAATTGACAACTTTTAATCACTGGTAAAATATAAATTTTCCTTAAACTCATCACTTGGGAGCCCCTACTCATCCAGAGCACAATATATCCTCAAGTGACAGCTATGAACTGCTTTCATTTGCATTGGGGAAATACTGAATTACATGGAAACATTGAATGTGAAAGCTTATCAGGTACTTAGCTTGGCATCATTTTTTGTGCTCTGCCAGAGCTGATGTGTGCTGTTTATGTCTAACAACTATATTATTATGGTTATTGAGCAAAACAGCTGCAGAATGAATGTTCATTTATTTTCAGTTGGTTTTCCACAAATCAGGTGATGCTAAATTACACTGTCTGCAGTTTTGATCATAGTGCAAAATGCAGCATAATTTTAAATTCATAATTTTATTTCTATTATTTAAATTTTGCCTTTATAGAAAAACAGTCCAAAGATGAAAACTGATACAGAATAGCATACTATTCACTGACAAAGTGTCACCTTATGCTAGTGATTTAAATGAAATTTTCAAGGACAAGACTAAATATGTTAGACTAAGCATCTGGTTTTACAGACATTTGCTGCAGAAACCAGGAGACTGGAGGAGGGGTTCATGAATCATGCTCTGAAACATTTTCATCCAAGTGTTTTGTGGAGATACAAAAAGAGGGCCTTTAGAGATTTCCCCACTTTGCAGCCACCATCAGAACCAGTTCAGTTTGTCTGCTGGTGGCTTGAGGCTGTTCATCTGGAAGTTTTCTTTAGAGTGTGATCAAAAGGAGAAATCCTGCATCAGCCTCCCCAGTGCCTGCTTTAAAGGCACCACAGACACAGTGGGACCAGCAAGCTCTGCTCTCTTAATTTCACTGACCTCGCTGAACCCTAAGGCTTCCCTCTACAGGCATCCAACCCAGCACTGCCATATTTGTGTCACATCTAGCCTGTAGGTACTAGCCCCATGTGACTTAATAATGCATATTTCCTGAGTGGAGGAATTAAGAAAGCCTAGTTTCCTGTGGCTTTGTGCCTTTTGGTTGCATTCCTTGGTGCTAGAGGAAGCATAAAATGAGTGAGCTGTGCTGCTCTAGAGGTGGGATCTCCAAAGGAGGTCTCAGAAGGGTGGATTCTCTAGTCATCAGCAGGGACATACCACTAAAAAATCCTTTTTCTGTTGCTTGACATTTGATTTTAGGTAGTCTGGAGGAATTGGACCTTTACTCTTATAAATTAACCTAACAGGTAAAAAGTTACTAATGGGCAATGGGAAAATGGACAAATTGACACACACAAATGCACACCCAGAGCAGAATGGTGGAAGACTAATTTCAAAAAGGAAAGACATTAAAAAAAAAAAAAAAAAAAAAAAAAGGAAGATGATTTGAATGAAAAATTTGTTTGTGGGTGGGGAAAAGAGTTTCCTATTGATTCTTCCCTCCCTTCCATCTATCGTCCCCTCATTATCTTCTACAACTACTTTGCCATTTCTGAAGGTCAGGCTAAATCTCAACATATGCTTTTAATTTGAGGTCTTAAAGCAGCATTTCCCAAACTAGGAAATCTGGAAGCAAGCCTGGAAGTGTAAATAGGAGTGAAGTTGTGAATGGAAAAGTTTGGCAACTGTGGTATAAGGCTTACTCATTCCACCCAACCAGACTTTCAGTAAGATGTGTTCAGTTTACAACTGAATTAAGCAGCTCCTTGCATTGATGGCCATCAGAAAAAGGCATCCTGTAGAGCTGTGCTGCCTATAATGGTCTCCAAGTTGCAGCCCTCACTATAAAACTCAAATATTTTAATCAATATTTAGCTTTTCCTGTGCAATAGATCTTTAAACTTAAATCTCTGTCGAAATTCTGTTATAAGAACAAACAACCCTACTATCTTCCCCATCTCCCCTGTGGGCACTGGCTCTTTCACAAAATTGTCTCATGTATAAAGGCAAGTGCAAGGCTGTCACTGAGTGATCTGATGAAAGAACGGAACCCTGCTGCTGGTGATACTGAAATTATCTCACAATTATTGGCTGAAATCCTGTCCTTGCAGGGAATGGCAAAAACTCCCTGGCAGACCATGTGGGAGACAGGGATTTCCCCCTTGTCATAGGCTGTAGAGGGTGAATTTCTCAGCGTGGGAGTGTTTGTGGGTAGTGTTGCTGCAGTTGTATTGTGAGTGGTTCCAAGAAATTCCCAGTCCCAAATTTCAGCGTAATGGATAAAATAACTCACTGGTTGTAACTCAGTCTTCTCATTAGTGGTTGTATGATTTGGGGTATCAAAGCAGAAAATTTTGGCAGGGATTTTTGTGGGGAGAAGAAAGGATAAAAAAAGGGTATGATCCATGGACTGTTTCCAGAGAGTGCTTAGTGTGTAAACTTCATATTTTATTTTTTTTTATTTGCCTTGGTTTTTTTTTTTTTTTTCTAATTATGTTTACTCCCATTTACCTACATTTGGAACTGTCCTCAAAAAAAAAAAAAAAAAAGGAAAAAAATCCATGTCTGTTATATTTAAGCAGACTAGGAGTAAACAACTGATGTGCTCAAGTGATTTGAGACCTTTGTCATAACTCTGCCTACTGTTGTGACATTTAAGTCTTGAATGGTTCCATTTTCAATCAGGTATCCAACCTGAAATGTTTTTATACCACTGCTGTGCACACAGATCCTGTGGATAATTGCTATAATCGCCTCACATTTGCAAATGCTCTTTGGGGACTTGAACCCAGGTCTTGCTCCTCTCTATCACAGGGAAAGTAGAAGGAGCAACTCTCCTAGTTCACAATAGCATTGGCAAGGAGTAGTTAATCTGAACTCTCAATTATATGCAGAAAATCTGCACATCCTGCCCAATTAAGATTTCTTTTTCCCATGGAGCAGGTTCTAAATTTTTAAATAGTTTGATTGGAATTCTAAAAGCAGCAAGAGAGAAGATTAATCTTGTTAATAATTAGAAAGCTGAATGCTAACATTTTTCCCCCATAGGAGCTGCCTCGATGTTATTACTCTCACAGCTAACAGCAGTTATAGTCTGTGTGTAAGGAACCTGATATACATGTAAATTGACCAACAGTTTGTTTAAAGTGAGGAGTTTAACGGTGCTTGCCTCTTGATTTGCACTACAGAATGGAAGAATGCAGGGACAAGATAAACCAATTGATCCCACGACTGACATGGTCAACCTACATCTTTGCTTTCCTTGTGGAATAAGGAAATGTTGCTTCTAAGCCACATCCTCTTGTAAACCAATACAGGGAAATGTGCACAGCGCCTCTGACAGCTGAGGATGTGTTAGGTGTTGTTCAAACATGCCTTTTGCACTCTGCCTTCTGGATAAGTCTATCACAGCTCAGTGCAGGCAGAGTAACTCAGAGCATGAGGAAAAAAAATCCCTTCTAATGGGTTCTTTCCATACAGTGGTTCCCAAATATGGTTCATTTATCAGAATCACTTTTTCTCTTCCTCTAGGTCTTTGGCATAGGACTTTCAGAGGCCTTCCACATAGCAATTGCCATCTAAATATCTGTTTAAAAATTTAATTCTTATTTCTGTAATAGCAGAGGTCATGTAACTTGTTACAAGTTTGTCAGGGTGGCAAGAGAGCAGAGTATGGGATAACTGCAAGTCTAGTCAGATGGTGACTTTTTGGCTTTTATTCTGAGTAGACTTTTGAACTAAGGTCTTGCTCTTCACTTGTGAGCATGCTGATCACTAATAAGAATTTATCCCTCTTTTTATTTCTCTCCAGTTGCAATATTTAGTTAAATACAAGGAGAGATGGGTTGTGTGCCAACACAGATGGCTGGCAGAGATAATATACCAGGCCACCTTTGTTGCCACAGTATGCAATGAACGAGACAGGAATTAAGGGTTCATTTCTAAAGGAGGTATAAAAAAATACTGTATCATAATGCAGAAGGGAGATTATGATGATGATGATACACTAAGAATAGCGTGGTTATCTCTTTTTATTTCTGTGCTTAACTTCTTGAAAAATTGTATTTAAATACACATCACCAAGAATGTGTGTTCGTATGCATATATTAAATTTGTTAAAAAGATTATTCAAAGTTAGATCCAGAAAAAAAACCTTATTTCCTTAACTACAAATGACTTCTAAAAACAAAAGAAACATCCACCAGGTTTCTCCCTCATTTAAAAACCATTGTGGTTCACTATCCAAGTCCAGTAACATACACTGGGTGAACTGAGATTAAAAGCTTTATTCTCCTCTTTCTGACCAATTTACACTAAAACCTCCATACATTTTAAAATGGAATGTGATAAAACTGGAATTTTTAAAAATATTTTTTACAAATTGTTGAATTTTGTCATATATTACAAATTAAGATATTAATCACAATAGATACTTACTGTTTTCCCAGCAATGTGACTTCTCAAAAAAGAGAAAAGATTTTTTCTTTTCAAAATATCTCTACTGCTTACTAAACATCAAAACAATTTAAAATTGTGCAATATTCCATCCATCATTTATATAATTTCTTTGCTTCATTAATGGAGCTTGAATTATGAAATATTAGAATTGCAGAGAAATATTTGTGATGAGTAGTAAGATACAATAGAAGGAAAACCCAAGGGAACCCGAGGTATTACTGCTCCATTTTGAGGCTGTGGTCTTTCTTACATCTAAAGAAAATCATTTCTTTTTATGTAAATTCCAGTCTGAGACAATGTACAGGTGAATTCACTGGTAAAGCAGAAGGAAGGGGTTTAAAAGCTATTAAAACCTTGCATAACTACATGTCTTATTCTGGTCTTTGAACCTCTTCAAGGATGGAGAGAGATAATAAATCATATACTATATTTCAAAAAAATTTGCTTCATGTCAGGAAGTTTCCTATTTTTTCCAGCTCTTTCCACAGATTAGGATTGGCTTCTGTAGTTATGAATGAATATGAACTTAGATTTTTTTTTTTTCTTACATACAATGGATTTTAGACAGACTTTTTTTTTGAGTAAATCTAGCACAATGTCTGAAATGATTTTTTTTTTTTATTTCAACATAGAAATAGAAGGGAAAAAGTCTCCATAGCCTGATGATATTTCTGTTCACTGAATATCAAGACCTTTTTAATAGAAAAAAAAATTCTATATGAGAGCTTGAGAAAAAGAATATTCATGAAGAATAACTTTTACATTTTATAAGTCTATCCAAGAGGTGCTGTTGTGATGGGCAGAACTCAGAATTACAGAATTATATAGTGATCACAACAGAACAGTAAGTTTACTCAGCATTGATTTAATCTTCTACAGCAGTTTAGAATATCTAGCAGTTGTCATACTGTATTTTAAAAATATAACAAAAATTATGGTTGTGAATTACCATCATCAAATATAATTGTACACGATCATCTCTATCATAGCACTGCAAGTTAATGTCTCATATTAACAGTTAATCACATACCTTAAATGGGTCCATGATGCGTTTTTATGAACTCTTTAATGTGCATATGTGAAGAATGCAAATTGTGGAGAGGGAAAGAACTTAAGCAAAGCCATTTTTGTTGTTAATTTCAATATAGAAAGTCAAAAAGCTGAAGGTGGTCAGGGCATTTAAGCAGACATTAAACACTCACTGGATTATAGAGGGTTTTTTTCTAGATTGCATGCTGCACTTTACAAAGAGGAGTTCTTCAAAAGCTGTCAGAATGAGGTGGGAAATTCAAAACTTATACAGAAATTGCTCCGGGGTAACAATTCATGAGACACCTCATGAAAGAACATGAAGTAGTTTCTCACACAGACATTTGTAGCTTCAATAGGTGATTATTATGCTGTGTGTATTTTTGCAGTCTTTGTAGGCAAGGTTCAAAGATTGAAAGGGGAAAAGAATTTCCTTCAGTACTATGGAAGAAATCATTTCACAAGTGATTAAATTTTTGTCTTTAATCAGAAAACCTGAGTTTGTGAGTGTATATGTATATATTATTTATAACAGACAACTGGACATTTTTGAAATATATTTTTAGAACAAGACATTGAACATTTTCAATCCTTTCTGAGGTGGATTAGACATTGCTGTTAACCCAGATGGATGTGCTGAAGGAGGACAGAGCAGTTCTGGCCTAACAGTGGCTCTGGTCTGGAGACATCAGTGTAACACCTGGTCAGCAGCAGAGGGAGGAGAAGAGCCGGTCATGGCACCACAGGGATGACTGGGAGGTAGATTACCTGCAGAGATCATGTAGGGTCAAGAATCCCAGTCCCATTTGTGCAGAAGGAAGGACAAGCAGTGGCTGAAGTCAAGCAGAGGGAGAACAGGCACTTCAGCCAGAAGAGGAACTGGAAGATGGTGGCTTTTGGCATGAAATAGGATGTTTCTCCTAACAAGTGTTTGGATGGAATAGTGGGCACTGGAAGGAGGGAAGGAGTGGGCACTGCTGGGGAAGTACTCAAAGTGATTGTACCTGATTCAGGTGCCTCAGGCAGGAAGGGTAAAGAATGAGAACAAGACTTGCTTGTGTCTTGGGACACTGTTTTGGAGCATCTGAGCCCTAAATCTGTAATACTGTGAAGACTTTTCCAAGGTTCATCTGGGACTCAGGCTATTACTGATTGTTGCTTATCCATATGGGCGTCGTGACACTGCCAATGGAGACCTTGAGGAGATCAAGGGTCACTACCTGAATTTAGAATGAGGGTAAAGAGAAACTGTTGGTGTTTTCCCCAAATCTGCTGGTCAAGGGGAAGCAGCCAGAGAGGAACTGCAGATCTTGTGGATCAGCACTTGGCTGTGGGGTGGGCAGGCCTGTCTTCCACATGCATGGGAAATTTTTAATGACTGGAAAAGAGCAAAGGTGTTTTTACACCTCATGGAAAGAGTTCTCCTGAAAGTCATTTCCAGACACATGAAAGATAAGGAGGAGATTGGGAGAACCCAGTCACACCAATAGAAGGGGGTAAATCATGCCTAACCAACCTGATTACCTTCTATGTTGAAATGACTGGCACAGTGACTGAGCAGGGGGGGCGGTGTTTGACTTTAGCAAAGCTTTTGACAGGATGTTCCATGGCATCCTTGAAGACATGCTGATAGTTATGGTCTAGATGATGGATTGTAAGGGGAGTGAAAGACTGGCTGTATTGCAGTGTTCAAAGAGTGTTGGTCAATTTTAAAAGTATGACTGGCTGACAGGTATGGGAGGCCTCAGGAGCTGATGTTGAGGCAATTAGTGTTTAATATCTTCATTCAATGGATTAGATGATGACATGGTACGATCCTTCTTCAGATTCACAGAACTGCCACTCAAAGAGACCTTGACAAGCTGGAGAAGCAGCTGCAGAAGTCTTATGAAGTTTAATGCAAACAAATGCAAAGTTTATGGGGAGTGACTGCCTGGGAGCAGCTCTGCAGGGAGTCCTGAGGGATTATGATTGAATACAAGACAGTGGGAGGGCATTGCAGAAACAAACATAAGTGTGCACTGGGACACACTAATAAGCCATCAGCAGCAGACCAAGAGAATATTTTACCACCCTCTATTCAGCTTTCATGAGGCTTCATCTGAAATATAGTGCCCAATTTTGGCATGTTTCCCAAGTGTTGGATGCTAAACTGGAGAAGGCCCAGCAGCTGTTAAATGAGATGGGAAGCTCTGTGGAGCACAGGGAATGGCTGGAAATTCTGAAGGTCCCAGGTTTGCTTAGCCTGGGGGAGAAAAGGGAATGTAACCTCTTCTTATGATAACTTGATGGTTATAGCCTTCTGGCTTCCAGGCTCTTCTCTGAGATCCAGAGTGAAAGGGTAAGAATAACATTTGTAGTTTGTAAAATTAAAATTCTGGGTAGATATAAGGGAAAAAATGTAGTGAGAGTGGTTAAACATTAGAACAGTTTGCCCAGAGAGCTTGTAGAATCTATAGCTTTGAAAATACTCAAAATTTGACTGGAAAAACACTGAGTAAATTGATTTCATCTTAAGGATGCACTTGTTTTTAGCACTGTTGCACTAAATGACCTCCAAATGTTACTTCCAAAAAATTATTCTATTATTGTATATTCAATTTATATCTATGCACTCCTGAGACTGGAGGATATTTTATATCCTTCTCCAGTCTAAGAATGAAACTTATGGCCACAAATAATTAGTATTCTAATTAGGATGAGAGAACTTTCTGCATCTGAGTCTCTCTCAGTCTCAGTGACTAGCAGATAATTTTATGCGTATGAGAGAATCCTCTAATGCATGAAAGCTTCCAACAATGCAAAGGTTTATGATCCCAATAGAGAAACCATATGTGAGCAGATGATTCATGAGATTCAGGCTTCTGTTCTGTGTTTCAATCATGTCTGATTTATGAAATATAAACAGTGGATCCAAACCCATCCTAGTTGTCAGTGGTCCTTGTGAGGTGCTAAATATCATGAATTTCAAACTGTTTAAAAATCTTTCAAAACTGCTCAGCATGCAACTGCTTTTATAGTTACATGAGCTTTTAAAATGCACATTTCCTGAAAGGCAAGCAAGCGGGAATAATTACTATTCATTTTTTTTCCTCTCAGCTTTGAGAGTTAAATTGTACTCAACAGTTATTTCTCCCTAGTGCATGATACAGCAGAAATCCTTCCAGGGCAAATGCACTGCAATCACAGAGTTGGCTTCAACAGCAGAAGCACTAAAAGAAGTAATTCAGATTAATGAATGGATGATGTAGATACACTCTGTCAGCACTGTTTGCTACAGGGATCTCCTAAAGCTCTGGAAATGAAGACTTCCTCTGGAAAGTTTGTTTGCTCAGCCTGTTGTAGGTACCGAGAATCTGTTCTTTTAAGGACCCTATTTCTTCCCACTCCACTGATTTCAGAAAGCTTACCTTTTCATTTTGTACATGAAAAGGCTGGACATTGCAAATAACAAAGCTCAAGGGTCAAAAGGCATCATCACTGTCAGCAAGAAGCTCGTGATGTTTTCTGAAGGAACAACCCACACATTCATTTGTCTTTAATAAAGCAGATCTGCCTGGCTGTATCAGCTGATGTGCTGTGCTTGCCTTGGAATAAGAATCATTTGTTGCTTTTTTTTCAGTGGGAGGGTTTTCAAGATTTATGGGTGTGTTGAGAAAACATGGGAGGAATCTGCCTGGAGGGCTGATGGATCTCCATGGAGTGAGATGAAGTGCGTTCATACATACTGTCCTTGGCGTGCAGTGCAGCTTTCCAAGGGTAAGCCTCACCCAGCCTCTTGAGAAACAACTTATTTAGTAGTTTCTTCTCCGTGTGATTTGTTAATTTCTGGGAACAGAATTGTTGAGACTTGTTGCAGAGATGCAAGCAATCTTATTAATGAATGTGGCTCTGAAATGGGAGGTTGTGGGAAACAAGATCTTGAAGTTGTGAAACACATGCATCCATATACTTCAACGTGTTCCAGAAGCTAAGTAAGTTGTTGTAAGAATGTCCTACAACATTTAAAGCAAATTCTTGAGAAATTAAAAAAGAAAATTTCACTTTGGAAATGTTCAGACTAATTAAGTACAAAGCAAAAATTCTTTATAGAAGATGCCACCAATAATTTTATACAGTAAAAATAAAAAAAAATCTAACTGGGCCAAAAGGAAAAGTTTGGTATAATATAAGCAATTAGCTGTTTAACCACAAACACTGCTTACTGGTCTAATCTCATTCCTGGAACTAAACTATGAAGTGTGTATACATTCATCTAGGAGAGAGCTCAATATTACACTTTTGGTCCCATCATGCCTTAATCCTGCCCTCTGACCTCAATAATCTAGTCATTACTAGAGTCATTTAAGACCATGACATATATTGAAATCTCTTCTGTCATGCAAAGTAGCAGAGATTTAACTTCTGGGACTCCAGCCTTCTGTGCTGGCTTGGAGAGTATTGTATCTTCCTTTCTTTCCATTTAAATATTCTGCATTTTCCTAAAATGTTCAGACTTTTGCCAAAGGAAAAAAGAATGATAGCTACTAGCATCATGAATATGACTAAAAGGTCTCATATTTCTCCCACACAAGCATTTTGTATTTTGTACCTGGTATCCACTATGTAAGTGTATCAGTCACTCGATATTAATATAAAAAGAAAACATCACATCCTTATGGAATCACAAAATTCATCACTCTTTATGAAGAAACCTTTCTATTCAGAGAGTTTTTAGAGAGGCTGCAGGTCAGAAAACAATAGCTAAAATCATTCCTATCTACAAGGTAACTCACTGCCATAATTAGCTGCATTAAATTGTAGATTTGTTAGTGCTGAACCATTTCAGGGGAAATTTTTAGAGGTGCTCCAGCCAAACTAAGAATTCTGATGTTCACAAGACTGAAGATTACAGCTGATAGCTCTGCAGTTAGTAGTAGGAATGGCAGGGGCTTAGGAAGCTTGGGTGTCTAGAAGCATTGCTAACAGATTTAGGACAAAAAAATCTCGAAGAACCGGGGATCAGGCTTATGCACACATCTAAAACAGGGTTTAATCTCACTCTGGCTGTGTTACAATAATAGCACATAACACCTATTCTGTGTACACAGAAGATATGCTAGTGGGCATCTTTAGTTCTATATATGTTAGTAATGAAAATAACTAGGATTATGAACTTAATTACAATCCCTCTCCCCTCTCCTTAAGAAAGGAGTCTTTCTTAATATCTTCTATAGTTCTTTCTAAATGTATAGGTAGGTGGATTCCTACCTGCAGTTGTCATACCTATTTACCAGTTGTAAATCTCAAGTAACACTTCAGGTTATAGCTTCATTTTATTTTATTGGATGTTGTGCTGTAATTACCCAATGCACAAAATAAACTCATAAACCATAAAGTCCTCAGTATCTATTACTATGCCTGTTTTGATATAACCATGCCTTTTAAAGTAGGTGAGTTATTGACCTTATTAACTTAAGCAACATTTCCACTTCAACTACTGCTAAATAAAGTTGAAGGGGAAAAAAGTTAAAAAGCTAGGTCTTTATGGCAAAAGCATTTACCTAAGTGTTTGCCATCTTAAACTGATATTCAGTGTTGATGGATGGGAAAATAAGTCTTTCAGTCTAAGCTGTAGGTAGGATATCTCCAGATGCCAGGAGCACAGAGACCTATCAGTGTCATATCCATAAAACATTAGGGAGTTTACTTCAGAGTTCAGGAAATCTGTAAATTTAAGTCTACCTACACTAGCTCCATTAGCGAACTCTGATTTTAACCCAAATTAAGGATAAAATCAGTTTTACATCATCCTGTGGACCAAAACCTTGTATTTTGCTCAAAGACAATGCAAAGAGAAAGCACAGCTCAGATGTGCCTGAGAAATTGAGAGTAGTCAAATCTGTACGAGAGCCAGTAACAGCTGTAGGTCCTTCATGTAGCAGCATATAATGCTGTGGATGCCTTCACACCCAGCAGAGGTTACAAAATCTCTTGAGAAAGCTACAGGACAGGTTTTACACACATCTCCAAACTGGATTGGCATCTGTCATGGAAAGTATTGGCCTTCAAGAAGCATCTCATGGCAATCATGACATGCAGGAAAACAGCTCAGTGTTTTAACACACAAGAGTTTGAGGATTGCAGGTTTATTAGCACCTGCAATGCTTCCAATGCTGACTACTGTGTGCTAATTCTCTCATACTATCCTTGTATTTTGTTGATTCTTATTCAGAATGTTCCTGGGTTTAGTTCACCCAATCTCGAAGTGTGGATGTGCACTGGTTGGTCCCTGATTGTCTGTGAATCCCACAGATCAACAGACTACCAGATGTCAGCCCAGAGAACATCTTCATCTTAGCATTAGCATTTTCTGAAACCAGTGGCCACTACAATGCCAGCCAGAAATAGTTTTGTGCTGCATTCCAGACAGTGGGAAGATGGTCAGACACAACCATTTAAGTGCAGAAGAGAGGGGGAAAATAAACAAGGGCCATATAGCAGGTCTCAAGATCAACAAGAGAAATCACTGTTTCTTGGCTTACTCAAGTCAACCATCATCTAGTGCTGTGCTTGTTTTCTTGCACATTCTGATTGTTTTTATTGCATCTGTTTAGAAAAAAATGCACTAAATTCCTACTGAACTATAATTTCGTGGGAGGCCTGATACAAGATAACATTAAAACTGAGTTCTGCCAGATGAGAAAGCCAGAAAGTACTTCAATGATGCTTTTGGTTGCCTTCATTGTGAACCTCTTGCCCCTAATACAATATTTCATTCCATAAAGTGCTGCAAAGATGGATATGAAAAGATTAATCCCTGACAAAAACATGAGTTTAGATAGGAAAGGCAGGCCAAGACAAAAACATTATTCTAATACTTTCGGGTGCTTCAGATCACCTATTTTGGATTCTGCTCTCTTATGGCACTACTTAATGGACTTAAAGGAAGGGGGAGGGAAGGAGGAGGGGTGACCAGATCTGTTGAACGTGTAGAAGCCATTGAAATTAATCTTAATTTCCTAAGGTTAAAAGGCATTTCTCTCACTCTGAGGGAAACATAGAAACCAAGACAAATTTTGCAAATTTATGAATACATCTTCAGAATATATGAAATCTGATCACATGATCTCTGAAGGAGCCACTGAACATGCAGGGATGAGGGAGGCAGCAGACTTTTCAGAGACCCACAGAGAATTGAAGGGATGAGATGATGCTTTTCATGGTCACACCTCCCCTCCAACACCCTTGTACTTGAGTATACCAGTGCCAGCACTGTATAAACAGGCTCATTATTAGACTGCTGTTGTTCTACATGTAATAGATCCTGTCTGCATGAACCTCTCCCTATTTTTTAATCTCAGAAAGTACTGAAAAAATAATTTAAATGATTTTTTTTCTGAAAGGAAATCTCCTTACAGAAAATTTCACGTTTCACATTTGCACATGATTTTTTTTTATCTTTTTTTTTTTATTTTTGGCAAATATCTTTCTGATCTTGTTGGTGAATGTTTAGGGAAGAAGTAAGATCCAATCAGTCTGACATTTAAAACCAAATATCTCAAGGTAAGAATAAGAACAGCTGTCAGTAGGAATTAGCAGAAGCCAGTACTTGAGAAGAGGTTGGTATTTGACAGTGTTCATGAATACATTTTACACTGAAGATGTTACCTTCCAAACTTTAGGTTTCCCTTTCCTTTTTAAGCAATGTCTGGCCTTATTCACCCTTTTAATGTTATGAAGTGGTACAATATTTTATACATGACAAGCGTGAGGGAAGAACCCTATTATCATTCTCCCATGTACGTGTTGTAACATGAATTAATGTAAGGATGGAAATATTCATCCATTTCATGAGGACAGCTGAAACATTTGCTGCCAAAATTCCTTGCCTGTCATTTATTACTGACATTGAGAACATTTTTTACGCACTTGTGAAAAACCTTTCCAAAAAACATTGGAGTTTATGAATTGCTTGCAAATTTGCAGCTGATAAAGTTGAATTTTCAATTCCTTGCAGGGCTTAAATTTCTCTGTGGCTTTAGAAGTAACCTGTACATTTAAATTGCCTTACATGGCAATTTAGATTTGCTCATAATGTGCTACATGCTCAGTGACGTTTTTCTTGTGCTGTTACTCCAGTTAGCAGCTAGGTCAGTGCATACTTATGTCTCCTGCAGAGCAACTCAGCTCAGGAGGAGGAAATCCTTTGAAATTCGTCAAGGTTTCCAAATTCCTTTTGTAACAAGAATAAATATTTTGTGGATCTCTAATGCAGCCTACTGTTAAAGTACAGGGAATACTTGTCAGACCACAGTATAATTACTATTTCATGGTGGTAATTAAGTCTGCAGTGCACTAAACTATTTTGACAGATATTCTCTGACTCAAAGGGAAACTGAGGGTCTTCATTTTCCTAAGGTTGCGTAGTAGCCTATAGAATTTTAAATTGTATTAAGGAAATCAATATTTTAGAAAACTTGGATTTTTTTATTAAACTGTAATTATATTAAATATCTTTACTTCTAGAATATTTTTCAGACATTTTTAAAAGAAAAAGAAACCATGTAAAACATCAGTGAAGTATGCAGAGCTAAATATGTATATCAGAGGGTAAACCAAAACAGAATGTTGTCCTTGAAGGAGAAGTACTTCAGGACAAAAATCAGGAATTTTCTGCAATAAAACATTTCCACCTGCAAAGAGGAAACTTATCAGAACTGAAACTTTCCAAAAGAACATTTAAAATTTGACAAAACTATTACATGGAAGGTCTGGTAGAAGTCAGAGAGAAACTGGGAGAGAGAGAGAGAGAAAAAGAGAGAGACAGAAATTCTGTGAACCAGGATAACCCAGACTATTCCCTAGCCCTGAAGAACAATTGCATGAGCTTTTGCTATCTAGGCAAATGCACTTCCCTGAAAAGAACGAAATGCCTCCAAACTATCTCTTGGACACCAAACCATGTCTGGCCACTGTGTGAGAGAGCACAGATTTTAAACAAAAAATATGTAGTGAGTGTCCTATTAATTGAATGGTAAAGATGCTAATGTAGTTCTTGCTGTTAAGAGATTAAAAAGGATTAACTATCTTCATAATTTATTTTGTTTTATTTACAAACACAGTGTAAATGTTGTTTCCTGAGTATCTACCTGACTGTAGAAATATTCTTTGTAGTTCTTACCAGTCTGTGATGAGAGAAAAATAAAATGTAAATCTATAAATATCTAAGCCTTTCTTTTCCCAAATTTTCCATATTACCTACACACTACACTGGTTTAGAGCCTTCCTGAGTGTGTGATGTGAAAGAGCTCAACACTTACATAAAACAAGAATTATATGCATTTTTTTAGATGTGATGTAGATTTCTTACACTGCCCAAAATATCTCAGAACCAGTATTGCTGTACATGTCTGTGACTTTTTCACATAGACCTTAAGGAAGCAAAGATACAGAGACACATGTATGTGTATCCCCAGGTGCTTCCAAATATATCCGTCCTTGTTGTAGTGTATTGCTCTTTGTTACTATTCCTTCCTTGCCTTCTTTGTTCTGGCACAGTTTCTGGTAGATAAAAATATCTATTGAAATTGGTTCTCTCTCACTTTAATAGTTTCTCACTGTTCAGTTTTGTCCTCACACCAACAGCTGTGGGCAGTTTTTCATACACTTGTATGCTCCAAAGTGTTTTTTGAGAATTTCGGTTGGAAAAGGTGGAAGAGGTGGGTCTCAGGGGGAGCAAGGCAATGCCACTTTAGTGACAGGGGTGAGCACATATTAGTACTGCTTTAAATAAATTTTAATCCTCCTGTGTTATTTAACAGAAATTCACATTCTGATCCAGCAACATTAAAGCAAGAATCTGTTTTGGTAAGACTCAAAGTCTGGCCACGTTCATTTTAGCCATGGAACATGTCTACCTGTCTTCAGCATGACTAATGCATGTCTTCAAAGTTTGTTTTAGGCTGAAGTGCTTAGCTGAAAGGAGATCTGGATTATTCTGCTGAATAAGCCTGTTATGGCAGCTTAGTCAGTGGCAAATCTGTTTTACACAGATTTGAAAAAAAAAAAAATCACCATTTTGTACTTAATTCATTCAGTATTTACAGGCACATTTAATGGGCCGTTGTACTTAGATGAGAAACAAGGATAGTCTACAACTTCTTTGGACCTTAAAATGCCTCTTGAATTAAGGCTATTAAAATGTAATATTAAAATAATGTCATATTTTCCAGGACATTCTGCATGTCTTGGTTTCTGTGACTGTAATATCATGATAGGAAAAACATTAAGGTGTTCTTCCTTCCTTCCTTCTCTGAACCAGTTCTGGTCAGTGTTTTCCTTCTTCCTACCAACAGTTTGCTGCCCCTTCAGCTGTGATGTGACAAACCTTTGGGGAGGGGAGGATGCTGTAGATAGGATCACCAAAACCTCTGAGTTAAACTGAGTTAAACAGGGGCAATAAGAGTGCTGATAAGGGATGCAATAAATTGGCCTTGCACAAAAGCTGCCATCTCTTGAAACTATATTTTTACTCAAACTGGAACACAAGAACACCTTGCACAGATAATGCTTCAAGGCTTATTAAGGATGGACGGTACATTTAAGTACATTTAGGGCATAAAAGCAACCAAATGTTCTTAAATAGTGAATTCTGTGTAAAATGTGGAAAAAAGGGGAAGGGGAAGAGTCTCCAAAAATCAAAAAAGAAGAAAAGATACGTGAAATCTCTACTTCCCATTCTTTTTTCTGACAGTTTGTCTTTTTTAAGGTCATATCCTCCCATAAAGTTAAAAGATGCACAGAAATATTCTTAAAATTTTTTTCTAAGTAAACTATGCTATTTTTTCCCACTGTGAGTGTTTTTCAAGGTGAAACTGATATGCTTATACATTTTCAATAAGAAAAAAATTAACTGTAAACACGTACTTTACTGAGTGCAGCATAAGCATAGTTTCTACAGTAATTTCTGATAAGAATATACATCAGTGCATATTTGAGATCACCACAGCTTCAAATATTTAAGTAACCCTTTGGGAAAGGTCATAGTTTTCCAAAATACAGATGCAGAACTCCCCCTTATGCTCACAGCAATAGCAAACACTCCTCAGTACATGTTTTAGCACACCCTCCTCCCTCCCATTTCTTTAGTGATTTACAAGCAACTCCAGGGTCCCCTGGTTGTTTCTGTCCTTTGGGTGTGCCAGAGTTATGGGGCTGGCAGTGAGGAGGGCAGCTTGTGGGCAGGATCTCCAGCTTGCCCAGGTCCGTCCCTCTGATGCCCAGCCCCTTCCGTTGCCATGGGGGCAGCACAGTGCAGGGATCTGACGGGTCCGGGAGGTGCTGGGGGACGGCTCCTCATCTACAGAGACACAGCAGTGCTCTTGTGTAAACGAATAGTATGTTCCACCTCACTGGGACCCAATGGTCCTGTATCCTTTGCTTCCCAGAAACCATGAAGATTATGACTTTTGCTTCCTAGGAGGGTGTGCAAAGACAGGTTTTGTGCATCTGGATCTGATTCCCTCTAAGCCTCAGTGTTCCACACATTTGAGACTTGTTTTTCTTTTGTATGCGTTCTACACGCTTTTCCATGTTTTCCTGTGGGATGTAACACAAGGCAAAGGTAGATGAAATGGATGACCTCCTGCCAAACCTTCCTGTCACTTCTCAAAATCATTCTTTCCTTGGGAAGCTGTCAGCCCAGGAGTGAGTCCTGCTCCTGGCCAGCCCTGGGAGCTGCTTCAGCTCTGATGCTGCAGCCTTGCAGAGCAGGGGAGATCAAGTACACCCTGATACATCGCGACAGTGACAAGGCACTTTTCAGTCCACTGCTTAGGTCATATGTAGAAAGGGACCAATTTGATGAATCCTAATCCTTTAGTGAATATTCTAAACTAAGTTCTCCTAAAGAAAACTAAGCTTGTTAAACAATATTCCTTAAAAATCTACACTTGCAAAAGTGAGAAATTATTTTCTCAATATCATAGGCAGGATTTAGTCCACAGGTTAAAATGGTCAGATAGAAATGTCTATATGTGAGGCAGGTATCTGAGCTGTATTAATTGAAGATCTCATGCATATCCTCTTTCCAATGTTATAAAGATCAAGAGTAAGGCAACACTCTTATTTTATTCTACTATCTAGAATTTGTTAATTAGCAGTTTTTTGCAGGGATGGTCTCATTCTGTTACATCTATCTTAAAATTAGATATTTAGGTTAAGACTGGTTTTGGGGTTGCTGTGAAGATCTATTTCTCAACTAGAATCATAATATAGTATTTCTAGAGTGCAAAGTCAGTTTCTTTAAACTAATTTTTTTAATGGATAAGATGGTTGATTTCTGAAGGATTGTGCCTCACATCCTCAGTAACATACAAATAAAAACTAGTATCAACAGGATGTTGTTTATTTTTTAGCTAAATGAACCTGACCAAAAGGCTCTGTACTTCCACCTGGTAGTTATAGAGACAAAAAATTTTAGATGATCAGAGCTGCCAATCTTGTATACAAAAGTTCTGCTGTTTATATTCTTCTACGGAAGATTCTAGAGTTTACCAGCTTCTACCATGAGGAAAAAATCCAACGCTGTGCTCCTTATGGCATTATACAGTACTAGTGTGTTTATATAATAATAATTCGAAGGACCAAGTGACATTTTAGTTTGCGGGGGAAATAAAATAATTTGCATGAAATCAATAATTCATTTCCTTTTGCCTACTGAATGATGTTCCATAATTTAGTGTCAAAATAGTGGCTTCTGTGGAATGGAGGTGATTTACAGCTGACAAATTCCTCTTGGAGCACCCACCACATAATGAGATTTCACTGGGAGTCATTCTCATGTGAATCTGACTTAAAGCCAGAACAGTTGGATTCTCTGGGGTTTGTTGAAAATTGGGTTGAATTTCTTGGTAAGTTTTTTTCTGGCTTTCAGAAGGGACTTCCAGCAGCAATGAAATCTGGAATTGCTTCAGCTCTCAGCATCTCCATACTTCCCAAAATAAGAAGGGCATCTGTTTGTAGATATCCCCTTACATTTTTTATTATTATTGCAACACTTGCATGTAGACTTATTCATGAACTGAATTTTTTTGTGTGTTGTGGCACAGCATGTGATTTAAAAAAAACCAAAACCATCAAAAACCACATACAGAAAACTAGTTGGATGGAAGAAAGTTTGGCAAGTAAAGTACATTTTCTGCATTTTCCCTTTTAGAAGATTATGATTACATGTAATCTCACACCCCTGAGCAGATGCTATCTGTTTTCCCTTCCAGAGCTTTAAGCTGTAACCAACAGGAGACATAAAGGAGACAGAGGAAGATGTGAGAGACTGCAGGCTTCCTTAAGGCTTCCTTAACATGGGCTATTTATTAAAAAACAAACAAACACCCTCCGAAAAACATCCCAAAAAACCCCAAACAAAAAAATCCCTTCCACACACAAAAGCAGGAGGGTGCCCATTTCTCCACTAGTTAAAATAGTAGAAGTTAGTATGAAAAGGTAAAATTTATTTTTAATTTTAATGAAAATTGCTGAAAAAATTCCACTTAGAAGGATTACAATATTTACCTTTAGCCTTCCCTATTGTGTGCATTACTCCTCCTGAAACACATAGATCTTTCAACCTTGCAGCATGTCTGTTATAACTGATGGTAATGGCACTGTTATTTCTGTGATACAAATCGATGGTAGTGAATACTTAAGTGAATGCATTTTCTTGTGTGCATGGTGGCCTATATCACACTCATAAATCTGTAACTATTTATAAAAACATCTTGTAATTTCATGGTTTCTTATATGCCCTTTCTCTGTGTAATGAGCCAAGGGTGAAAGGCTGTGTCAAGGTTTTACTGAAAGGACAATGCTGCAAGGATTACAAAAAAATTTGAGAAGATGTGAAGAAAGGCACAAAGGAAACAAAAGGATTAATGCAGAAAAATATCAACAACAGAAGATACAAATTCTACAAAGAACCTTTCTAGATAAAGATCTTGTGTAGGAGAGGTTTAATGCACAGTTCTTCCTCCTGACAAAGACATTTGCATAGACAACCTTCAACGTTTAGAAAATACATCAATATTAAAAGAGAAGATAATCAAGGACAGTATAAGTATTGGTTTAAGTATTTCCATTTGATGCTCTTCATTTTCTGTGGGCAAATTAATATTCAATTGATGCCATTCAGGTTTCGCTTTCTAATGCAAGAGCCTCTGCATAAGTTGATAACTGGAAAGAATATTTAAATTGTAAAAGCTCCAATAAAATGAAGAGGAGAGGTCCCATCAGAAAGTGGCCTATGGCCTGATAATTCAAATATTCACTTGAGAAGAGTGATCACATAGTTTAAACCTCCAGTTTGCAGCAGTAAGAGGACATTTACAGAGATGATCCCCTTCTCTAATGAGTGAGTTATTTATTCTATGACTTAAGTAAAATTTACATGTTTTACACAGAATGGAACATCTCCCACAGCAAGTTTTCCTGTTGTGATGAAGGTGATGTGAGTCCACATATTTTAGCCGGAGTTGTAGGCAAATCTGGGTCATCCAGGGCCAGAATTTTTGTCTGCTGGTGATAAATTGAATGATGAACACACTTATCTGGATATGTTCTCCAAATGGTGCTGGCTTTAACTGATTTACCCATTAATTCAACTAGAAATTTAAAAATACATTGTGAATAGTCAAAAACAATCTTTTAATTAAATATAAATTTATTGAAATAATGATACCATTTTACCAATACATTAATTAACTCTGTCATGAAAAATTATCATAAGAGTGGTTATAATCATCAGTAAAATATATTCTCCATTATATCAGGCTTGGGTTTTTTTAACATTAATGTTATGATTGTGAATGACTGACCTAAGACCTGTGGTTTGTGATTTATACAGTGATTCTCAAACACTCACTGTTATTTTCCACAATACTTCGGATTATTTTGCCTTTGACACCACCATTAAAGTGTATTTTTCTTTTCCTAGAGACCTCATCTAGTCTTTGTTTTACCTCCAACCTTTCCTAATTGAAACTTACTTAGGTCAAAGAAATTGTGAGCTTAACTGACCTAGTGAAAAGTTATCTACAGATCAACATCTAATATATGTTTTTCTGATATATATATTCTGAAATAATCCGTGTTTGAGTAGTCTGTTGGTTCATTCAGCTTATTCCTTATCAACTGATGCCAGACTTCGTAGAAAGAATACATATGTGTATTTATCGCAGTTTATATAATTTTTTCACT
Organism: Acrocephalus scirpaceus scirpaceus; assembly: GCA_910950805.1. NCBI lineage: Eukaryota > Metazoa > Chordata > Aves > Passeriformes > Sylviidae > Acrocephalus > Acrocephalus scirpaceus. The sequence continues at coordinate 141,470,766 of OU383773.1, read as the reverse complement.
TAGAGAGCTGAGAAATAATACATTTTCCTCAGTGACTAGCATGTCATGGCTCTGAGGGACTATTGATTTGAAATGTGACCTTTTTAAGAGTCAGAAAAAGACAAAAAAAGAAATGTAACAGCATGTCAACAGCAGTTTTCACCACTCAAATCAGCAGAAGTTGTCTGAAGTACTGTTTTACCCTGCATATTTTTTCTTAGATTTTACTTGACTTTATTTTTCAAAATATTTAGGCATTGCTATTATATTCTCTGTTGGTTTTAAGTGTAATACTTCATTTAGGTTTGAGTGGCACAGTTGTGACTTTTCTCTTTTTTCTGCTTTTTTTTTTCTTGTGTATTTTTTTAATTACTCTTGTTATAAGAGGTATAGAGGACATATTAGATGACACAGTTTGGCAGGTGTTCCCACCTGTTATACCTGCTGTGGTAACGGAAAAACTTCCCAAAATTCCCCATTGCAGATGTGAGTAATCACCAATTTTCCTGTATGTGTCCATTTCATCTTTAATGTCTCAATTTTTTTTTTCTAGCTCAATAAAATGTATCAGGTTAAAAGGGTAATATTTTTGTTCTTCAGAGTTCTTCAGATTAATTTTTCATATTTTATTGCAATTTTTGCTTAAAGTACCTTAGTGAAGTGTCTCTGGGGTCATTGTTTAGTTCTATAAAGATGATTTTATAAAATGCTGTTTAATGGTCTGTGATAAAATACCGAAACATAAAATTCCATTTAAGTCTCAGTTAAAATTTTCTTACTGTGTGTTCAAGATGATATATGACTTCTGTATTATTATTATTAACACAATCTAAAATAAAAGATACACTTTTGACTATCTTAGTTCTGTTTTCATTGCCTGTTTCCTTACATTAATGCATAATAATTAGGCTTTATGGAAAGATTTAAATTTTCTCCTTTTTTTGATGAAGTAACTTTTTCACAAGCCTCTAACATAAGTTGATAATTCTAATTTTCAAAAGTCAAAATTAGATGCAGAAATGCGAATTCAAATACCAAGAACTACCCTTCATGACTTGGAGCTGCAAAACCTCATCTGAATTCCAGAGGGTCATTCTTATCCACTGTTGAAGTCAACAGAAATTTTGACCTGGATTTCAGATGATATATGGAAAAATGTTGTGAAAGAAGATTATTGTGAAATATGTTTCATGCTCATTCCCTTTCCAGTGCAATGGTGACTGATTTTTTGCATTTAGTTCAAGAAGCATCTTTAGTATTTCTATCAGACAAATCCATAAACATGCATGGCTGTGTTATGATGTAAGGTATATTTCAGATATTGCTTAATAATAGGATTAAGATTACATGTGCTAATTTAACTTCTAGCCAGTGAAAGCCAGTATCACTTGCTGAAAAACAAGGCACCTTTTTTTTTCTCAAAAAGAACTTCTATGATTCATTCTTATGTTTAATAGTTATTTTAAGAATAAGATAAAATGAACAAAGGTATTCAGAGGTAGTCATAACATCATTGAAATTACAAAATTCTAATGAAACTGTTCAATAAAATAATCATCACAGAATTAGCTATAATAATAGCAATAGTACTAATAGTGAAATATGATTCAATAACTGAGTACACCAAAGGAAAGTATAGTCCTTAAAATGGAGAGTTTATTCTGTCTCTTTTACTTTCATACCTCACATATTCCATTTAAGCAATATAATAGCATGATTAGTCATGGGTTCTTTGGATGATACTGCAAGACTTCATATATAAGCATGGGGTGATAACCAGTGTAGTAATTTGTATTTTCACATGGGAAAATTGTAGTGGCTATTATTAGATTTATTGTGACATCCAGTGATGAAATTCTTGCCTCATTAAAATAAATAGACTATTTGCTAGTTACTGCAGTAGAGCCACAGTTTCAGCCCACAACCTCAGCTCATAATTCAGAATGTCTCCACTGAGTTCATTGATTCCAAGCCAAAACACACATGCTGAAGTTCCCAGGCACTATTGAAATATCTTCCAGAAGCAGGAGACATTATCTTCCAAATAACACACAAGGTTAGTTCCTTGAATTTCTCAAAGGACTGTGGCACAACTTTTTAAAGCATGGATCATCCACACAGAGGTATACAGAGGATATCCTTAAGTAAATTATCCTTGGTAAATTGTAGTCCTCAGTAAAAGAACTTGTTCTATGTTTCACCTGTTCAAACTGTTTTAGAAAGGTTGACTAGTTCCTGGAAGTCCACGCAGGAAAACAAAAGGGATACAGGAAACAGCATTTGCACCATGGATACTTGTCCACGTCATCCTGATTTGAGCAGTGGTCCCTTACACACATCTTTCAGTACACTTCATTGTAAAATCTGTTCTTCACATGAAATTTAACACTAAAACTGTGGCTGGTGTCTGTTACAGAGTAGAGATTATAATTCTAAGTGGCTTGGCTCAATTCCAGTATGGATAGTTTCATTTTGTCCACATAAGAAATTCTACTGTAACTTCATGAATGGTACTTTGGGTTCTGCATCAGAAGTGTTCTGGCAAGAGCTGGGCTTTGGTGCATTCTTGTATTAATTCTCATTGCAAACAGAAGGTACTGCAGATGTGTGCATACTGAAGCTCAGATATAAAGCTATCAAGTTCCCTCATTTAATTTTTTTTTTTACTTTGTTTTTCTTTAAGCCTCTCCTCACCTCTCCCAGTTTTTAACTTCTTGATGAACTCTTGCTGGCAACCACCATATTTTACTTCCAGCTGGCAGGTCAAACAAACACCCTTTTTGAGGGCTGATGTTAATGCACAAGCAGATCAGAACATGTGTAATGTTATGTAGCAACCCAGCCAGCTTTTTGCTCTTCTCTCTGCCCTCCCAGACATTTTTTGAAACTGCATTCCTAGGAAAGGCTGGACAGATAATCCAGCTTCCAACCTCTCACATGGAAACAGTCTATATGCTTTGTGCCAGCTCATCTATTATATTCCCAGTGATCATGTAGTTCTACAGGATGTTGATCTATTTAAACATGAATTTAGACAACAATATTGTTTTCTCCATCTCCCAATCACTCTCTAAGATAGTTTATAAAAGTTTATTTTACAAGAGACTTATTTTGTGTGAAGTAAAAGCTGACAAGTCACACTAAATTAAAATTCTTAAATAGCTCAAACAATCTGCTTAAAAGAATCTTCTGTCTTCTGTGTAATCTCAGTTTTCTGCTGAGATCTTCTTGGATGTCAAAATTGAGCAAACTCCCCTCTGATGACAGAAGAATGTTTCTGGTCTCTCCATGGAGCAGAGACTGCCATTTTTGCCATCCCTTATGGATGTTAGGTTGCAAAGATTCCACTCAAAGTCACTCCACTTGACGGCTACAGAGTAATAAATTGCTTCATCAAATGCCACTGTAGGTCTGGCTTGCTTAAGCAGGACCTGTGCTTCACTCATGAGGCAGGACAAAATCAAAGTTGGCTGTAAAATGGTTAATATATATCCAGAATTTAAAGTAAATTATCTGTGCACCAAATGAGCTGGATCTTGTTGAAATGTAATCAAGTCATCTAAGTAATACTACTGTAATGTGACTTTTTTATAAGCCTATTAGCTATATATCCTGAATTATATGAATACGTGCTCAAGTACAATAAATTTCAAAGCCCATCCAATCATCATATCCATCTAGTAAAACACACTTTTTAATGTACATTTAACAAAATAATGATTTGAACAGTTGACTACTCCATTTTAATCAGACAAACTGATGTGTCCATATTTCTTACAAATAAGAAAAGCTCTGGTTGTGGGAAGGAAATGCACATCGCTTCAAGAGGAGTGATTTGTTCTGAGTGCAATTCCTCTCTGGAATGCTCACAGACCAACAGTATGACCTACTGTACATTGTTTCCTTTGTAGCATTATGCTGGCTTCATATATTTTAATTTCAGAGCTAATGTCTTTCAATGTTCTTTTTGTTGGAAGTCGTGAAATACTAATGAACCAGTGTTCAATCCAAGAGATGATGAAGCATAGGGGATTTTTATCATTGCAAAGGCAATTCTATAGACCAAACAAGTGATTTACTAATACCTTGACATGTTCTGTTAATGGAGAAGTTGTTTTCTTAAAAATAAATGGTAAACTATTGACCACTTGGTAATTAGAAACAGGCCTTTACAAGGTTCTTTTCTGATCTGATTGACAATATGTACTTGAAAAGGTGTTTGTAGTTAGATTTTAGAAGACAAACTGATTATCCTTCTAATTCTTAAGGAGAGCCATTGGCTGAAGTCTTATGTCACTCAATAGTTACAGTTTCAAGGAAACCATGATACATGGCTAATCAGAGTTTTTATTTGACAACTGCTAACAGGACAGGTGTGCCCTTGGCCCTTCCTGTTTGTTATGAGCTTGTTTCATTCTCTTTTTACCCCAGTGTCTGTTACTCACCAAAAGCACATTAATCATGTCTCCTGCCCTGCACAAACTGCAGCACAGACCGAGGCAGCTGCTACAAGTACTCCAGGAATGGACACAGACCCGGCAGGCTGCAAGGGTCAGGCACCCTGACTGAAATGGGTTCTCAGACGCCAGAAATTACCTAGGGCTGGGGGGGAGGGGGAAATGGGAAAAAAGAAGAGATATGTGAAGACAGGGTTACATATAAAAGAACTGTGACCACCAACCACTTCTCCAATAAAAGTTTATTGTTTTACAGCCTATTTGAAACTCTAAATGGAGGAGCATTAGGGGGAGGCTATTAGAGGCTGGTTTAAAGCTTACAAAAATTTCTCGGCAGCTCTGGAAGCAGCATAACAGAATGATAATTTAGTGACACCAATTGCTCCCAACAGAACATAGTGATAATGCAGATCCACTGAATTACACTGCATTCAGGTATTCAGGCTGGTTTGCAATGGCTTCAGCTCGCTAGAACAGCAATCTATGTGTTGACACACCCATAAAAGCCTCCTCAGAAAAGGAGTCTCAGTGCTGTGAATCAGTACATTATATTGATCAAAAGCAAAATAAAAGCAAAGCACAGAGAGGTGGAACAAATATTTAAAATAAGAGTGCTGTAGGGGAACCATTTCCACTCTACACAGACCTTTGAGTGATTGTGTTCAAAAGCTCTGTAACAGATGAAGCTGGCAAAAATAAAAGGAAAAACATAGGTTGGCAGGAGGAGACAGGCTATTAATATCTTTCAGCAAAATATGCTGGAAGAAAGGACGTATTGTCTCTCTGGAGCTTTGGTGTGCTGAAGAATAGCATTTGGGCAGCCCCTTTAGTACAGGAACTGCTGTTCTGCTCCCTGTTTCTTCACTACAACAGGAGAAAAGGCCAGCCAACAGAGCTCAGTAATGGTATGTAAAAAGGACTTACTTGCCACATAATAAGAAAGAAAAGGCAGAAAATTATAGTGAGTCAATTTATTGACTTTCAGTGTGGGAGTATGAAACATGAAAGCAATATCAAGATTTGTTACAAGTCTTGCTTAAATTTTCATGTTATGTTTTCATGATGTGTGTGTAGTAAAAGTGTGGGAGTGACAGGACATCATGTTCTTCCCCTTCTATCTTGGTTTAACTCTATGTTATCAGCCTAAACAGTGAAATGCTGGCTTAACAGAGGTAATATTCATGGGGTGAATATCAGAGTATATACCTAATTTTCTGACCTAACTGAATTAGGTTTTGAAACTTGTGGATATCATCGACCAGACAAATCTGTGAACAAAATGACTGTCCTTGAACCATTTCTGAGTACCTTCATAGGCAACTGCAAAAGCACACAGCACATTGCCTTGCAAAGCAAAGCTAATCTAATGTTTTTGCAAGTAGATAGATCTAAATCCCTTCCAAGACATCCCTTCCAATGCAGTTTAGAACTACATTCCTTATTTGTCCAAGTGTCTCTCTCTCTTATTCTGATGTACTTGTGCTAACCAACTTATACAGGCTAATTCTTCTTGCTATTAATGCCCATTTATTTGGTAATAGTCTTTCAAAATCATTTGAGATCCTGCTACTGGTGAGTGATTCAGTCTATCCTGACAACTCTCTGTAATAACAGCAGATGGGATTTCTCAATATAATCCAGGTGACCCATAAAGTAACTTACAGAAGATTGACTATTTTGTCAAGCAAGTAATAGAAGGTTTCTTTTGGCTTCTTCTCTGTTGCTGCTCCCTCCATAATCTATAATAAAATACCCATTGACATCCAAGGCACAGAATTGATTGTTAAGTGCTAATCACACTGCATCTGTCCCTGGGAGATTTTGACGTTGCTTTTCTTTTGCCCACATATTGCACAGAAGATAAAAATGGGGAATGGAAGCCATGACAAGCCAGACCCTGACCCCAGAAAGTATTACCAGGAATATTTAGAAAAACTGTTCTCACTTGGAAATACTGATACATTAAAATAATATATATATATATTTTTTTTTTTAGGAATGAATAGAATTTGGTTTCTTTTTCTATTTTAAGTTTTTTAGATCTTCAAAGGAATTTGTGGTCACAGCAAAAGTTGAAAAGTCTGGAATTACCTGATGGTCACAAGCTTCTTGTTCAACACCCTTTGGACTTCTTCAGTGTGAATTACTCACTATTTGAGCATTCCCCAACTTTATGGTAACAGTGGAAGGTAAAATATACTAATTATGAAAGGTTCAGTGGATCTAAATGTTTGTCTTTGAGGCTTTTTGTGCTTGTATCAATTTCCTGATCTGAATAAAGATATCTATTAATCATATGGTTTGCTTGCAACTTGAAAGTTTCCAAATCTTACAAGAAAACTTACTTACAAACAACAGACGATATCAGAAAAAGGCATCAGATGATATCAGAAAAAGGCCTCCCACTTCTTGAATTTTTTTCTCCTTCTTTTTTTCTGCTTCTTTTATTCCTTATAGTTTTATTTTGCCTTCATTAGATAGTACAGACTGCCTATAAATGGCTAAAAATGTACTATTCTAAGACTTCATCATGCTTTAAAAAATAGTGGTTTTTTAAAGAATAAAAATTAAACTCCAAATTCTGAATGATTTACAAATCTCAGAGTTTCATCACTCCCACATCTATATTTAATCTTATGGTACATCAATATAAAGGATTGGTTGATGTTATTAACAAAGTACAGAGTAGCTTAGGCCACATGAATTTTTGGTTGGAGAGAAGAGAGTTAAATGTCTTTTTGCAACCACACATTTGCTTTTGAGCAGTTCTGGGAGCACATGAAAGATAGCAGGGACTTAGAAGAGAAAGAGCCAGATGAAATGCTACCCTACGTCTGCCTTTATTCATAAAAAAGATTAAATTGTATCAGGCATTCACAAACGCAGGTGAAAAATTAGGAAGCATGCAAAGTACATCAGAAAATGGTTTTTAAAAGGTTATAGTATTTTAAAATCGACAAGATTCCTTGGCCAGATTACACACACCAGGAGTGCTGAAGGAAGTGGGGGATGAAACTGGCAAAGCAGTAGCAGCATTTTCACAAGTTCACTCAATTTTTATTCACTTCAAGAGCCAGAGACAGATCTGAAGACTAGGAAAATGGGTCACACCATTTCTTTACTTCAAAAAGATGAAGAAGAGGAAGGGAAAAATACATGATAAGGTTGATTCAGTCTTTTTGATAGTGTTGTAGGAAGAGAGTGAAAAATGTTATGAAAGCTTGAAAAAACCAGAGGTATAAAATATAGCAAAGGGTAAAATGTCACTCTGTTTGTTCAGCACTATTCAATTAAGATCATCTAATATCTCTCCAGACTAATGCATTTGTCCATACCTAAATATATTCATGTTGTTTGGGAATATATTATTGTGATAGATAAGGATCATCAAAGAAGAACAATCAGTACACACCCTGCTAATTTTTCCACATCACAATTACATATGGCTTAGAAGATCCTTTGAGAGCATCCCACTTCAGAGTCCAGGACAGACAGGCATGAAACATGAGATACCTTTCTGTAGTTCCAATGCCTTCCTCAAATTCAGAGGCTAAGCCTTTAAAAAGGAATGTACAATAAAAAAGATAAAAATAGGAGTTCCAATATGCTATATCAGGATGTGATTTTTTTTTTTTCCTTTCACTGTAGCTTACATCTATTTTACACTCTCAACTGTAAACAACACTCTTTACCTGCAGCCATGAGAAGCTGTTCCAAAATCCCTGTATACAAACACAACTTTCTTGTTATTGTAGAAAGAGGGTATTCTACTCCTATTATATGAACAACATGATTGAACAACATATCCCTGAAGATAAGATTATGGTTTGCCCAATTCTTGACTAGTTGCAAGTTTTGTTAATTTCTCTGACCAGTTTAAATATTGGGCAGTGAAGCTGTGTGTATACAGAGGCAGTGATGCTGATCAATACAAACTACAGACACCACCCCTTGAAATCTGTAAATTAAATGCTTATTAGCAAGGCTCAAAGTAGAGTCTTTCTGCCTTTTTCTTTTAAGAGCTGATGCAGAAATGCTGTCTTCCTCTTATATGTTCATAAGTTCAGTCCCACGGTTTTTATTTGCTCTGGCAGTGTTCATGAGAGCACCCTCTTCTGCCACTGGAAACAGGAAGGTATCACATCCTGCTGCTGGATGCCTGCATGGTAAGGCCAAAATCTGTGTGATGGAGCTTTTGAAATGGTGTTTATTTTCAGGAATAAAGTTCTACAGGATCATTTTACCCCAAACTACAGCTATACCTGTGTTGAGCATACACTTATTTATTACCAAAACACAAGCCCAGGGAACAGTAAATAAAAGATGAGGTGAACAGATGTGGTAATGCTGCATATTAGAATCCAATTAACTGATATGCCAACATAACATTTTTCTTGTTCCTCTCTCAATATATTTTTCCATGGCATCAGGGCCTGCTTCAAGTGACAAACTGCTGCAGCAGCATAGCTGGTGTGACCATATGGCATGTGGTCAATAAAACACACTTGTAGAAATGCCAAAAATGGAAGCACTCTACTCTTCCCCAAGCATGTTTCTTCCTGATTTTTTTCTCTGTAATAAATACTAAATTGCAGATGAACAGGAAAATCAAATTATGGCATCAGTGTTAACCAAATCTTTATTAAAAGAGTAAGTATCTACTTTAAATATAAAATGAGCATGTCACATCCTTTTACTCATAAGCAAGAAAATGTACCACATACCACATACCGTTTCTTAACTCTTGTCTGAAAAGTTAAAAACTCATTTTTGCAGGGCCAATATTTGACTCTTTTTACAGTTTTTCTACATTATAGTTTGTAACTGTTAAGGATACAGCACAGAAAAAAAAAATTCCATAATCAAAACTATAAGAAAAAGTGTGGCTTTTCCAGTTTTTAGCAACTCCCCAACTGAAACTATTCAATTAACTATTACTTGGCATCACAAATTAGTAACTTTTAATTATATAGCTATATAGAGTTATAACCCTTAGACCTATTTAGTAACACATATTGCAAAGTTTTCATATGGTCAAATCAGAAGATATGCATCCCTAATTTTCAGAGAGCAAAGGTAAAGGGGAACACCATAGACAAGAAATTTCAGTGTTCCCCAAGAGATTCAAGAGTGACAAGAGACCATTCTCCCTCTCACAGCTGGAGATTTAGATTACTCAGTAAGAGTTCTGTGGCTCTGAAGAAGTTTCCATTTAAACTTTCTTAGGAAACACATGCATTTTGAGAGGTATGTACTACCAGCCTTCTTAGAGACTGCTTTAAATTTCTATCAAAAACCAAAAGAAATTTGGTTTCAGAAGAATTCGCATTCAGAAGAAGTAGTGTCCTTCCAGAAAGAATGTGGAATAACCAACATTATGCAGATAATCACATTATATAAAGTCCTCTCTTAGTATGATGAAAATAAAAACATAATCTGATGTGAGCAACCTATCTCTTCTAACATTTCTGGTTTCCTTTTCAACCACACAGAATGGTAATGTCTGGCATTTAAATATCCACTTTAAAAAGAAAGGTAATGATGTGGTTTGGGGTTGTCTTCTGACATTCATCTGACACCAGCTGACACCTACCCTAATTTCAGGCACCTAAAAATTTGACGCACCAGGTGGGAGAGGCCTCCAGCTTTTCTATGTAGTCCATGGAGATAAGCATCTCCAAGATAATTCACACTACATGTCAGGGAAATTCTTCTCTTGGATGTGGCACAGGGTGACTGTAAATCAGCAGCTTGAGGTCCTTGCATCACTCACAGGAAGTTCTCCCAGTATCTATGAGAGGTAAACAACTGGTGTAAACCAAGAACACTCAGGTTAGATGCGTTAATGAAATGAACCTTACCCATGGAATAATGTCTGTAATTTAGCAGGTAAATCCTTTAAAACAACTGGCTGCTTTCTATAACAAAAATGTGTTTCTCATTGCAGATTTCATCAGATGGGTTCTGAAACTGTAAGAGTATGGCTTAATGTAGGAAGGGATTTTGATAACTCTGAGAAAGAAAATCAGTAATTTGAAATAATTCTCTTCAAATCCTTGTTTACCATTGGAGGCAACAATAATTGTTATGATAATATCTGTCCAAGAATAAATGAATTCTGTAAGGTAAAGGAAAATCTGTAGGACAAGTGATTTCCTACAAGAATTGTAAATACCATCAGAAACTCTGAGGGGGAAAAATTAGCTCATAGACACAAAATGTCTTCCTACATTTCAACCTAAAAAAAAAAAAAAAAAACCAAAACCCAAAACCCAAAAAAGAAACTAAAAACTGACAAAAAAACCCTAACAAAACAGAATTAAAAAAAAAAAATCAAACAAACAAAACCTTAAAAAAACCAAAACCCAAAAAGAACCAACATTCACAACCAAGATGACAGTAATTTTCTCCCTGTTCTTTCCTGAAGACTGTGACATTTTTAGAGCTAGCTTTTATCAAAGAATTACTCAGAAAGGCTAAGAAATCCATTTAAACCTGTGGTATGTTATGTACACACTTATACCTGCGGTAATGTTTTTAGTAACTAATTATCCTTGATTTTAAAAAATTCTCTGCATGTTGATTCAGTAACCCACTGTAAATATTTTTGCTGTAGAATATTGATATTTTTCATCTTTACTTGCAACCACCTTTAAATAAAAGAATTTCTTGGAATTTACCAATCTGCTCTCAAAACTGTTATTTTAAATGACAATTCCATAAAAGGCAGAAGAAATAGCAGTAGCAGTGCTCTTAAGGTTAACCTGGAATGGTCAATTTCTTTTTTCCTCAGGGACTACTTTGAAGCAAGACCAAAGGGTGTTGCTGACTATCATATAATGTGAGATTTTTAAAAGTTCAAATCCAGTCTGGAATACTCATAAACTTCCCATCTCCTCTAGCTGGGATTAGAATTGTATCTCCCATTTCCTTTTCCTTCCCTCCCCCTCAGAAATATTTTCTTCTCTTGCAGAAGCTTAAAACCTCTCAATAAATCCATTATTATAAAACAAAGACCAGCTGTTAATATTTTATGAGACTGATGACTATCTCTCTCCAATTTGGCAAGGTAAAAGAAAAGTGAATGTTTATGGTATAATAATTAGCATCTTTGGAGATAATTCAAAAAAGATGTAGGTAAGTCTTGACTAGAGATGTCAAAGACAAGGAAAACAGACTTCCCTTTTCAAGACTGACATGAAGCCATGGTTGTCACATATGAGATCTATGAATATTTAATGCAGTGTGGAAATTAATATTTAATACACTCAAGTCCTATATGACAAAAGTACTTGGCACATTTCTTTCAAAATAAAATAATAAAAAATGTTTAACTACATTCTCTGATTTTGACCCTGAAACCTCTACACTTTGCAGTTCTGAAAGAATGCCAAACTCTATCCTACAGCATTAGCATAATAATTTCAGAAATTGCATATGTAAATCTACATGCCAACAACAAAATAGAAGCAGCCTGTCTTTTAAAGCTGTTATGAGACATGGAATCCCTTCATGTATTGACCATTAACTGAAGAATTTATTACAAATGATTTCTTAAAAGGAAAAACACAAGCCACAAGGTCGCCCACAGTTTGATTCTCAATTGGTTGTTTTTTATTCTTTACTTAGGATCATACACAATATATGTTTTTGAATACATCAAATAGCTAGTGTTGAATAATTTATTATAATAATAATGTGACAACAATGAGGTTAAAAATCATTTACAATGACTAACTCCTAAAGTCAGTGCAGAGGTAGCCCAACACTGTCTTGATAAATGAGATTTGAATTGAGTATTGTGGGTATTAAAGCACTGGCTATCTTTTTCACCACAGTATAAGATTTGTTAATCCAGAAGGTTCTTTTTGGGTCTGCATTCATAACTGGCCAGCAAACTCATTATTTCACTGTACACAGCAGGGCCATTTTTGCACGTACATAAAAAGTACATATTACATAAACTTGCTCTCTGATTAAATTACCGTTAGTTTCCCTAGCAAATGGCTGAGGATTGGCTTGTGTCAAGGCAAGGGCAGACAGCACAGTTGGCTCAGTCTTTTTCAACCTTATTTTGGTGGGAACAGTTCAGTATAGATGAAATGAATTTGAATTTGAATTTCACTATGCCCAGTGAAAATTATACAAAACATTGGCCCAACTAATGTCTGAATTTGTAATGAAATGTCAAATGAGCCAATACCTTTTCTTTCTGCAATTCTAACTGAAACATGCTAATTTAAATCTCTAATATATAATGCAGTTCTTCAACACTCCTGGATTATTTCACCAAGCAGAAAGCTTTAGCATTCTACAGGCATGTTGGAGAATAAGAATAGACTTTTCACTTTAAATCTTTCACTTAATGAAATCATATATTGTTGATAATTTATACAACATTTAGGTCCTTCTAAATATTTACAAGAGACTTTGTAATTACCTTTTTCAGTTATATGTAGTATTCAAAGTCACATGATTTTTGTTCTACCTTCTAATTATCAGCTTAATTTCATTACTGGATGTAAACAATTATGCACATTTTTAAAGACGCCCGCAGTGCTTTTAAAACCAAGGGAAAATCTGATTCAAAAGGAGAGGTTAAATATTTACTTTATTTTATTTAGCTTGGGTCTGAGTTTTTTAAAATGCTTTCTATTGCCTTGTTCTAAGAAAAAAAGGGAAGATTTACTTTGCTCTAACTGTATAAAATGTTTTGTAGTACTGACCAGTTCATTGAAACATTAACAATTAATATATTAGAAACCAAGTTCCTAGACATAGTTCTGAAATTCATTAAAAAATTCCAAATAAATCAAAAAGTAAGTGGTTAATAACTGACACTTTTTTGGAGCAGAATAATTTCTTATATATTGATAATTCCTTTAAAATAAATGTTTGGAAAATGTACCACATTGGTCAGAGGTTATCCTCCATTTATTATAGCATGCAATTTTTTGTTTGTGGCTTTTTTTATATTTAGATCAGTTCAGAATATGAAAATAGGTGTCTATTGTCAAAATTAGGCTTCTACAAAAATCTAAAATGTCTCAGCATTTTATGAGTCTCAGCAAGACTGATGGCTGAGAACTAAGACAAAGTTAATATTTGCCTAGAACAGTATTTTTTTCATAAGCAGTCACCTAAATTCCCACATAAGGACTTATGATTTATTAAACTAAGCAAGAGTTTTTCTATTTGTCCAAAACACTTTTATTACACAATTTGGTTTATCTTTTTGTTATTGTTTGCTTGCTTTTTGGCTTAACTTCTATTTCTTCTATTTCATTTGAATCCATCTGAGAAGTTAAAAAAACTGTTGTTGGAAAAAATACTACATAAATTTAAATTCCTGTGGTCTTTTGTCCTGGTACATATCTCTGGATTGGTTAAATGATTCTTCAGAAAGACTTGTCTTATCAAGCTGAACGTCAGCAAAGTTGTCTTTTTCCATTACTGGGCAATCAACAAATTCTTCAAAGATTACATCATGGACACAGATAGTGGGAAGAATTGGACAATTTCTCACACAGTCAGCAAGGCAATGTTGCTAACAAGTATTTCAAACACAGGATATGGAAGCCATGCCTGCATTTACTCCAGAATATTTATCATCACCCTTCTCTAATAGGTGCATAAAACCTCAGGTGAGTTAGACTTCCCTATATACAAAGACTTTTGGAAACAAAGAGAATATAATTGGAAATTCTTTATTTTATAATTTTTTACAGAAAAGCTCAAAGTCCTTCTCTTACGCTCCTAATTTATTTAAAACCTTTATATCTCTTAACTTTATAAAACATGATGATTGAATGATTAAGCAACAGTAGAGTAATGAGAAAAGACATGGAGTTCACAGAACTTTTGTAATTTGTAGTGTATTTAGAAAGCCAGGTCAGATTAAAAAAAAAAAAAAAAAGAAAAATAGCCTTTTTTCCATTTTTTACCAGTTAACCTGGTATTTTGTTTTGCCAAGATGTGAGTTTGCTTTTGCATCCTTCGTGTGGGCCTAGCTAAAAATATATTAAACTACGTCCACTTAGTTTAATAACACTGAAGGTTTTAAAAAATGTTCCAATAGTTTTTTGATTAGGACTAAATTCAACAGCACCTGTTATGTCATATTTCTGTAGTATTGTCAGTGATTAAAATAGCATGAGGGAACACCTTTCTAGACATTTTTATTGCCTATAAATAATTTTTGTTCCTCATTTTTACATCTAAAAATGATTTCATTAAATATGAGGTGCTTTTAAGTAAATCCCAGTTTGTCAGGAAATATTTTAAAAATTATTCAAGAAAATTATTTAAATAAACTATTTCAGAATTTGTTACAAAATTGATGCAAAATATAAATATTTTGATCTTATCTTGATAATAATTGATCTGAATATTTTTCAACGTATTTTATCCAACTTTTATGCATCTTCATCACTTACATAACTCGGAAACAAAAAGATTGAAAGACTGAGCATTCCTAGGGAAAAGAAATAGGATGTTTTCCTTAAACCTTTTAACAGTTTCTGTGGAATCTTGTCTGTTCTCCATAGACCCATGAAGATATTTAACTTTATTAACAGAGAAAATAATAGAAAACTTTCATGAGATAACCATGAAAGTTTAACCCATAGTGTTGTTTAAAGATCTAAAATTGTCAAGACATTCTTTTTATGAACTGTGTGTGTTTTGCTATGTGTATGAGCTTACCCATTATACACATGACCAATTTCTCCTTCTAATGAAGGAAATTGGCATTGTCGGGGCAGAGAGGGGATGAATATTCCCTCAGGGACTGGGAAACAGGGTGAGCCAAGACAGTCAGTGCTTTCCCCAGTGGGACACAGTCCCACAGGAGCTGATGACAAGGCCTATCAACAGCTTCCAATAAGGCAAGAGATGAATCATGTTTTGAGTACATCCTAAAGGTTCAGTCAGGAGCAAGAGATGGAGCTAGAGACAAGGTTAGAAACTAGCAAAATAAACTAGTACCTGAAGTTAGCTGGAAAGGGATTTTTCAAAATCTTTACGTGGGTGGAAACAATGAAAAGGGAAAAAGTAAGGCCTAAGCTTCAGTGCCAAAGAGTTTATGCCTTTTTAATTAAGGAATCTTAAAAATATTTTACAGCAACAGCTGTGAACTGTACATTAATATATTCTGGAGAAACACCATAGACATCAGACTTCCATTTGCAATGTATTATTTTATTTTTTGTTTAAAAAACCCCACAGTTAGGCTCCATTTATAGGTTTAGGTCCCATTCCTCAAAGGACAAGCAAGGGTAGGAAGTTGATCACGTGTGAAGTTCTGCAGAAGTGTAAGACATCACCACACTGAGCACCTGCAGTAAACTCAGCCCATATTTTTGGTGTGCTCTGGCTTAGGCAGCCTGATCTCATTCGGCTGCAGGAAGTCAGAAGCTACAGTTATGCTCTGGTGGCAAAAAAAGGCCAAGGGTATCTTAATCTGCATTAGGCAAGGCATTGCTGTCAAGTTAAAGGAGGTGGTCCATCCTCTCATTTCTAGTGAGGCCTCCCCTGGAATATTGCACCCTGTTCTGGGTCCCTCAGGGAAAGAGAAACATAGACATGCTGAAGAGAGTGCCAAAAAGTCATGGAGGGGATTCAGGTACTGAAGTGTCTCTCATATGAGGAAAGTTTGAGAGACCTGGCACTGTTTAGTCTAGAGAAGAGAAGGTTCAGGGGTGACTTATTAATGTATGTAAATACCTGTAGCGAGAGTGCAAAGCAGATGGAGCCAGGCTCTGTTCAGCAGTGCCCAGTGGCAGGACCAGAGGTGACAGGAACAAATTGAAACAAGGAAGATTTCCTCTGAACCTCAAGAAACACTTTTTCACTGTGAGGGTGATGGAGCACTGGCAGAGGGTGCTAGAGAGGTCAGAAAATCTCCATTGTCAAAATTATTCAAAAAATGTCTGGACATGGTTCCAGGCGACTGAAGTCCTTGTTTGTGCAGGGACTTTGGAAGAGATGGCCTCCAGAGGTCCTTTCCAACCTCGACTATCCTGTGATTCTGTGACCTCTAAGGATGTAAGAATTTTGATTTAACACTGAGCCCAGCATTCTCGCTATGTTCAGAAGAGACATATTTGGGTTTCCATTACCTACACCATTTCAGTCACATGGCATAGGGAATAAATGTGGCCTTACTCTGCCAGTGTTCAAACTGCCTAGATGGAGCTTCCACCTTTGGATTGTGGAATAAGTGCAGTAATGTTCCCAGGGTAATATACTTTCTCTCTCCGCAGGGTATTTTAGATACATTGGAAGAGTGTGACTGGTTTAACCAAAGTGTGATGTTCACACCAGGAAGGCTGAATTCCCATTCAGTATACAAGTCCTGTTTATACTTCATGTCTTGCCTTACTGATAGACAGACACGATTATTTCCCTTACGTATGTGTAAAATCCATTTATTTAGTCTTGTACAATTAGTTCAGCAAAGGGTTGATTTTCACTGGGAGACTTTTTCACTGCAAAACTTGCAGACATAAATTAGAAATCTGCTTCTTTGAAATATTTTGCAGCGAAAAATGGGAAATGGGAGACTAAGTCTCATCTCATTCTTGTGGTTACCTGTGTCCTGTGAGCCTGTCTATGGAACTGTGGGTATGCATTTAACTGTTGTTCTGTAATGAACAATTCAGACATTTCTGGAGAGCAGCAAACAGCACCTTGGAATTTAAAATGTATGTACAAGCTCTATAATTTATTCATGTTTTCAAAAAAAAAGGAATGTGTGATAACTTAGTTCCAGAAGGCTTTTTACACTGCCAGTAAGGATGAGACCCTTGAACTAAAGCAACTTCCTGCCCACTCAAAATCTGCAAATATAAAAAAGCAGGAACCCAGTGGGTGGACTATCACCAATATTCTCACAATTGTGCAAAATTGCTTTGTCAGTATCAGTCTGACTGCATTGGGTAACTTCTGCCAGAGTTTAACACAAAAAGCTTCCTGAGCCAGGAAGATAGACCAGTCTGTGAAAGCTTCAATCAGCATTTGGGTAGCTTCATGTTACTGGTTTTGCTTTTGTGTTACTATGCATCTGCTTTACTCATTTCCCAATTCCTGACTTTGTTTTTTAAAATCCTTTCTGATCACATTACACACAATTAAATTACTTCACTGAACAAATCATGTTCATAAATTTGCCTTATTGATTGTCCAGAACACAGTGCTTCAAGAACCCAGTGTGCTGCATGGCTCCTGTACAGCTCTGCAAGACAATAAAATGATTTATTCTAATGGATGACCTATTTATGATGGAAAAACAAATCTAATTTCAATTACTGGTCTAATTAGGATGACTCATGAAAACTGGAACTTTTGTTTTAGTATAGGTCAAAAAACAATGGAGAATGATTATTATCCATTATACAGACTCTTTGTATCTTTCATTTACCAGTATAAATAATATATTTCAGTTTGTGTTTTTGTTGATAGTAATTTTTTTAAGACAGAAAGCATCTGTAAGCTGCTTTTGTTATTCTTTTCAAGATGCCTGCAAAAGGGCATCATTATTGTGGCTGATAATCATACATGGTATAGTTCACAGTGAAAGAAAAGGATTATCTGCTACATCAGGTTTCTGCTTATTAGAAAAAATTAAGCTGAGTAAAGACCAAAGAAGCAGAAGCAGGGCGAGCACTGCTGGAGAAGGGAAGGTTGGCTGCACTGAGTGTCTGCTCTCCAGAAAAGCCACACGAAGACACATGGGCCATCAACAAGGAGTGGTGGTGACACAATAGAGCAAGTGTTGCTCCTAGAATCAGTAATTATGTGGCTACTCCTTTCACATGGAAGAGGCATTAGTGCAGGTCCCCAAGGACATGTCCCTGACTCTGAGTTTTTCAGTCCAGGTCTGTCCTGTTTGGCATCCATCCTTCTCTGTGAAACTCCTAGGTCTAGGTAGGTCCCAGATTGTGATCCTTGGTGTGGCCCTTTATTCCTTAAAATTCCAAAAGCAGAAGGAGCTATGTAAACTTGAACAGCTATTGACATTTAAGATCCTAGTGAAAGCAGCACCTTTCATGAAGTAAGGTCAGTTCTTGTCAGTATGAATTGCATGGATGCCTAGAGTGGTTCTTGATACCTCTGTGTCCTAATGGCAGATGTTGAGAACTAATTTCACAAAACAGTTCAACACATAAAACCCTCAGTTCTGCAGCCTCTGATAGTACAGGTATTAAGGTTACTGTTTTATTTTGCAGTAAACATTCAAAGAGTCTTTGGAGATTTTGAGTGTCTGTTGTATGAACAAGCAACCTCCAGACATAGAAAGTGAGCATTTCCATCACAATTTATAGCTGAATATATTTTGTCTTACTAAAGGCTGAATGACATGAGGCCCTGTCTATCTGCTTGGAGGAGTTTCTAAAGCCCTCTGAGAGTCTGATGTGCGTTTCCAGTTTTTTTTCTCAATACTGATTTGGAGAAAAGGAATATCTGGCAATTTTTTTAATGTCCTAAGATTAATTCTTACTTGTGTTTACAATCTGTGAACAAAACTCTTCAGGATACATGAATTCCCAGAGGAAACTCATTTATATTGAAGGGTAGAAGCATCGGGGGACAATCTTTGAGAAGTGATGCCTTCCAGCATTTAATGAAAGTGATGCAAATCAACCCAACCCTTAATTAAGCACTGTGTCTAGAAGTCTTAAATAGAGACCTCTTTTTCAAGTTAAAGGGAATAAATAAAACCTTTAAGCAGTGAGGCAACAACAGGAAAAACACATCAAAGTCAGCTGGCACATCATTTACAAAAATAGCCTTGCAAATTTGTTGGTTAAGTCAGTAAGGTAGGGAAAACGAAAAATCAGCAAATGTTCTTTCGATTCTCCAGTTCCTTTATGCTAGCCATTGTAAACATGCTCAGAAGATGGTCCTTTATTTGGTAGGAAATATAAGTCAGAGTAAATGTGTACTTATCTACAGCTAAATATTAGAGGATCTTTATAGGGAACATACATCTGAGTTCAAGTAAGAGATTTTGTAAGGAAAACTCCAATTTCAGAAATCCTGGTAAGCATGCAGTACTTCAGCTAGCAAACAAAGCCAAAACAGGACTTTCAGATAAATTAAGAAATGAGTTTGCTCAAAGACTGGAGTTCTGAGTTTTAGAATGATAGTTCTTTTATTTTCCTTATTTGGCTAGTTCTGATTGATGTAGTTTCTTTTGAGAAGAATGATAGTAAAGGACTGAAGCAACATAAGAAATTAATTTCTACTATATTTCTAATACTTAGTAATAAATGATCTTCTAGAATTTCTCAGGTTCTAAGCCATAGGAGTATGAATATTTTGGTACAGCTAATATAAAATACAGCTTTCTGAAACATTGTTCAAAGGCAATGGGAGCCAGTCCAATAATTTTAGTGGGAAAATTCCTAATTATTCCAGGGAGATCAGGATTTGGCTGAAGCTACCAAACAATTGGAATTAAGCATAAAAAAAAAAAAAAAGAATTACACTCTACAAGCATACTATAATAATGAATCCCAGAACCTGAAGGAAGAACATTTCTTTTCCAAGGGGGCTCCTTGCACATGTCTGTGTCACGACAGATTTCGAACAGCTTCTCCTCCGAGTGCTAGTGAGTCTCACAGTTGTTTACTGTCTGAGACCAAAATGACTGCACTGAAACCATTTCAATGTCTATAGAGAATAATTATGCTTGCCAAGAGTATAGAATAAAAGCAGAAGTAAGGTGCTATTGACATTTACTTAGGAAAAAACCTGAAAACCTTGATATCTGATCTCTGAAATCACAGTTAAACTGCTGTTACTTTAATAACGAACATGACGTCTGATTCAGTAGCTCAGAACAATGAAATCTTACTGTTTTAACATATAAAATATTCCATTTGATGCCACTGGGAGAGCTGCACTTCTTCAAATTAACTAAAAAATGAATGTCAACTTCTAATATTAGTTTTGTCTACAGGGAAGTTGATTTTCAAATAAAGGTATTTTCATTTTCAGACTTCCAGTGTGCTCAGACAGTAACCTCTACATTGATTTGTAAAATTAAATATGTGCCTGTCATATTGACCTTATGTGTTACAAATCCATAGTAAATAATTAGCATGAATGGTTAACATGAGCCAAGCTACAGGCAATTTGGCATTTAATTAAGGGTTTCTGTGTTGAAGAAATATCCCTGTCTTAGCTTACTGAAAACTTTTTTTTTGTTTAACTCTGAAACACCATTCAGCCTTTGGTCAGTTAGAGATTTATTTTCAACCCTTGTAGAATATATTTGTTTGCCTCATTATTTTTAGTTTCCAAATGACTGAGTCACTGCAAGTATTTATCAGGTGCTGATGCCTTTTACATTTGTTAAAACATTCTTTCTCCTATTTTTGGTCCTCCTGCTGTCTGGGTGCAGACATATCCTGAGAATCATTTTTTTCTTTTTTAGAGATATGCTAACATATATATTTTTTTCTTTTTTTTTTTTCCTAATCATTCTTTCAGAAGTATGTCACTACTCTCAAATAGATATAGTTCTCAAGGATTGTAAAAATATAATTTCAAGAGCTCTTTGTCTGAACTAAACATGTAGGAATTAATTCACCAAGGCATTTTTTTAGTATTAGTCTGGAACTGTAAAATTATAGTGGAAAATGGGTGCATGCCAAAAATAGATGGAAAATATCTTTGTGACTAATCCTCTCTGAGTTTTATTTTCACATTTTTCTGCCACTTTGATAGAAATCAACAGGTTATGCCATTGAGTTCTGTAGGAATTGGTCTAAGTTTTCAGTTACCCGTCAGTAAATTCCTCTGACCTTGGCATATAAAAAAGCAGTTTCAGTCATCTTAGGGAAACTTGTGTTTCTGCAGAACAAAAACCAAAACAGAACAAAACAATTCCCCCTCCCCCAAAAAATCAACCAAAAAAAGAAAACCCAAACAGACACACGCACTGCCCACCCCCCAACTAAATTCCAGCCCATTCTCAAAGGCCCAGGACTTGGCTCAGGCCATTGCTAAGAGCTTGGTACCAAGAAGTTCAGGATGAGCAGCACACCATTTCAAAGTTTTTACCTGTCTTCATGTCTGCACACAGATAAAACTAGACGTCTGCCCCCTCTTTAACCATGACTGATCATTTTCTACTATAGTTGTCATAGTCATGCCTCTGACATCTACCATAGAACTGTGTGCTGTGCTGCTTCTTCGGCTGCATAAATACTGAACGAATGAAAGTGCAACACAAAAGACAAAGACTGACTATCTGGGGCCCTGTTTCAAAGCTGTTAATCACTGATTTTTCTAGTTTTATATATTTTGTGCTTTGGTTTTCTCATTTTTGTCCCTAGAGGCTTTCTCCTGCAGTTATCTAAAGTCATTTGACCTACTTTCCTATATGTTTCCTTCAATATTTGTGATCACTAGAAATCTGACGAGGTAGCAAAGTTAATAATTTAAAATAGTTTTTAGCCTTCCTCAACATCAGAATCATGGGTGTTAGTATACTATTAAAATAATCTCCTTCAGGAGCTGGCAGAATTATAATAATGCTGAAACACCACAGAAATATGTGAAATTAAATTAAATATAAGTTGTAGATGAGATTTTGATTGTGATAATGTGTATCCTATGGAAAGATGGAAAAATAACAAAAAATAAAAAGGGGTATAATAAAACTCCAGAGCATCAAGGATTTATTTCAGCAAGGCTGCTTCCAGGCAAACTCAAACTTCTTCACCATGAGTGGCTTCTATATATACTTAATAAATATTTCATTCCTACTGTTCAGTCTGTTCAATCCATCCCTTGATAATGAAACAGTTGTTTTTGAAAGCTCATCTATTTATATCCACCTGCTTCACATGCACGAGCAGACTGCTTGATATAGAGAGATGAGAGAGACATAAATATAGATGTACATTAATCTCATTTTGACTGCAGTTACATTTGGTATTACTAGAGTAACTCTAAATCTAAAAAAAGTTGGTATAAAACCAGTGCATTGAAATCAATCAATGTAAATCAGGCATGAATTGATTGATTGATTGATTGATTGATCAGACATGAAAAATCAGACATGTTGCTGGAGTGTTTGTTGATCATGCTGAATTCCCTCACAACGAGACAATTAGGAATGCAATATGTGAGCTGTTAGAGAACAGTCAATAGTAACAACTAGAATACTTCACTAAAAAATGCCTTTCTCATAAAGTTTTGATACTGCTGCAAGGTTTTGATGTCTATGGCTTTTGAAGGAGCTCAGGTGGCTAAGGATACTGTCATTTTTCTTAAGCTGTTTCTCTCTGTATGACTTTAGACATAAAATATTATGATATGCAAGATATTATCTAATCCTTTGTCCTTCCTATATTACATGATCAAAGACACTATGAAACCAATAATGAGAGTAACATGAGCTCTGCTTTATTTAACTTAAGCAGAGAAAATGTCTTTAAAACTGTGTCTGGTTTCAAAGTCTGAGGAAGATTGAGTTCAGTGTTTATAAGTGTCTTGGTTTACAAGAATAAAAAGAATTCTCACTTGGCATGCAATTATCTGGACCTCAACACTTGAACACAGAAGCAAAGGGTTAAGTCTCCATTCAGAAATTCATTTCTAGAACCTGTGTTTGACATATTTTCAGGTTTTTAAAAAGGAGATATAAATCTACCCATCTGTCTGAATTCTTAAGCTCTATGGCGAAAGACATTTCGCAGACATTTGGAATTCTTTGGCCTGTGTTAAGTAGAAAATCAGATCATAGTAGTCTTTCTTAACCTTAACATTTATTAATGTAGCTCAAAAATTAGAGATAATAATGGTAAAGATTATGGTCATACCTTTTCCATGAAGTGGAATTGGAATATAGCACTGTGGGGGAAAAAAAGACATGTAAATGTGACTTCACTGAAGCTCTGCAGAGCAGCACAACAGATCCCAGGTCTAAGTCACTGAGTGAATGAAAGTGGCCAAAAGATGAGCTTTGCACACCACTGTTACCTTTGGGAGAAAAACTAGGAAATGTTTAATATAACTGGAAAAAAAATAATTAACCAAACAGAAGTAAGCTCAATAAAGACAACAAAACCTAGAAAATGAAAGAGATATGTGACTCATTGCCATTTGATGAACCTGCTTAGGTCACTCATCCAAAAGACAGTGAGACACTGAGGATCAGACTCTGTTGCATTTACAGTGAGTTTTACCTCAGACAGACACCAGATGAAAATATGAAGGGAGGATATCAAAAACATTAAAAAAAACCCCCAAAAAACCGAAACAAACAAACAAAAAAAACCCCACAAACCCCAAAGTGTCTGGTTAACAGTTCAGTCTAGTTTTTTTCTTTCAAATGAGCAAAAATCTCTTGCATTTGTGAAGGTTCCTTCTCCTTAGCCCGTTGTGCACTCTGCTAGGAAGATGAGGATCTAAGCAGGCTTAGGTGTATGAAGGATCATTCCATCTTCTTTCTCAAAGAATGGACTACTGCCCCCCAAAAGGCAGCAGGAACATCTGCTCCAGCCACATTTAGGTAGTATAGCACTTTTCATGATGAGAAATATGTCTCCATTGAAGATTTTGACTCCAGGAAGAAGAGGGATACTGAACCCAAAATTCCCAGAATATTAGGAGGAAGAGGAGTTCAGACAGGTTTCTACTCCAAAAGTGTCTTTCCCCAACCAGCACTCAGAGTAGTGTTTGGGGCTTGTGTGACCCTTTCCAGAAGTGCCTGACTTTGTCTTGGTGCTGTGACTGAGGTGCAAACTTTAGCTGTTGTGGAGAGGTCTCACCTACTCTGGTTGTTTAGCACCCTCTATAGCCAACTGAGATGGAGAGACTGCCAAAGGGTGGGTGGCTCATCCTTCCTCAGGAAGGAACATCTGGGACTGGTGGGTAAACCTCCTTGGGTTTGGTTATTTCTGGCTGAAGAGGAACCCTGCATATTCAACTATGTTTCTGACTTTCAGATTACTTAAATTATGTGAAATATCTGACTTAAATTATATGAAAAATATTTCGACCCAAACTTGCATATTCTAAGAAGAGCTATTCACTAAATTCATGTAATATCTGAGTTGAACATCCCCAGCTATTGGCACTGAACCCCCTTTCATCTGTTCTTAAGCCCACACTACCAGTTATATGTCCTTACTGACATCTGCCTGAGTTGTCCACTTACCACTTGGACGAAAAACTTTAAAATCAATATTCTTATTAGATTTGAATTCATCAGGTGCCTTATTTATTTTTTTTTTTTAGTGTCAGAATTATCTAGCCCACTTGAATGCCAGACTTATTAGCATGTGAATCTACAAGATTTAATAAAGTCAATTTGCTCCAGCATCCCTTGACAATATGTTTAAATGACCCACATTTCCCTGAGGATTTAGGTTACGAACCCCAAGTTCCAATCCTACACATGTTCTCAATAAATGTGGCTGGAGATGGATCTGCAGCAAGCAGATTTGCCTTTAACCCTGAGAACATTCCTGGTTTTAGACTACACGTATTTCAGACTTTGTTTAAATTAAAAGAAACAGATAAACTTTTTTTCTTAAGATGTCTGTTTTATTGATATGTTGTGCAAGGGATGCCATACAGGAAAAAAGTACATGGTTTTTGCTTTCTGTGAACATATCAGAAAGCAGAAACACAATTTCTTATTTATAAAGCCAAAGGAAAAAGTATTTTGAAACCTCAGAGTTTGAATGTGTTTCTCTGCAATTCAGTACAAAAGTCCCTAATTATGTTAGGGACTTCAGGTTAGCTAAACAGGGGTTTTTTTCTTGTTTATTTCTGTGTATGAGTGAGAAAGGAGTTACTATATATGGGATTTCTTGGTTATTTTTGATACAAAAAAACCTATGTAAAGGACGAGAGTCTTATTTACTTTCATGCCCATTGCATCAGGGCCACAAACCCAAGAAAACAGTGTGGTCAAGATCCAAGAATTTATTTAGAAGAATAAAGTTGCCTTTGATGCCTGAATAGTTTAAACACTCAAACTTCTGAAAGGATTTGAGACACTAAAGTTTTATTTCCACATAGTTTTAATGATCTCTGAATTCCTTGATACCATCATCAATCATCACTGATACTCTTCAGATATAGTCTTAGTACTAGAAATTTTGTTTTAAACACATTTATAAAAGAGATGAGATTATCACTCTCCATCTTAAAATTAAAAACTTAACAAAAAAGCATGGATATTACTGCTGCTGCAATAAATTTAAACCTTGGACTAGTTAGTGGCTGGGATAATGCCAAGGGATTTCAGATCCTTTCCTACTGTATTTCTTGGATTTCAATCTTCTTTTCAAATGGGATCAATACTCTTCCTCTTTAGACACTTCCTACAAAAATTGTGTTGACTATAATCTGAGTGACTGAATCAATATATGAGGCACATCAACATCTTCTTCTTGGAAAGCAACTTCGGATTCCAGCAACAGGGTTTCCAGAAACATTTGGATCCCTCTTGAATCTGCAATAAATAATTTGTAGTTAGAGGAATCATCCCTCCCTTGGACATTGTGTCATTCTGTTGTGTAATGTGTCATTATCTGGTGCAACTGGTCCCAAATGTAAAACCTTGACAGAAATAAAAAAGTATTGTAGTAATACAAAAGACAGTTCCTTCTACCATTGTCTAAAAACACCATCAGTTTCTTCTTCCATTTTGACCATAGGTCATTATCTAATACTGGCAATATTGTAGAGCTGCATTTCATATATGATTGACTCAACTGGACTGTTGATTTTCAAGTAAAAAGTACAAAGACAACTCTTGAGTTAACAACTGGACACCGGTATAAAAGATATTTAGAAAGCAAAATCACTTCTGAGGCAGTCTGGGAACTTGAATGTATGAAAGACAGTAACACTGAATCTTAACTACTGGTATCCAAATAAATAATGGCTAGCTTGCACAGCTGGATGTCTTTTTGAGAAGGAGAAATCTTGGATTTTCATGTAATTAAACTGTGGAACGCTTATAGCATTAACCAGCAGTATTAGCAGAGGCCTCCTGAAACAACTTCTAATTAAAACACAAGGCTTAATGATAAAATCTATGTCCTTTTTCAACATTTTAATTACATTAGGAGGTAATGCTATTTAGTGATATGCTGAAGTGCAGAAGAGATGGATGTTCAGACCTTATGGGACCAGTTCACGACAGTCAATTCAGATGCTTCAACAGCTGCCACTGAGACTGCTCACCTGTGCTTGAATCATGGAGAAATTCTTACAGCCCAGGGACCAGATCCCTTTCAGATAGCAACTAAACCAGATGACACTCTCCAGAGAGTCTTCTAATGATCCCCAGATTCTAATGGGCACATAGTCCATGAAATCAGACCAGAGGTATTCTGAACTGCACCCCCAAAATGCAGGATTAGGGGAATTTGGCCAAGCATCTGAAGGGAGAGTGTAAAGAGGATGAAGCCAGGTTATTGGTGGTGCCAAGCAACAGGACAGGAGACAATAGATAGAAAATGATGCACCATAAGTTCCACCTGAATGAGGAAGAACTCCTTTACTGTGCAGGAGGCCATGCACTGGAACAGATTGCCCCAAGGGGGTGTGGAGTCTCCCTCACTGGATGTAATCCCATGCCATGTGCTGTGGGATGTTCCTGCTTGAGGAGAGAGGTTGGGACAGGTGTGCACTGTGGTCCCCTTCAACCTCATCCATTCTGAGGGATTTTTGGTCTTAGTAAGAAATATTTTTATTCTCTAGACTTGTGCTGGGTATAGTGCATTACGTGCTGCTATATACATGCCACCACTGTGTCTGTGGACTGCACATAAAATCAGATTTCTAATTAGATATAAAATACTAAAAGGAATTTTTTTTAATTTCAGATTCACAATGAAGTACATTAAACTAATTGTAATAATGTAGTTTGTATGTGATATTTTGAGGGGCTCTGCAAGAGATTTTTCCCCATATCATAAAGGCCCTTGCTGGGAAATCAGTTTATGTTGTCTGATGTATTGCATTAGATAGGGATCCTATTCTGAGCCTGACACCTATTGTGGCAAGTATTCCATATCCCTTATGTTATTTATTTAGTTAAAATATGTTTGGATTGCAAGGGGAAGTTAAATATTGCTGCTGCAGTACTAATATGTACCAATTTCAAATCAGTATCTTTACCAGAGAAACTGCAAAGCAGAGAAGAGACCTTACCTTTATCACCTTTTAAGTAGGGCCAATTACACTGATGCAACACAATCTTTTGTTATACTGTTCATAAGTACAATTTCAAACAAAAACAAAACACAAAACGTTGACCTGTGTTGACTGATAATTTGTTAAATCTCTTTCTGGACCAATATACCTGAAGACCTGATATATTATTAAAATTAAATATTAGATTTATTTTCATGTAGTTTTATTCTCTTTGAAATGCAGAACCCTTTTAATAATGTATTATGTGCTTAGGCCCTCTTTGTGCAGTAAGGCTTGTGAAAATGACACCTTTGGAGCATACACAGGTGCAAATGTATTTCACAGCCTTCCTTAAAATAAATATAACTCAGACTTCTTCTGAAGAAACCTTTTAATTATGCATTACTTTTTATCTCATTATTTGTTTAAACATTCACGGTTTTTTTCAGAACTGACATTGAACCAGCAGTTTGTGCTTCTGTGTCCCGAAGGCATTGGTAATTCCAAAACACTTGGGAGATTTATGAACTGTAGCAGACAAGTTTTCTGAGTATCCCTCACAGACCACACCAATTTATTAGCATGCCATTGTGACTTTTTAAAAATTAAAGGCAAAATAACGAGTTTTCTCATCCATCTACTAAGACAGAAATTTCATTTTCCTCATCTCTCATAATACTTTTTATGTCATATTCCTTTCCTTGATCTTGGACTAGAATCACATAGGAGGTTTCTTAGAAGGATTTATGAAATATTCAAATAGGATATCATAATCTGTTACAAAAATCCATTCCCTTGCTTTCTTTGATTTACTGTTTTTATGTGCACATGCTGATGTTTCTGGGCCCTACCCTCAGCTGCTAAAAAACAATCAAACAACCAAAGAGATGCAATAGAGAGGAAGCAATAGTATTTTTTTATGTGCTGGTGACCCAATCTAATTTTCTGCCATTCTGGGAATTTTGTCTCGTGCATGCCTAGCTTAGAAGAGACATCTCCTCCATTGGGATCATTTACACAAGTGCTGACACTCTGTCCCCTGTGAACTACTCACAGAAAACCAAACCAATTGATTATTCTCATAACACTTTTAGACTATTTTGGGGGAAATTTCCTTCTGTGATCACACCATGGACACCACCTTGGTCACAAGCAGGCCAAAATGACATTTCAAGTATTTGGGTCAAACATATTTGATTTCCTTTCTGAATAAAGGGCCAGATAAGATAGATATAATATCAAGACTGGTTTCTGTGAAATTAGTTATTTCAGTATTATCTGTAAAAATTGATTAGGAAATGAACAAGTTGAATCCTGGCCCTCTGAAGGCAATAAGAATTTTTCCATTTAGTGAATGTATCATTCTCAGATTAAAACTGTTAAGAGTCACAGTTGCTAGAGTTTTCTAGAATGTTGGTATCCAGATTTCTCTGAAAGTTCGAGATCTCTTTGATGCCCATTTTTGTCATTGCCAGGTGTACACTTACACTAAGCATCTGTTTTCATCATCAGGTATGAGTGGCTTTGCAATATGACCCTGCAACGAAATCCCAGTGCTGTGACTCCTTAAGAAGAAGTCCTTTAAATGAATTTATTACAAAAGTGAGTAGAATAGGAAATGTTCTTCAAATGTATTAAATAAAAAAATGCAAGAAATGGTACATGCAATGTACATGGTACATTGCTTTTTAAATCAAAATTTGCAGCAGAACATAAATTCTTTTAAGGATTGATTATAAGAACATTTTCAAAGATGACAACAGCAGTTAGTTACCCAGTTCTCACTGAAAATTATTGGGTCTTAGGTCCATCATTCTACTTTGTACTGTCAAGAACGTCTTCAACATGGCATATTTTGGAGTTTTCCATGTGTTTGCCATTTTTAAGGTTTATTCAATGTTGCATTTTTTCCCAGCTGTCTTTCCAGAAAAAATTTATTTGTGAACTTCTGTTTTCACTTTAAAAACTTAACTGCCTTTTTTCCTCCATTGTAACTTTTTCCTGAAGGCAAGAGAAATAAGGAAAATAAAACTAAACAAATCAAATAAATAAATTAGAAAACATAAAGATAAAAATTAATCATGAGAAATAATGGTGATTTTGGCATGTGTTTCTTGATTTTCTCAATTCTCGTGCTCAACCATACTGTAAGTTTTTTTTCTTGGTCATTAAGAAAAACCATTTTAATTTTCATGTAGCTTCAAGAGGACTAAAGCAAGTTTATCTGAATGAAATAACTCACACATAGATTAGCCCATACTGTTATCCCTGCTAATGCAACTAGTCAACAATTCAGACCTTTTGGACATTTGGAAGGCAGCCATTGCAGACCTGACACAGTGACATAAGTAGTTTATTCTGGATATCTGCCACAATATCTTTTGAGTATCTTGTGACACCCTTAATAGAGATCAGTGTATTCATGTTATTGCTTTTGACAGTCTTTATTTTTTAAAGTTACTTCAGTGGTCTTCCAGTTCATCCTAAGCATGCTTGTTTCCCTGTTTTCTGTCAGCATGCCATGTCAAAATATGTCAGAACAATCACCATTCAGAAAGGCATTGCAAGTGTAAAAATCTACATCTTCTACCTATACATGATTGCTTTCCAATAGCACACAAAATCTCAGAAATTGCATGAGGGTGGAATTGGGTGCCCGAAGGGAGAAATATTGGGTATCATCATTCAGTATTTCTGCTCCCAAATATGATCAGTGACTTCCAAAGACAGATCTCTGCTTACTTTTAGAACACTTCACAATGCATTTGTGACAATTGTAAAGGGTGTTATTGGACATCATATTTTCTATGCCTGCAAGTAATTTGAATTGCTAAGTAAATATTTATCTGAGCAATGCTGAATGTCTCTTTTCCATATCCTGTACAAATGGTCATTTTCTCAGCCATTCTCAGTATACTAATGATTTTTTACTTGCAGAAAAATTATTAGGAAACAGAGATCTAAGAAGAAATATACTTGTGCTGTGAATTTACCCTCAGAATACCCATTATGATTCTCTTAAGTGTTTATATTGGCAGTCATTTGGTACTCATAATTGTTGTAGTACTAATAAGTAAAACGAGAAAATGTTTTTAAGCATTAGATTTTTCAGTGTTTGAGTCCAGGCGTATTTAGACACCACACCTTCAAAGTGTTACTTAATTATCTTAACTAGAGTGAACATGAAAAAAGAGTGATATACATGAGAACCAGGAGGAATTCAGGGTATTCAGGATCTGAACAAGAATTTTAAAAATATTGCTGAGCAGTATCAGTGCATCATGGTTTATATTTTTTGGGAAGTCACTAACTTACATCCCCCAGGGTCCCTTTATATAACCAGCAGAGAGATATAGGTACTTTTAGGCCATAACCCATTTGGTGTACTTTATTGGCCTCCTTAAAATGAACTGAATAGCATCCTGGTCTTTAATGATCGTTATTTTTACAATGCTCAGATTTCCACTGATTTTAAAGGCTCTGAGTGAAGCAGATATAAGTTTAAATTAATCAATAGTCAGTTTAATGACTAAAATCAGGTTTATTTTATCTTACTGCCTTAAACAGAAGATATAAGGACATAGATTTGCAAATTGATGCACCCTTCTCGCTAATTTTAGCCAACTGAAATTTGCTTTCAGAACAAAATTGATCCCAACATCTTATCCATGTAATGCCATCCCTGGCACTCTGGAGGTGAATGTTCTTTTCCAGTGAAGGTAGGAGGGGGCTAGGTGATTCATTTAGACTTAGACAGATAAAAATCAGGGGGTTAAAATTAAGCATCTAAGCAAGAAAAATCCTTCAGGTACTAACTTCATAGTTTTAAAAATACCTTTATGAAGATTTGAACTATGATGATCAGTCAAAGACATTGCCTTTGCAACGGCTATAAACTACTAGAGGAACAAAGACCATAATATTTGATGTTAATATTGGTGATTTTAAATACAAAGTGCTCAAATGGAAGGTTAGGATATTCACACCTTTGATTTATTAGTGTCAGTTAGCCACTGAGGTCAGTGGAAACATGAGGTGATACAGCACAAACGGAATTAAGTGATGAAGTCACTTGTATGCAGCATCAGAGCTGCAATGATACACTCTGGCATGGATCATCTGCTCTTCCTTCTTTGGTCTCCTTCGATACAGCTTTTTCCCAGTCATGCCATATGAGTCTCCACCCCATATTCTTGGCCAGCAGCAATGATTCTTTATTAGATTCAAATTTAGGCCCCTGGATTTGGAATAAGATTTTCACCTTTGACACCTTTCTGTATCAGGTGAGTAATGTTTCTGTGTAATTTCAGGAAAAAAAAGCAAAGGGCCTTTTTTTTGAAGCTGGGCTAGGATGACAGTTCTGGTTCATACAACACCAATCTAGCACAAATAAAAAAGGCAGCTCATTTAAGCAAAGGACGTCTCAACACTATTTGATGCTCTTTAACTTTTTGACAACTATTTATGCCAAATGATAATGATATTGGGAAAACATTCTGGTGCATTTCAAAGTTTCTGTTAAGTAATCGTGTCGTCTGTATAGTAATTTCTAGACTAAAAAGTTTTCATAAGAAACCATTTCCATCTGAAATTAATAAAAACCATCTCCCTTTTGTAGATTGATCTAGATTTACGTGTCTTCTATTAACTTGTTTCATCTAGGCAAACATGCTCAAAATTAACTACAGACTCAGTTAAGGAAATGTTTGCAATAATTCTTAGCATTTTCAAATCCTGTTTTGATGTCCTGCAAGTTCATGAGTTAGAAATTGCTACAATTTAATAAGGAAATTCTTGTAGTTTTCCAAATGCTTGTTTCTGTTGTGTAAATAACAATGGAACAAATTGTATTCTCTTGGCATTCAAATCAGGGAAGGCCAGACCCACTGTAAACATGTATTTACTGAAGAAACAATAACAAAATGGGAAATAAATAGTCTGCTGGTATGTTTGTGGCACTTTTTACAAGGAATTGAATGTTCAGAAAAGAGATTTAGTTTGATTTATATTTCTTAACTGATTTGTGTATTATTTCATAACTTAAAAAATACATTTATGGAGTAAAATCATCATAGTAACTTTCAATTTCATGGAAAGTCAAGAAAAGAACATTTACTAGTCCAAAAAATATGTTCTATAATATAGAAACATATGCTTTGTGGAATTGTCTAAATAATAGCAATTGTATACCAAATAAAAACTTTCACAAACTGGAGTTAGACAGCCCCTATTCACTGCCAGATATGTAAAGTGGAACTATTATTGTTACTGGTGTCAACTATTTTGATGGAAATAAGTATATTTAACATATTGTCCCATAAATCTATTTCCTATCTACAAAATTAATATAAACATATATTCTTTCCAGTAAAACTCTTCAAATTGTGCATTCCAAAGTCTTGTTGCTGTACCTTGGTGTACCTAAGTGTGCTGAGAAAGTTGCAGATCAAGGATGACATTTCTGATGCCCCAGCTCCTCTTTGGGGACGAAGTGTGTGTGTCTTTGTTACCACATCACCTGTGGGTCCTTGGTCTGGAGCATGCTGAAAGTGTTGTCCAGTTATCGGGAATGTCCATGTTAAGAAATAACATGGGAATAAGCAATTAAATCTTCAGAAAAACTCTACTGTAGCATACAGACTTACCTATTTTGGTTGTTTATTTGGTTTGTTATTTGGTTGTTTATTTATTATTTTTGTTTTGTTTCTTCACAGAGATAATCTCACTGAAATGGCAAAGGCATTTGTGAACATTTTCAGTCTGAATAAATCAAATGGAAAAAATTAAAGTTGCACAGCAATCTTTTCCTACAAGGGAGACAGAGATTTTCTAGTTATCTAGTTAAGCATTCTAGTTATTTTTTTGTTAAGTACAGTTTGTTGAAAACAGAAGATGAAACACCTTATTGGAGCAAATTTTCAGAGGAGTCTGTCTTTCACTCTGGCAGTTTCCTGGAGGCAGATTACTGTGTAATGGTAGCCCTTGGACTTTTCAGGTGTTGTTTTAATACAATAAGGAGTATAAAGGCCCTTGAAGTGTTAGTCGGACTTCAGGGAGTTTTGGATTCTGATGGCGCTTGGTCTTTTCAGGGACTTGATCAGCCTTTAAAGTTTTTGCCCTAGACCCAGGCTTCAGAGGTTTGCACTTGGGGAATAAGGTTGCAGTGCTTTCATTGAAGGGCTTTTTCAGTTTTGAGGTTAGCTGTTTGCACAGTCTGGAGTGTTGGCAGATAGTGGCAGCAAAGAAGATCTAGGAGCAGTGCAAATCCCCTAAAAGTAAAGTCAATGATAGTTCTATTTTTATAGTAAATAACAATAGAAGCATTACAATTTTTATCTGAAAAAAAAATTGAGCTGATGATAATAAACAGTGGCAGCTTTTGGGACCTTAATGCATAATTTTCTAAGGCAATGATAGTCTTTTAATCAACTTCAGAAGAACTTTAATTAAAGCTTCAAATGTTATTTGAAATAATCTGCTAGATCATAATACTTTCTCTCACTCAAAACATCTCATTACTTGTCAAATGTCATTACTAAATGGGAAGGGAGACACCTCTCAGAAGAATGCTAATCTACTGTCCATGTCAATGGTATCTGTTTCTGACATTCTTCTGCTATTTTCACAATTTGCAAACAATTATAATATTCTTGTGAAAAATATCACAACAATGAAATATCTTTTATTTGCTTTAGAAAACACATTCAGAAAGCAATTATTGTCCTATTCTTCATCTGAAATCACTTGTAAGCATGATACCTACACAGAAATGTAACTATCTGGAGCTAGATCCACAGCGAGACTTAAGCAAGAAGAGCTTTTTCAAGTGTCTTACAGCATGCACTTGTCTCTTCAAACACCACTTGAATTTACATTGGTATGAAATAATAAATAATCACTGGCTGGCAAAATGAGGGGAGAAGGAAAGAATGGTAGCCAGAAGAGGCAGAAAGTATGCAACTATATAACCTAAGGATAAGTTATTAGCAAGATGAAATGTTCAGATCCTTGTTCCAATGAACATTTAATCTGGTATATGGTGTGGAAAAAATCCAGCAAGAGACACTTCAGGAGTAGAAGAGCATGAATTAATTCATACTCTACAGATTAAATTGCTAGTCTAGGACATCTGAAACTCAGACTCAAATTGCTAGTTTGAGGTTGTTGAAATGAGGTTTGGAAGGGCAGGACAATTTTGAAATTCCTCCTTGGTGATTTTTGCTCCTTCTATCAACAATTAAACTCCCTGAAGTGTGAAGGGGCAGGCAGGTGGGTTTTTTGTTTTCTGTAAGAAAGATCAACTTGCTCAAGTTCCCAATGGAAGCAAAAGTTCATAAGTGATGGCCCTAAACAAAGAAAGGTGCTACCACTGACCTTCATCTTCCCTTCAGAGCTCCCCTTCATCTGTGAAGAAAAAGAATTGGGGAATTCAAAGCTGTTACACAAATGACAGTTTGGAAAGAATTCTGTGAGGCTTGCAAGAGGCTTCCTTCACTGAAGGGAGTCCTTTAATTCAATTTTGCCTCTGGATTCTGAAGGACAGATTGTTCAAACAGTCTCTGAATTTAGCACTTTTCAAAACAGTACTGGGCAGTAACTTCTCATAATCTTACTATATTCTAAGTACACAGTGTTCTTGAAAAACAAACTTCTGTTCCAGTGTCTTTGTACTTTGAAAACATTGGTTTATGTTACCATGGGATATTTTAAAGGCAATACTAGGGTGCAATAAATACTAGGAGCATACAAAGCTATATGTTTTTATTTTGGTTTAGTTAATCTGTAATCTATATATTTTTGATTTTAAAATTGTGGGTCCTGGGGGACAAAAAAAAATTGCCTTTGAAGAAATAATCCCCCCATGAATTATTGACTATCCTTATTGCATAAAAGACTCTCAAGGATTTTGCAGGGGCGTTGCTCAGAAATTAGGCACTTTGCCAAAGGCTGGGGTAAACTAAAGAATGCAACTATAAATCTGCAGGGTCAAGTACAGGGAGTGTTTTATTTTGAACATGATTCTGACAAGCTCTGAGTGTGTTTCTTTGTTCTTCTGCTCTTTAAAGCCCAGGCTATCAGTAATTCAAAATATGTGTCTAATGTGTACTTACACCCCCTGTATTTGGAAGGTGTAAGATAGTAGATTTTCTTAGCTGTTTGAACTGTTGGTACTGTAAAGCAAACAATAAAAGTTCACATTCTTGCTCTTGCATAGAACAACTGCAAGGTGTTAAGTTACCCTTAGGCATTTTTGCCTTAGCAATACAATAAATAGTCCATTTTTTGTCCCTCTAGTAAAAGATGTTCTTTACTCTTGAGAAATATAGGCAGAGGTTTTGCCAATATCCCTCCCCTCACTTGAATATGCATTTTGATGATGCACAAATTCAAGTTGGAGTGTGGAAAAAAGACCAATTGCAAAGTTATTAATACCTTACTTTCAGAGGAGGCAGGTAGGAGGTTTAGAGCTGGCACTCTTCTTCATTCCCCACAGGACAAGTGACACACCTGGACTTCATAATAAGCTGCCAACAGATACAGCCTCAGCCTCCCAAACAGGGAAATCAGGAATTGATTGTATCATACCTCATGCATATACTAATGGGAACTCTGTTATACCACCAAAAGATAAAGGATGAGGCTTAAGTCAAAATCTAACACATGGAATCACAGAATCAGAGAATATTCTGGAGTGGAAGGGACCCACAAATATCACTGAGCCCAACTTTTAATGAATGGCCCACATGGTGTTCAAACCCATGTCCTTATTAGCACCATTCTCTAAGCATGTTAAACAGTGTAAATACTTACTGGTTCCTACATGGTGCTTGTAGAAAACTCCACAAAATAGAAATAATCAGTTGTCTTTTATGTCCAAGACTTCATACAGCATCAAAATATTTAATTCAAATCATATTTGTGTTAGGATAATAATAATAATAATAGTAATAAAAATAATAGCAAGAGAGGAAAATGTCCACATTTTTGCAAGTAAAACTGATGCAGAGTTAATCTTTCCTTACATGTATGCTAAGGTACAGACAGAATTTGATCTACTGAATATTTCATTAAGGTGTTGACAGCTAAGCATCTGAGATACAACTGCTGAGATTATATATGAAACATGCCAACAGAGACTAAATAACAGACTACTCAATCTTTTCCTCTATTTTTGGTCTCTTTGTCTCTCTCTTTCTCATTTTAACTGCTTACAGTGTAAAAACTGGCTCACACATGTTCCTGCAAAGAGAAGAGTTGAGGTTCTGGTTGCTCTGTGAGATTGTGGCAGCCATTATTCAAACAGAACTGCCTCTGTAGTAAAGAAAAAGCCCTGAATCATACACCCAAACACAAATAAATCTTTCCATATGAAAACTAACTCCAAGGGCCTTTGTTTGACCTAATGACTTCTTTCTAGCTTTAGAAGATCCCATATAGGAAACAACAATCTGTAGAATGAAACACAATCTCTGGAGACAAAGTGAGCAGCTGCACTCACCAGAACCACAAACTTGCAGGAATTTTTGTTTAAAATCTTGCAAACTACTGCTCAGTCCAACAAGCATTGTTTAGAAAGTTTTAATGAACTTTAAAGAAAATAATTCTTTATTTTAAATAGTTCTTTAAACCTACCTTGCTATATTTTTCTATTTTAGCACATCATCCTACAGTTAGCATAACAAAAAGGGGAATTAGACCTTGATCATATATTTTACAAATTAGGACTAGTGTGTTTATGATTAATTAATAGTAAAAGGGATGCATTTGCAATCAAATATTTCTACAATGAATAATTTATCCAAGTTTACTTTTAGCGTATCAGTAAAACAGGCTTCATTTCACATACTGCACAGTAAAATCTCTCTAAAGAAATTCATGAGACCAAAAAATTTCCAACATAAAAATCAATTGCTCATTTTAATTTAAAAGTTGAGTTAGAACTATATACAGTAGATTTAGGATATCTTTATAATATTTGTGATTATCTAGGAAGAATATAGGT
Organism: Acrocephalus scirpaceus scirpaceus; assembly: GCA_910950805.1. Taxonomy (NCBI): domain Eukaryota; kingdom Metazoa; phylum Chordata; class Aves; order Passeriformes; family Sylviidae; genus Acrocephalus; species Acrocephalus scirpaceus. The sequence goes on along the minus strand of OU383773.1, from coordinate 141,433,155 downwards.
TCTATTGTTCCCAAACAGAAAAAAATTGTTAATTTCCCTGGAAGCAAGTTCTTTGTGTTAATTTATTCCTTCACATATTTCTCATTCCCATGAAACCACTTCTTTGTGAAAATGGAGAAAAATATACAGTAAATTAAACTTGGAGCAGTGATTTAAAGCAGCAGATATCCTGTAAAGGGGGGAAAAGATAAGTTATCTTAATTTATGAGCCTTACAGTTGTGAGTCATGTCCTGTTATGGTTATTATATTTATGAGGTCTAAACGACTGCTGAAATAAATAAAAGATCTATGAAAATCCAAAATGTATGGCGAGAATTCCACACAGAAACCTCCAAAACCATATTAAGATAAAAGAATTTAATTTTGTTAAGTTTACTCAGAAATTTTGAATAGCAAAAATGATCTTTACAAATAAGCAATACTGATTTCACAAGAAACCTTAACTGTAGTTGTTAGAATTTAGAGTTATTATTCTCAAAAATCCAAATAATTGATGGCAATATGTTCTCTCTGGAGATAAACAGGAACCAAGGTGCTGATTAAGAGAGAGGCAGAAGGATTGACATGTCACTGTTCAGGGGTGTGACACTGTCACAAAAAGAGGCAAGAGAATTGAGCTATTTATGCATCTGGCTCTTCATATAGCACAGAATATCAGTCTCTGATGAGAAAATGTACCACGTTTCAAAGCCAAATTCCTTACTATATGTTAGTCCTAGAAACAATGGTAGAAAATTATTTTCCATCTAAAGTTAGAAAAGCCCTTTTTACTCTAATGGCCTAATGTGAATTGACAGTGAAGTGTATCCCTGGAGAACCAAAGCACCACGCTCTAAGTGAAGTAAAGACAACACAATTCCATTTATACTGACATAAAAGCCAGCTTATAGATTTCAATAAGCATCAGGAATTTTTCAAGACTTCTGTAAAGGTTTTAACTAGTGCAGATGTAGATTTTGACAAGGTCTTCTCCTCTTTTTCCTCTCCTTTTTTTTTTCCTCTAATAAAAAAACCTGATAACATAATTGCTATATCACACTTTTCATTACCTGAAAAGACAGAAAATAGATTACTCTGATCTGAATTTGCTGCTAATATAGACTGTCAGAGCTTTGACACACCTGTGTCTCTACCATATTTGTCCAGCCATTTCCACAATTCGGTGGCAGAATCGTTGAAGAGAACCTCAGCCACTAGTTTGGTTTCTCACAGCATTTGAAGATTGGCTGATTTGTTGTGTAGTCTTGATTTTATTGCATGATCCTCTCATTCTTGTTGTGTCAATTGCACTATATTTTTGTAGATTTAAGTTTTCAGGTTTCTACTAAATGGCAAACAAATGAGCTTTTACATGGCTGCACAGTAAACTGAACATGCAAGGGCTGTGATGGTGTATGGATTCAATAATTCAAAATATGAAGGAGGCAGGAAAACATAAGACATTTTTTCCTAAGCTCATTATTTATTGCAAAGAAAAGAAAATGAAAGAATTACACTGAACAAAGGTAGTTTCCATATATTTAAAAGATAAAGGTCCTTTTTATATTTAAAGTTTTCCCAATAGGTGAGATGAGGGCATCAGCTGGCAGCCCTGGGCTGACTACCAATACCATCCAAGAATTTATTCTGCAAAGTGTGGAGTGTAGTAATTGTAATGACCCCCAGCACCAGCTGCAAATTCAAGGGAGGAGGCTGATTCCTCACTATGTCCCTCCCTCATTTTTTTGGCCTAGTGTTGCAATCAAGTAATCAAAGTTTGACTTTCATACAGGGTTCCTATGTCTGCAGCGTTTGCGTCACAGCATGCTGCATTGTCAAACTTGTCAGATAAGAACCTTTAAAGTCACACTTACAAACATTTTATTGTGGTGTTCATAATGCAAGGAAGGTTATAATCTTGTAGCAAGTACAGTACTGTGGTAAGATTGGAGCAAAGTACAAGGTGTATTGCAGAAGTGAAAAATAAGGAATTTCTATTGTCCTGTGTTTAGGCATTTACACCCCAGTTTCTATTTGGAAGGCAGAAGTTTGACCATCTCACTACATGTATAATCTTTATGTTGTGGGTGGTATTAGAGGTGCTAAGATTGCCACAGCCAATCTCCCTCTCCTTTTGATGCAAAGTTGGGCAACAGATCATGACTACTAGAGAACTTGGTAATCAGGTTTTGCTGGAAGAAACCTCCTGCAATCCCTTTTATACTTCAGCACTCCTTGACAACTATCACTTTTCCCAGTCTTATGCATGACCTGAGAGCTTTTGTCCATAGTTAAGTCTTACACTCAAGAAAAATGCAAATTTGAATGATGCAACAGTGTGATCTTACAGGTCAAGAACTCGCTTCCTTGAAGTACTGTTCTATGCTACCTGAAATGAACCTCTCAAAAATATTTTCTAAAAAATGTTTAAAGAATCCATTCACAGCTTTGCCCTCACAGGTGCAAAATCCTAATATGGAAGCATACTCTGGGTTTTTGTTGCAAAGAAATAGATGCAATGTGATATTCTCATAGAGAGGAAGCTCAACAGGCCCTTGGACTCAGCTCAGCTCAATATGTAAATTGATGTATTTTTTGTGGATTCACTGTAGTCATACTGCTTTACATCATCTGGCCTTGCTAATACAGTTATCCCTTTGTTTGTATCCACTGAGGTGCTCAGCACGAGAATATCAGCATATTAAAACTTTATTTTTAATTATGCCTTTAAGGTTTTCAGTTTAGATTTTTTTGGGGTTGTTTTTTTTTTCCATCTAGAAAACGTTCCATTTCACTGACTGCATTTTTTTGTTATTTCAAAAGGGAGTAATTTCTGAAGTACACAAAAATAAATAAAAACACACAAAGAAAACCATATTTTTCCAAATTCACATATCTTAAAAACATCTGAAAAGATTTTTCTTTCTCTTCTAACCTTCTATAAAGAATATGTTTGTGCTCAACAAGGTAAGGAAACTTAGCTTCAAAGGGCACATTTTCATAAAATTGCGAACAAATGAAAATGGAAGGATAGGGAAAAATGTTATATGCATAATGTTTGTATAACTATTGATGCCATAAATGCCATTATACTTTCACTAGATATGATTTCAAACATTAGCTACTGGCCTGCTGGGTTAATTATTTATTTTCTAGGAGTCCCATCTGTTTCGAGCTACCAGCCAAAAGAACTAAATAATAAAATGTACAATATACACAGTTACAAGGTACAGAACAATATTTTTCAGGATGTTTGCACTTCTGTTAACAAGAACAGATAAACAGACCCACCACTGGCCAATAAGCTTTTTACTGGTGGAAATTTTATCTAATAATTTTCTATCTGTTTTTTTTGTGTTAAAGAGTGCTATAAAAACTATCTTTCCTATTGCCAATTTTTAAATGCCCTTGTGGATTTTAACACTCCTTTTCCTTTTGTGACTAAGGTGTTGAGATAATTAATAAATGACAGTGTTGGGAGGGGTAAAGGAAGAGGAAGTGAAACCATAGTTTGAAAACTAAAGATGTATTCCTGTCTCTTCTCTAATGAAATAACATTTTCTGAAATCACATAAACAGAGCAGAACTGCCTTAATAAAAAGAGTTTACATTGAATTTAATAATCTCTTACATAAGGAAAATTTTTGTGTTCACTCTGTTTTTTTGTTTTTGATTTTTGATATTACTTACATCATGGTTTCCAGCAAACTATATGCAATCTATAAATACCACAGTATTTCAGCTACTTCAGAGAACCACTTTTCTGCAATTATGCATGTAAATCTTAATCCAGTGACTCTCTGAAATTAAGCTATGGCTATAACCTGTATGTAGAACAACTGGGAGGCTTCACACGTGCAGTTTTTATCCTTATATTCTTGACAGTCTGGAAAACGTTACTTAAATCAAAGGGAAAAGCAAGGCTCCAAAGGAAATTAATTTGCATTTACATACACAGCCATCAAATGTCTCTTTCTACATTCTGTTACAATTCCAAGATATCACAAAAAAATACCTCTTGAAACGGAATCTCCAAACAGATAGACTCCTTAGAGTTTAGAAAATGTGATTAAAATGTAATTTATATTATGGTCTATGAAGAGAATTTCTTTTCAGAATACATAACCTCAATACACCACAGGAAAGAAATAACCTATAGTTACAGTGATGCAAAGAGGGAATATTATATTTCATATATCTTTTTTAAAAGAATGTTTTTCCTTTTTTGATACTTTACTGCTTTATCAACATCATTTAAAGATCTCTGCTTTAGTAATTTAAAATCATAGTCTCAAACTGAGCTGTCTTCAGCGCTTTGGCAGTGACACTGTGTCTGGGTTTCCGTAGTGATGTACCAAACAGAATAATTTTCCTCCTCCTGCACAGAGCACATCCTTCTGATGGCATTCCTGTTGTGTGGGAGGGCTGCTACGCTCCATTCACACACGCACACGTGTGGCCTCCTGGGCTTTCTCCTGAAGGGCTTTCCAGCAGCTGAACATTTGTAGCCTCAAGGCCACTCTGCAGCCTTCTAGTAAGCAGGCAGGGCATCACAGCTCGGGCTTTGTTTGTTCCTCCTACTGATGTTTTGGGTTGGTTTTTATCCTGTGGAGCTGAGAATTTCTCTTTGGAAAGGAAGGAAGGAAAGAGAAAGGGAGGAGGGGGAAAAGAAAATATAAAGGAAGGGAAGAAAAGGAAAAGATAAAGGAAGGGAAGAAAAGGAAAAGGAAAAGGAAAAGGAAAAAAGGAGAAAAGGAAAAGGAAAAGGAAAAGGAAAAGGAAAAGGAAAAAAGGAGAAAAGGAAAAGGAAAAGGAAAAGGAGAATTTAGAAAAACAACCAATTTTAGTATTTTCTAAAACCGTCATGGAGAAAAGCCCTGTTCCGTTCTTAACTGCTGCTTAACAAATAATTTTAGCTCCATGCCTATGAAGCAACACAGAAATTCTGAGGACCAGGAATAAAACCTTGTTTGAAACCGATGATTTGATCAAGAAATGCCACAAAACGAGTCGCAATCTAATCTCTTCTCAGACATTTAATGGCATGCATGAATGGCAGAGAGTAATACGTTTAAATCATCTTATTTCTTTGAAAAATGTTTCCACAGCAAGCATTTTGTCACAACAGTTGTAGCTGCTGCTTCTGCCAATAGGACATTTGTATGACGGTATAGATCAGCACAGGCCATTTCCTGCAGGAATATTTTATTTTATAATTAAATCAGGAAGAAAAACACCTGGAACACTGTTGAAGGATGTGAGACAGGGTTATTTTGAAGCAGATTTTACTCCATAGTGTACTTCCTGGTAGCTTGGTAACAGAGATTTCTGGCGTATTGCAATATAGCACAGGAATTGGGATGGCCTAACACAGGGAAAATGCCCCTAGGAATCTGTGCTTGGGGAGGATGGGGAGCTGTAGCATTGGTGCTAAACTGGTGCTGCAAGAGGGAAGATGAGGTCATTGCTTCTGCATGAAAAGAAATACTACAGATACAAGTGAAAAGAGAACCTGATTCCCTCAAAGCATCTTAACATATTCTCTTCCTGGAGAAGACAAAGAGAAGTTCACTGCAGAACAGGGCTATTTCCATTTTCAACTTGACAGTAATGTCACAACAAAGCATGGGGAGAGAGAGAGAAATGAAAGAATTTCCCTACATTTGATTGTGATCGTACTCTCTCTACCAATAAATCCTCCTCAGTTCATAAAGATTTTTCTAAAGAGCAATTTGATTTTCCTTTGAAAAGCACTGGAGTGCATCCAATGTCATTAGTAGTTTAAATATGTCCATAGACTACTGCAGGCTTGAAGCTTTGTGCAGTTCCTTGTCACTCCTGGCCTTACTATTCCTTTGTAGGAATCCAAATTAAATTGTCCTCTGTGTGTTTCCAGTAGCACACAGGGATTGAAGGGCTTTAACACATTCTCTATATGAGTAGCAAAGCATATTGGGTGAGGCTCCAGGATATGGTTAAATTACATGATTCTATTTTAATAGATTTTTCCAAAGAAAGCAAATCTTGATGCAATAGCTTGGAACTACATAACTAATCAAAATTATTCATATTAAATCAGTGGTATCATATTCTCATTGGACTCTTTTTTTGGTATATTAATTTAGCTAGACCTCCTTCTTTTATTTTTGCCAAATATTAAGATCTGATTATTAAAATTATTAAAGAGATTCCTCTGCATAAATTAAAGTGCAAAAGAGACCATATGCCAAAGTCAGCAGTAAATGCAGAGACAGAGAGGGTGAGGCAGAAAAAAAAATTAAAAGGTGGGAGAGAAAGAGTGTGAGAGGCACAGATGAAGTAGAAAAATATCATCACTCTGTGGATTCCCATGGCATCCCACTGGTTCTCTTCTGGTCTTCCCAGTGGTGAGAGTGTCATGAAACAGTGTTCAAATGGATTACTATAGGCTCAGGCTTCGTGGGCTGGGAGTTTTATACTGTCTTTGCATGACTCTGGATCTGTTGCTGAGCTTGGATCATGTGAAGTGCTCTGGTGGAAGGCAGTGGGTCTGGGGGCTTTGGGGGCCTTTGATGGGTCATGATCCCTGCTCAGATGTGACAGCTCCCTCTCATGTTAACATAGCTGAGCCAGTTATGTACCATCAGACCTTCCTTGAGGGACCTGAGGGGAGAGGCTTACAGCTGAGTTTGTGTAAGGGAAGACAATTACTGTGATAAAAGGCACTGTCTCATCCTGCAGGATCTGCCTTTTATCAGCCTCAAAGTCTAATTGTAACTTCCCCCTCTGTCTTGTGCAAATCTCCACTACACTCCCAAAAACTCATCTTTTCCCTCTAAATGAAGCAAACCTGGCCTCAGCAAAGCACTCTGGCACCCACAGGATTTTTTTTAGTCATTAACAGTGCAGTCTATCACGCCTGACTGCTGAATACTTCAAGGAATATCTGAGGCTTTCTAACCTTAGCATTACGGTTTTGCCTTCCCTCAACACCTTCATCTACTTTTCTTCTGTCTCCACTCCTGTTTTACTCCTTAGGCTCTTCAGTTTTCCAGGGAAGACAATTATTCTCCTATATCTTCACCTTCTTTTATAGCTTGGGTAGTGTCAGCTCTCTTTCTGTGCTGAATAATGCAAGCCCTGCAACTCCATCTTTAAATGCCTGTCTGTACCCATTCCCCTATGCATCTACTAAGCATCACTCAATAGCCTTTTGCATATTCCATCCTCCAGTGCTTCCTTTCTCTAGATGCTCCATTAGGAAATGATTGCTCTGATCTTACAAACACATTGATCGTTGCTGACCGCCCTGTGTGACTGTGTCTTTGTGGAAATGGTGCTACTTTTGCAGATCTACAAGAGGAAATCCGGACAGCTGGGTCTAGTGCCAAAACCGTAATCCTCATGCCCTGGGAAATGATGTGCCTACCCTGAGTGAGACAAGCTTAAACCACAGGCTGTTAGAGGAAATTCAGGCAGCATGTGTATTTAACATTAGACACTTCTGTAGAAAGCCTGCCAATCATATTGATTTGTGTCAAATTAGGTGCAATGGGATTTTTTTTTTTAATCCATGTGGACAGCTTGGAGGCAGGAAATGAAACAAACCTTTCTCAATAATCATCTTGGCTGAAAGTAAATTGTGGTCTTAATAATCAGAGAGGGACAATCATGTTATAAAAAGCTGTCCCTCAGGTAAGAAATGCTTGCCAAAATTAAACTCTCATAAAAACCAGCAATAAGAGAGGCATCCTAACAGGCGTGATCTAAATTTTACGAATAATACTCTAAAATTGAGGGATAATTCCACACATCCATTGGGTTCCAATGAAGTTTTGCATCACCTTGCACTATTGACTGATTATTTTTAGAGTTCTCTTGTGAATGAGGGTGATAGCATTGGGGTTAAAATCTTAGCTGCTTAGAAACAAGATTTCAGAGGAGGGTGGAAAACCTATGCGGGGGGGGTAGATGGAAACCAGCAAGCTAGTGAAACGTAGTCATGGGCTAGGTAGCTGACTTTGCTTTGTACAAGTTAACCAACTATGACCATGCGTAAATATAGCTATTAAGTGTAATTAGGACCAATCAAGGGATAACGTAGGAATATAGAGAACAGTTCTTTCAAAATTCAAAGTCTTATGTTTCAGTAAGATCAATAAGAAGAACGGAAAATATTAAAATTAATCATTGATGTCTCATGTAACTAAAAGGTATAAATTGTAAATCCAAATGTATCTCCTCAGAATGGATTTGGGACGAAGGAACCCCCCCGTTCTCTGGGCCCAATAAAAGCACTGCATATAGCCATGCTGCTGTGACTATATGTTTTTATTCCTACGCTAACATTTTGGCGACCCAGATGGGACTCTGTCGGACAGACCGGGGAAAACCCTGACGATCACCTCTATGCCGGCACCGAGGAATTTTTCTCGAAAAAGAAGTCATCGACAGGGACCCTGGTTCGCCCCACAAAGCCCCCTGGGAGGTAAGTGCTTTTATTTTACTTTGGTATATGGTATTGCCTGCCTGTAAGACGTGGTGAAAACCACGCATGGTTGGGGCTAAGGAATTCCTGTGGTCTGCCTAGGCATCCCTCCATAAGTCATCGCGAAAGCGTTGCAGGTCGGTAATTGTGGTTTTCTGAAGCTATAATGGAGAAACTTAAAGGCGTTTTCACAGGGGCAGGCAGCAATGCTCCTGCCCCACAAAGTTCTCCATTGGGGTGCTTTTTAGCACTGGAAAGAGTGTAATTTTGGGCAAGAATTAAGTAAGTCTAAGTTGATTGATTATTGTAAAAGCAGGTGGCCAAAATATGTCTTGGAGGATGAGAAGGTTTGGCCCAAAAACGGGTCTTTGGATTCTGATACAATTTTACAGTTGCTGCTGTATTGTAAATGGGAAAACAAGTTTGATGAAATTCCGTACTTAGATCTGTTTTTCTATCTGCAGAAAAAGCCCGAGTGGCTTTCTCAATGTGAACTAATGATTGTTAAAGTATCTGAAATTAATAAGTGTATAGGCTGTGATCAAGAGAAACTTTGTTTGGAACATTTAGCAATAGATGAAACTGTTTATCGAAAAGATGATATGGAGGGCGATTTATTAATAGCCCCACAAAAGGGAAATTCTAACCCTATTTCATCATCCGGTTTAATATCACCCGACCCATTGACCCCACCATCTGAAATATTTTCACCGACCCCTGGTCAAAGATACCCACCCCTACCACAGTTTCCTGCTCAAATATATCCTCCTCTTCCAAAGACCCCGGCTTCCCCACTGGTCCTGGCTCGGGAGTCTTCCCCTATGCCCTTCCCTGCTGGCTCCGGCTTCCCCACTGGTCTCTGCTCGGGGATCTTCTCCGCATCCCCCACCACTGGCTCCGGCTTCCCCACCGGCGCCTTCTCGACCTCCTCCACTGACTCCCACTCAAAGATATGCCCCTCTTCCTCCACCAACTCCCATAGAGGGATGACGTCCTCCTCCCCCAACTCCAGCTCAAAGATACCCCCCTCTCCTACCAACACCTCCTTCTCCTGCTACTCATGCTCATGCCTCCTTGTACTCTCCTGTGCCGCCTTCACCTCTTTTCCCAGAAAATGACCAAGACTTACCAGTGACACAGAGACAAAGGGGGGGTGCAAAGGAAGTTGCACAGGGAACAGACAGTAGTAAAAGTGAGGACGATAAACCAGTATTTCATTGTACCCAGTCAAGGTTAAACCACAGCCAAGAAAGGGTGCATTGGAGGCTGGCAAACAAAAGAAAAGTTTAATTGCCCCTCTAAGACAGGGTGTGAGAGTGGAAGGACCAGTTTTATTAAAGTGCCTTTTTTTTTTCCTTTGGAGATTTAGTCATGTGGAAAAATAGTGCTGGGAGCTACAAAATTGCCAGAATTTTTAAGGTGATTGTTAAAACACAGAATCTGGACTGGGATGACATTCAAGTAATATTGGACCCATTGATGGACTCAACTAAGAAAGACATGGTCATCAGGGCAGCCGGGGAAAAGGCAAGAGGATATAGAAAATAGAATTGTCACGGGAAATCTGGACTATAATTTCCCAAGCGATGATCCTGGGTGGGACCCTAGTGATGCATCTAGAATAGATGTAGTGGGGTTAAAGCAATATCAAGGGTGGATGCAGATTGAGGTCCAAACTGCTATGCCTGGAACTATGAATTGGTCAGGACTGTGTGAAGGGGAAGGGGAAGAAGAGGAAACCGCGGAGTCGTTGGTTGCACTGCTCTTGGGAGATAAAGAGGTAGATTTTCTGATTGATACAGGTGCTGCGCACTCAGTCTTGAACAATTTAGCTCTGAATAAGTTAGAAGGGCAGATTGGGAATAAATCAACCACAGTTGTGGGTGCGACAGAGAAGCAGGAAAGAAGGTCATTTTTTGCAACCCCTAGATTTGTGTTTTGGAAGTAAAGTACTAACTCATGAGTTTTTGTATGTGCCTGGTTGCCCCATTCCACTTTTAAGTCGAGATTTATTAGCAATGCTTGATGCAGTAATTACCTTTGAGAATGAGGAATTATTAATGAAAATACCTGAATCCAAAACAGGGAAAATTTTAATGATAAAAGAAAGACCAGTTTCTGCAATTCTTAGAGAAATGGAAGAAGCAGTGATACCCTTCGTCTGAGAAACAGACATACCTAGAAAATCTGAACTAGCACAACCAGTGCATGTGGAATTAAAGGTAGGAGCTAAACCTGTACAGGTAAAACAATATCCAATAAAAATAGAAGCACAACAGGGAGTAGCCAAGATTATTGACAAATTTCTGAAACACCAAATTTTAGAAGAATGTGAATCAGAATATAATACACCAATATTCCCAGTTTAAAAAAAAAAAAAAAAAAAAAGAAAAAAGAAAAAAGAAAAAAAAAACCAAAAAAACCCCCAAAAAACCACAACAACACCAAATGGAGATTACAGACTAGTACAGGGCCTTAGGGCAATAAATGAAATAACCAAAGATACCAGTAGTTGCAAATCCATACACATTGTTAACATCTGTAAAAGAAATTTATAAATGGTTTTCTGTGATTAACCTTAGAGATGTGTTTTTCTGTATACCTCTCGATGATCAAAGTAGGAAACTCTTTTCCTTTGTATGGGAACACCCACAAAACGGGAGAAAAACCCAACTCACCTGGACATGACTACCTCAGGGTTTTAAGAACTCCCCCACTCTATTTGGAAACCAACTAGCAAGAGAGCTGGAGATCTAGACCAGACAAGGGCAAGTACCAAGAAACCAATACCTTTTGTTGCAATATGTTGATGACATACTGATAGCGACAGAAGAAAACGCAACCTGCATAAAGGTAACAATTGAGATCTTAAACTCACTAGGTATGGGAGGATACAAAGTATCCAGAGAAAAGGCACAAATTGCCCGAGAGACTGGGATTTATCTAGGATGTGAAATTTCACAGGGACAGAGAAAACTGGGTACTAATCGTATCCAAGTTATTTGTACTATTCCAGAGCCCCAGAATCTGCACGAGCTGCGAGTCTTCCTCGGGATGGCAGGATGGTGTCGCCTATGGATCATGGAATATGGGCTAGGTGCCAAACCATTGTATGAAGCACAGAAGACGCAGCCATTCACCTAGGGCAAGCCACAGAAAGAGGCCTTCCAAAAACTGAAGGAAGCACTAACAACTGCTCCAGCTTTAGGGTTACCTGATCTTTCCAAAGACTTTCAGCTGTTTGTGCATGAAAGGCAACGCCTGGCACTGGGAGTCCTGACCCAACGTTTGGAAAGTTAGAAAAGGCTGGTAGGCTACTTTTCCAAACAACTGGACAATGTAAGTGCCGGATGGCCTTCTTGCCTGCGAGCAGTAGCAGCCACTGTGCTGCTGATACAAGAAGCCAGAAAGCTCATGATGGGAAGACACATAAATGTCTTTGTGACACACATAGTAACCACTGTGTTGGAGCAAAAGGGGGGCTACTGGTTGTCTCCCAGCAGGATGATGAAGTTTCAGGCAATACTGACGGAGCAAGATGATGTAACATTAAAGACAACTAACCTTTTGAATCCTGCCTTGTTCCTAGGTACCACGACTGAAGAAGGCCCTTTAGAGCATGACTGTGTAGAAGTAATAGAATACACCTATGCTGCAAGAGAAGACCTGAAGGATGTACCATTAGAACAACCAGACTGGGAACTGTTCACAGATGGGAGCAGCTTCGTAGAGAATGAGATCAGATACGCTGGATATGCGGTAACAACAACCAGTACATTAGTGGAGGCAAAAGCATTAACACCAAATACATCTGCCCAGAAAGCAGAACTAGTTGCCTTGACCAGAGCTCTAGAACTGAGTGAAGGGAAAAAGGTAAATATATGGACTGATTCAAAATATGCCTTTGGGGTAGTACATGTGCATGGGGCCCTGTGGAAAGAAAGAGGAATGCTGTCTTCTCAGGGGAATCACATTAAACATCAAGATACAATCCTGCAATTAATAAAAGCAGTACAAAAACCTGAACAAGTAGCAATTATACACTGCAAAGCACACCAGTCAAGAAGCTCCAAAATCTGTGAGAGAAATCGAAAAGCAGATTGGACAGCACGACAAGCTGCTCAAGAAGTGCAAACAGCAATGACATTAATACCTATGAAATTTAATGCATCTCAATTCAATTTGCCTCCAGAGCCAAAATATTCACCAGAAGATGAGAAGCTAGCACACCTGCTGAATGCATGGAAGAACTCGGAAGGGTGGTATGTAACCATGCAAGGGCAAATAGTGATACCTCCCTTAATAATGAGGGAGATCCTACAAATTAAGCATAATGAATCCCATTGGGGATTGGTGAAATTATTAAAACACAATGTGGTCTCAGTACAGATGTTAACAATGAGTAAATCTATAATAGCAAAATGCGAGATTTGCTTGAAAAACAATCCAGTAGCTAGACGACAGACACAGTTAGGAAGGATTCGGGTGGGCACAGAGCCAGGAGACTACTGGCAAATTGATTTTGTAGAACTACCCCGGACTCAGGGGTACAAATATCTCTTAGTAGGGGTTGACACATTTTCTGGATGGCCAGAAGCCTGTCCCTGTCGCACAAATCAAGCAAAAGAAAACAGTTAAATAGTTACTACAGGAAATCATTCCAAAGTTTGAAGTACCTATAAGAATCTCATCAGATAGGGGCCCTGGACATAATTCTCCTGAAAGAGCATTGAGTGTGTAGATTTTTGAAAAGACAAGTACATCACTGTTGCATCCATATACCAAATGTAACAGAAAATGTAGAATATGATATTAGTCAGTTAAAGCAAATAGGACATGAGGTACAAGAAGAACAAGAAGGCTTAGCTACAAGCTGGTTAGACAAAATTTTCAAAGGTTTAAGATGGAATGTAGATTCATGGGTAAAGTCTATCATTGAGACTTTAATAATGTTGTTAATCATGTTCCTAGTGATTTAGTTAATTTACAGTATCCTGAAAAAGGAAAAATCCTCTTAGAACCGGACCATAATGAAAGCTTTGACATGAGACAGGGATCCATATCCATCATCTTCAAGATCTCCGGTTCATGACAACACCCATAACAACAGCTACAACAACTACGGATTTGAAGATGAACATCGAGTGTAAAACTCAGAAGATAAAGGACTATATTAAGTGAAAACATCTACACTTATTAAATTGTGAAGTGAAAATGTTTTCAAAGGGGGGAAATGATAGCATTGGGGTTAAAATCTTAGCTGCTTAGAAACAAGATTTCAGAGGAGGGTGGAAAACTTATGCGGGGGGGGGGGGGTAGATGGAAACCAGCAAGCTAGTGAAACGTAGTCATGGGCTAGGTAGCTGACTTTGCTTTGTACAAGTTAACCAACTATGACCATGCGTAAATATAGCTATTAAGTGTAATTAGGACCAATCAAGGGATAATGTAGGAATATAGAGAACAGTTCTTTCAAAATTCAAAGTCTTATGTTTCAGTAAGATCAATAAGAAGAACGGAAAATATTAAAATTAATCATTGATGTCTCATGTAACTAAAAGGTATAAATTGTAAATCCAAATGTATCTCCTCAGAATGGATTTGGGACGAAGGAACCCCCCCGTTCTCTGGGCCCAATAAAAGCACTGCATATAGCCATGCTGCTGTGACTATATGTTTTTATTCCTACACTAACAAGGGAAATACCTTAATTTTAAAGAAATAGATCCCATTTTTTTAGGTTTCACAAGTCTATCAAGTTCTCACTTCAGTACTAAAGTCTTCAAACATCCTTTCTGACTTTAAAAAAACCAAGACAAAACCAAAAACCCCAAAAAACTTCTCTGCTATGAAATATTGTTTTAAATGAGGGTAATGTCAGCAGTAACATGGTGTATATTTAGCACAAAATTACCAATGAGTTAAATCAAGGGGATACATCTGGACATCTGCGACACAGAGCTTTTGGGACTCAAACTTGCCCACTTTGTGAAGGTGAAGACAAAGACATTTCAACTTTAAAGTACATTACCATCAGAAGTCCTACTGGAAGTATTATGGATGGCTGCATTTCTCCTCTCCCTCTTCTGTACTATGCCGTTCAGATTTGGGCTGCTACATGACTGATGGGTGGTTTTGATACCCAGAGCAGAGAGCAGTACATCATTTGTATGAGCTCTGAGGGCTGGCAAAATCCTCACTTGCAGTGATTGGAGAGCACTCAAAGGAATCTTTTCTTATCTAACTTACTGGGATGTAGAATGGCCACACTTTTCACAGCCTTTCTAAGGTGATAGAAAAGGAAAGCTAAATCACAGCTAATCAAGTATGTTCCAATAAGAAATAGTAATAAACTTTTCCATATATCTCACCTTTCCAAGGAAGAACAGAAATGGCAGAACTTTGCATACACTCTTGATTAATAGAGATGACCTGCACCCAGCTTAATTTAAAAGCAAATCAAAGGGGACAAAAGAGCCCAAGAAGTTCCTCACAAAAATAATCATTTACTGAAGGTGAAAAGCTAAGGCATCAAGAGATGTCCCAGTATTTGCTGCCAAGAAGGATTTTTCTGAGCTTTACACATCTACATGGAGATGATGACACAGTAAGCTCATTTTATAGTAAATTTGATTCTAAGGCATGATTAATCTAATGTGTTTTACGCATTTACTTTAAGATAAATAAATCATGTCTTAGACACAACTTATTCTCCTGACCTGGTGTTCAGTGACAGCAAGGAGAGCTGAGGGTGACACTATTGGACATCTGTACATCTAGTGAGATGAATCTCATCTTGGCTGGCTGCTGAAGTCAACATTATAATATAAAGTATATTGAGGAGATATTTGTCCTTCTTTTGCTGCACATGAACTCACTGCCTACAGCCACACATTCCACACTGAAAGTGAAAGCCAAGAACAGCCTTGAACATGAAATCACTTTTGTGTGGTGCATAGTATTTTCTAATTTTGTTGAAATCTTTTGTCTTTCAACCACTATGAACAGGTATGAGAGTTTCCTTGTTCCCCCATGAACTCTCAGTATATTCAGGGAAAACAAGTAACAATTCCAGAGGGACAAGGACACTTCCAAATGTTCCCTTCTTAGATGACAGACTGCTATCTCACTCCCTGCCATCAGCACTTGTCACCATTTTTTATTAGGAAGACACTGAGATACTTCGCCTTTGTAAATATTGAGTGAGGGGAAGCTTTCTTTTTAGGAATGCGTTTTGCTGCTGGTTTTTACATCACATGAGGTATAAATGATCTGGTTTTTATGTGTGTCTAGACCTGTGAAGGACTACTTCCCATGTTGCATTAGTGAGAATTTTGTCAGATATAGTTTCTACAACAGAATTTTCTTGTTTAATTTCAAGAACATATTACACATACTCCATTCACAATTAACCTTTTAGAAATTCTGCTTAGATGGATATAATTAAAGGCTCTTTGGTGACTTTGGTTAGTTATTGCTTTGTATTTGCTTAATTTAAAAATGTTACTGAAATATCCAACCATTTTTTCTGTAGTATCTATGGGTTTACTTAACTTCATCCTAACTCTTCTAGAGTTATATCTTTCCCCTTAAAAAATACATACATATGTATATATTTGTGTTTATCAGTAAATATATATATTTAATATATTTTTATATTTTTCACACAGAAAGTGTCAGGTTCTCAGAGGTTCATAAACATTCTAGATTGAGGCCTTCATAATTTGCTATTTAGTCTGCCTTCATGTTAATACAGAGCATAAGTGTTTCTGTCTAACAAATTTCTATACCGTGCATTTTCTAATAATTCAAAAATTTGTAATACCACAGTGATCTTCAAGATGCATACATTTTATTTTCTTGAAGTTGATTTTGATCTGATTCTCTCTGCAAAGTGATTGTATTGCCACTGATATCATGTAGCACTTCTGCTGATACAGGATAAGAGGACAGATTTCTCTGTGTTGTGGCCTTTTCTTAAATCTGTAAAACTCACTGGTCATGAACCTTCTTGCTGATGATAGAGTACACATTATCTTTAAAGGAAAACCATGCCATAAGCTAATGACATTTGTTAATGATAGACTGGTAAAACTTACCTGGTTAAATGTCTGGCTCTACTAATACACTGTCGATAGACTGTAATGGTTATTGTGGGGAAGGGGAGTTTGTTTATTTTGGGGGGGTTTTTGGTGGATATTTTTGGATATTTTTGGTTTGTTGGTTTGGTTTTTTTTATTTTATACTGGTCTCCTGAATGCCAAATGGCATTTAGTGCTGCTTGTACTCAGTACTACTTGAGATGAAATAATGTCAACAGACAGATAATATAAAAATTGTGCCAGCTATTTTAAAAGATCATTGTCAAATCTGAAGGCAGTTTGCCTTGAGAGTGTGCTAGATGTCTGTGCCTCTTGTTTTAAACAGACAGGTCACAGAAAGAATTTACCTCTTCCTTGTAACACCAGTTGCAATCATCCAGAATTTCTTGTTGTTTCAGAGAGGTTTTTGCTCAACTTCCCAACTGCTGCATGCAGAAATACTCCAAGTTCTCCCAAACCCCATCCCAATGGCTTAACCTGGCCAAAGCTAGTTGTCCCCTCTGCTGAGGTGCAGTCTGGCTAAGGTGGAGGAAAAGCCTTTCTATCACTATTCTCAGTATCAAACACCAAGCACAGCAGAGAGGAGGCTTTGTCCCTGACATCATCTCTTTTAAGAGAATCAAGTCCCTAACTCTTTTTCCTCATAACTTTGTAAATAAGCCCTAACAAATAGAAAGTTTGTTTTAAAAATATACATACAAATATATTTTATATAAATCCTTTACTGTGTCTTTCTTAAGGGTTTAGTTATGGTCTCTCCTTCATGTACATCATAGGTCGCTTCCAGGTACTTATTACAGTTTATATTTCAATAGAAACAATCTCAGTTCAGATCCTTTTAGTCTTGAACATCCTGCAGTGCTGCACTAACACTTTAAAAATAATAAGTTCAGGCCTATGTAAATGTCTTCTGTTCCTAGCCCAGCTAACACTGAGAAAGACTAAAGTGCTCAACAGTAACAGTTTCAGCCCTAAGCCATCTGCAGACTTATTTTTAGGATTTGAAATTTTAAACTGAGTACTTTGCTAATCAAAAAAAAAAACCCAAACCCTTTAATGCTCTTCAATATTACCAGGTCTTGCACTTTTACCATAAAAATAGAAGCAGTGCAGTGAAGTCAAAATTTTGTGTTGACTTCCACAGGGCATAGCACTTGATAGTGCTGTCATTTTTCTACAGCCCCAGATTTTGGCAGTATGAAACTGTAAATGAAAGTCAGCTTCTATTTTTTAATGTCAGTCTTTACAGACACAATTCTTGCAATGAAATCCAAATGTCCAAAACAAATAAAAACAAACAAACAAGACAGCAAACAACCATCTCAAGACAAAAAAAAACCAAAAAACCCAACCAACCAAACAACAACAAAAAACCAAAACCCACTCCTCAAACGAAAAACAGAATACATTTTGAGGGGATGAAAGCTGCATTAAATTTCATCAGACCCATTTTTGGGAACCTGGCAGAAAACATATGAACACCTTTAGTTTTCAAATCTGTATTTTGAAATATGTTTTTAATCTTACATTTGATTTTATTCTTATTCTTATTTTGAAGTAGACATTTCATTTTATTGATGTACTTAAGGTATTTACTATATCTCCCCAGCCTTTTCTTTTCTAAGCTATTTTGGTTTTTATTGCCTTCTTACATTTTTATCGATTTCCCTGTTCCTCTTTTCATAAATTTTTTTCAGTTTATGGTTGATTCTTTGTTCACATGACATTGGTTTATAGAGTAAAAAAGATGAGAGGTGATAACAGGGCTTTCAGTGGTCACCTCATCTAAGCCTGTTTGCTATCTGCACAAATAGATCACTAGCAACATATTGACTGAAGTGTTTAAGCTTCAGGAGTTTTATCTTGCACCACTGATATCAATGGAAGTTTGCAACTGACACAGTAGATGGTGAATGAGAGTTTGTATTGTTATTTGTATTGTACCAATCCAAACCAGGCTTCAATTACTTCTTTATTTCTTATAGTCATAACATGCTTGATTATTTTTCTGTAATGATTTCAATATATTTTTTACACCTCCATCGCAGAATTAAAGTTTTTGTGCAATATTTTTTTGAAGAAAGGCAAGAACCCAGTTCACAATAATTCATCTATTTTTGGAATTTCCACAAATAATTGTCAGTACACCATTATGTTTTTTTACTACATTTTCTAAGTTTTGAAATACCTGTGTTAGAATTCCTGTGGGCACCAGTTTGATATTCATGTTCAGTCTGAGCAGCTGTGTATGTACCCCTGAGAATAAGATCTGAGATAAGCTTTCAAGTACTTGATCATGCTTTGGCTTCTACTTCTTATATTCCTACCCAACTGAAATATCTGTTTTCTAAAAGCGTGCCAGTCACTTTAAACATTAGAGAAAAATAAACATCACTGGAGTACCTGAAGAAATTTGGAGTGTTCATATTATACACAAGAAATCCAACAAGCAGACACTATATGCCTAGAAGTCTTAATATATTTAGATAATCTATATCCTTGAGCTACTCTAGCATTTTAAGGGCCAAATTAAAAAAAAAAAAAAAGGGAGAAAGCACTGAAATTTATCTGCTTCAGTCCTTGTACCTTTCTTCCCTAAAAGATAATAGCATCTAAATAATCACCTAAGGGGATTGAATTACAAAAATTCCATTGATATTTGACAAATTAGAAGGGGTTTTTATCTTTTATTTCTAATATGCATTGACAAGACATATTTATAATATTCACAAAAATTAATGTTTAATAGGATAGGAAAACTTGCATAGACAAAATATATAAAAGTAGATGGAATTTACCTTCCATTTTTAAATATGTGAAGGAAAAGTTGTGTTTGCAATCAAGAAGCATTGTGCTTTGATGTACTTCATTAGTTGATGTTTTAAACATGGCATAGTTTTTCAAGTTCAAGAGGGCACTAATGCTGTTGTGTGTCTTCCCATCCATGTGTGTGTGTCTTGTAACCTTCTTAAGACTTTCTGAAGAGCCACCACTGATATGGAGAACAATCATTCCCATACCATGTATGCTTCCTAACACCAGTACATCTCCCTTCTCCCTTTGGTAAAGATATGTTGGTTTGATCTCTTCATCCTTCAAGTGAACAATGGAGAAAATTATTAATCTTGGTCTCAGTTGAAGGTTCTTAAATAAATTAAATGTTTGCTGTCTCTTAGAAGTACTAGGTTCTCATTCATTGAATTCTTGCTCTTCATATGCCTGAAATATTGTTATCTATCATAACCAATTGTGTAATAGTATTTTTGTTCTCCTTTTGCCTTTATTATCTCTTTTAACGTGAGATTTTTTAACTGCTCTCACTCTTTTCTAAGATCCTGTCAGCAAGTCTGTTTTCCAAAATTAAGCACAACCAGATGCAAATTAGTTTAACAATCTATCAAGTTGACTTGGAAGTACCAGGAGTGTTCGTGCAGAAAACTGAGAAAGAAAGGTTTTGATGGCTCTTAACAGTCAAAAGCATATTTAATAAATATCTGATGTCTGCTTAAATTCAAGAGTATAAAAAAAAAGTTTTTTAAGACACGTGAGTTTAAGCTCCTGCTTTAATTTAATTCTTAAATGGGATATCCTTTCAAATGAAGATTTAGAACTCTGATTCTGATCCACTTGCTTCAATGGTCTTATTCATAAACTCAAAAAAAATCAACATGATATAGGACAGGCAACTAACCTGAATAAAAAGTGACAATATGGAAAAAATATTTAACAGGTTTAGAACATAATAAAAGTCCTTTTGCTGAAGCCCTTACGTTTGAGCATCTTGAGTTTATTCTTCTGTTTCCTCCTATGTTTTCTTGCCAGCATAAGCATTTTCAACTCAGGACATACATACAACCACAAGACAAGCAAAGACAAATTAAAATATATATGTGAATGAACTGAAACAAATAATGTTACTTCAATATATCTTCATTCTCACAAAAAAAAAAAAAAAAGAGAGATTAGCTTGCATTAACCATTAAAGTTAATATTTTTAGGAGCTTTGGCATATCAATAATTAATTATTTTTTACTACCATTTGGCTTTATTAACTTATTTTATTAGTAGTTTTATTAGATGTGTGCAAGGATATAGATCCCTTCTGCTTTGGGACTTGTATTCAATAAAATGGAAGAAGTCAAGACATCACAAAAAAAGTGCTGATCTGGATGGCTCTTGCAGCTGGTCATATCTTTTATAAAAAAACATAGCAGAGATTTCTATATTTAGAGGCTCAGAATAACTTTTTCCTGTCCTTCAGCAATTTACTTTTCCTAGGCCTCTATTTTTCTTCTAATTTCAAACAGCAGACTCCACTCTAGTTGTCACATATTGACCTAAAATATGACATTTTTGTCTGTTTTTTATTTGATTAATAAATCATGCAGTTCACTTGATTGTGATTTTACCTTGCATTCATACTTTTTTTTTGCTGACTACACTTGATGAAAACATTTCTGTCCATCACCTATTGAGAGCTCAGATAACAGTTGAGGACTGGAAGAATGAGACCAGCACAGGCTCCGGGACCTGGTTGTGGAGATCTGTTAACATTTGCAATTGTATTAATGGCTTCATATTTTTCCTGTTATATTGGTGAATTAATGGATCTCCCATTCATTAAAAACTCTCTGCTTAATATTTTTTGTTGGTTGTCCACCATATTACAGTATTGGGAGAACTCAGCCTTGAACAGAAAGGCACAGTTTGTTTTAAACTGGAAAAAGAAGATTAAATATAATCACAAAGCTTTTCCATTACTGTCAGAAAGTTTAAATGCTGGATGTGTTATGAGTATTGTTAATTGTTTCTCCTAATTTTTTTTGGTATGTTTTCCCTATTTGATGTAGTTGGTTTGAAACATTTTAGTCCATCTTTTTCTTCTGGAAGAAATCTGAGCAGAGAACTTATGCTTGTATTGTTTCATTGTTCCACTTCTGCTTCACTCCCCTGCACATTATTTGATTTTTTTTTTTAATCCCTATTATATCATTACTTCAGAGGAAAATAACTGGAGGATATGTTCTCCTTTTAATCTTCCTTTGCCATGTAATAAGAGGGTGGTTAGAAGACTGGGCAAGGAAGAACAAAGAAGATATTGTAACAGCAGGAAAGTCTTATTCAGATTCCTAAAGGAACAGAGAGAATCAGGCCAAAACTTTGCTAACATTTTCCATCACTTTTTATTGACCTCAGCTTTGAATCAGAAAACACCACCTGGACACACTGTCTGCAGCACATCCCAAAATAAACATTGCCGTTACCACGCACTCAAGGGATTCCCTTACCTTTGTAAGAGGAAACAAAAGCAATAGCAAGTGCAGAAGAATTTATGTGGTGCTGTAAATCTTCCATTCCCAAAGTCTGGAATCCTCACTGTGACGTTACAGCCATGGTTACTGATTATCCAGTGTTTTGTAGCTAGGGCAATTGTCAGCCTCCAGCCAGAGTTGCATTACTTTTGCCTGATTCTTATTTATGTTGACATTTTCTAGCCCATTAAATATAGTCATGTAGTCTTATAGCCAAAGTCTACAGCAGGAGAAGGTACACAACTCCAGAAAAAGAAGGTAATTTCTTTAGGAGTTCACTAATATAACACTAAAATTCAGTGTGAGATGGTTTCTAGTCAATGATTCTCTTACAGAACATGGCCAAGAGAAATGGAACTGAGGGGGCATTCAGAGACCCATATTCACAAAACATAGTCAAATAAAGGCCAAACCATTCCTAAATGGAGCATCAAGCAGATATGGAGGTAAATATGCTTGTAAATAAAATTCTGCTTTATGCTTGGCCTGAGAATTCAGATTTCCTCTTTTCTTTTTTTTTTAATGGGATCTTAAAAATAGTCTTTGAGAAGTCTGTGTGATTAGAAATACGCTGAATGTACTTAACTGCATGGTTCTGCCAACCTTTTGTATAACAGTCCTCTGATTAGGGAGTTCAAGTTTGAGAGCAAAAAATTGGAAATATGAGTCAAATGGGAAACCTGAACTTTTCTCCCAGATTATGTAGGAAGGAAATTACATGTCTTCTGAGGGAAATATTATAAAATATGGCTCAAGACGGCCTTTTCTCAGTTTTTCAGGTTATGTAGTTTTCGTGGCAAAGTCAAGATTACAAAAATACCAATATTTTAGAGACTTTCAGCACAAGATATATACCTTGAATTCAAGAGTATTTTCTGATGTTCAGACGCAGCCTGGGGACCAAAAGTCTCATCAAATCACAGCAGAGATTCAGTCCAGAACGTCTTGATAAACCTTGGAATTGGGCCAACAGAAACTGCAGGAGATTCAAAAATAAAAGTCCAAGGTTCTGCACATAAGGAAGAGTAATCCCATAGAACAGTAAATGCTAGGAAGTAACTCTGGGAAGAGATACTGGGAAGAGACAGACTAAGAAACAAACTTGTGGAAAAGGTCTACTTCACAGTCTTTATGGAAGATAATTTCCTTACCTGTCCATCTGCTTGCAGTCGAGCTTTACATTAAAGAAACATTTTTTTAACTTCTCATCCAGAGTGGACAAGACTCAGTACACAATATCCTTGTCCCATTGCCTGTATTTTAATGCTTTGCACTTCATAGGCATGTCTTTATACCTGATTTTCTCTTGCCACTCAGTGGAATGCCTCCAGTAGAAGTCAGCAAGAAAAATTCCTCCCAAATCCAAGTCTCATTATCAAGGGCTTGGAATCTTCTGCTATGAGCTTGTGAGACAGAAATTTAAATCTCTAAGTGCACAGAGAAAATGCATATACTCAGTACACTTATGCATCTGCAGGTGAATGTCTCTTGGTTTCTCCCACTGGGTATATTTCATTTTGCATGAGATGAATTTTATTCAGAGAGCAAGAATGACCCTCTCAGCCTAACGATTTCCATTTGTGATATGAAAAGCTGTGGTTCTTCTTTCTGCTCTCAAAAATCATTCCAGGAAAAAGTGAACATCTTTAGAAGGACAGCCTGAGAGTACACTTAAAAATATGCTAAGACAGAACAAAGACACAATTCTGGGAGAAAGGGGAGATATAAAATCCATCAGTTAGAAAAGGCACTGAATCTTTACTCTCCTTCACCTTAATTTATTCTTTCCATTCTGGACTGCTGCTTCAGAGAATGACACCACCCACTGCTTCTGGCCCATTTGCAAATGTAACCTAAACGTGAAGAAACTTTTTCTGAAATTCAAAAGTGTAGCTGACATTTTTTCAGTCAACTCTAACTGCATTTAACTAACAAATGTCACAGCATGCTGCTTGAACAGCCTTGTTTCATGGAGGAAATAAGCAGAACCATCATGCTTAGCAACCTCAGGAACAGGGATGCAAAAGAAAGCAATTTCTGTGTGTCTCCATGAAACCACATGATAAAAACTGCCAATGTCATTCAACAGAAAACTTATACATGTGCCAACACTCAGATTGACAAGGAACAGTAATTAGCAGTCCAGTTAATATCCTAAACTGGCAGAGTAGGGCTTAAAAGGGCTCCAGTACAAGTATTTCTCATTTACCCATACTGGTGATCTCTGGATCAGAGATGATGTCTTGAGAAACACCAATGGGTTCCTCTGTTACTTCTCTCTTTGGTCATCTTCACAGTATGGATATTATTTTCACCTCAGAGAGTATCAGTCATTATAGTCTCACAGTACGATTTTATCAAAGCACCCACATTTTTGTTTTTTTAGCTAACTCACAGAATGAAGGCTAGTCTCTTTTTTTCCCCTTTCTTTTTCTTTTCTTTTTCTTTTCCCTTTTCTTCTTTTTCTTTTTCTCCTTTTTCTTTTTCTGTGTTAGATGTTGTTAGCAATATACTGAACTAACTTTGAAGGAATCTGTAATAGTAAATCTTATAGTTTATTATGGTTTCTTTTAACATTTCATCTATGAAATTAAACTGCATAAAATGGAGTTCACATAAAAGATACCAGGTCAAATACCATTGGAGTAGGCATTGTAGATCCATTACAGTACAGTACCCATAGGCAGTGATTATTTATTGGAATATGTTATGAGTCATGGCAATTCATAACACTATGGTCACTGGAAAATTCCATTTTCCACTCTGAGCCAACATGAGGCTTACAGTACACACATTTTGATTAACTGAGACACAAATGCATCCCAGCAGTTACAGGAGAGTTGTTTCCTTTCTTTCCTAAAATTGAGAGATACTTATTATTTCCAGGAAGATAAATAAGGTCATGTGGAATGAAGCATTTACAATTCTTGGCAGGGCACTTAAAATGAATAAGACTGAACATGAAAGCTTGTTTGACTCTCTAGTTAGTTTCATTTTAAAGATTTCAGTCTTATCATCCATGATTTATGCACAACATGTACTGCCACTTGCTGGTCTGTTCTATAAATACCTTCATAATTTGAATTAAGATAATCTGTTATCTGTGCTTGGTAGATGTATTACAGTTTTGTACTCACTTAAAGTTCCACCAAACCATAAAGCCTTTTTGCATTTTAGATTTAGCTAAAAATATTCACCCATTAAAACAGCAATCATCATTAAAATTAGTTCTCTGATTCTACTGATTAATTTTGAAGCAACAAGCAAGATTTCTGAAAATTTACAATTAAACATATTTTTAGACAAAACCTGACAATTTTTAAGAGTCTAGAGAAGCAATTACCTGGTATAAAATCTGCAGGACACAGTTAGAGGGAAAAGGAAGTAATTTGAAATAAATACATATATTAATATAGACATGTCATAAGAATATTGCCAGAGGCAACAGAGCAGTATTGCTAAAAAAGTTTTAAATGAGCGTATTTAAGACCTTTCCAGTTCTCTCCAGACAAATATGAATCCTTCTATAAAGGGGGCAGGCTGTTTCTTTGTGAATATATAGTTTCTGGTTAAACAAGTTTCAAACTTTTCGTCATCACCTCTGTAGTTTCAGCGAGACAAATGTGAGTACTTGGCTTAGGAGATGCAAGATAAGGGTTTGTAATTACATTCTGGTAAACAGGCATTTTTAGTCACATGAGAAATTTGAATCTTATGCTCACTTTTTGCTAAAGGGAGGGAATAACCTGTTCTCCATATCTGAGAGAGAGAATAAAAAGGGGAGGGGCCAAGGTGCAGTAAGAACTGTAGCTTATGTCTGTTAGGAAATGCTAAATCACTGGCACAGACTGCTCAGAGAATTTGTGGAAATGCCATCACTGGAGATCTTTAAGATAAGTTAGACAGTAAAAGGTCATAGCTTGATGCCTTTATTCAGTCATTCTAAGTATCACATAAATGATCTGGAAAGCATTTAAGAACCATGTAATGCCTTTTTTAACATAAAACTGTAAAAGACTTTGTATGTTTCTTCAATATTCATCTTCATTTACAGTCAGAAAAAGTTGAGATTTAAGTCTTTATTATTTTTAATTTTCCTATTTTCTTTTATTTGATTACCTGGATCTTAGAGAAGGGCTTTTCTTTTTTATTTATTTTGTGGACCATTTCTCACAGACTGCCGTCCATCAGTTGGTAGCTACTGGACTAGAGAACCTCTTGAATCTCTCTGTCATTTTGTTTGCCACAAATAGTTTCTGAAAGATGGTCTTTCTGTTTAGAATTTAAATTATACTTAAAAGTCAACTGAGTAATACAAAATTCTAATTTTAAGTTTGAAAAAAAGCCAAAGTCTGTAACTGCCAAGTACTGTCATAGTTTAGGAAATATTAACATGGGTGCAACCTTAAACTTTGGCACATTCTAAAACAATTTTAACAGTAGGATGATATTCAAAGAAAGATGTAATGGCACATATTTTTAAATTAAGGATTGCCATTACTCTTAGATTATGGGGGCAAAGGGAGGCCCTGCATAGGCCAACAGATTTTTTTTTTAATAGGAAAGAACAAAATATCTCTTTAAGAGGAAATAAAACCCATTTCCTTCTCTTAAATAACCAACATGCCAGAAAAGATTTTAATCTGTTTATCATCTTTTTTTAATTCTTTCATGACTTTATTGCTCATGAACATTGAACATCTTACAGTAAACCCAGATTTCAAGCAGCAGAACAAATGAAAAAAAAAAAAAAAAAGCAAGCTGCAAGCTCCACTTGAAGCATAATGGGGCCCATGAATGAATATTTGCTGTCAAGTTTGTGAGTCAAGGAATTAAATATTATTCAGCTAGCAGTACCTGCAGATGCAGTTATAAATATTGGTGATGGACTTAAATTGCAAATAATAGCAGTCTACAGGCTGTCACAGGTGACCACTGGACAGTAACCACTCTTGAAATGCCATCCTTGAGCGTTTTAAATAAAGAGCAGTGGTAGATTTTTTTATAGGGTATGGGAAAGGGAAGGACAAACTTGTAACAGACTGTTTTGATGTGTCAGGGCAAGACAGAAATAATTAACTGGGACCTACCTGTCTCTGCTGTACAAGGAGCACATTGTGCAGAGCTCACAGCTCTCTCTTTGTCCTTCTGAGCACTGCAGGGATAAACAGGAGTGACTTAAGCTCTAAGAAACAACTCCAAAGCCTCCTGAAGCCAAGAGACTCATGATCAGCTCCTAGATTTGGCTCATATTCCCTGTGAGCATTGTACCACTCAGTAAAAATACCTGTCTGAACCTTCAGAACAAACAAAACACCTGGTTGCTACCTGCCTTGGCTCTCCCTGCACATTGTATAATTAAATTTGGTTTCCTTTCTGTTCCATATTTTGTACTAAGGACTGGCATACAATAAACATGTAAGAGTTTCTGGCTTCATTCCCTCACTATCCAGCATACAAAGCAGGTCCTGTTCCTTCCTCAATCTGTTGCTCCCCTACAACCTTCCCGTGATCAACATCCTCATATTTAGCAGATAAAGGAGATCAGTACAGCTGAAACATTGTTTTGCTCATCAATCAAGAAGATGGAAGGGCCTCATGGGCTGTATTGTTGTTTCAGTTTATGCAAAAGACAACAAAATTCCCACTTCCTCTTTAAGAGAAAGAGCTCTGGTCTGCTCACAGCCAAAGGCAGCATTACTCTCTTCTGTATGACCACTCATGGTGAGGGCTTATAATTAATACAGTTTAAGCAGACCGTGAATTGATATATTAATCCTAAAATTATCCAGTAAAAACTCACATCTGACTGGGAATGGTTAGTACATTCTCCTGACCATTTGAATAAGAGAAAAGTCTGTATCCATTCCATCAGACTTCAGCCACGTGAAAGTGACATTACCTTAAGCAGCCGCCTGTGTTCTCATTGCTGCTGAAGGAAAGGGAATGTGTTATATAACACCCATTTTGGCAGTAGATACATCACTTTCTGGAGATGTCAACTTCTCTCCAAAGACAATACAGACTCCTGGAAGACAAGGCTGGAAAAGGGCCCGTCCTTTTAGATGGTGCAAGTTAAGTCAAATGGATTCTGCCAACAGGCTGCTGCTGCTATAAATCACAGCATGCTTGTGCCCAGTCCCACACCGACACAGCTCTCTCAAAGCAGCTGTAAGAAGTGACAGCTGCCTGGCAAGATACTAGACTTAAATACAAGCAGATAAGAAGTGAGATTGAGTGATTTTGGACTTGGAAGAAAAAAGAGGAAAATATGAATCATCCATTTTACACAGTATATTATACCTTTTATGGTTCAAAGCAACATTAGTGTGACATCCCCCTCAGAGGTTAAATTTCAAATATGTTCTCTCAAGATGCTTTTCAGCCATGTAGCAAAAGTGTTCTAGTATTTATCTGAAATTCTATATTGCCCGTCTATTTTACTTCTTAAAAAATTCAAGCAAAACAGAAAATAGTTAATAAACAGAAATTTTCTCATGAGACTTGCATTGTTTGTAAGCATCAAAACTTGTTATTTCAGTAAGATTTTATGGTTATCTGTTTAAATCCTGGAAAAGAAAAGATAGAGAGGTAGCATGGGAGGCAAGGGGAAGAAGCTTCTGAACTGATTAAGGATGTAGATTTAGGTGGAAAATTTTTGGATTTATGACAGTTTTTATGTGTGCTTTTTATAGTTTTGTTCACCATTCATAATTCCCATTTTATAAGCAGAAATCTTCTAAAATACCTCGGAAATGAACAGACACATTACCCATTTCTGTGTATCATGAGTGATCATTATAATCTATCTGCTTCATAAGGAAAGTTTGGCAGCTCAAATCCTTTTAAAACAAAGGGACAGCAGACCAGACTCAAGTAAATGCTCAAATGCCAATAATGTCTAAAAGCAAAATTATTGGCAATGAAAAAGAACTAATGTAGGGGTTTGTGATTGAGATGTAAATAACCTTTTTGTTCTCTCTTGCTTTCTGTTGCTCAGTATTTTGTGAGCAGAATTAACTAGGAATATTTGCAAATCCTAGGAGAGAGGCTGTTTATTGATCATGGTTAGTTCTTCCTGCCATGCTTGCAATGCTCTGAAATTCATGCTTTAATTTGCATGAACTGAGGTGATTGGTCTGTATAATGATTAACTGAGTATTATTACTAATTTGGAAAACACTTAAATTAACTTCAAAGGAATTAGTAATAAGATATAGATGGTAATGGGTATATTGAATGGTTTCTATATGTACAGATTAAGTCCCACAAAAATTGCATATGTAAGGAGATAGAGATAAAACTAAAGAGAAAACTTTCAACAACAGCTGGTCAAGCCTGTGTTACTGTTTTAGATCTACCTTAAGATTAAATGAACAAGGTTTAGTTCTATGAAGTAATTATATAATATTTTATAACATATTTGTTTGTATTTAAAATTGTGTGGTTGTAGGAATTGATTCCTCTCTGGGAGTTCAGACTCACATAATCCTAGGATGATATTTCTCTCCTTTCCGCTTTTCATTATACACAAGAGGAGGAATCTTGGTTCAGAAAGCCTTTTTTTTAGGCACCAGGAAGATGACAATCCAACTGGTGGACATCCTGTACACAAAAGCTATGTCTGCATCAATTTCACACACACTGCAGAAAAGGGAAAGGTGAGAGACCTCTTCAAATCTGGTAAAGCAACAAAGCTTCTGAGATGTCAACCTGAAGTGCTGGCAACACACAGATTATCAAACTAATTTTGAATTCTAGGAGAACTTCCAGACTGACAGATGTAACCTTAGCTAAAAAATCAGGCACTGTGATGAGTAAACTAAAAATACAGAGTAACTTGAAACAAGAACTTGTCTTTTGGAAACTATGTGAATTGTCAGAATTTATCTTAATTTCTCTCTTGCATGAGAAAAGAACAAAAAAAAATATCAACCAAATAGAGAAAACTGTGAAATTAAAACTTAAATTCTCCCTGAGTTTCAATATGATTTTTATACCTGCTTTGCAGAAAGTAAACTGCAAGTATTTCAGCAGATTAGAAACACCATTTTGATCCAGAATAAAATCCAAACTAACCAAACAACAATGATGAACTCTTACGTTTTTCTAAGAAGGTAAGTTGAGAGATGTGTCATCCTGGGAGTTTTTTGTTTGTTTCTTCTGTTGTTGCTGTTATTTTTTTTGCTTGGGTTTTTTATGTGTATGCAATTGCCATACTTAAGTAGTCAAGAAGGGAGAGTTTTAAAAGCAATAGTGATTTGCTGTCATTATTATATGGGTGTTTCTTGACTACTGACATTAAAAAAGGAACCTTGAAGTTGGCAAAGAAAGATATTCCTCCAGAATATGTGAAATTGGGCCTGTTGTGCAAATTTCTCTCCCTTTCTAAGTCAGAGATCCAGAATGTCTTCTCCTCTGCTGGATATTGTTCTACAAATTTCTCCCAGGCAAGCTAACAGTAGTTTTATCCATCTACCCGCTTTTAGCAAAACATAAGAATAATCAATAAAATAAAAATGTAACACAGCCACAAATACCATTGTATAGAGAACTACATAAAATTAGATAAAATATTAAATAACTTTCTTTTTTTACCAGCACCATATGCATTTAAATGGTGTAACCCATTAACCTTTATTCCCATTTGCATTCCTGAGAAGAGAGTTAGCATTTTTCACCCCTTTCCAACAGAAGTGAACTAAAACCCATACCTATTCCTTAAAGCACTTACAATCTGCTTGACATTAAGCTTTGGTTCAGTAGAATAATTCAAAGGGGCAGAATGGTACTTAGTGTGATTTTCTGAAACATAAGAGTAAGTGTCTCCCAGGAAGATACTAATGAGCATCAATTTCAATTCTTAGCTGTGTAAATATATCAGAAGATCCTCAGCATAGTGTAAAATACTTTTATGTTCTTATGTATTTTCAGATTCACACTTCTGTGAGCAGTCAACTGTATCAGGATCTGTCTCTCTGATTGCAAAGTCTGGGTGAGACCAATAACTCCAAGGCATGTGAATAACCCTGACTCACATGAACAGTTCTGTTGAAAGCAACAAAAATGAAACAAATGCCCTAAGGCAAAAACCCAAGAATAAAGCCCTCCTGCCGTCAGAAGCATTCTGAGAAAGCATATTCTCTTATCAATGTCTTTATAGCACTAAAATTTGTCTATCAGTTTAAAACAAATTTTACTTCTGTTTTGCCATAAGCCCTTAGTAAATGACTGCCCAAGGCACTTGTGCCTGATCAATACCTGAATTTCCTCAAAAGCATGGCTTTTCAAGCAGTATTTTTCAGCTCTAAACATTAAACCATTTCCCCTCATTATTCCATTAACTTAAAATATTTTTATCACTTTTTTTTTTTTCTGCTATAAAGGAATGAGTGCTTCATTTCAGTTTCCTGTTATTCTTGAAGGCTCGTGATAACAGCAATATTCTTAGTGCCAGTGGACTTTCATAAAATTAGTAGCTGGTAATCCTTCTTATGCTTTGCCATTTACATGTGCCAATTGCTGCGCTCTGGAGCACACCAGGCTTCCATTGCAGTGAAAATCTCTCAATATTCCATCAGTGTTATTTTCTGAGAAAATTATTCAACTTGGTTCCATTCATTACAAAGTTTGTAGAGGTCAGATTACATAAAAAGCACATGTTGAATAGACATCATGTAGAAAAAAAATGTTTTCTTGAGAATAATATATTTTAAAAAAATCCAACAAAAAAACAACAAACAAAACCATGCAGTAAGAAAAAATATTTACATAAGGTCATATTATTAAGCACTGAACAGATTTGTTGTTTTATCTTTTGTAATTCAGAAATCAACTTCCACTCTTTCCATTATTTCTCTTAACAATTTTCTGCCTCTGTGAAGTTTTTCAAAGAGGGAGAGCAGTCTGTAATTGATCAGTCTTCTTCATAACAACATTAAATGCCTGCAGAACTCTTTTACTTCAGGGCTATTAGTCTAGTATGGAGGAATCCCTTCTCACAGACCAATATGCCTATGCTGGCAAACCAAACTTAGCTGTTGGATCAGAAAAGCTGTGCAGATACCAGATTACCATATGGGGAAAATGAGAAGATGAACTGCTAGCATGGGAGAAATTCTGCTAATGCTCATCTTAATTCTGTGAGCTTACTTGGCAATAGTGTAAGCATATCGAAGAACCTCCAGGCAAATCCCCACGTGTGGACAAGTAAGGAATTCTACCAGCTGAACAAACTGTAGGTGAGTGAAGCACAGCCTGTCTGAGGCATGTGCACATGAGCAGCCATGGAACCCAGAAGGGATTTTCTCACTTGATGCCCTTGCTGAATCTCTGCTAAAGTTGCCCCTTTCCTTGGATTTGCCATTTATGTTGTCTTGGAAACAGAAAAGAAGCTGTAAAGTGCAACACCAGCTTTGTCCTTTACTGTTGTTTCTGCCTTTATATCCATCTGGTTCTCAGAAATAACCTAATTCTCTCACATTCCTGGAAGTGAACAGATCCATCTGTTGGATAAGAGGGTGAGTCAGCATGAGAGCTCAGTATCTGTATGAAGGACCCTTAGAAACAGTTATGAGAAAAAACAGATCATGCTTGCAAATTATATTACATTCCATTGTTATAACAGAGAAAAATGTCTTTATTTCTTTCCGACATTCATCAAATACATATTTATACTTATAATTTTGGTTTTACCTTAGTACTCCTGAAATGAATTCTGCCACCACAAATATCATTTGATGTATATGACATTTTACTTCAAAACTCATATGGATGTACCTTGGAGATACTGATTTTTATCAGTTTAAGCATTTAAAAATTTTCATTGAACACCAGAAAATATATCTGTTCTTCCTTTGCTTGGGATGTAGTTTGAAGTCATCAGAAAACACTAGTTCTCCTCCATGCAAGAAAAAGCATCAATGTTAAAATCTGACAAGGGAGAGTCATCAAGAAAAAGGACATTACTTTCACAATCACTGAAATTCATCAGTTCTAGAAGATCCTAAGTCAGCTTGAAGACAACATCATTGGATAAAGGCACAGAGAGCACATTGGTGCTCTTTCTGGCAGGTGAATACCACCTGTGATTTTACAGCAGCAGATATCTTAGCTGTATCCACTTTACTTCACAATGGGGAGAAATTACATTACTCTTGTCTGAGAACAAACCAACCTCAAATGTGCAATCCTATGTAAATCATGCAGTTGGTTATTTTGTATTTTTATTATCTAGCTGGATTTCCTTCTTATCTCTTTATCTACTTATTTCCACGACTTATGTTCAGCTGTACTCTGTCCACATCTGACAAAATAAGTTAAATTTGGCTAGTGAATGCAGAGATAGGTGCCAAAGTGGGAATTTTCTATTAAATGGTATGTCAGCATGACTGGTTCCTGTAGGGGTCTCTATGTAAATTTGAGTTTCCAAAGCGTGTCCATGCCTCTTCCTTCCTACCATGTAGTCACTTAGATGTATTAATCTACTTTAGTTCAGCCTGCAAGCATGCTTGATAGAAAGCCATTTATTTATCTGTGAGTGGGATATCTCCTAATTGCTCAGTTCCATGCAACTTTCTAAATAGACTTTTAGTCATCCCTTTAAGGAACAGAGAGCTAAAGTAGAGGTTTACAGGTCTGATCCAATGCAGGGAAATTGCCAGGTTCATTTAGATCTGTTGTCAAACAATTAGTCTTTAAATAATTTACCTCAAGACAGAAAAAGCCACTTCCAGAAACAGCAATATGTTTCTGGAAGGCATTGGCTCAGTGCATGATAGCTGCTGCAACTTTCCACTCCTTTCCTCTTGACATGTGCCCCCCACACATTACTTTGAAGCACTGGATAGAATAGAACAAAAATTTTCAAGAATAAACTTGGCTGGAATAGCCTGGTCAAACCAGGAGAAAGCACTAGGAATCAGCAAAGTGTCTAAATCATTTTTCCTTCCATCCCTACTAGACAGCTGACGCTGTTTAAATGTTCTAACCAGATACAGTAAAACTCATTTGGTTATTTTATAGTGGGAAATGTCTATTTAATGCCAATTTAATACCATTTAGTGTGGTATTTAATACCATTTAGTGTGGTATTTAATATTCTACTCAACCTGACTGTGGTATAATGCCATTCCAAAGCAACAGTACCTATAGACTGGGCAGTTAAGTAGATAGCAGGCCAGTTTCAATTGCTGGTTCTATACATAATCTCTGGGGCAAACAACTGCCCATTGATTACCAGCAAGATTAAAACACTCTCTTTCTATTATATCCCATGGAAGAGAAAACTGCAATGTTTACAGAAGAGAATCTAGGAGTCTGGCTGAGAAAAAAACTGCATAGGAAGAGATGTACACCACAATGTTAAGTTTTGGATCTCAAACTGTGACCATAAGAAACCATTTCTAGGAACAAATTAGTCCTTCTACCTACAAACTTCCACAAAATGAATCAGAGCTACATTTGTTGTACTTTCAAATGCTTACTTTTTCAGACACAGCACATTTCTTTTTCATGTTTTCAAATGCTCAGCCTGGTCCTTTGTATGCTGCTGTCATGGTGTGATTTGCTCCAGGTTTGAGCCTCAAGCTGCATCTCTCTGTCCATGTGTGCATGGCATCACTACAGATTTCAAAGCTACACTTACTTCTCCTTTTTCTTCCTCAAATATGAATATCATCACCTTGTAATGCCAAGTTTTAATTTTCACTCATTCAAATAGTTTTTTATTCATGATTACTTTGCAAGCTTGCTGGGTTTTTTTGTTTGTTTGTTTGTTTGGGTTTTTTTCCTGGAGACAAATAGATAAAAATTGCAATCATTGTACGTATATATTTGTATATGGGTGTACATGTGTGTATATCTACAGATATCCATGTATTTGTGAGCCAGGAAGGCTGTGGGAGATTAGAGATTATGCTTTATGACTGTGAGACTGACACTTTTATAATTATTAAGTCTTGGGATGCATTGTTATCTGGGAAAGAGAGGAAAAGAAGCCTTGTGCTAATGCCTTGGTAATGGACTGCTCACAGGTGAAAAAACAAGGACTTTTAAAATGAAAGGATTGGAATTTTGGGGTGTGGGGTTTTTTTTTCCTACTATGTGTTTCCAAGAACTTGAGAAGTCTGGGTAAACACCCTGACACATAAATTCCTGTGATATTTGACTCATGCATCCAGGACTCTGTTGCAGTCCAGTCCAATGTAGTCACTGTTTTGCCTGATAACTCCTGTGCAAGTCATGTGCCTGGTACACTAACGGGGAAACTGTTCAAACTGGGAATAGATGACTACCAGTCAAATGCAGATAATTAATGTTACAGAGAATAAAGCAAAGATTAACAAAGAAGTCTGTCAGTTGGATCCTGTCCTGGTGTTTACTAATGACAAAGGCTTTGCTGCATCTAGGACATTTTTTTTTTTTTTTTTTTTTTTTTTTCCCCAGAACAATCTCATTTTCCAGGTTGTTGTTACTGCCTTCTAGGATGGACTTACACAATAACTTCATACAGATTAGATCCTCTGTCTTCATAATTTATTTGGACAGATCCTTCAACATTTATATCATCAGTATGGATTTTCATGTTGTGGTTTAGGATGATTTCTTTTCTACCAGTGTTTCTTCTTTAAATATGTGACAGGACACCAGAAAACTTTATGTGCTCTGAGAGAAAGAGAATAAAACATGTGCATTACTTATTTATTTATTGTAACTATTTTTTATTTTATTTTGACTTTTGACACTCTCTTGCTTCCAGACATGCACTTGTGTTCAGTTCAAGAAAATGCTGACAGTCAGAAAGGATACTGAGGCAAGTGTTTAACATTAGCACATCTTTAATTCCTTTGGGCATTCAAAATTCAAAGTATGTTTAAATATCTTCCTGCTTGGGACATTAAATCTCTCCTTTCATTTTGATTTCTGCAGCCAACCTTTGCCTGTACCCAAGGCATCCTTTGTGCCCATTTCCATACTACTCTTCAAATATTAGCATTTCTAGATTTAACCTGAGAGACATAAGCATATGAGGATATGTTTATGAGAAATGTATATGTGCATATGAGAAACTAAGCAGGACAATTTTTGTTTAGGTTTCAGTGAATAACATATATGACAATATGTTAAAGGGATTTTTTTTAATCTGTTGATTTATTTTTCTTATGAGATGGAGAAGATTTTTAACCTCATCCACAAAATGCTTTTCCTGTGGTAAGGAAAATGACCCTGTGCAATTTGATACAATTTTTGTAAGATCACAGTAGTTACAGAAAGAGTTCGGGTTTGGATGCTCAAAGGTTAGGATACATCCTGGAGTCACTGATAAAAGCCTCAGGAAAATCTTTGTTCAGATTATTTAACCAGAAAATCTATTTTTAAATATAGGTGCATAGCTTGAAAACACCATGACTGAAATCTCCTTTTAAGACAGACAGATGCCTTGAGTGGAATTCATTTGACCCCTTAAAGATCTAAACTGTAGATGTGTAAAAATAGTAGGTGAAATAAATTAATTTCTATAGTCTACTGAGACAGATTTTAAATACACCAAATGTTAATAATTTCAACAAAAACTGCCTAACAAAAGGAGATGTAATCCAGCCTGGGGATACTCAGGCTCTAAGAAGTATTACAGACACAAAAAAAAAGTCTTTCTGTGCCATTATTTTTTTGCATTTATGATTATTGCATAATGGTGCTTTCCTATTCTGTTCACTCAGATGTTACTTCAGTTTTGGGGTTCTGTTTACATGGCTTCAACCTTTTCTATCTGCAGTAATCATATGGCTCCCTCTTTATTCAGTAGGTTTGAGAGAGAGATCTGAACTCTGGGGGTACATGTCTCTCTCTGCTACACGTTGAGGATGCCACTGTGCCTAACAGAAAAGATGCTCAATGTCTACGCTTAGTGTCAAATAATATAGACTTAAGTAAATAATTAACTACTATTAAGAATATCACAGGTAGTAAACCCAATTTTTTAGCAGTTTTGGTGATCTTTATGAATGGTTTTCCCTTTCATTGTCCTGAGTGTGAATCTGACCTTCCCCATCTATTTTTTGAGTTCCCGTGGATTACACCAAACATTGTGTGACCATAATCTCTTGCTTGACAGCTGCTCTGGAGTGATTTATAAATGTTTCTCTGGAATACCTGGGTTTCTGGTGAATCTCAAATTGTGCACACTGCGAAACTAATGGCAGCAGTTTCGCTTCCTCTCACTCTCTGCTGGATGCCAGCCCAGGAGCAAACAGCAATCTGTGCCAAGTTTCAGGAACATGTTCCTGAGTTCAGAAATCTCTCATACACCTGTCCATTGTTATTACAATTCACAATATGTATTTTTTCTTCCAGCTGTCCTCCACCATGCTGGCTTGTGTTGCTCTGCATAGCAGACCTCTGTTAGATTTTTCAGTTACTGCAGTAGAAAGCACAATAGCAAAATATTTATTTCACTTTTGTATGTCCTTATGGTTTACTCTGCTCTCTAAAAAACTAGGCACTTTATGATTACTGTAGATTGCCCACTGTACTCAGGGAGAGAAAAGGAGTAGATAATTCAGAATCATCTACTGGGAGTGTCTTTGGGTTGACTGTGCTTGTCAGTAGTGTATTGCTTATTTTGAAGAAAAAAAGAGAGAAAGTGGGTTTTTATGCTATACTTGTTTTCAGTGGTCATGAAGGCAATTCTCTTTGCATTCAATCCAAGACAAACTTACACAATTCAATAGAAGAGTGGGACCAAGGAAATATTAACTAACTCTATAGAAGTCGAGTGCTTCAGATTTAAACAAGAAGATCTAATTTAAGAGTCTGTATTTTGCCACTGACTATACAATGGAACTAAAGTTCCTATTTGTGGCACTTAGGTGCTTAAAAAGAGATATCTGCTCCCCACTAAATGATGCAATTGACCTCCTTGCAGTAACAACAGATCTCCAGCAGTCTACCCCCCAGCTCTTAACCTGCTGCTCCACCCGCACTTATACTCCACTGAAATTCCATGGGAGGTATTTGTAGGAAGATAAACAGTGAATTCTGGTTCACATAAAAAAACATCACTGGAAACCAGGGAAACATCTTGTCTATCTTGGAATTTTTATTGAAATGCTGAAGCAAAATTATCTCAAGGTTTATGGATTAATATTGGTACCAGTTCATTATTATTTTATTTGAATTTCTTCTCTTACCCTCTATTATGATGCTCTGCCTGCACACCTATGTATCTTATCCCATAAGTTTACTTTAGCAGAGTTTAGAAAGTCAGTCTTGCTGCCCAGAACAGATAGAGGACACTAAAAGGAAGTGCAATTTTGAAGAAGAAAGTCAGACACAAGAGTTGTTATTATCCTTTCAGTTTAAAACCTTTGAAATTGTTCACATATGGGGAAAGCATGGAGGTGAATTCTGCAAAGCAAGCATTACACTATGTACCAGATAACAAGATTAACCCAGGATTTCAGCTTTGGCTTTCTACTAGGCACAAAAGCTTAAAATCCTGTGAAAGATGGCAAAGAAAGCCTGTCCTCCCTCCACATCACAGGAATGAGGGGAGCAGGCTAACATGCTGGATCTTTCCCCCAAAGGAGCATTTACTCAGTACTGTACAGCTGACTGGAGTCATATGTTTTCAGAGGAGACTTAAAACACTTCATCTCTGAGGTGAGTGTGCTATTTGTATAGCACAGAGAATAGCATTTCCCTTGGGAATGCTCCCATCACTGCAGGCAGTGGGGGCTCTGCAAGGACAGAGGTTTCAGTGACCAAGCCGCCATCCCAAGGTGGACAACACCCAGGGCAAAGGCTGAGCAAAGGCCCCATTCCATTCTCCACATCATGGCACGTTCACTAGATAACTCACACCATCCCACTAGACAACATCCATATTGCAGAAAGAGGGCTAGTGCTGCTGTAAGCGAAGAACGTGGTGGAATATTTCATTCCTCCATGGAGGGTTGATACTCAGTACATTTTTCATAACTGTGGGAATATGGTGTTTCTTTATTTTTTGATTTTTGTCTACCTTAATCTTTCAGACACCAAAACTTGTCTCTGCCACTTGGAAATTCATACAAGGAGACAGGTAAGAGGAAGTGACTTTAAAATGAGAAGTGTAAGGTTAAGTCTTATTTTTACTTTTTTAGTTTTTGCTTGATTAAGATAAAAATAGGCACACTCAAAACAACTTAGAAGAGTGTTTTGTCCATAGTTTACATGAACATGTATGGACTTCTTAAAGTCCAGTCCTCTTTAATGTTGACATCTGGAAAAAGAGTCACTCTTATATCATCCTAAAGCAGAATTCTTGTTTCCTGTCATTCAACGTCATATATTGTTTATTACATTAACATATCAAAATTAAATAGACTTCTTTGCTTGTGTTAGGTGACTCAGACCCATGAAACTCCTTCTTCCTAACTGCTTCAAAAGTGACATGATGCTATATTTTTAAAAGAAAAAAAATTAATTTGGTAATAATTTTAACATAGGTCAAAATACAGCTGCTAGTGACAAAGATTTAAAAGACATAAGCCCTTTGTATTTCTATGCATAATGTAAGTGGGTTGTGCAATTTAACACTGATTAACTGCTGGTGAGCCATTTCCAGGAAGAAAAATAACAAAGACCTTCTAGTCACTTAAACCCTAGTTAGAAAATAAGTGAGGAAACTCTGTTGGACCCTTTGTATCAGAAAGATGTCTAGTAAAAGAGAAAGAAGATAGCTGCCCTAATACAGTTTGAAATAGCCATAAATTTCTTTATACATATTTCTCTGTCCTCTGAGGTTGATATAGGAAAGGAGAGGAAGACTGGTGATATCTGTGCAATGCTATTCAAAGGTATTACACTTGTGTTTCAAGTACATGTGCTGTTACTTTGTGAGAATTATATTCAATTCTCCTGTAGAATAGAATATAATGCTTCCAAATGCTAAGCCACAAAAATTGCTTGCCTTTTTTTTTTTCAAGGAAAAAGTATCTGAGATTTTAGGTGCTTTTTAATTAACATATTGAACAGCAAAGAAAAGAAAATAAAAAACCCACTGTAGGAAATCAGATAATTTTATTTGATGGGAAAAAAAATTCTCTCTGGTTTAAATGTTTTACCCAAAAGTTTAATGGAGGTTAATCAAACAGAGAGAAAAAGAAGGGAAATGGAGAAAACAAACTGTCACTGAAACAAAAGTTTCATCAAAGAAAAATCAATTCAGATTTCTTTTTCTTTCTTTTCTTGTTTCGGTGAGAAAGCCAGAAGAATTAAACTGTTATAATTGAGATCAAACCAAAACAACATTTTGTTCTGATTTCCATCTTGGCTAGTGTCAGAAGCTGCTGATCATTTATAGTGCATAGCAATTATTCCATACCTCTGTGGCACCCAGGATTTCTGTCATGCAGCACTTGCCTGCCCATGCAGCAGGGTGCTAGGATAGGCTCCCAGCTGCCTCAGCAGCAGGATGGGCAGTGTGGAGTTGTCTCTTCTCAAGAAGAGACAACTTGGAGC